>CM062297.1:475568703-477004203 GCA_031216915.1 Pictodentalium vernedei | reverse complement strand
AGACCTCCGAAAAAAGCCCGTCCAGAACAAATGGAAATTTCAAAACGTACCACACAGACATTAACGCGGCGCTCGTGCGAAAAACCTGCACGAAGTTTTCGAGGACATTCATGATCCACTCTAAACTTGGTAACATACTGATGTGTCCAACCACGCGTATCCATTACCATTTTCTGAAAATATCAACATCAGTTTGGATATCCACTACTTTTTTGTATAATAAATATGCGTGGAAAATGCCCACCCATAGATTTTGACCCGTGCAGGATGGCTGTACCGTAATAGGTCCTCTTAATTATATCCAGATGGACGCTAAATAGGTTACCTCAAAATTCAAGATTTTATTCCCTCGGAAATCCAACAAGAGTCAGCTTTTGCAGTCACCAGTTAACTTTTGGTTGCCTGGGAATATTATTACACCTAAAATAATTGGGATGGGAGTGGACGACAATCCATCTTTTTTTTTAAATTCTGGTCTATAAAGACAACTGAGATCAACATTAACCCTTTACGTAATGAATCAGCAAAATTGGCCACATCCACCTGCATAATTTTCAAATTAAGCAGTTGAAAAAGATAGTCAGGAGGGTGCTACGAAATAACGAAAACAAACGAACATAAACGAACACAAACGAAAACTAGTAAAAAATGGCAATATAGAGGCTAATAAAAGTATAAAATGGGTAGAGAATGTGTGTACGGGTATGTTTTACTCGTGTGTGAACTTTTATCCACTTTTGATGAGTATTTTGGTCATAAGAGGATTTAAAATGTGTTGCGTGGGACAGAACTTGTGTTCGTTAATTTGTTGCAGTTGACCTGCCCTACAAAATAACGAAAACAAGAAACGACAGTGGATAATTAATTAGCTGTCAATACTCACGGGGGGGGGGGGGGGGGGGGGGGGGGGGGGGGGGGGGGAGAGCGTGACCGTGAAAATTTGGTTGATTGCGCCGGTGTCCGGTTGATTGCCCTTTCTCTTCGACATCAAATTGTGGTAAGTGTACAATTTATCGTAGATTATTATCACCAAAGAAGGATAAAATCACGGGATATTTTGGTGTTGATGGGGGGCCCCCGAGGAATTTAAAAGATAGACACCTCAACCGCCCCAATCGGGCCACATTTAGGGGCCCTACTAAGGCCCCAAAAAGGGTCGTTTACAAAATATCACAAAAGAAGGTTAAAATTACGGGATATTTTGGTGTTGGTGGGTGGCCCCCGAGGAATAAAGAAGATTGACACCTCAACCGCCCCAATCGGACCATATTTAGGGGCCCTACTAGGGCCCCAAAAAGGGCCAGTTACAAATTATCACCAAAGAAGGATAAAATCACGGGATATTTTGGTGTTGATGGGGGGCCCCCGAGGAATAAAGAAGATTGACACCTCAACCTCCCCAATCGAACCACATTTAGGGGCCCTACTAAGGCCCTAAAAAGGGCCAGTTACAAAATATCACCAAAGCTGGTTAAAATCACTGGATATTTTGGTGTTGGTGGGTGGCCCCCGAGGAATAATGAAGATTGACACCTCAACTGCCGTAATCGGACCACATTTAGGGGCCCTACTAAGGCCCTAAAAAGGGCCAGTTGCAAAATATGACCAAAGCAGGATAAAATCACGGGATATTTTGGTGTTGATGGGTGGCCCCCGAAGAGTAAAGAAGATTGACACCTCAACCGCCCCATTGGACCACATTTAGGGGCCCTACTAAGGCCCCAAAAAGGGTCGTTTACAAAATATCACAAAAGAAGGTTAAAATTACGGGATATTTTGGTGTTGATGGGTGGCCCCCGAGGAATAAAGAAGATTGACACCTCAACCGCCCCAATCGGACCACATTTAGGGGCCCTACTAAGGCCCCAAAAAGGATCAGTTAGAAAATATCACCAAAGCAGGTTAAACTCATGGGATATTTTGGTGTTGATGGGTGGTCCCCAAGGAATAAAGAAAATTAACACCTCAACCGCCCCAATCAGACCACATTTAGGGGCCCTAATAAGGCCCCAAAAAGGGCCAGGTATAAAATATCACCAAAGCAGGTTAAAATCACGGGTTATTTTGGTGTTGGTGGATGGTCCCCGAGGAATAAAGAAGCTTGACACCTCAACCTCAACCGCCCCAATCGGACCACATCGGACCACATTTAGGGGCCATACTAAGGCCCTAAAAAGGGCCAGTTACAAAATATCACCAAAGGAGGTTAAAATAACTGGATATTTTGGTGTTGATGGGTGGCCCCCCGAGGAATAAAGAAGATTGACACCTCAACCGCCCAAATTGGACCACATTTAGGGGCCCTACTAAGACCCCAAAAAGGGCCAGTTACAAAATATCACCAAACCAGGTTAAAATCACTGGATATTTTGTTGCTGATGGGTGGCCCCGAGGAATAAAGAAGATTGACACCTCAACCGCCCAAATTGGACCACATTTAGGGGCCCTCCTAAGACCCCAAAAAGGGCCAGTTACAAAATATCACCAAAGCAGGTTAAAATCACTGGATATTTTGTTGCTGATGGGTGGCCCCGAGGAATAAAGAAGATTGACACCTCAACCGCCCAAATTGGACCACATTTAGGGGCCCTACTAAGGCCCCAAAAAGGGGTCAGTTACAAATTATCACCAAAGAAGGATAAAATCACGGGATATTTTGGTGTTTATGTGTGGCCCCCAAGGAATAAAGAAGATTGACACCTCAACGACCCCAATCGGACCACATTTAGGGGTTCTACTAAGGCTCCAAACGGGCCAGTTACAAAATATCACCAAAGCAGGTTAAAATCATGGGCTATTTTGGTGTTGATGGGTGGCCCCCGAGGAATAAAGAAGATTGACACCTCAACCGCCCCAATCGGACCACATTTAGGGGTCCTACTAAGACTCCAAAAAGGGTCAGTTACAAAATATCACCAAACCAGGTTAAAATCACTGGATATTTTGGTGTTGATGGGTGGCCCCCGAGGAATAAAGAAGATTGACACCTCAACCGTCCCAATCGGACCACATTTAGGGGCCCTACTAAGGCCCCAAAAAGGGTCAGTTACAAATTATCACCAAAGAAGGATAAAATCACGGGATATTTTGGTGTTTATGGGTGGCCCCCGAGGAATAAAGAAGATTGACACCTCAACTGCCCCAATCAGACCACATTTAGGGGTCCTACTAAGGCCCCAAAAGGGCCAGTTACAAAATATCACCAAAGCAGGTTAAAATCATGGGCTATTTTGGTGTTGATGGGTGGCCCCCGAGGAATAAAGAAGATTGACACCTCAACCGCCCCAATCGGACCACATTTAGGGGTCCTACTAAGGCCCCAAAAAGGGCCAGTTACAAAATATCACCAAACCAGGTTAAAATCACTGGATATTTTGGTGTTGATGGGTGACCCCCGAGGAATAAAGAAGATTGACACCTCAACCGTCCCAATCGGACCACATTTAGGGGCCCTACTAAGGCCCCAAAAAGGGCCAGTTACAAATCATCACCAAAGAAGGATAAAATCACGGGATATTTTGGTGTTTATGGGTGGCCCCCGAGGAATAAAGAAGATTGACACCTCAACCGCCCCAATCGGACCACATTTAGGGGTCCTACTAAGGCCCCAAAAGGGCCAGTTACAAAATATCACCAAAGCAGGTTAAAATCACGGGCTATTTTGGTGTTGATGGGTGGCCCTCGAGGAAAAAAGAAGATTGACACCTCAACCGCCCCAATTGGACCACATTTAGGGGCCCTACTAAGGCCCCAAAAAGGGCCAGTTAGAAAATATTACCAAACCAGGTTAAAATTACTGTATATTTTGGTGTTGATGGGTGGCCCCTGAGGAATAAAGAAGATTGACACCTCAACAGCCCCAATCGGACCACATTTAGTGGCCCTACTAAGGCCCCAAAAAGGGCCAGTTACAAATTATCGCCAAAGAAGGATAAAATCACGGGATATTTTGGTGTTTATGGGTGGCCCCCGAGGAATAAAGAAGATTGACACCCCAACCGCCCCAATCGGACTACATTTAGGGGCCCTACTAAGGCCCCAAAAAGGGCCAGTTACAAAATATCACCAAAGCAGGTTAAAATCACTGGATATTTTGGTGTTGATGGGTGGCCCCCGAGGAATAAAGAAGATTGACACCTCAACCGCCCCAATCGGACCACATTTAGGGGCCCTACTAAGGCCCCAAAAAGGGCCAGTTACAAAATATCACCAAAGCAAGTTAAAATCATATGATATTTTGGTGTTGATGGGTGGCCCCCAAGGAATAAAGATAATTGATGCCTCAACAGCCCCAATCGGACTGCATTTTGGGGTCCTACTAAGGCCCCCAAAAGGGCCAGTTACAAAATATCATCAAAGCAGGTAAAGATTATAGGATATTTTGGTGTTGGTGGGTTGCCCCGAGGAATAAAGAAGATTAACACCTCAACCGTTAAAATCGGACCACATTTAGGGCCCTCCTTTGGCCCCCAAAAGAGCTAGTTACAAAATAGTACCGAAGGAGACAAACATCGCCAGATATTTTGATGTTGGTGTGCGACATGAGAAGAATAAAGAAGATTCCATGGAACACCGTCCCCAAATATGAGGAATGACGAATTGTGGCTCACTAAGAATTTTCTCGTGGCCCTTATGACCCTGAGTATATGTGGAATGGCAAGTTGTGCTTCATTGCCCTCGGCTTTTCATGTAATGGAAAGGGCATTCTGAAGGCCAGCCAAGTAACAGAAAGCGATTCCACAAGTCTATCTCTATGCAACATGGTCCGTAAATATCCCAAGCCGTGGCCCGACTTCCACTTCACGATTTACTTACCTTACCCTTACTTCCTTCCCTTCCTATCTCTAAGTCTTGACATGCCCAAGGCCCTGCCTGATGTTTGCCGGCTTCTCCAAACGTACCAATACCACCCATTTTCCTTCCACTTTCCTATTCTTTCTAAACTCTGGCATACTAACGGGCATGTTAGTGTCTGCCCCAACTTCCCTATTCTTCCTGCGCCCTTACATGCCCGAGGGCCTACCTGATGTCTGCTTACTACGCCATTCATACTCACACTACCCATTCCCTCCCACATCTCCATTCTGGTGTCTATTTACTATGCTAACACCCATTCCCTTCCACTTGCTTATTCTTCCTGCAGCCATAACTTGTCCAATGACCTGCCCGATGCCCGTCTGCTATGCCATGCGTACTATCTCCTGCAGTTGAATACTTGGGTCAGAGAGAAGTCAGAACACGCCACAGAAGTTAATTATAGTAACGAAACACCGATCTTACTCCAACTATGGGGCTCTTTTATTCTACCAGAGTACATACCTCATCAATCGAAAATACTCCTTATGGGTCATATAACACTTCGCGTGACTCTGTTTCGGTAACATAAAGTCGATGTCGGTGATTTGGGGTAAGTGTCGAGCTTATTTTGGTAATTCGCATGATTCCCGTTGAATCGAACACACCCTTAGAACAGTCCCCGTCCGTTTAGAGGTTATTGGGTCACATGGCAACAACAAGCTAACATAGAAACCAAGATGGTAGTCTCCAATGTGCATGCTCACTAAAACCACATATCACTATCGGGATGAGGTCACAGCATGCCCGCTTTCCTCCGCTTTTATGACAACCCACGTGACAACCACAATACGCCGCGGTATGCTGTCCCTCCCCCCAACCCCCCCCCCCCCCCCCCAACCCCCCCGCCCCCCGAAGTCCTCCAGATGGGGCACATTTCATACTACTAGAATAAATATAAAGTGCAGCGATATGATAATACGCGCGAAAAAATAATCCGTGCACACGAAATAATAATCCTCATGCCCGGGTATTATTTTGTATGTAATGATTATCAATTCGCCTTTGCGGATTATTATGTCGTGTGCACCGATTATTAGTTCGTGCGCACGGATTATTAACTCGTGTGCTCGAATGAAAATTTTGTGTGCACGGATAAAAACAATAGGTGTCAGGACCCCCATCCCCCGCTGTCCCAAAAGACGGACCTGCTATATATACTTACCACGCCATGCATTGGAATCCTGTTCAGTGGCGGAACCAGAATCCTTTATAGGGGAGAATTCCAATGAAGGGGGTAGCGATATGACGCGGGTATATCTCAAATGCCGCAGACAGGGAGGGAAGGGTGTAGTCAGGTGAATCACCCTCTCCCATTTGTGTGACCTGGCATTGGTAGAGCCAGAAAAATATCTGCGAGGGAGGGGGGGGGGGCTGCAAGTAGGGGACATGCTCCGTATGGGTGGGTATCCTGAGTGGAGAAGCCAACATGCCCTCCCAGGGAGAGGGAGGGGGGTCGCCTCCCAGACAAAAAAAAAATCACTGTGCATTTAAATCAAGTTTTCAGATGGCTTTTAGGGTAGATCGCCACATTTTTGGATGACCGACATTTTAGAGACAAGGTTTATAAACCTACATGGCTCATAAGTATCTGCATCCGAACTTGCAAAATTCCAGTGGATTTTTGTTTATCTGCTGAGTTTGTATGTATTGTGAAGGGGGGAGGTGCAATGTTAGTCTATTTGGGGGCGAGCTGTGTGCGTTTTCCCATGCCCCCGCCTCTGAACCCGACCTTCCCAGGGCCTACCAAAAATATATATAATACCGCCAAGATTAGACATGTAGCGGACAAGCATAGGCATATGTTGCCATCCCAGCCAACTTTGGGTGACGTCCCATCCCAAATTCCCCCGGCATTGTGAAGTACTTTTCAATGGCTGCTTTATAGGCCCTTTTAGTCATCTGAGTTTTATATCTTCGCTGACATATTTTTGCGCCCCCACGTCTCAACAAGAGATCCCCCCCCCTCTCCCGCCACGCTTACATACACCTACTTATTGCCCCAGGCCCAGAGTGCAACGATGTGAGGTCTTACGCAGACTTCACTTCGTCCTGACTGGCCTATCGCACGTTAAAAAAGGGAAGCATGCCTAACAAGGACGGACCTCGGGCCATTAGGTTACCCCTCCTGACCTTCCTTCTTGAAGAGATGGGGAGGCGGTAGCGACCTAGGTCCGAAGGGTCCTAGATAACTTAGGTCCAAACAAGAACAAGTAGACCTAAGAATTGTTGTTTCAGCGATAAGATGATAGGATACCAGTATACCAAGGTCACAGGTTGGATGCCATTTTGACTAAATAACCTATACCATAGTTTTTATATCTTTCATGTCATGCGCACGGATTATTATTTCATGTGCATGAATCAAAGTAGTAGTGTTCGTTTCTTTCGAGCAAGATCTGGTGAACCCCGCGGTGGACATCGGAAGTGACGTCATAGTCACGTGACTGGGTTCCGCCATTTTGTGTTGTCATGGTAACGCGCTTGGCCGGCCATGTTGTGATGCCATCCCCATGGTGAAACGTTGTATCACTGCGCATGCGCAGCGCGTGTTGTTATGGTAATACGCGTTTCCGTCGTCCATTTTGTATACAGGGCGCCGCCATCTTGGTTTCTATGGTAGCACGCGGTTGCTACGTGACCCAAAGGCATCTAATAAGACGGGGGTATGTATGGAGGGTACGTTTGATGCAATGGGAGTACAAAGAGTTACCCAGATGATCCCGTGAACGACTTATTTTCACCGGAAATCACCAAAATGGACCAGAATTATTTTAGAATGTTGACCCTATAGCACCACGTAGTGTTAAAAGATCCATAAAAAGTGTGTTCCTAATCTAGCTCGAATTCCATAAGAATCCTCTTTTAGTACTACATATTTTATACCCTATCTGTTCTACCTGACTTCTATCTACTCAAGTATACTAATTATCCCTGACTGTCTCTGTCGATTCTTATGCCTGTTCTACCCATGATATGATGACATTGTCCGTGTATTCATGGCTGTCTCTTACCTTAGTAGATTATTTGGCTTGTTCTACCCGTGATATGATTATTATCTACACTAGTTTACCATTTGTTGGGCTTACCAGTAGACCCAGACACAGCTACAGGGGACACTTTCCCGACGGGCCATCGGTGCCCCGTTTTCTTCGTATGAGGCCATGGGGGCTATGAGGGTCATAAGGAAATGCCATTACTCTCATCCTCATCTCGGTATTTTGTCACCACGGTCCACAGAATCCCAATTTTGGAATCCCTTTCTAGTATCTGGATGGCCTTCAGAATCCCCTTTTCACCGTATGAGACCATGAGGACTATGAGGGCCATAAGGAAATGCCATTACTCTCATCCTCATCTCCACATTTGTCACCACAGTCCACAAAATCCCAATTTTGGAATCCCTTTCTAGTATCTGGATGGCCTTCAAAATCCCATTTTCACCGAATTAGGTCATAAGGGCTATGAGGGCCACAAGGAAATTCCATTGCTCTCATCCTCATCTCGGTATTTGGTCGCCACGGTCCACAGAATTCCAATTTTGGAATTCCTTTCTAGTATCTGGATGGCTTTCAGAATCAGAATCCCCTTTCATCGTATGAGGCCATGAGGGTTATGAGTGCCATAAGGAAATGCCATTACTCTCATCCTCATCACGGTATTTGGGTACCTCTTTTCGTCGTATGAGGCCATGAAGGCTATGAAGACCTCATAGCCATCATGGCCCTGTGGCCCCATCTCGGTATTTGGGGACCCCCACCCCATGGGTAAACGATTACTGGTACCCCATTATGGAATAGGACTAGCCTTTGGCGCCTCTTTTTCGTCGTATGAGGCCATGAGGGCTATGAGTTCTTCATAGCCCTCATGGCCTCACACGAAGAAAATGGGGCGCAGATGGCCCGTCGAGAAAGTGTCAACTGCAGCTATGTCTAGGTCTACTGGTAAACCAGATAATGGTAGACTAGTGCAGATAATAGTCATATCACGGTTAGAACAAGCCAAATAATCTACTAAGATAAGGGAGAGCCAGGAATACACGGACAATGCCATGATATCATGGGTAGAAAAGGCATAAGAATCTACAAGGACAATCAGGGATAATCAGTATACTAGAGTAGATAGAAGTCAAGTAGAACAGATATGTTATAAAATAGGTAGTTGTAAACGAGGATTCTTATGGAATTCGAGCTAGATAAGGAGCACATCTTTTATAGATCTTATACCACTACGTGGTACTATTAGGGTCAATATTCTAAGAGAATTCGGGTCCGTTTCGGTTATTTCAGGTGAACAGCAGTCGTTTTCGGGTTCATTTGGGTAATTTGTTGGACTCCCATTGAATCGAACCTACCCTCCAAACATACCCCCATCTTATTAGAGGCATTTGGGTCACCTAGCGACCACGTGCTACCATAGAAACAAGATGGCGGTGCCCTGTATACAAAATGGACGACGGAAACGTGTATTACCATAACAACACAGGCTGCACATGCGCAGTGACACCACGCGTCACCATGAGAATGACGTCATAACATAGCCACTCATGCGGGTTACCATGGCAATACAAGATGGCCGCCCCAGACACATGACTAAGACGTCACTTCCGGGGTACACAGCGTGGTCCATCAGATCTTGCTCGAAAGATACGTGACATACTACTGATCAATAATCCATTTGCACAGCTTATTAATTTGTGTGCACGGAATATTATTTCGTGTGCACAGATTATAATTCACGTGAATGATTTATTAATTCGTTCGCATTGATTATTATTTTGTTTGCATGGATTATCATTTCGTGTGCGTGGATAGTTAATTCATGCACACGGATTATTAATTCAAACGCACGGATTATTAATTCGTCTGCCTTGATCATTACTTCATGCACGGATTATTAATCTGTGCGCATGAATTATTAGTTTGCGTGCATGGATTATTAATTTGCAGGTCTGTCTTTTGGGACAGCGGGGGTGGGGGTCCTGACACCTTATGTTTTAATCCGGGCACACAAAATAATAATCCGAGCACACGAGTTAATAATCCAGGCACACAAAATAATAATCGGTGCACACGAAATAATAATCCGCGTAGGCGAATTGATAATCTGTACATACAAAATAATAATCCGGGCACAAGGATTATTATTCCGTGTGCATGGATTATTATTTCGTGTGCGCGTATTATCATTTCGCCGCACGTTATATTTATTCTGAGTAGTCGAAATGTGCCAAATGGGCCCCATCTGGAGGACTTCGGGGGTGGGGGCGGGTAGCATACCACAGAAGTGACAGCATACCGTGGCGTATTGTAGGTGTCACGTGGGTTGTCAAAGAAGCGCAGGAGAGCGGGCATGTTGTGACCTCATCCCGATAGTGATACATGGTTTTAGTGAGCATGCACATTGGAGACTACCATCTTGGTTTCTATGTTAGCTTGCTGTTGCCATGTGACCCAATGACCTTTAAATGGGCGGGGGTCTGTTCTATGGGTGTGTTCGATTCAACGGGAGTCTGGCTAATTATCAAAATAAGCTCGACACTTACCCCAAATCACCGACATCGACCTTATGTTACCGAAACAGAGTCGTCGTGCGAAGTGTTACATGACCCATAAATGGTATTTTCGATTGATGGGGGATTGACTCCGGTAGAACAAAAGAGCCCCATCCTTGGAGTAAGATCGGTGTTTTGTTACTATAATTAACTTTTGTGGCGTGTTCTGACTACTCTCTGACCCAAGTATTCAACTGCAGGAGTTAGTACGCATGGCTTAGCAGACGGGCATCGGGCAGGTCCTTGGGCAAGTTATGGCTACAGGAAGAATAAGCAGGTGGAAGGGAATGGGTGGTGTTAGCGTGCATAGTAAGTAGACACCATGGGGAAGTGGGAGGGAATGGGTAGTGTTAGTATAAATGGCGTAGCAAGCACACATTAGGTAGGCCCTCGGGCATGTCAGGGCTTAGGAAGAATAGGGAAGTTGGAGGGGGGATGGGTAGTGCTGGTATGCAAGATGTAACAAGCAGACATCAACAGGCCCGTTGGTATGCCAGAGTTTAGAAAGAATAGGAAAGTGGAAGGGAAATGGGTGGTATTGGCACTGGTATTGGTATGCTTGGAGAAGCAAACAAACATTAGGCAGGGCCTTGGGCATGCCAAGACTTAGAAATAGGAAGGAAAGGAAGTAAGGGTAAGGAGAGCAAATTATGATGTGAAAGTTGGGCCCCGGTTTGGGATATTTACGGACCGTGTTGCATAGAGATAGACTTGTGGAATCTCTTTCTGTTACTTGGCTGGCCTTCAAGATGCCCTTTTCATTATATGAAAAGCCGAGGGCAAAGGGGCACAACTTGCCATTCCATATATCCTCATGGTCATAAGGGCCATGAGAAAATTCTTAGTGAGCCACAATTTGTCATTGCTCATATCCTCATATTTGGGGACGGCGTTCCAGGGAATCTTCTTTATTCTTCTCGTGTTGCACATGAACATCAAAATATCTGGCGATGTTTGTCTCCTTAGGTAATATTTTGTAACTGGCCTTTTGGGGGCCTAAGGAGGGCCCTAAATGTGGTCCTATTGGCATAGTTGAGGTGTCAATCTTCTTTACTCCTAGGGGGCCACCCATCAACACCAAAATATCCAGTGATTTTAACCTGCTTTGGTGATATTTTGTAACTAGTCCTTTTTGGGGCCTTAGTAGGGCCCCTAAATGTGGTCCGACTGAGGCGGTTAAGGTGTCAATCTTCTTTATTCCTCGGGGGCCACACATCAACTCGAAAATATCCAGTGATTTTAACCTGTTTTGGTGATATTTTGTAACTGGCCTTTTTTGGGCCTTAGTAGGGCCCCTAAATGTGGTCCGATTGGGGCAGTTGAGGTGTCAATCTTCTTTATTCCTCTGGGGCCACCCATAAACACCAAAATATCCCGTGATTTTATCCTTCTTTGGTGATAATTTGTAACTGGCCCTTTTTGGGGCCTTAGTAGGGCCCCTAAATGTGGTCTGATTGGGGCGGTTGAGGTGTCAATCTTCTTTATTCCTCGGGGGCCACCCATCAACACCAAAATATCCAGTGATTTTAACCTGCTTTGGTGATATTTTGTAAGTGGCCCTTTTTGGGGCTTAGTAGGGCCCCTAAATGTGGTCCGATTGGGGCGGTTGAGGTGTCAATCTTCTTTATTCCTCGGGGGCCACCCATCAACACCAAAATATCCCGTGATTTTAACCTGCTTTGGTGATATTTTGAAAGTGGCCCTTTTTGGGGCCTTAGTAGGGCCCCTAAATGTGGTCCGGTTGGGCAGTTGAGGTGTCAATCTTCTTTATTCCTCGGGGGCCAGCCATCTACACCAAAATATCCCGTGATTTTAACCTGCTTTGGTGATATTTTGTAACTGGCCCTATTTGGGGCCTTAGTAGGGCCCTAAATGTGGTCCGATTGGGGTGGTTGAGGTGTCAATCTTTTTTATTCCTCGGAGGCCACCCATCAACACCAAAATACCCAGTGATTTTAACCTGCTTTGGTGATATTTTGTAACTGGCCCTTTTTGGGGCCTTAGTTGGGCCCTAAATGTGGTCCGATTGGGGCGGTTGAGGTGTCAATTTTCTTATTCCTCGGGGGCCACCCAACAACACCAAAATATCCAGTGATTATAACCTGTTTTGGTGATATTTTGTAACTGGCCCTTTTTGGGGCCTTAATAGGGCCCCTAAATGTGGCCCGATTGGGGCGGTTGAGGTGTCAATCTTCTTTATTCCTCGGGGGCCACCCATCAACACCAAAATATCCCGTGAATTTAACCTGCTTTGGTGATATTTTGTAAGTGGCCCTTTTTGGGGCCTTAGTAGGGCCCCTAAATGTGGTCCGATTGGGGCGGCTGAGGTGTCAATCTTCTTTATTCCTCGGGGCCACCATCAACACCAAAATATCCCGTTATTTTAACCTGCTTTGGTGATATTTTGTAACTGGCCCTTTTTGGGGCCTTAGTAGGGCCCCTAAATGTGGTCCGATTGGGCGGTTGAGGTGTCAATCTTCTTTATTCCTCGGAGGCCACCCATCAACACCAAAATATCCAGTGATTTTAACCTGCTTTGGTGATATTTTGTAACTGGCCCTTTTGGGGCCTTAGTAGGGCCCTAAATGTGGTCCGATTGGGGTGGTTGAGGTGTCAATTTTCTTTATTCCTCGGGGGCCACCCATCAACACCAAAATATCCAGTGATTTTAACCTGCTTTGGTGATATTTTGTAACTGGTCCTTTTTAGGGCCTTAGTGGGGCCCCTAAATGTGGTCCGATATGGGCGGTTGAGGTGGCAATCTTCTTTATTCGTCGGAGGCCAACCATCAACACCAAAATATCCCGTGATTTTATCCTTCTTTGGTGATAATTTGTAACTGGCCCTTTTTGGGGCCTTAGTAGGACCCCTAAATGTGGTCCGATTGGGGCGGTTGAGGTGTCAATCTTCTTTATTCCTCGGGGGCCACCCATCAACACCAAAATATCCAGTGATTTTAACCTGATTTGGTGATATTTTGTAAGTGGCCCTTTTTGGGGCCTTAGTAGGGCCCCTAAATGTGGTCCGATTGGGGCGCTTGAGGTGTCAATCTTCTTTATTCCTCGGGGGCCACCCACCAACACCAAAATATCCCGTGATTTTAACCTGCTTTGGTGATATTTTGTAATTGGCCCTTTTTAGGGCCTTAGTAGGGCCCCTAAATGTGGTCCGATTGGGGCGGTTGAGGTGTCAATTTTCTTTATTCCTTGGGGGCCACCCACCAACACCAAAATATCCCGTGATTTTAACCTGCTTTGGTGATATTTTGTAACTGGCCCTTTTTGGGGCCTTAGTAGGGCCCCTAAATGTGGTCCGATTGGGGCGGTTGAGGTGTCAATCTTCTTTATTCCTCGGGGGCCACCCATCAACACCAAAATATCCCGTGATTTTAACCTGCTTTGGTGATATTTTGTAACTGGCCCTTTTTGGGACCTTAGTAGGGCCCCTAAATGTGGTCCGATTCGGGCGGTTGAGGTGTCAATCTTCTTTATTCCTCGGGGGCCACCCATCAACACCAAAATATCCAGTGATTTTAACCTTCTTTGGTGATAATTTGTAACTGGCCCTTTTTGGGGGCCTTAGTAGGGCCCCTAAATGTGGTCCGATTAGGGCAGTTGAGGTGTCAATCTTCTTTATTCCTCGGGGGCCACCCATCAACACCAAAATATCCAGTGATTTTAACCTGCTTTGGTGATATTTTGTAACTGGCCCTTTTTGGGGCCTTAGTAGGGCCCCTAAATGTGGTCCAATTGGGGTGGTTGAGGGGTCAATCTTCTTTATTCCTTGGGGGCCACCCATCAACACCAAAATACCCGGTAATTTTTTTCGAATTTTGAATGTCGAATAAGGAAACGGGAATAAGTAACTACATTCACAGTACTGTTGGTGGATCCATTGCCCGCATAATTCGCATCCTATACTCTTGATCTCATGACAGTCAGCACCAGTCGGAAGCCAGAGCCAATAATCTTATTAATTTTGAGTGTGCGACTAGCAGTAGGGTAGTGGGTTGAGATCCCCGAGAACCTCGAACTGGAAGATGGCTAGGAATTTTGCATAACTACAAGAGTTCTGCTCCGTGTTTGCTTAGAGAAGTGGGCATATTTATGGTAATACTGGAACTGTAGTTTGATGGTTATGTTAGAAAAAAGAAAAAGAAACCCCAAAACAGTCGCTGGCTTGGGATCAGCCCTAGCATATTATCCTTAGCGGTTACAAAAAGGAAAAAATCCACCAATGTATGTTTTTGAAAGCTGGGAGTCATCCATCAGCCTATAAGGGAGAGTGGATGCTGAGCCTTGGCCGTCTGGTCTGCCTCCAGGGGGAACATGTGACGGCGTGGTTGGAGGGGACCCCCACACCACCCCTTCACAGACACACACCCGAAATCCGTTAAAAGGGCTGTTAAATCTTTATTCAAATGTTTATTTATATAAAATGTACAGTCGTCCCAGCTGGGCAAGCTTGTTTCAATCCTTGCCTGGTATTTGGTGGTTTTCTGTGTATGTTAACAGAAAGGTTGGTTGTACCAATTCCTCCTACGCTTCGTCTACTATTTCCATGCGTCTTCTTGAAAAGGGTGTTGCAAGAAAATTTTAGAATGTTCAATTAGAAAAGTTATAGGTAGAGAGAAAAATAGGTATCCTCTGTTGTATACTGTGACTGTTGTGTGATTGTTGCTATGGATGGGAGTATGGAGGGAGGGTATGTGGCGCAAGCTGGAGGCTCTGGGCTTAGGAGGCGAGTTTGTTGGAATTATGAAAGCATTATATAAAGATGTACAGAGTGAACTTAGCCTGGGAAGCATTACAACAAAACGTGTGCCTATGGAGATAGGCCTAAAACAGGGGTGTATCCTTTCGCCAATCCTGTTTGCATTGTACATCAAAGGTTTAGGAGATGAACTCCTGCGTAGCGACGAGGGGGTAGCAGTTGGGGACTTGAAGATCCCAGGGCTATTTTTTGCAGACGATATGGTTCTAGTGTCAGAAAGCGAAGAGGGGCTAACGAAAATGCTGGGAATTGTTAGGAAATATGGGAGCAAATGGAGACTCGAACTTAATGAAAGCAAGAGCAAAGTTATATCTGTGGGCCACAAAGTGGACTCCACTCGAAGGTGGAGAGTGGGTGAGTTCTGCATTCCGGAAGGGAGCAGCAAACTTCTCAGTGTAGGAGAGACAGGTGATTACGAGTATTTGGGGGTAAATATAAACATTACAGGAAGAGGCATCTACCGAAACCACACAAATAAATTGATTCTGAAGGGGAAGCGAATCCTTAACCAAATGAAACTCATAGGGAGAAACAGTTTCAATAAGGTTTTCGTGGGGAAAACCATTTGGGAAATGGTGGGGCTGAAAAGTATAACATACGGTACGGAAGTGGTACCTCTAAACCAGACGGCCGTAAAGAGCTTGGAAATCTTACAGAACGATGCAGGCCGATGGATAACGGGGTCGAGTAATGCCGCAGCGCTAGAAGCGATCAGGGGTGAGCTTGGGTGGATGAGGATCAAGGACAGGATAGACCTGTTGAAACTCGGTTATCTTAATTATTTGGTAAATCTCCCCGACAGCCGATGGTGTAAAGTAATGTTCCTGCGAATTTTCAACTCAAATATCAAAACGGGTGGATGGTCCAAGTGAGAGAGCTAGTAGAGAACTACTCATTGGAGATCTCGGACCTGGACGTTGGGGCAAACCAGGGTAAAAAAATCGTCAGAGAAAGGGTCATGGAGGATTGTAACCGTAATTGGCGAGAGGGGGTCAAATCAAAGAGGTCTTTGGGTGGCCTGCGTGATAAAGAGAGGCCAGGTTTTGAAGAGTACCTTGGTGGCACCTTTGGGGGGTCACTGCTGTTCAAACTGAGGTCGCGATCCCTGGAGCTGAGGGGAAAAATTGGGAAAGACGGTGAAAGGGAGTGCCAGATGTGTAACTTGGGCATGGTGGAGACCCTGGAACACTTCCTTCTAGAATGCCCAAAGTATCAGTCTAAAAGAATGAGATTCACTGGGAGTATAATGGGGAAGTGGGATGGGAGAATGAAGGACATGAGTAGTATGCTTGGGCTGGATGACCCTATTCTGGGGGAATGGCGTGATTCTTACATATTTATAATGCAAGTTTATTCTTCTCGTTTTTATGGCTGTCGAAAAACTCTCATAGACCAAAGTATTCTGATTTTACACCTCACGCGATAAAGTATTTTTTTAATCTGATGACCACATGAACAAATAACATTTTGGTTTTTGAAAAGCGGGCGTGTTTGTTTTTTCCCCTATAAAGTCTGACGATTCGAACCTCACTCTCATTAGAAACTGTGTCAGAAAAGCCAAGATGACAAACATCGACTATACTTCCGTAAACAGCTATGAGCGAACCAAGAAGCAGCGAGCCAATGAAGAATTTGCATTAGCATCAAAAAAGTGGTGGGCAGCGACGCTCCCCACGAAGGAACAAGAAAAGAGACTAAAAGACTACCCATTTGTTGAGGCTGCCAGACGTCCTTTCGGGGAGATACAGTACAGAAATCGCCCCAAACACTGGTTTGATCTTCCTGTACACATGCAGGAGGAAGCACTAGTAAGGCCACCAACAGTTAACGAAGATTGTGAAAAGGAATTTTTCACCGAGGCGGAGATGGGAGGAAAAAATAGCTTTCTATGGAAAGCGAAAAAAAACGGCCATTTTCAGGGCCATCATAATCTTAAAAAGAGTTGCTTTGTCACAAACACACACTTTTTTAACCAATCAGACACCTCCATTATCCCACACCCTCACCGTCACACCCCTGTATCCCCTCACAGTACCTAAAACTTTCCTGAACTCCCCTCCTCCAGGTCATCCAATACTAAAAAAACTTTTGGAAACCTCTCTCCCCCTCCCCCCAGCCCTCACAATAGCTAAATTATCTCGAACCCCAGTTCAGTTCTCTAAATGTAATGGACATGTCAGGCCCCTGAATTCGCCTTCCCCACAATTTTAAGTGATCAAATTACCGCGATTAGTCTCCTCTCATAACTTACCACACTCTTAACCCGTATTTACTATGAGATTGTCCCCCTAATAAATAGCGTATATTCATTTAATATAATATATTAATAATTTTCGTTTAATAATTCATTCCACAAGACACTTGTCGAAAAAGCAAAATGGTGGATTAGTTTGACAGAAATACGCGTATCGATTTATTCAGGAATGTCTGTCGGTTGTGTCCTTGGACAAGACACTTCATCCCCATTGACCATGTGGGGACATGGTGACGCTGTGCACTAAGGCGTACTGCACGTCTTCAACCAATGCTGACCCTGTGTAGAATCTTGACAGTTGCTTGCCGTTGCTCGGTGGCTCTCTCTGGCTTCCTCCACCCGTAAAACTGTCATGCTCATGATTAGTTATTGTGCAGACCTTAAACACCAATAAATAAATATAAATAAATAGTCGGTTATCAAAACAGCCCATAAGTGTTTAACAGTTAATTCTGGACCAGTGCGTTTAAAAATGAAAAAATTTGGGTGATAGCACTACGGACTGTGTTTAATCATAGAAAAATCACACCCGCGCTATTACTAACCCGTATGATTTATTTTTTGAACGTTCACTGAAGAATAACCCACCCATCTAAGTAAAAGCATGAAAGAGCTAATATTATCTAATTACCTATGTGGGGGTGGGGTGGTCGGTAACGTTGTGTACTATGGCATACTACCTTCTGCCAATGATAACCCTGTGTAGAACTTTGACAGTTGTTTGCCTCTGCATGATGGTTCTTTCCGGATTGCTCCAACTATCGTTAAGTAAATGAAAAAAAACTACAATTCTATAATAACAGGCCAAGCCCCCCTTATCAACAACAGTACTTTCACCCCCCTCATTTTAATAGTTGAAAAGCGCTGTTACTCGATAAAAAAAAAATGGTAAAAGGATATGCGACTCTGTATTAGCCACCCAAATTTACGAGACTTGGGAAAATATAACCCACCTAGAGCTGCACCAAGGCTACGTACACTATTCGAACTCCCGCATTGTGTCCTTGGGCAAGTTAATTTACCCCGATTATCCCCATGGGAGCGCGATGACGGCGTGTAATAAGGTGTACTGCACGTCGGTGCTACGCATATTTTAGAACAATCTAACCTTGCTTGTGCGGATTTCCGACGTTGGTGAGATGACAGTTACTCGTCATTGCTCTGTGGTTCTCTTTGGATATTCCGGAGTGTACCCGTAAAATTGTCACGTTTAATTATAACTTGAACTTGATGTCCGGGTGTAATGAAATAGCGTATTTTCTGCAGACATTCTAAATAAACGCAGCTGGTTTACAGACCTGTATATATATATATTTTTTTCAATTGAGTAAAAATATAGGATAGTTACTGATGTAACACGCCGATTAGTATGTTTAATGAATCTAACTACGCCAGTCCGACCAACCCTTTGCCCACCATGATCACAACAAACGTTTCAATTCTCTCTCTCTCTCTCTCTCTCACCGATACAGTACGGGTGGAAACTAATTGCGTTCAAGCTGTTGTTTTTTTTCTAGGTTTTACCACCCCCCTTACAGCGCAAATCGAAATGAAATCTGATTCATTGAACCATACTACAGTGCATGTCAAAATTAATTTTTGAACGCCATTTTTTCTGTGTGCCACTATCAGCAGCTATGACCATAGCGTAACTTTGTGGTAAAATGCTTATTTTTGTACAAAACTCAAGACCTTTCTCTGACAAATGCCTATATAAAAACAAGATAATATGCGAGAATGACTTGTGTGCCTGCTTTTTGTTGATAAAATATGGCATGGCCACATTCCCGGATATTATTAATGTACCCGCTTAATAACAGCCGAATTTTTATCGGATCACAGTTTTTGATTTGAATAATTGCCGAATTTTTTATTAAATTACATTCAGTAATTTATGTAGATTTCCTGAACTGGGCGAAGATCAAAAAAGGCACTCTGTAGTTTAGGAGACTCCACATTTAAAAACAAAATAAAAAATCTTAGATATATTGCATTTTTTAATTATCCATATTAACCAGAAATCAAAACTAGTCAAATTAATTAGAATTAAATTACAAATGGATATGAAATTTGCAGTAAAATGAACACTGGTATATGCTGCTGGCCGCATTTTTAGTTGTCTGGAATGGTTGTTGTTCAGAATGTCACCCTATTGGGGTGAGTTTTCGCTTTTTCGTCCAGTTTCATGAGAGCTTCCACGAAGTCCGTTCCACATTCGCAATCTTTTCCAGGGGTCATTCTTCAAAGGCTGGTCCATCGCAGCTTTGCAGAGATATTGTTTTCTGGACGACAATGTTCAAGGCGTTCTGGGTTTCCGATCAGACCCCTTGGGATATTTTGATCTTTAAGGATGTTTGCCAAAATTTTCCACCCTGTCGGTTGAAAATCTTTTCTTTTTTGCAGCAGATCATTTATTAGATCACACATATTGGAGCCCGAAATTTTAATGCCATTATACACGAGTCGATCTTTCTCATCCCAGGATAAATTGGGTATATTCTTTATTATCTGGAGTAACAAAAGCACCTTCTGCTGCATGGAATCTGGTATAACGGCTAACCAGTCCGGATGATTTTCCACTGAAAAACTAGTCGTTAAGGAGTGTGGTTTGGTGGTTTCTTTGCGTAAATTTGATTGGCGCTGAAAAATTGTCTGGTTCAGCAGCCCTTTCTCTTCAGAACCCGATGTTGAAGTTTCAGGAATTGGTCTCATACCCTGGTCTATGGGCAGGACAGCTACAGCATTCAGGGGTGTGCGTATTTCCTGCAACTGTTCACTCCCCCATGGTTCAATACACTGAATTCTGCTTGAGGGTAGGTTGGTTGAGTCATCTATAGGTTTTTTCCTCAGTGATTCCCCCATCACTAGCGATTTTACTGGCTCTAGCTTATTTGCAAGCCCCAAAATATTTCCACTTGTTAATGCATTGTTTCAACTAAAGGCTGATTTCATATGCACTGGAGGATAGGGTGGCTCGTTACAGACAGATCTGGTTGTTAACTCGGCTGTATTTGAGTTCGCTCCCCCTATAGTGTGTTTAAAATTTACATTTTTGTGTAATTTTCGTCTGTGTTGATAATAATTAGTTTTATGAGAGTAAGATTTTTGACACAATTCACAGACGTAGCGTGATTTCATCATTTTCAGAAGCGAGTTAATAGAGTGGCAATACAGTTCCAACACTCTGCCATTTATATGTATGAATAGGATGGGTCCCACCCCAACCTGTCAATCGCTGATTGGCTAATTATATATCAAGATAAGGTGGGTTCTACCCCAACCTGTTGATCATTGGTTACTTCAAATTCTCACACAGTGCATTGTGGGAAATTCCAGTGGTAGAGCTCTGAGGTAAAATAAGTTTTTTGCTCAACTTCACATAAATTGATATAGTTTACTTCAAAAAAAAGAAACATCAAAGTCACATTCATGACAAGCCAAGGTAGCACATCTGAACCACCAACTCTACACTGTTTAATCAGATAATCCATTTAATCAGATAATTACATGTGCATATCGGTTTTTCATTGGTTTTTCATCAGTTTCCATCGGTTTTTCATTGGTTTTTATCGGATTTCATAGGTTTTTATCGGTTTTACAATTTGATAAAACGGTTTTTAGTGATTTAAAACACGTAAAATGATCACTAATTACCACTAATTGCCACTAATTAGTGATCAATTGATCACTAATTAGTGATCAATTGATCACTAATTACCACTAATTGATCACTAATGGTCACTAATTGTCACTAATTAGTGATCAATTGATCACTAATTACCACTAATGGATCACTAATGGTCACTAATTGTCACTAATTAGTGATCAATTGATCACTAATTACACTAATTGATCACTAATTAGTGACAATTAGTGACCATTAGTGATCAATTAGTGGTAATTAGTGATCAATTGATCACTAATTAGTGACAATTAGTGACCATTAGTGATCAATTAGTGGTAATTAGTGATCAATTGATCACTAATTAGTGATCAATTGATCACTAATTAGTGGCAATTAGTGATCAATTGATCACTAATTAGTGGCAATTAGTGACCATTAGTGATCAATTAGTGGTAATTAGTGATTAATTAATCACTAATTAGTGATCAATTGATCACTAATTAGTGGCAATTAGTGACCATTAGTGATCAATTAGTGGAAATTAGTGATCATTTTATGTGATTTAAATCACTAAAAACCATTTTATCGAATTGTAAAACTGATAAAAACCTATGAAAACCGATAAAAACCAATGAAAAACCGATGGAAACTGATGAAAAACCAATGAAAAACCGATATGCACATGTAATTATCTGATTAAATGGATTATCTGATTAAACAGTGTAGAGTTGGTGATTCAGATGTGCTACCTCGGCTTGTCATGAATGTGACTTTGATGTTTCTTTTTTTTTATGTAAACTATATCAATTTGTGTGAAGTTGAGCAAAAAACTTATTTTACCTCAGAGCTCTACCACTGGAATTTCCCACAATGCACTGTGTGAGAATTTGAAGTAACCAATGATCAACAGGTTGGGGTAGAACCCACCTTATCTTGATATATAATTAACCAATCAGCGATTGACAGGTTGGGGTGGGACCCATCCTATTCATACATATAAATGGCAGAGTGTTGGAACTGTATTACCACTCTATTAACTCGCTTCTGAAAATGATGAAATCACGCTACGTCTGTGAATTGTGTCAAAAATCTTACTCTCATAAAACTAATTATTATCGACACAGACGAAAATTACCCAAAAATGTAAATTTTAAACACACTATAGGGGGAGCGAACTCAAATACAGCCGAGTTAACAACCGTATCTGTCTGTAACGAGCCACCCTATCCTCCAGTGCATATGAAATCAGCCTTTAGTTGGAACAATGCATTAACAAGTGGAAATATTTTGGGGCTTGCAAATAAGCTAGAGCCAGTAAAATCGATAGTGATGGGGGAATCACTGAGGAAAAAACCTATAGATGACTCAACCAACCTACCCTCAAGCAGAATTCAGTGTATTGAACCATGGGGGAGTGAACAGTTGCAGGAAATACGCACACCCCTGAATGCTGTAGCTGTCCCGCCCAGAGACCAGGGTATGAGACTAATTCCTGAATCTTCAACATCGGGTTCTGAAGAGAAAGGGCTGCTGAACCAGACAATCTTTCAGTGCCAATCAAATTTACGCAAAGAAACCACCAAACCACACTCCTTAACGACTAGTTTTTCAGTGGAAAATCATCCGGACTGGTTAGCCGTTATACCAGATTCCATGCAGCAGAAGGCGCTTTTGTTACTCCAGATAATAAAGAATATACCCAATTTATCCTGGGATGAGAAAGATCGACTCGTGTATAACAGCATTACAATTTCGGGTTCCAATATGTGTGATCTAATAAATGATCTGCTGCGAAAAAGAAAAGATTTTCAACCGACAGGGTGGAAAATTTTGGCAAACATCCTTAAAGATCAAAATATCCCAAGGGGTCTGATCGGAAACCTAGAACGCCTTGAACATTGTCGTCCAGAAAACAATATCTCTGTAAAGCTGCGATGGACCAGCCTTTGAAGAATGGCCCCTGGAAAAGATTGCGAATGTGGAACGGACTTCGTGGAAGCTCTCATGAAACTGGACAAAAAAGCGAAAACTCACCCCAATAGGGTGACATTCTGAACAACAACCATTACAGACAACTAAAAATGCGGCCAGCAGCAAAAACCAGTGTTCATTTTACTGAAAATTTCATATCCATTTGTAATTTAATTCTAATTAATTTGACTAGTTTTGATTTCTGGTTAATATGGATAATTAAAAAAATGCATACATCTAAGATCTTTTATTTTGTTTTTATATGTGGAGTCTCCTAAACTACAGAGTGCCTTTCTTGATCTTCGCCCAGTTCCGGAAATCTACATAAATTACTGAATGTGATTTAATAAAAAATTTGGCAATTATTCAAATCAAAAACTGTGATCCGATAAAAATTTGGGTGTTATTAAGCGGGTACATTAATAATATCCGGGAATGTGGTCATGCCATATTTTATCAACAAAAAGCAGGCACACAAGTCATTCTCACGTATTATCTTGTTTTTATATAGGCATTTGTCAGAGAAAGGTCTTGAGTTTTGTACAAAAATAAGCATTTTACCACAAAGTTACGCTATGGTCATAGCTGCTGATAGTGGCACATAGAAAAAATGGCGTTCAAAAATTAATTTTGACATACACTGTAGTATGGTTCAATGAATCAGATTTCATTTTGATTTGCGCTGTAAGGGGGGTGGTAAAACCTAGAAAAAAAACAACAGCTTGAACGCAATTAGTTTCCACCCGTACTGTATCGGTGAGAGAGAGAGAGAGAGAATTGAAACGTTTGTTGTGATCATGGTGGGCAAAGGGTCGGTCGGACTGGCGTAGTTAGATTCATTAAACATACTAATCGGCGTGTTACATCAGTAACTATCCTATATTTTTACTCAATTGAAAAAAAAAATATATATACAGGTCTGTAAACCAGCTGTGTTTATTTAGAATGTCTGCAGAAAATACGCTATTTCATTACACCCAGACATCAAGTTCAAGTTATAATTAAACGTGACAATTTTACGGGTACACTCCGGAATATCCAAAGAGAACCACAGAGCAACGACGAGTAACTGTCATCTCACCAACGTCGGAAATCCGCACAAGCAGGGTTAGATTGTTCTAAAATATGCGTAGCACTGACGTGCAGTACACCTTATTACACGCCATCATCGCACTCCCATGGGGATAATCGGGGTAAATTAACTTGCCCAAGGACACAATGCGGGAGTTTGAATAGTGTACGTAGCTTTGGTGCAGCTCTAGGTGGGTTATATTTTCCCAAGTCTCGCAAATTTGGGTGGCTAATACAGAGTCGCATATCCTTTTACCATTTTTTTTTGATCGAGTAACAGCGCTTTTCAACTATTAAAATGAGGGGGGTGAAAGTACTGTTGTTGATAAGGGGGGCTTGGCCTGTTATTATAGAATTGTAGTTTTTTTGTTTTTTTTTCATTTACTTAACGATAGTTGGAGCAATCTGGAAAGAACCATCATGCAGAGGCAAACAACTGTCAAGGTTCTACACGGGGTTATCATTGGCAGAAGGTAGTATGCCATAGTACACAACATTACCGACCACCCCACCCCCACATAGGTAATTAGATAATATTAGCTCTTTCATGCTTTTACTTAGATGGGTGGGTTATTCTTCAGTGAACGTTCAAAAAATAAATCATACGGGTTAGTAATAGCACGGGTGTGATTTTTCTATGATTAAACACAGTCCGTAGTGCTATCACCCAAATTTTTTCATTTTTAAACGCACTGGTCCAGAATTAACTGTTAAACACTTAAGGGCTGTTTTGATAACCGACTATTTATTTATATTTATTTATTGGTGTTTAAGGTCTGCACAATAACTAATCATGAGCATGACAGTTTTACGGGTGGAGGAAGCCAGAGAGAGCCACCGAGCAACGGCAAGCAACTGTCAAGATTCTACACAGGGTCTGCATTGGTTGAAGACGTGCAGTACGCCTTAGTGCACAGCGTCACCATGTCCCCACATGGTCAATGGGGATGAAGTGTCTTGCCCAAGGACACAACCGACAGACATTCCTGAATAAATCGATACGCGTATTTCTGTCAAACTAATCCACCATTTTGCTTTTTCGACAAGTGTCTTGTGGAATGAATTTTTAAACGAAAATTATTAATATATTATATTAAATGAATATACGCTATTTATTAGGGGGACAATCTCATAGTAAATTCAGGTTAAGAGTGTGGTAAGTTATGAGAGGAGACTAATCGCAGTAATTTGATCACTTAAAATTGTGGGGAAGGCATATTCGG
Organism: Pictodentalium vernedei; assembly: GCA_031216915.1. Taxonomy (NCBI): domain Eukaryota; kingdom Metazoa; phylum Mollusca; class Scaphopoda; order Dentaliida; family Dentaliidae; genus Pictodentalium; species Pictodentalium vernedei. The sequence goes on along the minus strand of CM062297.1, from coordinate 476,978,878 downwards.
GGGCCTGACATGTCCATTACATTTAGAGAACTGAACTGGGGTTCGAGATAATTTAGCTATTGTGAGGGCTGGGGGAGGGGGAGAGAGGTTTCCAAAAGTTGTTTTAGTATTGGATGACCTGGAGGAGGGGAGTTCAGGAAAGTTTTAGGTACTGTGAGGGGATACAGGGGCGTGACGGTGAGGGTGTGGGATAATGGAGGTGTCTGATTGGTTACAAAAGTGTGTGTTTGTGACAAAGCAACTCTTTTTAAGATTATGATGGCCCTGAAAAGGGCCGTTTTTTTCGCTTTCCATAGAAAGCTATTTTTTCCTCCCATCTCCGTCTCGGTGAAAAAATCCTTTTCCCAATCTTCGTTAACTGTTGGTGGCCCTACTAGTGCTTCCTCCTGCATGTGTACAGGAAGATCGAACCAGTGTTTGGGGCGATTTCTGTACTGTATCTCCCCAAAAGGACGTTTGGCAGCCTCAACAAATGGGTAGTCTTTTAGTCTCTTTTCTTGTTCCTTCGTGGGGAGCGTCGCTGCCCACCACTTTTTTAATGCTAATGCAAATTCTTCGTTGGCTCGCTGCTTCTTGGTTAGCTCATAGCTGTTTACGGAAGTATAGTCGATGCTTGTCATCTTGGCTTTTCTGACACAGTTTCTAATGACTGTGAGGTTCGAATCGTCAGACTTTATAGGGGAAAAAACAAACACGCCCGCTTTTCAAAAACCGAAATGTTATTTGTTCATGTGGTCATCGGATTAAAAGATTACTTTATTGCGTGAGGCATAAAATCAGAATACTTTGGTCTATGAGAGTTTTTCGAGAGCCATAAAAACGAGAAGAATAAACTTGCATTATAAATATGTAAGAATCACGCCAAGTTATTAAATCCAATTACACCTATAAAAATGGCCACAATGGAGTCGTTCACAGTCTTGAAAAGCAAGACACATCTTGTCACGTGATATCATCATTGATTTTTAAATACATGATAGCATGTCCAGTCTAACGATATTTATGACCGGTCATTAAAGTGTGACAATAGATTTAATTGCTTCAACATCTGTCAGTAGTTGGCGTTTGAAAAGAAAAATCGATTTAATGACACCCAGACACGCGATGACCTTTGCGGGTCAGTCAGTCGATAGCATTCATATATATGTCCAGTACGTCAATATTAATTCATTTATTAATATACTAATTATTATAATCAACCCTAATTACACTCATTAATTACATTAATTACATTAATTATGCAACAGTCATTAATTACATTAATTATTAAAGTGATTAAAAAAAATCATTAAGTAACGTTAATTACCTTACGTAACATTTTAATTATGATGATGTCATCCCCCCTGCTCCCCCCTGCTCCCCCACCCTGCTCCCCCAGAGTAGGGTCATCCAGCCCCAAGCATACTACTGACATGTGGTTAGGGGGAGACTCAAAGGAGAGGGTTAATGTGCTAATCGGAGAGATTGGGAAGAATGGGGCAAGGGATGTCATCAAGCAGTTCGTCTCCGAATGTTGGGAGGAGAGGAGAAGCATGGGAACAGGGAGGCAGTTGGGAGTTCAGGGGTAACCAAGGCCTTCTCGTCCGAGAACCGCGACAAATCAGCGGCTGGCCAAAGAGTTATTATTATTATGGGGTGAGGGAATGGGTTTCTTCGGAGCGCACTCCCCACACGCAGAGTTGCGAGGCAATCCTCACAGACTCAATCCTAAAGTTCTCAATGAGTAGCGAGGCAATCCTCACTGACTTCAGGCAGTTTAATTCTATTGAGTAACTTTAATTTACTGTGACTGAAAAGTTGGGCAAATGAGCCATGTTATATACTGATGGGTATATACATGAGTTTGAAAATTATTATTGCCAGAACAATCAAGCTTTTGTTCAAAAGAAACCGGTTATCAAATATGCAAGCCAATATCGAGTTTTCTTCAAACGATTCTACATTATAAAAACAAGCAAGTAAAAAATCAAAAGTGCGTCGCTCATTACAAAAAACAACTATGTTGTACATCAGTAGAATTGTTTGACAAACAATAAAACATTCAACATAGCAGATAGGCAACAAAGAAAATGAAAATAGATCCCAGTTAAAAAATAATAACAATAATAATAAATATTTAAAATATAAAAGAGACAAAATCTTAAACCAGCCACTTATGCAAGCGCTAATCCGATTCAATATTGACAGCTAATTAATTATTCACTGTCGTTTCTTGTTTTCGTTATTTAGTTGGGCAGGTCAACTGCGACTAATTAACGAACACAAGTTCTGCGCCACGTAACACATTCTAAATCCTCTTAATGACCAAAATACTCACCAAAAGTGGATAAAATTTCACACGAGTAAAATATACTCGTACACACACACTCTACCCCTTTTAAACCTTTATTAGCCGATATTTTGCAATTTTTTTTACTTGTTTTCGTTTGTGTTCGTTTATGTTCGTCTGTTTTCGTTATTTAGTAGCACCGTATCAGGAGAATCTCACGAAACCGACGTCTGAGCCCTACCAGTTTTTTTATATTACCTACCCCACGTACAAGCGACTATAATGCAAAAATGCCGAACTCGATAAAAGTAGTAGTTTACATGTTAATGCGGTGTCTTCCATGTAGACCAATTCCACTTAGACCAATTCCAGGTAGACCAACTCAGTTTAAATTAATTTAGATTAATTCCAAGTAGACCAATTCCAGGTAGACCAATTTGATATAAAGAGTAATTCAGAGTTGGTCTACTTGGAATTTTTCTATTGTCATTTTTTCAGATATTATTTTGTATTTTTTCAATGGGTGGATGGGGGGGGGGGGGGGGGGGGGGGAATTGCATAAAAATATGTTTGTATATACTTTGTTTGTTAACAAGCTAACATGTTGTTTGAAGTGTTATTTTGTTTCCACTGTGAATCCATAACAGTTTGTCACAGTTTGGGTGTTTACACTACACTTGGGGTACTGGAGAATGGGATCAGACAATGACAATTGTTTTATTCAGTAACACATCACCCACATCAAAGATTTTTATCAGTCCACATTTTGGGTGTTTACACTACACTTGGGGTACTGGAGAATGGGACCAAACAATGACCATTGTTTTATTCAGTAACACATCACCCACATCAAAGATTTTTATCAGTCCTTGACCAAGCAAAATACATGTGTTCTGTGTAAAGTGATGTTTGATTTAATGTTGGTGCTCAAGTGTATAAAATGGCCTCTCATTTATTTTAGTGCTCAAGAAATTCTTTTTGACAATAAAATTATGGCAATGTGTGTGTGCTTGAAACAAGCTCCGTGAGTTTGTTTCAGTCATATGTACATTTCTACAACTTTATTAACAGAATTGAATTTCTCATAGAACTATTTTAGTAATAATAACTCTTTGGCCAGCCGCTGATTTGTCGCGGTCCTCATAAGAGAAGGCCATCATTCCCCCTGCACCCCAGCCCCCCTTCCCCTCCTCTCATCCCAGCATTCAGATATAAACTGCTTAATAGTGTCCCTCACTTCCTCTTTTTCAATTTCTTCAATAAGCATTCCTACCCTCTCCCTCGTGTCCCCCTTCAGCCATCTATCCTTTGTTTCTTCACCCCACTTCTGCATTATTCTTCCAGTAAATTTTATTCTATGAGGTATATACTGAGGGCATTCCAAGAGAAAATGTTCCAGGGTCTCCACTACTCCAGAGTGGCACATTTGGCATTCCTTTTCCCCATCTCTCCCAATTTTTCCTCGAAGCTCCAGTGATCTTGATCTCAGTTTGAAGAGCAGTGACCCTCCAAAGGTGCCATCTAGGTACTTCTCAAAAGCTGGCCTTTCTTTATACTGTAACCCCTGCAGTGATCTTTTCACGCTAACCCCTGCTCGCCAGTTTCGATTGCAATCTTCCATGACTCTCTCTTTGACAAACCTTTTGCCTTCTTTCATTCCTACTTCTATGTTTGTGACCTCTATAGAGTAATTGTCCATAAGTTCCCTCACATGTTTTGACCACCCCGTTTCTATATTAGAATTCCAAATGGTATCGAGCATCAATTTGCACCACCGGTTGTCAGGCAGGTTTCTCAAGTAGTTAAAGTAACACAGTTTTCCCAAATCTACCCTGTCCTTGATTTTCATCCACCCAAGCTCCCCCCTTACTGCTTCCAAAGCTGCAGCATTACTCGACCCTGTTATCCATCTGCCGGCATCATTCTGAGTACTTTCCAACTTCTTAATAACGGTTTGGTTTAATGGAATCACGTCCGTGCCATACGTTATACTTGGTAAACCCACCCTCTCCCACAGTGTTTTCCACACAAAGACCTTATTGAAACTATTTTTCCCTAAAAGTTTTAGTTGGTTCAGAATTCTTTTCCCCTTCAGAATCAGTTTGGCTGAGTAATTTCTGTACACCCCTCTTCCCGTTATATTTATGCTTACCCCTAGATACTCATACTCTCCCGTTTCTCCTACAGTGATTTGTTTGCTTTCCCCTTCGGGGATTGAGAACTCCCCCACTCTCCATCTCTTCGTCATATCTACCTTGCGTCCAACGGGTATTACCTTGCTTTTATTTTCATTTAGTTCGAGCCGCCAAGTGTTCCCATATCTACCAACAATTTCCAGCAGTTTCTCTAGCCCCTGTTCAGTTCTAGACATTAACACCATGTCGTCCGCAAAGAATAAGCCTGGTATCTTTATGTCTCCAACATTTACCCCCTCCGCACTCTGAATTAGTTCGTCCCCTAAATCTTTAACATACAATGCAAACAAAATCGGTGAAAAGATACACCCCTGCTTGAGGCCTATATCCATAGGGACTCGTTTTGTAGTGATACTCCCTAGACAGAGATGGCTTTGCACATCTGTATACAGTGCTTTCATGATTCCCACAAAGTCACCCCCCAGTCCGATGCCCTCGAGCTTTCGCCACATACCTTCCCTCCACACTCGGTCGTACGCTTTTTTCACATCTAGAAATGCCAGAAACATCTTTTTCTTTTCAGCCTTTGTTGATTCTATCAGTTGGGTGAGTGTAAATAGGTGATCAGTGACTCTTCGTCCTTTCCTGAAACCATTTTGAATTTCTCCTAAAAAACCTTTCTCTTCATTAACTTCCTCTAGTCTACCGTATATGACCTTACAGAATACTTTTCCGATGTTACTACTAACTGATATCCCCCTATAGTTATCTAGACCTTCCTTATCCCCCTTTTTGTGTATGAACGACACCTTACTTTCCCTCCACTCTCTGGGGACCTCTTGCTTTCGCAGAGCCAGGTTGAAAAGGTTTGTCAGGACTTCAATAAGTGCCTCCCCTCCATTTTTGAGGAATTCGTTCGGAATTTCTTCAGTCCCTCCCGCTTTACCATTTTTTAATTTCGAGACCACGTTCCGCACTTCTTCTGCCGTTATTTCGCTACATACACGATTGGATAGGTTCTCCTCCACCAGTGTATTTCTTTTTGGTGGGGACCCACTGCCCCATCGCCTATCGTTTATCTTTTCCCAGTGCTTGACTAACTCTGAAGCGATACGGCCTTTATCTTCTGTACTTTCCCCATCCACTTTGATACTCTGCACACTACTTTTCCCCCGTTTATTTACCCAGTTCCAAAATACGTTTGAGCTCGAACCCCCCGTTTTCTTTATTGTTCTGGCAAGACTGCAATTGCGCTCCTTCCTATTATTATTCTTTATCTCATTCACCTTTCTCCGTGCCAGTTCATATTCTCCTTTCATTAGTCTCGTGTCATTGTTATCCACCCCTTTAAGCTTCCTACTTCTTCTGTAAGCAGCGCATTTTACCTTCCTTTCTTTTATAGCCTTTTTCAGTCCCTCGTTAACCCTGTATCCAAGCTCTCTCGTTGGGACCCTCACCCTTCCTATACAATCCTTCCCTGCCTCTGTTAGGCTATTTACTATGCCATCTGAAATACTCTGGACATTTGCATCCCTAGGTATACATTCAAGATTTGGTTTTAGTTTTTCTCGAAACTTCTTCCAGTCGGCTCCTTGTTTTAGTCCCCAAACTTCCTTGAAGGTATTTCTGTCTCTATTCGTCTTTTTGCCCATAATCTTAACTGTTATCAGGTTGTGATCACTACCCAAGTCATTTTTTCCCTCGTCATCTATTTCTACATCTATAACCTCCCTCCATACGCTAATGTCAGTGAGTATATAATCAGTTATTGTTTTCTTATCGTTCCTCTCCCAGGTCCATTTACCCTTACATTTTGCATCCCTGTTCAGGATCTTTAAACCAAGCTCTTTTGATAGGTCCAACATCTTCCTCCCATTCGTGCTAATTTTCCTATCACCTCCCTGTATGCCATCCTCCTTATCCCCGATGTGCCAATTGAAGTCCCCCATTAGGACAATACTGAAGCCTCTGCTTCCAAGCTCTGTGATATTCGATCTAAGAGTTGTATATATTGAATCATTCCACTCGGGCTTACTTCCCTCCACTGCTAAGTATACAACACCAACGGCAACACTCCTGCTTCCTAACTTGATTTTTGCCCAGACTATTTCGTTGGATACTGGAATCTGAGTCCTTGCTTCTGTGAGATCTGTAATCAATGAGGGCTGTAATTCCTCTTTAGCGTAGATGCCAACACCCCCACCCCGTTTCTGACCCTCAGTTCGCCCAGCTCCTATCCACACGCAACCCTTCATCTGATCAACCCGCTCATCCCGCCGTATCCACGTCTCACTTAGACCCATTATATCGAAGTCTCCTTCGTCCATCATTGTTGATATTTCGCTTACTTTCTTGTGCAGACCCTGGATGTTGCAGTACCCAAACTTAATGAATCTTTGTTTTTTTGTCATAACTGGCACATTATTATAACCCTGGTTTGTCCCTGTATTGTTCATGTTTGTTGTTCTTCCTATGTTCCCAGCATTTGTGCCCCTCTGGGTTATCGGCTGTGGTCCCCTACCCCCCTTTTCTCCAAAAAAGGCCCAGTCACCTGTAAAATTTTTTGGCCCAACAGGTCTGTACCCATCCTACTTAAATGCAATCCGTCTCGCCCATACAACTCTCCTTGTCCCCAGAAAGAATCCCAGTGGTCAATGAAATGTATTCCCAAGTCTTTGCAGTGCTCTTCCAGCTCCTCGTTTAGTGCCATAATCCGCGAGTTCCTCTCATTCCCACCACCCATAACGGGGAGCACCCCTGAAACGATGATCCGAGCATTCCTGCTAAGTAGCTTACTAATTAGGTCCTTGTATGTGTCCACCAAACTAACTGATTTCCTCTCCCTGATGTTATTGGACCCCACATGTAATACCACTACCGGATCAGGCCCCAACCCAGCTACAATACCGTCCACTCTATCCCTCAGGTCCTCCACTTTAGCCCCCGGAAAGCACAGAACTGTTCTATTTTTACTGTCCGGACCACAGACAACCTTGTCGATCCCCCGAACTATGCTACTTCCCGCAACCACCAACTTACTTTTGGCCCTCGCCCTATTTATCTCCTCTAGTCTCCTATTGTTTACAGCGTCCTCTTCCTCTCCAACAGCCCCACTCGGAATCAATATCGGTATCGGTATCTTTGACCTAGGATTACTCCTATCCTTGTCCCTCCGTCTCTTTCCAGGTCCTGAACTACCTGGACTACTCCCCTGGTCTTCTCCCGGATTTCCTCCTTTTTCCTGGCCTAGACCCCAAGCTACTATCTGTTGCAACTACCTCCATCTCCCCCTCTGTCTCTTCCGAATCGAGCACAAATATGTTTCTGGTGCTGCACTCCCCACTGCCTTTGGACTTTACACCCCTATCTACCTGCTTCTCTGGCCCCCCTTTCCTACCACTTTTGATAGTCCACGCCAAACGCTTTACAGCATTGCTCCGGCCTGGGCCCCCCTCATCTGTCCTGCGTACTTTTCTAGCAGCCCCCACCTCATCACCTACCTCATTCACATCAAAGGTTCTACCCCCATGTTTCCTCTTGGAACCACTGACAACCTTCCATCCTTCTCGGAAAGCTACTTTCACAGGCGTAACTGCAGACAGCCCCGCCCTACCTAGTTTTCCCTTCAGCTCAGCAATCTCCCCCTCAAACTTAACAATTGTCTCAAGTAGGCGGAGGATTTCCTGACAGTTTGCTCATACCTCTCCATATCCCATCGAGCGACAGTCCCCATACATCATAGAACACTGTTTACAAACTTCAAGCCCAATATCGCCATCGGTGGCCCCACCAACCCGGCTCTGACCGACACCCCCAGTGACCTCTGTCTGCACACCAATACTTACCCCGTTGGCACCGTTGACCTGGACCGCGATATTACACGTACTTACCTCCATACTTACCTCCGTCTGAACAGACTTGCTCGCCATCATCAAGACAAAATTACGCGATCGGACAGGGAAAACTGTAAACACGCGACAAAAGGCAACACGACGAACCGTTCGACAACTTTGCGCTCACAGTTTTATTTTAGACCTCCTAACTTTGTCCCAGTTACTATACTAAACTAACTCCCCACAAAGTTGAATAAAATAACCTGAAAATGAAATATATATGATTAGTAGTACTTAAAGTATTTTTTTGTCAATAAAATTATAGAATTGTGTGTGTTTCTACCAAAATAAATTCTTCCAAAGAATTATTTTAGTGCTTAAGAATTTCAATTTTGTAGATAAAATTATAGAAATGTGGGTTGTCTTGAGGGGGTTTTGTCCTGTTACCCATGAAACAAGCTTCATGAGCATGTTCCACTAATATCCACATCTGTATGATTTTATTGCTTAAAGTGTTTTTCTTTTTGTGATGTCAGCCACCTAATCAAGGTTTTTATTGCAACTTTTATTTAATTGCCATTCTCCATATTGTTATCTAAACACCAAGTAAATGGCACTCACAGACAACAATTACCAAAGCAATAAATAAATTGCATATCAATGCTATGCTAATCCTGTGACTAATGAGGCTATTACTTTTCTTAATCATTTTAGTTTAAACAGTATTTATTCAATAATTGGCATGTGTATACATTTCACAAAAACATTTGACTAACAAAAAATGAACAACACTAGATACAAAAAGTATACACAAAACAAGAAAGCATATTGTTGTCTATTAGAGGGATTCGACAGAAAGCTGAAGCTTATGTGGGTCGTCTCCCTGTCAACGTATAACTTACTCCTGTAGGTGGTACAGATGAACGGAAGAGCCCAAACGTCGTTGCATGAAGGCCGATATCCTCCCTTCATTGTAAATTTACTACGTTAGTTGCTACGATTGGAGATCAAGCGGGTTAAGCGTCACATCAGAATAGATAGGGAGCAGAGGAAGGCGCCTCGACTGCCAGGCAACGACGTGTGGGATTGTTTAAACTTCAATGTGAAATGAAGGGAAAAACAGAAGAAAGAATAGACGCACTGATAGATCGAAAGAAGAGGAAAGGAACTAATATGATGCAGACAGCTTGAATACATGATACATAGAGATTATCACCATTATGCGGATGCAAAGGAGCGTGGGACCTCCACTGACAGCATACGACGAGTCGAGGACCAGTCGCGATTTATCCCCAGAGGCCGGTACAAGACTCCGACGCACATGCAACAGATGATAATGATGTATTTATCAGGCAATATCTTGGGAATAAGTCTGAGTTAATACAGACCAAGTACATGTTGAATGTATGTTAAGTAAAATTTACACACAAGAGAATCGTAAGTAGGCAACTTATTAACTTCTAGTTCATTTAGTAGCGAATTAGGTGAAGTAAACTTCAAGGCACTAGAAGTTGGAAGGCGCGAGAGGGCATTCCACAACAGGCGTTAGACTTTCCCACTCGAAATGGGGGTGGGAACGTAGTGTTGGGTTTCAACTATTGGAATCGCTTGCTTGATAAAATGAAGTCATGTACAACTTCAAAAATAAGGCCGTTTTCATCGTTATTCAAGAATTCTGAGCCAAATAGAAGCGTGGGCGTATCTGCTACATATGGGAGTAGATTAATCGTATAATTACGAGCGTTTGAGAACAAAGGACAATGAAAGAAAAAGTGGTCAGTAGTTTCACGTTCACCACACTGGCAGAAGGAACTGGGTGATAGGTGATTATCGAAAAGGTGGGAATTAAGACTGCTACAGTGCAACCGCAGCCTACAATGGTATATTTGAGCCCTGCGAGATTTTGCATTACTATAGAACTTTGGTGGTCTTTGGTTACCATTACTGAGAAACGTTTTAAAGTTAATCAATGACGAGTTCTCACGGACAGGTAACGGCAACTTATTCCACTGGTCCGTAACGCTGGGGATGAAAGAAGACTGATACAATTGCGTTCGGCAAAAAGGAACTCGGTGGTTTTCACTGGATCGAAGACTGCGTGATGAATTCGTCAAGGAGATAAGTGGGGGAACTTTGTTGGAAATGTATGGAGGTGACATGTGATGATACATTTTGAAGAACTGAATTAGTTTATGTTTGTGGCGTCTTTCTTGCAAGGATTCCCACCAAATCCTTTTCAAGAATGGCTCATTGAAACCTCTCTAAGCCACCATGTTCTGTAAAATTATTTGTTAATTTTTATAAAATAATATTCAATAAAGATTCATCAAATAATTTGAAACTGTTTTTATTTTTCAGTTCCTCTGAAATCAACAGCAATCCTCAACAAAAGTTTTATATTTATTAAGTTTCTTTGTAATCAACAGCAATCCTTAACAAAACTGAAAATAAAAAAAGTTTATTTTTTAAAAAAATAATCATTCCATGTAGACCAATTCCAGAAAGACCAACCGTTGGTCTACCTGGAATTGGTCTACCTGGAATTGGTCTACCTGGAATTGGTCTAAGTGGAATTGGTCTACATGCAATGTAACCTGTTGTGGACTGGTCAGAATACCAAGCACAAGGGGGCTCGCTGGAACTCGTGCCACTACATATAGGGGATCTATAGTAACACAAACACTCTTAAAAACCCACGTAGTTCCACCAAAGCCTAATACCAGACAGGCTGGACTGGAACTGTGAGCACCTACACCTCTATTATAGCAACTTACGGAGAGTTGCATGAGGCACACACCTGACAGGACCAGGCGACTGACCAAGTTTGAAAGTCACATACAGGCGCACACAATCATAAATGGCCGAACTCAATTCCTCAAACCGTTCTACTGAAGAGGTGATAACAAGAATTTTCTATGAAGATGTTCATCAGACTTTCCACTTTGCGGTTTCCTGAGCTGGAAGTCGGACCCCTCCCAATTTTTGACTGAATATACTGGATATGCAGATGCATACGAAAGACATGAAAACTCGATCAGCCAAGCCGTTCAGGAGGAGTAGTGATTACAAGCATTTCTTGTAATGAGCTTTGCTGTGGTCAAAATATTCAGCCCATAGTATCTCCCGATCCGGAAGTCGGGCTTTCACCATTTTTGCGAAGTGTTTTTCCCACATACAGGCGTACACAATGCAAAAAATTCGAACTCCATATCTTGAGCCGTTCGGGAGTAGTAGTGATTACAAGAATTTCCGATAAAGAGCGTTGCCAAATATTCGATCCCTACCGATCTCCAGAACCGGAAGTCGGACCCCTCCCATTTTTGGACTGAATATACTAGATATGTGGGCACACGTAAGCAAAAAAGTGCAAACTCGATAGGTCAAGCTGTTCTGGAGTAGACGCATCAGGAGCATTTCATATAATGGGCCTTGAATGCTATGGTCAAAATATTCAACGTGTAGTAACTCCCGAACCGGAAGTCTTAGCCCCACCATTTTTGCACAGTGCATACCCCACGTACAGGTGTACACGATGCAAATGTCCAAACTCAATATCTTATGCCATTCGGGAGGAGTAGCGATGACAAGTATTTTTGATAAAGTGTTACCAAATTTTCGACCCCTACCGATCTCCCGAACCGGAAGTCCGACTCTGCCATTTTTAACTGAATATACAAGACATGTAGGCGAGCGTAACAAAAAAGTACGAACTCGATAGGTCAAGCCATTCCAGAGAACTAACGACAAAAAACATTTCATATAATGCCCCTTAAATGCTATGGTAAAAATATTCAACCCATAGTATCTCCCGAACCGGATGCCGGAGCCTAACCATTCTTGCACAGTATCTACTCACGTACATGCGTACACAATGCAAAAAATCCAAAATCGATATCTCAAGCCGTTCGGGAGGAGTAGCGATGACAAGAATTTTCGATAAAGAGCGTTGCTAAATTTTCGACCCCTACCGATCTTCCGAACCGGAAGTCAGACCCCTACCATTTTTGCCCAGGATATAGAAAACATATAAGCTAATATATGGGTAAAATGTGAACTCGATATCTCCAGCAGTTCCAGAGGAGAAGTGATGACAATAAAAAAAAGTCCGATGATGAGCAGTGGCGGCTAAGGTCAAGGTCGGACAAAAATTTGCAATAGTCCCAGCCGGCCCTACACCACAAGGCCTACCACCCCTGCAAATTTCAAAGCTGTAGGCCTTGCCGTTCTTGAGATCTCAAGGGTGACTAATAATAATAAAAAGGCAAAAAAGCAATTACAACATACTTCCATAACAAATTTTGATATTGTGTGCATTGGATAAAGCTTTACCCAACAAGCTGCAGATAACAGATCAATATATTGTCCAATGTATCTTGAAAATTTCATTTTTTATTTGTTTTATACCTTCCAAAACTTTGTTTTGCCCCTCACTTGAATGCACTTAATGAATTTGTTTCAGTTATCATTATGTTGTGGTCAAGGGCAGCAGAAGGTCAATAAAAGTTACAGTACCTATGGTGGTTGCACACTAACAATTTGTTGCTGCATCAAAGAAAATTCTGAATAGTGTGCTTATTAGATAAACCAGGTCTCCGCCGTTTGATAACTGACGAACTGAACTACTTGGGTTAATATATCATGAGAGTCAGAAGCTCGAGTATAAATTGGCATTTAGGCAAAATGTTCGATAATTAACTTGGCCAGATATTAATTTTGATTGCGTCTGTACTGTGATAGACGTTTGACTCGATCATCGGTCGTCTCAACCATGCTTGTCAGTGATTCGTTCTTATTTATGAGTCTGTGAATCATCGATTATACAGTTCGATTCATCAAGTGTGAAATATGGAAAATATGGAAAATTCCAACACTGCAACTGCTACTGAGATCACCTCTCATCAAGATGATGATACAGTCGATAACGAAAATGATAACAAAAGAAATAGATCGGAACTTAGTTTGTCTCCGTCACCAGTTGTAAACAAAAAGCAGCACGAGTATACAAGCTCTGAAGATGAGCTTGATCTTTCCGACTTTTGGAACTCAGATCCTCGTAGTCAACAACAACCTCAACTAAGTCAAGACGACCGAATGATCATCGCTTTTACGAGAGCACTTCGAAACCCATCTGTCAGGGAGTCCTTGAAGTCTGTTTTTCTTGAAGCTGCTAACGAGCGGATCAGTGAGTTGGAAAAGACTGTTCAAACTTTGAAACACGAATTAAGCTCCAAAGATGAAAGACTTCAGGAGCTCAATAACAGGGTCGATGACCTCGAACAGTACGGCAGACGGACCAATTTACGTCTCTCCGGAGTAATTGAGAAGTCAGGAGAAGATACTGACAATATTGTTTTAGATATTGCCAGCAATATATCAATAGAGGATATTTCTCGGAGCCACCGAGTAGGACCCAAAGTTGTCAATGGAAAGCCCATGGAAGCCCGTCCAATTATTTTCCGTCTAAGCAGCTACAGAATACGTAACAAACTCTTTCGCTCACGAACTAAATTAAAGTCAGTCAAGCTTGGTCATGATTCTAGTCATCAAAGGCCTAACCATCCCGGTATATTCATCAATGAAGATCTAACCAGGACTCGTGCTTCGATAGCTCGCAGGGCTCGTTTTATGGTGCGCGACGGGAAGCTCCAGGACTCGTGGACCTTTGACGGAGTCATCTTTGTTAAACGCAGAGATGGCTCAGTCGAAAGGATCACGAGCCCATGGCAGATGGACAACCTGGAAAAAAGTTTCAGGATTGTTCAAAAAATTAACTTAAACACATCACAGTCCCATATTGTAGATTAGACTTCATTAAGACACATGAAGCCTGCACCTACACCTATATTAGGTACCGGTACAACGGTTCTTTCGAGTATCTTCGGGTAAGAATTGGCTAAATCGAGCATAGTGAATCTATCGCCGTAGCCACTATTTATGATGAGTGAGATCGCCTGTACTCACAAATGTGTGAGTACAGGCGATCTCACTCATCATAAATAGTGGCTATTGGCAACATTGCTTCAATCCAGTATCTAAACTTAGCCTGTGTAAGAGAAACACACCCTGTCACCCTGGCACTAAACACCAATGAATTAACAAATAAACAAACAAAAATAAATAAATAAATACATAAACTAACACATTTACATTGATCATCCCAGCCCACCCTTATCCGCTGTTTTATCAAATGTGTGAGTGCAGACGAGCTCGTTCCAATGGGGGGTCATGAGCTGTGTTTAATTTTTCTGTTTAATTTTTCTTTTCTCTTTTTTAAATGTTTAATTATCCAATAATTTGTTTTGAGGGTGCCATCTGCTGCTATTGATCGGCATGGGGTTATCTCTGATTAACGGCAACAATGCTTCAACTCAGTATTTATCAATTATTAGTATCTATTAATTATATTCTTGGCTCGAAAACATAGCTCATTATCCCTCACTGGAAGGAGCTCGTTAAGCTCGCTCCAATGAGGGGCCATGAGCTGTGTTTAATTTTTCTGTTTAATTTTTCTTTTTCCTTTTTTAAATGTTTAGCTATCCAATAATTTGTTTTGAAGGTGTCGTCTGCAGCTATTGGTCGGCAAGGGGTTATCTCCGATTAACGACAACAATGCTTCAATTCAGTATCTATTAATTATCAGTATCTATTAATTATATTCTTGGCTCGAAAACATAGCTCATTATCCCTCACTGGAAAGAGCTCGTTGAGCTCGTTCCAGTGGGGGGTCATGAGCTGTGTTTAATTTTTCTGTTTGATTTTTTTTTTTTTTTTTCCTTTTTCAAATGTTTAGTTATCCAATAATTTGTTTTGAAGGTGTCGTCTGCTGCTATTGATCGGCATGGGGTTATCTCCGATTAACGGTGTGATTACTAACTTTTGTCTAGGGGAGTTGAGACTGGGTGCAATTTTGTCCTGGTCATTAGGAATGTTGGGCTCTTTGGGCGCCTTCTTTTTCCCTGGTGTGGGGTTCGCAAGTAGCTATCAAAGGCTTCATATCGATCGTCTTGTTCTTCTGCTTGAACACGATTCATCAACTATTTTCAACTGGGACACCCTTATCTCAATCCATCTTGCAAGCAATTTCATTTGGATAATCATATCGCAGTTATTAGTTTTACTGTCACCGGCATTAATGCCAGTCTCTGTGTTCACAATGTAACTTTGGCCCTTTGGACCCCAATGACCTTCCATCAGCCCACGATCCTTCTGATTTTTCTTAATCAAGGATTGCAAAATGCATAATAACATCATGTGGCGTAGACCAGCCCGAAGGCTACCCGAAGGCTGCGCGTCGAAAGTGTTGATTGGTCTGCCCTTAAAATTGAAAATGGACTCTCTTACCTTAGTGGACTGAATTGATATGGAGGATGGCATTGGGGATCAAGGTGTCAACGTGACCAGCTGAGATTCTCCTCCTTCTCGTTACTATCAATATTATCACCATTATTATTACCAATATCACAGGTAATATCGTCCTCCTATGGAAACTCACCTGTTGCAAGAAGGATTAAGCCTGTAAGATATGGGGTGGATCCCACTTGTTAGGTACCTCCGCAGCACAATAGCTACACCCTTCTGACAATTTTCGATTTTTCGTGTCAGAAGGGAATACGTTTCCCTCATTGATTTTTATTCCTTGGCGCAATTACAAAGCTTGCTAGTGGTACATAAAGCTTGATGAATCCTGACCAGCCAAATATATTACCGTCTGTATCTCATCTCCTCGATTGTGCATATATGTACGATTATCATAACCCACAAGTATAGTACATGTATTTCTGTGTGTAAAGATGTATATATATATATGTGTGTATGTATGTATATGTATATGTATATATGTGTACATGTATATGTATATATGTGTGTGTATCCGTGTGTGTGTGTGTGTGTTTGTGTATCTGCATGTATATATGTGTGAATATGTGTACGTGTGTTTGTGTCTATGTATATCTGAGAGCATATATATGTGCACATGCACGTATGTGTGTAGAAGTCGGCCCAAATAGTCAGTAACTAGTAAGTATAAACCCTCCACCACCCATCCCAGATGATGTGGGTCGACATTGACAAAGTCAATGATGGTCTATATCTTCTGGAATGCGTGATGGCGTGTCCTTTTGCTCAGTTCCAGGTTCCTGAAAATGGACTGTATATATGTGTGTGTATCCGTGTGTGTGTGTGTGTGTGTGTGTGTGTTTGTGTATCTGCATGTATATATGTGTGTGTATGTGTACGTGTGTTTGTGTCTATGTATATATGAGAGCATATATGTGTGCACATACACGTATGTGTGTAGAAGTCGGCCCAAATAGTCAGTAACTAGTAAGTATAAACCCTCCACCACCCATCCCAGATGATGTGGGCCGACATTGACAAAGTCAATGATGGTCTATATCTTCTGGAATGCGTGATGGCGTGTCCTTTTGCTCAGTTCCAGGTTCCTCAGGTGCGTTATGGAAATATCACTTGGGGGCAACTGTGGTTCAGAATGTGGTTCGCTCGGGTGAACTTGGAACTGGCGGGTGTCAACTGTATCGGTATATTTATGTTAGAGCCTGTGCACATGCGTATGTGTGTGTACGAGAGAGAAAGAATGCACAGGTTGTGTGTGAGGATGCGGGGCAGCGTGTGCGTGTGAGGGTGTGCGAGAGTGTAGATACGCTTGTGTGTGTGAGAGGACGTATATGTGCATATATGCAGCCTGTGCCAAGCAGCAATAACACAACTCTATTATTTTAGCAAATATTATAGTCTTCCCTTTTTGTGTGTGTGTGTGTCTCCTCACCTTTGGTTTGTCGCTTGCGTCACAATTCACCCACTCCCGAATTATTCTACGTATGATATCCACTACTATTTTGTTATTTAGTTTGACATTTGGAATTCGGAATATGAATTGTTTTTCCAGCTTGTTTTCCTTATTTTTCTTTACTATTTTCTCTTGCTTGTTTCTTCTGAGTTACCTTCTCCACTTTCATCCAAACTCTCGTATAAAGCAACCTGAATTCAATTCGCACCACTGCGAAATGATCCTGTCATTGAAAGTTACCAATCTCCGGGCATCATGCATACGTGTGTATTATTACCACCCACAGATTACATAATGTATAGTCTTGAGTCTTACCGCGCCAGGATTGGTACATTCAATACTGTAGTTCATGCTCGCGGCCTGAAAAGAAGACTAACAAAACACCAGTCCCTTTGTGCTCTTGTGTATCTTTACATGTGGTCTATTCGTATTAAGGTCCAGGAGGGCACTACTGTAACATCAGCCCTGTTTCATCTTTTATTCAACAAATTTATCCTACGCTGCCAATGCAGTAATGATCTTTGTACGAATGTTGAAAGACCCAATCTCCCACCGACACTTAATGTACCATGTACAATGCCAACTTCCTCAGCCATCTGTTATTTTATATATTTTATGACTTTGGTATTGGCTGTGGTCTTGTTATTGTCCGGAGACATTGAATCAAACCCTGGACCAGACTCTGTGTACAGAGAAAATAACCATGATGCATTAAAAATCTTTCACCTGAACATCCAAAGCCTGAAGCCTAAAGTAGACACTGTTCAATATGAATCATCCTCCTATGATATCTTAGCATTTACTGAGACATGGCTTCAATGCTCGGACCCAACATCAGATATTATGGTCCATGGCTTCCAAGAACCTGTACGATTTAACCGTTTGTCGAGGGGAGGGGGTGTTGCCGTCTACGTGAAAGACGGCTTGTGCTTTCGGCATAGAACTGATCTTGAGGTGAATGACATTGAATGCATCTGGGCTGAAGTGTTCATGACCCATGGTACGTCACTGCTGCTAGGAGTATTTTACCGCCCACCCAGTAGTCCCTCAGATGTTTGGGATAAAATTACGGCATCTATTGACAAAGCCAAAGATACCTTAATTTCAGACATAGTTATTACTGGTGACTTCAACGACAACCAATATGGTTCTCCCAATGGTTGCTTCCGGGAACTAAGTAATTATTTCAATCTTAGACAGCTTGTGGAAGAACCAACATGCTTTACCGAATCATCTGCAACTCTGATCGACCTATTTGCGGTTAGTAATACTGTACATGTACTGGAATGTGAAGCCCTAGAACCACTTGTACCTGACATGACTCGCTATCATTGTCCAATTTATATTGCCATTGAATTCAAGAAAGAAAAGCCTAAAAACTTTAAGAGACGCATATGGTTGTATGCAGAGTGAAACTTTGATGGTCTGAACACTGCATACAATAACGTAGACTGGGAAAGACTGCTTGCTCATTCGTGCCTGGACACTGTAGTATCCACCTTCACCGATCAATTACTCGAAACGGCATCTAAATTTATTCCCAACAAATTGATAACCTCTAGGGCTAACCAGCCTAAATGGATGCATAATCAAATTCGATTATTAATAAGGCAAAGAACACGTTTATACCGTAGAGCAAAGCGCTCTGGCCAACTGCAAGACTGGGCGAGATATAAGCATAAACGAAATGAAGTCGTATCAGCTGTTAGGAAAGCCAAATCTACATATATATCAAAAGTCCAATCAGAACTAAGTTGTCCGGATACACCATCGTCAGTGTGGTGGAAAACATTAAAAACATTTATCTGTAAAAATATCCATGGAATCCCGACTATAAGTCACCTCAACAAACTCTATTCAACCAATCTAGAAAAGGCGGAAGTGTTCAATGATTACTTCTGTTCAATTTCGACATTGGATGACACTAATGCATCCTTGCCAGATTCACCCCTGCCTACCCTACAATCGCTTGACAAAATAACACTTGAAAGCAAGGAAGTGTACGAAGCAATCAAGAGTATTAAGGTATCGAAGGCGTCTGGTCCTGATCTAATAAGTCCCAGACTTTTAAAAGAATGTAAAGACTCATTGTGTGACCCACTTACGGCCCTCTTCAATAGGTTATTAGATAACTGTTACTTTCCAAATTTATGGAAAAAAGCCAATGTGACACCGGTGCTGAAAAAGAATCCGTCTAATGTAGTTACTAACTATCGGCCAATATCTTTGCTTAGCTGTACTGGTAAACTACTTGAAAAATGTATCTTCAAACGATTATGGCATTTCTTATGTGATAACAACATACTAAGCCAGTTTCAGTCTGGTTTTACTCCAGGTGACTCCACGGTTCTACAACTGACAGACCTCTATGATGAATTCTGTCACGCTCTTGACGAAGGAAAGAAGTAAGGGTCGTCTTTTGTGATGTTAGTAAGGCATTTGATAAAGTTTGGCATGTTGGTCTTATTCACAAGCTCGAGGGAATAGGAATATCTGGTGACTTGCTTTGTTTCCTAAAATCATACCTTTCTGATCGGTACCAGCGCGTCCTTGTAGCCTCTGAGGCATCTCCTTGGAAACCAATAACGTCTGGTGTTCCACAGGGTTCTATCCTTGGACCCCTGTTATTCCTGATTTACACCAACGATATTACTGTAAACCTACTTAGCAGCATAAGTTTATTTGCAGATGATACATCCCTTTATCTTATAATTGAGAATCCTGACCAAGGTGCCATCATACTCAACCGTGATTTAGCCACAATTGAACATTGGGCTAAAACTTGGCTCGTTGAGTTCAACCCCCATAAAACGGAAACCATGATCATATCACGTAAAAGTAACGTTCCAGTGCACCCACCAATATATTTAAGCGGAACTCAAATCTCGGAGGTGTCTAGCCACAAGCATCTGGGTGTAATTTTGAATAAAGGTTGTACATGTAACGACCATATCAATGATATGTGCGCTAAAGCCTGGACACGTATTGACTTGCTCAGGGCCCATAAGTTTACATTTGACCGGAACGTCCTTGAAAAGATATACTTCGCATTTATCCGACCTCTTTTAGAATACGCTGACTCTGTCTGGGACAACTGCTCAGCAACTCAAGCTGCTGACCTGGAGAAAATACAAGTAGCTGCAGCAAGAATAGTCACTGGCGCCACTGTGAGCTGCAGAAAAGAACTTCTTTACACAGAAACTCAATGGGATTCACTGGAAGAAAGACGCCGAAAGCACAAGCTTATCCAATTTTTTAAGATGTATCATAAATTAACGCCTCCATATATCTCCAACAAGGTGCCACCAATTATCTCATCTATCACCCAAAACCACAATCTGCGATCGGAAAATAACCACCGTGTTCCTTTTTGCCACACCAATTTATATAAGTCCTCGTTTATCCCGCAAGTTACCGACCAGTGGAATGGAATACCCCCCTCAGTAAGAGAAAATTGTTCCCTCATAAACTTCAAGACGTTTTTAAATAGTGCGAACCTGCGACCACCAATTTTCTACTATGGCGCCAAATCTCGTGCTGCCCAGATTTATCATTGCAGGTTACGCCTGCATTGCAGTAATATCAACGCCCACTTATACGATAACCATCTCTCACCATCTCCACGTTGCCATTGTGGGGATCTTGAAAATACTGAGCACTTTCTTATGCACTGCCCAATCTATGACGATGCTCGTGATTCCACAATCAATACATTGCCATTTACTTTTGAGCTCTCAACACTTTTATTTGGATCCAAAACATTTGAATAACAATGAAAACTTTCTTGTCTTCAGAGCTGTGCAGGACTTCATCATGGTGAGTGGACGTTTTAATACGTAACAGTGAGCCCAAAGACATTTTGGTATTATTTGCCACACATATGGACCACCGTTACCGATTTGTTCATTGAGGCTGCCCTATTGAATTTTCTGTGATAGCCAACATTGAATTCAGGTTGTTTCCCCATTTCCTAGTTAACCCTTTACCCAATGTAACGGTCAGTGTTATCCAAGAAAATCACCATTTAACCCACTTTATATTTTCAGTTTTCGTCTCGGGAACATGGCTAGTGACCCCTCAATGGAACGAGTTCGATGAGCTCGTTCCGGTGAGGGGTCATGGGCTGTGCTTTTGAGACGGACATTGAACATTTCTAGTTATTCAAAAATTATTCTTCAAGTGTCGTCTTCTACACGTGTTGGGAAAGGGGTTAAGTTCCTTGTCCCTTTTTATTCTTCTATTCTCTCTATTACTCTCCTTACTCTCTCTATTTCTCGTGTTTAAACAATATTTTACTTAGTGTTTCCAGCTACCTTTAAACTTCGTCAGTCTTCCCAAGGAGACAGCTTATACAAGCTAAAAGCTTAATGCTGAATCCTTCCAACAAATCTCGTTCTTGACACATAACTTTAATGCACACCATTGTATTACGTATTCGGTGTAACAACCATCTTGTAGATAATGATATGTATGTATCATATTTTCTCATGAATAAATATTGTTTAAACTAAAAGTTACAGTAATTAACAAGTGGTTGCTAAATTTTTACATCCTTTGAAATGCTAATGATCCACTTCATTGTTTAATATTAAGAGGTAGAAAACAAAATACAAATGCAAATGTCAGCCAGAGCACCCAGAAAGAACCACTGAGCAGTGGCGTGCAACTGTCAAACTCCCCTATGTACCAACTCCACACAAGCAGGGTTAGCATTGGTTCAACACAAGTGCACCATTTTTCCTTGGATGACACTAATACTTCTTTGCCAAATTATCCCTTCCATGCGCACCAGTCCCTCGACGGAATAATATTACACAGTAGTGAGGTCTTTGAAGCAATCAAGAGTATCAAGGCATCGAAAGCATCCGGTCCTGACCTTGTAAGTCCCCGACTACTAAAGGAATGTCGTCGCTCTCTGTGCGAACCACTTACAGTCATTTTTAACATACTTCTGAGTAACAACTATTTCCCAGCCTTATGGAAAAAAGCCAACGTGACGCCAGTTTTAAAAAAGAATCCTTCTAACTTAGTTACCAATTATCGCCCGATATCGCTGATTAGTTGTGTTGGGAAACTATTCGAAAAATGTGTGTTCAAGCGGTTATGGCGTTTCATTTGCGATAATAATATCCTTAGTCAGTTCCAATCTGGTTTTACCCCTGGTGATTCAACGGTTTTACAACTGACAGACATCTATGATGAATTCTGTCATGCTCTTGATGAAGGGAAAGAAGTTAGGGTTGTTTTTTGTGACGTGAGTAAGGCATTTGATAAGGTTTGGCACACTGGTCTTATCCACAAGCTAGAAAAGATAGGAATAACAGGCGACTTGCTTTCCTTCCTAAAGTCTTACCTTTCGAATAGGTCTCAACGGGTTTTGATAGCCTCCGAGGCATCTCCTTGGAGACCAGTAACTTCTGGAGTTCCACAAGGATCCATTCTAGGTCCGCTGTTATTTTTAATATACATCAACGACATTACCGAAAACTTACAGAGTAGTATACGGCTATTTGCTGATGATACATCTCTTTATCTCATTGTAGAGAACCCCGGCCAAGCTGCAGCATTAATCAACCATGATTTGGCCAAGATAGAACATTGGGCCAAATCATGGTTGATTGAGTTTAATCCTCAAAAAACAGAGACTATGTTAATTTCGCGTAAGATCATTGCTCCTACGCACCCACCTTTATATCTAAGTGGAACTCGAATTACCGAAGTAACTACTCACAAGCATTTGGGTGTGACCCTAAATAAATCCTGTACTTGGAACGAGCATTTTGATCATATCTGCGCCAAGGCTTGGACTCGTATAGACATGTTGAGAGCTCACAAGTTCACTCTTGATCGCAAGGTCTTAGAAAAGATATACTTCGCATTTATTAGGCCCCTCCTGGAATATGCAGACTGTGTTTGGGACAACTGTTCAAGTACACAGGCTGCGAATCTAGAAAAAATTCAAGTAGCTGCAGCGAGAATTGTTACTGGTGCTACAACTAGTGCCAGTAAAAGTTTACTCTACGCGGAAACTCGATGGGATTCACTGCAGGAAAGGCGCCGAAAGCACAAGCTACTTCAGTTCTTCAAGATGTATCATAAACTTGTTCCTCCATACCTTTCAAACAAAGTACCGCCAGTTACTTCGTCCATCAGTCTTCACCACAATACTCGATCAAATAAAACCCACCGAGTTCCGTTTTGTCATACTAGTTTGTACCAGTCTTCGTTTCTTCCAGATGTTACCAAACAATGGAATATGTTGCCCGTCTCGGTTAGGGAAAACTGTTCCATCATAAATTTCAGAAGGTTCCTAAATGGCGGGAATCAACGTCCGCCCACATTCTATGCCGGAGCCAAATCTCGAGCAGCTCAAATTTATCATTGTAGGTTGCGTCTGCACTGTAGCGGTGTTAACGCCCATCTGTATGATAATCACCTCTCGTCTTCACCTCTGTGTCTGTGTGGTGGCATAGAAACGACTGAACACTTTCTTCTGTACTGTACAAACTATACAGATGTACGTAATCTAACAATTAATACATTGCCGTTTACCTTTGATCTTTCTATGCTCCTGTATGGGTCTGAGCATTTGAGCATCACTGACAACTATCTTGTGTTCAGAGTCGTGCAAGAATATATCATACAAAGTGGGCGCTTTCACTGAGTTGCAGTATATATGTATAGACTTGTTTCATTATGGTATATCGACAGGTGTATATGCACCAGTAAATACATCACAATAACATTTTTGACACTAACCTTCCTGGGGAAGTATACCGCGGACTGCCCGGAGTCCGCCCCTGCACTGTCTCTCCGTACCAACAGTATCCTGTTGAAATTAATTTTTAACTCCTCTGAGCTGGAAGAGTGGTGAGAACAGTCCAGGCGCGGACTCTTGACTCGTCTCTTGTCTGTTTGCGACGATGGTACTGTTCATCAATAGAGTCATAGACTACACTCATGTGATCGCTTCTGGTATTAATACTGCTTTCAAGTTGGTTTCATCTGCAGATTATTCTGCGTCTTTGTTTCCATTAGTCTATTTGTTTTTCCTTTCTTGACTTTTTTTTTTCTTTTTTGTTCGTTTAATTTTTTTCTTCTTCTCTTGTGCTTTTCTTCTTGTTTCTTCATTTTTTCCCTCTTTTTTCCCTAGTTCTGACACTTTTCTCTTTCTATCCAACAACGACAATGAGTTCAAACAATATTTTACTCAGTTTTAGCAACCACCTATATACTTTGTAATTTAGAAATGTTCTAGGAGACGGCTTATATAAGCTAAGAGCTTTCTGCCGAATCCTCTCACTTGATATTGTCATCTACTTCTACATGTCTTGCTGTACTGCATACATTTTATTATAAATTCTGTACAGTTAATGTAACATTATCAGTCTTTTGTATGTATTATATCATGTTCAGTTCTGAATAAATATTGTTTAAACTAAAATACAAATGCAAATGTCAGCCAGAGCACCCAGAAAGAACCACTGAGCAGTGGCGTGCAACTGTCAAACTCCCCTATGTACCAACTCCACACAAGCAGGGTTAGCATTGGTTCAACACAAGTGCACCATCGATATGCAGCGCGCTTGAGTACACTGCGACCCCCCCCCCCCCCCCACGTGTGCAATCAGGGATTGAGTGCATTGCTCAGTAGCACAACGGAGCTACTCCTGGCGGCGATTGAACCGTGAACCTTTCAGTTTAAAGTCCAATTCCATAACCATTGAGGAACCGTGCTCCCTCCATTTTGACAAGGATAAAATGGGGTATAGACAACCCCCCCCCCCCGACAAAATCCCTCCCAACTTTCTACTAATGTAGACAAAATTCCCCCCCCCCCCAACAAAATTCCTCACAACTTTCTACTAATGTAGACAAAATGCCCCTCTTTAATTTTTTTTTTCTTTTTGATCATATAACTTTTGATTAGGTATTTTCCTGAGTGCAGCATGATTGTTTTTATAACAATAGCTTAAAAACTTTGGACAAGAAAATCCTATCAGATAAATTTGCTTGCATATTTTATAGCCAGTTTCGTTTGATGTACAGTTTCCAAACTCTGTAAGACAAAATCAGCCACACACACCATTTTCATCATAATTTAGTCCATCACGATTCATCGTCATCCAGCTGGTCAAACCTTGTCAAAAACACTTCAGAAAAGTGATTATTATCATATTCTGGAACTAAAAAGAGTTAACTTGCATAACAACCATAATGATGAAAACATCAAATCTTAACATACAAAATAAGAAGAGAGAAGAGAAGAAGGAGGACAGGAAGAACAAAAGGGAGAAAGAAAGAGCAGCAAGGAGAATGTCAACGGGAACCATAATAAAAACTCAGGGGTTCAGGATAAGGAAGAGTCAGGGGGCATGAATGAAAATTTTTTAAAACAATTAGAAAAGTTAACAGCAGAGATTGTGGAACTTAAATAAGATCTAAAGGCAAAAGATGCACAAATCGCTGACTTGATTAGGAACTCCTTTGCCTTATCATCTCCACTATCGCCTGGATCCCCTGCTAAGGAGATTCAGGTTGTGGCGGAAATCCACTCTGTTCCAGCTGACAGAGCTGACAGCCCAACAGAGGTCCTAGCTACCTCCGAAGACATCTCAACTAGTAAGGAAAACACTAATAGACAAGTAGTAGAAACTAACAAAATCGTTGTTGAGGAATCCACAAGTTCAGTAACCCAAGCATCGGAGGAGGACAGCAGTCCAAAGTGTTATACCGAGGCTGCTCGAACTCGTGGAACCGGTCAAAAGAGTCCTTCAAGGGATCCAGCTGATCGTGATCCTCTGAACACAAAAAGTTACGATCCTGACAAATCACTGCCACAAATGATCAATACCCAAGTCAGTGGAAAGGCCTCTTACCAAAGCAGCCAGCTAAGTGGGGGATCCTTATCCGTTGGGGGTTTCAGCAATGAGAGCCCTAAGGAGGGAAAAACACCCCAAAAAAGGAAACATAAAGGTTATGAACCTGAATGTGAGCTACAGGAGGTGACGGGTGCTGACGGATTCTCCACTATGACCCCTAGACGGGTCAAAAAGTGTAGAAGCCTTCAACATCCTCTTCCTTTCTCTAAACCTGATCAGAGCAATAATCAGATTAATAATAACAATATCAGCAACAACTCAAATGATAGCAATAACGAACAATGGTCACTAATTCCAACAACGCAAACGTCACAGTTAGAACATCTGGGGTACGGACCCCCCCCCCCCCCCCTGGGAAAAAAAAACCCATAGGAAAAAAGCCCCTTGGTAAAAACCTCCTTGGAAAAAAAACCCTCGAGAAAATGCAAGTGTGGAAAAAAAACCCACTCCCATTATTTTTATTATTATTATTAAACATCTACTCCCATTGTTATAAATTTATTATTATTATTATTACTTTTATTATTATTATTATTATTAAACATCTACTCCCATTCTTATAAATTTATTATTATTATTATTACTTTTATTATTATTATTATTATTATTATTATTAAACATCTACTTTCTTCACTTGAACACAACTAAATATGTCTTTGATGTCTTATTAAGAATTAATATAATAGTTCATAGTGAAATATCAAAGAAGGATGTCTTTTGATCTCAAAAGTGTCACAACAAAATATGCTCTCAAAGACAATCATTTGTTTTTACAATGATTGCAATTAATCTCACACAGAGATACATCAGAGTGAACTGAGTTTGCTTAATCATTAACACCTTTCCCTTTGATATGCTGCTGCCTTTTCTATAAAAGAGATTGTTTCTGCCCAGAAACCAGTATGAAACTATTTGTCATGGTTGGATTGACAGTCATACTGATCGGACGTGTCTGTGAAAGCTCCTGACTGAACACATCTCACAGCTTGGATATTTACAAAGCCTATTGTTCTCTGTACCACTTCTGTGCACTCCAGTGTAATTTTGTAAGTGTTTATCTTTAACTCTATCTATTTTCTGTCTGCTTTTCTCTGTTAAAACTAAAAACGAATATTTAAGTCAATACAATTCAATTAAAATCTTTAATAACTTAAAAAATAAAATTTAGAATTTTAGAATTATTTACAAATAAAAATAATGGATAAACAAAGTCAAGCTCAGTTAAACAGTTCTGCCTTTAATTCTGGTAGTCTGAGCAACAGTGGAAATTCCACTAATACTGATATCACATCGATGATGTCGATGATGTCTGGCTTCCAGAAAGAAATAGCCAGATTAAATGACACCATAGAGGGTTTGCGGTCAGAGCTTCAAGCCCAGAAGCGACAGGCAGATAAAGAAAAGGCTGAATTGAGAAGGGAATTGGAAAAGGCAATTCTGAAAGACAAACCAGGTAAGGAGGACCATGCTCCTCCAGTTCCTGATTTACCATGTATTGACGCTGCTACAGAAATGAGAAGACCCGCGTCCGCCGGCTCACTGGCGGGGATATCTGAAATAGATTTAGATCTAATTACCCCCAGCCAGGATAACTGGCTGTGTTCCATAGTAGAAGAAGCTACCAACACGGTCGCAGTTTCCCCGGCCGGGACAGTTTCCCCGGCCGTGGCGGTTGAAATTCAACTCAGCTAAAGTCCCCAAATCGCAGCGACCGAAAAAAACACCAAACCAAAATCGATCGAAAAGGAAACTCTCCAATGAATTCCGTGAAAATGATGAAACCGTGGACGTCTAAGACGAAAATGGTTTCTGCATGACTATTAATCGGCATGTCAAGAAGACAAAAATCATCAAGAAAAATTCACAGCGCACCGCTACTGAAAAGGACTCGGTGGTCACACCAAGAAATGGGGACTCTGTTAACGCAATAGAGTCTACGTCACCGGAAATAGTGAATGCGATAGCTAGCCCAACCGATAGAGCGACATACGCCGATAAAGTAAAAGCCAAAACGCCCCCTAAGGTGACCAATAAAACCAACAAGACACAGGGCCACCCGCAACCAAACCCCTGTGTCGTAATCACACGCGTCCACCCCAAAACGGAAAAAAACTCGATTGATAAAGCCCTTCCAGGATGCTCGTGGGAGAGACTAATCTCCAAAGCCACGGGTAACCATACTTGGAAAATAAAAGTAAAATGCCCTAATAGAGCAACGAAATTAAATCTGATAAGCAAAGGGGTAATTATTAATGGCAAAAAATACGAAACCGAGGAATATCGTGTTCTTCCGCAACCCATTCAGTGTCACAAGTGTCAGAAATTTGGGCACTTGTCACACAAATGCAACGGAGAGCAACGATGTATGAAATACGGTGACAAACACATCGCGAAGGCATGTAGTGCTAAAACTCTGAAATGCCCGAATTGCGGTGGTCAACACCCCAGCAACTACCGGGGTTGTAGCCACTTAAAAAAAGTTAAAACAAACATCCAGCTTAAAGCTCTAAATGTAAGTAATGCCGAGAACTCATCTTCCCCTTATTCCACGTGTACTCTAATGGCTGGCTCTATTTTCAGCATAATGAAGAAACACTTGGACACCAGTCTTTCGGACGTTTGCAAAGAGATTAGTAAAACAGCCTCTAAGTTATATAATACTCAAATATCTCACAGCTATTTGAAGCGCCCGTCAACAGAATATAATTATGTAACAATATTACAAATAGTAATTAAACTTAGTACAGTTATTCCTAAACCATTCATGGATACACTAAAAATAATTCAGTGGAACGCTCGAAGCGTTAACTGCAAAAACTCACAGATGTCCGATTACTTCACAAACGTAGATGTAATTGGTATCAGCGAAACATGGTTAAAGCCAAGTGAGACATTTTTTGCTAAGTGGATTCAACATCATTAGACGAGACCGTCCCACACAACGTGGAGGCGGAGTCGCTCTCCTCATAAGGCAGGACTTAAAATATAAAACGATATCAAGCGATCATCTCAACGCAGAGGTGATTGCCGCTGAGATTGAACTAGATCATAAAAAAGTTGCCGTAATCTCATATTATAATGAATGAGATACAAACTAGCTAAAATGGGGCTACCTACCAAAATTCTAAGGATCATATCATATTCCCAGAGAAATGCTGAATCATGCAAGGGTTCTGCTTATACAGACCTACAGATGCAGGAGATTCTTACCACTACAACCCACAGTCATAATGCAGACCCCAACCACGTGGCTGCTGTGAAACTGAAAGCAACCATTAAGGACAGTGCTCAGAGAAATCGTGCTCGACCTGGACAATTAGTGGCAGATGTACTTGTAGAGCAACCAAATGAAGTAAGAGCAGCCGTAGGACGGATGGATTCGTTGAAGCGTACTGTTCGAAATCATCAGAAAGGCTCTCTTCCCAAGGATCCATCCACTTTGAGAGATCTAGTAGTTGAAGATACTTGGAAGACCACTGGACCACCAGACAACAACAGTTTCTTGTTCTATGATAATGCTCCAACAGCTACCAGGATGCTAGTGTTTGGTAGTGATGAGGCTCTCTGCCATCTGTCCAGAGCTTCAACCTGGTATATGGATGGCACTTTCCCTACTGCACCCAGACTTTTCAAACAGTTATACATCATACGGGCCCCACTGGGAAATACAGCAGTAACCTGTGTGTATGCTTTCCTATCAGCTAAGACCCAGTCATGCTATGAAGAAATGCTTCAGGCTATTCTGGATAGGTGTGATGAACTTGGTTTTAATCCAGACCCAACCACTGTTATTACTGACTTTGAGCAAGCAGTTATCAACTCAGTTCGATCCACTCTTGGACCACACGTTACATCCAGGGCATGCTTCTACTCAAAGTACCTGGAGAAAGATTCAGAGTCTGGGTCTAGTTGAAGCATACAGGACTGATGACAAAATCAAGCATTTCTGTGGTATGCTTGATGCCCTGGCCTTCTTACCAGAAAATGAAGTCGGAGATGGAATGAGCTATTTGATGGAAAACATCCCTAGTGTTGATGGTCTGGTTGATCTGGTAGATTATTTCAATTCTACTTATGTCTCTGGTACTTACAGAAGGATCCAGCCACCTACACAACCTGACGGACAGCTGCCTCCAATGCGGGTTAGGAGGATTCCACCTCTATTTCCACCTAGCCTTTGGAATGTATATCAGGCTACTCTGGATGGCCAGGATCGCACAAACAACCTTTGTGAGGCTTGGAACATGAGTTTCAAGGAGCTTGTGGGCCATAACCACCCTACAGTCTGGAAGGCGATAGACAGTATAAGGAAAGATCAAGCAATTGTGCAGTCTGCTCTACTTCAGGATTCTCGCGGAGAACCACCAAAGAAGAGGGTGAAGCGTGTCACAACTCAGAGACAGCAACGTTTACAGAATCTTTGTGCTGATTTTAGAGAGAGCCGAAAGAATATGGAAGAACTCATCAACGGCATTGGACATTATATTAGGTGGACATGATCTTGCCATAGAAATGAAGTGGGGTCTATATAAAGTAATTAACGAGTGAAAGTATGCAAATATATTTGCCTTACAAATTAACTGTTAGACATATTTAATTAATGTATTTAGTGCTGTATTTAATGTTGTGGGGTCAAGTAATTAACGAGTGAAAGTATGCAAATATGAATATCATTGGAGTTAGCTGCTTCAGCCAGTTCCAATGATATCCATATTTGCATACTTTCAAAAAAAAGTTGCATTGGGTAAAGGGTTATATAACGTATTCAGTGCTGTTGGGTAGCTTGCCTTACAAATTAAATGGTAGACATATTTAATTAATGTATTTAGTGCTGTATTTAATGTTGTGGGGTCAAGTAATTAACGAGTGAAAGTATGCAAATATGAATATCATTGGAGTTAGCTGCTTCAGCCAGTTCCAATGATATCCATATTTGCATACTTTAAAAAAAAAAGTTGCATTGGGTAAAGGGTTACATAACGTATTCAGAGCTGTAGGGCATCTTGCCTTACAAATTAACTGTTGTGCTGATTTTAGAGAGAGTGATTAACAGGTGGAAATATGCAAATTTGAATATCATTGAAATGTATTTTTTACTATATAACATACAGATATTTTGTACTATAGAACATACAGATATTATGTTAATTGTATTCTTCACTAACGAATATATTGTCATACAAAAATAAAGTCACTAAAGAAAACGTTTTTCTGTTGTCAATATGAAGGGGGTTTTTTCCAAGGGTTATCTTTTCTCGAGGGGTTTTTTTCCAAGGGTTTTTTTACCAAGGGTTTTTTTTCCCAGGGGGCTTTTTTCCTACACTCAGAACATCTAACCAGGTGACAGCAACACCGCTCATGAGCATGGATTTCTCCGCGGCTGTCAAGAGGACAATCGGATACCATGGATAAACCTAAAAAGAAGGGTGAACAGCTCCTACCCCCCCCCCCTCCAAGAAAAGGACAGTACCCACCATTGTCGTGGTGACCAGGGTGCATCCCGATACCCCCAAGGAAGCCATCACTCTAGGTGTACCGGATTGCAAATGGGAGAGATTCACTTCCAGATCCACGGGGCAACTGCACATGGAAGCTGAGAGTGACCTGTCCAAACCGTGATGTTCAACAAAAAATAATTTTAAACGGGGTCACCATCAATGGCAAGAGACATGTGGCGGAGGAGTATAGGTCAACCCCTCCATCGGTCCAATGCCACAAGTGTCAAAAATTTGGGCATGTCGCTAACAAATGCAGGGGAAGCCTGGCCTGCATGAAATGTGGAGGTAATCACCTCACCAAAGCATCTGGGACAGACTCCCCCTCATGCCCAAACTGTAAAGGGAACCACACTAGTAATTACCGCGGATGTCTCCACTTCAAAAAAGTTAAAACTAACATCGAATTAAAAAACTTGAATCTAAAAAATCCCGATAATGCCTCTTCTCCCCACACAGTTTGCTCCTTAGTCGCGGGAGCACTTTACTCAGTACTCAACAAACATGTCAACACTAATCTGTCTGACATCTGTCAAGATGTTAGCCGGTCAGCGTCCCGGCTATTCAAAACCCAAATCTCTGAATCTTTAATTAAAGCCGCAATTCATATTAACTGAAGCAACCAATTATCTCTAACCAAAAACCGCGATTAAATATCAACCCCTATCATGAATAAATTACAAATAGCTGTGTGAAACGCTAGAAGCGTTAATAATAAACAAGAGGCCCCAGGGGGGCCCGAGGCGCTCACCTGACATTGTAGCCTAAATATCAACCCAGAGAATTGATTTCAACAAGTTGCATCTGCTCCTCCTAAGAAAAGCTTATACCAAATATCCAAAGATTCTGACCAGTGGATCTTAAAAAAAGATTTTTAAAGAATATTCCTCATACTGAACTGAGTTATAATTCGGGCTCCCATATATGAACCCAGGGACTTGGCTTTAACAAACTTGAATCTCCCCCCCCCCCCCCCCCAAGGATGCTGCACACCAAATATCAAAACATTCTGAATGCTGGATCTGAAGAAGAACATTTTTAAAGAGAATTCCTCATTTTGAACTAAGTTACAATTCGAGCTCCCATAGTGAGCCCAAATATGAACCAAGGGACTTGGCTTGAACAAACTTGAATCTCACCCCCTAAGGTTGCTGCATGCCAAACATCAAAACATTCCGACTACTGAATCTGAAAAAGATTTTTAAAGACAAATTCCTCATATTGACTAATTTATAATTCGGGCTCCCACAGGGAGCACAAACATGGACCCAGGGACTTGGCTTTAACAAACTTGAACCCCCCCCCCCCCCCCCCAAGGATGCTACACAAAACATATCAAAACATTCCGAC
Organism: Pictodentalium vernedei; assembly: GCA_031216915.1. Lineage (NCBI taxonomy): Eukaryota > Metazoa > Mollusca > Scaphopoda > Dentaliida > Dentaliidae > Pictodentalium > Pictodentalium vernedei. The sequence goes on along the minus strand of CM062297.1, from coordinate 476,946,108 downwards.
TGCTGGATCTGAAAAAGTAGATGTTTTTTTTAAGAAAATTCCTCATTTCGAACTAAGTTACAATTCAAGCTCCCACAGTGAGCCCAAATATGGACCTAGGGACATGGCTTGAACAAACTTGAATCTCACCCCCTAAGGATGCTGCATACAAAATATCAAAACATTCCGACTGCTGGATATGAAGATTTTTAAAGAAAATTCCTCATTTTGAACTAAGTTATAATTCGGGCTACCACAGTGAGCCCAAATATGAACCCAGGGACTTGGCTTGAACAAACTTGAATCCCCCCCCCCCCCCCACACACACACAAACATGCTGCATACCCAATATCAAAAGATTCTGCCTGCTGGATCTTGAGAAGAAGATTTTCAAAGAAATTTGCCTGAAATGCACTAAGTTCGAATTCGGGCTCCTATACTGAGCCCAAATATGAACCCGGGGGCCGATTTGAACAAACTTGAATCAGATCCACCCTACAAAGTTGCATTCCAAATATCAAAAGATTCTGCCTGCTGGATCTTGAGAAGAAGATTTTTTAAGAAATTTGCCTGAAGTGCACTAAGTTCGAATTCGGGCTTCTATAGTGAACCCAAATATGAATCCAGGAGGCCAATTTGAACAAACTGGAATCAGATCCACCCCACAATGTTGCATACCAAATATCAAAAGATTCTGCCTGCTGGATCTGGAGAAGAAGATTTTTAATGAAATTTGCCTGAGATGCACAAAGTTCGAATTCGAGCTTCTATAGTGAGCCCAAATATGAATCCAGGGGCCGATTTGAACAAATCTGAATCAGATCCACCCCACAATGTTGTATACCAAATATCCAAAGATTCTGCCTGCTGGACCTGGAGAAGAAGATTTTTTAATGTTTTTCCCATTGCCTACAAGTGTTAAAAAGTGCTGACTTAGCATTTTTTCAAAAGTCCCGAAACTGTACCCTATGATAAAACCAATGGCAATTTTTTTTAACCAATCCTTTCTGTTGGTCCTAAGGAAGCTTCACACCATATACAAATTCTCAGTGCCGTGCAGTTTTGGAGATACGGGCGTTTTAATTTTTTTTATTTTTAGCTCCTGCGGTTCCCACGGGGTTACGGGAAAAAAATCTTCATAAATTAGGTACTTATGACCTAAGAAGCCCTCACATAAAATTTGGTTCAAAGCAGCCTCTCGGTTCGGAAAATAGAAATTTCGGACGGGGCCAACAAATTTTCCCCTCCCATAACGACGCCAAATATAGCCCATCTAACTTCTCTTGAACAAATCTGAGTCTACACCTTAAAAGGAAGCTGCATACTATATATCAAGTCTCTGCTACTGCTGGTTCATGAGAAGAAGATTTTCAAAGATTTTGGTGCCCCTTGGGGGCATGGCACCACCCAGGAGGAGGGGCAACTTCATTTGAACAAACCTGAATTGGCATTGGGTAATAAACATTTACCCAACATTTGAATAAAATTAGGCTAGTGGTTTTGAAGGAGAAGTCGATAATGTAAAGTTAACGACGGACGACGGACAAAATGTGATCAGTAAAGCTCCCACTGGGCTTCGCTCAGATGAGCTAAAAAATCCAAATGAGCCGATATTTTGAAAATACAGACATAATCTGTATCTGCGAGAGTTGGCAAAATCCCGACAAAAATTTCTCATTTAGTGGATTCAGCATTATTAGAAGAGACCGACAGCTCACAAAAGGTGGCGGTGTTGCTCTTCTAATAAAGCGGAACATCAAAACTGAAACCATAAAAACTGATCACCTCGATGCTGAGGTGATTGCAAGTGAATAAACAGTTGACAATAAAAACATCGCGATTGTTTGTTATTACAACGACCCAAGCAAGACTGTTTCTGACACCGTCTTTGAATTTTTTATGAGGAAATACAAACACTGCATTTTCCTCGGCGACTTCAATGCCAAACACCTACACTTTGGCTGCAATAAAACCAGCCCCAACGGTGAAGCCCTCTTCGAAATCACCAAAAAACATAACCTGCACATGGTAATGAACGACAACTCAGCAACTTACATCAGTAGCAATCCACCATTCCCATCCGAAATCCTTGATCTAATAATCGCCAGCGACTCCCTGATAAATCACATCGACGACCACTGGGTCGGCGATGATGACCTAGGCAGCGACCACCTCCTGGTCTATGCCTCAATCCAGCTAGGCAATGGCCCACTCAGGTATCCCCCCCACTCTCCGCAAGAATTTTAGAAAAATCAATTGGAACCTCTACCGCGACATCATTGATGTCAAACTCACAAACAGCTCCCCGTCAAATGCAACTGAACTCGAAGCCCAATGCGAGGGCATAGAAAAAATCATCAACTCTACCCTAAATGAAATATGCCTAAAAGAAGAAGTACGCCCCTGGAGAAGTACTATCTCGGGCGACACAGTTTCATTAATCAAAACCAAACGGAAAGCTCTTCGCGCTCTTAAAACCGCAACTAACCCCACAAGAAAAGCTGACCTAAAAAAAAACCCCATACAACCGTCTTCATGGCGAGGTTGAGAAAGCCCTACAAGCTGAAAAACAAGCCAACTGGGAAAAGGCAACAGCCAACCTAAACGGGGTCAAGGATGCTAAAAAATTCTGGGACTCTTTCAAAACCCTAACTGGGCAAAAAAAAAAAAAAAAAAACAAGCCGCAAAGCAGCAGCCAAACCCCTTAAAAAGGAGGATGGCTCTTTCACGCGCACCGACAAAGACAAGGCCGACACTTTTCCCGACCTCCTTAGAAAAACGCATCGCCCGTATCAAGGTCCGGGCAACGATGACGCCATCATAAACGCCATTGATGACTTCATCAATGAACACCCGGATATCTACCGTGACCCCAAATTCGATGAGCCAGAAGAAGGGGATGACGATGACTTCGTCACCCCCACCACCAATGATGAAATCATCAACATCATAAAAAAATGTAGAAATTCTTTCTCGCCCGGTGAGGATGAAGTGAGTTACAAAATTCTAAAACAAAGCCAAAACTCCCTAATAGGCAAACTCAATAAACTGTTCAATGTAATGCATACCTCACCCATGGCTACTTTCCTAAATGTTGGAAACTAGCCATTGGTGTCATGATACCAAAACCTGACAAAGACCTCTCCGATCCGACCGGTTATCGCCCAATCAGCCTCCTCAGTTGCAAAGGTAAGGTGTTTGAACGAATCCGTACCAATCGACTAAGGGGGCACCTCGAAGATATCGAGTTTTTCAATAAATGGCAAAGAGCCTATAGAAATTAATTTTTTTAGTAAATTTTGTTTCTTAACATACCTACCACAATTGTTTACAATTGGCTGTAACGTAAGTGCAAGCCCTACTTCGGAACTAACTCAAGCTTTTAGAGAACTTTTCCAAACAAGTTGGAAAAGTAATAGAGTGCAAAAGCACGAAAAAGATCGAAAAAGGGTCGAGCGAGACCGGCGCTCGAAATTACAGGTACTCTCTCTGCACACCTCTTGCGTTTACCGAGCACATGCGCAACAACCGTGACGTCAATTCCGTATTTCCGCCAACGAGAAGTTTGTGATTTAGCGGGGAGGCATCGATATCAAAGATATCCCCAAGGAGGGTGGGCCTCCGGTAAACAATTGTGGCTGGTTTGTTAAGAAGCAAAATTTACCAAAAAAATTTAATTTCTTTTAAACCTACTCACAATTGTTTACAATTGGCTGAATAAACAATAGAAGGAGGTGAATCACATAACCAATACCAACAAGAGCAGCAGAAAGAACAGCAAGGAGGCAGAGAACAAAAGCGAAACCTGTAATGAAGATAAAGAGAATGCACCTGAAAAGAACTAAGCTGAGCGAAGCACAAACCCGATAAAAACAAATTTAACGAGGGTGCACAACAGCCTGAGCAGCAACTAGAGGGCCTAAAGAATAAAGGTCCTCAGATCGAACGCCCAGGATGTAGAAATGGCACGAACCTCATGAGCATTAAACCGGTTCGAAACAAGATCCGAAGCAGACAAGCGGGAATAAGCCAGCTTGATTGCAAGACAGATCCACCTGGAAATAGAATGGGAAGAGACAGACTGCCTCTTAGGAATGGGAGACAGAAAGAATCTCTTCCGACCCCTCCTAATGAACTGAGTGCGATTAATGTAAGTCTTGATCGCACGAACAGGACAAAGAGGCCTCCGGCCATCGACAGCAGGGAGAGCCCGAATGCAGATGGGAGGAGGTACCGAATCAGGAAGTTGATTTTTAGCCAGAAAAGAGCAATCAGTAGTGAAGGTGACACTGTTAGCCTCATTTCTGAAGAAAGCAGAATCAACAGATAGCGCATGAACCTCACTGACACGTCGAGCAGAAGCAAACGCTAGAAGGAAAGCCGTCTTATAGGTGAGAAAACGCATATCGGTCTCAGATAAAGGCTCGAATGGCGCCCCTCCAAACAGTGCAACACCCATGCCAAGTTCCACTTGGGTGTAAGACGCAAAACTTGAGACCTCTTCAAAGAAAAGTGCCGAATGAGTTTGGAGAGAAAAAGATTACGACCGATGCACCGCTTTCCCACATAAGAGAAAGTATCAGGCAGCATCCACCGATAGCCCTTAATCGTAAAAGGCGGGAGGCCCTTGGAGTCAAAAAGGTATACCAGAAAATCCGCAATTTGAGCGATTGACGGATCACGGTAATCCACCTTGTGATCTGTACACCAGCAGCAGAAAACTTTCCACTTCACAGCATAAGTCATGCCAGTGGAATGTCGCCGCGATGCAGAAATGCACCCCACTGTTCGTCTCGAAAAACCTCTACGTCGGAGACAGGACCTGATAAAAGACAGGCGTGAAGGGACAGGCTCGCCAGGTTGTTGTGATACTTCCTGGGAAAGAAGATCGCGACGTAGAGGTAGACGAATTGGCCGATCTGCCAGCAGAGGCCTCAGTAGATTGATCCACATCCTCTGTGTAGACAGAGGTGCGATCAGAATGATCCTGCAACTGCAAGCACGAATCTTCGCCAATACTAGAGGAAGAATCGGCGCAGGAAGGAAGGCATAGCCGATCCAACCTGTCCAGTCCAGAGACAGATCGTCTACCGCAAATGCCAGAGGATCTGGACAAGGAGAGACAAAGGCCTCTACCTGATGATTCCAGCCAGTGGCGAAAAGTTCGACCAGAGGACGTCCCCACCATTCGCAAATCGCCTGAAACATCGACCGATGTAGCATCCATTCGGTTGGAAGGACACTGTCGTGTCGGGACAGGGAGTCTGCTAGGACGTTGAGACGCCCGGGAATGTGCCGAATGGACACTCGAGCTTTTACATCCCGCGCCAACAGAAGATCCCGAGATAGCCGATACATGGGAATCAAATGTGTGCCTCTTTGATTCCGTATGTAGGCCACTACTGTCGAATTGTCCGAAAGAAGTAGGACAATATGGTCCGACAGGTGAGGGATCCAAAGCCGAAAACTCAACAGAAGAGCAAAGAGCTCCTTCTGGTTGATATGAAGGCCCATCTGCTCGCTGTCCCACTCGCCGTGAGTGGACAGACCGAGAGGATCCAACGTCGCACCCCAGCCCCGATCGCTGGCATCCGCAGTAAGGATGCGATCGGCCAAAGGAAGATCCAACGGAACACCCTGTGTCAGCCAGGGAACATCGGCCCAAGGGTGGAGGTGACACAGCAGTGACCAAGGAATAGGAAGTTCCAAGTCCAGCGGATGTACATTCGGACGCCAATGATCCAACAGGAAGTGTTGAAGAGGTCGGACAAACAAGCGAACGAGCGGAATGAGATCTGTCACCGAACCGCAAAGGCCCAGCATCCGAAGGAAAGTCCTGGCCGAGACCGAGGAAGATTGAAGTAGGTTCCGAGTCAAGGTGGAAAGAATCGTCGCCCGAGCATTGGGGACTGACACCACATTGTGAAGAGTGTCGAAATCCATCCCCAAATGACGAAATTGCTGAGAAGGAAGGAGATCCGAATTCTCGCGATTGCCTCTGAAACCCAGCGACGCTAGTAGACAAAGAAACTGCCTGACATCTGACTCCAGAACAGCAGCATCGTGGTGCCGTTGGAGGATGTCGTCCAGGTAGGCTGACGAAGTCACAGCCGACTGAGTACGGTGAAAAGCAAGCACATGGGACATCAGTCGGGTGAAGGCCCAAGGAGCCAGGTTCAAACCGAAAAGGGAGAGCTATGAATTGATAGACTCGATCCCGAAACGAGAACCGAAGGTATTTCCGTGTGACGTCAGATGAATGGGGACACGGAAGTAGGCATCCTTCAGGTCGATACTGGCAGCAAAGTCGCCCTGATGAACTGAACGTCGAACCGACCGGAAAGTCTCCATACTGAAACGAGGTCCTATAATGTACTCATTCAGGATACTCAGATCGATGACAGGACGAAACTGTAAGTTTTTCTTCGGCACCAAGAAAAGTCTCGAGTAAAACCCTGGTGAAAGGGTGTTCCTGACCGACCACCTCGATCGCCCCTTTGGAGAGGAGATTGTCGATCTCCTGCACCAGAAGGTCCCGACGTAGAGAATCGGAAGGGACACCCGAGATAAACTGGGGTGCCGACGGAAGGACAGTCGTAGACCAGATTGTATGACGTCGAGGACCCAAGTATCCGACGTTATCTCTGCCCAACGGTCGTAAAACAGCGACAGCCTTACCCCGACTGGAGGCGAATCGAGGTGCGGACCTTCATTTGCAGCCTCGACGAGGCCCCCGAGAGGAGAAACCACCACCTCGGGAAGTGGCAGAGTCCTGAGACATTCCTGCCTGAGGCTGCCAGCGAGCCTGGCCGCTTCTTCTGAACAGGAGCAGACGGGGCCGAAGGCGTAGACGACGTCGCCGACGAGGCAGACGCAGCAGGACGCTTGACGGGCCTGGAACGACCACCACCCGCAGCAGCAGGTTGGTCCAGCTGTCGTAGCAAAAACTGGTCCTTCGAATGAAGAACCTCGCCACGGACAGCTTCCACGGAACCAAGGAACAACTGAGGTCCAACTAAAGAGGCAGACCTCAGAACAGCACGCTGCTCAGAAGGAAGGGATGGAGAAGAATCCAACACCGCTTCCCGGTGAGCCAGCTCCAAATTAGCCGCGTTACAGGCGTGAGCGTGTGTCAAATTCATAAGAACCTGTGACAAAACACGAAAAGGCGCCTGAGCATCATCAAACTCTCCTGGTGGAAAATATTCAGCCAGGGCAGCGGCGACATGGTCCGCGAGAGATAACATACCCAGCATCTCTCGGGACAGGCCCACCATAGACTCAACTACCGACATCGGGAGAACAGCCGACTTAGGCTTAGTTAACCTGAGGGAAGAAGAATCCTCATCCACAGTAGTCATCCCTTGGAAGAGTGGTGGACGGACAGAATCGTAAACACGAAACCGCGATGGAGGCAGAAAGGCACCAGCTCCAGAAAAGAAAGAACCCTTCAGGGCCTTAGAACGCATTTTGGCGTCCAAGCCCTGGAAGGATTCAACAACCAGAGCCGATTGCAGAGGACGCAAAGCCCCCGAGCTAGAACGCTCAACAGGGTTACGGCACTCCACAGAGGACCGCGGGCGGACGGTCACAGATGGCTGGTCTGAAGAGACATCTCGGCAGCCGACCATAGGAGGTTGTGCCTCAGGAGGCACAGGGAAGCCAACTTAAGGGTTGCTAGAAAGCAACCGGGTGAGCGCCAAAACGGCCTGACGCAGGTCACCCTGAGAATCCGTCGCAGCAGCATCGCCCGACGGAGTGTCCATCCAATGGACCCTTCTGGTAGAAGAATCCAAATCCTCAGAAAGGACCGACGACGAACGTCGATCGGCAGACAAAATAGGGTGACGGTGAGAAGACACCGGAGGATAGTCCCGATTGTGACGCCCAGGGGCAATCACTGACCTCTGCGGAACAGAAGGTCCTGCCTGCAAATCCTCTAATGAGACCGACGGCGTACGTCGATCGGTAGCTGGACCTGGGACACTACGAGAAGACACCGGAGGATTGTCCCTCTGTGCGGCAGAAGGCCCCAACTGCCCATCCTCTGAGACCGACGGCAAGCATCGGTCGACAGCCAGACTCGGAACACAGTGAGGTATCACCGGAGGAAGGTTTCGAGAGCGACAGCTAACCGGGGCTGTCACCTGCCTCTGCCAGCCCTGGATGCCAATGTCCCAGCTCCATCCTGCTAGTCGGCACACTAGCAGGGGAAGGAGGAACAATAAACGATTCGCTCGAGGAATCGCTGCCGAAGCGACCGAACGGCTCAACCGACTAGGAGAAAACCTAGCCAGATGAGACGGAGCAGACAGCAAACCCGCACAGCTTCGCCGCGAAGCCAGGGGAGGCTGAGAGCTCATAGACACACAAGCAGATACAGTCTCGGACCCCCGAGACTGTATACCATCTCCAGAAGAGATGGAAGAGCCACCATCATACAGAATAGGATCTTCCTCAGCAACTGTCGACGGCGTAGGAGGCAAATCGGAGAGTGTCACCGAGCTGACCTCGGAGAAGCTCTCGACGAAACGAGACGCCTCAAGAGTGGCATCAGAAGACAAAGAGACACGGTCTCCACGTCAGGTATCACCGCACTAGCACCGTCAACAGTTGCAGAGAAACTCGCCACAGAAAAAGACAGATAAGCATCCTGTGTGACAGAGTCACCACGTGCATTCACAGAAATGTCTGATAAGGCACGGCTACCCTTAACCCGAGAACGTGGGGTTCTAGCTCTAGACAGAACCACCTTGTTCACAGAAGCCCAGATTTTTAAGGACCAAACCCCACAAATACCACATGATTGGGCCTGAGTACAATTGTTGCAAGTGACGCATGTGGAATGAGAGTCGTCCACGTGTTTCACCTGCAAGCAAGAGGTACAAGGAATAGTCTTAGGCATAATATGAATATGATAAATGAAATCAAGCTTCCCGCCGACGGAAAACAGAACAATGGTTGTGTTCACACGTGGGGGAAAAACAAGACTACGTGTGAAAAAGCAAGCAAAAATTACCAAAAATATCATCAAATGGTGAATAATTTGGAAACTTGAAAACGATACAATCCACTTGCACATAATCTGATTAAGATAGCACATACAAATAAGTTGTTCACGAAGAAAACAGCTAAATAATAGCACGAGTCACAAAATTTCCGATCAGTACAATGGCGGAAATAAAATGAATTGACGTCACGGTTGTTGCGCTTTGCGCTCGGTAAACGCAAGAGGTGTGCCGAGAGAGAGAGAGAGAGTCTCGCTCGACCCTTTTTCGTGCTTTTGCACTCTTTTACTTTACCAACTTGCTTGGAAAAGTTTCTTAAAAACTTGAGTTAGTTCCGAAGTAGGGCTTACACTTACGTTACAGCCAATTGTAAACAATTATGAGTAGGTTGAAAAGAAACCGTAAAGAAGGCATCGAGCATGTCTACCGCCTAGTCACAAAAGAAAACCGCGATTGACAATCAACAAATAGGCGCGGCAGTCCTGTTAGACGTCGAAAAGGCATTCGACTCTGTATGGCAAACGGAATGCGCCTCAAATTATCTAAAATGAAACTCTCCACGGAACTGCTAAAATGACTCTCTTCCTTCCTAAACGATCGTGAAATTAAAATCAGAGTAAACAATGAAATGTCCGATAGTGTCCCCCTAGATGCAAGCACCCCCAAGGGTCCGTCCTCAGCCCCTCCTGTACATCATCTACGTCAACGACCTCAAATTCTCCGAGGATCGCGTTCAAGTCTCACAATTTGCGTACGATAAGGGCCTCTGGGACTCTAATAATACGGCCAATCTACTCCAAAAACCTCTTCAACGCGCTCTCGACGACCTAGAACACTAGTGTGCCAAATGGAGAATAAAGCTGAACGCCAACAAAACCCAAAGAATCACCTTCACCCGCAATATAAACAACCGTGACTTTGACCTCAAGCTAATCGATAAAGTCCTCCCAGAATGCAGAGGCGAAATTCCTCGGCATTACAACTGATCAAAACCTATCCTTTAATAAACACGCCAACGATATTGCCAGTAAAGCGACCAAACGTATTAATTTACCAAAAATGCTAAAGGGAATTTCCTGGGGAGCCAATCAGACTACTCTACTTCAACTATACAAAGCCTTTGTGCGCCCAGTACTCGAATATGGGGCCAACATCCTAACTGAGCTCAATCAAACAAATATGGGAAAACTACAGAAGGTCCAAAATCACGCGCTTAGGGTCGTCCTCCGTGCCCCATGGGATACACCTGTCAACACACTCCATGAAAGAAGCGAAATCCCCACCATAAAAGACCTCCTTGCCTCCCTAGCTGCGAAAAATCACGACCGGTTAGCCGACAGCCAACTACTTTCTGAGCTACAAGCAATCTGCGAAAGCCGACAGAAACCTAACTACGCCAAATTATAGTGAAATAACTGTGTGAATAGGAACCAAACCGCGGAGGTTAGGGCAGAATACACCCCCGGGAGTGGCTTTTAACTTAAAGCCTGCCCCTCCCTCTTTTCAACAGGAAAATCTAAAATATAGTGTAACAACCATGTAAATAGGATCCAGTCCGCGGAAGTTAGGGCAGAATACACTAATCACTAAAAATCGGAAATCCTAAAAATAAAATCGGGAACGAGAAGGTGAACTAACAGGCAGATTAACATCACAGCTGTGGCCTTCTACCAGAAAGGGCTGCCCTCACCGACTCAGCTAAAATCACTAAACATCGGAAGCCTCAGAATAATATAGGGAACGAGAAGGTGAACTAACAGGCAGATTAACAGCCTAGCTGTGGCCTTCTACCAGAAAGGGCTGTCTTCACCGACTCAGCTAAAATCACTAAAATCGAAAGCCTCAAAATAAATTAAGGAACAAGAAGGTGAACCAACAGGCAGATTAACAGCTCAGCTGTGGCCTTCTACCAGAAAGGGCTGTCTTCACCGACTCAGCTTAAATCACTAAAAATCGGAAATCCAAAAAAATAAAATCGTAAACGAGGTGAATATAAAGGCAGATTAGCAGCTCAGCTGTGGCCTTCTACCAGAAAGGGCTGTCTTCACCGACTCAGCTAACTGTTTTGTTTGTTTGTTTTTTGTTTTATTTTATTTATTATATTTTATTCGATACTAATTCTGCCTTCTCCTTTTAGCAGGTACACAGAGATGCTTTCTTTTTAATCGCCAGTATCCCAATAACCGCTATGGCAACTATAACCGTTATGGATAAGAATAACCGCGACGGACTACAAACATCCTTCGCTCGGCGAGCGTTGGTCCTGCGCCCCACCTTCTCCCCTTTTTTGTAAGCGTCTGAAGAGCGCATTTTTGACCCAGCCAAATAAGTTTCAATGCAGGCCTGCCCCCGAACCAGGGAAGTTCAGGTCTTTCATTGGGTGGTCCCCGAAAGGGTCCGCTGTTTTCTTCCACGATCGAACGATAACATCAAGTGCTATCCTGAAATCCGACACAGCTTCAATTACCACGAACCGCCTGAGGCAGACTATACTTGCCAATGATGGCTCTCTACCCCATCTAACTACACGTATAAGTGGCAGACTCTACTTGCCCGAAAAGCACCATCAAAGTGCCCCCGGGGAGAGGTAGCACCTTTGTGCGAGGACCCCCTCTCGCTCTGGTTCTCACCCGAGGGTAGAGTCAACAACCATCAAAAGACAACCCAACAACCTCATCTGAATGTCAGCCCCCCCCCCCCCCCCCACCCCGCAATTTGTTATTTCCCCCTAAAGTAGACATTGCCCCCCAAAAAGTAGTCCTCTCCTGTTGGTCTTTCCTTAGGTCATAGTCTTAAAAGACTTGGTCATCCCTCCTACCAATTTGTCCATTCCCGAACACTTTTCCACACTGCTTTCTGTGCAGTAATTTAATTAAATAATGTTTAATCATTTAACCCTTCTAGAATCTACATGCTGCAACCAAACATTGCATACGTGTTTTTGCAAGAAAGAATGAAAAAAAACATGAAAAGACCCGAGTGTGAATGAGAGAATGCACATCACTCGGGTCTTTTTGTGTCGCTTTTCATGTTTTTTTTTAATTTTCTTGCAAAAACAGGTCTGCAGTGTTTGGTTCAAATGATTAAACGTTATTTAATTCAATTACTGCACAGAAAGTAGCATGGAAAAGTGTTCGGGAATGGACAAATTGGGGGGGGGGGGGGGCCAAGTCTTTGTAAGACAGTGACCTGGGGCCCCTCCCCTTCCATCCCCAGGAGAGGGCCCTAGGTCAGTCTTACAAAGACTAGGAATGACCAACAGGGGGGATGACTACTTTGGGGGGGGGGGGGGGGACTACTTTGGGGGGAAATGACTACTTTGGGGGGAAATGACCAATTTGGGGGGGGGGGGGTGACCGGGGGGGATTGGAGAATTGTTAGGGGGAAGTGTCTTGCACCCCCTCATCTGACCATCTCACCAGAGACACCAGCCGAGTACCCGATTCTTTTCCACCTTCACCACGCCCAGACATGCAGCTTCCAAATCCTCAACTGTAAAGAGGGTCGAAAGGGGCTTGCCCCACAGCATCCCTGTGTGCCTACGGCACGTAAAACCATTCAACCTGCCAAAATCAGAGTACTTGTGTTTTAAGAACAATAAACAGCCAGTGCAAAAGCATTTCTGCATAAGATGCACAAGTGTAGGGTCAGTGCACTAATGTACCAAAAATGAAAGTATTAAAAACTATTTATTTATTTATTGACGTTTAAGGTCACATATTTATGCACAATGGCTAATCATGACCGTGACAGTTTTACGGGTGGAGGAAGCCGGAGTACCCGGAGAGAACCACCGATCAACGACGAGCAGCTGCCAGCTCCCCAACATCGTAACTCCGCACTGTAGCACAGGCAGGGTTAGATTGGTTGAAGACATGCGTACCATCGACGTGCAGTACGCCTTAGTACACGGCGTCATCGTGCCCCCACGCGGGCAATGGGGATGAAGTGTCTTGCCCAAGGATACAACGCGGTTGCCGCAGGTGGGATTCGAACCGAGGACCTCTCGGCTTGCAGCCTGTATCTCTACCTACTGAGCCACCGCGCCCCTGTATTAAAAACTAACAAGGGACAAAGCTTTGCATTGATAATACGAGGATGTGATTCTTGTAAGTAAATGTCATATATATTGAGCTGTGATGAAATGTTATAAATCTATATTTTTGTATGTTATGCATATACTGAAGGCAAAGTTAGTGGATGTTTGGGGGGGGGGGGTGGGTGGGGTGGTCAATGCAGAAACACGATAAAATCAATTGGGTTAAAAATCAACCCAAATCAACTGGGTAGAGTGAATATGAATCCAATTGGATTCATATTCACTCAAACAATTTGATTTGGGTTGATTTTAACCCAACTGATTTTAGAGTGTAAGGCTTTTGGTACAGGTGCATCTGTCAATGTCAAACTACCGGATCGAGAAATTGAAGTAAATATTATAAATATTGAGCTGTGTTGAAATGTTATAAACCTATATATTTTGTATGTTATGCATATATTTTGTTTTTTTGTATCAAATAAAATGCTTTTCATTAAATATATGTTTTCCTAATTATCCTTAATCAATAACAACAAGTGTTTGACCACCAAGGTGGTATTAGTCCCCTACGGCGCTTTTGGGGCATAAGGTGTTTTTGTCACATAAGACACTAGAGTATATAAGTATCTCTGCATTTCAAGTTAGTAGTTTAACAAGTACAAAGACCGCCAGTAATGGTCCGGTCCAGTGAAAAGAAGGTCGAGTCCAGCTCTCGGTGGTGCAGTATTTTTGCCTGGACCGGTCCAATCATTATAATGACCTTAAATGAAGGGAAAGGTGATGAACTCTTACTTTTGGTAATACCAAATGAAAGTCTCAATGACACTGTAGATTAACTTGTGTGTTGTGTTTGATGAAAAGGATAATGTTCAATGTTTATGAAAGGATTATGAAATAAGACAAGAATTGTGATAATTGGGAATATGTTCATTTCTGTTCCATGTATGCTATGTTTTTGATAAAAAATAATATGAGGTGTACACTGTACTAAAGAGCTGAGGGGTGGGTTAATATGACCTCACAGTTAATGTATGTGGCCCTCACAGTTAACGTATATCAACGAAATTTACGAAGTTACAGTGAAATCATTCCAAAACGAGTCATCCTATCAAGTTACATTGAAATCCCTTCATAAATATGGCCTGTAGACTCTGCTAAAGGTTTTCGGGCTTCGGGCCCCTGTAGCCGTCACAGTTGCCTAATGGTGTCCAAAAGGGGCTGTTCTCATCTAGACATTATATGAAGTCAACCTACCAAGTTACAATGAAATACCTTCATAAATATGACCTGCAGACTGTGCTAAAGGTTTTCGGGCTTTGGGCTCGGGCAGCCATCATGGTTGAATGATCGCAACCAAAAGGGGACATTCTCATCTGGAGTGATCCTATGAAGTTACAATGAAATCCCTTCATAAATATGCCCTGTAGACTGTGCTCAAGATTTTCGGGCTTCGGGCACCTGCAGACATCACAGTTGATCAATCACAACCATAAGGGGATGTCATCATCTAGGCATTATACCTAAAACGTAACAATGAAATCCTTCCATAAATATGACCTATAGACTATGCTAAAGGCTTTTGGGCTCGGGCAGCCATCAAGGCTGAATGATCGCGACCAAAAGGGACGTTCTCATGTAGACATTATTTGGAGTCATCCTACCTAGCTACAATGAGATCCCTTCATAATTATGACCTGTAGACTGATCTAAAGGTTTTCGGGCTTCGGGCACCTGTAGCCATCACAGTTGACCAATCGCGACCAAAAGGGGAGGTCATCATCTAGGCATTATAAGGAGTCAACCTAACAGGTTACAATGAAATCATTCCATAAATATGACCTTTTGCCTATGCTAAAGGTTTTTGGGCTCGGGCACCCATCAAGACTGAATGGTCGCGATCAAAATGGGACGTTCTTATCTAGACATTATTTGGAGTCATCCTACCAAGTTACAATGAAATCCCTTCATAAATATGACCTGTAGACTGTGGTAAAGGTTTTTGGGCTTCGGGCCCACGTAGCCATCACAGTTGCCCAATCAGGACCAAAAGGAGACTTTCTAATCTAGACATTGTATGAAGTCAACCCACCAAGTTACAATGAAATTCCTCAATAAATATGACCTGTAGACTGTGCTAAAGATTTTAGGGTTTTGGGCTCGGGCAGTCGTCACGGTGGGCAGATCACGCCCAAATGGGGAAATTCTCATCTAGACATCATGAGTCATCCTACCAAGTTACAATGAAATCCCTCCATATTAAACATGACCTGCAGACTGTGCTAAAGTTTTTGGGTTTCGGGCTTGGACAGCCATCACGGTTGATAGATCATGCCCAAAAGGGGACGTTCTCATCTAAGCATTATACAGAGGCATCCTACCAAGTTACAATGAAATCCCTTCATAAATACGACCTGTAGACTGTGCTAATGGTTTTTGGGTTTTGGGCTCGGGCAGCCATACCGGTTGCCCGATCACGACCAAAAGGGGACGTTCTCATCTAGACATGACCCCAAACCGGCATATGAAATTTCGAGACGATCAGACAAGAACTGCAGGATGTAGCCCATACTAAAGGAAAATGTGAACAGACTCACAGACTAACAGACTTCCGCACGCGTGATGGCAATAGCTTATCTTGACTATGTCAAGTTAAGCTAAAAAGGAAGATATTAAAACATTTTCCTTCATTTAAGGTATTTTATAATGATTGAATTGGTATACGCATTTGTGTTACAGAAAGTATCAAGTTACTGACGTCTGCTGGAGAAGCTTGGTAACTCAGGGCATGTTATATAATACATTGTATGCACATTGTGGAAATGTTTAGTGAATTTTGAACTATTTTCTTATGTAGAGAGGTTAGAGAACAAATAAACGCTTACAACTTGTGACCTTGACTTACTGGTGCATATGAAGTTTATTTCCGCTACCCTCCACATGCTATCTGATTGGGTTAAGAACTTAAAGATAGATAGTGCAAATGAGTCTTTCAGCAGTGCTGACATTAGAGCATTTGCTCTATCTATCCTTACATTGCTAACCAAATCAGATAGCATGCGGAGGATAGCAGAAACGTGAACTACTGGCTGTACAGTATCAACACTGATGATGTTTTGTTCTCAGAATAGACACTTGACATATTCCAAAAAAACCCTGGTCAATTTCCAACATGCAGGTATGCATACTGTTATTGGATGTGGTAACTTTGGGCTAGATATTGCCAACTGTAGGCTTAGCCTTAAGCTGGCAAAATTGAACTCCAAGTCATTACATCCAATAATGGTATTACACTATATCGCAACCTATGTTCTGTAAATGGAAATGTTTATGAGGGTTAGTTGACATAGTAATTCGCTATCTTGCCTGATATGAGAAAAAAGCTTAAAAAACAACAAAAATGGCCACCATGCCGCCATCTTGAATTTTGAAAAATAAATATTGAACGTGCATCATCCCCTCCCAACCCTCTATCCATGTGCCAAATATGTGAAGTGTAGCTTGAACCATGTTGGAGGAAGGGGTGGTAACATAAAAATAGAGCAAAAAAAGCTTAAAAAACACAGCAAAAATGGCCGCCATTCCGCCATCTTGGAATCTGAAAAAAAAAAATTGGGCGTGCATCATCTCCTCAGAACCATTTATCCATGTACCAAATATGAAATGTGTAGCTTAAAGTATGTTGGAGGGAGAGGTGGTAACATAAAAAAGACAGACAGACAGACAGACAGACAGACAGATTTTACATTTTGAAAAAAAAATATTGAGCATGCATAATCCCCTCACAATCCTTTATCTATGTACCAAATATGAAAGGTGTAGCTTGAACCATGTTGGAGGGAGGGGTGGAAACATAAAATAGAGAAAAAAGGTTAAAAAACACAACAAAAATGGCTGCCATGGTGCCATCTTGAATTTTGAAAAACAAATATTGAACGTGCATCATCCCATCACAACCCTCTATCCATGTGCCAAATATGAAAAGTGTAGCTTGAACCATGTTGAAGGGAGGGGTGCTAACATGAAAATAGAGAAAAAAAGCTTAAAAAACACAACAAAAATGGCCACCATTCCGCCATCTTGGATTTTGAAAAAGAAATTTTGAGCGTGCATTATCCCCTCAGAACCATTTATCCATGTACCAAATATGAAAGGTGTAGCTTAAAGCATGTTGGAGGGAGAGGTGGTAACATAAAAACAGAAAGATAGACAGATGGACAGACAGATGGATGGACAGAGTGCAATCCTATAGTCCCCTTACGGCTCCCGTAGGGGACTAATAAATAGTTGGTCTAAGGGGAATTGGTCCAATGGTAACTGGTATTTTGGGAATTGGTCTAGTGGGAGTTGGTCTCAAGGGAATTGGTCAAGTAGGAAACACCGTACACATAGCCGCAATTCCAGTACAGATAATGTAGCAGAAGTCAAATGTTGACAGGAAATAAAACAAAAAGCCAGTCAGTCATTAGAGAAGCCAAAACAGATAATTACATCAGCAATACTTACTCTGCCACAGGAGGCGAGAGTAAGATTGGATAACCAGAAGTCTATAAAAAGGCACTTACAATGACATCAACGAAAACATCAACCAAAAGAGCCAGCGTTATTAACAAAACTGGAAATGGATGATAGGTGATGGACAACAGGTGGTGAAGAACCTTGCACATTTCTCATTCATGAAAGTGGTGCTGAATCTGGAATGAAAGCTGTTGTTTTTGCAAGTGATGACTGTCTAAATCTGTTAGCACATTTTCGGATCTGGTTTAGGGACAGAACTTTTCCATGGCACCAAAGATTTTTAAACAGCTATATATTATAAAGGGACCACTTGGTAACAATGCAGTTAGCAGTTACATGTGTGGAATGTATGGGCAATAACTTTGAATGAGGAGGATAGGACCAACAATCTGTGTGAAGCATGGAATATAGGTTACCCACAACTTATTGGTTGCAAACCCCCTTCAATGTGGTCATCCACTGAGGGAATCAGAGAAGATGAAATTCTGTCAACGACAGCTATTTTAAATGACATGCGAGGTGATCCATCCGAAAAAGAGAATAAAAAGGTCTTCCTTAAATCTACAAAGTCTTCGCAGTCTGTGCCTTGACCATGCAAATGGAAGAACGGCAATGGAGGAATTCCTCTCATGTATAGGGCAAACCATTCAAATGTTTTAATGTATTTTCCATATATACCATATAAATATGGAAGACATTGGAACCAATTCAACAAGCTTATTGATTGATCTTTTCATATATGTTAATGGAACCATACAAATATGGAAATCATTAGAACCAGTTCAATGAGCTGGTTCCAATGGCACCCATATCTGTTTGGTTTTAATGTTAAAAAGTGCCAAGATGTTCAAGGTCATGTTCTTTTAATTTTTCTCGTTTGCTCTTAATTTCATTGATCTTTTCACTTGTTAATGGAACCATACAAATATGGAAATCATTGGAACCAGCCCAATAAGCTGGTCCCAATGACACCCATATATGTTTGGTTTTAATGATAAAGCACAAAGATATTTAAGGTTTTTCTTTTGGTACCAGATAAAGCAGCAAGATATTTAAGGTCATATAATGTTTCTCGTTTGCTCTTAAGTCATTGATCTTTTCATATATGTAAATGGAACCATACAAAAATCTTTATCTTATGTTGGTTTGATCTTAATGAAAGTGTCAATGACACTGTAGCTCAACTTGACAAACTTGAACTTGATAAGTTATAAATGAAATGGCAAAATTGAAGATCATTGGTACCAATGTTATTTTTTTTGCCAGTGGCAACATTTTTTGACAGAAACCCAAAGAAAATTGATAGCTCCCATCTAGAGGCCTCCCCAAACAAGCATGCCAGGTTTCAAAGCAATCCGATCATAAATGTGACCTGTAGGGTGTACAAAAGGGAAATATTGTGGTCTGACAAGACTAAGTTCTAAGAACGTTGGCCGTGGCAACATTTTTTGACAGAAATGGAAGAAAATTGATAGCTCCCATCTAGAGGTCACCGTAAATAAGCATACCAAACAAGCATGCCAGGTTTCAAAGCAATCTAATCATAAATGTGCCCTATAGGGTGAGCCAAAGGGAAATATTGTGGTCTGACTAAACTAAGTTCTAAGAATGTTGGCTGCAGCAACATTTTTTTATGGAAATTGAAGAAAATCGATAGCTCCCATCTAGAGGTCACCCCAAACAAGCATGCCAGGTTTCAAAGCAATCCGATCATAAATGTGACCTGTAGGGTGTGCCAAAGGGAAATATTGAGTCTTCTGACTAAACTAAGTTCTAAGAACGTTGGCCGCGGCAACATTTTTTGACGGAAATTGAAGAAAATCGATAGCTCCCATCTAGAGGTCTCCCCAAACAAGCATACCAGGTTTCAAAGCAATCAAATCATAAATGTGCCCTGTAGGGTGTGCCAAAGGGAAATATTGTGGTCTGACTAAACCGAGTTCTAAAAACTTTGGCCGCGGCAACATTTTTTTACGGAAATCGAAGAAAATCGATAGCTCCCATCTAGAGGTCACCCCAAACAAGCATGCCAGGTTTCAAAGCAATCCGATCATAAATGTACCCTGTAGGGTGTGCCAAAGGGAAATATTGAGTCTTCTGACTAAACTAAGTTTTAAGAACGTTGGCCGCGGCAACATTTTTTGACAGAAATTGAAGAAAATCGATAGCTCCCATCTAGAGGTCTCCCCAAACAAGCATACCAGGTTTCAAAGCAATCCAATCATAAATGTGTCCTGTAGGGTGTGCCAAAGGGAAATATTGAGGTCTGACTAAACTAAGTTCTACGAACAATGGCCGTGGCAACATTTTTTGCCGGAAATTGAAGAAAATCGATAGCTCTCATCTAGAGGTCACCCTAAATAAGCGTACCAGGTTTCAAAGCAATGAAATCATAAATGTGCCCTGTAGGGTGTGCCAAAGGGAAATATTGTGGTTTGACTAAACTAAGTTCTAAGAACGTTGGCCGCGGCAACATTTTTTGACGGAAATTGAAGAAAATCGATAGCTCCCATCTAGAGGTCACCCCAAACAAGCATACCAAGTTTCAAAGTAATCTGATCATAAATGCGACCTGTGAGGTGTGCCAAAGGAAATTGTGGACGTACGTACTAACGTACGTACGTACGTACGTACATACGCCGACGGACGAGAAGTGATGGCAATAGCTCAGCTTGACTTAGTCAAGTTGAGCTAAAAATACAGGTCACATTAGAGATTGTTGTGCTATGTGTATTTCAGTGACTTTTCTCACTCAGATGCTCTTGTGTTGATAGATTTTTTTCATATTTTATAGTTTGCATATGTAAAAAAATAAAAAATTTGTGTTAGTCATTTATTATTATTGGGGATTTTTCGTACATGTGGAGGGATTTTGTCATGGGTGATTTTGTTGAATGGGATTATGTCGTGGGGGAATTTGGCAGGGGGATTTTGTTGGGCCATTCGGATAGAATACAAATAAATGAAAGTGTCAATGACACTTTAGCTCAACTTGACAAACTTGAACTTGGTAAGTTATAAATGAAATGGCAAAATTGAAGAACAGAGTAATCCATCAATTTTTAAATGTAAACTGTAAGACTGGCTAAAGGAAGAATGTTGATACACAAATGCAGTATGTTCAGAGGTTACTGTAAATGGCAACTTTTTTCACAGAAATGAATGCTGATCAACAGTTCTTATCGGAAGGTCTTGTCTAATGAGCACACCAAGTTAAACAAGCATACCAGGTTTCAAAGCAATCCAATCATAAATGTGCCCTGTAGGTTGTGCCAAAGAGAAATATTGAGGTCTGACTACACTAAGTTCTAAGAATGCTGGCTGCAGCAACATTTTCTTACAGAAATGGAAGAAAATTGATAGCTCCCATCTAGAGGTCACCCCAAATAAGCATGCCAGGTTTCAAAGCAATCCGATCATAAATGTGCCCTGTAGGGTGTGCCAAAGAGAAATATCGAGATCTTCTGACTGAACTGAGTTCTAAGAACGTTGGCCGCAGCAACATTTTTTGACGGAAATGGAAAAAAATCGATAGCTCCCATCTAGAGGTCACCCTAAACAAGCACACCAGCTTTCAAAGCAATCCAATCATAAATGTGCCCTGTAGGGTGTGCCAAAGGGAAATATTGAGGGCTGACTAAACTAAGTTCTAAGAAGAACTATCGAGATCTTCTGACTGAACTAAGTTCTAAGAACGTTGGCCGCAGCAACATTTTTTGACGGAAATGGAAAAAAATCGATAGCTCCCATCTAGAGGTCACCCCAAACAAGCACACCAGGTTTTAAAGCAATCCGATCATAAATGTGCCCTGTAGGGTGTGCCAAAGAGAAATATCGAGATCTTCTGACTGAACTAGGTTTAAAGAACGTTGGCTGCAGCAACATTTTTTGACGGAAATTGAAGAAAATTAATTGCTCCCATCTAGAGGTCACCCTAAACAAGCATACCAGGTTTCAAAGCAATCCAATCATAAATGTGCCCTGTAGGGGGTGCCAAAGGGAAATATTGTGGTTTGACTAAACGAAGTTCTAAGAACATTGGCCACGGCAACATTTTCTTATGGAAATTGAAGAAAATCGAATGCTCCCATCTAGAGGTCACCCCAAACAAGTATGCCAGGTTTCAAAGCAATCCGATCATAAAGGTGCCCTGTAGGGTGTGCCAAAGAGAAATATCGAGATCTTCTGACTGAACTAGGTTCTAAGAACGTTGGCCGCAGCAACATTTTTTGACGGAAATTGAAGAAAATCGATTGCTCCCATCTAGAGGTCACCCTAAACAAGCATACCAGGTTTCAAAGCAATCCAATCATAAATGTGCCCTGTAGGGTGTGCCAAAGGGAAATATTGTGGTTTGACTAAACGAAGTTCTAAGAACATTGGCCACGGCAACATTTTCTTATGGAAATTGAAGAAAATTGAATGCTCCCATCTAGAGGTCACCCCAAACAAGCATGCCAGGTTTCAAAGCAATCCGATCATAAATGTGCCCTGTAGGGTGTGCCAAAGAGAAATATCGAGGTCTTCTGACTAAACTAAGTTCTAAGAATGTTGGCCGTAGCAAGAATTTTTGACGGAAATTGAAGAAAATCGATAGCTCCCATCTAGAGATCACCCTAAACAAGCATACCAGGTTTCAAAGCAATCCAATCATAAATGTGCCCTGCAGGGTGTGCCAAAGGGAAATATTGTGGTTTGACTAAACTAAAGTTCTAAGAACGTTGGCCGCGGCAACATTTTTTGACAGAAATTGAAGAAAATTGATAGCTCCCATCTAGAGGTCACCCCAAACAAGCATACCAAGTTTCAAAGTGATCTGATCATAAATGCGACCTGTGAGGTGTGCCAAAGGAAATTGTGGATGTACATACTAATGTACTAACGTTCATACGTACGTACGCCGACGGACAAGAAGTGATGGCAATAGCTCAGCTTGACTTTGTCAAGTTGAGCTAAAAATACTGATGTAGCGAAAATATAATTTAGAATGACTGTTTACACATTTAAATCCATTAAATAAAACAATTTTCTAATGTATAATATTTATAAGGAGGAAATATTTGTTTCCAGCTTAACAATCACACTTTATTCATTAATATATCTGAAAAAAAAACTATTCTGTTTCAACAGGAATTTTTGTCGCCAACATATAAATCATCCAGTCATAAGTTTCATTAAACTCTTCTATTAAGCTTTTTTCTTTCAAAACACAACCCATAATTCAAATGACTCAAGCACATTCTAAAAGGAAGCACAATATGTTGTTTTGAAAGAAAAATAAAATATTTTGTAAAATATTTACACATGTATTCTTTGGTGAAAACTAATTTGATTAAAAGTTGAGTTTTCTTTCATATCAGCAATCTGACAATGACCAATTGATGCATGTTTGTTTGATTGTTGGATGAAATGCCCTCAGACAAAATGCCATCAGTGAAAATGCATGGCGGACAAACTGCCCTAATGACATAATGCCCTCAGACAAAATGCCCTCATTGAAATGTATAGGTTGAGAAAATGCCCTCAGAAAATTATTTTATATATATATTTGTGAAACAAATAAGGATGTATGTGTGATATACTGTCTTACAACACATTAAACATAAACTTGTCTAATTAAACAACTTGGGATGTATGGTCTCAGTGGTACTTGTGAACTATTACTGTGTTATTGTTACCATCATTCTTATGGGTTGATGACTGGTACTGGTTATGTGGTTCGTTTATAAACTGCTAAAGAACTGAAAGGTTAAACATACACTATAGTATGTAGAATATATACATTACCAAACCATTTTCCAACAAATGATCACCATAATATATAAGCAAGAGGGGTGTGTCCATCCCATCTCCATTAGCTCATCAATGCATGGCATGCAATAAACCTAGGCTTAATACAAATTTGCAAAAAATGTTCGGTCATGTACATGTACAGCAAAACAGGTCAGAAATTTTCTAAGCCCACAGTGTCAAAAAAGTCTAACATTGCATTAAAAAAGTAAAGAATCTCCCCAAAAAAGTCTGGCCAAGGGTTATTGTCATCTTATATTTATGTATTTAACACATATATGAAATATAAAGGCCACAGCATACTGGTGGTAGCCTCCACTCATATACAGCAAAACAGGTCAGAAATTTTCTAAGTCCACACTGACAAAAAAAGTCTAACATTGCAAAAGCAGGTCAGAAATTTTCTAACTCCCAGTGCCAAAAAAGTCTAACATTGCATTACAAAAATCCCAAATCTCCGAAAAGTTAAAAAATTTATAGTAATTTATATATTTTTTATACTTACCAATGACCCAGACTTAGCTGGTGCTAACTCTAACAAAACCAGGGCCAAACACAAATTTTGCCCCCCAATCCCCAAAATTTGCATCCAAAACAAAAAGAAATCATGTCCTAAAGGACCTCCATACTACGCCTCTACTGTGCATGCGCAGTGACGCAGACGTCCCGAAATTGGCACCAATTATCATTCTTACTGGCAGTGCCTGGTCAGCGCTATGTACTCAGCGGGGAGGCAAGAGTTCCCAACTCCAGGGAGGGCCATCCCCGTCTGGGTCATTGGTAAGTATAAAAAATATATAAATTACTATAAATTTTTCAACATTTTTATACTGTACCAATGACCCAGACTTAGCTGAATAGTAAACAAGCTGGAGGGCCTAGGACATAGAGGAAAATCCAATAAGCTCAACTATATAGTAAAGAGGTAACCCCTTAAGGAGAAAAGGAGTATTAGGCTTTACATGTATCTTTCTTATTTAATATTAAATTAGAAAGATACACTACCCTTAATAATTGAGCACAATAACATTCATGTTCTCTATTAACATCCAGTATAACCCTTATACTAATTATTTTTAAAGCAAGCCAATAAATAAAGTAGTCCAGAGAATTGAGACTCTTTATAGTCATTTAAAAGTGTCCGAGTATTGTATATTAAAGCCTGTTTGACACTTGACATATACAAATGCTTCACACCGAGCTACACTTTAAAAATAAGACATGAATGAATTTAAACATTAATATTACACTTTAAAACCATCCCGGAAGCGACTCAGAAATACTGACTTCGAGGAGGCATTCCCTTGCTTTTCACTATAAAGCAGGTGACCTAAGGGAACACCCACCCCCCCCCCCCCCCCCCCCCCTTCCCCTTGCCCTGGGTCAAATAGCCCAGAGCTAAGAGGGCAGCCGGACGGAGTCACTGCCGGAACAGAAAGCCTGCATAACTATAGTTGCAACTGTTTAGTGGACGACATTCTGAGCAACAGATAACGGACCTAAACAATGCAGGTCTCCAGAAATGGACTCAATATTTCTGAGATAAAAATTCGTAAATGTGGATGGCTGAGACCAATAAGCAGCCTTCATTAAATCTGTAATAGCAACACTATTAGCATAAGCCCAGGAAGTAGAAAGAGCTCTTACTTCATGAGCAGAAATCTTAAGCACAGACTGCTGAGAAGAAGATAAATCTTCATAAGCAGTACGGATAGTTAACTGAATCCATCTAGCAATAGAATGGACTGAAATGTCCTTTCTATTAGGCATCAAAGACAGAAAGAAACGTTTCCGTCCCTTTCTGATAAACTGAGATCTCTGTTTATAGATACGTAATGCTCTAACAGGACAGAGTAAAGGCCTACGCCCGTCTGAAGACGGAAGAGCCTTAATAACAATAGGTTCCGGATATTTATTAGGAGCCTGATTCTTAGCTAAAAAACCCACATTAGTAGTGAAGGTGATAGTGTTCCCAACACTACGATAATGAGAATCATCCACCGATAGTGCATGAAGCTCACTGACTCTTCTAGCAGAAGAGAAAGCTAAGAGAAAAGCTGTCTTATAAGATAAGAATTTGAAATCTACTGTCCCAAGAGGTTCAAATGGCTTTTCCTTCAATTTAATAAGAACCCAAGCTAAATTCCACTTAGGAATTAATCTAAGAGTTCTGGGTCTATTTATCGAAAAGTTTCTAACCAACTTCGATAAAGAGACATTAGATCCAATTTGTAAACTATCATGATGTGCATAGGTATCAGATAACATAGATCTATAACCCTTTATAGTAACAGGCTGCAGTTTGATTTCGTCAAACAAGTATACTAGAAAGTTTGCAAAGTCTGGTATAGAGGGATCGAATATATCTACAGAATGATCCCTACACCAACGACGAAAAACCTTCCACTTAGCCGCATAGTTTAGCGAAGAGGAGGTCCTCCTAAGTTAGAAATCGCGTCCACTGCTCGTCCTGTAAAGTGCTTGCCATGCAAGAAGGACCGCACAACGGAAAAACGTGAAGGTTGAGACCTTGCGGGTTGTGATGGAGTTGGCGCGATTTCCCCTGCGAAAGAAGATCCTCCCGTGGAGGAAGCTTCCGCGGTAGGTCCCACAACAGACACCTGAGTAGATTTATCCACGGTCTCTGTGGCGACAGAGATGCTACCAACAGAATCTTGCATTGAGATTGTTTTATCTTTAGCAATACTTGTTGAATTAACGGCGCTGGAGGATACGCATATCCTATCATTCCGTCCCAAGGGATCGACAGAGCGTCTACTGCAAATGCTCTTGGATCCGGACACGGAGACACATACGTCTGCAACTGATTGTTGAGATGTGTCGCAAATAAGTCTATCATTCGCCGTTCCCATTGGTAGCAAATCTGATTGAATACTTGTTTGTTGAGAGTCCACTCCGACGGCAACAAGCGACCCTTTCGTGAAAGGGAGTCTGCTAGCACATTCAGACGACCCGGTATGTGACGGACCGAAAGAAGAACGTGATGTTCTAACGCAAACAGAAGGATTCTTTCTGTTAGATTGAACAACGGAACTGAATGAGTGCCTCCCTGATTCCGTATATACGCCACTACTGTCGTATTGTCGGATAGGATTTGGACATGAGCATCGTGAATAATGTCAATCCAGTGACGTAACGCAAGCCAAATTGACATCATTTCCTTGATGTTTATGTGCTTGCACAGGAATTGCGGATCCCAAAGACCCTGGCATCTCGAATCCGTTGGGATTAATGATGCACCCCAACCTGTTTGACTGGCATCCGTCATAACGGTAAAACTCGGATCCGGCAACTGCAGCGGAACTCCTTGAGTTAACCACTGAATGTTTGCCCAAGTCTGAATCTCTTGTTTCACTTGATCTGACAAGAGAACGTCTACATCGAGCGAATGAATTTTCACACTCCAATTCTGAGTCAGGAAAATTTGAAGAGGACGTGTGCGTAACCGCCCCATCGGAATGCGATCCGCGGCGGCTCCGCACAGACCTATCAGTCTCATAAATTCTCTCGCCGTGACTTTGTCTGCGTGCAGACAATAGCGAGCGTAACAACTGACTAATTTCGCTCTGGTTAACGGCAGACGAACGAGATTGTTGTGCGTCTCGAAGCTCATTCCCAGATGAGTGAATGACTTGGACGGCACCAGATCCGACTTCTCCTCGTTTACTATAAAACCGAGACGTCGGAGCAATAGAAGAAGATTCTGAACATCGTTCTGAAGTGTTAACTCATTGCCGTACCTCTGA
The DNA here is from genome assembly GCA_031216915.1 of Pictodentalium vernedei. Lineage (NCBI taxonomy): Eukaryota > Metazoa > Mollusca > Scaphopoda > Dentaliida > Dentaliidae > Pictodentalium > Pictodentalium vernedei. The sequence continues at coordinate 476,919,010 of CM062297.1, read as the reverse complement.
AGAATGTCGTCCAGGTAGGCCGACGTTACCGCAGACGAATGAGCTCGGAAGTAGATCATTACCGAGTTCATTACCCGAGTGAAAGCCCAGGGTGCTAGATTCAATCCGAAGCACATCGCCCGGAATTGATACACCACTCCTAGGACTGCGAAGCGTAGATACTTTCGGAATGTCGGATGTACCATGACGTGAAAGTACGCATCTTTGAGATCTATGCTCGTTGCATAATCGTTCACCCGAATACTCGCTCTGACCGATCGAATCGTCTCCATATAAAACTTCGGAGCGACGATCAGCTTGTTTATCCAGCTCAAATCTATGACTGGACGGAACGAGCCGTCTGGTTTCGGAACCAGAAACAGATGGCTGTAGAATCCCGGAGATTCCCGGTTTTCTACGACCTCTACCGCGTTCTTCATTAAAAGAGACTGCACCTCTGATAACAGAGCGTCTCTTTTCTGCGGAATTGACGGAAGATGAGTCCACTTTGGACTTCGAGTTAATGGAGGCTTTCGTTTGAAGGATATCTTTAGACCTTCCGAAGTCACTCCTCTCACCCAAGGGTCGTCCGTAATCGACGCCCATTCTTGTGAAAAGCTCGACAACCTTCCGCCAACCGGAACGCGATAGAGGTTTAAGCCATCACCTCCTGGACCTGCGAGGCCTGCGGTAGGAGAAACCACGTCTTCCATGACCCGCACCTCGCCCCGTCGACCTCGGGGCGTCCGACTGATTGTCCCGGCCTGAAGGACGTCCCGAACGAGAGTCGCTATCCTGACGGTCTCTCGAATAAGACCAAGAGGACGCACCGGAACCTCTATAGGAACCTCTCTTGGGCGCATTAGACCCAGAAGTGCCTGTCTTATTCATGTCTGCTGTATCCGACTTCTTAGGAGCAGATTTGAACAACAGAGAATCCTTAGCTTTCTTTGTAATTTTATCATAAATAGCGGAAAGCTTGCCGTCAAAGAGAAGTTCTCCTGAGACCGAAGCGACTCTAAGAGAGTTCTTCACCTTAGAATCCACTAGTGTGGATGTAGCTAGGGCTGCGTCACGTCTAACCAACTCCAGATTTGCCACTGAAAGGGCGGAGTTACACGTGGAATAAGCTACTGCCCTTGAAAGAAGTCTTAAAGAGGATTGTATATCCTGAAACTCTTTCCCCTGAAGGCGCAGTGATAACGCCTTAGTAAGGTGATCTGCGTAAGATAAGGCATCTAAATTGGCTCTGTTAGACGCAATAGCTGTTTCCAACACCGCGGTTGGAATAGAAGCTGACGACGGTAATGATAGCTCTAAGTCTTCCGCCTCGTCGTCCATACGCAGAGGAACTCTCGGTATACCCTGTCCTGCCGTATCGAATTTATTCCTTGCATTAATGAAAGGCAGGTTGAGAGTATTAGCGGACAAGAAACCTGCTTTCCCCGTCCTGGAAGCAAGTTTAAATATAGCGTCGTTCAATAATTCAAATGTTCTTGCAACATTATTGGACTGCGACGGAAACTCGGGAGCGATGTCCCTGAACCGCTAAAAAAATTCAGAGTCCAATGACGCTATAATTCTCTTGTCCGGAAGCGCAGCAGTCTGGCCCGACGGAACAACTTGAGGGAGAAAGTGCCGGATGAAGTCCACGGCAGCTTCATGTTGTTCCGAAAGGGATAGCTCCAAGTCATCCGTATCCCTTTCACCATCCGGTCGGACCTCATGATGTTCCCGGTCGTCCGCCCCCGATGCTTCGGCGGAGCGTACCGACCCAGAGCCGTCGGATAATTCTCGATCAGACACCGTTTCTGTCGGCTGCTGGGATGCTGCGATAAGCTGTGCTATCTGCACAAGAATGTCCGGCGTCGAGACCTGCGGAGGCGCAGTCTTTCGCTGCTTCGCCGAGGGCAGCTCCGCATCAGATGGCTCCCGCATACTTTTCCTATGCGAACGTCCGGAGTCCATCGGTTTCGAATCCCTGGCTGCCGGATGGTGTGACCTGGTTGCCGAAGAATCCTTGATCGGCGAAGCTGGTAATATATCGGCGGTCACGCAGCCAAGGTGCGGTCGTGTGCGCTGACGAGAAGAGGAAGCCTTAACAGTCTCGGCAGACTGCTTATACAACGGAGCGTCCCGAGCGACGGACGTATGCTCCGCTAAAGACACATTTTGTACCACAACATCTGGTCCCAGATGTTGTTGTATGAGAGAGGGGCCTCTCTCGCTCGCGGCCCGGCTGGACCTGGACGAGCTAGGAACCGGACTCAAAGGCTTCCTCCGTTCTCGCTTACTATCCGCCGTCACTGGGTGTGCATCTATTATGTTTATAGTGCTCGCATCACCCAAAATGTCCTCTTGGACCGCATCGGACGAACCCGGCTGCCGAACCATTCGGTGAATGGACGCTACACTGGGCGAGCTAGCGGACGACATTTGTCTAATCTCCATGAGCACTTTTGCCACTAGCTCTGAATTCATTTGTGACGACGGACGCACACTTGAAGAAGATAACATGGAAACATCACCCTGTTCTGGTTCCTCTGAAATAGAAACTGAGAGAGTAGAGTGACCTTGCGGAGAAAGAGCCGGCATCGCTCTTTCTCCAGAAACAACATATCGTGACACACGTTTCCAATGTTTCTCATCCCAATGTTCACATATAGGACAGGGATTAATGCGAGAACACTGACTACAATTAATACAATGATCATGAAAGTCAGAGGAAGATTTCTTCCTATTACAATTTGAACAACGTCCCTTCATTGTGAAAGAACAACAATAAGTCCTAGTTACTCGCAAAAACCCCTGACACAAAGATACATAATAACATGATCCATTAATAAATGAAAAAACAATTGCAAAACAAAATAATTTTGAAAAAATATTTTTTCAGTGAAGCCCAAGTTGCTGAAAAGTAACGTTGAGCCCCGATGGATCCGATGGCAAAGTGTGGTCAAAAATTTTAAATTTATATTAAATAATTAATGAGACACTTTCGGATAATATAAATGTATCTTATAGTGAGATAAACTACAGCAAAGGCAAACAGCCCCCCTCAAAAAAGGCTGTTGCCAATGAAAACAAACAGTGCAAAAACACCAGAAAACATGACTCCAGGCACTGAAAAAATTGGCCCGGAATCAGTCATCAATTACACTCTATCTGATGCAAAACAGAGACTCCCAGGGGAGAATCTGCAGAACATCAGATGGAAGATGCAGAACACAAACGTTATACACCCATGGGTGAAAACGTAACTATGGGGAAAATAACAGAAAACATTCTGTAACCAAGCAACTCTCCCAGGAAATTTTAGAAATGAAATTTCTCAAAAATATGCCAAAAGCATGGGAGAATTGCAAGGGGGGACTTTAGAAGGCTAGGGGAGAGGAAACACTGAATAAGCAGTGCAACAATTAGCAAGAATGACAACAAGAGGCCCATGCCTCGAAAATAGGCAACTTAACATAATTTCATCAAAAAATTTTAAGTACAGCCCTGATTATTTTTTGTCACTTCTTTTTCCTCTCCTCCTTCTATCCTCCTTAGAATCACATTTTCTCCAAAAATTACGTGTCTGGCATCCTTTAAACTGAGATTTACAAGCACAAAGATCAGTGAGATGTTGACTGATGAAGGGCCAAACAGAGAATGATAATTGGCGCCAATTTCGGGATGTCTGCGTCACTGCGCATGCGCAGTAGAGGCGTAGTATGGAGGTCCTTTAGGACATGATTTCTTTTTGTTTTGGATGCAAATTTTGGGGATTGGGGGGCAAAATTTGTGTTTGGCCCTGGTTTTGTTAGAGTTAGCACCAGCTAAGTCTGGGTCATTGGTACAGTATAAAAATATGCCTGGCCAAGGGTTAATGTTACCTTATATAGATGCATTTAACACATATATGAAATATAAATGCCACAGCATACCAGTGGTAGCCTCCACTCATGTATAGTAAAACAGGTCAGAAATTTTCAAAGTCCACACTGACAAAAAAGTTTAACATTGCAAAAACACTTAAAATCGATAAAATATCACTGAGTAAGGGTCTGTGGGTAATTGTAAGGACATAGAAACAGTACGATGTGCATAGTAAGAGGGTGGAAAGTCAAAGTGGGCTCGTACAATAACTTTAACACAATTGTTGATGCGACGCCACCGCACCTCCGGTCATGACATAAGCTCACACAACTTCATTGGTGAGCTAAAAATTACATTTTCCAACAACCTTTTTATTTTCCTTCTAAAACATAGCTTATGACCCTTACTCGAACAAGTGTAATGCACTTGTTTCAATGGAGCACATTTTATTTTCTCCCCAAAACAAATACAAAATAATTACCATTCCAACAAATTATTTTATTTCTATTTTGTCTGAGGGTATTATGTCCTAAGGCATTTTATCCACCCATAAATATTCAATGAGGGCATTATGTCTGAGGCCATTTTGTCTGGGGACATTTTGTCTGAAGGCATAATGTCCTAAGGGCATTTTTTCTGGATACCATTTGTTTGAGATACAATGACCCTTTCAATTGATAGGTCTCAACTTTTCACAATAGTAGATCCCTTCTTTGATGATGCTGGTAAGAAGTTATTTTTAACCCTTTTCCTAACACGAAAGGCGGACAATACTTGAAATAAATTATTGAATAACTAAATATTTTAATTTTTTGTCTCCAAGACATAGCTTATGACTCTTCATTGGAATGAGCTCAATGAGATCATTCCAATGAGGGGTCATAAGCTATGTTTTTGAGATAAAAAAATGAAACAAGTGTAAAGCCAAGGGTGGATATGTCACCACCCCCCACTACCAAGCATGAGTTTCTAGTCATTTATCTTTGCTGATATTGAATTAATAAATATCTTATCTCATCTTCTTTAAACCATAGCTCCAATACAGCAGGTCACCAAAGGTATCCATGGGACACTAATGTCCCCACTTTATGAACAAATATCAACATGTTTTATCAGTTGGAAATGGGCCATAACTCTGCCAAAAAAATATCAGACCAAGCTCATGATCAATCCCAATCTGTATTATGTGGTTATAAACCTAAGTATATTATGTTTCATTTCATTCAGTTTAATTAAAGTTATCATCTGGAAACCATATTCAGGATGGATGGACGGATGTATGTATGATGGATGGATGGAAGCACAAGGAAATAGTTAATGCCCCTTCGCCAAATTGGCAAGGCATAAAAAATAATGAAAATTGAATGGTGATTTTTATAAATAGCGCTGGCCAGTTTTGGCCGTTATGTTGGGTAAAGGGTTAAAAAGTTTAGCAGTACAGCTGATCAGTACATACAGTACAAGTCAAAATAAGCTGTAGGATAACCACTATAAACTATGCATCTTTCTCTTCCCACACTGATAAGACCAGAAGCTGACATTTTCTGGAAAGCTCTCATTGAGAGTTTCCAGAAAATGATGTCAGATTCTGATCTTATCAGTGCAGAAGCAGCAGTATACTTAGTTTATTGCGGTTATGCTACAACTTATTTTCATTTGTACTGTAAAAACAGGAGAGCATAAGTTCCCTGAAGCACCCACCTGACAAAGGTCCATTCATTCTTCAGAAAGTGATTTAAGAGGGTGGGTGGGTGGTTACAAATAATTTGTTACTTATTATTTACTTTTATTGTTTTTCAACTGACTGGAGCAGTGGTTTGAGAGAACAAAAACTGCCAAACATCTCAAGAGTTCTACTTCATAGAAACAAAAATTACCACTTTCCACAGAACAGATTAATAAAGTTGAAAGGGTTAAAAATGACTGAGGGAGTGATTAGTAAGCAGTTGAACAAACTTGAATCTGACCTCACTAAGTATTTCATAGACCAAATATCAACAGATTCTGACAGGTGGATCTGAATAAAATGCTTTTTAAAGAATTATACTCATATTGCATTAAGTTAAAAATTGAGGCTCCCACAGGGAGCCCAAATATGAACTCAAGGACTTGATTTGAACAAATTTGAATCTCACCCCATTAAAGATGCTGAATACCAACTATCAAATGATTCTAACTGGTTTATCTGAAGAAAATATTTTTTTAAAAACTGCACTCGTATTGCACAGAGTTAATCTACAATCTCCCACAGGGACCCTAAATATGAACCCAGGGACTTGATTTGAACAAACTTGAATCACACCCCCATAAGGATGCTGTATTCTAAAGATCAAAAGATTCTGACTCGTGGATCAAGAAGAAAGCTATTTTCAAAGAATATTCCTCATATTGTACCAAGTTCAAATTCAGGCTCCAATAGGGGGCCCAAATATGAACCCAGAGACTTGATCTGAATACATTTAAATCTGCCCCCCTCCCCTGTATAACTTCATTTGAACAAATTTGAATCTTACCCCATTAAAGATGCTGTACACCAAATATCAAATGATTCTGACTGGAGGCTCTGAAGAAAAAGATGCACTAACCTAAATTAAAATTTGGGCTCTAATAAGGAGCCCTAATATGAAATAACACCCTCGATTTCTACAAACTTGAATTTGACCCTCATAAAGATGCTGTGTACCAAATTTCAAAAGATTGTAACTGATCGATCAGAACAAAATTTTCAACAGAGTATTCCTCACATTGCACCAAGTTAAAATTTAGGCACCCACAGGGAGCCCAAATATTAACCCAGGGACTTGTTTGAACAAACCTGAAACTGACTCCCCACCCCCACCCCACTATGCTGAACTTGAATATTAATCCAAGGATTTGATTTCGACAAACTTGAATCTGACCCCATAAGGATGTTGAATACTAAAATATTAACCCATTACCCAGCGTAACGGCCAAAACCGGCCAGCACTATTCACAAAATTCTCGATTCAATTTTGATTATCTTTTCATTTTTTGTCACAAAAACATAGCTTATGACCCCCTAATTGGAACAAGCTCGTTCCAATGAGGGATCATAAGCTATGTTTTTGATGAAAAAAATCAAAACAATTAGTGCTTCAACAATTTTATTTGCAAGTGTCGTCTGCTTTTCGTGTTAGGTAAAGGGTTAAATGAATCTTACTGGTGAATCAGAAAAAGAATTTTTCTCATATCACACTATGTTTAAAATTTGGACTCTGATAAAGAGTCAAAAATATGAACCCAGCGACTTGATTTGAACAAATTTGAATCTCACCCCTATAAAGATGCTATGTTCCAAATACCAAAACATATTCTAATGGATGGACCAAAAGAAGATATTCCTCATATTGCACCAAGTTAAAATTTGGACTCCCACATAGAGCCAAATATGAACCCAGGGAATTGCTTTGAACAAAATTGAATCTGATTCTCCTAAGTATGTTGTATATCAAATATCAAAACATTCTGTGCTTCAGGAGAAATGGATTTTTTTAATTTTCAAAAATATACTAATATATGTAAGCAGCATTTTTTTTATTCCCTATAAGGTACCCTGTCACACAAGTGATTGCATTTTTGGGGGGGGCTCATTCAATTCTACAGATCCTTAAGAGGCTATATACGAAACATTGTCTGTTCTGTGTGGTTTTGAATACATGGACGTTTCAAGAAAATGTCTATTTTTTGCTCCTGGGGTTCCCACAGGGATGCTGGAACATTTTTTGGGCGTGAATCAAGTACTTATGACCCTATAATGGTTAAATCAGCCTATCAGTTCAGAAATTAGATATTTTGGGCAGAACCCAAAAAACTTTCCCCTCCCAAAACAACTAAAAATATTGGCCCTCAAACATCGACTGAACAAACTCTAGTGCACCACCTCAAAAGGAAGCTGAATACATCAAGTTATTCCAACCATTGGATTGTGAGAAGAGTCTTCTAAAATTTGGGCAATTTTTTCCTCATCCACTCACCATTGGGGGCAACATATCAGTTTAGAAAAACTTAACTGCTCCTCCCCAGTCATCATTCACATGAAAATTTGGGAAGATAAGACTCAAACACCACCGTTAGGTTTAGGATGGATGACATGAAACAACATGCAAAGAGTTATCACTATAGCTCACCTTGACTTTCAGTCAGGTCGGCTAAAAATTAAGAGTAAAAGCAAAACAAAATATCAATGATACACATTATTTGCTATAAATTTTGATAATGAAAAATGAAAATCAACATAACCATCTGTACACTAATGTCTAAATACCAAAATCCAAGCTGCGAACTTTCCCCATACAGTGGAACCCTGTTAACTGAATAGTCACTTTGCCAGTGATAATTATTCAATTAACAGGAGTATTCAATTAACAGGGATATGATACTTTCCTGTATTTTAGAGATAAATTTATCATTTTTTCTATTAAATCTTGTTTGACAGAGCTCATGGAGCTCTGTCAAACCAGATATAATAGAATAAATGCCTATATTAGGTGCACTTATGTAAAATAGGTCTCTAAACATTGGGTATTTGGACACAGTTAGGATCATTTCTCGACACATTACAGGATTTTTTTAATTCAATTAACAGGAGTTTGCTCTAGAACCCATATTCAATTAAGATGTCAAATTTGTACTGGATGTGTGGAAAATGCTCTGGTGTTTGGCAATTATATTCAATTAACAGGGTTATTCAATTAAGAGATATACAAATAAGTGGGCTCTACTGTATTGCAACTAGAAATTTGACAAATTTAGTCTTGTTTGACAGAGCTCATTGAGATCTATCAAACAAGATTGCATTGGTTAAATTCCTAGTTGCATTTTGTGCTACCTGAAATTTCTGTATTTTGACATCAGTGTCCATAATGTTAAACATATGAGAAACTGATTGACTGCGCTTGATTGATTAAGTTAGTGATTGTGAGTCTGTGAAGGAAAAAAGTTCTTACACTTCTGAACAATGCATGCATTACACATGATGTGATAAAGCAAAAAATAATTTGTTTGGACACAATGGGAAACCTCAAATTTGAGTCTTGTAAAACTCATACAAATCTGTACTGAGACCAGTTTTCATATTAAAACATTAAATCAATGATGAAACTTTTGCCGCCACAAACTGTTGCTTCCAAATTATATTCAATAATTGTATGCTGGACAACGGACTCATTTCCAGAAAGAATGAACTCTTTGTTGGAATGGATGTCTATCCAATAAACTTGCTGATATTTTGACCCTTCATCTGCCCTAAAATCAAGGATAGACTCTGTCCAATTTTGCACTATCTTTGTTCAATAGCAAGATTCAAATAGAAGTGAAACACAGATAATATGAAGTCTAAACCTGGATAGAAGGGCAGTAATTCAATTTTGGGACATGGTATCACCTGACTTTTCAAACTGTAGGTTTGAACTCTGTGCCATACCACAAAATTGAATTCCAGCCACCCTATCCTGTAGGTGTGAACACTGTACCATACCACAAAATTGAATTACAGCCTCCCTATCCTGTAGGTTTGAACACTGTACCATACCACAAAATTGAATTACAGCCTCCCTATCCTGTAGGTTTGAACACTGTACCATACCACAAAATTGAATTACAGCCTTCCTATCCTGTTGGTTTGAACACTGTACCATACCACAAAACTGAAATACAGCCTTCCTATCCTGTAGGTTTGAACACTGTACCATACCACAAAATTGAATTACAGCCTCCCTAGCCTGTAGGTTTGAATACTGTACCATACCACAAAATTGAATTACAGCCTTCCTATCCTGTTGGTTTCAACACTGTACCATACCACAAAATTGAATTACAGCCTCCCTATCCTGTAGGTTTGAACACTGTACCATACCACAAAATTGAATTACAGCCTCCCTATCCTGTTGGTTTGAACACTGTTCCATACCACAAAACTGAATTACAGCCACCCTATCCTGTAGGTTTTAACACTGTACCATACCACAAAATTGAATTACAGCCTCCCTAGCCTGTAGGTTTGAACACTGTACCATACCACAAAATTGAATTACAGCCTTCCTATCCTGTTGGTTTGAACACTGTACCATACCACAAAATTGAATTCCAGCCTCCCTATCCTGTAGGTTTGAACACTGTACCATTCCACAAAATTGAATTACAGCCACCCTATCCTGTAGGTTTGAACACTGTACCATACCACAAAATTGAATTACAGCCTCCCTATCCTGTAGGTTTGAACTCTGTACAATACCACAAAACTGAATTACAGCCAATCTATCCTGTAGACTTAACCCTTTACCTTACATGAAAGGCAGAAACAAATTAGTAACTAATTTTTTCCATTTTTTGAATCAAAAAATGGATTATGACCTCTCATTGGAACCAAGCTAAACACGTTCGTTCCAATGAGGAGTCATAAGCTATGTTCTTTGAGAAGAAAAATAATGAAAATTTAATGTTGATTTTTGTGAATAATGTTGGCTAGTTGGGGCTATTATGTGGGGTAAAGGGATAAACTAAGTTAATATACACTGTATTTAACCAAAATACATATAATTTCCATTTGTGTAAACAATAGATACTTCTCTCAGAGTAAAAACATGCTTCTTTGTTCCTGCATTTGATGCGCTCAACAAAACTTGGAATGTAAATGAAAGCAGCATTATCAAATAACACATAATAATATCACTTTTCATTACCTGTCCAACATATTATGCAGTTTTAATGTTCCAGTAAACATTTGATTGTGTTGTAGAACACAACACAATCAAAAGTTTACTAGAATATTAAAACTAGTAACACGCTTGAAATTGGTAATTACATAAAAAGAAACAAAGAGAATAAATGATTTACTTTATAAATGAAAAATCGCAACATTGTTTCCGTAGCTGCGACGGGTGGTGCAATCTCACAAAATTCTAAGTTCATCAAGGGCCATAACCCCAAGAAAAATATTTGGAACAACACATGCATTGAACAGTGGCTAGACATCAATAAGATACACTTACATGCCAAATATAAAGTCATTCCATCAAGTATTTCAAAAGTTATTGAGTTTCGAAACTCGTTGGTCACAGACAGGCCGACAGACCGACCGACAGACAGAACTCCAAGAAAAATATTTGGAACAACACATGCACTGAACAGTGGCTAGACGTCAATAAGATACACTTACATGCCAAATATAAAGTCATTCCATCAAGTATTTCAAAAGTTATTGAGTTTTGAAACTCGTTGGTCACAGACAAACTCGTTGGTCACAGACAGACCGACAGACAGACCGACATTGCCATTTATAGAGCTGCTAGTCGCAGCTAATAAGAAGTCAAAAATGGTAAATAACTCTTTCAGTATCCTTTGTTATACAAGTATTATGACAAATCGAGAGTTGTTTTTTGAGACACACTTTTATATTGCTCACTTAACAGTTTGTAGATTAAGGATTTGATATCTCATCCTGCTTTACTAGGTGACAGAACTTGACCATGTTTGTTAACCCTTTACCTAACGTAACGGCCAAAACCGGTCAGCGCTATTCTCAAAAATCGCCAATTAATTTTCATTATTTTTTTCATTTTTGTCTCAAAAACATAGGTTATGACCCCTTGTTGGAACGAGCTTGTCGAGCTCATTCCAACGGGGGGTCATAACCTATGTTTTTGAGACAAAAAATGAAAAAAATTAGTTACTCAAGAATTATTTTTGCAAGTGTTGTCTGCTTTTCAGGTTAGGTAAAGGGTCAAACAGAAAAGCTTAGATTCTTTGAGTTTCTATATAATAAAGATGATATTGTCTTTTAAGATAAACAAGTGGGTTTTACTTTTGAGGTTGTCTCACTTACCCAACAGTTATAGTTCAGCAGGCACAGCAGGCATAGCGGTGGAGGTGTAATAACTGCCAACATTCATTGGATGCCAACTCTAGATTTATCTGGATATGGTTTCCCCAAATGAACTTGTCTGTTTCTAGTTCAAACACATTTTTTTAATTACCTATCCTCATCTTCATATAACTAATAGAGACTTAAAAAAATATGAAAAAAAAAATCCTTAATACTTTTTGATGTATTAAAATTAGGGAATACACATGGGATAGTGAAATAGATCAATTTGGCTCGGAAATACGAACACATAACGTCACGATGTGTGACTGCATTTGTCAATACGACATGAGTGCCAGTGTGGAAGGATAGAGCGAGAGGCACAGCCTTGAGTTCAATCCTTCAGCGATGCCATGAGTGCCGTATTGACAAAGATATTCACACATCGTCGTGTTTTGTGCTTATTACATGCCTCTATGACATAGAATTCATTAGTTTAAAAATTCAAACATCACACACATTTTCAAAATTTTTGTATTTTGCCAAATGACATTTTTGACTTATTGGCTGTCACCGCAGCTTCCGAATTGATCTTGGTAAAAACGCGATGTTTTGATTGGCTGATTATGAAAATGGGTGGGACTTTAGTTCTTTTGATGGATCAATGATGTCAGGTGGAAAAATAGGCTGTCAACGGAAATCCATATGGAACACGTGTTCTGTAGGATTTGTAAATATGGAACTGTAGAAAAATAATAGGCACGTAATGAAAAATGTTTCAGAACTTTATTTCTAAGTCTGGAGTTCTGGAAAAACTAGAAAACAGAAATCTCTGAATCCTCATCAGAGTGTATTTGAAAAGTCAGTAATGTTATCATAATAATGGAAGAATGAAATATTATCTTTGTCCGTTACACCAAAAAAAGAGGTTACAAAATAATCTCCTTCCCATAATGAGGTAGTGCTCTCTGGTAATGCTGATCAAGTTTCATTCTGCATTTCTTTTCAAATCTATGTTTCATGAATATTTCAAGTGTGAAATGCAAATACAGTATCAAAGAAATGGTTCAACATAAGAAATATTTAATTCATGGAACACACTTGTAACATAAACACATCAAAAATAATAAAAACAATAAGAACCAAAACTGATGTCTGTAAGGTTGAATTGCCCATAGTTTGTTTCAGTACAGTGGAACACAATTCACCATTTATGCAACACAACAGCCAAACACTGCCAGTGATATTCACAAAAATTACCATTTAGATTTTATCTCTCTTTTCAATAATTGTCTCTAAAACACATCTTATGACCAATCACTGTAACAAGCCCATGTGCTCCAAGCAATGAAGGGTCAAAAGCTATGTTCTTTAGGCAAATAATTGAAGTATTTAGTTATTTAATTGTTTTGTTTCCAGTGTTGGTTGTCCTCTCACACTGAGATAAAGGGTTAACTGAATAAACAAGATAAAAGAGCAACATGAAGCACTGCATATGACTCTTCCCGCAATACCATGGGTAGCAAATATTGCTCATTGAAGTCGTGGCATTTCTCACAGGTAGCTAATTTGTGAAAAGACAAAGTATTTTGATTGGATATCCATTCAACAATTTCTGCTGCCATTCAATAAAAATTATTCCTTTGGGCCAAAAAACAATGCCCGTAATGCAAAACGTTCACAGGGGCAGCTTTCTAAGTCTAACTATGAGTAAAACTGTGGTAAGTAGACATAAACGAAGCATGTAATATGTGAATATCCTTTCCCCCAAACTGGTCTCTCAACATACTAAAGGACATCAAAATCTGACATCTGATGCTTCAGTTATAATGCAAAACTTTCATTCGAACTAAAGTACGGAAAGAGACCTTGGCTATATATGTGCCTATTGAAACCTCCTGTGGAGGTTGGGGGCATAACAAATTGTCAGTGAAAATAAATTCAAATAACAGGGAGATTGGTAAGGCTAATAAAAGAAAAATTATTGTTTCTCAGGCACCTCACTCGTCAAGGAAAACCTGTCTCATCACTTCATTTTTTTACCTGTAAATCTCTTCGATGAAACAATTTTGCACTTATAGGATGAAAAATTTAACCAACTATATCTTGTTTGACAGAGCTCAGTGAGAAATTTGCACTACTGAAAACATTGGAGTTTTTTTCACATAATAATGCAATTAATAAAATCTCTAATTCCGACTCATTACAGGACTGTTGTGCATTAACAAATATAAAAAGAAAAAAAAAGAAGCCTCCCTCCCGCATCAAGCAAAATTGCCCGACAAACAAGAATTTTATTCATAGGCCTAATACAAAATTATGTCCAATCCTGGCTTTCTGAAGATAATTTGAGAATTCAGTTCAATCTATTGTTTGACAGAGCTCAGTTATTTCTAACATACAAAATGCAGAAAACTAAATATTTAACTATTTTTTTAACCTTTCACCCAATTATCTACGACGAAATCTATTTGTTGCCATACAAAAAAGCTTGGATAATTTCTAGATGCCTTATGGGAAAAACTTGGTGCTTTAAAATTTGATATTTTGACAGTAGTATGCAGAGGGTGAATACATACTACAAAAATTAGCTAAACCACAGAAAACATGGAAAGAGGTATATTTCTAAAAATAGGCCGATGAAATCGTCAGATGTGTACCCATATGTGCAACTAGTAGAAAGCTGTATGACGGAGAGCCACCCTGGATGCTGACATTATGTACACCATACATGGTATGGGTACATATAGAAATGGATTGGAGGAGTGCCTAGTTTGATGGATAAAGAGTTAATATCTCCGGATCAAATTATTAGATTTACATAAAAAACTATACAGCAAAGCACATCAGTAACCTGAATACATATATAAAGTAACCTGATAATCGGATTAATTGTATTGAGTTATCGCATGCCGAAGAAATGGATTGGAGAAGTTCTCAATTTGAAGGATAAAGGGTTAATATCACAGTATCAAATTACCAGATTTATACCAAAAACTAAACAGCTCGGCACATCAGTAACCTGAATACATATATGAAGTAACATGACAAGCGGATTGATATTTATTGAGTTATCTCATGCCAAAGGGATTGGAGGAATTTTCAAACTGAAGGATAAATGGTTAATATCTCAAGATCAAATTATCAGATTTACACCAAAAACTATTGAGCCCGGCACATCAGTAACCTGAACACAAATATAAAGTAACTTGACAATCCAAGCAATATTTTTCAAGTTATCGAATGCCAAAGAAATGGATACGGACGCCGGACGGACAGATGGACGATGGATGTCCACCCCGGATGCCGGCATTATGTGTACCATACATAGTATGGGTACACATAACTAGAGGGGGTAACAGTACCCCGTGGCTCACCAACAGGTGGCCAGTGTAAAGGGGTGGCTGGAGTAAAAAAAAAAGTTCAAAACCTGCACACAAAAGTCCAAAATTAAAGAAAATAAGCAGCTAAAGGGTTAAATAATATAATAATAACCCCTAAGAAGCATGCTAACATAAAATAGGAACCATGGCAATATGCTACAAGGCAAGTCTCCAATTTGAAGAAAAGAAAGACAAACCTCAAAACCTGCACATAAAAGTAAAAAAAAAGTATCACATTTGTTTCAATGGGTTAAAATTGAGAAAAATACCCTGATAATGTCACAGTAACCACCATGGCAATATGCCAGTAAGGTGAAACCCTACCTGAAAAATATCCACTTGGAAGAAAAGAAAGAGAAACCTCAAAACCTGCACATAAAAGTCAAAAAAGTATCACATTTGTTTCAAAGGGTTAAAATTTAGAAAAATACCCTGAAAATGTTACAATAACCACCATGGCAATATGCCAGTGAGGTAAAACTCCACTTGAAAAAAATATCAAAACCTGCACACAAAAGTACAAAACCTGCACACAAAAGTCCAAAATTAAAGTAAATAAGCAGCTAAAGGGTTAAATAATATAAAAATAGCCCCAAGAAGCATCCTAACATAAAATAGGACCCATGGCAATATGCTACAAGGTAAGTCACCACTTGAAAGAAAAGAAAGACAAACCTCAAAACCTGCACATAAAAGTAAAAAAAGTATCACATTTGTTTTAAGGGGTTAAAATTGAGAAAAATACCCTGTCACAGTAACCACAATGGCAATATGCCAGTAAAGTTAAACTCTACTTGAAAAATATCCACTTGGAAGAAAAGAAAGACAAGCCTCAAAACCTGCACATAAAAGTAAAAAAAAGTATCACATTTGTTTCAAAGGGGTTAAAATTTAGAAAAATACCCTGAAAATGTTACAGTAACCACCATGGCAATATGCCAGTGAGGTAAAACTCCACTTAAAAAAAATATCAAAACCTGCACACAAAAGTCCAAAACCTGCACTCAAAAGTCCAAAATTAAAGTAAACTAGATATCACGGAGATGGAATCCATCTCTGCGGGCCCCGCAGCAACTAACCGATGTTAGGTATAAACTGATGTGAACCGTAATACTAAAATATTTCAAGCAATAGGTAAAATCTGATTAAAATCCCTTCCCGGACACGAACTTGTCAGAAAAACCCCCAAATTCTGAATAATTTGACCTTGAGGTCAAACTTCAAGGTCAAAGCATGGCAACCTTGGTACGCGACACGTTGTCTTGAGATAATCTATCCACATACCAAATATCAAAACCCTATCTATTAAGGGAAAAAAGTTACAGCCCGGACACAAACTTGTCAGAAAAGAATCCCGAATTCGGAATAATTTGACCTTGAGGTCAAAGTTCAAGGTCAAAGCATGGCAACCTTGGTATGCAACACGTCATCTTGAGATAATCTATCCACATACCAAATATCAAAACCCTATCTATTAAGAGAAAAAAGTTACAGCCCGGACCCGAACTTGTCAGAAAAGAACCTCGAATTCGGAATAATTTGACCTTGAGGTCAAAGTTCAAGGTCAAAGCATGGCAACCGTGGTACGCAACATGTCGTCTTGAGATAATCTATCCACATACCAAATATCAAAACCCTATCTATTAAGGGAAAAAAGTTACAGCCCGGACAGAAACTTGTCAGAAAAGAATCCCGAATTCGGAATAATTTGACCTTGAGGTCAAAGTTCAAGGTCAAAGCATGGCAACCGTGGTACGCGAGCACATCGTCTTGAGATAATATACCCATATGTCAAATATCAAAACCTATTCTATTAAGAGAGAAAGATTACGGATGGACGGACGCACAGACGGACGCACAGGCGCACGGACAGAGCGATCACTATAGGGCGTCCACCTCTCGGCGGGGCCCTAATAAGCAGCTAAAAGGTTAAATAATATAATACTAGCCCCAAGAAGCATCCTAACATAAAATAGGAACCATGGCAATATGCTACAAGGTAAGTCGCCACTTGGAAGAAAAGAAAGTCAAACCTCAAAACCTGCACATAAAAGTCAAAAAAGCATCACATTTGTTTCAAGGGGTTAAAATTGAGAAAAATACCCTGAAATGTTAAGGAAACCACCATGGCAATATGCCAGTAAGGTAAAACTCCACTTGAAGACAAAATTTCAAAACCTGTACACAAAAGTCAAAAACCTGCACACAGAAGTCAAAGACCTGCACAGAAAAGTCAAAAATCTGTACACAAAAGTCCAAAATTCAAGTAACTAAGCATGGAAAGAGGTGAATAAAATCTTACTATCTCTGAAAAGCATGCAGACATAAAAAAAAAGCAAAAAAAAAAAAAAAATCAAAACCTGCACACAAAAATTCAAAATGAATGAATCCGGACGCCGACACTGCCGCCGCGCCGACATGAGGGCTATGCTATAGGCTCACACAACTATCGTTTGTGAGCCAAAAAGACTGGCTTATTATTTCCATTAAGAATCATAGAATGGGAGTGGAGAAATCAGTATATACTGAGATGTTTAGGCCCCACAAAGTAGATCTTCTGTTTCTCAGGTCATTTTTGTAAAACGGTATGTGGGCGGGTGGTTTTTAATTTTATTTTTTATTTTTGTAATTATTTCTTTACCATCAACAGTTCATGCTCTTGGTTTGTTTTATCTTTTAGGCCTCATAATCTACAGAATAGCATGCATTTCATCTCTTGAGTGCAAGCATTGCAAAGCATTGTTGCACTCAAGGGATAAATTTATCAATTTTATTAACTTGGGTAAAATATTTTTTTTTTAAGTTTGCATTGGTTATAAAAAGAAAGCATGCGGCAGCCAAAAGGACCATGTGGGAGGGCCTGAGAAACAGATTTTTAACTTTTTAGGCCTTATTATTCCATTAAGAATCACAGAATGGGAGTGGGTAAATCAGTATATACGGAGATGTTTATGTCTCAATAATATAATTGGGTGAAAAGTATAAACACAATTTCTCAGTAGAAAATATTAACCATCTGGACACTTTCTATCCTCTAGCCCTTCTTGCCCTCTCCTTCCTTTGCTCTGCCATTCCACATTCATGTACTCCCCCAACACTCACTGTTTTTAAAATTCCTGTTCCTGCATGTCATCTGCAGAATGAGGACACCAGAGGGTGAATTTGGTGATGATACCCTGCACAGCAGGGTAGCATTACTAAATTTTCTCTCTGTGAACCTCAATCTCAATCAATGTCTCAGATCCTGACAGAAAGAGGTACCCAAAGGATAAATTGGGGGATTCTAGCCCACTGTGTGGGATAGCATTAGCAAATACCCCCTCTGGGGACCTCATTCTGCAAATGACAGATTGCTTATTTCCAGGCTTGATCCAAACTGATGTTAAATTGGACCCGATCATAAAAGCAAATTAGCTTGAGAGCTGGTAAAGAACAATAATTTTTGTCCATGTCCCTGGCCATGTAAAGTAGGATTCATTGAGCAATTACACTTCAATCCTGTTATGAACCTGATTCGAATTAGTAACTACTTGTGCAAAACTACTTCAAAACTATCGCTATAAACTTAAATCTGCATCATCACAATTTTTAAAGTTACAATCTTGGTAACCTATAGCTAACTAATCAGTAACCAGTTGGAGCTTGCCAATCATTACCCAGAATTTGTACACTTTTTAAAAATGAAATTCCATGACTTTTCTTCCAGGATTTCAATTGAATTTTCTCAAACTTTAATGGGATTTCAGTGACAAACTTAAAAACATTTCAAGCATTCGGTTTTCGGGCCATAATCTTGGATTATCCAGGACATTTCCATGAACCAAATGCTTGAAAAATTCCACTATTGTTTTTGTAACATTACACAAAATTGAAGGAACCAAAATTACAACATGAAGTACTTTATGAATGAATCATAAAGACGTGCGCAATTCTTGTTCTGCAGGCTGAATCAATATTCACGATGTTTTACGGCTACATTTTTGGAAAGTTTGATATTGGTATTACATTTTTGGGGAAACCCCCATGAATTTTCAAGACAAGAACCAAAAATACCCTCACTTTTTCAGGAATTTCAAGCCTGGAAAAACATTTTTCTAATACCATAACAGGGAGTGCGGTGGCTCAGTAGGTAGAGGTGCAGACTGCAAGCCGAGAGGTCCTTGGTTCGAATCCCACCTGTGGCAACCGCGTTGTGTCCTTGGGCAAGACACTTCATCTCCATTGCCCGCATGGGGGCACGATGATGCCGTGTACTAAGGCGCACTGCACGTCGATGGTACAGATGTCTTCAACCAATCTACCCCTGCCTGTGCTGCAGTGCAGAGTTACGATGTTGGGGAGCTGGCAGCTGCTCGTCGTTGCTCGGTGGTTCTCTCCGGGTACTCTGGCTTCCTCCACCCGTAAAACTGTCACGGTCATGATTAGCCATTGTGCATAAATATGTGACCTTAAACATCAATAAATAAATAAATAAATAAATAATTACCATAACTTTTCCAGGTGTCCAGGACCCATAGGAACCATGTTATTTATTTATTTATCGATTTATTTATTTATTTATTTATTTATTTGTGTTTAAGGTCACATACTTCTGCACAATGGCTAATCGTGACCGTAACATGGAGAAAAAGCCAAGTTCAGTCAATCATTTACACCTATGTTGCCCATTTCCGATGACTTCCACCCCAAGCATTTGTGACTAGGTCATATTTTACCAGTAAAACAGAGCTTGTTAACCACAGAAATAGGCCTTTAGATTATCACAATTTCACACCTTTTACAGGTGTTCCCAACTTAGAGAAGGTGTAAATGCATGTAGAAAAAAATATAAATTCTCCATGCCTATTCAGTTTTTTAAATTCCATCATAATATGACAATAAACACACAAATAAAAGCATGACAATAATACATAACAGGATAAGACTGTTATTTCTGGTTTCAATGTGCCCAAATTAGGGAAAAACGGTGTGCCCAAAATAAATTAATTTAAAGGCCTTCACAGAAAACAACCCCACTGTTTCACTTCCTGGGGTTCCATGGGGAACCATGTTATCTAACAATCTGGTCAAATCTGTCCAACGCTTGATACAGAAATACCCATGAAAAATTTGTGAATATTTTTTTAAACATTTTCCATAGCTTATGACCATTCATTGGAATGAACACAATAAGCTTAACTCCTTGCATGCTGATGGTGGTTATTCCTGCCCAGAAACCAAAATCTCTTGCCACTGAATTATGTATAATCTGGAGACATTTAACCAAATTTCTGCTCTGTGAATGGAATGGCCCTTTTGAACAATGATTTCTCAAGTTAAATTGAAATATTTTTTTTCATCAAATCTGGTCATGACTGCTCTGAAGCAGCCATGACTAGATTTGATAAAAAATATTTTGAAAATACTCAGGGGGTTAAGAGTTAATCCAATGAATGATTACAAGACAGTGTCTGAATAAAAAACTAAAAGTTTTGAGTTCTTATGGCAAAAAATATTGAAATGGGCTGGCACCATGTGCTAGGTAAAGGGTTTACAATAAACAATAAATATTTTTAAATCAACTATATTTTATAACAATATTATAACTAAAGCTAAATTAGCAATTTTCAGTGTATGATTAAACAATCAGTGATAATATTTCAAAGATCACAGAAAAAGTAACAGATAACATCATAGAGACTGAGTATCTTTCAAGCGCAAACCTTTTCCTCTCAAGAAATACACACAGTTCATTAATTTCTGTTTGAAAGACAATGTGGTAAATCTTATTGGCACAAAGTAGGCAGTATGCCCCCTTGCAATATTGTAAAACTGATAGCGGAGCAGGTTGATGCCCCAAAATATGGAAGCAATGTTCATCAGAATCAGTGATAATAACCAATAGTTCTCATGATATAAATGCAACAATACATCTTTTATATACAGCTGAGGATATCTGTAACAACAATAATTGATGGATGCTGTCAAGAAGATCACCATAGAGAGAAGATCCAATAAAATAAACCAAACAAATAGGACATGATTGTTGCTTGCAATACATTTCATCAAAAACAGACAGTGATGGTCCATATTGTAAATACATTTATCACACAGCTTACAGTGTTTGGTTTTTTCTGGGCAAACAATCTGAAAAACAGAAAAAGTAAACAGTCTTAACCTTTTACCTAACACGAAAAGCAGACGACACTTGCAAACAAAATTCTTGAAGAACCTTTTTTTTTTTTTTTAATTTTGGCATCAAAAACATAGCATATGACCCCACATTGAAATGAGCTAAACTGGCTCGTTCCAATGAGGGGGCATAAGCTATATTTCTGAGACAAACAAGACTAACAGTGACTGCACAGCCACAGATGCCCCCAAACTATGACCTTGATCTGTGACCTTCACCCCAATCGAACAAGAAATGAAAGTGTCAATGACATTGTAGCTTAACTTGTCTGTGTGTTATGTTTGATGAAAAGGATAATGTTCAATGTTTATGAAAGGATTATGAAACAAGACAAGAATTGTGATAATTGGGAATATGTTAATTTCTGTTCCATGTATGCTATGTTTTCAATAAAAATAATATAGGTGTAGACTATACTAAAGGGGTGGGTTAATGTGGCCCTCACAGTTAATGTATGTAACCCTCACAGTTAATGTATATCAACAAAAGTTACAAATTTACAGTGAAATTATTCCAAAACGAGTCATCCTATCAAGTTGCAATGAAATCCCTTCATAAATACGGCCTGTAGACTGTGCTAAAGGTTTTTGGGCTTCAGGCCTCTGTAGCCATCATGGTTGACCGATCGCAACGAAAAGGGGACATCCTCATCTAGACATTATACTGAGTCATCCTACCCAGTTACAATAAAAGCCCTCATAAATATGACCTGTAGTCTGTGCTAAAGTTTTTTGGGTTTTGGGCTCGGGCAGCCGTCATGGTTGAATGATCGCAACCAAAAGGGAACGTTCTCATCTAGGCGTTATCTAGAGTCCTTCCAAGCTACAATGAAATCCCTTCATAAATATGATCTGTAGGCTGTGCTAAAGGTTTTCGGGCTTTGGGCCCCTGTAGCCATTACAGTTGACCAGACGTGACCAAAAAGGGACGTTATCATCTAGGCCTTATATGGAATCAACCTACCAAGTTACAATGAAATTCCTCCATCAATACGACCTGTAGACTGTGCTAAAGGTTTTCAGCTCAGAAAGCTGTCACGGCTGAATAATTGCGACCAAAAGGGGACGTTCTCATCTAGACATTATCTGGAGTCATCCTACCAAATTACAATGAAATCCCTTCATAAATATGACCTATATACTGTGCTAAAGGTTTTTGGGCTTCGGGTCCCTGTAGCCGTCACAGTTGACCAAACATGACCAAAAGGGGACATTCTCATCTAGACATTATATGGAGTCAACCTATCAAGTTACAATGAAATCCCTACATAAATACGAGCTGTAGACTGTGCTTAGGGTTTTGGGTTTGGGCAGTCATCACGTTTGACAGATCGCGACCAAACGGGGAAGTTCGCATCTGGATATTATACAGAGGCATCCTACCAAGTTACAATGAAATTCCTTCATAACTACGACCTGTAGACTGTGCTAATGGTTTTCGGGTTTTGGGCTCGAGCAGCCACCACGGTTGACCGATCACAACCAAAAGGGGATGTTCTCATCCAGACATGACCTCAAACTTGCATATTAAATTTCGTGATGCTCGGATAAGAACTACGGGGTGTAGCCTGTGCTAAAGGAAAATGGGAACAGACTTCTGCATGCGTGATGGCAATAGCTTATCTTGACTTTGTCAAGTTAAGCTAAAAATTGTGTGAGCGACACATCATTTCCCCATAAGCAACATGTACGCAAAGTTTCAACAAAATCCAATGACACATCTCAAGAGTTATGGAGCGGACACGAAAATGAAAAAAATTTATAGTAATTTATATATTTTTTATACTTACCAATGACCCAGACTTAGCTGGTGGTAACTCTTAAAAATTCAGGGCCAAACACAAATTTTGCCCCCCTCCCCCCAATCCCCAAAATTTGCATCAAATCCAAAAAAGGAATGTCCTTTCTGGTCCTCCATACTTTTGTCCACTGCGCATGCACAGTGTCAAGGAAGTACCGAAATTGGTGCCAAATCTTCATTCTTACAACCAGTGCCTGGTAAATGTTATATAATGAGCGGGGAGGTATGAGTTCCCAACTCATGGGAGAGCCATCCCATCTGGGTCATTGGTAAGTATAAAAAATATATAAATTACTATAAATTTTTTCATATTTTTATACTGTACCAATGACCCAGACTTAGCTGAATAGAAAAAAGGCTGGCGGGCCTAGGACATAAAGGGAAATCCAATAGGCTCAATTACAAATAAACAGAATTATCCCTTCAAGGAGAAAAGGAGAAACAGGATTTACATATATCTTTCTTGTTTATACAAAAAAAGAAAGACATATTACCAATCCGTAATTGAGCACAATAACATCAATGATCTCTATTAACATCCAGTATAACCCATTATACTAATTTTTTAAAGGAAAGCCAATAAATAAAGATAGTCCAGAGAATGAGACTCTTTATACTCATTTACAAGTGTCCGAGGATTGTATATTAATGCTCGTATCACACGTGACATATACAAATGCTTCACACCGAAAATATTACATAAATGAGATAAACATTAGCTTTACACTTCAAAACCATCCCAGCACCGACTAGGAATTACTGACTCCAGAGGAGGTATTCCCTTGCTTTTCACCATAAAGCAGGTGATATAGAACACCATCCCCCCTCCCACCCCCTTCCCCTTGCTATGGGTCAATCACCCCAGAACGAAGAGGGCAGCAGGACAGAGTCACTGCTGGAACAGAAAGCCTGCATAACTATAGTTGCAACTGTTTAGTGGACGACATTCTGAGCAACAGATAACAGACCTAAACAACGAAGGTCGCCAGAAATAGACTCAATATTTCTAAGGTAAAAATTTGTGAACGTAGAAGGTTGAGACCAGTATGCAGCCTTCATCAAATCGGTAATAGCAATATTATTAGCATAAGCCCAAGATGTAGACAGCACTCTAACTTCATGCGCTGAAATCTTAAGCACAGACTTCTCAGTAGAAGATAATCTTTCATAAGCAGTACAAATAGTTAACTGAATCCACCTTGAAATAGAATGGGCCGTGATGTCCCTTCTATTAGGCAGCAGAATCAGAAAGAAACGTTTTCGTCCCTTTCTGATAAACTCAGATCTACGTTTGTAAATACGCATAGCTCTAACTGGAAACAGCAAAGGCCTATGGCCATCTGAGGGCGGAAGAGCCTTAATAACAATAGGTACAGGGTACTTATTAGGAGCCTGATTCTTAGCCAAAAATCCCACACTGGTAGTCAAAGTAATAGTATTACCAACACTACGATATTGAGAATCATCAACAGATAGAGCATGAAGCTCACTAACTCTTCTAGCAGAAGAGAAGGCTAAGAGAAAAGCTGTCTTATAAGATAAGTATTTGAAGTCTACCGTATCAAGGGGTTCAAATGGCGCTTCTTTTAGCTTCAGAAGAACCCAAGCTAAATTCCACTTAGGAATTAACCTAAGGGTTCTAGGTCTATTTATCGAAAAGTTTTTAACTAACTTTGATAAAGAGACATTAGATCCAATTTGTAAGCTATCATGATGAGCACTGCTCGTCCTGTAAATTGCTTGCTGTGCAAGAAGGACCGCACAACGGAAATACGTGAAGGTTGAGACCTTGCGGATTGTGATGCAGTGTGAGCGATTTCCCCTGTGAAAGAAGGTCCTCCCACGGAGGAAGCTTCCGAGGAATGTCCCATAACAGACACCTGAGTAGAATTATCTATGGTCTGAGGGGTGACAGATATGCTACCAACAGAATCTTGCTGTGAGATTGCTTGATTTTTAGCAATATCTGTTGAATCAACGGAGCTGGAGGATACGCGTATCCTATCATTCCGTCCCAAGAGATCGAGAGAGCGTCTACTGCGAACGCTCGAGGATCTGGGCATGGCGACACATACGTCTGCAACTGATTGTTGAGATGCGTTACAAACAAGTCTATCATCATACGATCCCACTGGTAGCAGATCTGATTGAATACTCGTTTGTTGAGAGTACATTCTGACGGCAACATACGACCTTTCCGAGAAAGGGAGTCCGCTAGAACGTTGAGACGACCCGGAATATGACGGACTGACAGAAGAACCTGATGCTCTAGGACAAACAGAAGGATTCTTTCCGTTAAGTTGAACAACGGAATGGAATGAGTGCCTCCCTGGTTCTGAATATACGCTACTACTGTCGAATTGTCGGACAGTATTTGAACATGTGAATTTTGAATAATGTTCATCCAATGACGAAGTGCAAGCCAAATTGACATCATCTCTTTGATGTTTATGTGCTTGTTCAGGAATTGCGGATCCCAAAGACCCAGGGACCTCGAATCTGTTGGGCTCAGAGTTGCGCCCCAACCTGTTTGACTCGCATCCGTCATAATCGTAAAAATCGGATCCGCCAGTTGCAGTGGAATTCCCTGAGATAACCACTAATATCTGCCCAAGTCTGAATCTCTTGTTTTACTTGGTTGGACAAGACGATGTTCGTTTCGAGCGAAGGAATCTTCACACTCCAATTCTGAGTAAAAAATGTTAAAAAATTTATAGTAATTTATATATTTTTTATACTTACCAATGACCCAGACTTAGCTGGTGCTAACTCTAAAATATTTAGGACCAAACGCAAATTTTACCCCTCAATCCCCAAAATTTGCATCTAAAACCGAAAATTACATGTCCTATATGGTCCTCCATACTTTTACTCCACTGCGCATACGCAGTGTCAAGGCGGTCTCGAAACTACCGCCAAAAGTCATTCTTACAACCAGTGCCTGGTAAGCGTTATGTACGCAGCGGGGAGGCAAGAGTTCCCAACTCCTGGGAGGGCCATCCCCGTCTGGGTCATTGGTAAGTATAAAAAATATATAAATTACTATAAATTTTTTAACATTTTTATACTGTACCAATGACCCAGACTTAGCTGAATAGTAAAAAGGTTGGAGGGCCTAGGACATAAGGAAAATCCAATAGACTCAATTACCTATAACAAACCTATCCCCTCAATGAGAAAAGGAGAGATAGGTTAAATGTATCTTTCTTATTTGTATCAAAAAAGAAAGACACAACACCAATCTGTAATGGAGCACAATAACCTCAATGATTTCTAAAACATCTAGTATAACCCTTTATACTAATATTTTTTAAAGGAAAGCCAATAAATACAGGAGTCTAGCGAAATGAAACTCTATATACTCATTAAAAAGTGTTCGAAGAATGTATATTAACGCCCAATTAATCACGTAATATATACAGATACTTCACACCAATCAACACTTAAAAAATATTACACAGATGAATAAACATAGGCTTTACCCTTTAAAATCATCTCGGAACCGACTCGAAATTACTGACTCCAAGGGAGGTATTCCCTTGCTTTACACTATAAATCAGGTGACCCAAGGGACCCCCCCCCTTCCCTTTGCCCTGGATCAAATACTCCAGAGCAAAGAGGGCAGCAGGACAGAGTCACTGCCGGAACCGAAAGCCTATACACATATAGTTGCCACTATTTAGTAGACGACATTCTGAGTAAAAAATAACGGACATAAACAATGTAGATCTGCAGAAAGGACTCAATATTCTCAGATACAAAATCGTGAAAATGGAGGGCTAAGACCAATATGCAGCACTCATTAGATCTGTAATATCAACATTATTAGCTTAAGCCTATGATGTAGAAGAACTCTTACTTCATGAGCTTAAAACTAACGCACAGACTGCTGAATGAAGATATAATCATTAGCAGAACTGATAGTAGATTGAATCCATCTGACCATAGAATGGACTGAAATGTGGTGGAAGCTTCCACGGCATGTCCCACAACAGACGCCTGAGTAAATTAATCCTCAGTCTTTGTGGATCTAGAGAAGCTACCAACAGAATTTGCATTGAAATAATTACATTGAGCAATATCTGTTAAATCAACGGCACTGGAAGATACGTATATCTTATTATTCCATTTCACAAGATCGATAGAGCGTTTACAAACATTGTGACACATACGCCTGCAACTGATTGTTGAGATGCATCGCGAAAAAGTCGATCATTGGCTGCTCTCCTTGGTAGCAATCTGATTGAATACTGGTTTGTTGAAAGTCCATTCTGGTGGCAACAAACGGCCCCTCCGTGAAGGGAGTCCGCTAATACATTCAGACGACCCGGAATATGACGGACCAATAGAAGAACTTGATGTTCTAGTACCAACCGAAAGATTCCTTCCGTTAACATGAATAACAGGATGGAATGAGTGCCTCCATAATTCCGAAAATACGCTAATACCGTCGAGTTGTTGGACAGAATTAGCATATGAGCATTCTGAATAACGTTCATCAATAACGTAGCGCAAGCCAAAATGACATCATTCTTGATGTTTGTGTGCTTGAT
Source organism: Pictodentalium vernedei (assembly GCA_031216915.1). Lineage (NCBI taxonomy): Eukaryota > Metazoa > Mollusca > Scaphopoda > Dentaliida > Dentaliidae > Pictodentalium > Pictodentalium vernedei. Next base: position 476,891,440 of record CM062297.1, on the reverse strand, counting down.
AAGGAACTACGGAAACAAAAGACCCTGGCACTTCAAATCCGTTGGGTTTAATGAAACAACCAAAAGTGTTTGACTGACATCCGTCAAAACTGTAAAACTCGGATCCGGCAATTGCAGTGGAACTACTTGAGTTAAGCACTGAAAACTTGCCCAAGTCTGAATCTCTTATTCACTTGATTTGACAAGAAGCTGTCCGTATCAAGCGAAATAATCTTCTCCCTCCAATTCTGAATTGAAAGAAATTTGGAGAGGACAACTGCGTAACCGCCCCATTGGAATAAAATCACGGCAGTTCTGCACAACGTATCAGTCACATGAGATCTCTTGCTGAGACCTTGTCTAAGCGAAGACAACAGCGAGTATAACAACTGATTAATTTTGCTCTGGTTAACGGCAGACGAACGAGAATGTTATGCGTCTCGAAGTTCATCCCCCGGTGGGTAAATGACTTGGACGAAACCAGATCCGACTTCTCCTTGTTTACTTATGAAACTGAGACGTCGGATCAATAGAAGCAGAATCTGCACATCATTCTGTGCTCTGGTTAATGGCAGACGAACGAGAATGTTATGCATTTCGAAGCTCATCCCCCGGTGGGTGAATGACTTGGACGATACCAGATCCGAATTCTCCTCGTTTACTTATGAAACCGAGACGTCGGATCAATAGAAGCAGAATCTGCACATCATTCTGAAGCATTAACTCGTTGCCACACCTCTGAAGAATGTCGTCCAGGTAGGCCGACGTTACCGCAGACGAATGAACTCGGAAATGAGTCATTACCGAGTTTGTTATTCAAGTGGAAGCACAGGAACTAGATTCAGACCAAAACACATTGGTCGGTGCTGAAACACAATTCCTATGATAAAGAAGCAAAGAAACTTTCTGAATGCCTGATGTACCATGACGTGAAAGTATGCAACTAGAAATCTATGCATGTAGCATAGTCGTACACCCGAATACTTGCTCTGACCGATCGGATGGACTCCATATAGAAACTTGGAGCCACGATCAGCTTGTTATCCAGCTCAGAAAATGAGTGGATGGAACGAGCTGTCTAGTTTTGGAACCAGAAAAGGATGGTTGTAGAAGCCTGGAAATTCCTGGATTTCTACGATCTCTATCGCGATCATTCCAGAATAGACTGGACTTCTGATGGAAGCGAGCGTCTATTCTACCTACTGACTGACGGAAGCTGAGTCCAACTTGGACTCCGAGTTAACAGAGGATTTCATTTGAGGAACAATTTAATTCTTCGAAATCACCCCTTGAATCCAAGGGACGTCCGTAATCTAATCCCAACTCATTGAGAAACTCGACAGTCTTCCGCTCACTAGTACACGATAGAGGTTAAAACCATTACCTCCTGGTCCTGCGAGGCTTGCGGAAGGAGAAGCCATGTCCTCCACAGTCCGCACCTCGCCTCGTCGACCTGGGGCGTCTGACTGGATGTCTTGGTCAGAATTACGGCCCCTATCTGAGTCGCTACACTGACGGTCTCTAGAATAAGACCTAGAGGATGCATAGGAACCTCTATAGGAACTTCCCTTGGACGTATTCGTCCCAGAAGTGCCTGTCCTATTCTTCTCTGCCGAATCCGACTATATGGAAGCGAATTTTAATAGCAGAGAGTCTAAAGCTTTCTTAGTTAACTGATCATAAACTGAGAAAAGCTTGGCGTCGAAGAAAACTCTCCGGAGACCGGAGCGACTCTGAGAGAGTTTTTCACCTTACTATCTACACGCGTGGATGCAGCCAGGGCACGTCATGTCTAACCAACTCCATATTACCACTAAAGGACGGAGTTTTACGTTAGGCCCTTGAAAGAACTCTTAAGGAGGTTGTACATCCTAGAATTCTTTTTCCTTTGAGACGAAATGATAACATTCTGGTAAGGTGATCTGCGTACGAAGATGCATCTAAGCTGTCCCTGCTAGACGATATTGTTTTTTACAACATCGTGGTTGGAATTGACATAGACGACAGTAAAACAATACTAGTTCCTGACATGGTCGTCTAGACGCAGAGAACTCTCAGAATGCTCTGTCCTGCCGTTTCAAAATATTCAATGAAAAGATGAAAGGCAGATGTAGAGCATATTGCCGATAAGAAACCTGACCTGCCCATTTAGGTAGCAAGTTATATAAATATAGCGTCATTCAACAGATCAAATGTCTGTGAAACATATCTGGACTATGTCGGAAACTGAGGGATGATGTCCCTAAACTGATTAAGAATTCTATATCCAGTGGCGCTATCCGTCTCTTATCCGGCAACGCAGCATTTTGGTCCGGAGGAACAACATCCGATGATTAAGGCTTCCACGTTTAGACAAAATTGTAAACGTTTAAACGACTGTCTGTAAACGAAACGGAAACATTTACACCTACTAACAGTAACAATGCAAGTAGTCAATATTTGATAGAAGTGTGTAATAATACACAGTAAGTTCATCATATCTTTGCATACAGGGCATACAATTTATGTTATTGAGACAGCCGATTTACAGTTCGTCCAAAAACGACGTAGACAAACGATCACAGCATGCAGATGCCGAAGGCAAAGTCGCTCGGTCTATGGGTGGAGGGGGGGGGGGGGGGGTCTGGGGGATTCTCCCCCAGGTAAATTTTGAAATTTATCGGGGTCTCTGAGCTCATTCTGGTGGGTTCGGGGTGAAATTCCTTGTGTTTTTTCAAACAGTAATGTTGGAGCGAGTTGCCATGGCACACAATAGTGACAATACCGGACTTGAGAGTGGAATGCAATGTCGCAAAAATAAACAAAGTCTACAAACCATGCAGGGGAATCCAAATTTTCAAACACGCAAGTGCCAGTCTGTCTGTCAAACTCCATAAATCGATCCTAAGATCATCCCACGTGTGAATAATAAATTAATAATCCATGTCAAGTGAACGAAATCATCGAGAACAATTCTGTATCACTTTGGGAATATACATGTAAATCCGAATAAACTAAAACATCTCACACATGTTTCGAAGGAAACACCAAAGATAAGCACGTGCCATGCGGCTCACGTGACTGTGTCACATATGATATCACATGATTTGAAGATGATTTCATTCGGTTACTGCGGCGGCGGCGGCGCTAGTCGGCACAAAACACAGTTTTTCTGAAGCATTACCAAAATATTGCATTGCAAAGTTGGAAATTTTTTTTCCGTGTACACGTTTACCAGAACTGTAAACGTTTAATGCCCATAAACGAAACGTTCACGTTTACACGTGTAAACGTGGAAGCCTTACCGATGATAATGCCGGATGCACTCTACGGCAATTATGTTGTTCCGAAAAGGGAAGTTACAACTCATCCGTATCCCTTTCACCATCCTGTTGGACCACTTGAAATTCTCGGTCGTCCGTGCCTGAACCTGCAGCGGAACGTACCAACCCAGCTTTGTCGGATAATTCTTGATCTGACAGAGTTACTGTCGGTTGCTGGGATGCTGCGATAATTTGTGCTATCTGCGATAGCATATCCGCAACAGAGGCCTGTGGAGCTGCGGTCTTATAGGATTTAGCCGCTGGAAGCTCCTTGGACGTTCACTCCTGCATACCTCTAATATGCGAACATCCGGAGAATGAAGGCCTCGTATCCTTGGCTACCGGATGGCGTGACCTGGTTGCCGTAGAATCCCTGATTGGCGATGTTGGTTGAATATCACAGGTCACATAGCCAAGGTGCAGTCGCATGTGCTGCCGTGAGGATGAGGAAGCCGAAAGAGCAGTCTCTCCGGACTGTCTATATAACGGAACGTCCCAAGCAGTAGACATATACTCCGACTGAGGAACGTTTTGTACCACAACATCTGAGCCCAGATGTTGTAATACGAGAGAGGGACCTCTCTCGCTCGCAGCCCGGATGGACCTGGACAAGCTAGGAACAGGACTAATAGGCTTCCTCCGTATCATCCTCATATCCATCGTCACTGGGTGTGCACATTGTATTTTATAGTGCTCGCATCACCCAAATCCCCTTCCTGGACCGCAACGGACGAACCCGGGTGCTGAGCCATTCGGTGAATGGTCGCGACACCGGGCGAGCTAGTGGACACCAATGCCATTGATCGTACTAGGGAACTCCAGGCAATTGACGTATCTACATGAGCACTTTTCCCGCTAACTCTTCATTTGACTGTGACAACGGAAGCACACTTTACGAAGACATCACGGTAACAATATCTAGTTTATGTTACCCTATGAGACCTGTGGAGCTGCGGTCCTACATGAAATATCCGCTGAAAGCTTCCGGGACGTTCATTCCAGCATTTATATAATATGCGAACGTCCCAACTGGAAAGGTCTCGTATCTTTGGCTAGCAGATGGAGTGACCTGGTCGACATGTATTCCTTGGTCGGCGAAGCAAGAGCACCAGGGACGTTCAATCCTGCATTTATATAATATGCGAACGTCCCCTGGAAATCTGTGGTCACATAGCCAAGGTGCGGTCGTGTGTGTTGACAAGGATGAGGAAGCCAATATAACAGCCGCGTAGGAGTCATGCGACAGAGCGTCCTGAACAGGAGGAGTGGACGTAAGCTCCGACTAAGCGAACAACATACAACATCGCAGCGAAGATGTTGATGCAAGAGAGAGGGGGCCTCTCTCGCTCTCGGTCCGGGGGACCTGGACGAGCTAGCTATCGGACTGACAGGCTTCCTGCGTACTATCCTCGGATCCGTCGTTGCTGGGTGTGCACATCTGAAGTTTTATAGTGCTCGCATCACCCAATCTGCTTCCCTGGACCGCAACGGACTAACCCGGGTGCTGAGCCATTCTTTCCTGGTGAATGGTTGCGACACCGGGCAGACTAGCAGGCGACAATGCCTTCGATAGAACTAGCTAACTCCCAGCAATTGTCGTAATACCTTGAGCACTTCCTGCTAGCCCTAATATTGCAACGACGGAGACACAGTTATTGAAGACATCACGGAACATCACTCTGAGTTCTGACAAAGAAACTGATAATATATAGTGACCCTATGGAGAGAGGACCGTAATGGACCTCTCACCGCAACAAAATACCGTGACCCACATCTCCAAAATTGTCATATCAATCAACACACACAGAGCAAGAATTAATGCAACTACACTGACTGTAAGAAACACAATGAACTTGTGAATTAGAGGAAGATATCCTCGCATTACGATGAAGAATATTTTTTCAACCAGAAAAAATATACACCGTCATATTACTCGCACTAACTCTTGAAATAAATATACATAATATATTATAATTCATTATAACATTTCAAAAGAAAATAATTTTCCAAAAAAAAAATTTTTGAAAACATTTTCAGAAGAGCCTAAGTTCCCAATGGGAACCCTGAGCCCAAAAAAGCCTAAGTGTAGACAAAAATTTTAATCATTTTGAAAAATTAATGTAACACTTACGGACAATATTAATGTATCTTGCTATGAACTAAATTAATCAGAAGACAAGTAATCATTGTATTGTCAGAAGTAACAGTTGTCAACATAAGCAAAAGTGTCAACAACACGGAAACATGACTCCAGGCACTAAAACAAACATGGCCCGAAATCAGTTACCAATTTAAACACTATCTGATGCAAAACAGAGGCTTCCAAAGAAGAAACTGTAGAACATCAGATGGTACATGCAGACCAAAACGCCTAAACACCCCTAGGGTGAGGACGTAAACATGGGGAAAAAACAGAAAATAATTCTGTTTCCAAGCCAAAACTCCCAAGAAATTTTAGTAATAAACATTACAAAAAAAATAAGCCAAAAGCATGGGAGAATAGCTAGGGGGGAATAAAGGAAAGGGAGAGAGGAAACACTGATTAAACAATGGAAAATTCATAGCAAGAATGACCACAATAAGGTCATGCCACGAAAATAGGTAACATGTAATAATTTCGTAAAATAATTATAAGTTACAGCCCTGAGCATTTGTTTCCACTGTTTTTTCCTCTCCACCTTCTATTTCCACCATATATCCCCCATTTCTCTCATAATTATGCATCTGGCATCCTTAAAACTGAGATTTACAAGCGCAAACAACAGTGAAGTGTAACTGTATTGAGGCCCAAACAAAGAATGACTTTTGGCAGCAGTTTCGAGACCTCCTTGACACTGCGCATGCGCAGTGGAGTAAAAGTATGGAGGACCATATAGGACATTAATTTTCGGTTTTAGATGCAAATTTGGGGGATTGGGGGGTAAAATTTGTGTTTGGCCCTAAATATTTTAGAGTTAGCACCAGCTAAGTCTGGGTCATTGGTACAGTATAAAAATATCTGGAGTGGACGAGTGCGTAGGCACCCCATCGGAATAAGGTCCGCGGCAGATCCGCACAAACCTAGCAGTCGCATAAATTCTCTCGCTGTCACTACATCTGAGTGTAGACAAATGCGAGCGTAACAACTGACTAATTTCGCTCTGGGTAACGGCAGACGAACCAGATTGTTGTGCGTCTCGAAGCTCATTCCCAAGAGAATGAACGACTTGGATGGAACTAGATCCGACTTCTTTTCGTTTACTATGAAACCGAGACATCGGAGCAATTGAAGCAGACTCTGAACATCATTCTGAAGCATTAATCTGTCGCCGTACCTCTGAAGAATGTCGTCCAAGTAGGCCGACATTATCGCAGATGAATGAGCTCGGAAATGAGTCATTACCGGGTTCATTATTCAAGTGAAGGCCCAGAGCGCTTGATTCAGTCCGAAGCACATCGCTCGGAATTGATAAACGACTCCTAGGACAGCAAAGCTAAGGTACTTTCTGAACGCCGGATGTACCATGACGTGAAAGTACGCATCCTTGAGATCTATGCTTGCAGCAACTTCGTTCACTCGAATACTTGCAGCTCTCACAGATCGAATGGTCTCCATATAAAATTTCGGAGCCATGATTAACTTGTTTATCCAGCTTAGATCTATAACTGGACGGAACGAGCCATCTGGTTTTGGTACCAGAAACAGGTGACTGTAAAAACCGGGAGATTCCTGGTTTTTTACGACCTCTATTGCATTCTTCTCCAGAAGAGATTGCACCTGAGCTGAGTCCATCGTGGACTTCGTGTTAACGGAGGTTTTTCTCTGAAGCACAGTTTTAGACCTTCAGAAATAACCTCCTGAACCCACCGGTCGTAGGTAATTGACAACCAATTGGTTAAGAATCTTGACTGCCTTCCGCCCACTGGAGCGCAATAGAGCTTCTGACCTTCACCTCCTGTACCTGCGAGGCTTGCGGGAGGAGAAACGTGCTCCCCGACCCACACCTCAACCAGTCGACCTAGGGGCATCTGACCGGTTGTCACAGCCAGCATTACATACCTACCTGAGTCCCTACTATGACGGTCCCTGGAGTAAGACGTAGAGGCTTTCTTAGATCCTCTATAGGAACTTCCCTTGGACATACTCGCCCCAGAAGTCCCTGACTTACTCCTCTCTGCTGAGTCCGTTTTTTTCAAAACAGACTTAAAGAGCAGACAGTCGGAAGCTTTCTTGGTAATCTGATCGTAGATTAGTGAAAGCTTACCATCGTAGAGAAGTTCTCCTGAAACCGGAGCGACTCGAAGAGAGTTTTTCACCTTAGAATCCACCCTAGTGGATGAAGCCAGGGCAGCATCACGTCTAACTCCAAATCTGGCACTGAAAGGGCGGAGTTATACGTGGAATATGCGATTGCCCTCGAAAGAACTCTCAAGGAAGTTTGAACATCCTGGAATTCTTTACCAACGAGACGTTGTGATAATGCTCTGGTAAGGTGATCTCCATAAGATAAGGCATCTAAACTGGTTCTGTTAGACGAGATTGTCGTCTCCAACGTACTGGAGAGAATCGACATAGACGCCAGCAATGACAACTCCAAGTCTTCTGCCTGGTCGGCTAACCACAGAGGAACTCTCGGAACGCCCTGTCCTGCCGTTTCAAATTTATTTCTACTGTTGATGAACGTATGATGTACAGCTTGGTGCGATAAGAAACTGGGTCTGCCAGTCTTCGAGACTAGCCTAAAAATAGTGTCATTCAGCAATTAAAACGTCTGTGAGACATTTTTGGACTGGGCCGGAAACTCAGGCGCGATGTCTTTAGTCCGGCCGAAGAAGTCAGTGTCCAGTGACGCTATCAGTCTCTTATGTGGTATCGCAGCTCTCTGGTCTGGAGAAACAACATCTGTAAAGTATTGCCGAATGAAATCTACGGCCACCTTATGGTGTTCTAGAAGGGAAAAATCCAGCTCTGTAGATTCCCTTTCACCATCCGACTGGACCAAATGTGAATCTCGGTATATGACATTGCAGGGGAGCGTACTGACCCAGCTTCCTCAGACAGTTCCTGATCTGAAAGAGTTTCCGAAGGTTGCTGGGATGCTGCGATGAGTTGAGCTATCTGCGATAGCAAGTCTGTCACGGAGGCCTATGGAGCTCCGGTCTTACGTTGTTTAGCCGCTGGAAGCTCCTGGGACGGTGCCTCTTGCATAATTCTTTTATGCGAACGTCCCGACTGGTAAGGCCTTGTGTCCTTGGCTACCGGATGGAGTGACCTGGTCGACGTGGAATCCTTGGTTGGCGAAGCAGACTGGATATCTGAGATCACGTAGCCAAGGTGCAGTCATGTGTGCTGGCATGTAGAAAAGGAAGCCAATAGACTAGCCGTCCCCGGCTGTCTATGCGATGGAGCGTCCCGAGCAGGGGGAGTGGACGTATGCTCCGACTGACGAACGTTATGTACGACAACATCTGGCCCCAGATGTTGTTGTAAGAGAGAGGGGCCTCTCTCGCTTGCGATCCGGGTAGACCTGAACGAGCTAGCTACCGGACTGACTGGCTTCCTCTGATCCTTCCTTCAATCCGATGTCGCCGGGTGTGCGTGATCTGAGATTATAGCGCTTGCAACACCCTTCTCACCTGCATTAGTTGAATCACTCGTGTTAGTCACCAATAGAATAGGAACCGCAGGGCTCCCTCACGTCTGACTGACTCCATAATGCCACTAAGGACAGAGAAGGATGTGATGAACAAATACACCGTATTGACATAATCACACTAGGTAAATATGGCAACATTAATAGAGCTTATTGCCTCATATAATTAACACCAAACCATACCGGTAGGAAGAGAATAACCTCCTCTAACCTACGGATTCATGCCCGATAGGACAACGAACTCAGCCTAGCTGAAGCAGCTAAAGGTCTTCCTATACAATAAAAGGCTGATAACTGCGGCCTTAGAAGCTCACTAAAAAGTCTTACAATGCTAGCCGTAGCTTATAAGTCTTCATCTCCGTGAAGACAAATATATCGGTGTAAGTTGAGACCTTGAAGGCTCACTAAACGGAGACTTACAACTAACGTCTTGCAAGGTAGGGAATGAAGAGCCACTATTTAATAGCTCTAAATTCTCAAAGAGACAGCAGTCACAAGAGATAATAAATTCAGTTATGTCACTGTATAATTATTGAAACAATCTCGCACATGATTCTAGCTAGGCTGCTATGGTGTAAACAATAAGACTCAAGTCTATGACACCTATGAAAACGAACCGAAAAGCACTGTACCTTATTGGTTTTATTCCCAAAAGACAGCGGTCAGAGCCTGGTTAACGTAGTTAGAAGTCTTCCTCTCCGTGAAGACAGATATCTCGGTGTAACTTGCAAGCTAACTAATCGGAGACTTACAACCATCGCCGTGCAAGGTAGGGAATGACAAGCCGCTATTCTAACAGCTGTAATTCCCGAAGAGACAGTAATCTCAAGGTAGCTAAGCCGTTATGAGTCTTTGTCTACTTGAAGACATATCTGTGTCACTTGCAGCCTTGAAAGCTCACTAATTGGAGACTTACAACACTAGCCGCTAAGAAATGACCGCTGAAATAGTATATAAGGCTACTATGGTGTCCACAATGACATTAAATGTCTTGACGCCAAGTAACACAGAGAGGAAAAAGACATACCTATTCCCTCTAATGGCTCTATTCCAAACAAGACAGATGTCTCAGCCTATCTATGCACTATTCGTCTGACTTCAGGACGAAAAACAGGTGATTTGAAAAAACCTGGAGAATATTTTGATGACCTCTATTGCTTATGTTCAATATGAGAGCCTATACCTCCACAAGGAGAGGCTCTCTTGGAAGAATTCGCAGGAAGATTTGACCAACACGTACTTGTAGTAAGTGGAGCTTTGCTTGGACTGATAGCCACAGGCCTGCCAAGACTACATTCTCATCCACTGATCTTCCGCAATTTTCATCCACTTTTTTGCTAGGTTGATAACCTTCCGCTAAGTGGAAAGCAACAGAAGTCTATTCTCGACAACCTCTATTGCTTCCTTCAATAAGAGAGCCTGTAGCTCCACTACGAGTGACTCCCTTTTGAAAGAAACCGCTGGAAGATTTGTCCAATGCAGACATCTTGTAAGTGGGGGTTATGTTTGGAATCATAGCCGTAGCCCTTCCGAGACAACACTTTAACCCACTGATCTTCCATGACATAAATCCAGTTTCTTGCAAAGATGATAACCTTCCGTCAACTGGTAATCAATAGAGGTCTTATTCATCACCTGTACGACTAACGAGACTTACGGAAGGAGAAACTACGTCCTCCCCTCGAAGAACCTCGTCCCGCCGGCTTAGGGGCGTCTGACCTATAGTCTGGATCAGACCTGTGCCTTTTTTCCGAGTCGCTATACTGACGACCTCCGGAGTAAGTATAAGAGGGTTTATTGTACCCTCGCGAGGAGTTCCCTTAGCTGATTAAGTGGAACAGCCTCGCTTACCTCGGTCTGCTGAAGTGTTTTGAGGCACAGACTTCAGTAGCAGAGTACTGGAAGCTTTCTTGTAGCTTGTCCATAGACTAACGAAAGCTTGTCGTCAAATAGAGTATATCTGGAGACCAGAGGGACTTGGAGAGAGCTTTTCACCTTGTCATCTATAAGTGATGATGACCCAAGGGCAGCATCATGTCTCATCAACTCCCATTTTTCCACTGTCAGGGCGGGGTTGTACGTGGTATACATGACTGCCCTGGAAAGAACTCTAAGGGAGGAACAAACGTCCTCAAATTCCTTCCCATTAAGATGTTGTGCCATAGCTCTGGTGAGGTGATCTGCATAGGACATCACATCCAGATTCACTCTATTGGATGAAATAGCACATTCCATCACTTCTGAGCATATACTGAATGATGCAGGAAGGGACCTATTTTCATCCTCGGCCTACTCATCTAAATGCAGAGCAGCTCTCTGGAATCTTCGCAACTGTTTTAAAATGAATGTAGTCCAAGGAACGGTATATTTATTGAAGATGTCGATAAGAAACCGCCTTCCTCTTAGCACTAGAGAGTTGAATATGGCAGTGATAACATGGGCGAAGGTCTCGGACACCTGTCAAGACTGTTTCGGGAAGGAAAGAACATCCTCTTTACTCCACATGAAATCTGCTTCAGAGACTACAGCGGTTTCTCTATAGTAGTCGCAGCTTGCAGATCAGGTGGAACAAAGTCAGTATAGTATTGATAAATAAAATTCATCGCTGCCATATGCTGTTCCGAAAAGGAAGGGTAATCCTCTTCCTTGTCCCTTTCACCATCCGAATGATTCAGCTGTGACATTCGGTCATTTGCGCATCTGCGTGTACAGATGACTGGACCGACCCAACACCGTCCGACAGCTCACCACCGGAGTCTGTTCTTGCACTTGCTGGGATGCTGCGATCAGATGCGCAATCTGCGACAGCAAGTCCGTTACCGAGGCTTGAGGAGAAGCGGTTTTCTATTTTTTCGCCGCTTGCTACTCCTGGGACTAAGATCCAGAAATAGATCTCTTCTCCGAACGTCCCAATGAACAAAGCCACGGATCGCTAGCTACCGGATGGTCTGACTTCACGGGTCACTAGCATGCGGTCGTGTGTGCTTTTATAATGTAGCGGAGGAAGGCGTGACTGAAGCTGACAGGGCTGCAGTCTAGACCAAGTGGCGGGTGGATGTATGCTCCGACTTGTGCAAGTTTCTCAAAACATTTATCCAGAATGTTGTTGGGTTAGAGAGGGACCTCTCCCACTCACGGTCTTATCAGACCTCACCAAACCTCCCGAAAAGAAAACTTGGTTCCGGCTTGTGCAAGTTTCTCATAACAACATCTGGCCCCAGATGTTGTTGAGTTAGAGAGGGACCTCTCCCGCTCGCGGCCTTGCCAGACTTTGCCAAGCCTCCCAACAAGACTGACTTCCTCTGCTGACTTCCTCCCTATTTCCATCGTCGCTGGATGAGCTTGTGATTTTGAGGTGCTTGCTCTACCCAAATCTACACTTCCCTCGACCGCAACAGACATTCCCGGTGTCACGGCTCCCACGGACGGAGTAACCGCTTCACCAATCGAGCTAGCTGATTGCAAGGGATTAATAACACTAACTAGAGGCCTTATCACTTGCTTATATTCATGAGCACCTTGCAGCTAGCTCTATTCTGCTCCTCGGAGTGCGACGATGGTAGCACACTTGGATGGATGTCACAATACCATCACCATGTTCTTGTTCCTCTGTAAATAGAAACTGAAAAACTTTAATTATCCTGTGGTGAGAGTTCCGGCATAGGAACCTCACCACCACCAACGTACCATGACACCCATCTCCAATGTCTGTCATCTCAATGTACACAAGTAAGACAAGAATCCGTAGGAGTGCATCGACTAGAGGCAAGGCAACAAACATGTAAATCTGAGGAAGACCTCCTCACCTTGCATTAAGAACAGTAAGCTTTTATGTTTCAACAAAAACAAAGTCGATAGCACTTCTACAAACTCTACAATAAAATATATGATAAAGATACATGAATAATTGCAATCAAAACCAAATTCGAAAAATGAAATCCAAAATTTTTTCGAAAATTTGTTTTTAAAAAGCCTAAGTTCCCAAAGGGAACATGATGAGCCCAAGGGCATCCCGATAGAGAGTAAGTGTGAACAAAATCCAAATTTTTTGAGCTACACTACCGGAATCATAATCAATGTATCTTACAATAATCCTACAGTAATATAATAGCAAATACTACATATATTGAAGACGTTGCCAATGTAAACAACGTCAAATGAAAAAACGGAAACAAGACATCAGGCACACAAAAAGGCCCAAAGTCAGTAACATATTTTAATGCTACCAGATGTAAAGCTAGATCTTCATACGAAGAAAAAACGATACATCGGATAGAAGATGCAAGACCAAAACGACCTAACACCCCAAGGGTGAGGACGCAACCATGGGGATAATCAGAATAAACATTCTGTAATACACATTAAACTCCCAAGAAATTTAATAAAAAATTTCAATAAAAATAGCTTAGGAGTTTAACAGGAAGGGTTCATGGAAGGATAGGGAAGGAACTCTTAACAAACAGTGGATAAATCATTTGCAAGAATGATGATGTCAGGCGTATGTCCCGAAATTGGGAAACATGAAATAATTTTTATAATTGTGAAATAATGGACCTGTTGGCTTTCGTATTCAGTCAAAATCTCAAAACAATAATTTAATTGCTTCCCGAATACGTAGTAGTGCCTTTCAATCTTGTTGCGTTTTGCAACTCCGTGTGTACAAATTCAAGGACGAATTGCCGTCTCCACCTCGGAGTGAATTGACGTATAAACCAAATCTGTCATGTAAGAACATACCTCGTTGCTATTTCCTCGAATCATCGTGGATTAAAATTGATCCATGATTGTCCCAAACAAATCATCCCATTTGAGAAATTGGCATTTTTTTACGGTAAATTAGCACAAATTTGATCACAGCCATTTCTTTTTTCAATCGAAACTCGGTCACTGTCATGCGCGTTGCGGGTGTTTCCTGCGTCCTACATTTTAACCGTTTCAATGTGGAAAGTTGGAAATATCATAGCAAAGCAGCTTATCTGCATCAGAAAAAGGGAAATTCGCAACGAGAAATGTTCTTATTATTCATTCGCGCATGTTAAAAATACATGCCGGCACCAAAGTTACCTAGTAACTTTAAAACAATCAATAATTGAAATAAATTGACGTCGAGAGTATTATCACGTGACCCCACAAAAATTGTGGAATTCTTGACCTATAAAAGCCAGAGCAGACGCTGATTTGAGACTCTGAATGCCGGGTTATTCCCAGCGAGAAATAACGATCTAAAAATATCAAGAACAAACCTAAAACAAAAAAGGTGTATATCTCGTAGCACTTTAAGATGGGAACCAGGGAAAATACTCCCTTGTTGCTGTAACTTAGTGCAGTCCGACGACTCGAGCCGGTAGACGGTAGAATGTTTCACCGGGCCAGAATGAAGGCTCATTCTGGCCAGCTGCAACATGTTACCGTTATTTATTAGGACTTACAAGTTAAATCATTGGCACAATTACTTAGCCTAATCAAAAATGATGGAGATTTATTAAATTCATACTATAAATTCTGGAATCAAATACAAATTCACCTCTTCAGAGATATATAACTATTCTTAAGTTTAGGCCCATTGTGTTAATTAGTCCAGTTTGGACTCGGAAGTCAAACAGAGTTGCGTGTGTTGAAATTTGCAATGGTACAGTCCGTCCTGAATTAGAAGAATCTACTATAACAGCTCTTGCTGTGAAGTCCGAAATTAAATTGCAATTAACCCCTGCCAAAGCAAAGAAATTCTCCACTGGTCGTACCAGGTAGTACCAGAGAAATTACACAGAATCATTCCATTTTTATAAGGGACAATTAACCCTTCAAATCACTAGGAAACTTGATTAATGGTATAAGCCTTACATTTGAATCTCAGTTAACCCCTGCCAAAGCAAAGAAATTCTCCACTGGTCGTACCAGGTAGTACCAGAAAAATTACACAGAATCATTCCATTTTTATAAGGGACAATTAACCATTCAAATCACTAGGAAACTTGATTAATGGTATAAGCCTTACATTTGAATCTCAGTTAACCCTGCCAATACTCACATAAACTGGTTACTCCAGTGTGAGTCATTCAATGGTCCCATTTATTATAGAATTGTAAATTACTGAAGGATTGCAACTGTGCTAAACTGTTAGTACTTATAAAAATTGATAACTATTTAACCAGATATATTAACCCTTTTGCAAACGGTTATTTTGGTTTAAGAAACTAGCTTAGAATTGGATATGACTGGTAGAGTGCTAAATTAGCATTGATGATCAGAGCTTTACTGATAAATAATCTGTTTATAGCGGGTTACCGGGGGGTGCCTGCAGGCTCTCTCCGATAATTCGTTATAAGGCAGATCCTAGAACCAATCTTTAATCCTTATGAATTACTGGGAAACACAAAAGAAATTTGACGTGAAGATTTTATCTTGGACACTTTGGACTTCCTTTGAAGCCACATAGTGGCTAGTAGCACTATGTCAGTTAGCACTTTAAAGGTTTACAACCACTGCCATACTGGTCACATAACAGTTTAACTGAGATTCAAATATGATTGGTTATTCCAGTAAGAGAGAAATTGTAAATAATACTGGTCAATCCAATCAAATAGAGAAGCTGGTCACTCCAGCTACATGAAAGTGTAATTGGTTGGTTTACAGCTGGTCACTCCAGTAAACTGTAAATATTGAGTTATTGTAAATGAAATAAGCTGGTGATTCCAGTCATGGGGGAAATAAAAATAACCCCCCGATAAATTATACAATGAGATGTGAATTAAATAAATATTAATTAATTAAGTTTAAACAGAATTCCTTCGATTCCTTTCAGATTTAGTCCCCCCATAGGGAAAAATTGAACCTCTCATTGACGCCCCGGTTTCTAGTCAGATTCACCCACAGTGAAGTTTAGGTCCCCTTGGGAGACTGCGTATCCAATACGGCCACATTTTGGCGAGGCTATACCAGGATACAGATAAAGAATTAAAATTAATTTAATTTGTATCCAGAGATACGAACCTGTCTTACTAGAAAATATAACATTAAATAAAATGGTTAAGAGTAAGAAAAATAAAGTAGAAGTTGCCCAGGCTGATAGTGGTGATGAAACTAACTTGGACCAGTGTGCCTTAGATGAAAATAATGAATTAATGGAAAATGAAGCAAGTACAGATAATGCAAATGAGAAAGATGAAACAGTGATTTTAACTGCACATCAAACTTCTACAAGTCATGAAAGAGAAGAGCTTGGTGATAAACATGGTATAGGACTAGATACATGCTCGAATGGAAATGAACGCATGACTATTGATATGCGGGGGGCGACTGCACGTAGCGACAAGCAACGCAATAATTTTAATATGCGGGGAATGAGCACATGTATGTATAATGATGATCGCATGAATTTTAATATGCGGGGCATGGATAAGGGACCAGATGGTCAAATGGACATCGATTCCACACTGACAAACACTGAGGTACCTTTTGTAGAGAAGTATCACCATAGCAGAGCGGGTTCTGAAGCAAGAACAACTGACAAAGGACTTTTTAATTTTGATATACAGGAAATGGTTATGGATACTTGCAGTAAAAACGAACGCATGATTTTTGAAATGCGGGGAATGGTAAATGAAATGACTAAAGGATTTCGAGATGCAGTTAAAGAGTTGGTAAACATTACATGTAACTCCAATGGGAATAACGATACTCAAGAGGGAATCACAAGAAATGGGGCTGGTGATACCAGGACTGCAAGACCCAGAGATCCTATTTACAGATCGGTGCGCAGTTACGAGTCCAGCGACGAAGACTCTACCGAAGTGAGTGATGTCGACTACAACTCACAGAGTCCACCCATAACAACAGTGAATTCTAGAGCACTTTCCAGTTATAAAAGTGGAGTTTCATGTAAGTTACCTGTATTTTCCGGAAAGGAAGATTGGCACGTCTGGTATAACAGATTTGACGAAGTTGCAAATAGACGAGGGTGGTCAGATAGTGACAAATTGGATGAAATTTTACCTCGTTTACAAGGGCAAGCTGGAGATTTTGTATTTGGGCAATTGACCCATGAAGTACGGTCAAACTATAGGAAATTAGTGTCTGAACTAGCTAATAGGTACAGAAAAATAGAAACTTCTAAAACCTATGGAGTACGATTTCGGAACCGAAATCAGCAGACACATGAAAGGATTGAAGAATTTGCAGTTGATTTGAAAAGGCTGTATGATAAAGCATACCCCAATAGAGATATGGCAACAAAGAAGGAAGATTTACTCAGGAAATTTTTGGAAGGCTTACTCGATCAAGAAGTAAGATTTCAAGTGGAGTTCTTTAAAGAACCCACCAGCATTGATGATGCTGTTGTTCAAGTTATTAACTTCATAGAAACCAAAAACAGGAACAAGGGAGACTACTGCAATGACAGAAAATATAAAAGATTTGCGCGAAAAATTAATTCAGACACAGACAGCTCAACAGAAGACTTTGATGATGAAATTAATGACACAAAGAAGGGAAAAGGAAATAAAGGTGTTCTCAGAAACACTAAAGTCACTGGTAGAAATGGAAAATCAGCTAAAATATCAAATAAAGTACCTGCATCTAAAAATCAATCAAATGAGAACGGTGACGAGAAATTCGAAAAGGTGCTGGCAGTTGTTTCTAATTTAGAAGAAAAAGTTGAAAATATCACAAAAGCGTCCAGTGATGTCGCTAAATTAAGTCAGCCAAGAAATTTTAATGCAGAGCCACCCATTTGTTATTTCTGCAACTCTCCAGGCCACATAAAGAGGCATTGTCCACACTTTGCACAACGCAAGCCTGCTTACAACGGTGTGTGGCAACGGAACCAGTACAATAGCAACAATGGAACATCGTTCAATAGAGGCAGAACTTCCAACTGGAGAACTCAAGAAAATTTCTTTGGCGGGCAAAACACCTCTCAAGCTACATGTAACTATAATCCTCAGCAGAAGGCACAACCCTCACACTTCAGGTGGAACAAAGACTACCAAACAATGGATCATTCCATTAAGGCTCAAGAGCCCAATGCAAGTAACACAGGAAATAAAGGTTTAAACTAGCTACGACTGACCCTACCGGTCGAGGGTTGGTCCAAGGAAATCAAACAGAAAATGACCAATTTGTACATGAAAACAAAACTTTGGAAAATTTTTCCCACCCACCTAAATCAGAGGACAGTGAAATGGTTATTATAAAAAGGAAAGTTCCAAGAGCTGATGGAGTTTATGTAAATGGCGAAATCAAAGGCGTGAAATTAATTTTTACAGCTGACACAGGAGCATCAAAAACTATAATTTCAGAGAAAATATTTAACCGAATACCCATGGGAGAAAGACCACCACTAATTAAAAGCTCATGTCTGAAAAGTGCAAATGGCGAGCCGATTCGAGAGCTTGGAAAAGGTACATTTGAAATTAAAATGGGAACGCTCAAGATAACCACGGATATTATAGTGGCCGAAATTGATGATGATGCCTTACTAGGAATAGACATATTACAAGGGGAAGAAGGTCCAGCTGACATATTGTTGAGTAAAGGCATAATCAAATTTAAGGAACATGATGTCCCCTGTATGCAAGTTGGCCTGGAAGAAAGCTACAAAATCCGAGCAGCTGATCATTATATCGTGAAAGGGAACAGCGAGGCCATTTTAGATGTTTTAATAGATAGACCGCCTTATGAAGTTGAACTTGGTGAAGTACTTCTCGAACCCACCCCATCCTTCACTGAAAGCACTTCCTTACTAATGGCACCTTGTATAGCAGATATTACAAATAATACAACAGCAAAGGTTAGAATCATGAACCTCTTTCCAACTGATGCGCATGTCAATCAAGATGCAGTGATTGGAAGAGCCGAGACTTTTTCTAGCACTGCAGAAGTAATTGATTGTGAAAATCCTGGAGAATCTACCAACTTCGCCTACATGCGCAGAATACAATTCAGCAAAGCGCATGATGAATCAACTAAATTTGATGCTGAACATTTTGCTAATGTGAAAAGGGTCGATGATGCGAGTGCATTGCATCATGTACCAGATCACCTGAAAGAAATGTTTGAAAGTGCCTCGGCAAATTTGTCACGCCTTGAGCAAGAGAAGCTATCATCTACACTCAATCAATATCAGGATGTATTTTCAAAAAATGAAGCTGATCTGGGATGTACTAACTTAATTGAACATGCGGTAGAAACAGGCAATGCAAAGCCGATCAAACAACCACCACGGCGGGTACCTATCGCTTATGCAGAGGAGGAAAGGAAGATGATTGAGCAATTAGAAAAACAGGGAACCATCCGAAAATCAAATTCACCATGGGCTTCTCCAATTGTTTTAGTCAAGAAAAAGAATGGTAAGTTACGCCTATGCTGCGACTACCGAAAGGTTAATGAGGTCACTGTGAAAGATGCTTTCCCATTACCAAGAATACAAGACTGTTTAGATACTATTTCGGGCTCTATACTCTTTTCAACATTAGACTTAACAGCTGGGTATCATCAAGTACCCGTAAAGAAAGAAGATATATGCAAAACAGCATTTGCCATCCGTTATGGATTGTATGAATACACCATGATGCCTTTTGGAATGGCCAATAGTTGCTCGACTTTTCAGCGATTGATGGAAATTGCCCTGCATGGACTACAATGGCAAACATTACTTGTATATATTGATGACATTATATGTTTTGGGAAAAATTTCAAAGAACACACAGAAAGGCTAACCGAAATCTTGGAAAGAATTAGAAAAGCAGGGTTGAAGCTAAAGCCTGAAAAATGTAATCTGATGCAAACTGAAGTGACCTTCCTGGGACATGTAATATCTAAAGATGGAGTGAAACCAAACCCAGACAATGTCCAAAAATTAAAATCATGGCCGAGGCCCAAAACCGTACATCAAATTCGTCAATATATTGGGATGGGTTCATATTACCGAAGATTTATAAAGAACTTTGCAATTATCTCGAGACCACTGGTGGAGCTTACCAAAAAAAATAAGAAATTTATTTGGACAACCGAGTGTCAAAATTCCTTTGAAAAATTGAAAGAGGAATTGAGCAGCCCATCTGTAATGGCCTACCCAAGAGATGACGGTGAATACATATTGGACTCAGATGCTTCAGATATCAGCATCGGAGCAGTACTCAGTCAGAGACAAAATGGAATGGAAAGGGTCATAGCATATGGGAGCCGAGCTCTGAATAAGGCCGAGAAAAACTACTGCATCACTGATAAGGAACTGTTAGCAGTCCGCTACTTTGTAGAATACTACAGACAGTATTTACTCGGACGACGCTTCTTGATCAGAACTGATCACCAAGCAATCATATGGCTTTTCAGTTTCAAGGAACCTAAAAGTAGAATAGCTCGATGGATAGAAATACTTTCCGACTATAATTTCCAAATAGAGCACAGGGCTGGAAGGAAACACTTGAATGCAGATGCAATGTCCCGTTGTGAAAATCCGAGAGAATGTGAGTGCCACAAAACTGACCATCTGGAGCCTCTCAAGTGCGGCCCATGTAAAAAGTGCCGAAAAAGATCCCTCGAAATGATGAGCTCTTGGGATAAATTTACAGATACCGAAGCCATCACCTCAAGATTGGCAGAGGGTAAGCCACAAGAAAATCCAGCACTGAGGAAAGTCGAAACCAGGTCAGCTGGCAAAAATAAACCACGATTAGAACCAGAGTCTGGTCATATTTTTACGCCATGGACGAATCAGTATACTGATAAGATGTTACAAAAACTCCAAAGGGAAGATACCGACATAGGGGTAGTCTATACTTGGATGGAAAATAAAGCACGACCAAAATGGAGTGACGTGATTGGATTAAGTTCAGCAATAAAGTACTATTGGCATATTTGGGACTCCTTACTTTTGAAAAATGAAGTACTGTGTAAGATTTTTCACTGCAGAGATAATACAGGAACCCATCTTCAACTGTTAGCACCCAAAGTTCTACGGGAGGAAGTCCTGCTACAGATGCATCAAAACATTCTGTCTGGACATCTTGGAAACAAGAAGACAAGGGAGAAAACTTTACAACATTACTACTGGTTTGGAATCAGTGAAGACATACGAATTTGGATTGTAAAGTGTCATGAATGTGCAGCGAACAAACCACTTGTTAAACATCCAAAAGCACCACTGGGAACCATGAAAACAGGATCACCACTTGACCGCTTGGCAACTGACCTTTTAGGCCCATTACCCTTGACACCCCGAGGGAATAGATACATCCTACTAGTAACAGATTATTTTACTAAATGGGTCGAAATTTTTCCAGTGCCCAATCAAACTGCTGAAATTTGTGCTAACAAGATATTAAATGAGGTCATAAGTAGGTTCGGTTGTCCTCTCACCCTCCATTCAGACCAGGGTCGGAATTATGAAGGGGAGATCTTCCAAGAACTGTGCAGATTACTTGAAATACGGAAGACCAGAACAAGTCCCTATAACCCCAAATGCAATGGCCAAATTGAACGATTCAACCGCACCTTGTTGAGAATGATTAAGGCTTACTTAAAGGGTCAACAGACTGACTGGGATTTAAATTTAGGGTGTTTAGCTGCTGCCTACAGAGCCACACCCCATGATTCAACTCAATTAACACCCAACCTCCTGATGCTAGGCCGTGAAGTACGACTTCCTTCTGAAATTGTGTTTGGGGGTAGAAGTATTGATGAACAAGAAATAACCAGTTACGGGGACTATGTGGACAAGTTGAGAAACAGAATGCAAGAAGCCCATATTGTTGCCCGAAATCACTTAAATAAATCTGTTAAGAGACAAAAAGACTTGTATGATGTCAAAGTGTCAGTAAACCATTATCAAAGTGGCGACCTTGTCTGGTACATGAATGAAGCAAAGATTAAAAGTATTTGTCCAAAACTTCAACCCTTATATGAAGGCCCATTTTTAGTTTTAGAGAAAATTAATGAATTAATTTACAGGATACAACTTGATGAACAAGGTAAGCAAAAGGTGGTTCACCACAATAAGTTGAAGCCTTACCACGGTGATGAAGACTTGAAGTGGAAGAAAGCAGCACTAAAGAAGTTTCAGTCTACCAAACATTATAGTTATAATTAAATGTTGGTAAGAGATGTCAAAAATTTGTCTGCTACAAAGCCGACACTCTAAGTAGTTTTTTTTTTTTTACTTTCTTTTCAGGATGTCACACCTCAGCAAGTCTTTTGTGAGCCTACGGGGAAGAGCTTATAGATGCAATGCATGTAAATATGAGGGCGAGAGGGCTAGAGTGCTTGCACACATCTTCAAATACCACACCAAATTAGAAAGGGTGCCTTTTTACTGTTCCCTGTGTTTGTTCAAGACAGCAAATGAAAGAGACTTGAGAAAACATGTGTCAGGCTATACCTTACATAAGATGAAGAAAGAAGAAATGGAGAAAAGGGGTGAAGTTGTTGCCGACGACAGCATATTTCTAAAGAAAAGTACAGACCCAATCAATGCATCACAATATATGACACCATTAAGCAAGTTACATTCAGAGAAACTATGGGCACAGAGAGCAAAGCCAAAGGGGGACAGCAAAAAAACTACATGTACCATTACCACTGCAAACAGAGAAATTGACATCCTGCAAGAAGCCATTACAATCACAAATATACCACTTACAGACAAAGAGACAACAGAAAACATATTACCCCAACTATTGGGAACAGAAAACATCGATAAAGACACACCCAACCAGTACCCACAACCACAGACAACGATGCAAACCCTTCCAAGGAGCCAAACACCAGTCTTACCACAAGCAGCTACATGTACAGATAAAATAACAACAACTTCAGAAGCAACATGTGAATCACAACCACCAAATAACACCATCATAACAAAGCCAGCACCAGAACATATAGACGCAACAAAACAGAGCACCACTACAACCTCACATCTTCCACCTTCAACTCATATACACAGCATTCCATCTACTTCTACCAGCGAACAGCCACTAAACTTAATCGTTCAAGAAGCGTCAGAAGAGCCACTGGATCTGAGAGTTGTGAAGTTTGCAGATTCCGTCATGGAATTACCAGACCAAGAAGATGCACAATCTGTTGTTTCTGCTTTTTCGACTTGTTCTTCATCATCTTCGTCATCGTCTTCTTCTTCCTCATCAGCTTCTTCAAATAGTTCCGTGCTAACCACATCATCCTCTCTGGGGGCTACAGCTGCTAACGAGTGTACTTCGGGCAATATAAGTTCACAGATGATTGAGTTACAGCAAACACTGTTGCATGTCGTGGACACTATCAGTTTAAACACCAAGCAGATAACTCTCATGTTGGAATTTTCAAAACAGCAACCTCCACAGAAAGCAGACACTTTCGGTGATAGCATCAACACCTTGAATAAGTCAGTTCAAGAATTAGTTGGAAAAGTTGGGACACTTTCGGAACAGGTAGAGAAAAACACAAGGGCTATTCACACTTTCTGGCGATCAACTAGTAATACTGCTACCAGACCCACATCACGACCAATGAGAGAGATACAGAACACAGATACATCAAGATCGACCAATTTCCATCATCAGAAAGAACGAGAGAAGAGACACCACACTAAACCTTATCATTCTTATAAACATAATTGCCGTTATTAATATTTGTCTATAACAATGCACAGCTGTCAGCTGGGATGACATGATTTTTTTTTAAATTTTGTCTCCTTGGTTGAAAGTTCGGCATTCAAAAAGAAAATGAATAATTTCTCATGCAAGTATCTGGCATAAAAAAAAAAAATAAAAAAATAGCATAATAATAATTAACATTTAAAATGCTGATGCATAGCTATCAGACATGCTGACTAGGTTTTAAAAATTTGGTTGTCATAGCTGAAAGTGTGGCATTACATTTCCCCTGCTATTTGCAAACAGCGCGACCCTTATGTGTTGAAAAAAAATAAAATAAATAAATTTATCACATTTCACTTCGAAGTGTCCCTAATTAATTTAAAGCAGTACAGTACTGTAATCCTCTTTGGCATTATGAACTCTGTCCCACCTTTGGGCTTTGGAAATCAGAATTGCACTGGGCCTGTGCAACCTAAACATTACATTATTTCATGCAACATTTTGTTTGGTGTGTTCGTGAGGACACTGAACACATTTGGCAGAGGGTAATGTGAAATAATGGACCTGTTGGCTTTCGTATTCAGTCAAAATCTCAAAACAATAATTTAATTGCTTCCCGAATACGTAGTAGTGCCTTTCAATCTTGTTGCGTTTTGCAACTCCGTGTGTACAAATTCAAGGACGAATTGCCGTCTCCACCTCGGAGTGAATTGACGTATAAACCAAATCTGTCATGTAAGAACATACCTCGTTGCTATTTCCTCGAATCATCGTGGATTAAAATTGATCCATGATTGTCCCAAACAAATCATCCCATTTGAGAAATTGGCATTTTTTTACGGTAAATTAGCACAAATTTGATCACAGTCATTTCTTTTTTCAATCGAAACTCGGTCACTGTCATGCGCGTTGCGGGTGTTTCCTGCGTCCTACATTTTAACCGTTTCAATGTGGAAAGTTGGAAATATCATAGCAAAGCAGCTTATCTGCATCAGAAAAAGGGAAATTCGCAACGAGAAATGTTCTTATTATTCATTCGCGCATGTTAAAAATACATGCCGGCACCAAAGTTACCTAGTAACTTTAAAACAATCAATAATTGAAATAAATTGACGTCGAGAGTATTATCACGTGACCCCACAAAAATTGTGGAATTCTTGACCTATAAAAGCCAGAGCAGACGCTGATTTGAGACTCTGAATGCCGGGTTATTCCCAGCGAGAAATAACGATCTAAAAATATCAAGAACAAACCTAAAACAAAAAAGGTGTATATCTCGTAGCACTTTAAGATGGGAACCAGGGAAAATACTCCCTTGTTGCTGTAACTTAGTGCAGTCCGACGACTCGAGCCGGTAGACGGTAGAATGTTTCACCGGGCCAGAATGAAGGCTCATTCTGGCCAGCTGCAACATGTTACCGTTATTTATTAGGACTTACAAGTTAAATCATTGGCACAATTACTTAGCCTAATCAAAAATGATGGAGATTTATTAAATTCATACTATAAATTCTGGAATCAAATACAAATTCACCTCTTCAGAGATATATAACTATTCTTAAGTTTAGGCCCATTGTGTTAATTAGTCCAGTTTGGACTCGGAAGTCAAACAGAGTTGCGTGTGTTGAAATTTGCAATGGTACAGTCCGTCCTGAATTAGAAGAATCTACTATAACAGCTCTTGCTGTGAAGTCCGAAATTAAATTGCAATTAACCCCTGCCAAAGCAAAGAAATTCTCCACTGGTCGTACCAGGTAGTACCAGAGAAATTACACAGAATCATTCCATTTTTATAAGGGACAATTAACCCTTCAAATCACTAGGAAACTTGATTAATGGTATAAGCCTTACATTTGAATCTCAGTTAACCCCTGCCAAAGCAAAGAAATTCTCCACTGGTCGTACCAGGTAGTACCAGAAAAATTACACAGAATCATTCCATTTTTATAAGGGACAATTAACCATTCAAATCACTAGGAAACTTGATTAATGGTATAAGCCTTACATTTGAATCTCAGTTAACCCTGCCAATACTCACATAAACTGGTTACTCCAGTGTGAGTCATTCAATGGTCCCATTTATTATAGAATTGTAAATTACTGAAGGATTGCAACTGTGCTAAACTGTTAGTACTTATAAAAATTGATAACTATTTAACCAGATATATTAACCCTTTTGCAAACGGTTATTTTGGTTTAAGAAACTAGCTTAGAATTGGATATGACTGGTAGAGTGCTAAATTAGCATTGATGATCAGAGCTTTACTGATAAATAATCTGTTTATAGCGGGTTACCGGGGGGTGCCTGCAGGCTCTCTCCGATAATTCGTTATAAGGCAGATCCTAGAACCAATCTTTAATCCTTATGAATTACTGGGAAACACAAAAGAAATTTGACGTGAAGATTTTATCTTGGACACTTTGGACTTCCTTTGAAGCCACATAGTGGCTAGTAGCACTATGTCAGTTAGCACTTTAAAGGTTTACAACCACTGCCATACTGGTCACATAACAGTTTAACTGAGATTCAAATATGATTGGTTATTCCAGTAAGAGAGAAATTGTAAATAATACTGGTCAATCCAATCAAATAGAGAAGCTGGTCACTCCAGCTACATGAAAGTGTAATTGGTTGGTTTACAGCTGGTCACTCCAGTAAACTGTAAATATTGAGTTATTGTAAATGAAATAAGCTGGTGATTCCAGTCATGGGGGAAATAAAAATAACCCCCCGATAAATTATACAATGAGATGTGAATTAAATAAATATTAATTAATTAAGTTTAAACAGAATTCCTTCGATTCCTTTCAGATTTAGTCCCCCCATAGGGAAAAATTGAACCTCTCATTGACGCCCCGGTTTCTAGTCAGATTCACCCACAGTGAAGTTTAGGTCCCCTTGGGAGACTGCGTATCCAATACGGCCACATAATTATTATAAAGTTACAGCCCTGAACATTTCCAACCACCGTTGTTCACTTCCATCATCCATTTACAGCCATGAAAAAAAATAATGAAAACTGAATGTAATTTTTGTGAATGGTGCTGTCCGATTTTGGCCACTATATCAGGTAAAGGGTTAATTAACATGGTTTAAGTCCTTGCATTCTGCTGATGGATATTCTTGCCCAGGACAGGAAATCTCTTGCGACTAAAGTAAGTAATATATGAGCTCATTTAACCAAATTTTCCCCTGCACATTGTATCGTCTTTTTGATTTGTAATTTCTTGGTTCAATTTTTCATTATTTTTCCATCAAAGCTAGTCATGGCTGCTTCACAGCAGCCATGACTAGATTTGAAGAAAAATATTTTAAAAATACTCAGCGGGTTAAGAGTTAATGACTCTTTCAATAGCCAGGGTCATATTGTGTCGGACAGTTTCACAGTTGGAGGAAGCTGGAGAAAACCACCAAGCAGTGATGAGCAACTGCCAGACTTGTCTCCTACTTACTATTTATTAATTTACTGATTGGGGTTTAACAACACTTTTGACAGCTAGGGTCACCTCATGACGGACAGTTTTACAAGTGGAGGAAGCCAGAGTATCCGAAGAGAACTACCGAGCAACTGTCAGTCTCCCCAACATACTAACTCCACACAAGCAGGGTTAGCATTGTTGAACACAAGTGCACCATCATTTAATAAACTCTCAATGGCCTTACAGTATTTTTTGCATCAATAATATTGAATTCTCAGCAAACTTTATAAACAATGCATAGTTCATGAAACAGTTGCATGTGTGCATGTGTGCGTGTGTGCGTGCGTGTGTGTGTTTAAAGTACAAAACATATGCACTGTTAAAGACTTTTCCTACTGAAACTTTATTTTCTTGTAATATACCCCCAAAATGTTAAAAAATTTATAGTAATTTATATATTTTTTATACTTACCAATGACCCAGACTTAGCTGGTGCTAACTCTAAAAAATCCAGGGCCAAACACAAATTTTGCCCCCCAATCCTCAAAATTTGCATCCAAAACCAAAAGAAATCATGTCCTATAGGACCTCCATACTTCGCCCCCACTGCGCATGCGCAGTGTCAAGGACGTTCCGAAATTGGCGCCAATTATCATTCTTACTGGCAGTGCCTGGTCAGCGCTATGTACTCAGCGGGGAGGTAAGAGTTCCCAACTCCAGGGAGGGCCATCCCCGTCTGGGTCATTGGTGAGTATAAAAAATATATAAATTACTATAAATTTTTTAACATTTTTATACTGTACCAATGACCCAGACTTAGCTGAATAGTAAAAAGGCTGGAGGGCCTAGGACATAGAGGAAAATCCAATAAGCTCAACTATATAATATAGAGGCAACCCCTCAAGGAGAAAAGGAGTATTAGGCTTTACATGTATCTTTCTTATTTTATGTTAAATTAGAAAGATACAATACCCTTCATAATTGAGCACAATAACATTCATGTTCTCTATTAACATCCAGTATAACCCTTTATACTAATTATTTTTAAAGTAAGCCAATAAATAAAGTTAGTCCAGAGAATTGAGACTCTTTATATTCTTTTAAAAGTGTCCGAGGATTGTATATTAACGCCCGTTTGACACTTGACATATACAAATGCTTCACACCGAGCTACACTTTAAAAATATGACATGAATGAATTTTTAACATTAATATTACACTTTAAAACCATCCCGGAAACGACTCAGAAATACTGACTTCGGAGGAGGCATTCCCTTACTTTTCACTATAAAGCAGGTGACCTAAGGGAACACCCTCCCCCTCCCCCCCTTCCCCTTGCCCTGGGTCAAATAGCCCAGAGCGAAGAGGGCAGCCGGACAGAGTCACTGCCGGAACAGAAAGCCTGCATAACTATAGTTGCAACTGTTTAGTGGACGACATTCTGAGCAACAGATAACGGACCTAAACAATGCAGGTCTCCAGAAATGGACTCAATATTTCTGAGATAAAAATTCGTGAATGTGGATGGCTGAGACCAATAAGCAGCCTTCATTAAATCTGTAATAGCAATACTATTAGCGTAAGCCCAAGAAGTAGCAAGAGCTCTTACTTCATGAGCAGAAATCTTAAGCACAGACTGCTGAGAAGAAGATAAACTCTCATAAGCAGTACGGATAGTTAATTGAATCCATCTAGCAATAGAATGGACCGAAATGTCCCTTCTATTAGGCATCAGAGACAGAAAGAAACGTTTTCGTCCCTTTCTGATAAACTGAGATCTCTGTTTATAGATACGTAACGCTCTAACAGGACAGAGTAAAGGCCTATGCCCATCTGAAGACAGAAGAGCCTTAATAACAATAGGTTCCGGATATTTATTAGGAGCCTGATTCTTAGCTAAAAAACCCACATTAGTAGTGAAGGTGATAGTGTTCCCGACACTACGATAGTGAGAATCATCCACCGACAGTGCATGAAGCTCACTGACTCTTCTAGCAGAAGAGAAAGCTAAGAGAAAAGCTGTCTTATAAGATAAGAATTTGAAATCTACTGTCCCAAGAGGTTCAAATGGCTTTTCCTTCAGTTTAAGAAGAACCCAAGCTAAATTCCATTTAGGAATTAACCTAAGAGTTCTGGGTCTATTTATCGAGAAGTTTCTTACCAACTTAGATAAAGAGACATTAGATCCAATTTGTAAACTATCATGATGTGCATAGGTATCAGATAACATAGCCCTATAACCCTTAATAGTAACAGGCTGCAGTTTGATTTCGTCAAACAAGTATACTAGAAAGTTTGCAATGTCTGGTATAGAGGGATCAAAAATATCCACAGAATGATCCCTACACCAACGACGAAAAACCTTCCACTTAGCCGCATAGTTTAGCGAAGAGGAGGTCCTCCTACAGTTAGAAATCGCGTCCACTGCTCGTCCTGTAAAGTGCTTGCCATGCAAGAAGGACCGCACAACGGAAAAACGTGAAGGTTGAGACCTTGCGGGTTGTGATGGAGTTGACCCGATTTCCCCTGCGAAAGAAGATCCTCCCGTGGAGGAAGCTTTCGCGGTAGGTCCCATAACAGACACCTGAGTAGATTTATCCACGGTCTCTGTGGAGACAGAGATGCTACCAACAGAATCTTGCATTGAGATTGTTATATTTTTAGCAATACTTGCTGAATTAACGGCGCTGGAGGATACGCATATCCTATCATTCCGTCCCAAGGGATCGACAGAGCGTCTACTGCAAATGCTCTTGGATCCGGACACGGAGACACATACGTCTGCAACTGATTGTTGAGATGTGTCGCAAATAAGTCTATCATTGGCCGTTCCCATTGGTAGCAAATCTGATTGAATACTTGTTTGTTGAGAGTCCACTCCGACGGCAACAAGCGACCCTTTTCGTGAAAGGGAGTCTGCTAGTACATTCAGAAGACCCGGTATGTGACGGACCGAAAGAAGAACCTGATGTTCTAATGCAAACAGAAGGATTCTTTCCGTTAAATTGAACAACGGAACTGAATGAGTGCCTCCCTGATTCCGTATATACGCCACTACTGTCGTATTGTCAGATAGGATTTGGACATGAGCATTGTGAATAATGTCCATCCAATGACGTAACGCAAGCCAAATTGACATCATTTCCTTGATGTTTATGTGCTTGCCCAGGAATTGCGGATCCCAAAGACCCTGGCATCTCGAATCCGTTGGGATCAATGAAGCACCCCAACCTGTTTGACTGGCATCCGTCATAATGGTAAAACTCGGATCCGGCAACTGCAGCGGAACTCCCTGAGTTAACCACTGAATGTTTGCCCAAGTCTGAATCTCTCGTTTCACTTGATCTGACAAGAGAATGTCTATGTCGAGCGAATGAATTTTCACACTCCAATTCTGAGTCAAGAAAATTTGGAGAGGACGCGTGCGTAACCGCCCCATCGGAATGAGATCCGCAGCGGCTCCGCACAGACCTATCAGTCTCATAAATTCTTTCGCCGTGACTTTGTCTGCGTGCAGACAATAGCGAGCATAACAACTGACTAATTTCGCTCTGGTTAACGGCAGACGAACGAGATTGTTGTGCGTCTTGAAGCTCATTCCCAGATGTGTGAATGACTTGGACGGCACCAGATCCGACTTCTCCTCGTTTACTATAAAACCGAAACATCGGAGCAATAGAAGTAGATTCTGAACATCGTTCTGAAGCGTTAACTCGTTGCCGTACCTCTGAAGAATGTCGTCCAGGTAGGCCGACGTTACCGCAGACGAATGAGCTCGGAAATACATCATTACCGAGTTCATTACTCGAGTGAAAGCCCAGGGTGCTAGATTCAATCTGAAGCACATCGCCCGGAATTGATACACCACTCCTAGGACTGCGAAGCGTAGATACTTTCTGAATGTTGGATGTACCATGACGTGAAAGTACGCATCTTTGAGATCTATGCTCGTTGCATAATCGTTCACCCGAATACTCACTCTGACCGACCGAATCGTCTCCATATAAAACTTCGGAGCGACGATCAGCTTGTTTATCCAGCTCAAATCTATGACTGGACGGAACCAGCTGTCTGGTTTTGGAACCAGAAACAGATGGCTGTAGAATCCCGGAGTCTCCTGGTTTTCTACGACCTCTACCGCGTTCTTCATTAAAAGAGACTGCACCTCTGATAATAGAGCGTCTTTTTTCTGCGGATTTGACGGAAGTTGAGTCCATTTTGGACTTCGAGTTAATGGAGGCTTTCGTTTGAAGGATATCTTTAGACCTTCCGAAGTCACCCCTCTCACCCAAGGGTCGTCCGTAATCGACGCCCACTCGTGTGAAAAACTCGACAACCTTCCGCCAACCGGTACGCGATAGAGGTTTAAGCCATCACCTCCTGGACCTGCGAGGCCTGCGGTAGGAGAAACCACGTCCTCCATGACCCGCACATCGTCCCGTCGACCTCGGGGCGTCCGACCGGTTGTCCCGGCCCGAAGGACGTCCCGAACGTGAGTCGCTACCTTGACGGTCTCTCGAATAAGACCAAGAGGACGCACCGGAACCTCTATAGGCACTTCTCTTGGGCGCATTAGACCCAGAAGTGCCTGTCTTACTCTTATCTGCCGTGTCCGACTTCTTAGAAGCAGATTTGAACAGCAGAGAATCCGAAGCTTTCTTTGTAATTTTATCGTAAATTGCAGAAAGCTTGCCGTCAAAGAGGAGTTCTCCGGAGACCGAAGCGACTCTGAGAGAGTTCTTCACCTTAGTATCCACGAGTGTGGATGTAGCTAGGGCTGCGTCACGTCTAACCAACTCCAGGTTTGCCACTGAAAGGGCAGAGTTGCACGTGGAATAAGCTACTGCCCTTGAAAGAAGTCTTAAAGAGGATTGTATATCCTGAAATTCTTTCCCTTGAAGGCGCAGTGATAACGCCCTAGTAAGGTGATCTGCGTAAGATAAGGCATCTAAACTGGCTCTGTTAGACTAAATAGTTGTTTCCAACACCGCGGTTGGAATAGACGCCGACGACGGTAATGATAACTCTAAGTCTTCCGCCTCATCGTCCATACACAGAGGAACTCTCGGGATACCCTGTCCTGCTGTGTCGAATTTATTCCTTGCATTAATGAAAGGCAGGTTGAGAGTATTGGCGGACAAGAAACCTGCTTTCCCCGATTTGGAAGCAAGTTTGAATATAGCGTCATTCAATAATTCAAATGTTCTTGCAACATTATTGGACCCAGACGGAAACTCGGGAGCGATGTCCCTGAACCGCTCAAAAAAATCAGAGTCCAATGACGCTATAATTCTCTTGTCCGGAACCGCAGCAGTCTGGCCCGACAGAACAACTTGAGGAAGAAAGTGCCGGATGAAGTCCACGGCAGCTTTATGTTGTTCCGAAAGGGATAGCTCCAAATCATCCGTATCCCCTTCACCATCCGGTCGGACCTCATGATGCTCCCGGTCGTCCGCCCCCGATGCTTCGGCGGAGCGTACCGACCCAGCGCCGTCGGATAATTCCCGATCCGACACCGTTTTTGTCGACTGCTGGGATGCTGCGATAAGTTGTGCTATCTGCACAAGTACATCTGACACCGAGGCCTGCGGAGGCGCAGTCTTTCGCTGCTTCGCCGAGGGCAGCTCCGCATCTGATGACTCCCGCATACTTTTCCTATGCGAACGTCCGGAGTCCATCGGCCTCGTGTCCCTGGCTACCGGATGGTGTGACCTGGTCGCCGAAGAATCCCTGATCGGCGAAGCTGGTAAAATATCGGCGGTCACGTAGCCAAGGTGCGGTCGTGTGCGCTGATGAGAGGAAGAAGCCTGAGCAGTCTCCGCGGACTGCCTATACAACGGAGCGTCCCGAGCGACGGACGTATGCTCCGCTTGCGACACATTTTGTACCACAACATCTGGTCCCAGATGTTGCTGTACGAGAGAGGGGCCTCTCTCGCTCGCGGCCCGGCTGGACCTGGACGAGCTAGGAACCGGACTCAAAGGCTTCCTCCGATCTCGCCTACTATCCGCCGTCACTGGGTGTGCACGTTGAATGTTTATAGTGCTCGCATCACCCAACATTTCCTCCTGGACCGCATCGGACGAACCCGGCTGCCGAACCATTCGGTGAATGGACGCTACACCGGGCGAGCTAGCGGACGACATTTGTTTAATCTCCATGAGCACTTTTGCCGCTAGCTCTGTATTCATTTGTGACGATGAAAGCGCACTTGCGGAAGATAACATGGAAACATCACCCTGTTCTTGTTCCTCTGAAATAGAAACTGAGAGAGTAGAGTGACCCTGTGGAGAAAGAGCCGGTATAGCCCTTTCTCCACTAACAACATATCGTGACACACGTTTCCAATGTTTGTCATCCCAATATTGACATATAGAACAGGGATTAGTGCGAGAACACTGACTACAATTAATGCAATGATCATGAAAATCAGAGGAAGACTTCTTCCTATTACAATTTGAACAATATCCTTTCATTGTGAAAAGTCAACAAGTCCAAGTTACTCGCACAAACCCCTGACACAAAGATACATAATAACATGATCCATTAATAATGAAAAAACAATTACAAATCAAAATAATTTTTGAAAAATATTTTTTCAGCGAAGCCCAAGTTTCTGAAAAGTAACGTTGAGCCCCGATGGATCCGATGGCTAAGTGAGGTCAAAAATTTTAAATTTATATTAAATAATTAATGCAACACTTACGGATAATAAAAATGTATCTTATAGTGAGATAAACTACACCAAAGGCAAACAGCCCCCCTCAAAAGAGACTGTTGCCAATGTAAACAAACAGTGTAAAACACCAGAAAACATGACTCCAGGCACTGAGAAAACTGGCCCGAAATCAGTCATCAAAATTACACTCTATCTGATGCAAGACAGAGACTCCCAGGGGAGAATCTGCAGAACATCAGATGGAAGATGCAGAACACAACGTTTATACACCCATGGGTGAAAACGTATCTATGGGGAAAATAACAGAAAACATTCTGTAACCAAGCAACTCTCCCAAGAGAATTTAGAAATGATATTTCTCAAAAATATGCCAAAAGCATGGGAGAATTGCAAAGGGGGACTTAGAAGACCAGGGGAGAGGAAACACTGAATAAGCAGTGCAACTTTTTAGCAAGAATGACAACAAGAGGCCCATGCCTCGAAAATAGGCAACTTAACATAATTTCATAAAAAATTTTAAGTACAGCCCTGATTATTTTTTGTCACTCCTTTTTCCTCTCCTCCTTCTATATCCTCCTTAGAATCACCATTTCTCCAAAAATTACGTGTCTGGCATCCTTTAAACTGAGATTTACAAGCACAAAGATCAGTGAGATGTTGACTGATGAAGGGCCAAACAGAGAATGATAATTGGCGCCAATTTCAGAACGTCCTTGACACTGCACATGCGCAGTGGGGGCGAAGTAAGGAGGTCCTATAGGACATGATTTCTTTTGGTTTTGGATGCAAATTTTGGGGATTGGGGGGCAAAATTTGTGTTTGGCCCTGGATTTTTTAGAGTTAGCACCAGCTAAGTCTGGGTCATTGGTACAGTATAAAAATATTGTTTTCTTAATATCTATTTCTAGAACCTTGATGGGTTTCAAACATGATACAAAATACACAAATTTTATTTAAACTAAGTCTTGAGCTTAGGAACTGGTTAACTGATTGGCAATTATTGATGCTATTCATTGATGGGCTCCAAATTAGTCCTTACAAGGATGTTACACAAGCTTTTTCTTTTCTAAAAAGCGATGACAGCTCAAAGAGTTAAAGGTTCTTTTAATTTAGAGTTGGTTAAATTGAATTCTGCCTTTTCTATTTTTGCATGTATGTGTGTGTTGTGATGTGTAATGTTGTTTTGTGTTGTGTGGTGTGTGTGTGTGTGTGTGCATGTGTGTGCACATAAGTGTGTGTGTGTTTGTATGCATGAATGAGAGTGAGAGTGTGATTTTGTGTGAAACTACAAATGAAATGTGAAAATGTTTGATATGAGAAGTGACCTGTAGAATGTGCTAAATGAACTGGGACTCTTTCTTCTAAATACAAAATCCAAGATGGCTAGTGGTGGCAATATTTTCAATAAAATTTGAAACTTGGCCATGGCGGTCACGTTTTTTACTGAAATTAAAAAAAAAACCTGATAACGCCCATCTAGTCATCACACCAAAGCTACATATGAAATCTGAAAAAGATCAGGTGAGGAATGTGGACTATAGGGTGTATTAATGGAAATGTTAACAATTTATATGCCAAATCCAAGGTGGCCACAGCCGGCCATGTTTTTCAACAAAATTCAGAAAAAGTGATAGCTCCCATCTAGACATCACACCAAAGCTACAAATGAAATTTGAAAAAGATCGGGTGAGAGAAGGGGCCTGTAGGGTATGCGAATGGAATTGTTGAAAATTTATATGCCAAATCCAAGATGACCACTAGAGGCAATGTTTTTCAACAAAACTCGGAAAAATTTGTTAGCTCTTATCTAGACATTACCCCAAAGCCACGTATTAAATTTGAAAGTGATTGGGTAAGAGATGCAGCCTGTGCTAAAGGAATTGTGCACAGGCAAAGATATGGATAGACATATGGACGTACGACTGATCGGAACCCATCCAAATAGCTTATACCTGGTGCTGTAATGGACTTTGATTTATGAAGAGCACTGTATGGATATGGCAGTTCAGTTAGGTAAAAGATTCAAGATTTAACCCTTTATCTAACGCACCAGCCACATAGTTTACAATTAAGCAGTTGATAAAAAATATATTTTGTCAAAACATTTCAACAAAACTATATCATGCGACACCTCAGGGAAACAAACTTGTCAAACTTGTTCCAATGAGGGATCACATGATATGGTTTTGTTGAAATTTTTAAAAAAATGTTAAACAAGAGTCCCCAGGGAGCCTGAGGGCGCTCACCTGACATGGTAGCTTAAATATCAACCCAGGGAACTGATTTGAACAAGTTGCACCTCCTTAGAAAAGCTAAAACCAAATATCAAAGATTCTGACTACTGGATCTGAAGAAAAATATTTTTATAAAGAATATTCCTCATATTGAGCCAAGTTATAACTTGGGCTCCCACAGGGAGCTCAAATATGAACCAAGGGACTTGGCTTGAACAATCTTGAATCTCACCCCCCTAAGCATGCTGCATACCAAATATCAAAAGATTCTGATTCGTGGATCGGAAGAAGATTTTTAAAGAATATTCCTCATATTGCACTAATCTGAACATTTGGGCTCCCATAGAGAGCCCAAATATGAACCCAGGGATTTGATTTCAACAAACATGTGAATGAATCTTCCAAAGATGTTATATATGAAATATGAAAGCCTTTGGAGCAGTGGTATGGGAAAAGAAGATTCTTTAATGTTTTTCCCATTACTCACAAGTGTTAAAAAATGATGACTCAGCATTTTTTCAAAGTCCTGGAAAAGTACCCTATGATAAAACCGCTGGCAATTTGTTTTGGGAACATTCCTTTCTGCTGTTCCTAAGGAAGCTTCACGCAAAACAAAAAATTCTCAGTGCCGTGTACTTTTGGAGATATGGGCATTTAAATTTTTTTCTATTTTTAGCTCCTGCGGTTCCCATGGAGTGACGGGAAAATGTTTTGGCATAAATTAGGTACTTATCACCCAATAAGCCCTCATATCAAATTTGGTTCAAATCGGACTCTCAGTTCGGAAAACAGACATTTGGTACAATTCGGGATCCCACAGGAAACCTAAATATGAACCCAGGAACATGGCTTTAACAAACTTATATCTCACTTCCCTAAGGATACTGTACACCAAATATCAAAAGATTCTGACGGGTGGATGTGAAGAAGATTTTTGAAGAATATTCCTCATATTGAACTAAGTTATAATTCGGGTTCCCACAGGGAGCCCAAATATAAACCCAGTGATTTGGCTTGAATAAACTAGAATCTCACCCCCCTAATGATGCTGCCAACCAAATATCAAAAGATTCTGATTGGTGGATCAGAAGAAGAAGATTTTTAAAGAATATTCCTCATATTGCACTAATTTGAACATTTGGGCTCCCATGGAGAGCCCAAATATGGACACAGGGAATTGATTTCACCAAATATGTGAATCAATCTTCCAAAGATGTAAAATGTGAAATATGAATGCTTTTGGAGTAGTGGTTTGGGAAAAGAAGATTCTTTAATGTTTTTCCCATTACCCACTGTTAAAAAATGCTGACTCAGCACTTTTTCTCAGGTCTGAAAAAATACCCTACCATAAAACCGATGGCAATTTTTTTTTGCCATTCCTTTCTGCTGGTCATAAGGAAGCTTCACACCAAATAAAAATTCTCAGTGCCATGTAGTTTTGGAGATGTGGGCATTTTAAATTTTTTTGTCTATTTTTAGCACCTGCATTCTCATGGAGAGACAGGACAAATTTTTTGGCATAAATTAAGTACTTCTGACCCAATGGTTCAAATCAGCCTCTCGGTTTGAAAAATAGAAATTTTTGGTGGAGCCAAAATTCTTGCCCCTACAATAACAACGGCAAATATAGCCCCCCGAACTTCTCTTAAACAAATCAGAGTCTACCCCTCAAAAGGAACCCGCACACCAAATATCAAGTCTCTGCTACTGCTGGTTCATGAGATGATTTTTTTAAAGATTTAGGCACACTTTTTGGGCATGGCCCTACCCAGGGGCAGGGCAACTTGATTTGAACAAAATCAAAATGTGATGTCATTACAAACAAGCATCTCAAATTCCACTTAAATCGGTTCAGCAGTTTTGGAGGAGAAGTCGCAAACACCATGTTCACGGATAACGGACGAAGAGTGATCACTAAAGCTCACCCAGACTTTCAATCATATGAGCTAAAAAACAAATAATTTTTGATATCCTGTGTGTTGGATAAAGGATTAATGATCAAGACATTTTAATAATTGATTCACAGTTGGTTTGTTGAGGTGTGAGGTAACTCTCAGCTTTTGATTTTGGTAATTGAGCATAATTATGCACATAATTTTTCAGACTGTATTGAAAAAGTTTCCGTTTTGTTCATTTATTTATATTTTAGGTCACATTGATGACACGATATTTGTCGGTAGTATAATCCTTAGGTGAAGCATCTGAAATTACACAAGCTCCACAAAATTTCAATGCAAACATACCTCACAAGACGTACAAAACTGATCATTTTTTCTGAACGGTTCGCACAGATCTACAATAGTTTTTGGCTGATTTGTTTCATAATTGAACTCTGAAGTGGAAATAATACCTGTAACAAATAGAAAGAAGGGCAATAACTTATAGAAGAATAGAAAATGTATGTATTGAATGTATTTAGTGTATTTGTTGAACATCAAAACCTGGGGAGGGGGGGGGGGGACATGAAATTGAAAGGTCATTGTGGCGTGGGGGTGGGAAGAGAGGCCTCCCCTATTCTTAACCAAGACCCTCTGGTTGTTACACCCCCCCCCCCCCCCCCCCTTTCTCGCATGATGGGAAGTGGGAGGAGGTAGTAACAGAATCCTAGTTAGTACTATCCCCAAGAACATTTTGGAAAATTCAGTGCTCTATAAGAGTGAATCTGAGACACTTCGAGCATGTGTTGCCCTATATAGGAGATCATTTAAGGGCTTTATATATGTGAAAGTTGCATTGGGCCAATATTTTGGGGGAAGGCTGCAAAAATTTTAGAGGGAGAGTAGTTGGGGTGCCAGGAAGTTTTTAATTACACTATCGTGCAAGGAAGGTTTGATGCCTGGAATCTGTTGGTGGGAATAGACCATGACGGAAAACCCATTTCTTAAGTTGCGCAATCCTGGCATTTTGGGACCACGGGACCCCAAAAAACCCCAAAAATGACTTTTAATTACACTATCGCGCAAGTTCATGATTTTTATATGGAATAATCTATTACATTCACTGACCATAAAAACACAACTTCAGAACAAAATTTTCCTGGCGTTTTCAAATCAGAAGGGGTCTTTTAGAGGGTACCCCAAAATGTCAAATTTAATTACACTAGCGTGCAAGTCCACCATTTTTTTTTAATACTCTACCATATCCACTGATCATAAAATCACGTCTTCAGAACAAAAAAAAATCCTGGCGTTTTCAAATCAGAAGGGGTCTTTTGGGAAGTACCCTAAAATGTCAAAAAAGTTTACTGATGTCAAAAACACATAAGAACGGATATTGCATGAGTTTATTTGGGGGGGGGGGGGGGGGGCTATAGGCCTACCCTTCCCGCTATACAACAAAACGTAGGCCTAATAGTTAGGGTGCACTGTCCTTGTGGCCTATATTTTTGGAGATATTACACAGATCAATCGTTTGGTGAATGGATTGAGATTGTTAGAAAAACTTGGATTGGGATACCAAACAGCAAAGATGTGTGCCGATTCATGTTTGTTGGTGGTTAACGTCACATATTTATGCACCATGGCTAATCGTGACACAACATGGAGATGAAGTCAAGTTTAGTCAATCGTTGATCAACATGTTGCCCATTTTAGAGGACTTTCACCCCAAGCATTGGTGACTGGGTCCTATTTTACTAGTAAAGCGGAACTGGTTTACCACAGTAAACAAGTGCTGCTTACTTCCCGGGGTTCCCACGGGGAATGTGTGCCGATTCAGATGGGTGGTAAGTATAGAATCTTTTTTATGACATGCCGCGGAAAAGGCGGTTCATATTCGCTTAATTGTAACGCATCTGGCTTACCGTACATGACATACTGTATAATACAACTTCCGTTAACTGGTAGAGTGCTAAATTATTTTTGACCATCAAAATTTGTTCACAAGTCTTTGCTTTGTTACAATTTATGGGGGAGTGCAAATCTACACAGACTAAATAATTTCACTTCGAAGATAATATGAAGCATATCCACTGAGAATGAGGCCCTTATTTTACAGTCCCTGCACATCAGAGTAAAGCCCAAATATGGGTTTCCAGCACTCTACCAGTTAAACGAAACAGCTTCTGCTTAATGTATTTTACGCACAAAACGTCATGTCTGGTAATTATTTCACCGCCACACAAATACATCATTCATTTTTCATATCGAATAATATCATATTTATTGCAATCGCTCCAATAATTCACGAAAACCATGGGGGCGATCAGAGAATGTCTAAATGAGAACGCACGTCCGTTTGCAGCAAAAACGGAAAACCAATTCGTTCCAAATTATGTTTATTTTAGTTGATAAAAAATAATAATGTGTGATTCGTTTGTTCTTTCATCCCCAATCCCAGTATACATTTTAGCTATTGGATCACTATCGCCAGTGTTAATTATTAATGATTATTAATGGGAGTGATTGTGTTGGAAAATGACAGAACAACCATTCATATAGTTTCGTATTCGTAACAGCCTTGCCCTAATCAACGCCAACACCGGCATCAGTCTAACATTATTACCTGGGCATATTTTCACAATTATAGGCTCCTCCCTAACTAGCTGTTGTCCATTTTATGCCGGTAGAGTGGACTGGTCAGCAGGTCTACCTGATATCAACAGACGAATATTAATTTCATTTGCATGATACATTATAATATGCCTTCACGCATAGCCACTCTTTCTTACCGATCTTTCTTATCGTACTATGTGTGTGTTGATAATACATTCCACCGCATTATAGAAAAAGTTCACACCCATATCAGCGCGATGTTGAGAACATGCCGGTTGATGTTAGCTTTGTACAGAATTGGTGTTTTGTTTCACTATCACGAATGGCTCTCAGTGAACTTACAACCAAGTCATTGAGCTGGGAGATTACTAACAATAATGCCACTATGTGGCATTATATGGACACTTGTGTCAGGGCAAGGCAGTGTTTCTAATAGCATCGTGACAAGCCTGCAAGGCGAGTCGCGATGCGTGTCAAAAACACTGTCGGGGGTTGATACCAGCATCCAGATCCGCACATAGTCGTGATAATACATTTATCTTGTAATTCTTCTCACAAACACGCACAAGTTTCATTGTTTTTTCGTTGCATTACATTTGTTGTCTCGGGCAACAGTTCGATAGTCATTCCTGATACCGAGAGACAACAGTTTTGACTGTTCCCAAAAGACCAATGAAATATTAACTGTTTAATGTCAACGCTAGCATGGTACCATACTCTCATATAGCTCTATTCCACTAGAAGGAATTTCAATATGTAGTTAGGTCAATAAGGGTTAGCTTCCTGGAATTATACACCTTTGGTTTGAAGAAATTTTCCATAACACTCGTTTGTGTGAAGTAGGGCCCTGAGAATCCTACTTTTAGGGTTGAACCGAATCTCGAACCGAATCAGCGTCGCAGTTTCGAATCGAACCGAATTTCGAATCCAGAAACTGAATGTGTTGTGAGATAACTATAGCTTATATTTGGATAAAACATTTTTGTTTGGTAGATGTTTGGCAGAAAGTTCCGTTCACAAAACTACGACAAACCAACGGTGTTCATGCTTGAAAACACACTATTTTCTAAAAAAAGCCCCTTTCCCACCTCCCAGCGAATGTATCCGATTGAAAGCGAGTGTACCTCATCTATCAGTGTCATATTATTTATCCAGCAATAAAATACCCGTCGATAACAGTAGCTATTTTGATAGCAGTCGGAAAACTGTGGGCAGATTATCGTAACATCAAAATTGTAATGTAATGACACAAGCGTGATTACTCCACATACATGCGCGGTACTACTCCCCACACCTAGTCCCATAGTCCGTAACATAATTTTTTGGTTTGTTACGTCCACAAACCAAAAAATATATTTCGGACTGTGGGTCCAAGTTTGGACTACCCAACAACATGAATAGTTGAAAACTCAATACAGAAACAGGTCAGCAATGCAATTTAACATAAAATATTGCCGACGGTTTTATAAAGTGCGCATCTGTGTGGATTCTGCCGTTATATTACGATAGTAACGATCACTCGGTAAATCATATTCGCTTACTCGGCTGGACCCACTCCGAAGGTTCGATTTTCCGAATCCTGGTGAAATCTAACCGAATCGAACCATCGTGGTTGGTTTCGAATCGAACCTAATCTCGAACGGTTCGCAGAGCCCTAGCGTAAAGTTGAATTTGTCTTCATACCTTGAGTTTGTTCATTCCACGACCTTAATGTGCCAGAATGGAAATAAGTGATTCTCAGCTAGCATTGAAACAAATAGGTAAACAGAAGCACGACGATTTCGTTAACGAATGCACTGATGATCCTGTTCGTTTCGAGAGACCGATCTCCAAAAACAAACTGAAAACTTTCTCGAACAAGGGCGCAACAAATCGGAAGGCACAAAACCCTGTTGTTAAAGAGCTCCGTTGCACAAGAGATATGTTGGGGAGAATAGCTAAACGTGAAGTCGACTTAGAATTCCTAATGCAATTTCCATTAACATCTGTGCTGCTATCTATCTGCAAGACTGGCGGTACAATGGCTCATACCGACAAAAGTTCGCTATTCTTACTGCTCTGGATATAATAGACGCCCATGTTGTTGACGGCAATTTCCTTCTTCACTACCTGCCACCGACGTTACCAGCAACATATGGTGGACTTTCCCTTGTTGTATTGCACACCCTTTTGAACCTGAAATCTAAACTCATCGATGTTGTTTTTGACACCTACGTCGAACCTTCTATCAAAGATTGCGAAAGGGAACGCAGAGGGATGGAGCAAAGTATCCAGTACTTGATAACCGGAGCTGATCAGTTAACACCTAAGGATGTATCAAAAGCACTAAAATCTTCATCTTTTAAAAAGCAACTCCCAAGATTCTTTGCAAAAGATTGGTCATCGTCGCACCACACACGTTCTGGCCGACAGGGAAGTTTACCTCGGTTTTTATGAAGAGTGTGTGAGGTTTGTTGTGGTCGATGGCAGAATCGAGAAGCAGGAGATAGAAAGTCTGTATTGTGATCATCCTGAAGCAGATACACGGGTATGTCTACACGTGGTCAATGCTGATCGCAAAAAACCAGCTGGTAACATTGCCGTCCGAGCTGGTGATACGGACATACTGGTGATTTTATTACATCATATACAGAAAGTTGCATCTGTCATTTGGATGGATGTTGGTACATCTGGACGCGGCAATAGGCGATACATCAACGTGTCAGCTATAGTGGATGAAATTGGAGAAAAGATCTGTTCTGCACTGCCGGCATTCCGTACATACACTGGCTGCGATTACATGGCAGCTTTCGTGCAAAAGGGCAAGAAATGCCCGTTGGCTCTCCTTGATCGCGACGATCAATATCCTGGTGCATTTGCAGATTTGTGCTCGGGATCTGTTTCAGAGGAATCGTATCAGGCACTGGAGGATTATACATGTTCATTATATGGTGCTCGCAAATTAATTCCAATTAACGAGTACAGATTCAAAGTGTTTGAGAAAGCTTTCGGACCTAAGGATGAAAGAAGACCATTATCTAAACTGAAGGGTTTGGATGGTAGTAGTATTCCGCCTTGCAAGTCTGTTGTCTGTCAGAAAATTGACAGGGCGAAATATGTGGCTTCTATGTGGCATTCTGCTGCATGTAAAAATCTACCGATGGATCCTGGAAATGGATGGGAACTTGTCGATGGCTCCTATAGAATCATATGGTTTAATGGCCCACAGATGCCGGAATCCGTCATTCCAGAAACGCCAGAATGTGAAGATACTGATGATGAACATGAACCTGGCTGTCTTTATGATGTTTCCTATAGAATCATATGGTTTAATGGCCCAGATGCCAGAATCTGTCATTCCAGAAACGCCAGAATGTGAAGATACTGATGATGAACATGAACCTGGCTGTCTTGATGATTCCACTGACGAAATTGCCGAATAATTATCCATATTGTTGATGTCAAACACAAACATCTCCTATAGTTTGACTATTTGTTCCGCTTTACTATTTTGAGACCAGTAAACTTATGGATTATTTTTAAAGTGGGTGATTCACATTCACAACCTGGCGATTTATTACACCTGAGAAAATTCGAGCCTCTTTTTGTTTTGGAAACCATATTTTTTGTTCTGGAATTTCTAGTCTGAGGTTTTGACAACGCGCCTAGCTGAAGGCACCTGCCAGTGTTTGATTTCAGAGCAGACGCAAACAAATTGTAGGCCTATGGGTTGTGAATGTGGACTACCCGCATTAAAGGGAATATGAAATTATTTCCACACGTTATAACTTCTGGCATAATTAAGAACGATAACTCGTCCTTTCGGGTTATTTATAACGTTATGCTTCACTACCGTAACCTCAATCCCTTTAAACACTTCGGAGGTTGAGGTAGTGAACATGACACTACAGAAAAACCGTAAACATGAGTTCTAAATTATGCCATAAGTTATGACGGATGTAAATAATAACAGCCATCCCATTTCAACAAAATTGTAGGGTGTACGGGAGTGTAATTCAAAATTACCATTTGACATTTTGGACCCGTTTAAAGAACCGCTATTTATTTTAAAACAACAGGAAATATCTGTTCTTGTGTACAAGTTGTTTATCATCAGTAAAAGTTGTAAATTTTCCTGCATAAAACTGGTTGGCGTGCGCAATTATATAAATAAACGTGCTTTTTAACATTTTGGGATACCTCCCAAAAGACCCTTCTGATTTGAAAACGCCAGAACATTTTTGTTCTGAAGGCGTGTTTTTATGATCAGTGGATATGGTTGAGTATTCTATATAAAAATGCTGGACTTGCACGATAGTGTAATTAAAAGTGAAAAATGTACATTTTGGTGTACCCCCCAAAAGACCCCTTCTGATTTGAAAACGCCAGGAAAATTTCGTTCTGAAGTTGTGTTTTTTTGGTCAGTGAATGTAATACACTATTCCATATAAAAATCGTCGACTGGCGCGATAGTGTAATTAAAAGTCATTTTTGGGGTATTTTGGGGTCCTGTGGCCCCAAAATGCCAGAATTGCGCAACTTAAGAAATGGGTTTTCCATCATGGTC
Source organism: Pictodentalium vernedei (assembly GCA_031216915.1). NCBI lineage: Eukaryota > Metazoa > Mollusca > Scaphopoda > Dentaliida > Dentaliidae > Pictodentalium > Pictodentalium vernedei. Next base: position 476,846,566 of record CM062297.1, on the reverse strand, counting down.
TATTCCCGCCAACAAATTCGAGGCATCAAACATTCCTTGCATGATAGTGTAATTAAAACCCTCCTGGCTCCCTAACTAGAGGCAAAGCCAGCCACCCCAGGTCCCCTGTGGCTATACCGCTGCAGTTGTTCCTAACCATGTGTTATCTGTCTGAAGCATGGCTAGAAACAACAACTCAGTACATATTACCTTTTTTCACCACAATCTGAACACTGATCTCTATAAAACTAGATTGCTGCACATTGGTCACACATAGAAGTGTCTCTACTGCTGCCTTTTCAGGGATGGGGATTTGGAAGGGGGGGGGGGGGCTGCAGAAGCTGCTATAAATAAACCATGTTCAACAGAAAAAAGAAAAAAAATTCTCAAATGTTCAAATATTTTCAAGTTCTGATGCCTCTCAATTGCTGACCACTTTTTAGCCCTCAGAACTCTGGTGGTGTAACAGAATTTTCTACCAACATTCAGTTTTTCTCTCATTTAACTATGAATTTAACCAATTATATCTGGTTTGACAGAGCTCACTGAGCTCTGTCAAACAAGGTATATTTGGTTAAATATCAAACTGCATAATGGGAAATATTTGCTGCTGGAAACGTTGTGATTTTGACATCAGAGTGCAAAGGGTTAAAGAGTATACTTTGATATCTGTGAATAATGAATACGTTGATGAGGTGCACATTTTTCATAGCAATGCAAACTGAATATTTACAACATATTTTAGTTATTATTGACAAAAAACACATGCTGAGACTGAAAATTGATACAATGTGACTAGTTTCTGTGCTAGGTAAACACCACGATATTTGATGAAGTGAAAGCTGTTATTCTGTGACTAGTGACTGTGTAGCAGCTTTCAAGTCATCAAATATCATAGATTGGGAGGAGTTACCACACTGATGGACTTGATGCCATCTTTGGGGGATGGGGGCAGTTTGAGTAGTGACATTTTTGGCTGACATTCCAGCTATACAGTTGTATAGAGATCAGTGATGAAAAATCTCATACAAAATGAGAGGCATGTGGACTCAACTGTAGACCCCTAGGCTTTGAGTATCCTGTGTAATGTAGAATTCCACAAAAAGTTACTTGTAAAATCAGATGGAGATCAAAGCTTCTTAACAGATATAACCTCTAACAACAGAAATCAGGTAGACTATAAAGGCTTTACCAAGCCATAAGAATGACTAAGCATAGCCACCAATCTTCTCTCTACCAAAGACAAAAAGCATAATGACTGAGGAACATCAAGAGGCTTAGCCTCGAAAACGTGTAAAATAGAATATAATCATCACCCTGATCCTCAGTCATGGCATAATAGAAGTCCCCACAAAAAGAAGCAACCGCTACAGACTAATAGGAACGAGCCGTCACGACACCTTGAGGGACCAGCTGTCTATGATGCTTCATCCTGTTCTCTTACAAGAAATCAAGGATTCGTCGAGTAAAGAGAACGCAAAAGCAAAGTGTCAAAAGACAAAGTATGAGCTAAAAACAGCCTATTCTGTCACAAGAGACTGGAAAAGTACGGAATAAATAGACTGTGCCGGCAAATCTCTACTAAGGGGAATTGGACAAGAGATTTGCAGCATACAGAGCTCCAGAACGACTAAATCATAATCAGATTGAAGCAAAATTATTTTTTCTTCTTATGATGATAAGAAAAATAAAAAAAAAATGCTTCAAAGTCCTAGCCATAGTATCCGATACAAAATGAGAAACCACAAATGGATCTATGTGCAGGAAAGGGGAATGGTGGCATTGCCATAACCAGTTCTTGTCAGATCACCGAAGTTAAGCAACGTTGAGCTGGTTAGTCCTTGGATGGGTGACCGTCTGAGCGATCAATCCAGACTCCTGCGTTGTGTCCTTGGGCAAGGCACTTAACCCTGATTGTCCACATGGGAGCACGATGACGCCATGTATTAAGGCATACTGCACGCTGAAGGTGCGCATGTTTTCAACCAATCTAACCCTGCCTGTGCTGCAGTGCAGAGTTACATTGTTGGGGAGCTGGCAGCTGCTCGTTGTTACTCGGTAGTTCTCTCTGAGTACTCCAACTTCCTCCACCCGTAAAACTGTCACCGACACGATATGTCTTGGCTGTTAAAGTGTCATTAAACCCTAATAAATAAATAATGTGCAGGAAAGATAAAGCTACAAGACCCGTAATAGGGAAATCGGAGAGTAGGTCTGTAGTTGACAAGTTGTTGGTTCAGCGAAAAAGTACAACTGAAAGAGTCAGGGTAATGTCGAGAAGCTACCTGACTAACCTGTACAGTCTGCAAGGCTTGACGTATTGATATATAAATCAACAGGAAAAAGCCAGGCAACATTTCATGAAAGCAATGGCACCTGATCTACTAAAGGTCTCAAGAGTGGTGAATATAAAATGAGTGTGTCAACCCCTATAGTTTGAGCACCTATCAGGCGCAACGTTACACTCACCCCCGAGACATAGGACTCAAAAAAGTAGCTGGATGTCCCAAGCACATACATTCCAGAAAAGGAATCGGCCATATTGACGTCATATTGTATGAAGCTGAGTCACTCCGAAGGACTGACTCGAAACCAGAATTGTTAACCAAAAGTGAATAAGCTTCAAAAAGAAGGCTGAATGACGGAAGTAGCAAACCTTCTCTCAATGGTAGACAAACAATGAACCATCTGAGATGTTATACCAGTTATAACACCAGGAACAAAGTTCAAAAAGAAACTCTAATGATTCTACCAAATCATATGAGCAGAAAAAATCAGAATCATCATAAAAGACAACAACAAAATCATCAATGTTACTCAAAGACGTAATGAAATTTGGGTCATTGCCGGATGAAGAAGTGACAGTTATCGGACTGCGAGATCGACAGTCGCGACTTCATACAGGTGCCTGGTTGATAAAATGATCAGCTGGTCTCTTATAACAGACTGAAGAGTCTGCTAACGAAGACAAAGTCTGAGCATTTTGTTCATTGCAGACAATGGGCTTAAATCGACCTGTTCCGTAGAAACAATTCAGAATGATAATGTATAGCTGGCAATTCATTCAGATGAGCATGCCTATGAATGCCAGAATCATAATTCTGGTGAAGTGATGACTGAACTGGAGTGGAATGCGTCACCTCACCTGATCTGCAATATGGTCTGACTGAAAGGTGACAAGCGATGATCAGCGGAGAAGAGTCGAATGCAGCAGACTCGTCAACAGGGTATCGGAATGAGTCTGAACATGACTTGCCGCAACTAGGCTGCAATATTACCAAAGTAAGAGACAGGGTAATGTGTGGGAGCCACCCGACTACAAACTTGTACATGATGTAAGCTCAACGTATTGATACAGGACGTTTGAAGTCGGATAATTGCATTAAAATTGTACATTTGTAAGCTTGATGTATTGATACAAGGCGTCTGACATCAGTTAATTGTATGAAAATTGGTCTAAAAGCCTACATAAATCTGAGGTAAGTGAAAACTCCCTATACCAGACCTACCTGATGAGGTTTCCATACAAGACAGAACCTCAGTGTGTGAGCTAGAAAGTGCATAAACCCCTTTTAGTTGTGCACCTACCTGGCACAATGCTCACACTACATCAGCTAAAGAGTCGAATGTAGCAGACTCATCAACAGGAGTTCAGCTTGAGTCTGAACACGAATTGCCGCAACTAGGCAACAATAGTACAAAAGTAAGAGCCAGGGTAATGCGTGGTAACCTCCTGACTACAAACTAGTACCATTTGTAGGCTCAACATATTGATACAGGACATTTGATGTCGAATGATTGAATCAACGTTGGTCATAGAGCCAACATATGTCTGAGGTTCGTGAAAGCTCCCTAAATTACCGGACCAACCTGATGAGCTTTCACTACAAGACTGAACCTCAGAGTGTGAGCTTGAAAAGGGCATACACCCTTTAAGTTGTGCACATACCACTCGCAAAATCCCACACTAATCCCAGATACATAGGACTCTTCTCTTAGAGAATCAATTTCAGGACCTGACTTAAGTTGGACCCGACTGAATTGACATCCACAGACATCAATTCTGTCCTACAGAGTGTTGCGGCGTTAGCGTTAAAGGCCAACTTGGGACAGGAATCTTTAGGTGACATAAGGCCACCGATTCAATGACTGACGATGCAAAACTCATCTTGGGGAATGCCCTAATACCAAAACACCGCAAATCCAAAGTTTCCAAAATTGGACCATAAACCAAGCCTATAACAGAAGAATTATTGTTCTCATACATATAATTCAATCACAGGGGTGGAGTAGATACACCAGAAATAGGTGTACTTCGAGCATCCTACTTTGCATTATCTAAAAAAAAAAGGACTTCACGTCTGACCACAACTATTCGGTCTGAACACCGCATACAGCACGTTGGAATCAAAAGTAAATCCATTACAGGAAATGCAATCAGAGTGGACATCATCCACATGCTACTTATGATTGCATCTGACACAATGAATGGTTCACGGCATTCTGGAACTAGAACTTGAAAAATAAAACGGAATAGGTTAACATATGGCAAAGAATATATTTGTTATGATACATTGAAAAATATCATTGAATGTAACCTGTAAGGATGCTAAAGCATAATAGACTGGGAAAACATCAACTTACTACAATAGGACCAAATATGTTGAAAATGGTCCGTAGCTGAACAAATATCAACCCCCCCCCCCCCCCCCCCACCCCCAAAAAATATATCAAAAAATATTTTTTGCATAGGGAGAATAATAAGTGGTAAATAAACATAGATATATAAAATAAACATGAAATCTGATTCCCAGTACAGAATTTAACCCGGAAACCCACCAATGTGCAAAAAATGAGGAGGGGGGAGGGGAGGGGGCAAATTTTTGTAAGAGGCCAGAAGAGCCTTACATCTCCCAAAAGGTGAAAATTTTAAGCCTTCACATAAGCCCAAGTCAATCATTCCCATGCAATGTTATGAGCATAAGCCAAAATACACACTGTGGGAGAAAAACAGACTGAGACCGAAGCCCAAAACTGAAATTACGTCAGTGTGAAGGTTGAGAGAGGTGGAATTTAACAGGAAAGAGATAAACATCCACATAAAAGCATCTTAGACAGTGAAGTAAGTCACTGTAATGATCTAAAGCAATTTATAAAGCAAATAAATTTGCACGAAAATTAAATTTCTTGACCAAAATTTATTTTTTTATAATACTTACCAAAACGATACAAAGTGCCTAATATTCCCCTTTACTACCAGATGAAAAAGAGAGCAGACTTTAGAGATCCTAAGAAAACCCCTCTTAGGAGACCGTAAAACTGACAGAAGACAAAAAAGAAACCGAACCGGTTTTGCCAGGTGCCAATGTGTGTAGGTACACAAAACCTGGCGTATTGTACCCTATTTGACCTTGAACCCATTGTCCAGTTCCCGCCAGAATTGCACAACAACAGTGGCGGCGCCAGAAATTTTTTTGTGGGGGGGGGGGGGGGGGGGGGGCAACTAGGGGGGGCAGACTCCCATGAAGGGGGGGAAATACGTAAAGGATCATATCATTACTTTGTTATGAGGTAGTCCAAACTTGGACCCAAAGTCTGTAATATACTTTTTTGGTATACCAAACCAAAAAATTATATTACCGACTTTGGGTCCAAGTTTCGACTATATGTAATGGTAATTAGCGGTCCTCCTTTGAGAGAGAGAGAGAGAGAGAGACTTCAAATAATTGAACAGTGCAAGGGAGATAATGCCTGTCTGTCATAATGCGAAATCCATGAATTTTTTTAGACAAGGGATATGGATAGACATGCCTTTGTTGGCTCATAACTTAATTATAACTTATAAGTATCTGCATCCGAGTCTTTAAATCTCTACTGCCTGGATGTGTTCATCAGCTAGCCTGAGGCTTTGGGCTAAGTGTGTATGGGAAATTATTGGGAATAAAAAAAGAGAGGGGTGTGTGTGTGAGAGAGAGTGACTGAATGTGCTTGTGTGTGAGGGTGGATGGAAATGCATGCGAGATGGTTGGGGGGGGGGGGGGGGGGCAAAGCCTCCATTGGGGGGGGGGGGGCAAATACACCCCCCATGCCCCCCCGTAGCACCGCCACTGCACAACAATGTCAATTTCCAATTTTAAATTAAATACAATGTACATGTATACGTAAGTGCGGGGAGGCAAGCAATTATAATAGTAGTTATAATGCTGGGAGGGCATCATTTTGTATCACTTTGGTAAGTATTTTAAAAAAAAAAAAAATTTGGAAAAAAAATTTAATTTTTTCCCAACTTACCCAAGTGATACAAAGTGCCGACTGAACAATAGGTATGGAGGGAGTATAATGTATATTGAGCTATAAAAATAATAAAAAATTAAGGCCATAAAAGCATACTAAGGGAACATAAAGCCCTTATGACCAAAATAAGAAATTTCAGCATGTCCTGGGAAAAGAGTTAGCCCTAAGGAAATGATGAAAAACAGTATAAACAATCAAGCTATAACTCAAATAAGTTCAATATGAGGTATACACACACATATATATATATATATAAACATACATACAGATACATATATAAATACATGCGCAATACATGCCCTAAATACAAGGTATTACTCCCAAGCAATAAAGTATGGAGGGCTTCAAAGTAACTGATAAAACAGCCAGACTGAGAATGGGGAACAGGCAGGATGGAAATCCTCAGAAGCTAACCAGTTCAGAACTAACCTCGAAAAAGTCATGGCATTCAAAATGCAAACATTCGATTCTTTACTGTGAATACGAAATAAAAAAACGATGGTTGTCAAAACAAACTTGAGCCTACTGGACGTGAATATGAGTAAACTCCAAATTCAAAAGATATTTATTGTGGTAAAAGATACTAGCAACAGCCAGTGACATATGTCAGGCATTAATACAGATGGAGGAGGCCTGACAACACAGAGAACCACCAAGCTAAGGCAAGAAACTGTCTGAAACAGGAACTGCTTGTACTGCTATCACAAACTACTGAATAAAATATTCGCATGAGAAAGCCAGAACTCTAACCTATGAGCTGAGAGTCTCTGCTGAAAATACTGATCAAAAGGAAGGGATATATACACACTCTGATTACTGCATTAATAATTCTATTCTCTTAATATTTCATATTAGAGAAAAAAGACTACCAGCTGTTCGGAATAGCACTTAGCCACAATATCTAATCAATATAAGTCCTGAAAGATCCGACTGAGCATAAGGCAGATCTAAAGAAAGACTGATCAGAGAGAAGCAAACAATAATGAAAGTCAAAAAAGCATGCAAGAGAATTAATGGATAAATGACTTAAGTAATAAATAATTAAGCATATCCCAACATATTTTTCAAACACAATATATGATCAGAAGGCTGCTAAAAGCCTAATAACAATAACTCCAGTAGGAACAAGATAGAGCTCACACATGCAAAGCAATTTAAACAAATTAGCCTATAAAATTAAATGTTCATTCTATACAGATTGAGAAAAAACAATTAATATAAAAGGCATATAATCAACTGCCAATGTTAGATGAGAGGGTTTTCAAGAACTGAATCAGTGAAAATTGGTAGAACTCCCATCCATTAAGTGAGCTTATAATAGGAAATTCTCATAGCAAGGAGAATAACAGGGTGACGGAAGGATAAAGTGCATGAAAACAAGGTACAAGATAAAACATGATGACTGCCCTATGCACCTCCCCCCTCCCCTCCCCCATTTCCTATCTTCCTAAAATAAAATAACCATAGAGTTATATTTAGATATTATTTATTTATTGGTGTTTAAGGTCACATACTTATGCACAATGGCTAATCATGACTGTGACAGTTTTACGGGTGGAGGAAGCCGGAGTACCCTGAGAGAACCACCGAGCAACGACGAGCAGCTGTCAGCTCCCCAACATCGTAACTCCGCACTGCAGCACAGGCAGGATTAGATTGGTTGAAGACATGTGCACCATCAACGTGCAGTTCACCTTAGTACACGGCGTTATCGTGCCCCCATGTGGACAATCGGGGTTAAGTGCCTTGCCCAAGGACACAATGCGGGAGTCCGAATCGATCGCTCAGGCAGTCACCCATCCGAGGACTAACCGGGCTCGACATTGCTTAACTTTGGTGATCTGACAAGAACTGGTTGCTGCAACCCAACCATAGAGTTAGGAAAATAGGAAAAAAGGAATAAAACAGTCTAAATAATATATAAAAAACTGTTTACAGATATAATAATTCAGTGAGCTAAAGTGGGGGGGGGGGAGGAACAAAATATTAATCTAGTACCTCTAAAATAAGTGTTTGACCACCGAGGTGGTATTAGTCCCCTACGGTGCTTTTGTGACATAAGGTGTTTTTATCACAGAAGACACTAGAGTAAATAAGCATCTTGGATTTTGAAAAACAAATATTGAGCGTGCATAATCCCCTCACAACCCTTTATCTATGTACCATATATGAAAGGCGTAGACTGAACCATGTTGGAGGGAGGGGTGGTAACATATAATAGAGAAAAAAGCTTAAAAAACACAACAAAAATTGCCGCCATTCTGCCATCTTGGATTTTGAAAAATAAATATTGACTGTGCATCATCCCCTCAGAACCATTTATCCATGTACCAAATATGAAAGGTGTAGCTTGAAGCATATTAGAGGGAGAGGTGGTAACATAAAAACAGACAGACAGACAGACAGACAGACAGACAGACAGATGTTAGATTTTGAAAAAAAATATTGAGCATGCATAATCCCCTCACAACCCCTTTATCCATGTACAATATATGAAAAGTGCAGCTTGAACCATGTTGGAAGGAGCAGTGGTAACATAAAATAGAGAAAAAGGCTTAAAAAACACAACAGAAATGGTTGCCATGGCGCCATTTTGAATTTTGGAAAAAAAATATTGAACGTGCAACATCCCATTACAACCCTCTATCCATGTGCCAGATATAAAAAGTGTAGCTTGAACCATTTTGGAGTGAGGGGTGGTAACATAAAATAGAGAAAACACGCTTAAAAAACACAACAAAAATGGCCGCCATGCCGCCATCTTGGATTTTGAAAAAAAAATATTGAACGTGCATCATCCCCTCCCAACCCTCTATCCATGTGCCAAATAAGCAAAGTGTAGCTTCAACCATGTTGGCGGTAGGGGTGGTAACATGAAAATAGAGAAAAAAAGCTTAAAAAACACAACAAAAATGGCCGCCATTCCGCCATCTTGTTCGTGCATCATCCCCTCAGAACCATTTATCCATGTACCAAATATGAAATGTGTAGCTTAAAGCATGTTGGAGGGAGAGGTGGTAACATAAAAAACAGACAGACAGACAGATGGACAGGCGGACGGACAGAAGGACGGACGAATTTTGGAAAAAAAATATTGAACGTGCAACATCCCATTACAACCCTCTATCCATGTGCCAGATATAAAAAGTGTAGCTTGAACCATGTTGGAGTGAGGGGTGGCAACATAAAATAGAGAAAAAAGCTTAAAAAACACAACAAAAATGGCCGCCATGTTGGATTTTGAAAAAAAAATATTGAACGTGCATCATCTCCTCCCAACCCTCTATCCATGTACAAAATATGCAAAGTGTAGCTTGAACCATGTTGGTGGGAGGGGTGGTAACATGAAAATAGAGAAAAAAAAAAAAGCTTAAAAAACACAACAAAAATGGCCACCATTCCGCCATCTTGGATTTTGAAAAAAAAAATTTGAGCGTGCATCATCCCCTCAGAACCATTTATCCATGTACCAAATATGAAAGGTGTAGCTTACAGCATGTTGGAAGGAGAGGTGGTAACATAAAAAAACAGACGGACGGACGGACGGATGGATGGATGGATGGATGGACGGACAGACAGACGGACGGATGGATGGACGGACAGACAGCCGGACGGAGTGCAATCCTATAGTTCCCTTACGGTTCCCGCAGGGGACTAAAAAACTGTCACGCACAAATAGTAAGTCACGTGTTCACAAAAAACAGTGCCAGTAGAAGCGAAAGAATGACAGTCGCGAATATGTTGAAATATGACTGAAATTAATGAAAATCAATAGATAAAATAGGTAAGTCAATAATCATAATAATATAGTTACCTAAATAGAGCCCATTGCTGCCTAAAAGGAAATGAAAATTATTCCAAACAAAATAAGAAAGGAACTGGCACAAGATTATCTCGGAAAATCTTCTGATTCAGGTCAGAAAATAGAAATAAAAACTGAGTATGGAGGACCGGACGCACCAACAGAAAGCATATATAAAATTCCTGTGGTAGTTAGAAAAACTGCTATGTGACCATACATAGCAAACACGTAAGGAATAGAGTAAAGGTATGGTCTTACTGAGAAAGAGAAATAAGACCATATTGAACAAGCTGATGAGCCCTGGGGTCAGTACATACAAAACCCATCAGGGACGAAAAAGAAAAATCTGTCACCCTATTTGAAGTGATTCACCTCCCAGTCAATTTAGGGTTGATGGAGGCGAAAAGACTTCCACTTCAACCAAATGAACCTCTAGATCTACTAGATCTGGTGGAGGGCTGAGAAGAAATGGATTGCGACTGAGCAGAGAATGCAGTCGAAGATAGACATCAAGAATAGCCCTTACATCTAATAAAATAGCCTGAGTTATCAGCAAACAACAGGCATATCAAAACAGGTGTGAAAAACATTTCAAAACTCCTCCTTGAACAGAATAGAATGAGCCATAAGAAGGAAGGAGAATGAAACAGAATACATTGTGCAACAGAAAGGGATGAGATAAACTAAGAAATATCATCCCATCACAAGAGTACTATTTATTTATTTATTGGTGTTTAAGGTCACGTACTTATACACAATGGCTAATCGTGACCATGACAGTTTTCGGGTGGAGGAAGCCGGAGTTCCTGGAGAGAACCACCGAGCAGCAATGAGAAACTGTCAGCTCCTCAACATTCTAACTCTGTTCAAGCTCGGCTCAAGCAGGGTTACAGTGGTTGAAGACGTGCTCCATCGATGTGCAGTATGACTTACGCCGTGGTTTTTAGCCCTGTCTAAATGCGACAACAGACTTTTTGTGCGGTCGTGTGTAATTTTCGGATGAAGACGAAGCCGTAAGACTAGCCGACCCTGGCAGCCTATTAGAAGGAGCATCCCGGACAGGAAGTCATGGATGTAAGCTCCAACTGATGCAAGTTCTTACCAACAACCTCTGACCCCAGATGTTGTTGTAAGAGAGAGGGGCCTCTCTCTTGCTCGCGGTCGTGGAAGACCTGGACGAGCATACCTCAGAACTTGTCTGCTTCCTCCTTTCCGTCATCGCAGGGTGAGCATGTTTCGATATTATAGTGCTCGCAACACCCTTTTTCCTTTCCTCGACCGCTACGGACTTACCTGACATCATATCACCCATATTCAGTGATAGAGCGCCGGTTGTGCTAGCTGGTGACAAGGACGAAAACCACATGATCTGTGATCTGGGGCTTTGTCTATTTCATTGAGCACTTTTGGTGCTAGCTCTAATTGTATATTGTGACGACGGAAGCACACTATCTGACAGCATCACAAAACCTCACCATGTTCTTGTTCCTGTGTAAATAGAAACTAAGGACCAGCAGTGTCCCCTCGCCTAACAACAAACCATGACACCCGTCACTAACGCTGTCAAAATCTGACACATGGTGCAAGAATGAGTGGTAGAACATCGACTATAAGCAAGACAACGACCATGTAAATAGAGGAAAGGCTTCCTCATATTTGAGAAATATTATTACCTAAAAGCTAAAATAGGTTGATTGTACCACCACCAAATCTACATAATATAAGATAACATTAAAATATATAATCGATGCAATAAATACACCTAAAAGAAATTTTTTTTTTAAAAATAAAAAAAATTTGGAAAAAAATTTTCTTATATAAGAGCCCAAGTTCCCAAAGGGAACGATGAGCCCAAAAGAGCCTAAGTGTGGACAAAATTATAATAATATCCAAATGAAAGTGTCAATGACACTGTAGCTCAACTTGTTAAGACATGTATATGTATAGTATGTGACACAGCAATGACAAACATCTGAGTAATGACCTGATAACAAAAGTACATATAAAGTATTGTAACAGTCTGTACATAAATACTGACCGTAGCCTGTAACAAATGTATAGGTAAAGTATTGTAAAAGTGGGTGACAGTCAGATGCTAAACTAGAAAAGAAATCTTTGAGTCCCAAAGTGGGTCTGACTGAACCCCAAAATATGTGTTCTCATAGCACAGTGATAACAAAGGCACCCCAAAACACACTTGTTCATGTCTCAAGGTGAAAACAAAGGTACCCAAGAAGTTTCGTGAAGATCAGTTCATAAATACGAGCTGTATAGAAGTTGTGACAAAAAACTGATTGGACCTAATTTCGGTACAAAATAGCCACTGGCAGCCATCTTGAATTTTGGACCGCACCCAGAAACACTCGTTCTTGTCTCAAGGTGATAACAAAGGTACCCAAGAAGTTTTGTGAAGATTGGTTCATAAATACAGCTTCTAGCCCGAGGAGTATTGACATGTGCATTTACAGTGTATAAGTAGCACTGAATAAATCAAAATTCATCTAATTTGCATAATTTCTGCATGAGAAAAAAACCTGTACTATATGTGATGTATTCCATGTTACTAAACATTCATACAAAAATTTATTCAAATCAGAACTTTCATACAGAAGTTCTGTACAAAAGACTGAGTGCACTAATTTTGGTACAAAATGGCTGCTGGTGGCCATCTTGAATTTCGAACCACACCCAAAAACACTTGTTCTCATCCCACAGTGATAACAAAGGTACCCAAGAAGTTTCGTAAAGATCGGTTCATAAATACGGCCTCTAGCCTGAGCCGTATAGAAGCTGTGTACAAAAAACTGATTAGACCTAATTTTGGTACAAAATTGCCACTGGCAGCCATCTTGATTTTAGACCGCACCCAGAAACACTCATTCTCGTCCCAAGGTGATAACAAAGGTACCCAAGATGTTTCGTGAAGATCGGTTCATAAATATAGACTCTAGCCCGAGCCGTATTGACATGTGTACCTACTGTGTGTAAGTAGCACTGAGAAAATCAAAGTTCATCTAATTTGCATAATTTCTGCACGAGAAAAAAACCTGTATTATATGTGATGTATCCCATGGTACTAAACATTCATACAAAAAATTATTCAAACCAGCGCTTTCATATGGAAGTTCTGTGCAAAAACCTGATTGCACCTAATTTTGTACAAAATGGCTGCCATCGGCCATCTTGAATTTTCAGTCCGGACCGGACCCAAAAACACTTGTTCTCATCTCACGGTGATAACAAAGGTACCCAAGAAGTTTCGTAAAGATCGGTTCATAAATATGGCCGTATTGACATTTGCACTTATAGCGCTGAAAGTAACACAAAAAAAACATCAAAGTTAGTCTAATTTGTATAATTTAAGCACGAGAAAAAAACCCGTATTATATGTGATGTATCCCATGGTACTAAACATTCATACAAAAAATTATTCAAATCAGAGCTTTCATATGGAAGTTCTGTACAAAAAACAGATTTCTGCATCGTCGGAACAAAATGGCGGCTGGTAGCCATCTTGAATTTCAGACCGCACCTAAAAACACTCGATCTCGTCCCACGGTCATAACAAAGGTACCCAAGAAGTTTCGTAAAGATCGGTTCATAAATACGGCCTCTAGCCCGAGCCGTATCCAATTGCTGACGTACGGACAGACGGATGACGGGCCATGACAAAAGCTCAAATTTGGCTTTGCCAAAGTTGAGCTAAAAATGAACTGCCACACTACCGGAATATTTTATGTTACTTATAACCGTAGTTTCCCTAAAAATAATAGGAAACTACCTATACAAATAAAGTAATGTCAATGTAAACAACTTCAAAATAACAGGAGGCCCCACAGGGCCTGAAGCGCTCATCTTGTACAGAACACAATTTAAACAGAGTCCAAGAATGAGTCTACATTAAGCAAGCCATCTCCATAGGCTACATTGTCAATCCTTGAGTCCCTCAGGGGTGACAAAAATAATCTGGGCATCATGCCTTTTCTTCAGTTGATCATAAGTAAAATGTAGAGCTCCCCCATGAAGCCACTTGATACAACCTATGTGGATTAATCTTAGTACCTCTAGAGGGTACTGAATACAAAATTTTTAATTCTTCAGCAAAATGGCCAATTCTGGCTCCCACAGAGAGCCCAAATATTAACCCAGGCTCTTGATTTGAACACAGTTAAATCTGACTTCCCTAGAGATGTTGTGTACCGAATATGAAAGCATTCTGACTGTTGGATCTGAAGAAGAGAAATTGTAAAGAAATTTCTTCGAATTGCACTAAGTTCAAATTTGGGCTACCATAGCGAGCCCAAATATTAACATGTGGATCCGATTTGAACAAACTTGAATCTGACCCCCCTAGAGATGTTGTATACCAAATGTGAAAGCATTCTGACAAGTGAATCTGAAGAAGAAGATTTTTGAAGAAATTCCCTTATATTGTACTAAGTTAAATTTCATGTTCCTATATGGAGCCCAAATATTAACCTAGGCACTCAAATTGAACAACCTGGAATCTGCCCCCCATAGAGATGTTGTATACCAAATATAAAAGCATTCCGACTGGTCGATCTGAAGAAGAAGATTTTTAAAGAAATTTCCTCATATTGCACTAAGTAAAAATTTGGGCTACCATAGTGAGGCCAAATATATACCTAGGGATCTGATTTGAACAAACTTGAATCTGACCCCCATAGAGATGTTGCATACCAAATATCAAAGCATTCTGACTGATGGATCTGAAGAAGAAGATTTTTTTAAATTACCCTCCATATTGAACAAAGATAAAATTTGGGCTTCCATAGGAAGCCCAAATATTAACCTAGGGACTTGGTTTGAACAATCTAGAATCTGACCCTCATAACAGTGATGTATACCAAATATTAAAAGATTCTGACTGGTGGTTCTGAAGAAGAAGATTTTTAAAGAATATTCCCCATATTACCCTATGTTAAAACTTCGGGCTCCTGTAGAGAGCCCAAATATGAACCAATGAGCTTTATTTCAACAAACTTTTATCTGCCCCCCCTATGAATACTGTATACCAAATATCAAAAGATTCTGATGATTGGTTCTGGAGAAAAGATTTTTTTTAATTTTTGCAAATATGCTGACTCAGCATTTTTTCGATGCCCATTACAGAACACCCTAACATTACCGATGGCAATTTTTTTTTTACCATTCAATTCTACTGGTCACAAATAAAAGCTCTCTGTTCCGTGGGGTTTGGGAAATATGGGCGTTTGAAAATATTTCTATTTTTATCTCCCAGGGTTCCCATGGGGATGCGGGAATATTTTTTTTACTTATGACCCAATACTACCACAAACCAAATTTGGTTCATACCGGACAATCGCTTCAGAAAGTTAAAAAATTTATAGTAATTTATATATTTTTTATACTTACCAATGACCCAGACATAGCTGGTGCTAATTCTCAAAAATCTAGGGCCAAACACAAATTTTGCCCTCCAATCCCCAAAATTTGCATTTAAAACCGAAAATAACATGTCCTAAATGGTCCTCCATACTTTTCCTCCACTGTGCATGCGCAGTGTAAAGGAGGTCTCGAAATTGGCGCCAATTATCATTCTTACAAGCAGTGCCTGGTCAGCGCTATGTACTCAGCGGGGAGGTACGAGTTCCCAACTCCTGGGAGGGCCATCCCCGTCTGGGTCATTGGTAAGTATAAAAAATATATAAATTACTATAAATTTTTTAACATTTTTATACTGTACCAATGACCCAGACATAGCTGAATAGAAAAAAGGCTGGAGGGCCTAGGACATAGAGGAAAATCCAATAAGCTCAACTATATATAATAGAGTTATCCCCTCGAGGAGAAAAGGAGGATTAGGCTTTACATGTATCTTTCTTATTTATGACAAATTAGAAAGACACAACACCCTTCATAATTAAGCATAATAACATCCATGTTCTCTATTAACATCCAGTATAACCCTTTATACTAATTATTTTTAAAGTAAGCCAATAAATAAAGTAAGTCCAGAGAATTGAGACTCTTTATACTCATTAAAAGTGTCCAAGGATTGTATATTAACGCCCGTTTGACACGTGACATATACAAATGCTTCACACCAAGCTACACTTTAAAAATATGACATGAATGAATTTAAACACTAGCTTTACACTTTAAAACCATCCCGGTACCGACTCAGAATTACTGACTCCGGAGGAGGTATCCCCTTGCTTTTCACTATAAAGGAGGTGACCTAAGGGAACACCCTCCCCCCCCCTTCCCCTTGCCCTGGGTCAAATAGCCCAGAGCGAAGAGGGCAGCAGGACAGAGTCACTGCTGGAACAGAAAGCCTGCATAACTATAGTTGCAACTGTTTAGTGGACGACATTCTGAGCAACAGATAACGGACCTAAACAATGCAGGTCTCCAGAAATGGACTCAATATTTCTGAGATAAAAATTTGTGAATGTGGATGGCTGAGACCAATATGCAGCCTTCATTAAATCTGTAATAGCAACACTATTTGCGTAAGCCCAAGATATAGAAAGAGCTCTTACTTCATGAGCCGAAATCTTAAGCACAGACTGCTGAGTTGAAGATAGATTATCATAAGCAGTACGGATAGTTAATTGAATCCATCTAGCAATAGAATGGACCATAATGTCCTTTCTATTAGGCATCAAAGACAGAAAGAAGCATTTTCGTCCCTTTCTGATAAAATGAGATCTTCGTTTATAAATAGGTAAAACTCTAACCGGACAGAGTAATGGCCTACGCCCGTCTGAAGACGGAAGGGCCTTAATAACAATAGGTTCCGGATATTTATTAGGAGCCTGATTCTTAGCCAAAAATCCAACATTAGTAGTAAAGGTAATAGTGTTTCCGACACTACGATAGTGAGAATCATCCACAGATAGTGCATAAAGCTCACTGACTCTTCTAGCAGAAGAGAAAGCTAAGAGAAATGCTGTCTTATAAGATAAGAATTTGAAGTCCACTGTCTCAAGAGGCTCAAATGGCTTTTCTTTTAGTTTAAGAAGAACCCAAGCTAAATTCCATTTAGGAATTAACCTAAGGGTTCTAGGTCTATTTATCAAGAAGTTTCTAACTAATTTAGATAAAGAGACATTAGATCCAATTTGTAAACTATCATAGTGTGCATACGTATCAGATAACATAGACCTATAACCTTTAATAGTAACAGGCTGCAGTTTGATCTCATCAAACAAGTATACTAGAAAGTTTGCAATGTCTGGAATGGAGGGATCAAAAGTATCAACAGAATGATCCCTACACCAACAACAAAAGACCTTCCACTTAGCCGCATAGTTTAGCGAAGAGGAATTCCTCCTACAGTTAGAAATTGCATTCACTGCTCGTCCTGTAAAATGCTTGCCGTGCAAGAAGGACCGCACAACGGAAATACGTGAAGGTTGAGACCTTGCGGGTTGTGATGTAGTTGATGCGATTTCCCCTGCGAAAGAAGATCCTCTCATGGAGGAAGCTTCTGCGGTATGTCCCACAGCAAGCACCTGAGTAGATTTATCCACGGTCTCTGTGGAGACAGAGATGCTACCAACAGAATTTTTCATTGAGATTGTTTTATCTTTAGCAATATCTGCTGAATCAACGGCGCTGGAGGCTACGCATATCCTATCATTCCGTCCCACGAGATCGATAGAGCATCTACTGCATATGCTCGAGGATCCGGACATGGTGACACATACGTCTGTAACTGATTGTTGAGCTGTGTCGCAAATAAGTCTCTCATTGGCCGCTCCCATTGGTAGCAAATCTGATTGAATACCTGTTTGTTGAGAGTCCATTCTGACGGCAAGAAGAAACCCTTCCCTGAAAGGGGTCTGCTAATACATTCAGACGACCCGGAATATGACGGACCGAAAGTAGAACTTGGTGTTCTAGTACAAACATAAGGATTCTTTCCGTTAAATTGAATAACGGAATGGAATGAGTGCCTCCCTGGTTCCGAATATACGCTACTACTGTCGTATTGTCGGACAGGATTTGGACATGTGCTTTCTGAATAATGTTCATCCAATGACATAGTGCAAGCCAAATTGACATCATTTCTTTGATGTTTATGTGCTTGCCTAGAAACTGCGGATCCCAAAGACCCCGGCACTTCGAATCCGTTGGGATCAATGTTGCACCCCAACCTGTTTGACTGGCATCCATCATAATAGTAAAACTCGGATCCGGCAACTGCAGTGGAATTCCCAACCACTGAATGTTTGCCCAAGTCTGAATCTCTTGTTTCACTTGATTTGACAAGAGACCGTCTATATCGAGCGAATGAATCTTTACTCTCCAATTCTGAGTCAAGAAAATTTGGAGAGGACGAGTGCGTAACCGCCCCATCGGAATGAGATCCGCAGCGGCTCCACACAGACCTATGAGTCTCATGAATTATCTCGCTGTGACTTTGTCTGAGTGAAGACAATAGCGAGCGTAACAACTGATTAATTTCGCTCTGGTTAACGGCAGACGAACGAGATTGTTGTGCGTCTCGAAGCTCATTCCCAAGTGGGTGAATGACTTGGATGGCACCAGATCCGACTTCTCATTTATTATAAAACCGAGACATCGGAGTAATAAAAGCAGATTCTGCACATCGTTCTGAAGCGTTAACTCGTTGCCGTACCTCTGAAGAATGTCGTCCAGGTAGGCCGACGTTACCGCAGACGAATGAGCTCGGAAATGCATCATTACCGAGTTCATTATTCGAGTGAAAGCCCAGGGCGCTAGGTTCAAACCGAAGCACATCGCTCGGGACTGATATACAACTCCTAGGACTGCGAAGCGTAGATACTTTCTGAATATCGGATGTACTATGACGTGAAAGTATGCATCCTTGAGATCTATGCTTGTAGCATAGTCATTCACCCGAATACTCGCTCTGACTGATCAAATTATCTCCATATAGAACTTCGGAGCGACGATCAGCTTGTTTATCCAGCTCAAATCTATGACTGGACGGAACGAGCCGTCTGGTTTCGGAACCAGAAACAGATGGCTGTAGAAACCCGGTGATTCCTGGTCTTCTACGACCTCTACCGCGTTCTTCTCCAGAAGAGACTGTACTTCTGATAGAAGAGCGTCTCTTTTCTAAAGATCTGACGGAAGCTGAGTCCATTTTGGACTTCGAGTTAATGGAGGCTTTCGTTTGAAGGATATTCTTAGTCCTTCCGAAATTACCCCTCGAACCCAGGGGTCGTCCGTAATTGACGCCCGATTGTTTATAAAACTTGACAATCTTCCGCCTACCGGAACACGATAGAGGTTCATACCATCACCTCCTGGACCTGCAAGGCTTTGCGGAAGGAGAAACTACGTCCTCCACGACCCGCACCTCGCCTAGTCGACCTAGGGACGTCTGACCGGTTATCTCGGCCAGTATAACGTCCCCTACGTGAGTTGCTGCCTTGACGGTCTCTAGAATAAGACCTAGAGGATGCATAGGAACCTCTATAGGAACTTCCCTTGGGCGTAGTGCCTGTCTTACTCTTTTCTGCAGTATCCGACTTTTTAGAAGCGGATTTGAATAGCAGAGAATACGAAGTTTTCTTAGTTATCTGATCATAGATTGCTGAAAGCTTGCCGTCGAAGAGAAGCTCTCCGGAGACCGAAGCGACTCTGAGAGAGTTTTTCACCTTACCATCCACACGCGTGGATGTAGCTAGGGCCGCGTCACGTCTAACCAACTCCAGGTTTGCCACTGAAAGGGCGGAGTTATACGTGGAATAAGCTATGGCCCTCGAAAGAACTCTTAAGGAGGATTGTATATCCTGGAATTCTTTCCCTTGAAGACGTAATGATAACGCTTTAGTAAGGTGATCTGCGTATGATAAACTGTCTAAGATAACTCTATTAGACATTATTGTCATTTCCAACGTCGTGATTGGAATTGACATAGACGACGGTATAGACAATTCTAGGTCTTCAGCCTGGTCGTCTAGATGCAGAGGAACTCTCGGTATGCCCTGTTCTGCCGTTTCAAATTTGTTCCTTGAATTGATGAAAGGCAGATGTAGAGCATTTGCGGACAAGAAACCATACTTGCTCGTTTTGGTAGCAAGCTTATATATAGCGTCAATCAATAGTTCAAATGTTCTTGTGACGACATTATTGGACTGTGTCGGAAACTCAGGGACGATGTCCCTAAACCGATCAAAAAATTCTGTGTCCAGTGACGCTATCAGTCTCTTATCCAGCATCGCAGCATTCTGGTCCGACGGAACAACCTCTGGAAGATAATGCCGGATAAAATCTACGGCAGCTTTATGTTGTTCCGAAAGGGAAAACTCCAGATCCTCTGAATCCCTTTCGCCATCCTGTAGCACCATAGGAAGTTCTCGGTCGTCCGTACCTGATGCTTTAGCGGAGCGTACCGACCCAGCGTCGTCGGATAATTCCTGATCCGACAGAGATTCTGTCGTCTGCTGGGATGCTGCGATAAGTTGTGCTATTTGTGATAGCACGTCCATCACTGAGGCCTGTGGAGAAGCGGTCTTACGTTGCTTTGCCGCTGGAAGCTCCCTGGACGTTGACTCCTGCATACTTCTTTTATGCGAACATCCGGAGTCTACAGGCCTCGTGTCCCTGGCTACCGGATGGCGTGACCTGGTCGCCATAGAATCCCTGATCGTCGAAGCTGGCTGGATATCTGTGGTCACGTAGCCAAGGTGCGGTCGTGTGCGTTGCCGTGAGGATGAGGAAGCCATATTGACAGTCTCTCCGGACTGTTTATATAACGGAGCGTCCCGAGTGGCGGACGTAAGCTCCGAATGCGAAACGTTTTGTACCACAACATCTGGTCCCAGATGTTGTTGTACGAGAGAGGGACCTCTCTCGCTCGCAGCCCGGATGGACCTGGATGAGCTAGGAACCAGACTAATAGGCTTCCTCCATTCTATCCTCTGATCCGTCGTCACTGGGTGTGCACTTTGTGTTATTATAGTGCTCGCATCACCCAAATCTCCTTCCTGGACCGCAACGGACGAACCCGGCTGCCGAGCCATTCGATGAATGGTCGCTACACCGGGCGAGCTAGCGGACGCCAATGCCGTCGATCCTACTAGGGACCTCTTTGGCAATTGACGTATTTCCATGAGCACTTTTGCTGCTAGCTCTTCATTTAACTGTGACGACAGAGGCACACTTCTGGAAGAAATCACGGAAACATCACCCTGTTCTTGTTCCTCTGAAAAAGAGATTGAAAAACTAGAGTCACCTTGCGGAGAAAAGACCGGCATGGCCTTATCCCCGCTAACAACATACCGTGACACGCGTTTCCAATGTTTGTCATCCCAATTGACACACACTGAGCAGGAGTTAGTGCGAGTACACTGACTACAATTAATACAATGATTATGAAAGTCAGAGGAAGATTTCCTCTTATTACAATTTGAACAATATCCTTTCATTGTGAAAAGAACACAAAGAGTCCTAGTACTTGCACGAAACCGCTGAAAACAAAGATACATAATAACATGATCCATTAACATATAGAAAAAATAAATGAAATCAAACAAATTTTTTGAAAAAATATTTTTTCAGAAAAGCCCAAGTTTCTGAAAGTAATGTTGAGCCCCAATGGATCCCAAAAAAGCCTAAGTGTGGACAAAATTTTTAAAAATATTTCAAAAAAATTAATGCAACACTTACGTATAATAATAATGTATCTTGTTACGATTAAACTAATACAAAGACAAGAAATCACTCTCAACAGAAACCGTTGTCAATGTAAACAAGAAGTGTATAAAAACCGGAAACATGACTCCAGGCACTGATAAACATGGCCCGAAATCAGTTACCAATTACAACACTATCTGATGCAAAACAGAGACTTCCAGGGAAGAAACTGCAGAACATCAGATGGTAGATGCAGACCACAATGCCTAAACACCCATGGGTGAGGACGTAAACACGGGGAAAAAAACAGAATTCATTCTGTTACCAAGCTAAAACTCCCAAGAAATTTTAGTAATAATATTACAGAAAATATGCCAAAAGCATGGGAGAATAGCAAGGGGGGACTAAAGGAAAGGGAAAGAGGAAACACTGATCAAGCAGTGTAACTTTATAGCAAGAATGACAACAACAGGCCCATGCCTTGAAATTAGGGAACATAACATAATTTCATAAAAAAAAAAAATTTAAGTTACAGCCCTGATTATTTCCTGCCACTAAATTTTCCTCTCCTCCTTCTATTTCCTCTTTGGATCCACCATTTCTCGAATATTTATGTGTCTGGCATCATTTAAACTGAGATTTACAAGCACAAATATCAGTCAGATGTGAACTGATGAAGGGCCAAACAAAGAATGATAATTGGCACCAATTTCGAGACCTCCTTGACACTGCGCATGCGCAGTGGAGGAAAAGTATGGAGGACCATTTAGGACATGTTATTTTCGGTTTTAGATTCAAATTTTGGGGATTGGGGGCAAAATTTGTGTTTGGCCCTAGATTTTTGAGAATTAGCACCAGCTATGTCTGGGTCATTGGTACAGTATAAAAATATAGAAATTTTGGGCGGGGACAAAAATCTTACCCCTCCTATTACAAAGTCAAATATTACTTCACGAACTTCGTTTGAACAAACTTGATTCTACACCTCATATGGAAGCTCCATAGCAAATATCATGTTATTGTACACACTGGTTCTTGAGAAGAAGATTTTAAAAATATTTTGGAGCATTTTCCCCCACTCCCTCCCTAAGGGGCTGGGCATGCTGAGTTGAACAAAAATGAAATGCCCCTTTGGGACCATCACTCACACAAACTTTCACTTCAATTGGCCCAATGGCTTTGGAGGAGAAGACCAAAACATGGTGTTGACGGACGACGGATGGAGAGCGATGAGATTAGCTCAGCTTGACTTTGTCAAGATGAGCTAAAAACCGGAAACAAGACCCCAGGCAACACGGCCCGAAGTCAGTAACAGAAATAAAACTATCCAATGTAAAGCAAGATCTTCAGCAGAAGAAAAAACATTCCATCAGATGTATGATGCATGACCAAAATGCCTAAACATACCAAGGGTGAGGACGTAACCATGGGGATGTAGAGAATAATCTTCTGTATAATACGTTAAACTCCCAAGAAATTTTTAAAAAAAATTTCAATAAAACAAGCCAAAAAGCTTGGGAGTTTAACTGGGGGGATCAAGGGAGGTTAGGGAAGGAATACTTAACAAACAGCGGAAAAATCATTGTCAATCAATGATGACATCAGGCCCAGGTCCCAAAATTTGGAACATGAACTAATTTTTATAAATATTATAAAATTACAGCCCTGAACGTTTCAAACCACTGTTTCTTCCTTCCTTCATCCAGTTGGGTCCTTGGATCCACTAAATTAACCATTGATTTGTGTCTGGCATCATTGAAACTGAGATTTAAAAGCATAGAAGTCAGTTTGATGTTATCTGACTGAAGGGACAAACAAAAAATGATGTTTGCGCCAGTTTCGGTGACTTCCTGGCATCTGTGCATGTGCAGAGAGTAAATGTATGGAGGGCCAGATAGGACTTCTAATTTTCGGTTTTGCATGCAAATTTTGGGGATTGGAGTGCAAAATTTGTGTTTGGCCCTAGATAATGTTGAGTTAGCACCAGCTAAGTCTGGGCCATTGGTTACAGTATAAAAATATAGAAAAAACGGGTGCTGACGGGAGCAATTGCACTCACACCCATCTCATTTCCAGGACTGATATCATCTAATTTACTTGGAAAGTTCAATTCTCAAAATTGTCTACTTTTAAACCTTTTGAGAAAAACCCTGTGGAAACAATCTTCCCATCCCCCCTCACCCCCACCACACACCCAGTATGGAATGATCGATCAAAAACGCTGCAACTATTGCACCACCCTTAGTCCAAATTTCATCAAAATCACTTGAAAACTGAGAGAGAAAAAGCCTGTTGTTGAAATGTAAAACAACCTCTCTCTCCCCTCCCCACGGGAGTAATTTTGTAGGTTCTTTACTGCATCCTCATTAAGATTATCCTATCCCTATTTAAAGTCTGTATGACTTTTTATGATGGCTGAAAATCCAACTAATCTTCATGACCACTACCAATGCATCCTGACACTGCTTCAAAATCTTAGACAAACTAAAAAGTGCACATTTGAGGCATATGTTTTTATGGCCAATTGGCAGTAAATCACCTAATCAGACACTTGTTGGTGTTTAACATATAGTACTCTCCAACATTTACAGCACCACAAGCATGGATGCAGTTGCCTGATTTTTTTTTTTTTAAACATTTTTCTACAAATCTTGCCCAACAACCTTGCAGCATTTCTGTCTCCCAGAACCACGCAGAAGTCCCCCTGGAACCAATATACGGTTTCCTATTTCCTATAGCAGAACAAGGGTGACCTTTTTCACTTACTACAAGCTTTTTACAAGCCTATTTTAGGGTTATTCTTTTTATTTGATGCACTTTTTACCTCTTATCGCATGAAAAGTTCATCAAGCATGGCTGTATTGAGTTCATCTTGGACTGTTTTCAACTCACAAGTCGGCAACTTCTATACAAGACATTACAAGGGTCATAGCTCCCAAGAAGATTTCAAGTCAATAATGATGAAATTACGACACTGCAAAACTTCTGTTATAGATGCATCTTCCTCCACACTTTTGTTGGTGTATCTTAAAAAGTTATATAGTTGAGGTATGGTTGTCATCAAACCTGTGGGATAGGAAATTCAGCAAGAAAGAGGACTCTATTATGAAAAAAAGCTTCATGCATAGCATAGCCATGCACCTGTTAAATTGTGTAAGGGTTGCCTGAGGTGATGTGCTGCTTTGGTTAAAATGCCATATCTAAGCAGATTTGCAACAGATTTTGATGAAGTGTGGACAAGAGACTGTGGAAAGGTTGGCAAACATTCTGGGACTCTGACGGTCAATGCATTCCATCACTGATGTGGTTGGGGGTAGGACTGCAATGTCTGACATACTCTGGTGCTTTAATGTAGTTGTCTGCATTCACCTGGGAATTTGTAAGATCCAATCTCCATTCATACATTGTATAAAAATTACCAGGTGAACCTGGCACTTTCTAATGTGACCGCTAATTCGAGGACTGTCACAAAAATCAGTGAACAGCCTCAGGTGGAGGTTAATAGTATTATAGAACAGTTTTGGGGGGGTGAACCATGATTTTGGTCCTCAGGTAGAGCTGGGAGATTAACCGCAACCACGGATCAGGATCGGTAGTGTGAGAGTACCGAAAATCACAACCACACATCGGTAAACACAACCGCAAATTTGTTTTTAAATTCCAGTGTGTTTTAAGATACTGAGCGTAATATTGAATTATTACCACATAATTCACTTTATAATAAATGCAATATCTACAGTTCTGCTGGCCAAATTCTGTATATGTTTGAATGGAATTAAAACAAAACTGTTGTACACTATACTTGCACCAATGACATTTTCAAGACAATAAGCCAAGATTTGAGGCTTTCAATATCAATATACGAAACTCAACACGATGTTCATTAATATTCATGACCTGTCAACACCAAGACTAAAATGTTCATCAGTTTATCAAATGCAGTTTCCTTTGATGAACTGTAACTTGCCACTTGCTCTTTATACTGTCCGATATATTTATTTCAATACATAATTCTGAAAGCTTGATCATCAAAATCAGTTTCAAATTCACAGTTGAAGTCGGGTGGAAATTTAGGGTTACAATAACCTAAATGAGCGGCTTTTACTTTATAAAATTTTGAGGGTCGGCATAATTTTTTAGGGTCGGTTGGGTTATCCTAAACAGTTTTGATTTGTTTTTGCCTGACATTTTACAACATTACAGACATAGATATGTTATAATTATTTATTCAACTAATACAATCAACAGAAGATGCCTTGCTAGTTGTTAGTGGAAGATGTAATTATATGGCCTATCTGATAAGTATATACGGATAGTTTCTATATGCTCATGGACAACCGAAACCACAACCGAGATTTTTTTATTTAAAAAACCAAAACCGCAACTGCAGTGTAAATCCCACAACCTCCTAGCTCTATCCTCGAGCAAGGTATTAGTTCTCGAAAGTAAAGGGGTGTTACCTCAAACAGACAAATGGGTTCTACGCTTTCTATTGTATCTACATGAAAGAAATTTTGTGACAGAAGGTCACATACCGGAATCAGTTTCGGTTGTTTGTGTCAGTGTATGTGTCTGTGTGTGGGGTTAGTAAACAATGATGATCAGTTAAACACACAACACCCTGAACCTTCTACCGGACTTGCTCTTGACAAACGGAGTCAGCCACTTCGTAATGTCCAAACACAATGCAAAGTCATGAAAAAACATCCAACCGGGGACTCTCTCACAGTTCAATTTTTCAGTAATAATTTGAATGGGGAGACTGGCTCTGGAGGCCATTCTAAACAGGGTCACCCCATTTGTCACTGCAAGCCTGGTTAGAAAGTCCAAAGTCTAAAATGTGTGCCTGACCATCGGTGTTTACAAACCAACTCCCTCCAACTACACACCTTCAGTCTTGTTTAAATACTTTTGTGAGAACTTGTTTTTTCTTTTGTTCTCAGTGACCAACAAGTTCCCACAAAATCTGAAAGGCAAACCCCCTTAGCCCACTGTTTTCTTTGCATGGAATCGGAGAAAACAAAGGAAGTCTTTGTGAGACCACAAAAAGTATTGTCTATGTTCTTGCAAAATTAGGAAGACAGACCTCCTACACCAACCCACCCACCTACACACACACACACTTCAATCACTATAAGCCCGACTTAAGTTGGGGAGCAGGGTGGTGCAGGTGCATAAAAATAATTTTCCTTTTTTGCTGTAAATAAGGATACCATTGATGAACGTAGGGCTGAAAGGAATAAACTACCAAATATTTTATTGTTTACAGGTTAATGGTTTACACTGATAATACTATACTTACCAGGATCTTGTGTTAAAGCTTTTCGAAACATGTAGAAAGTAAATGGAGTTAAAAGTACTGAAACCACGAGCAATGATGTTAGTAAAGTTGAAGCTGCACACCAGTTAAGAAAAAATATCATGGATCACCTCATGGAACAATAATAGATTGATCTTTCACTAAAATATCATGAAAAAATCACTTGAAATCAAAAAGATGGTTTCACTGCTAAAAGTTACATCTTCAAACCTATCTCAACCAGACCTGTTATCTCTCCCAGTTTCACCGTGAGTCTCCCGGTTTGAGGCACCAACTCACGCTCACACGGTCAAATCCTACTTTCTCCGGATTTGACACTTTTCAAAAATAGTTGTCCTGTTCCATTTTAAAAATTAAACAAGTTGCATTGTATGCCAAATATATTCTCATACTGTCGCAGTTCCGTGAAATCAAAATTATATAAACTCAAAATATAAATTAAATAAAAACATAATCTCTCAAGTATAATTAACTTCAGCTGACCTTTTATATATACTATTGTTATGGTTCATACCAAATTTATCCGTTTTGTGTAAAAAAAAATATAATTGAAAGTTTGTTGAAAACTGAAAAAAATCTGTTGTGAGATATCACAAGAATTAAGTTACCTCACCTTACTTATATACAAACAGATTCAGAACAATCATGTCCAGGCTCCAGCAGAGTATTTTGTCTTCATTTTGAACCAACAGGATTATTTTGTTTGTTTTTGTTTCACAATGGGAGTTATGAATACTGAGGGCACCTTCTCTAATGTGAGTAATACAAAACAAATAGTTCAAATATTTTTTTTAATAAAAAAACGAAAACGAAATTACCACAATCACACACAACTTCACTGTACCGGAAACAACAGGTGGTTTTTATTAAACAAAATAATATGTATTGTTAGCACTGAGTAATTTTTTATTGTACAATAAAACCTGTCAAAAGATGAAAGTGTCAATGACACTGTAGCTTAACTTGTGTATTGTGTTTGATGAAAAGGATAATGTTCAATGTTTATGAAAGGATTATGAAATAAGACAAGAATTGTGATAATTGGGAATATGTTCATTTCTGTTCCCTGTATGCTATGTTTCTGATAAAAATAATATGAGGTGTACACTGTACTAAACAAATGAGGGGTGGGTTAATATGACCTCACAGTTAATGTATGTGGCCCTCACAGTTAACGTATATCAACAAAAGTTACCAAGTTACAGTGAAATTATTCCAAAACGAGTCATCCTATCAAGTTACATTAAAATCCCTTCATAAATATGGCCTGTAGACTGTGCTAAAGGTTTTCGGGCTTCGGGCCCTTGTAGCCGTCACTTTCCCAATTGCGTCCAAAGGGGATGTTCTCATCTAGACATTATATGAAGTCAACCTACCAAGTTACAATGAAATCCCTTCATAAATATGACCTGTAGACTGTGCTAAAGGTTTTTGGGCTTTGGGCTCGGGCAGCCATCATGGTTGAATGATCGCTACCAATAGGGGACATTCTCATCTGGGCATCATCTGGAGTGATCCTACAAAGTTACAATGAAATCCCTTCATAAATATGACCTGTAGACTGTGCTCAAGGTTTTTGGGCTTCGGGCCCTGGAAGCCGTCACAGTTGACCAATCACGAACAAAAGGGGATGTCATCATCGAGGCATTATATGGAGTCAAACTTACGGGTTACAATGAAGTCCTTCCAAAAATATGACCAACAGACTATGCTAAAGGTTTTGGGTTCGGGCAGCCATCAAGGCTGAATGATCGCAACCAAAAGGGGACGTTCTCATCTAGACATTATTTAGAGTCATCCTACCAAGGTACAATGAAATGCCTTCATAAATATCATCTTTAGACTGTGCTAAAGATTTTTGGGCTTTGGGCCCCTGTAGCGAACACAGTTGCCTAATGGTGTCCAAAAGGGGCTGTTCTCATCAAGACATTACATGAAGTCAACCTACCAAGTTACAATGAAATCCCTTCATAAATATGATCTGAAGACTGTGCTAAAGGTTTTCGGGCTTTAGGCTTGGGCAGCCATCATGGTTGAATGATCGCAGCCAAAAGGGGCCATTCTCATCTGGACATCATCTGGAGTGATCCTATGATGTTACAATGAAATTCCTTCATAAATATGACCTGTAGACTGTGCTCAAGATTTTCGGGCTTCAGGCACCTGTAGCCATCACAGTTGACCAACCATGACCAAAAGGGGATGTCATCATCTAGGCATTGTATGGAGTCAACCTAACAAGTTACAATGAAATCCTTCCATAAATATGACCTACAGACATGCTAAATGTTTTTGGGCTCAGGCAGCCATCAAGGCTGAATGATCGTGACCAAAAAGGGACGTTCTCATCTGGACACTATTTGGAGTCATCCTACCAAGCTACAATGAAATCCCTTCATAAATATGACCTGTAGACTGTTCTAAAGGTTTTCGGGCTTTGGGCCCCTGAAGCCGTCACAGTTGCCCAGTCGTGTCCAAAAGGGGATGTTCTCATCTAGACATTATATGAAGTCAACCTACCAAGTTACAATGAAATCCCCTCATAAATATAACCTGTAGACTGTGCTAAGGTTTTCGGGCTTTGGGCACCTGTAGCCATCACAGTTGATCAATCACGACCAAAAGGGGATGTCATCATCTAGGCATTATATGGAGTCAGCCTAACAGGTTGCAATGATCCTTCTATAAATATAACCTATTGCCTATGCTAAAGATTTTTGGGCTTGGGCACCCATCAAGTCTGAATGATCATGGCCAAAATGGGCCGTTCTCATCTAGACATTATTTGGAGTCATCCTACCAAGTTACAATGAAATCCCTTCATAAATATGATTTGTAGACAGTGCTAAATGTTTTCAGGCTTCGGGCACCTTTAGCCGTCAAGGTTGCCCAATCATGTCCAAAAGGGGACGTTCTCATCTAGACATTATATGAAGTCAACCTACCAAGTTACAATGAAAGCCATTCATAAATATGACTTGTAGACTGTGCTAAAGGTTTTCGGGCTTCGGGCTCGGGCAGCCATCATGGCTGAATGATCGCAACCATAGGGGACAATCTCATCTGGGCATCATCTGGAGTGATCAATCACGACCAAAAGGGGATGAAATCCCTTCATAAATATGACCTGTAGACTGTGCTCACGGTTTTCGGGCTTCGGGCACTTGTAGCCATCACAACTGACCAATCACGAACAAAAGGGGATGTCATCATCTAGGCATTATATGGAGTCAACCTAACAGGTTACAATGAAATCCTTCCATAAATATGACCTTTTGGCTATGCTAAAGGTTTTTGGGCTCGGGCACCCATCAAGGGTGCATGATCGCGATCAAAATGGGACGTTCTCATCTAGACATTATTTGGAGTCATCCTACCAAGTTACAATGAAATCCCTTCATAAATATGACCTCTAGACTGTGCTAAAGGTTTTCGGGCTTCGGCCCCTGTAGCCGTCACAGGTGCCCAATTATGTCCAAAAGGGGACTTTCTCATCTAGACATTGTATGAAGTCAACCCACCAAGTTACAATGAAATTCCTCAATAAATATGACCTGTAGACTGTGCTAAAGGTTTTCGGGTTTTGGGCTCGGGCAGTTGTCACGGTTGGCAGATCATGCCCAAATGGGGAAATTCTTGTCTAGACATCATAAGGAGTCATATTACCAAGTTACAATGAAATCCCTCCACATTAAACATGACCTGCAGACTGTGCTAAAAGTTTTTGGGTTTCGGGCTTGGGCAGCCATCACGGTTGATAGATCATGCCCAAAAGGGGATGTTCTCATCTAGGCATTATACAGAGGCATCCTACCAAGTTACAATGAAATCCCTTCATAAATACGACCTGTAGACTGTGCTAATGGTTTTCGGGTTTTGGGCTCGGGCAGCCATACCGGTTGCCCGATCGCGACCAAAAGGGGACGTTCTCATCTAGACATGACCCCAAACCTGCATATGAAATTTCGTGACGATCAGACTAGAACTGCAGGGTGTAGCCCGTGCTAAAGGAAAATGTGAACAGACGTCACAGACTCACAGACTAACAGACTTCCGCACGCGTGATGGCAATAGCTTATCTTGACTATGTCAAGTTAAGCTAATAATAAGAATGAATATTTTCTCACTAAAAATGTACAGACTGAACAAAGAATTTACATGAATAAATGGCATGAACGAAGAAGGAATGCATGTGATGGTTCTTGAATGTTTTGGTCCTGGGGCATTTCGGCCCAAGATGTTTAAGCCTCCATGTTTTGAAGCACCGGGATG
Organism: Pictodentalium vernedei; assembly: GCA_031216915.1. NCBI lineage: Eukaryota > Metazoa > Mollusca > Scaphopoda > Dentaliida > Dentaliidae > Pictodentalium > Pictodentalium vernedei. The sequence goes on along the minus strand of CM062297.1, from coordinate 476,815,277 downwards.
GGGTTGCATGAGCAAGGAAAAATAGCCGGACTGGGTGGGGTTGGTACAGGCAAAGGGTAGATAGGCATCCACTCACATAAAATTTGTGTATGTCAAGGAGAGAGGAGGGGGGGGGGGGTCATTGTCCCTGGGGGGGGGGGGGCAGGGGCTTGGACCAGTGATATCCATATTTGTAGGCTTCTACTGACAAATACCATTAAAAGTGTTAAAATAAATTATTAAAATGAAATATATCATGCATTTGGGTTGGGGGGCTGCCCGGGTGGGACTGTGGGAGGCATAATTAGGAAAATATTGATGTATTGGCCGCGCACAAAAATCTCACTGACAAGCATCCAAATCTCACTGAGACGTCCGAGAGCTCATCAAAATCTCACTGACAGTCACCTTCAGAGGTTAACAGGACTGATATCAACCCTTATTTTTCCACATCATGCCCATCTTAACTGATTAAGTTAAAAAAAAAAATATTTATGAAGTTCAAAAAAGATGAGATATCTAAATTAGGTAAACCTATTTAGTTACCTCATCTATTTCAAACTTAATGAATCAAAAGAAAAAAGGAATGAAAACAAGAGGCCCAAGGGGGCCTGAGGGCACCCGCCTGATATGGTAGTCTAAATATCAAACCAGGGAGTTGACTTGAATGAGCTGCATACGCCCGTCCTAAGAAATGCATATAGCAACTAGATGAAGAGATTGTGCCCACACAATACACATGATTTTCCTTCTATTTTCAGTTCCTGCTCTTTAACGTCCAAAAATTGAGAAATAAACACATAAAAACAGATTTTTTTTTATTTTTGTTTGGAAATTTTGAAGTCCCAAACAAAATATTTTCAAACCAAAATTTGCATAAAAAACAAAAAAACTAATTTCTGGATTTTGGTCCAAAATTTCTAAGTCCCACCTGGACCCCAAATTTTCAGTGTAAAAAAAAATAAAAAAAATTTTTGTCTTAAAATTGACCAAAATGCATATTCTGGATTTTAGTCCAAAATTTTTAAGTCCCACCCGGCCCCCAAATTTTCAGTGTAAAAAAAATTTTTTTTTTTGTCTTAAAATTGACCGAAACGCATAAAAAAAAATAAAAAAAAAAAAATTCCGGATTTTGGTCCAAAATTTCTAAGTCTGGAACGGGACCCCAAATTTTCAGCCTAAATATACACCCAGGGACTTGACTTGAACAAACTTGAAACTCACCCCCCCTATGGATGCTGCATACCAAATATCAAAAGATTCTTATTGGTAGATCTGAAGAAGATGATTTTTAAAGAATATTTCTCATACTGCACTAATTTAAACATTTGGGCTCCCATGGAGAGCCCAAATCTGGACCCAAGGAATTGATTTCAATAAACATGTGAAACAATCTTCCAAAGATGTTATATGTGAAATTTAAAAGCTTTTGGAGCAGTGGTTTGGGCGAAAAGTAGTCTTACATGTTTTTCCCATTACCCACAGTGTCAAAAAATGCTGACACAGCACTTTTTCAAAGGCCCAAAAAGTACCCCATGATAAAACTGATAGCAATTTTTTTTTACCATTCCATTCTGTTGGTCCTAAGGAAGCTTCACACCAAATAAGAATTCTCAGTGCCGTGTTGTTTTGGAGATATGGGCGTTTTAATATTTTCCTATTTTTAGCTCCTGCAGTTCCCATGGGGGGGGCAGGAAAAAAAATTTGGGCATGAATTAAGTACTCAATAATAATAATAATAATACCCAATAAGTCCTCATATCAAATTTGGTTCAAATCTGCCTCTTGGTTTGGAAAATAGAAATTTTGGGACTGGCAAAAATTCTCGCCCCTCCCATAACAAAGGCAAATAATGCCCGTCAAACTTCTCTTGAACACACTTGATCTAAACCTCAAAAGGACTCTGTATACCACATATCAAGTCTCTGCTACTGGTGGTTCATTAGAAGACCATTTTCAAAAAAGTTGGCCATTTTTTCCCCCACACCTCTGCTCAATATGAGCCGAAACCTAATTTGCATAAAAATCAAAATGCCCCTATATAACCACTACTTACATGAAATTTAATTAAAATGTGGCCAGTGGTTTAGGAGAAAGAGGCTCAAACACCACCTTCATGCAGGACGATGGACGAAGAACGGACTGACGACAGACGAAGAGTGATAAGAAAAGCTCACCCTGACTTTCAGTCAGGTGAGCTAAAAATAAAAACTAGAGATGGTCTGTTGCCCATTATACCCCCACCGTGGCATACCACCTATTGTGGGTGACTGAAAGAGGCATTCAAATTTTGTAAGTAAAAACATTCTAACATGCCCGCCAGTTGGCCATTTTGAATCCGATAGGGAAAAATATTATGTCACGCACTGCTCCTCATCATGTCGATCATTTATATTGAGTTTCATGACAATGCAGCAAAAACTGTAGAAGTAGTTCGCTCCACAAGTATTTTGCAAAATCCAATATGGCCACCAGTCGGCCATCTTGATTCCAATCGGGAAAAAATTATGCCAGCACTGCTCCACATCATGTCGATCATTTATATTGAGTTTCATGACAATGCAGTAAAAAAGGGGAAGAAGTAGTTTGCTCCACAAGCATTTTGCAAAATCCAATATGGCCACCAGCCGGCCATCTTGAAACCGAGCAGGAAAAAAATTACTTCCCCTCATCATGTTGGTCATTTTTGCAAAGTTTCATTAAAATGTGGCTAAAACTGTGGAAGTAGTTCGCTCCACAAGCATACATGTGCAATACGACTACGACAGACCGACGGACAAGTTGACTTCATTTTGTGGGGGTATAATTAAATGGTTTATGTCTGATATTTTACCCAAGTTAACAAGAGGGGTGTGCCCATCCCCATTACCTCACCAACACATGGCATGCAATAAATGTAGGCTTATTACAAATCTGCAAAAAATGTCCAGTCATGTACATGCATACTAAAGCAGGTCAGAAATTTTCTAAGTTCACAGTGACAAAAAAGTCTGAGATCGCATTAAAAAAGTCCAAAATCTCCAAAAAATGTTCAGCCAAGGGTTAATATCATCTCATATTGATGCATTTAACATATATATGAAAGCCACAGCATACCGGTGGTAGCCTCCACTCATATACAGCAAAACAGGTAAGAAATTTTCAAAGTCCACACTGAAAAAAAAGTCTAACGTTGCATGAAAAAAGTACAAAATCTCCGAAAAATGATAAATTGAAAGTAATTTATATATTTTTAATACTTACCAATGGCCCAGACTTAGCTGGTGCAACCTCAATATTATTAAGGGCCAAACACAAATTTTGAAACCCCCCCAATACCCAAAATTTGCAAACAATACCGAAAATTAAAACTCCTATCTGGACCTCCATACTTTTAGTACTTGCGCATGCACAGTACCCAGGAAGAGACCAGAATTGGCGCCAACATCATTCTTTCTAGTTGTGCCTACTGAAGTGATAACTCAGCGGGGAGGTATGAGTGCCCACTTTTTATTATTTATTATTGATGTTTAAGGTCACATATTTATGCACAATGGCTAATCATGACCGTGACAGTTTTACGGGTGGAGGAAGCCGGAGTACCCGGAGAGAACCACCGAGCAACGACGAGCAACTGCCAGCTCCCCAACATCGTAACTCCGCACTGCAGCACAGGCAGGGTTAGATTGGTTGAAGACATGCGTACCGTCGACGTGCAGTACGCCTTAGTACACGGCGTCATCATGCCCCCACGCGGGCAATGGAGATGAAGTGTCTTGCCCAAGGACACAACGCGGTTGCCGCAGGTGGGATTCGAACCGAGGACCTCTCAGCTTGCAGCCTGCACCTCTACCAACTGAGCCACCGCGCTCCCATGAGTGCCCACTCATGGGAGCGCCATCCCCATCTGGGCCATTGATAAGTATTACAAATATACAAATTACTTTAAATTTATCATATTTAAATACTAAAACCAATAGCCCAGACTTAGCTGAATCGTAAAAAAGGTGGAAGGCCAAGGACTTAAAAGAAATAGCAGACCAAAATACAGCTCCTTAGCCTGCATTAGAACTCTCAAAGTGAAAAGGAGTTTCAATATTTTAAGAAATTACCTATATGTCTCGCTATACCGCAATATAGAAGACATACCACTGAAATAAGGAACAACATCCAAGTAATTCCCTTTTACTTAGCATAAATGATTATGCTAAATGGGTGTAACAAGTCCCCAATTTTAAGGCTAGTCTGGAATAAGACACTTAACAATTATGAAAAGCGTGTCCGAGAGTGAGAGACTAACACCCACAAACATACGCCATATATAATGTAACAAGCTGTTCATAATATCAGAATAATCTACAGACGATAACAGCTTAACTCATAGCTACACATTTACTAAAAGGCCAGAAGTGGTAAGGAGAAAACACCCCCGCCACCACACCCCCCCCCCCCTTTTTTTTGAAGGAATAATCTTCAAAACAAAGAGGGGAGCGGTATGGAAACAATGAAAAAGCAGTACCGAATAGTATATATATTCATCTAAAAGGCACCCGGCTATAAAATTATTATTAATTTATTGGTGCTTAATGCCACATCAGCAGGAAAGGCTATATCGTGGCAATCCCGGTTATTAAAATCGCAAGCTTAAAAAAATATGCCGCATCCGGAATAAGTCGATAGGTTGAAAACCGGTGATATAAAAATGTACAACCTTAAAACTTGTCCAATTGAATCCCAATGAAAAGTTATCTAATAGAACTATAAGTTTCTTAGTCAACACACAGGCGACCACATTCAGGTGTACAATTCCAATAATGAACCACCCAATTGTAACCGTACAATTATATGAGTGTAGGAATAAGCCTTACGGTTGAAAACTGGATTCCGAATATGAAACGGGATACGATTAAAAAGCCCGTCATGGACCGTCCCCCAATAATTCATTGTTCCCTAGGTCCGTTAAAACCAATGACTGTTCGGAGAAAGAATTTACCACTCCGAATAATGAAGTCAAAATTGGAGAACGTATGCATAGACGGTCTGTTGGAAACTCCATAACTGATCCAACTAGCCCCAAAATTCTCATAAGCTCTATAGTGATGCAGAGCCAGAATCAAGAGAATCTATTCTGTAATGTATACATATTATGCACGCAATAAACAGAATCCCACCTTAAAACGGCATTAATGCGATTAGCCTGAGGAATAGACTCATACGTCGTAATAAAAGCAGACAGCTCTGAGCGTAACTACTCAGAGTAGACTAATTGCCACATTTGGAGAATGTTGCCCAGATAACTGACATGCCTGCTATACAGGAACACGAAGGCTAGTACTATCAACAGAATGTATTCATGATATAATTTGTAATCCAAGAACAGTTACTGTTCAGGAACCATATGCTCATATATCACTTATGAACGATCAATCACAGGTAGCAAACCAACTAGAGTGGCTGGGTCCCTGATGTCGCCGTTAGACCACAACCCACTGACCTATCGAAGCACAATGAAAGGCATGCATATAATTGAATGCATATGAGGCTTTAAGGGAAGAGCACTACATCCTCCCCTGTAATCGCCTTCAACATATTGGTGGGGGGGGGGGGGGGGGGGGGGGGGAGTTCAACGAATAAATCATATCGAACCCCCCTCACCCGCAATACTTGAATTGCTAGATAAGTAAGGCCAGTGCAGTAATATTAAGGCTTGGGACAGTGCCAAATTCCTTTTTCGCAAAAAGAAAAAGAAACTTCACGCTACATTCCCAAGCTATACTGCTGCTGCAATTCTCAAACAAGAGGCCCCAGGGGGCCTGAGGGCACTCACCTGATATGGTAGCCTAAATATCAACCCAGGGAATTGATTTCAACAAGTTGCATCTGCCCCTCCTAAGAAAAGCTTATACCAAATATCCAAAGATTCTGACCAGTGGATCTAAAAAAAATGATCTTTAAAGAATATCCCTCATATTGATCTAAGTAATAATTCGGGCTCCCACAGGGAACCCAAATATGAACCCAGGGACTTGGCTTGAACAAATTTGAATCTCACCTCCAGTGGGATGCTGTATACCAAATATCAAAAGATTCTGACAGGTGGATGTGAAGACAATTTTTTAAGAATATTCCTAATAGGGAGCCCAAATATCAACCCAGGGACTTAGCTTGAACAAACTTGAATCTTACCCCCCCTAAGGATGCTGCATACCAAATATCAAAAGCCTTCTGATTGCTGGATCTGAAGAAGATTTTCAAGAAAATTCCTCATTTTGAACTAAGTTATCATTCGGGCTCCCACAGTGAGCCCAAATATGAACCCAGGGACTTGGCTTGAACAAACTTGAATTTCACCCCTCTAAGGATGCTGCATGCCAAATATCAAAACATTCCGACTGCTGAATCTGAAGAAGATTTTTAAAGAAAAATTCCTCATATTGAACTAAGTTATAATTCGGGCTCCACCAGGGAGCCCAAATATGAACATAGGGACTTGGCTTTAACAAACTTGAATCTCTCTTCCCCTCCCCCCCCCCCCCCCCCCCCCCCAAGGATGCTGCACACCAAACATCAAAACATTCCGACTGCTGAATCTGAAGAAGATTTTTTAAGAAAATTCCATATTTTGAACTAAAATTCTTGCCCCTCCCATAACGAAGGCAAATATAGCTCCTCAAACTTCTCTTGAACAAAACTGAGCCTACACCTCAAAAGGAAGCTGCACACCAAATATCAAGTCTCTGCTACTGTTGGTTCATGAGAAGAAGATTTTTTAAGATTTAAGCACACTTTTTGGGCATGGCCCTACCGAGGGGCGAGGCAACTTGAATTGAACAAAATCAAATTGCGATGTCATAACAAACTATTATCTCAAATGTCAATTAAATTGGTTCAGCGGTTTGGGAGGAGAAGATGCAAACACCATGTTCACGGACGACGGACGATGGACAGTGAGTGATCACTATAGCTCTCCTGACTGAAAGTCAGGTGACCTAAAAATTAGTAATACAGCTAAAAAGCTGCTAGTTAGCCCAAGCAAGCAGAATGACACTACCCCGGCACAACTTGTAATGCTTTAGTGTTAGTTTTCTAGAATAGTATAGAAACCATATGGCTCCTTCATGTCTGACTGACTCCATAATGCCACTAAGGACGCAGGGGGACATGATCAACATGGCAATATTGCAAGGAATATACCCGCCGAAACAGTGTTGACATATCCCTTAAAATCAAGACAGTACGCCGTGTCATCAAATAATACACCGTATAGACATAATATCCAATCATCAAGTGGAAATATAATCCACAACATTAGATTTGATAAGAATGAAAGTGGGTGAAGAAAACTATGTTTCGGCACCCGATCACAAGAAACCTAGATGAACTCCTTGCGTCTCATACCGATTATAGCAGGAATATATCCTGAAAAGGAGTTAACTAAAGGCATTCAAGAGAGCACTCATTAATCACACTAGGTTAATATGGCGTTATCAATAGAGCTAAAAGCCTCAGACAACTAACATAAAAACAAAACCGCCAAGGAGAGAACAAACTCTTCTCAGGTAATGGTACCTTATCCAATAGGACAGTGGTCTCAGCCTGGCTGAAGCAGTTAAAGGTCTTTCTATTCGAGAAGACAATTAAATAGTTGATAACGGAGACCCTAGAAGCTCAATAAAGGAGACTTACAATGATAGCCACTAATGGCATGGATAAAAACACCGCTCAAACTTCTAGCAAGGCTACTAAGATGTCAACAATAAGACTAACGTCTATGACACTTAAGAAAACAACACCGAGAAGGAAAACAGCACTCTTTTCCTTTAGTGGTTCTATTCCCAATAGATAGCAGTCTCAGCCTAGCTAATGGAGCTTAGAAGACTTCATCTCCATGAAGGCAGATATCTCGGTGTAAATTTTGTAACTTTAGACAGCTCACTATACAGAGACTTGCAACGTTAGTCGCTCAAGTTAAGGGAAAAAAGGGCCGCACTTGATTCTTATAAGGCGTCAACAAAAGGACTAAAAGCCCCAGATGCCTAAGAATACAACACTGAGAAGGAAACAACGTACTCTTTCCTTTCAACGGCCCTAATTCCAAAGAGACAGCAGTCTCCTATTAGATAGCTTAGCTAATAAATCTTTATCACATGAAGACAGAAATCTGGGTGAAACTGCGACCTTGAAAGCTCACTAAACGGAGACTTACAACATTAGTCGCTCAAGGTAAGGAAAAAGGACAGCTCTAATAACCAAACTTCCAAAGAGACAGTAGTCTCAGGTAGCTAACGCTGTTATTTGTCTTCATCTCCATGAATGCAAATATCTGTTTCACCTGCAGCCTTGGAAAGCTCACTAAACGGCGACTTACAACAGTGGCTGCAATGTATAAGAAAAAGACTACTGTAACAATATATAAGGCCACTAAGACATTAACTGCTCATGATATATAGACACAGACCGCTCTTAATTCACATAAGCCAAACTAAGGTGACAACAATAGGACTAATTGCCTGTGATGCCTAGGAATATTACACCGAGAAGGAAAATGTAATTCTTTCCTTCTAAAGGCTTATTCCAAACAGCTAGCGGCCTCAGAGTAGCTAATAGAGCCTAAAAGTCATATATGAGTGAAAAGTTAAAAAATTTATAGTAATTTATATATTTTTTATACTTACCAATGACCCAGACTTAGCTGGTGCTAACTCTAAAATATTTAGGGCCAAACACAAATTTTACCGCCCAATCCCCAAAATTTGCATCTAAAACCGAAAATTACATGCCCTATATGGTCCTCCATACTTTTATTCCACTGCGCATGCGCAGTGTCAAGGAGGTCTCGAAATTGGTGCAATTATCATTCTTACAACCAGTGCCTGGTAAGCATTATGTACTCAGTGGGGAGGTATGAGTTCCCAACTCATGAGAGGGCCATCCCCATCTGGGTCATTGGTAAGTATAAAAAATATATAAATTACTATAAATTTTTTAACATTTTTATACTGTACCAATGACCCAGACTTAGCTGAATAGTAAAAAGGTTGGAGAGCCTAGGATATAAAGAAAATCCAATAGACTCAACTACATATAACAGAATTATCCCCTCGAGGAGAAAGGAGAAATAGGCTTTACATGTATCTTTCTATTTGCATCAAAACGAGAAAGACACAACACCATTTTGTAATTGAACACAATAACATCAATGATCTCTATTAACCTCCAGTATAACCCGTTATGCTAATTATTTTTAAAGGAAAGCCAATAAATAATGGAAGTTCAGAGAAATGAGACTCTTTATACTCATTAAAAGTGTCCAAGGAGTGTATATTAACGCCCGTATGACATGTGACATATACAAATGCTTCACACCGAGCTACACTTTAAAAATATTACATGGATGAGTAAACATTAGCTTTACACTTTAAAATCAACCCGGTACCGACTGGAATTACTGACTCCAGGGGAGGTATTCCATTGCTTTTCAATATAAAGCAGGTGACCTAAGGGAACACCCCCCCCCCCCCATTCCCCTTGCCCTGGATCAAATACTCCAGAGCAAAGAGGGCAGCAGGACAGAGTCACTTCCGGAGCCAAAAGCCTTCATAACTAAAGTTGCAGCTGTTTAGTGGACGACATTCTGAGCAATGGATAACGGACCTAAACAATGCAGATCTCCAGAAATGGACTCAATATTTCTAAGGTACAAATTCGTGAAAGTGGAAGGCTGAAACCAATATGCAGCCCTCATTAGATCTGTAATAGCAACACTATTAGCGTAAGCCCATGATGAAGAACTCCTACTCCATGAGCTGAAATCTTAAGCACAGACTGCTGAGTTGAAGATATTATCATAAGCAGTACTGACAGTTAATTGAATCCATCTAGCCATAGAATGGACCGAAATGTGGAGAAAGCTTCCACGGCATGTCCCACAACAGACACCTGAGTAGATTAATCCACGGTCATTGTGGAGATAGAGATGCTACCAACAAAATTTTGCATTGAGATTATTTAACTTGAGCAATATCTGCTGAATCAACGGCGCTGGAGGATAAGCATATCCTATTATTCCGTCTCACGAGATCGATGGAGCGTCTACTGCAAACGCTCGAGGATCCGAACATGGCGACACATATGTCTACAACTGATTGTTGAGATGCGTCGCAAATAAGTCCATCATTGGCCGCTCTCATTGGTAGCAAATCTGATTGAATACTTGTTTGTTGAAAGTCCATTCTGACGGCAACAAGCGGCCCCTCCGTGAAAGGGAGTCCGCTAATCCGTTCAGGCGACCCGGAATATGACGGACCGATAGGAGAACTTGATGTTCTAGTACAAACAGAAGGATTCATTTCGTTAACTTGAATAACAGAATGGAATGAGTGCCTCCCTGGTTCCGAAAATACGCTAATACTGTCGAATTGTCGGGCAGAATTTGCACATGAGGATTCTGAATAACGTTCAACCAATGACGTAGCGCAAGCCAAAATGACATCATTTCTTGATGTTTATGTGCTTGATTAGGAACTACGGATCCCAAAGACCCTGGCACTTCAAATCCGTCGGGCTCAATGTTGCGTCCCAACCTGTTTGACTGCCATCCGTCAAAACTGTAAAACTCGGATCTGGCAATTGCAGTGGAACTTCCTGAGTTAACCACTGAATATCTGCCCAAGTCTGAATCTCTTATTCACTTGATTTGACAAGAGGATGTCCGTATCGAGCAAAAGAATCTTCACCCTCCAATTCTGGGTCAGAAGAAATTTGGAGAGGACAAGTGCGTAGCCACCCCATCGGAATAATATCGCGGCAGCTCCACACAAACCTATCAGTCTCATGAGATCTCTCGCTGAAACCTTGTCTGAGTGAAGACAATAGCGAGCATAACAACTGATTAATTTCGCTCTGGTTAACAGCAGACGAACGAGAATGTTGTGCGTCTCGAAGCTCATCCCCCGGTAGGTGAATGACTTGGACGATACCAGATCCGACTTGTCCTCATTTACTTATGAAACCGAGATGTCGGAGCAATAGAAGCAGATTCTGCACATCGTTCTGAAGCATTAACTCATTGCCGTACCTCTGAAGAATGCCGTCCAGGTAGGCCGACGTTATCGCAGACGAATGAGCTCAGAAATGAGTCATTACCGAGTTCATTATTCGAGTGAAAGCCCAGGGGACTAAATTCAGACCGAAGCACATTGCTCGGAGCTGATACACCACACCTATGATGAGGAAGCGAAGATACTTTCTGAATGCCTGATGTATCATGACGTGAAAGTACGCATCTTGAGATCTATGCATGTAGCATAGTCGTACACCCGAATACTCGCTCTGACCGATCGGATGGTCTCCATATAGAAACTTGGAGCCACGATCAGCTTGTTTATCCAGTTCAGATTTATGAGTGGACAGAACGAGCCGTCTGGTTTTGGAACCAGAAAAGGATGGTTGTAGAAACCTGGAAATTCCTGGATTTCTACGATCTCTATCGCGATCATTCCAGAAGAGACAGGACTTCTGATGGAAGTGAGCCTCTTTCCTGCAGATTTGACGGAAGCTGAGTCCATCTTGGACTTCGAGTTAACGGAGGTTTTCGTTTGAAGGACAATTTAGTCCTTCCAAAATCACCCCTCGAATCCAAGGGACGTCCGTAATCTTCTCCCAATTGATTGAGAAACTCGACAGTCTTCCACTCACTGGAACATGATAGAGGTTAATACCATTACCTCATGGTCCTGCGAGGCTGGTGGACGGAGAAACCATGTCCTCCACGGCCCACACCTCACCCTGACGACCTAGGGGCGTCTGACCGGATGTTTCAGCCAGTATTACGGACCCTACCTGAGTCGCTACCCTGACAGTCTCTAGAGGACGCATAGGAACCTCTATAGGAACTTCCCTTGGACGTATTCGCCCCAGAAGTGCCTGTCCTACTTTTCTCTGCTGAATACGACTGTATGGAAGCGGATTTGAATAGCAGAGAGTCTGAAGCTTTCTTAGTTATCTGATCATAGATTGCGGAAAGCTTGCCATCGAAGAGAAACTCTCCGGAGACTGGAGCGACTCTGAGAGAGTTTTTCACATTACTATCCACCCGCGTGGATGTAGCCAGGGCCGCGTCACGTCTAACAAACTCCATATCGCCACTAATAGGACGGAGTTATACGTGGAGAATGCTAAGGCCCTTGAAAGAACTCTTTAGGAGGTTGTACATCCTGGAATTCTTTTTCCTTTGAGACGTAATGATAACGCTCTGGTAAGGTGATCTGCATACGATAATGCGTCTAAGCTAACCCTGCTAGACGATATTGTTGTTTCCAATATCGTGGCTGGAAATGACACAGACGATGGTATAGACAATACTAGGTCTTCGGCCTGGTCGTCTAGACGCAGAGAAACTCTCGGAATGCTCTGTCCTGCCGTTTCGAAATTATTCCTTGAATTGATGAATGGCAGATGTAGAGCATTTGCCGATAAGAGACCGGACATGCCCGTTTAGGTAGCAAGTTATATATAGCATCATTCAATAGTTCAAATGTCCATGAGACATTTCTGGACTATGTCGGAAACTGATGTCCCTAAACCGATTAAGAATTCTGTGTCCAGTGGCGCTATCAGTCTCTTATCCGGCAACGCAGCATTTTGGTCCGGAGGAACAACGTCAGATGATAATGCCGGATGCACTCTACGGCAATTATGTTGTTCCGAAAGGGAAAATACAACTCCTCCGTATCCCTTTCGGCATCCTGTTGGACCACTTGTAATTCTTGGTCATATGTGCCTGAACCTGCAGCGGAACGTACCAACCCAGCTTCCTCAGACAATTCCTGATCTGAGAGAGTTACTGTCGGTTGCTGGGATGCTGCGATAATTTGTGCTATCTGCGAAAGCATGTCCGTAACGGAGGCCTGTGGAGCTGCGGTCTTACAGGATTTAGCCGCTGGAAGATCCTTGGATGTCGACTCCTGCATACTTCTTATATGCGAATGTCTAGAGTATGAAGGCCTCGTATCCTTGGCTACCGGATGGCGTGACCTGGTCGCCATAGAAACCCTGCTCGGCGATGTTGGTTGAATATCACTGGTCACGTGTGCTGCCATGAGGATGAGGAAGCCGAAAGAGCAGTCTCTCCGGACTGTCTATATAACAGATGTAAGAGAGAGGGGCCTCTCTCGCTCGCGGTCCGGGTGGACCTGGACGAGCTAGCTACCGGCCAGGCTTCCTCCATACTATCCTCGGATCCGTCGTTGCTGGGTGTGCACATTTGATGTTTTATAGTGCTTGCATCACCCAACCTGCTTCCCTGGACCGCAACAGACGAACCCGGATGCCGATCCATTCGACACCAGGCGGACTAGCGGACGATCAATGCCTTCGATCCTACTAGGGAACTCTTCATTGTCGTAATACCTTGAGCACTTTCCGCTAGCCCTAATATTGCAACGACGGAGACACACTTGTTGAAGACATCACAGAAACATCACTCTGAATTCTGAAAAAGAGACTGATAAAGTAGAGTGACTCTGCAGAGAGAGAACCGGAATGGACCTCTCACCACTAACAAAATACCGTGACACACGTCTCCAACGTTGTCGTTCCAATCAACACACACAGAGCAAGAATTGGTGCGAATACATTGACTATAAGAAACACAATGAACCTGAGAATTAGAGGAAGAAATCCTCGCTTAACAATTTGAACAATATTTTTTTCATCAAGAAGAAATATACACAGTCATATTACTCGCACTAACCCTTGAAACAAAGATACATAATATAATATAATCCATTATAACATTTCGAAACAAAATAATTTCAAAAAAAAAATTTTTGAAAAAATTTTCAGAAGATCAATGGGAACAATGAGCCCAAATGGATCCCAAAAAAGCCTAAGTGTGGACAAAAATTTTAAAACCATTTCAAAAAAATTAATGTAACACCTACAGACAATATTAATGTATCTTGCTATGAACTGAACTAAGCAGAGGATAAGTAATCACTATCAGAAGTAACCGTTGTCAACATAAACAAAAAGTGCACACAAACCGGAAACATGACTCCAGGCACTGATAAACATGGCCCGAAATCAGTTACCAATTTAAACACTATCTGATGCAAAACAGAGACTTCCAGAGAAGAAACTGCAGAACATCAGATGGTAGATGCAGACCAAAACACCTAAACACCCAGGTTGTTTGTTTGTTTGTTTGTTGGTGGTTAACGTCACATATTTATGCACAATGGCTAATCGTGACACAACATGGCGATGAAGTCAAGGATAGTCAATCGTTGATCAACATGTTGCCCATTTTAGAGGACTTTCACCCCAAGCATTGGTGACTGGGTCCTATTTTACTAGTAAAGCGGAACTGGTTTACCGCAGTAAACAAGTGCTGCTTACTTCCCGGGGTTCCCACGGGGACTAAACACCCAGGGGTGAGGACGTAAACATGGGGAAAAAACATGCCAAAAGCATGGGAGAATAGCTGGGGGGAATAAAGGAAAGGGAGAGAGGAAACACTGATCAAACAATGTAACGTTCATAGCAAGAATGACCACAACAGGGCCATGCCTCGAAAATAGATAACATGAAATAATTTCGTAAAAAAATTATAAGTTACAGCCCTGAACATTTTCTTCCACTGTTTCTTCCTCTCCTCCTTCTATTTCCTCCTTATATCCACCATTTCTCTCATAATTATGTGTCTGGCATCATTTAAACTGAGATTTACAAGCACAAAGGTCAGTGAGATGTAACTAAATTGAGAGCCAAACAAATAATGATAATTGTGCCAATTTCAAGACCTCCTTGACACTGTCCATGCGCAGTGGAGTAAAAGTATGGAGGACCATATAGGACATGTAATTTTCAGTTTTAGATGCAAATTTTGGGGATTGGGGGGTAAAATTTGTGTTTGGCCCTAAATATTTTAGAGTTAGCACCAGCAAAGTCTGGGTCATTGGTACAGTATAAAAATACAGATATCTGTGTGTAACCCTGTGGCCTTAGACAGCTCACTAAACAGAGACGTACGACGTTAGCCGCCAATGTATAAGAAAAGAACACTCTAACTGTACATAAGGCTACTATGGCATCCACAATAGCACTAAATGCCTCTGATGCCTAAGAATACAACACCGAGAAGGGAAAGACATACTTACTCCTTCTAACAGCTCCACTTCCAACAAGACAGCTGTCTCAGCCTATCTATGAGCTATCGATCTTCTATTCATAAGGAATGGATCATTGACTTTCTTATGCTATTGCTAAGCCAAGGGAGGCGTTGTTAATCAGACAAAAAGCCTTCAACACCTAGGCCGAAAGATCCCGGAAGGAAGATCTTCATCTTTCCTTCGCCCGGTACCTTAAGTTGCTTTTTGCCTAGCAAATGCAGACTTTTGTTCAGATGGAACAAGATTCGAAGAGCTTATGAATACAAATTCAAAGTCTTAATGTGCCGTTCCGTGAGGGTTGGAGAATCAACTTCCGCAGCCCTCTCACCATCTGAATGTTCCATCTGAAATATGGTCAACACCATCCGAATGTACAGATAACTGGACCAACCCAGCACCATCCGACAGCTCACTACCGGAGACTGTTGATGGCAAAACCTGCAACTACTGGGATGCTGCGATACACTGCACAATCTGCGGCAGCAGGTCCGTGAACGAGGCTTGCAGAGCAACGATTATCCATTTCTCCACCATATGCTGCTCACGGGATGGAGATCTGTCCCCAAATCTGAAATGCATGTCTGTATAAAAATGCCTCGAACGACTAGCTACAGGTTAATCCGACTTCGGTGGTGAAGACTAGGTACATCTCCGTGGAACAGCATGAACATGCGAAGTCAGATAGCTAGTCGGAAGTCTAACGTGCTTCATCGATGAAGCAGAGAAAGAAGCCATAGCTGCCACCGGCCCCAGGCATCCAAACTCACCAAAGTTTCTCGAAGCAAAAACAGTCGGCCCACGACTGCTGATGGAAAGGAGAGGGGTCTCCTGCTCGCCTTCTGGCTCCAGATCTCGCCGAGCGTTCCATTTAGAAACTTGTAGGCTTCTACCCCTTAACGTGCTTTTTCTTGGAAGTAGAGGAAGCCGTAACAACTGCCGACTCCGGCTGAAGAGTGGAAGGAGCATTGCTCCGACTCATAAAAGTTTCTCACAATGGACAAACAGTCGACACCAACTGCTAACGGGATGGAGAACGCTCTCCAACTCGCGATCTGGCTCCAGAGTATCTTGTTGAGAAACTTGTCGGCTAATCTCATTTGTGTGTGCTTCCATGTAAGAAGAAGTAGCCATAACCGCAACCAATGCCGGCTGCATTGTGGAAGGAACATCCGACGCGTATTCCGACTCATTATAGTTTCTCGAAACATACACAGTCGACTCCGACTGCCAATGACTGCCAATGGGACGGAGAGGGTTCTCCAATTCGCGATCTGACCCCAGATCTCGGCGAGTGTCCCGTAGAGAAACTTAAAGGCTTCTTCTCTTTATTGCCATCGTCGCTTGGTGAGCTTTATATTATAAGGTGCTCGCTCTACCACATTATACTACACAACCGCAACAGACCTACACGGCTCTTTTAAAAGGGTCAACCACTGCACCGGTCGAGCTAGCTGCATGCAGAGAATTAAGCTACTCTGGCTTTAATCCTGTGCATTTATATCATGAGCACCTTGGCAGCTAGCTCTATTTTACTCATCAGAGCAGGGCTCATCAGAGTGCGATGACAGCAACATGTAACGGACAGGTATCAAAGTACCATCACCATATTCTTGTTCCACTGAAAAAGAGACTGAAAGACTAGTATTAGCCAGTGGTGAAGGCTTCACTGCCCACCACACAGGTCGACACCCGTTTCCAACGTTCGCATCCCATAGTACAAGTATTGAAAGAGTGCCTCGACTATTGGCAAACAGCAAGCCTATATTCTGAGGCTTCTTGGACTTTCACTAAATAACAATTATTATAATGGCAACAATAATAATGAGGCTCCCCAGAATTTCATAAAAAACTCTTCAATAAAAAAGCCAAAATAGCTTGGGAGTATAACAGGAGGGTGCAGGAGAGGGAAGGGAAGTAATCATATCACGAAATTGGGTAACATGAATAATTTACATAAAAATTATAAAGTTACAGCCCCGAAAGCACCATTATTCACTTCCAGCATCCTGTTACACTGTTGCTTTCATGAAAACCATAATTGATTTGTGTCTGGCATCTTCAAAAATGAGAATTTAAAGCACAGATGTCAGTTCAGTTGTTATAGACTTTGGGCCAAACAGAAAAATAATGTTTGCGCCAATTTCGGTCTCTTCCTGGGTACTGCGCATGCACAAGTACTAAATGCATGGAGGGCCAGATAGGACTTTTAATTTTCGGTACTGTATGCAAATTTGGGGGATGGGGGGGTTCAAAATTTGTGTTTGGCCCTTAATAATATTGAAGTTGCACGAGTCTGGGACACTGGTTTTAGTGTTAAAATATGTCCCGCAAGGGTTAATGGCATCTTATATTGATGCATTTCACACATATATTAAGTATGAAAGCCACAGCATACCAGTGGTAGTCTCCACTCATATACAGCAAAACAGGTCAGAAATTTTTTTTTCCACACTCACAAAAATGTCTAACGTTGCATTAAAAAAGTCCAAAATCTCCAAAAAATGTCCAGCCAAGGGTTAATGTCATCTTATATGGATGCATTTAACACATATATGAAATATGAAAACCACAGCATACCAGTGGTAGCCTCCACTCATATACAGCAGAACAGGTTTTTTCCATACTGACAAAAATGTCTAACATTGCAAAAACTTTAAAAATCAATAAACTATCACTGGTTAAGGGTCTGTGGGTAACTGTAAGCCATAGAAACACAGTATGAGGTGCATAGCAACAGGGCTGAAAGCCAAAGTGGACTGGTACAATAACTTTACCACAACTGTTGACGCCAACGTGCCTCGGGTCATGACATAAGCTCACACAACTTTGTGTGTCGTAAGCTAATAAAATTGATAAATTAGTTCCTTTAGTGCAATAAGGCTTTGCAATGCTTTAGCATTGCAAAGCCTTCTTGCACTCAAGAGACAAAATACACCACCACCCATGCTATTCTGCAGATTATGAGGCCTAAAACATAAAGCTAAACAAGAACATGATTTTTTGATGGTAAAGAAATAATTACAAAAATAAAAAATAAAATAAAAAAAACACCTACCTACATGCAATTTTACAAAAATGGCCCAAGAAACAGAAGATCTACTTTCTGGGGCCTAAATATATAGTTGCATTACGGAAAAAATGGCTCCTTGAAATTTTGGTATTTTGTCATCATTGTGAAGTGGTGTAATCAATATTTGAACATATACTTGTAACACTTCCTTAATCTATCAGTCTGAGTTTACCTACATGCTGCAATGACTTTCAGTGTACTTATGATGTCCTTTCATGTACACATTTCCTAAATACCGAAATATGGAAATCAAATCAGAACAATCTGATTTTTTGTATTTGTGTTACAATTAACAGAAGTGGAAATAAACATAGAATCTTAAGTGCAACAATATGCCATCTGCAATGCTCTTAGCATTACACATGGTGTCTTGTTGCACTCAAGAGATGCAGTGGCAACACGTCCCCCGGGCCTAGGTGGCCGAAGGCCAGGGGGCCTCATTGGGAATTGTTGGCAAATTTGAGTGGAATTGTTAGCACATTCAACATTCATTTATCGCACAGTGTACCAATTAACTGCCCATTTGCCAGTAAATATATAGGATGCAGTGCCAATTATTGAAAGGAAAATATGTGGTATTCGGCTCAGTAATATTCACCTCTCATTAGACTCACTGAGTGAAGTATTTTCGTTCTTTTGGCACCAATTTTCAAAATTTTTTCCCACTAGGCCAACCATGATGGACCTGGTGTGTTAAGTGTCCCATGGCCCCATACAATTTCTGGTCAGGGGTCCCCCATGGTCTCTGCCTGCCACTGAAGGGACACTGTGCTTATCAGCTCAAATATTAATAAAAACAACTGCTTAAAATCATTCATTCAGTCCCACTGTGGCATATGAGAGTGAAAATACTGTCTGATTTTCCACTGGTAGCCGTCCACTTCTGTCTTGAATCTAAATAAGGAGTAGTGCCTTCACACAGTGCCTGATCACTGAACTAAGAGGAGGGGGGGGGGGGGGGGTGGGTGATTACACAGACTGTCACCTTGCCCAAATACAGTGAAGTTTGAAACAGCTACTCTCCCGAATTTACACCATTAGCCTCACAGACAGTAAAAAACATTAGCAGACAAATAAGCCAACTGGATATTTTGTAATTACTGAGCATATGATAAAGGATACTTGAAGTATTTAAAAGGAATGGGAAGACAACAGCATAATATATTATAAATGTATGAAACATTCCTGCCGAGAACATCCCTACAAAAACTGGATTCGGCCACCTGAAAGAAATAAAAAATGCTTTCATGACAGAGTTATCATATCAGGAACACTAAAGTGACATATAAAATAAAAGTTGAGATATTGAACTGAAACTTGCTACTTGGAGTCAATTTAACTTAACAATGCTCTATGATGCAGGTTTCATTTCTCAAACAAGAGACCCCAAGGAGCCTTATTTGCTCACCTGAGAAAGTTGTTTAAAAAAGAATTTAAGATCATATTCAACATCTGTGACTACTTAACATTACAGAGAAATGAAGTCTTTTAATCTTAACAGCAATGTAAAGCATGGCATATGCCCCTCCTATTATGCCAAGATGGACATATTTTTAATACTAGACATATACATATGTTTATTGTCTTTGTTTTATAGCAGGAAGAGGAAATCCAACATCTAGAAGCAATTGTGAGTTCCCCGTACACCTGTTACTGAAGGATGGTGACGATCGGACCAGATGGGAAATGTAGAACTATTGGGGGATTTCATTGTATTTTCTTTGTTTTACTGTAGGGACATGAAATCCAACTTCTCAGTGGAAATTATGAGGTCCACATATACCCATGTGCTAAGTTTGTTGACGATAAGACCATCCACATATTTATTTATTTATTTATTGGTGTTTAAGGTCACATATTTCTGCACAATGGCTAATCATGACCATGACAGTTTTACGGGTGGAGGAAGCCGGAGTACCCGGAGAGAGCCACCGTGCAACGGCGAGCAACTATCAGCTCCCCAACATACTAACTCCACACAAGCAGGGTTAGCATTGGTTGAAGACAAGTGCACCATCGACGTGCAGTACGCCTTTGTACACGTCACCGTGCCCCCACGTGGACAATGGGGGTGAAGTGTCCTGCCCAAGGACACAACGCGGTTGCCGCCAGGGACCAGCCGTGAGGGCGACTAGGGCGATTAAGTTGCCCTTCTAAGCCCAAAGTCGCCTAGAAAAATAGTCGGGGCGATTACAAGTCGCCCTCTAAAAATTGGCCAAAATGAGAAAAGGCTGAACTGAGTGATGCGAGGTTTACATGAAAACGAGTATTTTCAAAAATCGAATCTGCTCGAGTGTGATAAATGGGCATTTTAATTCGTCAAATAAACGTCCATTTATTTGAAATCACACGACAAGTAATTGTCCATTGTCGCTTTTGGCGGATTTTTTTATTTCTATTTTGTTGCGTTCCAGTCGGAGCTTCAAGTGTCGAAACGAAAATAGGTGACTTACGCGACTCAACAAACAACCCAGTTTGAAAGTAGGTTACGTCGCTTAGGATGCCGAAAATGTACACACAACGGTCGTATTTTATAACACATTATTTTCATTTCGATTTACTGACGACTGTTAACTGTTGGGCTGTCTATTCCCAGAAAAACACAAATGGAATTGAAACACATGAAAAAAAGCTTTTTGATGTCAAGAAAAGCTTTGTACAGGACACAAGTGTGCATGTGGACGATCTTGAAAAAGGGTCCTCCTAAACATCGGAATGACATGAAATGACGCGGAATGCCATAAAAATGATGCGGAATGACATTTCTTTTACAAAATACTCGACCCCAGAATGTATTTTGTTTATTAACTAACAAAGTACCTCCCAAGCAACCTTCTTACATCTGGTCCTGTTCACACTTTCAGACTTAGGAAATTATTAGCTTAGTAGACTTTGTTGAAAGGCAATCACAGGAGGGTGATGGGGGATTGGCACGAAGAAGAGGTGAGGGGTCATGAAGGAGAAGGTAGCAGTGGGGGATTTTCAGTCAATAATTACATTGTGATTTTTTAACCAGGCATAGATGCATCATAGACAACTGGACCTGGATTATTTGTACCTTAATGGAGGACCATAAATTGAAAATATGAAGGGGCGGCGGGGGTGGCACACGAATATTCTTAATTTTCCCCACTTGCCTATGAAGTCTCCCTACATGACTCTGCAGTCTCCCTAAAATTCCCTCCTAGGCTGGTCCCTGGTTGCCGCAGGTGGGATTCGAACCGAGGACCTCTCAGCTTGCAGCCTGCACCTCTACCAACTGAGCCACCACGCCCCCGACCATCCACATGGGAGATGTTGAACAAACACATGCAAACAAACTGTTCTAAAAAAAACTAAGATGGTTGGCAATTTGCATAATTTATACATAAGGGAAAACCCAGTATATGTTGTGTATATTGTGCAAGTAATTTCCCATACAAAAAATCAGCAAAATCCAAATCACCATTTGAAAGTTCTTGTTTTAAAAGTGTAATTAAAGCTGGCATGATTATGAAATTTTACAACTGACTTTTGAAGAAAAATTATAAATTCATTGTAATTTGTATATTTTTCATACTTACCAATGTCCCAGACTTAGCTGGTGCTAACTCCAAAATATCGAGGGCCAAACACAAATTTTGCCCCCCAATCCCCCAAATTTGCATGCAAAACCGAAAATTAGAAGTTCTATCTTGCCCTCCATACATTTACTCTCTGCGCATGTGCATATGCCAGAAGTGACCAGAATTGGCGCCAACATCATTCTTTGCAAAACAGAGCATTACATAATAATTCAGCAGGGAGGTATGAGTGCCCACTCATGGGAGGGCCATCCCCATCTGGGCCATTGGTAAGTATGAAAAATATACATATTACTATGAATTTATAATAGAGTACTCTAAAGTTTGCTAAGCACCAAATATTTGACACATCATTGTGAAATTTACTTGTGACATATTTGCGACATTTTTGATGGATATGATTGAGGAATGTATTGAGATGGTCCCCAGTGTTTACATTAGCTCTCTTGATAGGCAGACTTTTCGTGACAGTCATGGAAAGCATGTACCCCTTGATTTTCATGATGTTTTTGTGTACTGTCCACATGTACATGACATGTGTAGGGTATTCAATCTTCATTTCAACACAAACCCATGTGATTTAATGATTGAATATGGCAAATGGAAATGTAAGAAGACATTTGTCTGAAGAAGAAATGTGGCAGGCTGTAGGGATGGTGGAGCAAAGGGCTACCCACTGTCAGGTTGGTGAAGCCCTTGGTGGGCACCATACGGTGATCACCAGAGCCTGGGCAAGATTTCAGCAGTATGGCACACCAGTAAGACGGCATTGTGGTGGCAGAGACAGGGCAACATCTGCAGCTGAAGACCGGTTTTTGATCATTCAGGCCCGTAGGAACCGCTTAACTGCAGCAACCCAGCTTCGCAGTGACCTTCAGAATGAATCAGGGGTAAATGTTTCGACGCAAACTATCCGCGCAAGGTTGCACAAAGGCGATCTTCGTGAAGACCATGTATTCGCATTCCGCTATCCCAGAACCACCAGCAGACACGATATGAATGGGCCATGGACCACGTTGGATGGACCAGAGAAGATTGGCAACTTGCCCTTTTTACATATGAGTCAAGGTACTGCCTAGAATACACAGATAGGTTTTTTAGGGTATGGGGAAATCTTCAAAAGAAAGAAGGGAGAGCTCTGGAATCAATAAGAGCAGTACCAAAAACAATATAAATAATCATCAAACAGGCACTCAGGTATTAATTCATGATTAATAAATGGTGCTTAATGCCACTTCAGAAGTTAAGGCTATAGCGACGATCCTGGTAATTAATATTGCCCGCTATATAAACGTACACCGCAGACGGCGTACACAGATACGTCGAAAACCGGGGAAAAAAAATAACATACACATGTCCAATCGAGCCACACTGAACGATCCCTGAAGAGAAAACACACTTCCTAGGTAATCCACAGGCGGCCTCTGTCCAATAAATTCCAGTAACAACACTCTCCAATGTGTACTATCCGATATCTACAATCGTAAACACATGGGAATATGTGAAATGAGTACTGACATAATAGAAACCTGGATCTAGAAATGAAAGTAGGTATGATTAGAAATGAAAGTAGGTATGATTAACAGGCTCCGACACGTACCACCCCTGAAATAGATTATGATTTCAAGGTCCACAAAATACAATAAAGCGTTAGCCTAATAATATAATGCACAAAAGCATTTATATTTAGCATGTAATCATCTGAATACCAGTTAACTGGTTATGCTGCCTGCAAGGTTCTCAAGAGTAACAATTTAATTGTGATGATTTTTAAATAAGCGCTCGTATATAACAAATCAACAAATAATAACAAGAAACTAATCCAACTAAAAAGTGGATGTGCCCATGAGGTCGCCATAGAACATGACCCAAATGCATAGTATGTATTAAATTATATGAGGCTTTGCGGGAAGAAAACTACGTCTTGCTCGGTAATTGCCTATAAACACACAGGCAGTGTGTGTGTGGGGTGGGGGGGGGGGGTGGAATTCGAAGTCATATCGAAATCTCCTCACCTGCATTATTTAATCGTTCCTGTGCCAATTATCAAATAATATAGGAACCGCGATGGTTCCCTCACGTCTAACTGACTCCATTATGCCACTATGGGTGGAGAAGGACGTGAAGAATAAAACTTCCCCTGAAAGAAGGCCCTCTCATGGAGGAAGCT
Organism: Pictodentalium vernedei; assembly: GCA_031216915.1. Lineage (NCBI taxonomy): Eukaryota > Metazoa > Mollusca > Scaphopoda > Dentaliida > Dentaliidae > Pictodentalium > Pictodentalium vernedei. The sequence goes on along the minus strand of CM062297.1, from coordinate 476,791,343 downwards.
TCTGGGGAGTGTCCCATAACAGACACTTGAGAATACTGATCCAAGGTTTCTGTGACAACAGAGGTGCTACTAGTAGGATTCACAACGAGACTGTTTAATCTTAAAACGTAATCTATTGAATCAAATGAATTGGAGGATATGCATATCCTATCATTCATCCCCATGAATTCTGCAGAGCGTCTACTGCACGCTCTCAATGGTCTGGGCATGGCGACACAAATGACGGTAACTAATTGTTCCGGTGCATCGCAAACTGAATTATCATGGGACGATCCCACTGGTAGCAAAACTGTCCAAATACTCGCTTGTTGACCGTCCAATGCAAATGAAACAGGCGACCTTTCCGAGGAGCGATTCTGCTAGTACGTTTAGACGGCCCGGTATTTGATGGATAGAGAGATGAACATGATGATACATGACGAAATAGAAAAATCTTCTCCGTTAGTTATCATAACGGAAATGAATTGGTGCCGCCCTGGTTCCAGATGTACGCTACCACTATCGAGTTGTCCAACAATATCTGAACATGCGTGTCCGCAAATACTGTGAATCCATTGATGTAGAGCTAACAATATTGACATCATTCTTTGATGTTTATGTGTTTCTTCAGGAACCGAGGGTCCCAAGACCCCCTGCATTTTGAGTCTGTCGGACTCAGGGTCGTGCCCCAAACTACTGACTCCCACCTCAGTCCTGTCATAATCGTGAAAGCCAGATCTGGCAGTTGCAGGAGAACTCTTTGAGTTAACCACTGAACATCTGCCCCAATATGGACCTTTTGTTTACTAGATCCGTTAAAACAATACTGGTCTTCAGCGAATGCATCTTCACACTCCAGTTCTGGGTAAGGAATAACTGGAGGGGATGTGTGCATAAGCGACCCATCTGAATAAGATGTGTAGCCACTCCACACAACCCCATCAGCATAAAATTTCTCACTGTTAATGCGTCTGAGAGTAGACAAAAGCGAGCATAACAACTGACTAATTTTGCTCTGGACAACGCCAGACGAAACAGATTGTTATGAGACATTACCAAGTTCATTATTCGAGTGACTGCCCAAGGTGTTAGATTCAGACCGAAGCACATCACTTGGAAATGAAATACTATCCCATGGACGATGAACCGTAGGTACTTTCTGAATGCCGGATATACCAGGACAAGAAAGAATGGATCCTTAGATCTATGCTTGTCGCAAAGTCGATCACTCGAATGCTCGCTTTTACCGACTAAATGATTACCATAAATAAAGTTTTTGAGCTATGATAAACTTGTTAGCCAGCTCCAGTCTATTATTGGTCAAAACGAGCTCTCATTGCTTCGGTACGAGTAACGGGTGATTATAGAATCCCAGAAAATCTTGATTCTCAACGACCTCTATTACTTTCATTGTCAAAAGAACCTTTACCTCTGATTGGGGAGACTCTGATGCAAGGATTTGACAGAAGCATTGTCCAACAAGTTAGTGGTGGTTACTCTCGGAAAGATAGCAGTAGGCCGTCCGAGACCACACTTCTCACCTATTGGTCTTCCGTAATAGTTATCCAGTTTGATGTTAATCTTGATAACCATCCGTCAACTGCTAAGCAATAGGAGGGTTACCTATACCCTCGCGAGGAGTCCTTTTTAGACGACTTTCTGTCTAGGACATCCTCCCTTACTCTTTTCTGCTATTGCGGGTCGAGTAGACGCCGACTTAAGGAGCAGAGTATTGATGCTTTCTTTGTAGCTTGGTCATAAACCAATGAAAGCTTATCGTCAAAAATTTAGTCTCCGGAAAATGGAGCGACCCGTATAGAGTTTTTCACCTTGTCATCTATTAAAGATGACGACGCAAGGGCTGCGTCATGTCTGATTAACTCCAAATTAGCAACTGTGAAGACAGAGTTTTAACAAAAAAATATAATAGCCCTTGGAGAGGACTCTAAATGGGGTACAAACGTCCTCAAATTCCTTTCTGTAGAGACGTTGCATCACAGTTCTTAAAGGTGATCTGCATAAGACAGTGAGTCTAAATTCGCTCTGAATGAAGAAATTGCCATCTCAATTGTGTCTGAGCGAATAGTGAATGACAAAGGTAAGGCCATAACTAGGTCCTTAGTCTGCTCATTCAAACACAGAGGAACTCTCTATACATCTTCCCCGTTTTCCGTTATAATCGGTAAAATTACGGAAGATGATGATAAGAAACCACCTTACTTCTTCCCACTGGAAAGTTGAATATGGTGTCGTCTAAAAGGCCTAAGGCCTGCGACACCTATCTAGACTTAACCGGAAAAGACATGACCTCCTCTTTTTCCGGATGAAGTCAGCGTCCAACAATGCTAGCAGTTTCTAGCAAGTAGTCGCAGCATTCTGATTCGCTGGAACAAATTCAGGGTAGTGTTGATGGACCAAATCCATCGCAACCATGTGTTTTTCCGAAATGGAAGGGTAATCCCCCTCAGTATCCCTTTCATCATTCGTCTGAATCAGTTGCAAATCATGGTCAGCGGCATCTGAACTTGCAGATGACTGGACCGACCCAGTACCATCCGACAGCTCAGGTTCCGAGACTGCCGTCGGATGCTTCTGCACTTGCTGGGATGCTGTGATGAGCTGCGCAATCTGCGACAGCAAATCCATTATGGAGGCCTGAGGAGCAGCGGTCTTCTATTCTGGTTGCCGGCTGCTCCCGGAACAGTGTGTCCGAAACGGCTCTTTTCTCCAGACGTCTCGATGTATGACGCCTCGTCTCTTAGCTACTGATTAGTGCTACTTTCGGGCGTCGCAGCATTTTGATTCTCAGGAATGAACTCAGGGAAGTATTGATGCATTAGATCCATCCCCACCCAGTGTTGTTCCGGAAGGGAAGGGTAATTCTCCAAATCCCTTTCACCATCCGACTGAATTAGATTATACTCACAGTCATCAGCAACTGAATGCGCAGATGACTGGACCAACCCAGCACCATCCAACAGCTCAGGTTCTGAGACTGCTGTCGGCTGCTTCTGCACTTCCTGGGATGCTGTGATGAGCTGCGCAATCTGCGACAGCAAGTCCATTACGGAGGCCTGAGGAGCAGCGGTCTTCTGTTGTTTGGCCACCGACGTCTCGATGAATGAGGCCTTGTCTCCTTGGCTACAGTATGGTGTGACTTCTTTGACAAAGAGTGGGCCTTCTCAGCATTGCAGGCTGGATATCAGAAGTCACGTAGCCGATGTGCGGTCGTGTGTGCTTGGTAGATGCTGAAGAAGCCATAACTATAGCCGACCCCAGCTGTGAACTGAACGGAGCGTCCCAGACGGAAGGCGTGGACATATGCTCCGACTGATGCAAGTTCCGAACCACAAAAGAGAGGGAGCTCTCTCACTCACGGTCCTTCAGACCTCGCCGAGCTTCCCGCTGAACTTGCCAGCTTCTTTCTCTCCGTCGTCGCAGGGTGAGCCCGTTATTATTTTATAGTGTTCGCTCTACCCTTTCTACTCTCCTCGACTGCAACGGACACACCTGGTGTCACAGTACCCATGGACTGTGTAACTGCTTCACCAGTGGAGCTAGCTGGCGACAGGGCGCTGAAACCATGCTGTGGTTTATTGCCCTGTCTAATATTCATGAGCACTTTAGCCGCTAGCTCTGATTGACTATCTAAATGTGACGACGGAAGCACACTCTCTGACGGCTTCACGTAAACATCACCATCTTCTTGTTCCTCTGTAAATAGAAACTAAAAAAAACTACAGCAAATTTTTGGAGAGAGGACCGGCAGTGGCCTCTCACTGCGAGAGGCCGGCAGTGGCCTCTCGCTAACAACGTACCATGACACCCATCTCCAACGTTTGTCATCCCATGCGACACATGTTGAGCAAGAATTAGTGGGAGTACATCAACTACAAGCAAGCAACCAACATGTAAATCAGAGGAAAGGCTTCCTCACCTTGCTTATTGAGCAATATGCTTTCATAATGAAGCAAACTAAGTCGAACGTACTCTCGCCACCCAACTCCACATTAAATATTATAAAAAAGATACATAACAAAACACATTCAAAATATAAATCAAAAAATAATTTACACAAAAAACATTTTTCAAAAAATTTTGACAAGAGCCCAAATTCCCAAAGGGAATGATGTGCCCAAATGTATCCCGATAGAGCCCAAGTGTGGACAAAAATTATTTTTCTATCCCAAAAAATTAACTGCTACACTACCGGAATATTTAATGTATCTTACAACAGTCCTACCATATAATAAATAGGAAACTACATATATAAATAGAGCGTTGTCAATGTAAACAACGTCAGAATGAAAACCGAAAACAAGACCCCAGGCAACACGGCCCGAAGTCAGTAACAGATTTTTGAATTATCCGATGTAAAGCAAGATCTTCATCAGAAGAAAAAACGATACATCGGATGTGTGATGCTTGACCAAAATGCCTAAACACCCTAAGGGTGAAGACGTAACCATGGGGGGAGGGGAGGGGGTTCAAGGGAGGGTAGGGAAGGAATACTTAACAAACAGTGGAAAAATCATTATCAATAATGATGACGTCAGGCCCATGTCTCCAAATTGGGGAACATGAACTAATTTTTATAAATATTATAAAGTTTCAACGTTTCAAACCACCATTTCTTCCTTCCTTCATCCAGTTGTGTCCTTGGATCCAACAAATTAACCATTGATTTGTGTCTGGCATCATTATATTGTTATCTGACTGAGGGCCAAACAAAGAATGATGTTGGTGCCAATTCCGGTCACTTCCTGGCGTCTGCGCATGCGCGGAGAGTAAATGTATGGAGGGCCAGATAGGACTTCTAATTTTCAGTTTTGCATGCAAATTTTGGGGATTGGGGGCAAAATTTGTGTTTGGCCCTCAATATTTTGGAGTTAGCACCAGCTAAGTCTGGGCCATTGGGTACAGTGAGAAAAATATAATTGATTAATACTTGACTTTACTCGTACTCTCTGACCTCTAGAAACAACAATAAGGAAAGTGTTTTTCATCATTAGTGCCTAAGTCGTATCTTTATATTAATGGTTTCCTGCATCAATTACAATGCTGTGGGGTATTTTTTTTGGCCCGATACTTTTTATGAGGCTCCTCCTGGGCCTAGGGAGGGGTGTAATAGACATGCATCACATTTACAAACCTACTCTAAAACGAGTAATTTGTAATTTGGTGTGCATCAGGTGCTTTCTGTCACCTTTGTGATTTCTATATGCACTAGGACAGATAAACACAGATAAACTTAAAAAGTGTTGAAAGAGACAATAAGCTGTTTAACTTCAGTGGCATGGGAAACAGGTGGACATCACAATTTTTTATTCAATTCAGTTAGACAAGCCAAAATTCAACAACATCAGTTTGTTAAATAAAACTGAAGTAAGATGTAAATTGGAATTGACCTATTACGCACATTCAGCAAATAAACTATACAGAAACTTATCATATATGAGGATGGAGGAAGTGGTGATGGGAAGTGTGGTGGAGGTATGGTGGGGGAGATTTGTCCAATTCTACCAGTGAAGACTAAAGAGCGGAGATGATTTATTTTTAAAAAATTTGTTTGTGGATTATTCTGACCAAAGGGCATATCTAGAACGACTTGCCACAGTACATAGTGCACAGATAAATAGGCTAATTGTTATGTTAAAAATTATTAATCGCAGCATTTGAACACACACCTTTTTGACACCTACAGCTTGTTGGCCTGCCCCAATTTTCCCCAAAAGTCTCAAACTGACTTCAGTACAAACCAACCTGTCTGGAGTATCCCCATCCGACACATTCCATTTGGTTCCTATAATCTTGATCACTGTATCATTGATTGCAGATGCATTTTACCTATGTTATCTGCATCAAGGTACTGTCAACTTTTTTGTAGGGTCACCCTGGGGTCGCGAGCTTAAAATAGGGTTGTTTGGGTAACCAGAAACACATGAGTGGTATAATTTTTGTCTGTGTGGTACAATAATTTTGCATCTGCACAGGAGAAAAGGCTGAGATAATTATGTATTTGCTGTCAACTGACAAAACAACATCACTTTCTTTTCATTAAGGATGCGAGCTAAGATTTGATGTCACTTCACTGAGTGTGCAGAATTGACAAAGGAGTTAGATTAAATTTCAGCCCTCTTAAGACTTAGGCAAGATGCTCTAAGCATTGCTTAGAGCACCATGCCTAAGTCTTAAGAGGGCTAAAGTCTTAGCATGCACTTAAAATTCGAGGAATGGAACTGTAATAACTTATTTGAAAACAAGTGAACCCATAAAACACATTCCTTATTGTTGGTTCCAGAGGTCCCAGAGGTCCCAGAGAATGATTGAAGTAGACTTCTGGAAATGGAAGTTGATAATAATGTTCATACCACAACAAACTATCAGTAAATCTACCACAATGTTTTGTTTATAACCACTTGGGAGAAATGACGATGATGTAATGAATGTTATAGGGTACACAAGAACATCACATGCATACATGTGCATATGAAGGACACGGCTATGTAAATAATTACTTATCTGACTGCAAACAAAATATTGGCCTTTCATCCAATGAATTGGCTGCTTCCACCTACATAATTTACAAATTTAGCAAGATTTCCGCAAAACGATATCATGTGACAACCTCATTGGAATGAGGGTCACCCTGGTCGATACTGGATTCACTGGACAGAGGACATTAATCTTGTTGCCACTTTGAAAGATAGGAGGGGGGGGGGGGGAATTGACCAAGTGTTACCAGCAGTGAAAACTTACTGAAAAGCCTTGAAGAACATATATAAATGTTTCAACTACATGATTCATTGGGGAAGGGGCGATGACTTGATTTGAGGGAGAGGCATGGTACAAAGGACATACAGGACAACTGATTAGCTTAGTAAGTTATTTGATAAATCACTCAATTCAATGTGATGATTCACACTGAATCAATTGATTCATTAAATAACTTACTAGACTAATCAGTTATCACTGCTGAATTGACTGTTCTGTGCACATACTGAATACTCTACCGAAACTGAGGTATTTACCTGAACAATACCGATACTGAACATGAAATTTCAATACAGCAGGGTTCCTGCAGTTTGGGGAAGGGCAAATACAAGACTTTTCGAGACTCTTTTCAATATGAAATCGAGACTTTTAAAGGTAAGAAAAATTGAGAATTCTAAAAGACAGGCACTGCAAAACACCAATTCCGGACAGTCAATGTTCACAATATACAGCACCTCGGATGTATTTCCCAACTTCGGTCAATTTAAGACTTTTCAAGACTGGAACCTCGAATTCAAGACTTTTCAAGGGTCTAAAATTTTTTTTTTTAATTTCAAGACTTTTCAAGCTTTTTAAGACCCCACGGGAACCCTGAGACAGCACTAGATACTTGCTGACAGATAATTATTAATATTAGTAATTAGTGCATTTCACATCTGTCCATTAGAACCAAGGATTGACATAAAAAAGCATTCATTAACAGCAGCCAAAGTTACATGTCACTCACTTCAGAAGACTTGCAACACAAGCATTCATTAGGGGTCCTATTGTACAAGATGAACTTGCCTACTTCAGAGAACAAGCACGGTTATATTTTCCCTGGAGCCCATAGGGGTCATAAAAATGATTAAATAGTAATTTGTATATTTTTTATACTTACCAATGGCCCAGACTTAGCTGGTGCAACCTCAATAATATCAAGGGCCAAACACAAATTTTGAACCCCCCAATCCCCAAAATTTGCATACAATACCGAAATTTGAAAGTCCTATCTGGCCCTCCATACTTTTAGTACTGCACATGTGCAGTATCCAGGAAGAGACCAGAATTGGCACAAAATTAGGAAAACTGTGTCCAAGAGTTGGAGACCCAATGCCCACAGACACACACTTTATACAATGCAATGAGCTGTACATAAGATCGGTATTATCTATAGACAATAACAGCTTCACCCATAGTTACACACTTACTAGAAGGCCAGAAGAGGAATGAGAAATCCCCCTCTCCCCTCTTTTTTGAAGGAATTAACCTTCAAAACAAAGAGGAAAGTGGCCTGGAATCAGTGATAAAGCGGAATAATAAAAAGTCACCTAAAAGGCTCCTGGTTACTAAAATCGAAAGCTTCTAAAATGTATGCCGCATCCGGAATACGAAGATAGGTCAAGAACCGGCGATTTTAATATGTACAACCTTAAACTTGTCCAATTGAATCCCAATGGAAAGTTATCTGAGAGAACTTATACGCTTCTGAGCCAACCAACAGGCGACCACATTCCGGTGTACAAGTAAATTCCAATAATGAACTTCCAAATTGTAACCTTCCCCTTTGTGTACCGCTTCCGGTTGAAAACTGGATTCAGAACCTGGAACAGGATATGAATAAAAACCTGTCAAGGACCGTCCCCAAATAAATCATTGTTCCCTAGGTCCGTTAAAACCAATGACTGTTCGGAGTATGAATATAAAACTCTGAATAATGAAGATAAAAACAGAGAACGTATGCACAGGCGGTCTGTAGGAATATCCATTACTGATCCAACTAGCCCAAAATTATCATAAGCTCTTACATTGACACTGAGCAAGAATTTCAGAAAATCTATTCAAGAAATACGTCTGCCTAATGATTGATACATATTAAGCATGCAACCAACAGAATCCCGCATGTACCCTCGTCTGAATACAGCCTGTATCATCGGTATAACCGAGCGATACAAAATATAACCAGGAAACTGAAGGAATAAAACGTCAATGCCATTTATAACATGAGAAATAGACTCATATATCGTAACAAAAGCAGACAACTCTGAACAAAACTTCTCAGAGTGGACTAACTGCCATATTTGGAGAATGTCGCCCAGATAACCGACATGCCTGCCACATATGCTTGTATACAAACAATGAACAAACAACCACAGGAAGCAAACCAACTAAAGAGTGGAAGCGCCCCTGAAGGCGCTATTAGACAGCAACTCACCCGCCAATCGAAGAGCAATGAAAGACTTGCATATTATAGAATGCATACAAGGCTTAACGGGAGGAGAACTACATCCTGCACTGTAATCGCCTCTTAACATATTGGTGGGGTGGGTGATTTGGGGGGGGGGGGGGGGGTGTGTGTGACATAAATCAATATCGAACACCCCCTCCCCCCCCGACCCACACAGCAACCCCCTCCCCCCCCCTCCCCCCCCTAATCCGCATTACTAGAATCCCTAAATAAGTATGGCCGGTGCAGTAATACTAAAGCTTGGAACTGTGAAAAATTCCTTTTTCAACTATAGGAAAGGGAAACCTCATGCTACATTCCGGAAGCTATGCTGCTGCTGCTATTCTCAATAAAAGAGTAATAACAGTGAATAGAAGTTTATCATAACAAAATAACAAGCCAAAAACCAAGCATGATCAGTTTTTTAACCCGGCGCGACTCGTAACGCTCTAGTGTTAATCATCTAGAATAGTATAAAACCATAGGGCCCCATCACGTATGACCAACTCCATAATGCCACTAAAGGAAGGAGAGGGAAGTGATGAACATGGCACTATTGCAAGAAATACACTCGCCGATATAGCATCGACATATCCCTTGAAAATCAAGACAGTACGCCATGGCCATAAAAAATACATCATATAGATATAATATCCATAATCATCCGAGTGGAAATATAATCCACGACAATAGATTGGATTTAAAAAGAAGCGGGTGACAAAAAGTTAAAAAATTTATAGTAATTTATATATTTTTTATACTTACCAATGACCCAGACATAGCTGGCTGGTGCTAACTCTTAAAATATAGGGCCAAACACAAATTTTGCACCCCAATCCCCAAAATTTGCATCTAAAACCAAAGAAAACATGTCCTGAAAGGCCCTCCACACTTCGCCCCTACTGCGCATGCGCAGTGTCAAGGACGTTCCGAAATTGGCGCCATTAATCATTCTAATAACCAGTGCCTGGTAAGCGCTATGTACTCAGCGGGGAGGCAACAGTTCTCAACTCCTGGGAGGGCCATCCCCGTCTGGGTCATTGGTAAGTATAAAAAATATATAAATTACTATAAATTTTTTAACATTTTTATACTGTACCAATGACCCAGACATAGCTGAATAGTAAAAAGGCTGGAGGGCCAAGGACATAGAGCAAAATGGAATACGCTCAATAAAATAAAATAGAGTCATCCCCTGTAGGGAAAAAGAAGTAATAGGCCTTACATGTATCTTTCTTATTTATGATAAATTAGAAAGATACAACACCTTCCAAAATTGAGCTTCATACATCCATGTACTCTATTAATATCCAATATAATCCTTATACTAATAATTTTTAAAGTAAGCCAATAAATAAGTAAGTCTAGAGAATAGAGACTCTTATACTCCTAAAAGTGTCTGAGGATTGCATAATCATGTCCGTTGACATATGCAATATTCAAAAGCTATACTTTAAAAACTAAACCTTGAATGAATTTTAAAAACCTAAACTTCTCACTAAACAACCATCCCAATAACAGCTCAGAATTACTAACTCCGGAGGAGGTATCCCCTTGTTTTCATAGTAAAACAGGTGACCGAAGGGAACACCCTCCCCCCCCCCCCTTTTTCTTGCCCTGGGTCAAATAGCCCAGAGCGAAGAGGGCAGCAGAACAGAGACACTGCCGAAACAGACAGCCTACCTAGCTATAGTAGCAACTGTTAAGTGAATGACATTCTGAGCAGTAGATAATAGACCTAACAATAGAGGCCTCCAGAAATGGACTCGATATTTCTGAGATAAAATTCATGAATGTGGATGGCTGAGCGCAATGAGCGGCCTTCAAAAATCTATAATAGCGACACTATTAATGTAAGCCCAAGAAGTAGAAGAACTCTTACTTCATGAGCCGAAATCTTAAGCACAACTGCTAAGTCAATGATATACCATAAGCAGTACCGATAGTTAATAGAATCCATTAAAAATAAAATGGAGCGTAACGTCCTTCTACTAGGCATCAAAGACAGAAGAAGCTTACGCCCATAGTAATAAACAGATATCTGTTTATAAATACATAAACTGTACCCGGAAAGAGTAAAGGCCTATGCCCATACGAAGACGGAAGGACCTTAAAATAATAGGTTCCGGATAATAGGAGCCTAACTCTTATGCAAAAATCCAACCTAAATAGTAACGGAAGTAGTGATTCCGAAACTACGAAAGTGAAAATCATCCATCGATAGTGCATGAAACTCACTGACTCTACAGTAAAAGAGAAACCAACAGAATTACTGTCTAAAAGGTCAGAATTTGAAAACTACTGTTTCCAGAGGCTCAAATGATTACTTAGCTAAATAAGAACCGAAGTTAAAATCCATATAGGAATTTAATCTAAAGATTCTAAGTCTATTTATCAAAAAGTTACTAACTGACTTAGATAAAGAGACAAAAGACTCAATTGTAAACTATCGTAGAGTGCATAGGTATGAGGTAACATAAACCTATAACCTAAATAATAACAGGCTGCAGTAGATCTTGTGAAACAAGTATACTAAAAAATTGGAATGAGTAGTATGGAGGGATCAACAATATGAACATAATGATCCCTACACCACGATGGAAGAGCCTCCACTTTAGCCGCATAGAATAGCGAAGAAGAGGATCTCCTATAGTAAGAAATCGCGTCCAAAGCTCGTCCAGTACAGTGCTTACAATGCAATACGGACCACACAACGGAATACATGAAGGTTGCGACCTTGCGGGTTGTGATAAAGATGACACGATGTACCCAGTGAAAAAAAGATCCTCACATAGAGGAAGATTTCACGTTAAGATCCACAGTAGACAAGAGAGTAAATTACCCATGATCTCTGTGAAGATAGAGATGCTATCAACAGAAATGTATTGTGGTTGTTTATCATAGCAATACCTGCTGAAACAACAGCGCCGGAGGATACGCGTATCCTATCATTCCGTCCTATAGATCAATAGAGCATTAACAACATTAGCTCAGAGATCTGGACAAGCCAACACATACGTCTGCAATTGATTAGCAAGCTGTGTCGTAAATAAATCATCATTGGGCGCTCCCATAGATAGCAAATCTGATTGAATACTTGTTTGTTGAGAGTCCATTCTGACAGCAACAAGCGACCCGTAAGAGAACGGGAGTCCGGTAAAACAATCAGACGACCCGGAATATGACGGACCAAAACAAAACTTGGTGTACTATAACCAACAGACGGATTCTTTCCATTAAATTGAATAACGGAAACGAAAGAGTGCCTCCCTGGTTCCGGAGATACGCCACTACTGTCGAATTAACGGACAGGATTTGGGCATGCGTTTCTGAATAATGTTCATGCAATGACATAAAGCAAGCCTAAAAAACATTATTCCGCGGAAGAAAACTGATTGCTAAGAGACTGCGGAACCCAAAGACCCTGGCACTTCGAATCCGTTGGGATCAGTATTATATCCCAATCTGTTTGACTGGCAACCGTCATAACAGCCACACTCGGGTCCGGCAACTGCGGTGGCACTCTCTGAGTCAACCACCGAATGTTTGCCCCAGTCTGAATCTCTTGTAACACTAGATAGACAAGAGAACGTGTAAATCGAGCAATTCATGGATTGCCGAAAAGTTGCCGTCGAAGAGAAGCTCCTCCGAGAACGAAGCGACTCTGAGAGAGTTCTTAACCTTACTATCCACGCGTGTGGATGTAGCTAGGGCTGCGTCACGTCTAACCAACTCCAATCAGCCACTGAAGGGCGGAGTTATACGTGAACAAACTACTGCCCTCAAAAGAAATTACATTGAGAATAATATCCTGTAAATCTTTTCTTGAAGACGTAATGATAACGCCTCAGTAAGGCGGATTACGTATGATAAAGCGTCTAAGTTAAGTCTACTATACATCATGTCGTTTCCAACATTGAAATTGGAAAAGACATAAACGGCGAAAAAGAATATATGCAGTCTTTAACCACACCATCTAGACGCATATGAACTCTCGGCATGCCCTGCTCTGCCAAAATAAACTATTCGTATAAATGATAAAATGGCAGAATGAGCAACGCGGACAAGAAACTAAACTATCATGCTTGGTAGCAGGCTTGTATATATATATACATGTATATAGCGTCGAAAAATAAAACACATGTTGTAATGACAATATTGGACTGCGTCGGTAAGTCAGGGACAATGTCCCTGAACCGATCGAAAAATCCGAGTCCAATGACGCTATAAGTCTCTTATCCAAGATCGCAGCAATGAAGTCCGAAATAACCATCACTGGAAGATAATGCCAGAAGATATAAAAGGCAGCTTCCGATACTACTAAAGGGAAAACTCGAAATCTTTCGAATCCCTTTCGCCATCCTGTCGGACCCTATAAAGCGTTCGGTCGTCCGTACCTGATGCAACTGCGGACCGCACCGACCCAGCGCCGTCGGATAATTCCTGATTCGACCGAGAAACTGTCAATTGCTGGGATGCTGCGAAACAACTGTGCTAACTCGGATAGCACGTCCGTCACTGAGGCCTGAGGAGAAGCGGTCTTACGATGCATTGCCGCTGGAAGCTCCGTGATCGTTACCCCGTGCATACTACCAATATGCGAGCGAACGGAGTGTATAGGCCTCGTGTCCCTTGGCTACCGGATGGCGCGACCTATTCGCCGTGGAATCACTGAATGACGAAACTGATCGGATACTCGAGGTCACGTAGCCAATGTGCGGTCGTGTGCCCTGCTGTGAGGATGAGGAAGCATTAAGGACAGTCTCTCGGACTGTCAATATAACGGAGCGTCCCGACCGACGGACATATGCTCCGAATGTAAAATATCTGAACCACAACATGCGGTCCCCTATGTTGTTGGACGAGAGAGGGACCTCTCTCGCTCACAGCCCGGACGGACCTGGACAAGCCAGGAACCGGACTAACAGGCTTCCTCCGATCTGTCCTCAATCTGCCGTCGCTGGGTGAGTACTAAAGTAATTAAAGTGCTCGCATCACCCAAATCTCCTTCCTAGACCGCAACGGACGAACCCGGCAGCCGAACCATTCGATGAATGTACGCTACACTGGGTGAGCTAGCGAATGTCACTCCGTAGGCGATAGACATATTCCATGAGCACTTATTGCCGCTAGCTCTTCATTAACTATGATGACAGAGGCACACTTTTGAAAGACATCTCCATAACTCTGCGAACAAGAAACCAGAAATGCTTGGTTATAGCAAGCATAAAATAATAATATATATAGCGTCGTTCAATAATTCGAAAGTTTGTGTGACATTATTGGACTATGTCGGAACTGAGGGACGATGTCCCTGAACCGAACCAAAAAATCTAAGTCCACCGACGCTATCAGTTTCTTATCCGGCATCGCAGCATTCTGGTCCAACGAAAGAAGCTGTAGAAGACCAAGTCAGATGACATACACAACAGCATATGTTGTTCCGAAAGGGAAAGCTCGAAATCCTCCAAATCCCTTTCGGTATCCCGTCGGACCGGATGAAACTTTCGGACGTCCGTACCCGCTTCCGCGGAGCGTCCCGACCCAGCATCGTCGGATAAAATATATGCAACAGATTCAGTTGATGCTGGGATGCTGCGATAAACTGTGCTATTAAGGAAAGCACGTCCGTTCCCGAGGCCTGTGCAGTAGCGGTCTTACGATGCATTGCCGCCGGAAGCTCCGTGTACGTTGACTCCCGCACACTTCCTATGCGAACGTCCGGAGTCTACAGGCCTCGTGTCCCTGGCTACCGGATGGTGTGACCTGGTCGCCGAAGAATCCTTGATCGGCGAAGCTGGTAATATATCGGCGGTCACGCAGACAAGGTGCGGTCGTGTGCGCTGACGAGAAGAGGAAGCCTTAGCAGTCTCCGCGGGCTGCCTATACAACGGAGCGTACCGAGCGACGGACGTATGCTCCGCTTGCGACACATTTTGTACCACAACATCTGGGGCCAGATGTTGTTGAACGAGAGAGGGGCCTCTCTCGCTTGCCGTCCGGATGGACCGGAACGAGCTATGAACCGGACTAAAAGGCTTCCTCCGTTCTCCCTCCGATCCGCCGTCACTGGGTGTGCATTAGGTTAATTTATAGTGCTTGCATCACCCCCAAAATTCCTTCTAGACCGCAACGGACGAACCCGGCTGCCGAACCATTCGGTGAATGGACGCTACACCGGGCGAGCTAGCGGACGTCAAAGGCCGTCGAACCTACTAGGGTCCTCTTAGGCAATTGGCGTATTTACATGAGCACTTTTCCGCTAGCCCTTCATTAATTGTGACGACGGAGGCACACTGTTGGATGACATCACAGATACATCACCCTAATCTTGATCGTCTGAAATAGAAATTGATAAAGTAGAGTGACCCTGCGGGGAAAGGACCGGAGTGTCCAAATCCCCAATAACATACCGTGACATACGCTTCCCATATTGTCATCGAAATCATACGATACAGAACAGGAGTTAATGCGAGTACACTGACCACATATAGAATGATTATAAAGTCAGAGGAAGACTTCCTCTTAATACAATTGAACAATATCCTTTCAATGTGAAAAGAAAACAAGTCCTGGTACTCGCACTAACCCCTGGCAATCAAAATACATAATAATAATATGATCCATTAATATAGAAAAAATAATTGAAATCAAAATATTTTGAAAAAATATTTTTTCAGAACAGCCCAAGTTTCTGAAAAGTAAAGTTGAGCCCCAATGGATCCCAAGCCTAAGTGTGGACAAAAATTTTAAAAATA
Organism: Pictodentalium vernedei; assembly: GCA_031216915.1. NCBI lineage: Eukaryota > Metazoa > Mollusca > Scaphopoda > Dentaliida > Dentaliidae > Pictodentalium > Pictodentalium vernedei. Next base: position 476,775,626 of record CM062297.1, on the reverse strand, counting down.
TTTTAAACAATTTATTCAACACTTACGAACAATAATAATGTATCTAGTTATGATTAAAATAACATCAAGATATTATTTTCCAGAAATCCCCCCCTCACACAGAGGGCTGTTGTAAATGTAAACAATGAATGTAAAAACACTAAAATAAGACTCCAGGCACCCAGGCCCGAAATCAGTTACCAAAAATACACTATCTGATGCAAAACAGAGACTTCCAGGGAAGAAACTGCAGAACATCAGATGGTAGATGCAGAACACAACGCCTAACCACCCGTAGGTAAAGACGTAAACATGGGGAAAAGAACAGAATTCATTCTGTTATTCAGCTAAAACTCCCAAGAAAATTTAGTAATAATAATTACAAAAACTATGCCAAAAGCATGGGAGAATAGCAAGGGGGGACTTAAAGGACAGGGAGAGAGGAAAACACTTAAAAAACAGTGTAACTAAATAATCAGAATGACAACAAAATGGCTGCTGCCTCGAAAATAGGTAACTTAACATAATTTCATTAAAAAAATTTAAGTTACAGCCCTGATAATATTCTGTCACACATTTTTTTCCTCTCCTCCTTCTCTATCCTCCTTAGAATCACCATTTCACTAATATTTATGTGTCAGGCATCATTTAAACTGAGATTTATAAGCACAAAGATCAGTCAGATGTTAACTGATGAAGGGCCAAACTTAGAATGATTAATGGCGCCAATTTCGGAACGTCCTTGACACTGAGCATGCGCAGTAGGGGCGAAGTGTGGAGGGCCTTTCAGGACATGTTTTCTTTGGTTTTAGATGCAAATTTTGGGGATTGGGGGGCAAAATTTGTGTTTGGCCCTATATTTTGAGAGTTAGCACCAGCAGCTATGACTGGGTCATTGGTACAGTATAAAAATATTAAGTTCCGGCACCTGATCATAAAAACCTAGATGAATTCCTTGTGCCTCGTTCCGATTATTGCAGGACACATATTCCTGAAAAAGGAACTAACTACAGGCATCTGAAAGAATGCTCATTATTTCTCACTAAGTTAATATGGCGTCAGACAACTGATACAAAAAAATACTGTTAAGGAGAGAACAACCTTATAATGGTACCTTGTCCGAGAGGACAGTGGTCTCAGCTCAGCTGACGCAGCTGAAGGTCTTCCAGTTCATGAAGACAATTATATGGCTGTAAACTGCGGCCCCAGAAGCTCACTAAAAGAGACTTACAATGCTAGCCGCTAATGATAGGAAAAAAACACCGCACATAATTCTAACTAGGCTACTATGGTGTCGACAATAAGACTAATATCTGCAGACATGTTAACCTCCAGAATAATTTTTCAGGGAACCTGAGGGTGATTTTCAGGGAAATGGGATGGATTTCAGGGAAAAGTTCGCGCGGGGGAAAAATAAAAGAAAAAACCTTGTGAATTTTCAGCTCACGGACCACTATTAACACAAGGTTATATCCAGAACTAGTTGTCAACTATGCTGATGCATTTATGCTATGTTGAAAAATTAAACAAATCATAAAATAACTGTTGATTTGCCCCCCCCCCCCCCCAGTATCCCCTACTTCCTGAGTCCCCCCCCCCCCTCCCCACCCACCCACACTGTCCCACAGAGCACATCCACCTGTGGTTTGCTCTTATCAATGTCTATTTAGCTAATAATTTCCAAAGTCTGGGAATGTTAAAAGGAAAAGATGTCCTGTTGTTCAGTTACTTCAAGAACATTAGTACTCAGAAAGTATCTTTATCAAACTTCATGCATGTGGGACGCTTATGCCCTACACAAAACTTTTCTTTTCATCACTGAAGCATTTTTGTTCAATTCCATTCAAAATTTTCTGGTTACAGATGGCCAACAGTTAACAGTTCTGTAGTCAGCACAACAGAATAAATGTGGTGTTAGAAAAAAAGTCCACTGTGTTTAAATATGCTGTCATAATTTTTCGGCATCCTAAGCGACATTAACCTACTTTTAAGCTGTGCAAAATAGTTGATGTTTACGTTTTGATTTTGGAAAAGGGATGAGAATTAAAGCTATTCTATGAAGGAATAAATAAATATATATTATTTAATTCCTTTTCATATATTTTAATTTCAAAAAACTGCATTTAAATGAAGGTGGAGTTTTCAATTTTTTGAAAGTAAGTCACCTATTTTCACTTCGACACTCGCACATTTATCACAAATCTCCGAAGAAAAACCCCAGAAATAAACATGAACACAGTTGAAATATATATCGTAAAATAGCCTTTTCTTAAATAAATTTAACTTAAATCCATATTTTACTGCTTCGTGAGTTTTTACCAGAGTTTGAAATGCATGTGATTTGACTCCGAACGTTTTTCATAAGTTACAACGGGAACGAAATATTTGACTGTTGTTTTCCGGGATTTTTGGTCCAAAACTGATTCCCGTCCGGGAGGCCGGGAACTACACTGAAATTCCGGGATTTTCCCGGGCATTCCGGGAGAGTTAACATGTCTGAATATCTGTGACACCTAAGAAAACAACACAGAGAAGGAAAAAATGTACTCTTTCCTTTTAGCGGTTCTATTCCCAAAAGACAGCGGTCTCAGCCAAGCTAATGCAGCTTAGAAGTCTTCATCTCTGTGAAGACAGATATCTCGGTATAACTTGCGGCCTAAGGTCGCAAGCTCACTAAATGGAGACTTACAACGTTAGTTGCTCAAGTTAAGGAAAAAAGGCCGCTCTTCATACCAATAAGGTGTCAACAAAAGGACTAAAAGACTCAGAACCTAAGAATACAACACCGAGAAGGAAACAACATACTCTTTCCTTCTAACAGTCCTAATTCCAAAGAGACAGCAGTCTCAGCTTAGCTAACGCAGCTTAGAAGTTTTCATCTCCATGAAGACAGATATCTCGGTGTAACTTGCAACCTTTGAAAGCTCACTAAATGGAGACTTAGGAAGTCAGTCGCTCAAGCTAAGGAAAAAAGGCACGCTCTTTCTAACGGCCCTAATTCCAAAAAGACAGTAGTCTCAGCTTAGCTAATGCAGTTTAGAAGTCTTCATCTCCGTGAATACAAATATCTGTGTCACCTGGGGACTTGGAAAGCTCACTAAACGGAGACTTATGACGTTAGCCACATTGTATAAGAAAAGACCGCTCTAAATTACATAAGGCCACTATGACATTAGCCACTAATGTTATAGAAACAGACTGCTCTTAATTCACATAAGACTATTAAGGTGACAACAATAAGACTAAATGCCTGTGATGCCTAGGAATACAACACCGAGAAGGAAAGAACATAATCTTTCCTTCTAACGGCTTTATTCCAAAAAGATAGCGGTCTCAGTGTAGCTAACGTAGCCTAAAAGTCCGTGAAGACAGATATCTGTGTGTTACCCTGTGCCTTGGACAGCTCACTAAACGGAGACTTACGATGTTAACCGCTAATGTATAAGAAAAGACCGCTCTAAAATCAAATAAGGCTACTATGGAGCCAACAACAGAACTAAATGCCTCTGGTGCCTAGGAATACAACACTGAGAAGGAAAAAACATACTTTTTCCTTCTAATGGCCCTATTCCAAACAAGACAGTTGTTTCAGCCTAACTATGAGCTAGCAATCTTCTATTCGTAAGAATAGATCATTTGCCTTTCTCATACTACTGCTAGGCCAAGGGTGGCATCATTAAGTGAATCAAAGGCCTTAGACACCTGAGCAGAATGACCCGGGAGGGAAAGAACTTTGTCTTTCCTTCGCCCGGTATCCTAAGCTGTTTTTTGCCTAGCAAACACAGACTTTGTTCAGATAGAACAAAAATCAGAAGAACTTATGAATAAAATTCATAGTCTTAATGTGCTGTTCCATGAGGGGTGGAGAATCATTCTCTGTAGCCATCTCATCATCTGAATGTTCCATCTGAAAAAAATGGTCAACACCATCCGAATGAACAGATGACTGGACCAATCAGCACCATCCGACAGTTTACTACCAGAGACTGTTGATGGCTGAACCTGCATCTACTGGGATGCTGCAATAAGCTGTGCAATATGCGACAGCAGGTCCGTGAATGAGGCTTGCGGAGCAGCAGTTATCTGCTTCTTCACCATATGGTGCTCACGGGTCGGAGATCTGACCCCAGATCTTTCGATACATGTCCCTTCTGAAAATGCCTCGACCCACTATCTGCAGGTTAATCCAATTTTGGTGGTAAAGACTGAGAATGCCTCCATGGAACAGCTTGAACATGCGAAGTTGGACAGCTAGTCTGCGGTCTAAAATGCTTCGTTGATGAAGTAGAGGAAGAAGCCATAGCTGCAACCGGTCCTGGCTGCAGCATGGAAGGAGTGTCCTGGACCGCAAGCATGAATGGATGTCCCAACTCACTAATGTTTCTCAAAGCAGAAACAGTCGACCCTGACTGCTGACGGAATGGAGAGGGTTCTCCAACTCACGATCTGACTCCAGATCTCACCAAGCGTTCTGTTTAGAAACTTGTAGGCTTCTACCCCTTAGCCTGCTTTTCCATGGAAGAAGAGGAAGCCATAACAACAGCCGACCCCGGCTGAAGTGTGGAAGAAGTGTCCTGAACTGCAAACGAGGACGGGATCTTGGACTCAGTGAAGTTTCTCACAATGGAAACAGTTGACCCTGACTACTGACAGGATGGATGCTCTCCAACTCGCAATCTGACCTCAGATCTCGCCGAGCTTCCCGTTGAGAAACTTGTAGGCTAATCCCTAACTTGTAGGAGCATCCTGAACCACAAGTGAGGACAAGTGCTCCGGCTCATTGAAGTTTCTTGCGACGTAAACAGTCGATCCCGACTGCTGACGGGACGGAGAGGATTCTCCAACTCTCAATCTGACCCCAGGTCTCGATGAGCATCCCGTAGAGAAACTTTCAGGCTTTTAGTTCTCCTTTTGCCATCATCGCTGGGAGAGCTTTAGTTTTTTTGAGGTGCTTGTTCTACCCACGTCTACACTTCTCGACCGCAATGGACCTACCCAGCGTCCCGGCTCCCATAATAGGGAAACCGTTCCACCAGTCGAGCTAGCTGCATGCAAAGGATTAAGAGAACTAAATAGAGACTTCAATCCCCTGCTAACAATCATGAGCACCTTGGCAGCTAGCTCTGTTTACTCATCAGAGCGGGGCTCATCGGCATACGATGACGGCAGCACGTAACAGACAGGTGTCAAAGTACCATCACCAAGTTCTTGTTCCTTTGAAAAAGAGACTGAAAGACTAGTATTAGTCTGTGGTGAAAGCTCCAACATTGGAACTTCACAGCCCACCACACAAGTCGACACCCATTTCCAACATTCGCAGACAATAAGCATGTAAATCTGAGACTTCCTGGACTTACATCAGGTACCAATTATTATAACAGATACAATACTAATGAAGCCAAAATCATAAGTCTGCCACATTCCAAATAATAATGCAGAATAAAACATTGCAAGGATACATAACATAGACAATCACAAAAATTTTCAAAACAAATTAAATAAATTTTTTCGAAAAACTTTGAATGAAGCCCAAGTACCCCAAGGGAACCTCATGAGCCCAAAGGCATCCTGACAGAGCCTAAGTGTGGACAAGCACTACCTAATTAAAGCTAAACTACCGGAATAAGATATAATATATATCCTAATAGAAAAAACAATAACTGTTTTTAACAAAACACTGAATTAATACGTGTCCAAAACATTACTGAACAGACAAAACTGGAAACTAACCAACAACAGGCACGACAGACCCAAAGTCAGTAACCGACCAACAACCACCTGATGCAAAGCAGAAAGTGCTTGGGAGTATAAAAGGAGGGTTCAGGAGAGGGAAGGGAAGGGAAGTAACACTAACTAAACAACAGTGGAGTCATAGTAATAATGACGACGTTCAGAAGCATATCCCGAAAATGGGAAACATGAATAATTTTACATAAAAGTTAAAAAATTTATAGTAATTTATATATTTTTTATACTTACCAATGACCCAGACATAGCTGGTGCTAACTCTTAAAATATAGGGCCAAACACAAATTTTGCCCCCCAATCCCCAAAATTTGCATCTAAAACCAAAGAAAACATGTCCTGAATGGCCCTCCACACTTCACCTCTACTGCGCATGCGCAGTGTCAAGGACGTTCCGAAATTGGCGCCATTAATCATTCTTATAACCAGTGCCTGGTAAGCGCTATGTACTCAGCGGGGAGGTATGAGTTCCCAACTCCTGGGAGGGCCATCCCCGTCTGGGTCATTGGGAAGTATAAAAAATATATAAATTACTATAAATTTTTTAACATTTTTATACTGTACCAATGACCCAGACATAGCTGAATAGTAAAAAGGCTGGAGGGCCAAGGACATAGAGCCAGTTGGAATACGCTCAATTATATAAAATAGAGTCATCCCCTCTAGGGAAAAAGAAGTATTAGGCCTTACATGTATCTTTCTTATTTATGATAAATTAGAAAGATACAACACCTTCCAAAATTGAGCATCATACATCCATGTACTCTATTAATATCTAGTATAATCCTTATACTAATAATTTTTAAAGTAAGCCAATAAATAAAGTAAGTCTAGAGAATAGAGACTCTTTATACTCCTTAAAAGTGTCTGAGGATTGTATAATAACGTCCGTTGACACGTGCTATATTCAAAAGCTATACTTTAAAAACTAAGACCAGAATGAATTTTTAAAACATAAACTTCTCACTAAACAACCATCCCAATAACAGCTCAGAATTACTAACTCCGGAGGAGGTATCCCCTTGTTTTCATAGTAAAACAGGTGACCCAAGGGAACACCCTCCCCCCCCCCCCCCCCCCCCCCCCTTTTTCTTGCCCTGGGTCAAATAGCCCAGAGCGAAGAGGGCAGCAGAACGGAGTCACTGCCGAAACAGACAGCCTACCTAGCTATAGTAGCAACTGTTAAGTGAATGACATTCTGAGCAGTAGATAAAAGACCTAACAATAGAGGCCTCCAGAAATGGACTCAATATTTCTGAGATAAAAATTCATGAATGTGGATGGCTGAGCGCAATGAGGAGCAGCCTTCAAAAATCTATAATAGCGACACTATTAATGTAAGCCCAAGATGTAGAAGAACTCTTACTTCATGAGCCGAAATCTCAAGCACAACTGCTGAGTCAATGATATACCATAAGCAGTATCGATAGATTAATTGAATCCATTAGCAATAGAATGGAGCGTAACGTCCTTCTATTAGGCATCAAAGACAGAAGAAGCTTACGCCCGTAGTAATAAACAGATATCTGTTTATAAATACGTAAACTCTAACCGGTCAGAGTAAAGGCCTATGCCCGTACGAAGACGGAAGGACCTTAATAACAATAGGTTCCGGATATTTATTAGGAGCCTGACTCTTATGCAAAAATCCAACCTAAATAGTAAAGGAAGTAGTGATTCCGAAACTACGAAAGTGAGAATCATCCACCGATAGTGCATGAAGCTCACTGACTCTTCAGTAAAAGAGAAGCCAACAGAATTACTGTCTAAAAAGTCAGAATTTGAAAACTACTGTTTCCAGAGGCTCAAATGATTATTTAGCTAAATAAGAACCGAAGTTAAATTCCGTATAGAAATTTAATCTAATGATTCTAAGTCTATTTATCGAAAAGTTACTAACTGACTTAGATAAAGAGACATAAGACTCAATTGTAAACTATCACAGAGTGCATAGGTATGAGATAACATAAACCTATAACCTTAATAGTAACAGACTGCAGTAGATCTTGTCAAACAAGTATACTAGAAAGTTGCAATGACTAGTATGGAGGGATCAACAATATCACCATAGTGATCCCTACACCAACGACGGAAGAGCCTCCACTTTAGCCGCATAGTATAGCGAAGAAGAGGTTCTCCTACAGTAAGAAATCGCGTCCAAAGCTCGTCCAGTACAATGCTTACAAAGCAATAAGGACCACACAACGGGATACGTGAAGGTTGAGACCTTGCGGGTTGTGATGAAGATGACACGATTTTACCCAGCGAAAAAAGATCCTCTCATGGAGGAAGTTTTCGCGCTAAGTCCCACAGTAGACATCAGAGTAAATTTACCCACGGTCTCTGTGAAGACAGAGATGCTATCAACAGAAATGTATTGTGGTTGTTTATCTTAGCAAGACTTGCTGAAACAACAGCGCAGGAGGATACGCATATCCTATCATTCCGTCCTATTAGATCAATAGAGCGTTAACAACATAAGCTCAGAGATCCGGACATGTAAACACATACGTCTGCAATTGATTAGCAAGTTGTGTCGTAAATAAATTATCATTGGGCGCTCCCATTGATAGCAAATCTGATTGAATACTTGTTTGTTGAGAGTCCATTCTGACGGCAACAAGCGACCCATAAGTGAAAGGGAGTCTGGTAATACAATCAGACGACCCGGAATATGACAGACCGAAGCAGAACTTGGTGTACTATAACAAACAGAAGGATTCTTTCCATTAAATTGAATAACGGAAACGAATGAGTGCCTCCCTGGTTCCGGAGATACGCCACTACTGTCGTATTATCGGACAGGATTTGGACATGCGTTTCTGAATAATGTTCATCCAATGACATAAAGCAAGCCTAAAAAACATTATTCCGTGGAAGATAAGTGCTTGCCTAGAGACTGCGGAACCCAAAGACCCTGGCACTTCGAATCCGTTGGGATCAATATTGTATCCTAACCTGTTTGACTGGCAACCGTCATAATTATAAAACTCGGATCCGGCAACTGCAGTGGCACTCTCCGAGTCAACCACCGAATGTTTGCCCCAGTCTGAATCTCTTGCTACACTAGATAGACAAGAGAACGTGTAAATCGAGCAATTCATGGATTGCTGAAAAGTTGCCGTCGAAGAGAAGCTTCTCCGAGAACGAAGCAACTCTGAGAGAGTTCTTCACCTTACTATCCACGCGCGTGGAAGTAGCTAGGGCTGCGTCACGTCTAACCAACTCCAAGTAGCCACTGAAGGGCGGAGTTATATGTGAACAAACTACTGCCCTCAAAAGAAATCACATTGAGGATCATATCCCGGAATTCTTTCTCTTGAAGACGTAATGATAACGCCTCAGTAAGGTGGATTACGTATGATAAAGCGTCTAAGTTAAGTCTATTAGACATCATTGTCGTTTCCAACATTGTGGTTGGAAAAGACATAGACGGCGAAAAAGATTATTACCAGTCTTTAACCACGCCGTCTAGACGCATATGAATTCTCGGTATGCCCTGTTCTGCCACAATAAATTATTCCTATAAATGATAAAAGGCAGAATTGAGCATTGCGGACAAGAAACTAAACTATCCTGCTTGGTAGCAGGCTTATAAATATAGCGTCAATAAATAATACACATGTTCTAATGACATTATTGGACTGTGTCGGTAAGTCAGGGACAATGTCCCTGAACCGATCCAAAATTCCGTGTCCAATGACGCTATAAGTCTCTTATCCAACATCGCAGCAATGTAGTCCGAAGGAACAACCACTGGAAGATAATACGGAAGAAATGTATGGCAGCTTCCGATGTTACGAAAGGGAAAACTCTAAATCGTCCGAATCCCTTTCGCCATCCTGTCGGACCCTATAAAGTGTTCGGTCGTCCGAACCTGATGCAACCGCGGACCGCACCGACCCAGCGCCGTCGGATAATTCCTGATCCGACCGAGAAACTGTTGATTGCTGGGATGCTGCGAAAAACTGTGCTAACTTGGATAGCACGTCCGTCACTGAGGCCTGAGGAGAAGCGGTCTTACGATGCATTGCCGCTGGAAGCTCCGTGATCGCTACCCCGTGCATACTACTATTATGCGAGCGAACGGAGTGTATAGGCCTCGTGTCCCTTGGCTGCCGGATGGCGTGACCTGTTCGCCGTGGAATCACTGAATGACGAAACTGGTCGGATACTCGAGGTCACGTAGCCAATGTGCGGTCGTGTGCACTGCTGTGAGGATGAGGAAGCATTATCGACAGTCTCTCGGACTGTCAATATAACGGAGCGTCCCGAGCGGCGGACATATGCTCCGAATGTAAAATATCTGAACCACAACATGCGGTCCCCTATGTTGTTGGACGAGAGAGGGACCTCTCTCACTCACAGCCCGGACGGACCTGGACGAGCCAGGAACCGGACTAACAGGCTTCCTCCGATCTGTCCTCAATCCGCCGTCACTGGGTGAGTACTAAAGTTATTATAGTGCTCGCATCACCCAAATCTCCTTCCTAGACCGCAACGGACGAACCCGGCAGCCGAACCATTCGATGAATGTACGCTACACTGGGTGAGCTAGCGAATGTCACTCCATCGATCCTACAAGGGACCTCTTAGGTGATAGACATATTCCATGAGCACTTATTGCCGCTAGCTCTTCATTAACTATGACGACAGAGGCACACTTTTGAAAGACATCTCCGTAACTTTGCGAACAAGAAACCAGAAATGCTTGGTAATAGCAAGCATATAATAATAAATATATAGCGTCGTTCAATAATTCGAAAGTTTGTGTGACATTATTGGACTATGTCGGAACTGAGGGACGATGTCCCTGAACCAAACCAAAAATTTCTAAGTCCACCGACGCTATCAGTTTCTTATCCGGCATCGCAGCATTCTGGTCCAACGAAAGAAGCTGTAGAAGATCAAGTCAGATGACATACACAACAGCATATGTTGTTCCGAAAAGGAAAGCTCGAAATCCTCCGAATCCCTTTCGGTATCCCGTCGGACCGGATGAAATTTTCAGACGTCCGTACCCGCTTCTGCGGAGCATCCCGACCCAGCATCGTTGGATAATACATTATGCGACAGATTCAGTTGTTGCTGGGATGCTGCGATAAGCTGTGCTATTTGGGATAGCACGTCCGTCCCCGAGGCCTGTGCAGTAGCGGTCTTACGATGCATTGCCGCCGGAAGCTCCGTGCACGTTGACTCCCGCACACTTTCTTATGCGAACGTCCGGAGTCTGCAGGCCTCGTGTCCCTGGCTACCGGATGGTGTGACCTGATTCTCTGACTGGCGAAGCTGACTGGATATCCGAGGTCACGTAGCCAAGAGCAGTCGTGTGCGCTACCATGAGAATGAGGAAGCCTTATTGACAGTCTCTCCGGACTGACTATATGTCGGAGCATCTCGCGCGGCGGACGTATGCTCCGAATGCGAAACATTTTGTACCACAACATCTGGGGCCAGATGTTGTTGTACGAGAGAGGGGCCTCTCTCGCTCGCCGTCCGGATGGACCTGAACGAGCTAGGAACCGGACTAAAAGGCTTCCTCCGTTCTCCCTCTAATCCGCCGTCACTGGGTGTGCATTTGGTTGATTTATAGTGCTCGCATCACCCCAAAACTCCTTCTAGACCGCAACGGACGAACCCGGCTGCCGAACCATTCATTGAATGGACGCTACACCGGGCGAGCTAGCGGACGTCAAAGGCCGTCGAACCTACTAGGGTCCTCTTAGGCAATTGGCGTATTTACATGAGCACTTTTCCGCTAGCCCTTCATTAATTGTGATGACGGAGGCACACTGTTGGAAGACATCACGGATACATCACCCTAATCTTGATCGTCTGAAATAGAAATTGATAAAGTAGAGTGACCCTGCGGGGAGAGGACCGGAATGTCCAATTCCCCACTAACATACTGTGACATACGCTTCCCATGTTGTCATCGAAATCATCACATACAGAACAGGAGTTAGTGCGAGTACACTGACTACATACAGAATGATTATAAAAGTCAGAGGAAGATTTCCTCTTATATTACAATTGATCAAAATCCTTTCAATGTGAAAAGAAAACAAGTCCTAGTACTCGCACCAACCCCTGACAATCAAAATACATAATAATATGATCCATTAACATAGAAAAAATTATTGAAATCAAAATATTTTGAAAAAATATTTATTCAGAACAGCCCAAGTTTCTGAAAAGTAACGTTGAGCCCCAATGGATCCCAAGCCTAAGTGTGGACAAAAATTTTTAAAATATTTTAAACAATTTATGCAACACTTACGAACAATAATAATGTATCTAGTTATGATTAAATTAACATCAAGATATTATTTTCAAGAAATCTCCCCTCACACAGAGGGCTGTTGTAAATGTAAACAATAAGTGTAAAAACACTAAAATAAGACTCCAGGCACCCAGGCCCGAAATCAGTTACCAATAATACACTATCTGATGCAAAACAGAGACTTCCAGGGAAGAAACTGCAGAACATCAGAAGGTAGATGCAGAACACAATGCCTAACCACCCATAGGTGAAGACGTAAACATGGGGAAAAGAACAGAATTCATTCTGTTATTCAGCTAAAACTCCCAAGAAATTTTAGTAATAATAATTACAGAAAATATGCCAAAAGCATGGGAGAATAGCAAGAGGGGACTTAAAGGAAAGGGAGAGAGGAAAACACTGAACAATCAGTGTAACTTGATAACAAGAATGACAACAAAATGGCTGCTGCCTCGAAAATAGGTAACTTAACATAATTTCATTAAAAAATTTTAAGTTACAGCCCTGATAATTTTCTGTCACACATTTTTCCTCTCCTCCTTCTATATCCTCCTTAGAATCACCATTTCACTAATATTTATGTGTCTGGCATCATTTAAACTGAGATTTACAAGCACAAAGATCAGTCAGATGTTAACTGATGAAGGGCCAAACTAAGAATGATTAATGGTGCCAATTTCGGAACGTCCTTGACACTGCGCATGCGCAGTAGAGGTGAAGTGTGGAGGGCCATTCAGGACATGTTTTCTTTGGTTTTAGATGCAAATTTTGGGGATTGGGGGGCAAAATTTGTGTTTGGCCCTATATTTTAAGAGTTAGCACCAGCTATGTCTGAGTCATTGGTACAGTATAAAAATATTATAAAGTTACAGCCCTGAACATCCAAAACCACCGTTATTCACTTCCAACATCCTGCTACACTGCTGAATCCATGAAAACCATCATTGAATTGTGTCTGGCATGTTCAAAAATGAGAATTTATTGTACAGATGTCAGTTCAAATGTTTACTGACTTGGGCCAAACAAAAGAATGACACTTTGTGCCAATTCCGGTCTCTTCCTGGGTACTGCGCATACGCAGTATTAAAAGTATGGAGGGCCAGATTGGACTTTCAAATTTCAGTATTATATGCAAATTTTTGGGATTGGGGGTTCTAAATTTGTGTTTGGCCCTTGCTGTTATTGAGTTTGCACCAAGTCTGGGCCATTGGTTCTAGTATAAAAATATGATATACAAAGCTAAACTCACTTAGCAATATGATTGATTCTGTGTTGTTGCCTCATCAGTATCCTCAGCAAAACAACCATTATTATACCACCAATGCTGCTTTGATGCTCCGAGCCACAAATTACATTTGCAAGCACAACTGAACATATGTAAATGACACAAGGCATCATCAGCTGCCAGTACCACAATGCAACTGGTCCTTTAATTTTAGCAAAACCACTCTTCTCCAGATGTTTGTATACTGCTTGAATTTCCTTGTGGCTGGAATGAAGTATGTTCAAGATATCACTGTCTTGTTCTATGAGGCATGCAAAAGAACAGATTGCAATTGCCCAATATTAAATTGGTATGCCACATCTATAACCTTAAGGATACAGTGGAACCATATTAATTATATAGCTATTTTTGCCAGCGAAAAAAAATTCAATTAACATGAGTATTCAATTAAAAGGACTTGGGTCTCTTCCTGTATTCTATTGAAAAACTGAGTTTTTATTCTATTTTATTTTGTTTGACAGAACTCATAGGGTACTGTAAAATAAGATATAATAGATTAATACTTATTTATTGATGTTTATGATAACACCTTTCTGCACAATGGCCAATCATGGCCGCAATATGGAGATAAAGTCAAGTTTAGTCAATCGCTTATACCCATGTTGCCCATTTTAGAGGACTTCCACCCCAAGAATTAGTGACTGAGTCCTATTTTGACAGTAAAACAGAGCTTGTTTACCACAGTAAACAAGAAGCCCACAGGGCTTGAAACGCTCACCTTGAACAGAACCTCATATAAACAGTGGCCTATAATGGATATACATGTACATTAGCAATATGGATCTCCATATGATCCATTGTCATTCTTTGAGCTTCTCAGGAGCCCCTAAAATAATAAAAGCATCATGCCTTTTTTCCAGTTAATCATAACTTGAATAGTATAGCACCCTATCAAGCATCTTGATACAACCCATAGGGACTTTTATATTGGTCCACACCTCGGGGGTACTTAAGGAAAAGTTAAAAAATTTATAGTAATTTATATATTTTTTATACTTACCAATGACCCAGACTTAGCTGGTGCTAACTCTTAAAAATATAGGGCCAAACACAAATTTTGCCCCCCAATCCCCAAAATTTGCATCTAAAACCAAAGAAAACATGTCCTGAATGGCCCTCCACACTTCACCTCTACTGCGCATGCGCAGTGTCAAGGACGTCCCGAAATTGGCGCCATTAATCATTCTTGTAACCAGTGCCTGGTAAGCGTTATGTACTCAGCAGGGAGGTATGAGTTCCCAACTCCTGGGAGGGCCATCCCCGTCTGGGTCATTGGTAAGTATAAAAAATATATAAATTACTATAAATTTTTTAACATTTTTATACTGTACTAATGACCCAGACTTAGCTGAATAGTAAAAAGGCTGGAGGGCCTAGGACATAGAGCAAGTTGAAATACGCTCAATTATATAAAATAGAGTCATCCCCTCTAGGGGAAAAGGAGTATTAGGCCTTACATGTATCTTTCTTATTTATGATAAATTAGAAAGACACAACACCTTCCAAAATTGAGCATCATAACATCCATGTACTCTATTAATATCCAGTATAATCCTAATACTAATAATTTTTAAAGTAAGCCAATAAATAAAGTCTAGAGAATAGAGACTCTTTATACTCCTTTAAAAGTGTCTGAGGATTGTATAATAACGCCCGTTTGACACGTGATATATTCAAAAGCTATACTTTAAAAACTATGACCTGAATGAATTTTTAAAACATAAACTTCTCACTTAAAAGCCATCCCAGTAACAGCTCAGAATTACTAACTCCAGAGGAGGTATCCCCTTGTTTTCATAATAAAACAGGTGACCCAAGGGAACACCCTCCCCCCCCCTTTTTCTTGCCCTGGGTCAAATAGCCCAGAGCGAAGAGGGCAGCAGGACGGAGTCACTGCCGGAACAGAAAGCCTACCTAGCTATAGTAGCAACTGTTAAGTGAATGACATTCTGAGCAGTAGATAATAGACCTAACAATGGAGGCCTCCAAAAATGGACTCAATATTCTGAGATAAAAATTCATGAATGTGGATGGCTGAGCGCAATGAGCAGCCTTCAAAAATCTATAATAGCGACACTATTAGTGTAAGCCCAAGATGTAAAAAGAGCTCTTACTTCATGAGCCGAAATCTCAAGCACAAACTGCTGAGTCAATGATATACCATAAGCAGTACCGATAGTTAATTGAATCCATTAGCAATAGAATGGAGCGTAATGTCCTCCTATTAGGCATCAAAGACAGAAGAAGCTTACGTCCGTACTAATAAACTGATATCTGTTTATAAATACGTAAACTCTAACCGGACAGAGTAAAGGCCTATGCCCGTACGAAGACGGAAGGACCTTAATAACAATAGGTTCCGGACGTTATTAGGAGCCTGACTCTTAACCAAAAATCCAACCTAAGTAGTAAAGGAAGTAGTGTTTCCGTCACTACAAAAGTGAGAATCGTCCACCGATAGTGCATGAAGCTCACTGACTCCTCAGTAAAAGAGAAGACTAACAGAATTACTGTCTTAAAAGGTCAGAATTTGAGAACTACTGTTTCCAGAGGCTCAAATGATTACTTAGCTAAATAAGAACCGAAGCTAAATTCCGTATAGGAATTTAATCTAATGATTCTAGGTCTATTTATCGAAAAGTTTCTAACTGACTTAGATAAAGAGACATAAGACTCAATTGTAAACTATCATAGAGTACATAGGTATGAGATAACATAGACCTATAACCTTAATAGTAACAGGCTGCAGTAGATCTTGTCAAACAAGTATACTAGAAAGTTGCAATGTCTAGTATGGAGGGATCAAAAATATCAACATAATGATCCCTACACCAACGACGGAAGAGCCTCCACTTTAGCCGCATAGTATAGCGAAGAAGAGGTTCTCCTACAATAAGAAATCGAGTCCAAAGCTCGTCCTGTACAATGCTTGTCATGCAAGAAGGATCACACAACGGAATACGTGAAGGTTGAGACCTTGCAGGATGTGATGAAGTTGACATGATTTCCCCAGCGAAAGAAGATCCTCTCATGGAGGAAGTTTTCGCGGTAAGTCCCACAGTAGACATCAGAGTAAATTTACCCACGGTCTCTGTGAAGACAGAGATGCTATCAACAGAATTGTATTATGGATGTTTATCGTAGCAATACTTGCTGAATCAACAGCGCTGGAGGATACGCA
Organism: Pictodentalium vernedei; assembly: GCA_031216915.1. Taxonomy (NCBI): domain Eukaryota; kingdom Metazoa; phylum Mollusca; class Scaphopoda; order Dentaliida; family Dentaliidae; genus Pictodentalium; species Pictodentalium vernedei. The sequence goes on along the minus strand of CM062297.1, from coordinate 476,759,153 downwards.
TATCCTATCATTCCGTCCTATTAGATCAATCGAGCGTTAACAACATAAGCTCAGGGATCTGGACATGCAAACACATACGTCTGCAAATGAATAGTGAGTTGTGTCGCAAATAAATTATCATTGGGCGTTCCCATTGATAGCAAATCTGATTGAATACTTGTTTGTTGAGAGTCCATTCTGACGGCAACAAGTGACCCTTACGTGAAAGGGAGTCTGCTAATACAATCAGACGACCCGGAATATGACGGACCGAAGCAGAACTTGGTGTACTGTAACAAACAGAAGGATTCTTTCCGTTAAATTGAATAACGGAATCAAATGAGTGCCTCCCTGGTTCCGGAGATACGCAACTACTGTCGTATTATCGGACAGGATTTGGACATGCGTTTCTGAATAATGTTCATCCAATGACATAGTGCAAGCCTAAAGAACATTATTCCCTGGAAGATAAGTGCTTGCCTAGAAACTGCGGAACCCAAAGACCCTGGCACTTCGAATCCGTTGGGATCAATATTGTACCCCAACCTGTTTGACTGGCATCCGTCATAATCATAAAACTCGGATCTGGCAACTGCAGTGGCACTCTCTGAGTCAACCACCGAATGTTTGCCCCAGTCTGAATCTCTTGCTACACTTGATAGACAAGAGAACATGTATATCGAGCAATTCATAGATTGCTGAAGAGTTGCCGTCGAAGAGAAGCTTCTCCGAGACCGAAGCGACTCTGAGAGAGTTCTTCACCTTACTATCCACGCGCGTGGATGTAGCTAGGGCTGCGTCACGTCTAACCAACTGCAGGTTGCCACTAAAGGGCGGAGTTATACGTGAACAAACTACTGCCCTTGAAAGAAATCACATTGAGGATCATATCCTGGAATTCTTTCTCTTGAAGACGTAATGATAACGCCTCAGTAAGGTGGTCTACGTATGATAAAGCGTCTAAGTTAAGTCTATTAGACATCATTGTCGTTTCCAACATCGTGGTTGGAATTGACATAGACGGCGAAAAAGATAATTCCCAGTCTTCAACTCCGCCGTCTAGACGCATATGAACTCTCGGTATGCCCTGTTCTGCCAAAATAAATTATTTCCTAGAATTGATAAAAGGCAGAAGAGCATTGCGGACAAGAAACTAGACTATCATGCTTGGTAGCAAGCTTATATATAGCGTCGTTAAATAATTCGAATGTTCTAATGACATTATTGGACTGTGTCGGTAAGTCAGGGACAATGTCCCTGAACCGATCCAAAACTCCGTGTCCAATGACGCTATTAGTCTCTTATCCAGCATCGCAGCAATGTAGTCCGACGGAACAACGTGTGGAAGATAATGCCGGAAGAAATGTATGGCAGCTTCCGTTGTTCCGAAAGGGAAAGCTCGAAATCGTCCGAATCCCTTTCGCCATCCTGTTGGACCCTATAAAGTGTTCGGTCGTCCGAACCTGATGCAACAGCGGAGCGCACCAACCCAGCGCCGTCGGATAATTCCTGATCCGACTGAGAATCTGTTGATTGCTGGGATGCTGCGATAAACTGTGCTAACTTGGATAGCACGTCCGTCACTGAGGCCTATGGAGAAGCGGTCTTACGATGCATTGCCGCTGAAAGCTCCGTGTTCGTTACCCCGTGCATACTTCTATTATGCGAACGAACGGAGTGTATAGGCCTCGTGTCCCTTGGCTACCGGATGGCGTGACCTGTTCGCCGTGGAATCACTGAATGACGAAGCTGGCCGGATACTCGAGGTCACGTAGCCAATGTGCGGTCGTGGGCACTGCTGTGAGGATGAGGAAGCATTATCGACAGTCTCTCGGACTGTCAATATAACGGAGCGTCCCAAGCGGCGGACATATGCTCCGAATGCGAAATATCTGTACCACAACATCCGGTCCCATATGCTGTTGTATGAGAGAGGGACCTCTCTCGCTCGCAGCCCGGACGGACCTGAACGATTACATTCAGACGCGAATGAAGACGGATGGAAAGGGAAGCAACAAGATCAGACTCGCTCCCAATCCTAATACCTTACAGGCGATGTTGGATTTGGAAGATAATTTTCGAGTGGATTTCAACACGGACGATTCTATATGCAAGATGTTGGGATTCGATCGAAAGATGTATCGAGGCCATGCGGCATCTGAAAATACAGTCGACATTCTCGCAGTCAATAGCATTCTGGTGAACGTGGACGTGATTGCTGGAAGCTACGTGAATGGAAGCGCTCAACCGACGATCTATTCCTTCTTTCCAAACGTGTCGCCGGGTTATAAGATCGTGGAGCGACCTAGGAACCGGACTAACAGGCTTCCTCCGATCTGTCCTCTAATCCGTCGTCACTGGGTGTGTACTAAAGTTTAATATAGTGCTCGCATCACGCAAATCTCCTTCCTAGACCGCAACGGACGAACCCGGCTGCCAAACCATTCGATGAATGGACGCTACACCAGGTGAGCTAGCGAATGTCAACTCCGTCGATCCCACTAGGGACCTCTTAGGCGATTGACATAATCCATGAGCACTTATTGCCGCTAGCTCTTCATTAACTATGACGACAGAGGCACACTTTTGAAAGACATCTCCGTAACTTTGCGAACAAGAAACCAGACATGCTTGTTAATAGCAAGCAAAAAATAATATATATAGCGTCGTTCAATAATTCGAAAGTTGTGTGACATTATTGGAGTATGTCGGAACTGAGGGACGATGTCCCTGAACCGAACCAAAAATTTCTGTGTCCACCGACGCTATCAGTTTCTTATCCGGCATCGCAGCATTCTGGTCCGACGAAAGAACCTCTAGAAGATAAAGTCAGATGACAAAAACAACAGCTTATGTTGTTCCGAAAGGGAAAGCTCGAAATCCTCCGAATCCCTTTCGGCATCCCGTCGGACCGGATGAAATTTTCGGACGTCCGTACCTGCTTCCGCGGAGCGTCCCGACCCAGCGTCGTCGGATAATACATGATGCGACAGATTCTGTCGTTGCTGGGATGCTGCGATAAGCTGTGCTATTTGGGATAGCACGCCCGTCACCGAGGCCTGTGCAGTAGCGGTCTTACGATGCATTGCCGCCGGAAGCTCCGTGTACGTTGACTCCCGCACACTTTCTTATGCGAACGTCCGGAGTCTGCAGGCCTCATGTCCCTGGCTACCGGATGGTGTGACCTGGTCGCCGATGATTCTCTGATTGGCGAAACTGACTGGATATCCGAGGTCACGTAGCCAAGAGTGGTCGTGTGCGCTACCATGAGAATGAGGAAGCCTTATTGACAGTCTCTCCGACTGACTAGATATCGGAGCGTCCCGAGCGGCGGACGTATGCTCCGAATGCGAAACATTTTGTACCACAACATCTGGGGCCAGATGTTGCTGTACGAGAGAGGGGCCTCTCTCGCTCGCAGTCCGGATGGACCTGGACGAGCTAGGAACCGGACTAAAAGGCTTCCTCCGTTCTCCCTCTAATCCGCCGTCACTGGGTGTGCATTTGGTTGATTTATAGTGCTCGCATCACCCCAAAACTCCTTCTAGACCACAACGGACGAACCCGGCTGCCGAACCATTCGATGAATGGACGCTACACCGGGCGAGCTAGCGGATGTCAACGGCTGTCGAACCTACTAGGGTCCTCTTAGGCAATTGACGTATTTACATGAGCACTTTTCCGCTAGCTCTTCATTAATTGTGACGACGGAGGCACACTTTTGGAAGACATCACGGATACATCACCCTATTCTTGATCGTCTGAAATAGAGATTGATAAAGTAGAGTGACCCTGCGGGGAAAGGACCGGAATGGCCAATTCCCCACTAACATAACGTGACACGCGCTTCCCATGTTGTCATCGAAATTAACACATACAGAACAGGAGTTAGAGCGAGTAAACTGACTACATATACAATGATTATGAAAGTCAGAGGAAGATTTCCTCTTATTACAATTGAACAATATCCTTTCATTGTGAAAAGAAAACAAAGTCCTAGTACTCGCACCAACCCCTGACAATCAAAATACATAATAATATGATCCATTAATATAGAAAAAATAATTGCAATCAAAAAATTTTGAAAAAATATTTTTTCAGAACAGCCCAAGTTTCTGAAAAGTAACGTTGAGCCCCAATGGATCCCAAGCCTAAGTGTGGACAAAAATTCTAAAAATATTTTAAACAATTTATGCAACACTTACGAACAATAATAATGTATCTAGTTATGATTAAATTAACATCCAGATATTATTTTCAAGAAATCCCCCCTCACACAGAGGGCTGTTGTAAAAGTAAACAATAAGTGTAAAAACACTAGAACAAGACTCCAGGCACCCTGGCCCGAAATCAGTTACCAATAATACACTATCTGATGCAAAACAGAGACTTCCAGGGAAGAAACTGCAGAACATCAGATGGTAGATGCAGAACACTATGCCTAACCACCCATAGGTGAAGACGTAAACATGGGGAAAAGAACAGAATTCATTCTGTTATCCAGCTAAAACTCCCAAGAAATTTTAGTAATAAAATTACAGAAAATATGCCAAAAGCATGGGAGAATAGCAAGAGGGGACTTAAAGGAAAGGGAGAGAGGAAAACACTGAACAAGCAGTGTAATTTGATAACAAGAATGACCACAACAGGGTGTTGCCTCGAAAATAGGTAACTTAACATAATTTCATTAAAAAATTTTAAGTTACAGCCCTGATAATTTTCTGTCACATAAGTTTTAAAAAAGTTCTGTAGTGACTGTAAATAGTCCAAAATGCATATTGGAAGGGGAAAAAAAATGCCTAATTGGCAGGGGCAGGGCAGGGCAATAACTTCAACAATTTTCATTGGACAACTGTGGTCATCAAACTTGACCAAGAGACATGTACTGAAAAGAATTGAAATCTGTTATCTTTTGTTTAAGTTATGGCATAAAGAAAGTTCGGACAGACGGACGGACTGGTGGACGGACAGACTGATGGATGGACTGACAGACAGATGGACAGAGCGTGCTCTGTGCTATATCCCTCCCTTGTGGGAGGAGATAAAAAGTAACCAAGTATGTGGTAGAAGCCTAATTTGAAATTTAGAGAAACTAAGTTCAAAAAGCATTGTGAAAAGGGTTAAATTAATGCCAATATTATTTGAAACCACTTTGTACAGCTTCAGTAGACCTTGCCTGAAATGAAAAAAAGAAATGACGTAACAGGGTGTGTGGAGAATGGAAGGTAGAACCTTGAAAAACAGAACTTTAATAAGAAACTTTAAGCTGGGAATACTAAGTAAAATTGATTGACAAAAAAGGGTTAAATATTTCCTAAAACCGATAATAAAAGAAATCAATGATGTAAATGGAATCATTAAGTTGTATTGACCATGCAAGAATTAGAGTAAGAAAGTATGTGGCAAAGTCTAATTTCAAATACAAAGAAAGTAAGTCTGAAAACATGTTTAAAAGGGGTTAAAATCATGCTGATATTAATGTAAATCACTGTAGAAATGTTCATTAGATAGTAGACATTGTCCCAAATAAGAAAGAGTGACATTCCACTAAACTGTTTGAAGAATTAAAGGTGTAATTTTAAAACACCCCCCCCCCCCCCCCCCAAAAAAAAAACAAACTTTAACCTGGATGTTGTAAGATAAATTGCCATACAAAAAAGGGTTAAATATTTCCCAAAATAACATGAAACATAAAGAAATAAAAAAACATAATGAGAATGGTACAATCAATAGTAATATTAATTTAAAAGAAAAAAACCCCAAAAACTTTAAGGTTGACTAAAAAACTTTAACCACAAACTTTAACCAAAACTCCAAATGTTAACAGACGGACAGTCAAAAGTCATGACTAAACAGAGAGAAAAAAAAACCCCACTTGAACCTTCAGTAAAAAAACTTTAACCACAAACTTTAACCAAAACTCTAAATGTTAACAGACGGATGGACAGACGTACGGAAGTCATGACTATAGCCCTCACTGTAAACAGTCAGGCTAACAATGCTAATCAAATGAACATTTCCCGCAGGTATTAATTTTTTAACGCCTCACAATCACCCACAGATTCTTAACATTTACCTAACCTAGCAGCCAAAAATGGCCAGAAAATTAACCAGAATAAGCCTACCACAGCCTAAAATATCTTGGACATTTCTCAATAAAACCATACAAATATGGATATCATTAGAACCAGTTCGTCAAGCTGGATCTCATGATAACCATATTTGTGTGGTTCTATTGAAAAATTGAGAAATTTGTTTTAAAAAAATGTGAAATTTGATTATTTTTTTTAAAAATACTGTATTAGGTACTCTGATCTCAGTGAAAAATGAATATGCTCATGATGTGTACATTTTCACAGCAATTTAAACTGAATATTTACAAAATATTGTACTGATTATTGACAAAAAATCAAGAGCCAAGATTGGAAAATTGATGTCATGTTACTAGTTTCTGCCATAGGCTCTCAATGGATGTTGGATGATGTAAAAGCTGTTGCACTGTGACTGGAGTTACAGCATAACAACTTTCATGTCATCAAATAACATTAATGGGATGAGTTACTACAGTGATGGACTAGATGTCACTTTAGTGGGGGAGAGGGGTAAAGGATGGAATATGGATGTTTTTACATAATCCACTTGTTCAGAGAGTAGTGACCTTAGTTAACTTTTAACACTCAAAGGAAAATCAGGATGTCAATGTCAACTAGCTCAAAACAGCATGAGGAATCTCAAGGATATCCAGTATATAACTTATGATGTATACCTCAATTATTATCTAGTTGTTTGTGCTGGGCAGTGGTTTCTTTTCAAGTCGAACATTACCAGAAATTATTAGTTTGGTCAGCATGAGTTAACTGAATCCCGTAGTTGAAAAGCATAGGATAAATTTTCTATTGACCTCACCTTGATCTACTCTGCTGGAATACCAAATCGACAGGGGTGTATCCATCTCTATTTTGTTCTTTGACAGCCTGAACACCCAATATTTCCACCAGCATCCAACACATAGCAACATGTCCAAACTTGGATGCCAAATGCAAAGCGGAGTCACCATTTTTATCTACTCTTCTAATGTCAGAACGCTAGCATATGAAAATAAAAAGAGTTTGGTTTTCTTCATCTGCATGTAGAATCCAGTCATGTAACCCATCACAATTAGGTTCATAAACAATTTCTTGTTTCTCAGGCAATTTTCCTCAATTGTATCATGAGGGAGGGAGGGTTTCTTTTTTTGTTAATCTGCAAAACAGTCCAAAAATTAATTTAGGCAACCGGGATAAAGTGCCTTGCCCAAGGACACAATGCGGGTTGTCCCAGACAGGGATCGAACTCGAGCATAGAAGTCCAACAGTCTACCACTGAGCCACCGTGTTCCAATTATTACCAGTTTATAAGTTCTACTCAAATTCTTGTAATGATTTACGAGACTCATCAAGAGGCTAAGAGTCCACTTGAGTTTTTACACAGAATCAGTTGAACAGCATTTTTAAATTTTACTTCATTTCAAATGACAATTTTTTTAAGAAAAATTAATGAAAAAAGAATCAACCCTTTGCCCAATACCCAATGCACAAGGAATTTATTATTTTAATTGTTGTTTTTTTTTAAATTTTTCTAAAAAATCAACAAAACCATATCATGTGAACCCTTATTGGAGCAAGCTCAATGAGCTCAATCCAGTGATGAGTCACATATTTTTTAAAAAGTAATTTATATATTTTTTATACTTACCAATGACCCAGACATAGCTGGTGCTAACTCTTAAAAATCTAGGGCCAAACACAAATTTTGCCCCCCAATCCCCAAAATTTGCATCTAAAACCAAAGAAATCATGTCCTGAATGGCCCTCCATACTTCGCCTCTACTGTGCATGCGCAGTGTCAAGGAGGTCTCGAAATTGGCGCCATTTATCATTCTTACAATCAGTGCCTGGTCAACGCTTTGTACTCAGCGGGGAGGTATGAGTTCCCAACTCCTGGGAGGGCCATCCCCGTCTGGGTCATTGGTAAGTATAAAAAATATATAAATTACTATAAATTTTTTAACATTTTTATACTGTACCAATGAGCCAGACATAGCTGAATAGTAAAAAGGCTGGAGGGCCTAGGACAGAGGAAAATCCAATAAGCTCAACTATATAAAATAGAGTCATCCCCTCGAGGAGAAAAGGAGTATTAGGCTTTACATGTATCTTTCTTATTTATGATAAATTAGAAAGACACAACACCCTCCATAACTGAGCATCATAACATTCATGTTCTCTATTAACATCCAGTATAATCCTTATACTAATTATTTTTAAAGTAAACCAATAAATAAAGTTAGTCCAGAGAATTGAGACTCTTTATACTCTTTTAAAAGTGTCCGAGGATTGTATATTAACGCCCGTTTGACACGTGACATATTCAAATGCTACACTTTAAAAATATGACATGAATGAATTTTTTAAAACATTAACTTTTCACTTAAAACCATCCCAGTAACAGCTCAGAATTACTGACTCCGGAGGAGGTATCCCCTTGTTTTCATTATAAAACAGGTGACCCAAGGGAACACCCTCCCCCCCCCCCCTCCCCTTCCCCTTGCCCTGGGTCAAATAGCCCAGAGCGAAGAGGGCAGCAGGACGGAGTCACTGCCGGAACAGAAAGCCTACATAACTATAGTTGCAACTGTTTAGTGAACGACATTCTGAGCAGCAGATAATGGGCCTAAACAATGCAGGTCTCCTGAAATGGACTCAATATTTCTGAGATAAAAATTTGTGAATGTGGATGGCTGAGACCAATATGCAGCCTTCATTAAATCTGTAATAGCAACACTATTTCCAGAAGCCCAAGATGTAGAAAGAGCTATTACTTCATGAGCCGAAATCTTAAGCACAGACTGCTGAGTTAAAGATAGATTATCATAAGCAATACGGATAGTTAATTGAATCCATCTAGCAATAGAATGGACCGTAATGTCCTTTCTATTAGGCATCAGAGACAGAAGAAGCTTTTACGTCCTTACTGATAAACTGAGATCTGGTTTATAAATACATAAAGCTCTAACCGGACAGAGTAAAGGCCTAAGCCCGTTCGAAGACGGAAGGGCCTTAAAAACAACAGGTTCCGGATATTTATTAGGAGCCTGATTCTTAGCCAAAAATCCGACATTAGCAGTAAAGGTAATAGCGTTCCCGATACTACGAAAGTGAGAATCGTCCACCGATAGTGCATGAAGCTCACTGACTCTTCAGCAGAAGAGAAAGCTAAGAGAAATGCTGTCTTATAAGACCAGAATTTGAAATCTACTGTCTCAAGAGGCTCAAATGGTTTTCTTTTAGTTTAAGAAGAACCCAAGCTAAATTCCATTTAAGAATTAATCTAAGGATTCTAGGTCTATTTATCGAAAAGTTTCTAACCAATTTAGATAAAGAGACATTAGATCCAATTGTAAACTATCATGGTGTGCATAGGTATCAGATAACATAGACCTACAACCTATAATAGTAACAGGCTGCAGTTGATCTCGTCAAACAAGTATACTAGAAAGTTTGCAATGTCTGGTATGGAGGGATCAAAAATATCAACATAATGATCCCTACACCAACGACGAAAGACCTTCCACTTTAGCCGCATAGTATAGCGAAGAGGAGGTCCTCCTACAGTTAGAAATCGCGTCCACTGCTTGTCCTGTACAATGTTTGCCGTGCAAGAAGGACCACACAACAGAATACGTGAAGGTTGAGACCTTGCGGGTTGTGATGAAGTAGACACGATTTCCCCAGCGAAAGAAGATCCTCTCATGGAGGAAGTTTTCGCGGTAAGTCCCACAGCAGACACCTGAGTAAATTTATCCACGTTCTCTGTGGAGACAGAGATGCTACCAACAGAATTGTATTGTGATTGTTTTATCTCAGCAATATTTGCTGAATCAACGGCGCTGGAGGATACGCATATCCTAACATTCTGTCCCACGAGATCGATAGAGCGTTTACTGCATATGCTCGGGGATCCGGACATGGTGACACATACGTCTGCAATTGATTGTTGAGCTGTGTCGCAAATAAGTCTTATCATTGGCCGCTCCCATTGGTAGCAAATCTGATTGAATACCTGTTTGTTGAGAGTCCATTCTGACGGCAACAAGCGACCCTTCCGTGAAAGGGAGTCTGCTAATACATTCAGACAACCCGGAATATGACGGGCCGAAGCAGAACTTGGTGTTCTAGAACAAACAGAAGGATTCTTTCCGTTAAATTGAATAACGGAACGGAATGAGTGCCTCCCTGGTTCCGGATATACGCAACTACTGTCGTATTGTCGGACAGGATTTGGACATACGTTTCTGAATAATGTTCATCCAATGACGTAGTGCAAGCCAAATTGACATCATTTCTTGGATGTTTATGTGCTTGCCTAGAAACTGCGGAACCCAAAGACCCTGGCACTTCGAATCCGTTGGGATCAATGTTGTACCCCAACCTGTTTGACTGGCATCCGTCATAATCGTAAAACTCGGATCCGGCAACTGCAGTGGAACTCCCTGAGTCAACCACCGAATGTTTGCCCAAGTCTGAATCTCTTGTTACACTTGATTGACAAGAGAACGTCTATATAGAGCAATTCATAGATTGCTGAAAGGTTGCTGTCAAAGAGAAGCTTCTCCAAGACCGAAGCGACTCTGAGAGAGTTCTTCACCTTACTATCCATGCGCGTGGATGTAGCTAGGGCTGCGTCACGTCTAACCAACTCCAGGTTTGCCACTGAAGGGCGGAGTTATATGTGGAAAAGCTACTGCCCTTGAAAGAAATCTCATTGAGGATCATATCCTGGAATTCTTTCCCTTGAAGACATAATGATAACGCCTTAGTAAGGTGGTCTGCGTATGATAAAGCGTCTAAGTTAAGTCTGTTAGACATTATTGTCGTTTCCAACGTCGTGGTTGGAATTGACATAGACGGCGATATAGACAATTCCCAGTCTTCAGCCTCGTCGTCTAAACGCAGAGGAACTCTCGGTATGCCCTGTCCTGCCATTTCAAATTTATTCCTTGAATTGATGAAAGGCAGATTTAGAGCATTTGCGGACAAGAAACTAGACTTGCCTGTTTTGGTAGCAAGCTTATATATAGCGTCGTTCAATAATTCGAATGTTCTTGTGACATTATTGGACTGTGTCGGCAACTCAGGGACGATGTCCCTGAACTGATCAAAAACTCTGTGTCCAATGACGCTATTAGTCTCTTATCCAGCATCGCAGCATTCTAGTCCGACGGAACAACCTCTGGAAGATAATGCCGGAAGAAATCTATGGCAGCTTCTGTTGTTCCGAAAGGGAAAGCTCGAAATCCTCCGAATCCCTTTCGCCATCCTGTCGGACCCTATGAAGTGCTCGGTCGTCCGTACCTGATGCTTCAGCGGAGTGAACCGACCCAGTGTCGTCGGATTATTCCTGATCCGACAGAGATTCTGTCATTTGCTGGGATGCTGCGATAAGTTGTGCTATTTTGGATAGCACGTCCGTCACTGAGGCCTGTGGAGAAGCGGTCGTACATTGCTTTGCCGCTGGAAGCTCAGTGTACGTTGCCCCGTGCATACTTCTATTATGCGAGCGTCCGAAGTCTACAGGCCTTGTGTCCCTTGGCTACCGGATGGCGTGACCTGTTCGCCGTGGAATCCCTGATTGGCGAAGCTGGCAGGATATTCGAGGTCACGTAGCCAAGGTGCGGTCGTGTGCGCTGCCGTGAGGATGAGGAAGCCTTATTGACAGTCTCTCCAGACTGTCTATATAACAGAGCGTCCCGAGCGGCGGACGTATGCTCCAAATGCGAAACATTTTGTACCACAACATCTGGTCCCAGATGTTGTTGTACGAGAGAGGGGCCTCTCTCGCTCGCAGCTCGGATGGACCTGGACGAGCTAGGAACCGGACTAATAGGCTTCTCTCCTCTGATCCGCCGTCACTGGGTGTGCACTTGGTTGATTTATAGTGCTCGCATCACCCAAAACTCCTTTGTGGACCGCAACGGAGGAACCTGGCTGCCGAACCATTCGATGAATGGACGCTACACCGGGCGAGCTAGCGGACGTCAAAGGCCGTCGATCCTACTAGGGACCTCTTAGGCAATTGACGTATTTCCATGAGCACTTTGCCGCTAGCTCTTCATTTAATTGTGACGACAGAGGCACACTTTTGGAAAACATCACGGATACATCACCCTGTTCTTGTTCGTCTGAAATAGTGATTGATAAACTAGAGTGACCCTGCGGAGAAAGGACCGGCATGGCCATTTCCCCGCTAACATACTGTGACAAACGCTTCCCATGTTGTCATCCCAATTGACACATACTGAACAGGAGTTAGTGCGAGTACACTGACTACAATTAATACAATGATTATGAAAGTCAGAGGAAGATTTCCTCTTATTACAATTGAACAATATCCTTTCATTGTGAAAAGAATACAAAAAGTCCTAGTACTCGCACCAACCCCTGAAAACAAAGATACATAATAACATGATCCATTAACATAGAAAAAATAATTGAAATAGAAAAAAAAAAAATTTTTTTAAATATTTTTTCAGAAAAGCCCAAGTTTCTGAAAAGTAACGTTGAGCCCCAATGGATCCCAAGCCTAAGTGTGGACAAAAATTTTGAAAATATTTTTAAAAATGAATGCAACACTTACGAATAATAATAATGTATCTTGTTATGATTGAACTAACACAAAAACAAGAAATCCCCCTCCACAGAGACTGTTGTCAATGTAAACAAGAAGTGCAAAAACACCAGAAACATGACTCCAGGCACTGATAACCATGGCCCGAAATCAGTTACCAATAATACACTATCTGATGCAAAACAGAGACTTCCAGGGAAGAAACTGCAGAACATCAGATGGTAGATGCAGAACACTATGCCTAAACACCCATGGGTGAGGACATAAACATGGGGAAAAGAACAGAATTCATTCTGTTACCCAGCTAAAACTCCCAAGAAATTTTAGTAATAATATTACAGAAAATATGCCAAAAGCATGGGAGAATAGCAAGGGGGAACTTAAAGGAAAGGGAGAGAGGAAAACACTGAACAAGCAGTGTAACTTTATAGCAAGAATGACCACAACAGGCCCATGCCTCGAAAATAGGTAACTTAACATAATTTCATTAAAAAATTTTAAGTTACAGCCCTGATTATTTTCTGTCACTCATTTTTCCTCTCCTCCTTCTATTTCCTCCTTAGATCCACCATTTCTCTAATATTTATGTGTCTGGCATCATTTAAACTAAGATTTACAAGCACAAAGATCAGTCAGATGTGAACTGATGAAGGGCCAAACAAAGAATGATAAATGGCGCCAATTTCGGGACCTCCTTGACACTGCGCATGCGCAGTAGAGGTGAAGTATGGAGGGCCATTCAGGACATGATTTCTTTGGTTTTAGATGCAAATTTGGGGGATTGGGGGGCAAAATTTGTGTTTGGACCTAGATTTTTAAGAGTTAGCACCAGCTATGTCTGGGTCATTGGTACAGTATAAAAATATATATTTTTCTCAACTGCTTAATTTGTAAGTTATGTAGATGGATGTGGCCGATTCATCAGGTAAAAGGTTAAAGATATATTTATTTCCATCCTTTATGCTCTATGGTATTTTTAAATTCTGAGTTTGTTTTTGAGATGTAATGTGAAACAGCTACTTGTCAAGCTCTCTGACTTTCTGCAACCATGACACTCTTAAACACAATTTTGCTACTGAATGTGGTGTAAAACAATAGCACTCCTAAATATGATCCCAGTGATTCATTTCAAACAAACTTTTAAATCATCTTTTCAAAGATGCTATATGTTACATGGGAAAGAATTAGGAACTGTGCTTTGAGAGAAGAAGACTTTTCAATGTTTTCATAATTATCCACACTTCTGAGGGTTCCATTACAAACCTAAATATGCAAACCCCTCTGTACCTCACCCCTTCCACCTCGCATAGCACAATTTAAAATAGGAGGCCCCAGCAGGCCTCAAATGCTCACTGGTTTAAAGAAGGATTTAATATTAAATTCAGCGTCTATGGCTAGTTCACACACCATAGCCCAAACATGAACCCAGGCACCTGATTTCAACAAGCTTGAATCTGACTCCCTCCCCAACCACCCCCTCCCCCATCCAACACCCTAAGAATGCTATGTATATCAAATATCAAAATATTCTGACTGGGAGATCCGAAGAAATAGATTTTTAAACAATTTTTTTTAAAATATTGGTTCCCAAAGTATGCCCAAATATGACCCCAGGGACTTGATTTAAACAAACTTGAATCTGACCCCCATAATGATGTTGTATAACAAATATCAACCGATTCGGACAGGTGGGTCTAAAGAAGATTTTTACAGAATTTTTGTCACGTTGCACTAACTAAAATTCAGGCACCCATGGGGGTCCAAATATAAACCTATGTCTTGATTTGGATAAACTTGAATATTCCCCTCTAAAGGATGATGTATACCAAATATCAAAGGATTCTCATTGGACGATTCTGAATGGTGCATCTGAAGAAGATTTTCTAAGAATATTCCTTATATTGCACAATGTCAAAATTTGGGCTACATTCTAAGGTGAAAAGGAGATTAAATTTTTAAAGGAGTTACATGTATGTCTCTCTATACAATAATAGAGAAAACATATCATCAATAAGGAGCCATATCCAAGTAATTCCGTATTCTTAGCATGAATGATTATGCTAATTGGGTGTAACGAGCCCCCAATTTTAAGGCTAGTCTGGACTAAGCCACTTTAATCAGGATGGCGTATTCGAGAGTGAGAGACTAACCCTCCACAAAAACATGCCATATATATATAATAAACAAGCTGTATCTAAGACCAGTAATAATGTACAGATAAAAACAGCTTCACTGATAGTTACACACTTATTATCAAGCCAGAAGAGATGAAGAAAAATCACCCCCCTCCCCCCTTTTTTTTGAAGGAAAGTTAAAAAATTTATAGTAATTTCTATATTTTTTATACTTACCAATGACCCAGACATAGCTGGTGCTAACTCTTAAAATATAGGGCCAAACACAAATTTTGCCCCCCAATCCCCAAAATTTGCATCTAAAACCAAAGAAAACATGTCCTGAATGGCCCTCCACACTTCACCTCTACTGCGCATGCGCAGTGTCAAGGACGTTCCGAAATTGGCGCCATTAATCATTCTAATAACCAGTGCCTGGTAAGCGCTATGTACTCAGCGGGGAGGCAAGAGTTCCCAACTCCTGGGAGGGCCATCCCCGTCTGGGTCATTGGTAAGTATAAAAAATATAGAAATTACTATAAATTTTTTAACATTTTTATACTGTACCAATGACCCAGACATAGCTGAATAGTAAAAAGGCTGGAGGGCCAAGGACATAGAGCAAGATGGAATACGCTCAATAATATAAAATAGAGTCATCCCCTTTAGGGAAAAAGAAGTAATAGGCCTTACATGTATCTTTCTTATTTATGATAAATTAGAAAGATACAACACCTTCCAAAATTGAGCATCATACATCCATGTACTCTATTAATATCCAATATAATCCTTATACTAATAATTTTTAGAGTAAGCCAATAAATAAAGTAAGTCTAGAGAATAGAGACTCTTATACTCCTTAAAAGTGTCTGAGGATTGCATAATCATGTCCGTTGACACGTGCTATATTCAAAAGCTATACTTTAAAAACTAAGACTTGAATGAATTTTTAAAACATAAACTTCTCACTAAACAACCATCCCAATAACAGCTCAGAATTACTAACTCCGGTGGAGGTATCCCCTTGTTTTCATAGTAAAACAGGTGACCCAAGGGAACACCCTCCCCCTCCCCCCCCCTTTTTCTTGCCCTGGGTCAAATAGCCCAGAGCGAAGAGGGCAGCAGAATGGAGTCACTGCCGAAACAGACAGCCTACCTAGCTATAGTAGCAACTGTTAAGTGAATGACATTCTGAGCAGTAGATAATAGACCTAACAATAGAGGCCTCCAGAAATGGACTCGATATTTCTGAGATAAAAATTCATGAATGTGGATGGCTGAGCACAATGAGCAGCCTTCAAAAATCTATAATAGCGACACTATTAATGTAAGCCCAAGATGTAGAAGAACTCTTACTTCATGAGCCGAAATCTTAAGCACAACTGCTGAGTCAATGATATACTATAAGCAGTACCGATAGTTAATTGAATCCATTAGCAATAGAATGGAGCGTAACGTCCTTCTATTAGGCATCAAAGACAGAAGAAGCTTACGCCCGTAGTAATAAACAGATATCTGTTTATAAATACATAAACTCTAACCGGACAGAGTAAAGGCCTATGCCTGTACGAAGACGGAAGGACCTTAATAACAATAGGTTCCAGATATTAGGAGCCTAACTCTTTTGCAAAAATCCAACCTAAATAGTAAAGGAAGTAGTGATTCCGAAACTATGAAAGTGAAAATCATCCATCGATAGTGCATGAAACTCACTGACTCTTCAGTAAAAGAGAAGCCAACAGAATTACTGTCTAAAAGGTCAGAATTTGAAAACTACTGTTTCCAGAGGCTCAAATGATTACTTAGCTAAATAAGAACCGAAGTTAAATTCCATATAGGAATTTAATCTAAAGATTCTAAGTCTATTTATCAAAAAGTTACTAACTGACTTAGATAAAGAGACATAAGACTCAATTGTAAACTATCATAGAGTGCATAGGTATGAGGTAATATAAACCTATAACCTTAATAATAACAGGCTGCAGTAGATCTTGTCAAACAAGTATACTAAAAAGTTGCAATGAGTAGTATGGAGGGATCAACAATATGAACATAGTGATCCCTACACCAACGATGGAAGAGCCTCCACTTTAGCCACATAGAATAGCGAAGAAGAGGATCTCCTATAGTAAGAAATCGCGTCCAAAGCTCGTCCAGTACAATGCTTACAATGCAATACGGACCACACAACGGAATACGTGAAGGTTGCGACCTTGCGGGTTGTGATAAAGATGACACGATTTACCCAGCGAAAAAAGATCCTCTCATTGAGGAAGATTTTGCGTTAAGTCCCACAGTAGACATCAGAGTAAATTACCCACGGTCTCTGTGAAGATAGAGATGCTATCAACAGAAATGTATTGTGGTTGTTTATCTTAGCAATACCTGCTGAAACAACAGCGCCGGAGGATACGTGTATCCTATCATTCCGTCCTATTAGATGAATAGAACGTTAACAACATTAGCTCAGAGAACCGGACAAGCCAACACATATGTCTGCAATTGATTAGCAAGCTGTGTCGTAAATAAATTATCATTGGGCGCTCCCATAGATAGCAAATCTGATTGAATACTTGTTTGTTGAGAGTCCATTCTGACGGCAACAAGCGACCCCTAAGTGAACGGGAGTCCGGAAAAACAATCAGACGACCCGGAATATGACGGACCGAAACAGAACTTGGTGTACTATAACCAACAGACGGATTCTTTCCATTAAATTGAATAACGGAAACGAATGAGTGCCTCCCTGGTTCTGGAGATACGCCACTACTGTCGAATTAACGGACAGGATTTGGACATGCGTTTCTGAATAATGTTCATGCAATGACATAAAGCAAGCCTAAAAAACATTATTCCGCGGAAGATAAATGCTTGCTTAGAGACTGCGGAACCCAAAGACCCTGGCACTTCGAATCCGTTGGGATCAATATTATATCCCAATCTGTTTGACTGGCAACCGTCATAACTATAACACTCGGATCCGGCAACTGCAGTGGCACTCTCAGTCAACCACCGAATGTTTGCCCCAGTCTGAATCTCTTGTAACACTAGATAGACAAGAGAACGTGTAAATCGAGCAATTCATGGATTGCTGAAAAGTTGCCGTCGAAGAGAGGCTTCTCCGAGAACGAAGCGACTCTGAGAGAGTTCTTCACCTTACTATCCACGCGCGTGGATGTAGCTAGGGCTGCGTCACGTCTAACCAACTCCAATCAGCCACTGAAGGGCGGAGTTATACGTGAACAAACTACTGCCCTCAAAAGAAATCACATTGAGAATAATATCCCGTAAATCTTTTCTTGAAGACGTAATGATAACGCCTCAGTAAGGTGGATTACGTATGATAAAGCGTCTAAGTTAAGTCTACTAGACATCATTGTCGTTTCCAACATTGTGGTTGGAAAAGACATAGACGGCGAAAAAGAATATTTCCAGTCTTTAACCACGCCGTCTAGACGCATATGAACTCTCGGTATGCCCTGCTCTGCCAAAATAAATTATTCGTATAAATGAAAAAACGGCAGAAATGAGCAACGCGGACAAGAAACTAAACTATCATGCTTGGTAGCAGGCTTATCTGCATATATAGCGTCGAAAAATAAAACACATGTTGTAATGACATTATTGGACTGCGTCGGTAAGTCAGGGACAATGTCCCTGAACCGATCCAAAATTCCGTGTCCAATGACGCTATAAGTCTCTTATCCAACATCGCAGCAATGTAGTCCGAAATAACAATCACTGGAAGATAATGCCCGAAGATATGAATGGCAGCTTCCGATGCTACGAAAGGGAAAACTCGAAATCTTTCGAATCCCTTTTGCCATCCTGTCGGACCCTATAAAGCGTTCGGTCGTCTGTACCTGATGCAACCGCGGACCGCACCGACCCAGCGCCGCCAGATAATTCCTGATTCGAGTAAGAAACTGTCGATTGCTGGGATGCTGCGAAACAACTGTGCTAACTCGGATAGCACGTCCGTCACTGAGGCCTGAGGAGAAGCGGTCCTACAATGCATTGCCGCTGGAAGCTCCAAGATCGTTACCCCGTGCATACTACCAATATGCGAGCAAACAGAGTGTATAGGCCTCGTGTCCCTTGGCTACCGGATGGCGTGACCTATTCGCCGTGGAATCACTGAATGACGAAACTGATCGGATACTCGAGGTCACGTAGCCAATGTGCGGTCGTGTGCCCTGCTGTGAGGATGAGGAAGCATTATCGACAGTCTCTCGGACTGTCAATATAACGGAGCGTCCCGACCGACAGACATATGCTCCGAATGTAAAATATCTGAACCACAACATGCGGTCCCCTATGTTGTTGGACGAGAGAGGGACCTCTCTCGCTCACAGCCCGGACGGACCTGGACAAGCCAGGAACCGGACTAACAGGCTTCCTCCGATCTGTCCTGAATCTGCCGTCACTGGGTGAGTACTAAAGTAATTATAGTGCTCGCATCACCCAAATCTCCTTCCTAGACTGTAACGGACGAACCCGGCAGCCGAACCATTCGATGAATGCACGCTACACCGGGTGAGCTAGCGAATGTCACTCCGTCGATCCTACAAGGGATCTCTTAGGCGATAGACATATTCCATGAGCACTTATTGCCGCTAGCTCTTCATTAACTATGACGACAGAGGCACACTTTTGAAAGACATCTCCGTAACTTTGCGAACAAGAAACCAGAAATGCTTGGTTATAGCAAGCATATAATAATAATATATATAGCGTCGTTCAATAATTCGAAAGTTTGTGTGACATTATTGGACTTTGTCGGAACTGAGGGACGATGTCCCTGAACCGAACCAAAAATTTCTAAGTCCACCGACGCTATCAGTTTCTTATCCGGCATCGCAGCAATCTGGTCCGACGAAAGAAGCTGTAGAAGATCAAGTCAGATGACATACACAACAGCATATGTTGTTCCGAAAGGGAAAGCTCGAAATCCTCCAAATCCCTTTCGGTATCCCGTCGGACCGGATGAAATTTTCGGACGTCCGTACCCGCTTCCGCGGAGCGTCCCGACCCAGCATCGTCGGATAAAAAATATGCGACAGATTCAGTTGATGCTGGGATGCTGCGATAAACTGTGCTATTTAGGAAAGCACGTCCGTTCCCGAGGCCTGTGCAGAAGCGGTCTTACGATGCATTGCCGCCGGAAGCTCCGTGTACGTTGACTCCCGCACACTTCCTATGCGAACGTCCGGAGTCTGCAGGCCTCGTGTCCCTGGCTACCGGATGGTGTGACCTGGTCACCGATGATTCTCTGACTGGCAAGGCTGACTGGATATCCGAGGTCACGTAGCCAAGAGCGGTCGTGTGCGCTACCATGAGAATGAGGAAGCCTTATTGACAGTCTACTGCGGACTGACTATATGTCGGAGCGTCCCGAGCGACAGACGTATGCTCCGAATGCGAAACATTTTGTACCACAACATCTGGGGCCAGATGTTGTTGTACGAGAGAGGGGCCTCTCTCGCTCGCCGTCCGGATGGACCAGAACGAGCTATGAACCGGACTAAAAGGCTTCCTCCGTTCTCCCTCTAATCCGCCGTCACTGGGTGTGCATTTGGTTGATTTATAGTGCTCGCATCACCCCAAAACTCCTTCTAGACCGCAACGGACGAACCCGGCTGCCGAACCATTCGATGAATGGACGCTACACCGGGCGAGCTAGCGGATGTCAAAGGCCGTCGAACCTACTAGGGTCCTCTTAGGCAATTGGCGTATTACATGAGCACTTTTCCGCTAGCTCTTCATTAATTGTGACGACGGAGGGACACTGTTGGAAGACATCACAGATACATCACCCTAATCTTGATCGTCTGAAATAGAAATTGATAAAGTAGAGTGACCCTGCGGGGAAAGGACCGGAGTGTCCAATTCCCCACTAACATACCGTGACATACGCTTCCCATGTTGTCATCGAAATCATACGATACAGAACAGGAGTTAATGCGAGTACACTGACCACATATAGAATGATTATAAAAGTCAGAGGAAGATTTCCTCTTATTACAATTGATCAAAATCCTTTCAATGTGAAAAGAAAACAAGTCCTGGTACTCGCACCAACCCCTGGCAATCAAAATACATAATAATAATATGATCCATTAATATAGAAAAAAAAATTGAAATCAACATATTTTGAAAAAATATTTTTTCAGAATAGCCCAAGTTTCTGAAAAGTAACATTGAGCCCCAATGGATCCCAAGCCTAAGTGTGGACAAAAATTTTTAAAATATTTTAAACAATTTATTCAACACTTACGAACAATAATAATGTATCTAGTTATGATTAAAATAACATCAAGATATTATTTTCAAGAAATCCCCCCCTCACACAGAGGGCTGTTGTAAACGTAAACAATGAATGTAAAAACACTAAAATAAGACTCCAGGCACCCAGGCCCGGAATCAGTTACCAAAAATACACTATCTGATGCAAAACAGAGACTTCCAGGGAAGAAACTGCAGAACATCAGATGGTAGATGCAGAACACAACGCCTAACCACCCATAGGTGAAGACGTAAACATGGGGAAAAAAACAGAATTCATTCTGTTATTCAGCTAAAACTCCCAAGAAAATTTAGTAATAATAATTACAAAAACTATGCCAAAAGCATGGGAGAATAGCAAGGGGGGACTTAAAGGACAGGGAGAGAGGAAAACACTGAAAAATCAGTGTAACTAAATAATCAGAATGACAACAAAATGGCTGCTGCCTCGAAAATAGGTAACTTAACATAATTTCATTAAAAAATTTTAAGTTACAGCCCTGATAATATTCTGTCACACATTTTTCCTCTCCTCCTTCTCTATCCTCCTTAGAATCACCATTTCACTAATATTTATGTGTCTGGCATCATTTAAACTGAGATTTACAAGCACAAAGATCAGTCAGATGTTAACTGATGAAGGGCCAAACTTAGAATGATTAATGGCGCCAATTTCGGAACGTCCTTGACACTGCGCATGCGCAGTAGAGGTGAAGTGTGGAGGGCCATTCAGGACATGTTTTCTTTGGTTTTAGATGCAAATTTTGGGGATTGGGAGGCAAAATTTGTGTTTGGCCCTATATTTTAAGAGTTAGCACCAGCTATGTCTGGGTCATTGGTACAGTATAAAAATATTCTTCAAAACAAAGAGGAAAGAGCTCTGGAATCAGTGAAAAGCAGTACCAAATAAACAATATATATTCACCCAACAGGCACCCAGTTATTAATTATTATTAATTATTGGTGCTTAATGCCACCTCAGTAGCTAAGACTATCATGGTGATTCCGGTTATTAAAAGTGCAAGCTTCTAACATATGCTGGAGTCGGAATCTGTAGATAGGTCGAAACCGGTGAAATAACGTGTATAAACTTACACTTGTCCAGTTGAATCCCAATGGAAAGTATCTGTTAGAGCAAACATGCTTCTGAGGAAACGAACGGGCGATCCCGTTCAGGTATACAATTAATTCCAATAATGAAACTCTAATTGAACCGTACGAATATACGAGAATGTGAAATCTCCTGTGTACCGTCTCTGGTAGAAACCTGGATTTGGAACGAGCTATGATTAACAGATCCGTCGCGGACCGTCCCCCAAATAATTCATTATTCCCTAGGTCTGTTACAAGCAATGACTGTTCGGAGAAAGAATATACTACTATAATGATGCCAAAAATTGAGAATGTATGCATAGACGGCCTATCGGCAATTCCATAACTGATACAAATAGCCCCAAAATTCTTATAAGTTCTATAAAGCAGCAAGAATTTTATAAAATCTATTCAATAATGCGAATGCATAATAAATATACATATTACGCACATGAGCAACAGAATCCTGCATGCACTCATCTGAATACAGCCTGTATCCACAGTATGACCGAGTGATACAAATCTACATGAAGGCTAGCAATTTATTGTTCAGGAATCATATGCTCATATATGACTATAACCACCACAGGAAACAAACCCACTAAATAGTGTATGTGCCCATGAGGTCCCCGTTAGAACACAACCCAGCCGCCGATCGAGGAGCCATGAAATGCATGCATATACTTGAATGCATACACGGTTTACCAGAAGAAAACTACGTTCTGCCCTGTAATCGCCCTATAACATATTGGTGGGAGGGGGTCAACGAATAATACCTATCGAACCCAACTCACCCGCATTACTTGAATCGCTAGATAAGGAAGAATTAAGGCTATACTGCTGCTGCTATTCTCAATAACAGTAATACAGCTAAAAGCTTATAGTCAAAGCAACCATAATAACAGTAACCCGACTCGTATCACTTTTGTGTTAGATATCAATAGTATAGGAACAGCAGGGCTCCCTCACGTCTGACCGACTCCATAATGCCACTAAGGACGGAGGGGGCACATGATGACCAAGTAATACACCATATAGACACAATATCCAATCCCTAGAGTGGAAATATAATCCACAACAATAGACTGGATAGAAATGAAGAGGGAGATGAAAACAATGTTCCGACACCCAATCATAAAAACCTAGATGAACTCCTTACGTTCAATCTGATATCAGGAAATATATTCCTAGAAAGAGTTTAGTATAGGTGTTTGAAGAAATGCTCAATAATCACACTAGGTTAATATGGCGTCATCAATAGGGCTTATCGCCTCAGATAACTAACACCAAACCATACAGGTAGGAAGAGAATAACCTCCTCTAACCTAACGGTATCATGTCCGATAGAACAATGAACTCCGCCTAGCTGAAGCAGCTAAAGGTCTTCCTATCCATGAAGACAATTAAAAGGCTGATAAGTGCAGCCTTAGAAGCTCATTAAGGAGACTTACAACACCAGACGTAGCTTATAAGTCTTCATCTCCATGAAGACAGATATTTCTGTGTACCATACCGGCCCATCAGTACGCCCAAGCTCGTGGATAAGCTCACCCCCCAACTTTTTAGAAAACATATTTTTTGGGCCATCACCCCAAAATAAGCCCACCCCATTTTTCTCTGACTTAAAAGTTTTGACCACCGGTACCGGTCATAACAAAAATGTGCACGAAAATTTCAATTGTTCAATCAAAATAAAATAAAATTATGTGAAAGTGTTTTGGAGTTGTTTTTTTTTCCTCAATTTAATCTTTTCACATTTTCAGGTAAAAATAATAAAATTCCCAAACTACACGCTTTTGTGTTATTTATTACTTGTCAGCCCTCATGTTATCAACTTTATGTTGAAGACGAATGGGAAATTCCCAGTTCATAAATTATTAATGACTCAAATTGTTCATTTTTATTACTTTAGAAAATGAGCTGAGAAATTACCTGATGTGATCCCTGCAAAAATAGCTGCTCAAAAATAAATATGAATTAATACCCCCGAGTTGTAATATCCAGTTTGATCCATACTACATGAAAGGTCGTTTTGAAAACAAAACAAGGGAAAGCCATATTGTTTACAACAATGGGGACACATTATGTACACCAGGGCGGTCAGTTTAAATATAGTTTGTTTATTTATGAAACATGCCCACCTGTTTTTATCAATGCATTGTATGCCAAATATATTCTCATACTGTCGCAGTTATGTGAAATCAAAATTATACAAACTTGAAATATAAATTAAACAAGAGGCCCCATGGGGTCTTAATCGCTCACCTGCTAAAGTAGTTCAAAGAAGTGTCACATTCAGTTAGACATGGTTCATCAACACTACAAAGGATTGAAGTCATGAAAGGCAAAGTTTATGGAAAAACCTTAAGGAATGGATTTGAACAAACCTGAACCTAACATGCCATCCTGTCCCCCACCCCCCACCACCCCTCAAATTGCACAAACTTGAAGCTGATCCCCCTTGAGATGTCATATACCAAATATGAAAGAATTCTGACTGGTGGATCTGAAGAAAATATTTTTTAAAGAAATTTCCTCATAATGCACTAAGTTAAAATTTGGGCTCAAATAGGGAGCCGAAATATTAACCCAATTTGAACAAACTTGAATCTAACCCTCCTAGAGATGTTGTATACCAAATATGAAAGAATTTTGATTGGTGGATCTGAAGAAGATTTTAAAAGAAATTCCCTCATATTGCACTAAGTTAAAATTCGGGTACCCCAAATATTAACCAAGGACCCTCCCCCCCTCCCCACCCCCAACCTGTGGTGTTCACTTCCTCCAAGAGTAGTGTTGAAATGATTACCTATTTTTCAAAGTCGACGGGAGTAATCGATTCAAAATCGACTAGTCGGCTTTTCTGTTGAAAACATAATAAAATAATAAATGACCTCTCAAGTATAATTAACTTCAGCTGACCTATTATATATACTATTGTTATGGTTCATACCAAATTTATCCGTTTTGTGCAAAAAAAAAAGGGAACTGAAACTTTGTTGAAAACTGAAAAAAATTCTGTTGTGAGATATCACAAGAATTAAGTTACCTCCCCTTACTCATATACGAACAGATTCGGAAAATGTCCATCTATGTATTTTGTCTTCATTTTGAACCAACAGTGTTTTCCTCCCATTCCATCCTTGTTCAAAATTCAGTAACCCCCCTCCCCACTTTTACAGGCAGCAAATTAAGGGCAAGTGACAATGGTTCATGAATTTTTTTTTTGCTTGTTGAAAAAATCAATGACGAAAAAATGTGAGGAAATTATTTGTGACTATCTTGTAACTTATTGGCCTGTACAGATAGACAGCGCGAACATCTGAGCCCCCCACCCCCACAGGGGGGTGGGGGGGTGGGGGTGGGGGGTGCTCAGATGTCCCCTGTTCATCTTGCTCTTGGATATTGGATAGTGTTGAAATGATTAGTCAACTAGTCGAAGTCGATTCAATTTTCGGAAAAATCGACTCTGAAATCTGCCAATCGTCTAGTCGAGAAGCTCAAAGATGAAGTCGTAAAATGCCAATAGTGGGGGTTAATGATTACAAACATCAGACGTTTCTGCTTCATGGTGGACCTATTTTAAATTGTATTGAGAAGTGGATATCAATGCAACCATTGTCGTTTGTTGATGCCGATAATGTTACAACTTAGATTTAAGCAGCATTACAAGCACTGATTTCACCTAACCTAATCACTGGCACGCATTGAAGAAAAATACTTTGATGTACAACTTCAAAGATGCCGTTAATTCATGCAAGCATTCTGTCCCTCACCCAAGTCGCCCACACTTTTTAACTGATATAAAAATAATGCCATAGCTCCATATTCTATGATATTACTGTACTGGTTTGAGTGCAAGTTGGCGAAGACCGGATATGAAGGTGAGGAAACTGTCCCGTCACAAAATTTGACCCGGGAGTTTTTAATTAATTGCACTGGGCGAATGGTGGCACAATTCAAACATTTTACAAATTCACAAAACTTCTGTTTTAACATCATTGGATACTTTTTCCACTGTCCGGACAGAGAACTAGGAGACACGCACTTCCGAGTTATCCTAATTTGCTTACTGAATGGTTAAAGCTATAATATGCACAACGTTTTAAAAAACTCAAAATACGAAAAAGAGAACAGCTACATTCATGACTTTGACAAGGAAACTTCATCAAACACCTGTCAAACGAGTAATTAAACGAAAGGGTTATCAACTTACATGTAACAGTCTCTTATCACCTAATTTACTGAAACAATTATGTTTTCAACAGAAAAGCCGACTAGTCGATTTTGAATCGATTACTCCCGTCGACTAGTCGACTTTGAAAAATAGGTAATCATTTCAACACTACTCTTGGAGGAAGTGAACGCCACAGGTTGGGGGGGGGGGGGGGGGGGGGAGGGGGGATTTGGGCTGTCATTGTCCAAGAAGAAAAAATTGTAAATTTTTTGTGTGGTTATCCCACAACTTGTTACCAATGAAATAAGTTGTGTGGAGACAGCAAGAAAAATTCTCAATTTTTTTCTTCTCCGGCAATAACAGCCAGGTTCAGTGTCAATACATAAGTTACTGGGGAATTTTTTTCTTGAAAATGCCTAAGTTCCCAAAGGGAACATCATGCGCCAAAGGGCATCCCAAAAGTGTGGACAAATGCCAATTTATTTTGAGCTACACTACCGGAATAAAAATCAATGTACCCTAGAGTAATTCTAAAGTATTATAAAACTAATTACTACATGTTTAGGGCGTTGTCAAATGTAAATAACGTCAATAGAAAACAAGAGGCCCCAGGGGGCCTGAGGGCGCTCACCTGACATGGTAGCCTAAATATCAACCCAGAGAATTGATTTCAACAAGTTGCATCTGCTCCTCCTAAGAAAAACCAAATATCCAAAGATTCTGACCAGTGGATCTAAAAAAAAAAAGATTTTTAAAGAATATTCCTCATATTGAACTAAGTTATAATTCGGGCTCCCACAGGGAGCCCATATATGAACCCAGGGACTTGGCTTTAACAAACTTGAATCTCACCCCCCTAAGAATGCTGCACATCAAATATCAAAACATTCCGACTGCTGGATCTGAAGAAGAAGATTTTTAAAGAAAATTCCTCATTTTGAACTAAGTTACAATTCAAGCTCTCACAATGAGCCCAAATATGGACCTAGGGACATGGCTTGAACAAACTTGAATCTTACCCCCCTAAGGATGCTGCATAAAAAATATCAAAAGCATTCATCTGCTGGATCTGAAGAAGATTTTTAAAGAAAATTCCTCATTTTGAACTAAGTTGTCATTCGGGCTCCCATAGTGAACTCAAATATGAATCAAGGGACTTGGCTTGAACAAACTTGAATCTCAGACCCCTAAGGTTGCTACATGCCAAATATCAAAACATTCCGACTGCTGAATCTGAAGAAGAAGATTTTTAAAGAAAAATTCGTCATATTGACTAAGTTATAATTCGGCCTCCAACAGGGAGCCCAAATATGGACCCAGGGACTTGGCTTTAACAAACTTGAATCTCCCCCTCCCCTAAGGATGCTACACACCACATATCAAAACATTCCGACTGCTGGATCTGAAGAAGAAGATTTTTTAAGAAAATTCCTCATTTTGAACTAAGTTACAATTCAAGCTCCCACAGTGAGCCCAAATATGGACTCAGGGACATGGCTTGAACAAAATTGACCCCCCCCCCCCCCCCCCCCCCCCCCCAAGGATGCTGCATATCAAATTTCAAAACATTCCGACTGCTGGATCTGAAGAAGAAGAGTTTTAAAGAAAATTCCTCATTTTGAACTAAGTTATCATTCAGGCTCCCACAGTGAACCCAAATATGGACCTAGGGACATGGCTTGAACAAACTTGAATTTCACCTCCTAAGGATGCTGCATACCAAATATCAAAACATTCCGATTGCTGGATCTGAAGAAGATTTTTAAAGAAAATTCCTCATTTTGAACTAAGTTATAATTCGGGCTCCCTCAATGAGCCCAAATATGAACCCAGGGACTTGGCTTGAACAAAATTGAATCTCACCCCCGTAAGCATGGTACATACCCAATATCAAAAGATTCTGCCTGCTGGATCTTGAGAAGAAGATTTTCAAAAAAATTTGCCTGAAATGCACTAAGTTCAAATTTGGGCTCCTATACTGAGCCCAAATATAAACCCAGGGGGCCGATTTGAACAAACTTGAATCAGATCCACCCCACAATGTTGCATACCAAATATCAAAAGATTCTGCCTGCTGGATCTGAAGAAGAAGATTTTTTATGAAATTTGCCTGAAATGCACTAAGTTCGAGTTCGGGCTTCTATAGTGAGCACAAATATGAATCCAGGGGCCGATTTGAACAAACTTGAATCAGATCCACCCCACAATGTTGCATACCAAATATCAAAAGATCCTGCCTGCTGGATCTGGAGAAGAAGATTTTTAAAGAAATTTGCCTGAAATACACTAAGTTCGAGTTCGGGCTTCTATAGTGAGCACAAATATGAATCCAGGGGCCGATTTGAACAAACTTGAATCAGATCCACCCCACAATGTTGCATACCAAATATCAAAAGATCCTGCCTGCTGGATCTGGAGAAGAAGATTTTTAAAAAAATTTACCTGAAATGAACTAAGTTCGAAATCAGGCTCCAATACTGAGCCCAAATATGAACCCAGGGGACCAATTTGAACAAACTTGAATCAGATCCACCCCACATTTTCCGACATTCTCTCAGTATGGTAAACTGGTATTGGCATGACATGGATAAAGCATAGAATATATGGTGTACTGCCAACTCTGGCTTTTGGGAAGACTCAAACACCACCAACATATAGCAATGAAAAGAATGATGATAGATGACAATGGACAGAGGCAGGCAAAAAGTGACCTTCAGTTAATCTGACTTTCAATCAGCTGAGCTGAGAAGCAAATGAAATACAACACTCACACATGTATATGCTCATATTGCATACTTACATTTTGCCTAAGTAGATATCTAAACATTTCCATGTGTCCAAACTCACAAACAATGTGAAGGGGAGCTCTCTTTGCCTCCTCCTCTAGTTCATCACAACTCATTCCATGAACTGTGTGTAAATAATGCATAACAAACCTGGAGTATAATTAAAGTGTCATTAAGACTAAAATTATCATTATTGGCCACACAAAGTAGATCTTCTGTTTCTCGGGCCATTATTTGTGAAATTGCATGCGGGCGAGTGTTTTTTTATTTTATATTTTATTTCAGTAATTACTTTTTTGCCATCAAAAGTTCATGTCCTTGGTTCAAGGTTTAGGCCTCATAATCTACAGAATAGCATGGGTGGTGGTGTATTTCATCCCTTGAGTGCAAGAAGACTTTGCAGTGCTAAAGCATTGCAAAGCCTTCTTGCATTCAAGGGACAAATTCATCAATTTTTTTAACTTGGGTAAAATATTAGACATAAACCATTTAATTTTAATTTTTTTTAAGTTTAAATTGGTTATAAAAAAAGAGCATGCGGCAGCCAAAAGGACCATGTGGGAGGGCCTGGGAAACAGATTTATTTTTTTAGGCCATATCAAATGCTTATTTTCTTGAAAAACTGTCAATAAAAATTTAAGTAATTTTTGTGACAGCAAAAAATGACTTTTGCAAAATGCATAACGAGTGCAAAATATACTCGTGAAAATGTGTATACACCTTTATATCAAAGTTGCTACCAATAACCTCTCACTTCAGAATATACATTCCTTGCAAGTGTATGTACAGTACAGCCTATAATAAAGTATACCATTAGGCGATATTGTTTTGTTAATGATGCCATATTAGCATCTTATTTTGGTGATATTCCTATAGCATTAACGCAATATTTTCAACATATTGTGGCAAATATCTCAAAACAAACATGCGGGTGGTGTGATATTTTCATAATTATCATTCTCAATATTTTGGATGAAAAGAAGAGGTCGAAATACTTCTAATGAAATGGACGATTTGAGTCATGCAAAGCTTTTTATGTCAATCGATCTGACGTAGTCGATGTTTTTATTGATGTCGATGCAATTAAAGCTCTGATTTCCCTTGGCCTACCCAGCTTCACAAATATCCTCTAGAGTATGTTTACATAATTGCAGTTTAAACTTTTATAAATATGAAGCACCCAATCTTTAAAGTTGAAGGGAGAGGGGGGAGAGCCTTCCTTTCGCATTTGATATCGCCAATCAAAAAGCACAAATTGGGGTGAAGTAAGATGAAATAGAAGTAAAAGCAATGAAATTGCCTACTTAAATGTGTAAAATGAGCTAATTAAAATTTATTTATAAAAAGGAAACGGAAATTCCCAAGCCCCACTATTAAACTGCATCTGATGAGATTGAGAGCTTCAGTTTGGATGTGCAAAAAGACCATATTTCCAAATCACAGGTTAAACGACTCCATCTGTGATATATTTTGGACACATTTTAAAATACCTATTATAAATTTTAACAAAATATGAAGTACTTACATGTTTGTTTGAATTAAATTTCACAGTAAAAAATGTCCTTCATAATCCTTCGTAACATTCAAAAATTATCCGGAATTATATACACATAAACAAGAATACGTGCACCCAGCACTACGAACTGATGAACTGACTGGAAAATACTGTGTTCAATTTTAGGATTGTTTTTTGGCTTTATACTTATTAAAACATTTCTTTGTGTACTTGTTTATTTTGTAATTACATTGAAATGATCGTTGCTAGCAATTATTTGGGTGTTTATATTTGTTTACTGTTTAGCATTGATATGACTTCACTAATTTTTTGTGCTTGTTTAAGTGAAATGATTACTGTTAATAATTAATCATGTGCTGTTTTTAATTTTGTTTCTTGATGTGGTGTAGGTGTTGTAAATAATATAAATATACTGTAAACAACATAACAAAAATTGGTTTAGAAGTTAATAGGTTATATAGGGTTTTTTGATTTCGTCATCTTAGTGTGTTCAACCGGCCAAATCACGACCAACTGAAGCATTATTCCTATAAAAATATTGCGATATTCAGATACGAATGTGAAGCAAATATCGCCCAAATAGTGCATTATTAGTGTGACCAGGTTTCCACTTATAGTAGGCCGTACTGTATATACTCCTAAGCCTTGGAAGAAAGTGTATGCTGATGAAATAGAGGAATGACCATTTTTATAATAAAATGAGAAATCCAGACATTTTCTTGTGTAAAATTACAGTATTGCAATCACAATGAAAGTGTCAATGACACTGTAGCTCAACTTGACAAACTTGAACTTTGTAAGTTATAAATGAAATGGCAAAATTGAAGATCATTAGTACCAATGTTATTTGATGAAATTTCAACATAACAGCATTGTGTGTGCACGTCAGAGTAACCCATGCAATTTTTAAATGTAAACAGTAAGACTAGCTAAAGGAAGAATGTTGATACACAAATGTAGTATGTTCAGAGGTTATTGTAAATGGCAACTTTTTTCACAGATAATGAATGCTAATCAATAGCTCTTATCTAAAGGTCTTGCCTAATGAGCACACCAAGTTCAAAAACAATCCTATGATAAATGTGCCCTTTGAGGCATGCCAAAGGAAGATGTTAATGCACAAATGCACTAAGTAGAAGGTCATTGCTTGTGGCAATGGGTTTTTTGGGGAGGGAGTTTATGGAAATTCATAAATATACCCTGCTGAGAGTTCAAAAGGGATAAGTTGATGCACAAATGTAGTAAGTTCAAAGGCTGGTGATAACGATAATAATTTTTTATGGAAATGAAAAAAGGCAATAGCTCACATCTAGAGGTCACCCTGAACACACAAACCAAGTTTCAAAGTGATCCGATCATAAATGTGCCTTGAAGGGTGTGTTAAAGGGAAATATTGAGACCTGACTAAACTAAGTTCAAGGGTCAGCGGCAACATTTTTTTGACAGAAATGGAAGAAAATCGATAGCTCCCATATAGATGTCACCCCACACAAGCACACCAAGTCTGCAAGAGATCCAATCATAAATGTGCCCTGCAGATGTGTCAAAGGGAAATATTGATGCTTAACTGCACTAAGTTTTTACTAAGTTCATCGAAGGTCATTACAACATTTTTTTAGGGAAATCAAAGAAAATCGATAGCTCCCATCTAGAGGAAACCCCAAACAAGCATACAAAGTTTCAAACCGATCCGATCATAAATGTGCCCTGTAGGGCATGCTGAAGGAATATATTGATACCTGTTTAAACTAAGTTCAAAGATCGTTGCCAACGGCAACATTTTTTGACGGGCAGAAAAGGAAGAAAATTGATAGCTCCCATCTAGAGGCCACCCCAAACAAGCATGCCGGGTTTCAAAGCAATCCGATCATAAAAGTGCCCTGCAGGGTATGCCAAAGGGAAATATTGAGGTCTGACTAAACTAAGTAACTAAGTTCTAAGAACGTTGGCTGCGGCAACATTTTTTGATGGAAATGGAAGAAAATCGATAGCTCCCATCTAGAGGACACCCAAAACAAGCATACAAAGTTTCAAAGCAATCCAATCATAAATGTGCCCTGTAGGGTGTGCCAAAGGGAAATATTGAGGTCTGACAAAACTAAGTTCTAAGAACGTTGGCCGCAGCAACATTTTTTGATGGAAATGGAAGAAAATCGATAGCTCCCATCTAGAGGTCACCCCACACAAGCATGCCAGGTTTCAAAGCAATCCAATCATAAATCTGTCCTGTAGGGCGTGCCAAAGGGAAATATTGAGGTTTGACTAAACCAAGTTCTAAGAACGTTGGCCGCGGAAACATTTTTGACGGAATTTGAAGAAAATCGATAGCTCCCATCTAGATGTCACCCCAAACAAACATACCAAGTTTCAAAGCGTTCCAATCATAAATGTGCCCTGTAGGGTGTGCCAAAGGGAAATAATGAGGTTTGACTAAACTGAGTTCTAAGAACGTTGGCCGCGGCAACATTTTTTGACGGAAATGGAAGAAAATCGATAGCTCCCATCTAGAGGTCACCCCACACAAGCATACCAAGCTTCAAAGTGATCTGATCATAAATGCGACCTGTGAGGTGTGCCAAAGGAAATTGTGGACATACGTACTAACGTACGTATGTACGCCGACGGACGAGAAGTGATGGCAATAGCTCAGATTGACTTTCTCAAGTTGGGCTAAAAATGAACAGAGAACTTTGACCGGATCAGGACCCAGTCGCTGTCCGTTGAAAATTATCTTTCCACTTTTCTCCTCACAGCATAAAAGAACTTCACCCATTGGAAAGAAGAGCAAGAACACTGACCTGAGGAATGGTTTTTATTACACGCTAAACTATAGATTATCAAAAAAATTGCAGAAAGATAGAAATCGTATCCCCAACTGTGAAGATATAGAAATTTTCATTTTCACAGTATCAATCAATATGGCGGCTTTCAAAGCATCACTTCAAAGTGAATATAAGTCAAATTATCACTGGAAATGATCAATTTGTTCTAAAAACGTATAATGAAAAGTAAATCTAGTGTTTATATATATATATATGTTTATATTATATGGACCTAGGAGGATGGCTTGAACAAACTTGAATCCCACCCCCCTAGGGATGCTGCATACCAAATATCAAACCATTCCGACTGCTGGATCTGAAGAAGAAGATTTTTAAAGAAAATTCCTCATTTTGAACTAAGTTATAATTTGGGCTCCCACAGTGAGCCCAAATATGAACCCAGGGACTTGGCTTGAACAAACGTGAATATCACCCCCCTAAGCATGCTGCATACCAAATATCAAAAGATTCTGTTTGGTAGATCTGAAGAAGATGATTTTTAAAGAATATTCCTCATACTGCACTAATTTAAACATTTGGGCTCCCATAGAGAGCCCAAATATGGACCCGGGGATTTGATTACAATAAACATGTGAAACAATCTTCCGAAGATGTTATATGCGAAATTTGAAAGCTTTTGGAGCAGTGGTTCGGGAGAAAAGTAGTCTTAAATGTTTTTCCCATTACCCACAGTGTTAAAAAATGCTGACTAAGCACTTTTTCAAAGTCCCCAAAAAGTAACCCATGATAAAACCGATAGCAATTTTTTTTTACCATTCCATTCTGTTGGTCCTAAGGAAGCTTCACACCAAATAAGAATTCTCCGTGCCATGTAGTTTTGGAGATATGGGCGCTTTAATTTTTTTCTATTTTTAGCTCCTATGGTTCCCATGGGGCGACGAGAAAAAAAATTCGGCATAAGTTAAGTACTTATGACCCAATAAGCCCTCATATCAAATTTGGTTCAAATCTGTCTCTCGATTTGGAAAATAGAAATTTTGGGTAGGGCAAAAATTCTTGCCCCTCCCATAATGAAGGCAAATATAGCTCCTCGAACTTCTCTTGAACCAGTCTGAGTCTACACCACAAAAGGAAGCTGCACACTAAATATCAAGTCTCTGCTACTGCTGGTTCATGAGAAGATTTTTTAAGATTTAAGCACACTTTTTGGGCGTGGCCCTACCGAGGGGCGAGGCAACTTGATTTGAACAAAATCAAATTGCAATGTCATAATAAACTTTTATCTCAAATATCAATTAAATTGGTTCAGCGGTTTGGGAGGAGAAGATGCAAACTCCATGTTCACAGACGACGGACGGTGAGTGATCACTATAGCTCTCCTGACTGAAAGTCAGGTGAGCTAACAAGAGATTGTCACTTGGAAGTGACTATGCCCCCGATGTGGCAATGACCTTGATCTGTGACCTTGACCTCCATCAAACAAACAAACATTTTGTGTGCGACACATCGTCGTCCCATAAGCAACATGTATGCCAAGTTTCAACAAAATCCAATGAAGCATCTCAGTTATGGAGGGGACACAAAAATATTCCTTATGGACAGACAGACGGAAAAGGCAAACACAATATGCCCCCAAAAAAACTTTTTCGGGGGCACAAAAATCTGTGGTGTATACCTCTCCATCATATGCATCTACTGCAGCATAATGACTGGGACCACTTTCCCATCCCCCACTCCACCAGACTAGTGTGTTGTATTGTTCTTCTGTGATAAATCTAAGTGTACAGTTGAGATGCACAATCTACAGAGTTGGGGGAGTGGAACATTTCACACTTGTCAAATGCAATTTGCGTGAGATATCAGGTGCAAATGCACTTACTTCCATCCCAAATGGACTGACACTTAGTCAGCAAAAGATGTCATTCATTTGAGTGACTTACTCTTGAATGGGTAATTTTGAGCAATTCTCACTTTTAATTATGTAAGTTAGCAATCATCGAATTACAGTTGAGCTGACCACAAAAAAGTGTTTTTCATAATTTAAAAATGTCCAAAAATTATTTACAATGCATTTAGCCATAACACAATAATTTTTGCCCGCTACATGTACTACAGTACTGCCATCACAAATGCAGACAGAGAATTTTGAGTTTTTCCTGAGCTTGGTGATATTATCTTCCGGTTTTCCCAAGGATTCTTCTTCTGCCCACTTCGGGAAATAGTCCGAGCTCCAAACTATTGTGTGGGCTCAATTGGGAATTTGTTCTGGAAAAGAAACGTACAAATAATGAGAAATGTTACCTTTGATTTGAACTGAGAATATGAACTTTTAACCTTGCTAGTATTTTCCTGAATTTTTCATCAAATCAAGTCATAGCTGCTGTTAAGCAGCCAAGACTTGATTTGATGAAAAATTCAAAAGAGTGTGGCATCAATAAATCTCTGTTAGGCTAACTCTTATTTCTAAGGGTATATTTTATTAGCGAGAGGCAGAATTATACCTTTACTAGGTAACACAGCATAACTGTACTGGAAAGGAAAATGACAAATTTAAAGTAATTTGTATATTTTTTATACTTACCAATGGCCTAGACTTTGCTGGTGCAACCTCAATATTATTAAGGGCAGAACACAAATTTTGAACCCCCCAATCCCCAAAATTTGCATACAATACCGAAAATTAAAAGTCCTATCTGTCCTTCCATACTTTTAATACCTGCGCATGCGCAGTACCCAGGAAGAGACTGGAATTGGCGCCAACATCATTCTTCCTAGTTGTGCCTACTAAAGTGATAACTCAGCCACTGGAAAGTATAAAAAATATACAAATTACTTTAAATTCATCATATTTTTATACTGAAACCAATGGCACAGACTTAGCTGAATTGTAAAAAGGAGGAGGGCCTAGGACTTAAAAGAAATAGCAGACCAAAATACAACTCCTCAGCCTGCATTAGAACTCCCAAGTTCAAAAGGAGATTAAAATTTTAAGAAATTACCTATAGTCTCTCTATACAACAATGGAGAAGACATACCACTGAAAATAAGGAGCAATATCCAAGTAACTCCCTATTACTTAGCATAAATGATTAGGCTAAACGTGCCCCCCAATTTTAAGGCTAGTCCGGAATAAGACACTTAAATTTAGGAAAGGTGTGTCTGAGAGTGAAAGACTGATGCTCACAAAAACACGCCATATATAATGTAACAAGCTGTACATAAGATCAGAATAATCTACAGATGATAACAGCTTCACTCATAGTTACACACTTATTATACAGCTAGAAGAGGTAAAGAGAAAATCACCTCCTCCCCACCCCCCCTTTTTTTTGAAGGAATAATCTTCAAAACAAAGAGGGAAGCGGTCTGGAATCAGAGAAAAAGCGGTACAGAATAATATATATATTTGTCTAAAAGGCACCTGGCTATTAATAATTATTGGTGCTTAATGCCTCATCAGCAGCTAAGGCTATATATCGAGGAGATCCCAGTTATAAAAATCGCAAGCTTCTAAACATAAGCCACATCTGGAATACGTAGAAAGGTCAAAAACTGGTGATATTAATATGTACAACCTTAAACTTGTCCAATTGAAGCTCAATAGAAAGTTATCTGATAAGAACTTATACGCTTCTGAGCCAACTAACAGGCAACCACTTTCTGGTGTACAATTAATTCCAATAATGAATCTCCAAACTGTAACTGTTCATTTCTAAGAGGATAGAAAATTCCCTTGTGAATTGCGTCCGGTCGAAGACTGGATTCAGAACATGGAACCGGATACAATTAAAAAAAACTGTCACAGACCGTCCCCAAATAATTCATCATTCCCTAGGTACGTTAAAACCACTGACTGTTCGGAGAAGGAATATACCACTCTGATTAATGAAGCCAAAAATAGAGAACGTATGCATAGACGGCCTGTTAGAAACTTCATAACTGATCCAACTAGCTCCCAAAAAAATCTCATAAGCTCTATACTAACACAGAGTAAGAATTTAAGGGAATCTGTTCAATAATATGTCTGCCTAATAAGATATACATATTATGCATGCAATCAACAGAATTCCGCATGTATCAAAGGCGTGACCGAGCGATACAAAAACTAACCAGGAAACTCAAGGAATAAAACGACGTTAATGTGATTAACCTGAGGAATAGACTAATACGTCGTAACAAAAGCAGACAACTCTGAGCGAAACTTCTCAGTGTGGACTAATTGCCACATTTGGAGAATGTCATCCAGATAATCGACATGCCTGCCACACAGGAACACGAAGGCTAGCTGACACTAAAGAAAACACAGAAAGAAAATATGAACTCTTTCCTTTAGCAGTTCCATTCCCAAAAGACAGCGGTCTCAGCCTAGCTAAGGAAATTTAGAAGACTTCATCTCCGTGAAGAAGAATATCTGGGTGTAATTTTTATGACTTTAGAAAGCTCACTAGATGAAGACTTTCACCGTTAGTCACTCAAGAGAAAAGGGGCCGCACTTGATTCTTATAAGGCGTCAACAAAAGGACTAAAAGACCCAGATGCCTAAGAATACAACACCGAGAAGGAAACAACATACTCTTTCCTTTGAACGACCCTAATTCCAAAGAGACAGCAGTCTCAGATTAGCTAGCGCAGCTAATAAGTCATCCCGTGAAGACAGATATCTTGGTGAAACTTGCTACTTTGAAAACTCACTAAACAGAGACTTACAACATTAGTCGCTCAAGGTAAGGAATAAAGGACCGCTCTTCTAACAGCCGTAATTCCAAAGAGACAGAAGGCTCAGCTAAGCTAACGCAGTTTATAAGTCTTCATCTCCATGAAGAAAAACATGTGTCACCTGCGACCTTGGAAAGCTCACTAAACAGAGACTTACGTTTGCCGCAATGTTTTAGAAAAAGACTGCTGTAAAATATATAAGGCCACTATGACGTTAGCCGCTAATGATATATAAACACAGTCCGCTCTTAATTCACATAATTAATTAAACTAAGGCGACAACAATAGGACTAATTGCCTGCAACGCCTAGGAATACTACACAGAGAAGTATAAATTTTATAGTAAATTTCCTTTCTTATTATACCTACCGAAATTGTTTACTACAGGCTTGCACTACAGTGGAAGAACCTAACTCGGATAAAATACTCTCTATTTTAATCTTTCCCAAGATTTGGGAAAGAAAAGTGGTGTAAAAACACCACGAAAAAAATAAGCCAAAACTGGGCCGAGCGCCATCGGCGCACACCCAGTATG
Organism: Pictodentalium vernedei; assembly: GCA_031216915.1. Taxonomy (NCBI): domain Eukaryota; kingdom Metazoa; phylum Mollusca; class Scaphopoda; order Dentaliida; family Dentaliidae; genus Pictodentalium; species Pictodentalium vernedei. The sequence continues at coordinate 476,720,504 of CM062297.1, read as the reverse complement.
GGACGCTCTTCCATAGTACAAATCCACGACTTCCGAAACAGTGCGCAATGCATCAATTCGTCATTCTTTTGATTCGAACAACACAGGAGTTATGTGATCAGCGGGGAGGAAGGATTCTTACCCGAATAAGAAGACGGGAAGGCCTCCATGTAAACAATTTCGGTAGGTATAATAAGAAAGGAAATTTACTATAAAATTTATACTTCTTATCAACCTACCTCAATTGTTTACTATAGGCTGAAAAGACAAAAGACTGGAGGGAATCACATAACCAACCCACACAAAACTGAATAGCACTGGGACCGTGGACAGAGGAAGAGATCCCTAGGCCTATCAAACCATAGTATCACAAACATTAGAAAAGCCAATGAAAGATGAGGCGTATGGTGAAGTGCGACGCACAGACAGAAAGGGCAGTAACAGCACAAAGCTGGAACTGACCCTGAAAAAAGCTGAAAAGCTTGGATAGACAACATCCTGAGCCGAAGAAAGAGGGCCCCAAGGTTCTCTGTCGGCTCCTGCAACTGTCGCAGATAAAAGGAGAATGTAGCATTTCTCCAGAAGGCTGCCAGTATAACATCAGTCATCCGACAACATGACAGAGTTATAAAAAGAGGAAGACAATGCACGCACCTCGTGGCAGAAAAAAACAATTGGTAATACAATCACCAGTAGCTAGACGAGCCGAAGCTGCACGAATAGCAAGACAAGTCCATCAAGAAATGGATGCAGGAGAGATCTGGCATGTGGGAAAACGCATATTCATCCAGGATAAAGGCATGAATGCCCCCCACCCCCAAGCAGAGCAGTGCCCAAGAAAGTGACCATCTTGGAGTAAACTGCAAAGTCCTAGGCCTTTTCAAGGAAAAGAGCTGAACAAGCTTGGAGAGGCAAGGATGAGTGTCGAAACAATGCGGTATCACATAGGAAAAAATGTCTCCGAAGTATGGACAAGTACCCATTGCTGGAGACCCCCAGAAACAAACATACACCAGAAAACTCCGCAAGCAGTGTGATCAAAGGAGAGACAGAAGCAACAGAGTGATCGCACACCATTGACAGAAGAACCTTCCACTTAGCCACAGAGGCTAAACCAGTGGAGTGAGTGCCTCCTTGAAGAAAAGCAACTCCACTGCGTGTCTCGAAAAACCACTACGGAGGAGACAGGACCCGATAAAAGACATGTGCGAAGGCACAATGAAGTCGGGTCAACTAGAAAACCTCCCGGGCGACTTTGGCAAAGAAAGTCGCGAGGCAGAGGGAGACATGCCGGAACCGCCGCTAACAGAGAGCGGAGCAAATTGATCCACACCCACCGAAGCGACGGGTGTGATCGAAAGGATTCGACGACTGCAGGTTCATATCTGGGTGAGAACCTGAGGCGGAATCGGACCGGTAGGAAGGCGTAGCCGACAAGACCATCCCAAAGGAGGGCCAGAGCGTCCACGGCGAAAGCCAGAGCATCTGGACACGGGGACACGAAAGTGTCCACCGGATGGTTCCAACTAGTCACAAGAGATCGATGAAACCCGCCATGTGGAGCATCCACCTGGTGGAAATGACCCTGCCCTGATGGGACAGGGAGTCGGCTAGGACGTTCAGGCGACCGGGAATGTGACGAACAGCCACCCCGGCGTGGACATCCTGAGCGAGCAGTATAAGATCCCAAGCCAATACGTACATTGGAACAGAGTGCGTGCCGCCCTGGTTCCGAAAGTAAGCAACCACTGTCGAATGGTCGGACAACAGAAGGACCTGGCGATTCGACAGGTGAGGGATCCACTGCCTGAAAAGCAGAAGAGCAAGAAGCTCCTTCTGGTTGATGTGTAGAACTGCATGATCCTGGTCCACCATCCCGTGAATGGAAAGACCTAGAGGATCCAACGTCGCACCCCATCAGAGATCGCTGGCATCTGCCGTCAGAACGCGATCGGACGTGGGTAAGTCCAACGGAACACCCTGCGAAAGCCACTGGACATCCGCCCAGAGGAGAAAGTGAGGATAAAGATAGTCTGGAAACTGAAGCACCAGATCCATAAAATCTACATTCGGCCTCCAACGACTGAGCAGAAAGTGTTGGAGAGGTCTGACACGCAGCCGACCTAGAGGAATGAGATCCGTCAACGAACAGCAGAGACCGATTAGCCGGAGAAAACTCCGAGCCATCGCGGATGTGGACTGGGACAGAGTCGGAGCAAAAGCTGAGAGAATCACAGCCTTGGCCTGGGGAACCTCCACCAAATTGAATTGTGTGCGGAAAGCCATCCCCAGATGATAAAACGACTGAGAAGGGACCAGTAGAGACGTGAGCAAGCTCAACAGAGTGGCGACATCCGACTCCAGGAAGGCAGCATTGGAATGCCCCTAGAGGATATCATCCAGATATGCCGAAGTAGTCACCCTGGACTGTATGCGATGGAAAGCTACCACATGCGACATCAGTCTGGTGAAAGACCAAGGAACCAGGTTGAGGCCGAAAGGCATGGCCTTGAACTGGTAAACTCGCCCCAGAAAAAAGAACCTGAGATACTTCCGTAACGCCCAATGAATCGGAACGTGAAAGTAAGCGTCTCGCAGGTCGAAGCTGGAAGCGAAATCTCTCTGGTGAATTGAACGGAGGACCGACCTGAAAGTCTCCATGCTGAACTTGGGAACAATGATAGACTGGTTCAGGAAACTCAGATCGAGAACCGATCGGAGTCGGCCATCCTTCTTCGGCACCAAGAACAGGCGGGAATAGAAACCCACTGACCAAATGTTCTTGATGACCTCAATCGCCCCCTTTGTCAGGAGATTGTCTATCTCCATGGACAAAAGTTCCCGACGTAAAATGTCTGAAGGAACTGTGGTTGGAAAAGGCACCCCGGACAGAGTGGAGTGCCGTCGGAAGGATATTCGCAGCCCGGACCAAACAACATCTAACATCCAAGGATCGGATGTGATGGTGGCCCACGGTCTGCGAACTCTGCTATCCTTCCTCCAACCTGGGACGAGTCGAGGTGAGGACCTTCATTGCGAACCCCGACGAGGCTCGTGAGAGGAGAAAACACCTCTACTGAATGAAGAATCCTGGGAGTTCCCTCAAGACTGCCGACGCATACCCTTACCCCTTGAGTAAGAAGTAGAAGCGGTGGCAGAAGGATCAGCCCCTTTTGCTTCGCAGAGGAAGCAGAGGGTACTTGCTAGGCTTAGAACGGCCCGTGCCTACCCTAGAAGGCTGATCAAGCTGAAGAAACAGCAGCTGATCGTTGGAATGACGTAGGACGTCATCCTGGACCGTCAACACAGAATCATGGAAAAGTTGCAGACCTGCCAAAAAATCAGATCGAAGAGTAGCTTACTGCTCCTCAGGAAGGGATCAGCCTGTGTCCCGCACAGAGTCCCTTCGAACTAATTCCAGCCGTGTTACAGGCATGCGTGTGAGCAAGATGCATGAGCGCCTTGGACAGCACACGCAAAGGAGCCTGTACCTCGTCAAACTTATCTGAAGGCAGATAAGCAGCAAAAGCTGAGACGACGTGATCGGAGCGAGAAAGCATACCAAGCATCTCTCTCGATAAGCCCAATGTGGACTCCAGAGTCGTCATCGGAATGACGGCAGACTTGGACTTGGAAAGCCCGAGGGAATTGGAGTCCTGATCCAAAACCATCAAAGTCTGGTAGACCCGACGGATTGGCGGAATTGTAGGAATGATAACGCGCCGGAGGCAAAAAGGTGTCAACCCTGGTGAAGAACGTCATAGCCCTGGAACTTAGCTTGGAGTCCAAGGCTGAAAATACTTCAACCAACTGTACCGAAGGCACGGTCGAAGACGCCCAGAAGCAGGTTGCTCCACAGACAGCTGGCGTGCGACCGATGATCGCGGCCTGGCTGACACTGTCGACTGGTTAGATGGTTTGAGATCCGGAAGGAACCCAAACACGAAATCAAGAGCTGCCCCCAAGTCCGAAGACTGCTGGCTCTCGACATCAAGCATGTCTGACTCTTCCCCTGAGTTGGAAGACACATAGCCCATCGTGGGCAAACCAGCCGACGCCTCCCATGGTGTCGGAACACCAGGGGATCAGAAAGCGGCCTGTTTCCAATCCCGGGAGGCGGAGCCATAGGAGGCGCCTGGAAACCACTCGCTGCCTCGCTGGAAGCAACAGGAAGGCTCGTTGACAGAACCTGAGTGAGTAAGGAGAGGGCCTCCCTAAGCTCACTGCCCATACTGGCCGGTTCGACAGGGAAACGAACCGGCAAAGTGGCTTCACCTCTGACCCTCTGAACCAGCGAAGGGTCACGATCCTCCAAAAGACCCGACGTGGGACGACGGGCGGCAGCCGAAAACGTCTGAAGGCAGACGTGTATAGGGGTGTGACACACCCCGAGGATCAACATAGCAGGAACTCATGAGAGTCACCGCTGACCTCTGCAGGGCAAAAGGTCCAGGCTGCACAAAAGACGTTGGACCCCCAAAACTGGTCGTGTGGCCAGAATGAGTGGACGGAAACGCCACGGAGTTCATAGTGTCCCACTAAGAACAACCGAATCCAATGACAACTGTGGTGCTCGACGGCGCAGAGACCACAGGAGAGGGTCCGGCCGGCAGCCACTTCCAACTTCGCCGAGTTGAAGTCAGGGAAGGCTGAGGCCGATACCCCCACGTCTACACAACCAGACACCGCAGCAGACTACTGCAGGTATAAAACTACTGTGCTCAATGGCTGAGAGGACACAGTATGGGGTTCAGTCGGCAGGCCCATTTGACTTCGCCGAGTGGAAGTCTGGGAAGGCTGAGGCCGAAACTCCACAACCACACTACAGACATCCCTGCAGACCCTGGCAGGGAGAAGCCGAGGCCGGCTAAAAACGGTGCCCAATGACGTTGTAGACGGAACAGCAGTAGCAGCAGATATGACGGGAGCTGTTGGAACTGGCGGAAAAGTGGAGAGAGCCACCAAGCTCGGCCTCCAAAGGAGGAGTCACAACCCTAGTGATAGCCTCAGATGTCGACTGGAGAGGGTGCATAGTCCCGGAACCAGGCATCTCTACACCAGAAAACCAACAGCTCCCGCAGTATCCACCACGGTAAAACACTGCACATTCCCCATGGAAGGGGAATAACTCTCACCAGACATGGTCGAATCGGGAAGCCCCGAATCGACAGCGGTCCCCACCCCCCGCTGGTGCGGGAGGAGCTGCACATCCCCCACGGAGGAGCAATTCTCATCAGACGTGGTCGAATGGGGCGACCCAAAACGAAAGCGTTCACCACCCCCCGCGTGAGCGGGAGGAGCTGCACATCCCCCACAGAGGGGGTCAAACTCACACCAGACGTGGTCGAGTCGGGGGGCCCCGAAACGAGTGTCCCCCCCCCTCCCACCCCCGTGGGTGCGGGAGGAGCTGCACATCCCCCACGGAGGGGGTAAACTCACATCAGACGTGGTCGAGTCGGGAGACTCCCGAAACGACTGCATTCCACACCACCCACGGGTGCGGACGAAACGGACACGAGAACGCACCAATGGCGAGGGCAAAAGGAATTGCCCTAAAGGAACCGAACTGGAAAGAACAGAGGTGAAAGCAGTAGAAGAAAAAGGTGAACTCAACAGAAACAGAAAGTAGAAGAACACCCTCAACTACGAGAGAAGGTGGCAGAACCCAGACGGCCGACACCTACTCCAATAAAAATTTTTATCAATCGAAAAAATTCATTGTCGAATCGCGATGACACGATGTCGCAAAACATTCGCGAAAACGGAATAGTAATTAATAAACAATGAGAATGTGGTTGAAAATATAAACGAGAATATATAAAACACAGTCCTGTTATTATACGATCTTCAGATCCATAATTCCAGTCACAGGAAAACCATTATCCACGGGTTGAATTATCACTGTTTCATAATGCATATGGCGGAAACACATCCTGCTCGTGCTTCGGATAGAAAAAGAATGACGAATTGATGCATTGCGCACTGTTTCGGAAGTCGTGGATTTGTACTATGGAAGAGCGTCCCATACTGGGTGTGCGCCGATGGCGCTCGGCCCAGTTTTGGCTAATTTTTTTCATGGTGTTTTTACACCACTTTTCTTTCCCAAATCTTGGGAAAGATTAAAATAGAGAGTATTTTATCCAAGTTAGGTTCTTCCACTGTAGTGCAAGCCTGTAGTAAACAATTGAGGTAGGTTGATAAGAATCTTTCCTTCTAACGGCCTTATTCCAAAAAGCTAGCAGTCTCAGCATAGCTAACACAGCCCAGAAGTCATATAACAGTGAAGACAGATATCTGTGTGTTACACTGCGGCCTTAGACAGCTCACTAAATGGTGACTTACGACGTTAGCCACTAATGTATAAGAAAAGACCGCTCTAACAGTACATAAGCCTTCTATGGCATCCACAATAGCACTACATGCCTCTGACGCCTAGGAATACAACACCTAGAAGGATAAGACATACTTATTCCTTTTAACGGCTCTATTTCAAACAAGACAGCTGTCTCAGCCTATCTATGAGCTATCGATCTTCTATTCGTAAGGAATAGATCATTGCATTTCTTATACTATTGCGAAGCCAAGGGAGGCATCGTTAATCGGACCAAAAGCCTTCAACACCTGAGCTGAAAGATTAAGGAAGGATAGATCTTCGTCTTTCTATCGCCCAGTACCTTAAGCTGTTTTTGCCTATCAAACACAGACTTTTGTTCAGATGGAACAAGATTCGAAGAGCTTATGAATAAAAAATTCATAGTCTTAATGTGTCATTCCATGAGGGATGGAGAATAACCTCTGTAGCCCTCTCACCATCTGAAAGTTCCATCTAAAAACATGGTCAACACCATCCAAATGAACAGATAACTGGACCAACCCAGCACTGTCTGACAGCTCACTACCGGTGCCTGTTGACGGCAGAACCTGCAACTACTGGGATGCTGCGATATGCTGTGCAAGCTGCAGCAGCAGGTCTGTGAAGGAGGCTTGCAGAGCAGCGATTATCCGCTTCTTCACCATATGCTGCTCACGGGATGGAGATCTGACCCCAGATCTTTCGACGCATGTCCCATATAAAAATGCCTCGAATGACTAGCTACAGGTTAATCTGAATTCGGTGGTGAAGACTGGGAACATCTCCTTGGGACAGTATGAGCATGCAAAGTTGGATAGCTAGTCTGCAGTCGAACATGCTTCATTGATGAAGCAGAGGAAGAAGCCATAGCTGCAACCGGCCACAGCCGCAGTGTGGAAGGAGCGTCCCAAACCGCAAGCGTGAATGGGCATCCCAACTCACTAAAGGTTCTTGAATCGAAAATAGTAGACCCTGACTGCTGACGGAATGGAGAGGGTTCTCCAGCTCACGGCCTGGCTCCAAACCTCGCCAAGCGTTCTGTTTAGAAATTTGTAGGCTTCTACCCCTTAGCGTGCTTTTCTATGGAAAAAGAGGAAGCCGTAACAACAGCCGACCCCAGCTGAAGTGTGGAAGGAGAATCCCGACTCACACATTTCGGACAGGTGCTCTGACTCATTGAAGTTTCTCATGACAGAAAACAGTTCACCCTGACTGCTAACAGAATGGAGAATGCTCCCCAACTTGCGATTTGACCCCAGATCTCGCCGAGTATCCCGTTGAGAAACTTGTAGGCTAATCCCCTTTGCGTGCTCCATATAAGAAGAAGAAGCCATAACCGCAGCCGACCCCGGCTGTATTGTGGAAGGAACATCCCGACACGTGTTCCGACTCATTATAGTTTCTCACAACGGACATAGTCGACACCAACTGTTAACGGGATGGAGAGGGTTCTCCAACTCGCGATCTGACCTCAGATCTTGCTGAGCGTACCATAGAGAAACTTTCAGGCTTCTTCTCCTTTTGTCATCGTCGCTGGGTGAGCTTTATAGAATGAGGTACTCGGCCTACCCACGTTATACTATTCGACCGCAATGGACCTACCCGGCATCCCGGCTCCCATATAGGGACGACCGCTTCACCAGTCAAGCTAGCTGCATGCAAAGAATTAAGCTTCTAATGGCTTTAATCCTGTGCAAATATCATAAGCACCTTGGCAGCTAGCTCTGTTTACTCATCAGAGTGGGGCGCATCAGAGTGTGACTACGGCAGCACGTAATGGACAGATGTCAAAGTACCATCACCATGTTCTTGTTCCTCTGAAAAAGAGACTGAAAGACTAGTATTAGACAGTGGTGAAAGCTCCTACATCAGAACTTCACCACCAACCATACAGGTCAACATCCGTTTCCAACATTCGCATCACATAGTACAAGTATTGTTGCGGTTATCAGCAAACAATAAGCCTTTAATCTCGAGGGTTCCTGGACTTACACTAAGTACCAATTTTTATAATGGATACAATAATAATGAAGTCAAAAACATAAGTCCGCTGCACTCCCAATAATAAAACAGAATAAATATGGCAAGCATATATAACATAGACAATAACAAAAATTTTCGAAATAAATTAAAAAAAAAATTTTCACAAAATTTTTAATAAAGACTAAGTGCCCCAAGGGAACCTCATGAGCCCAAGGGCATCCTGATAGAGCCTACGTGTGGACAAGCACTAACTAATTAAAGCTAAACGTCATGATTAGCCATTGTGCATAAATATATGACCTTAAACATCAATAAATAAATAAATAAATAAATAATTAAAGCTAAACTACCGGAATAAGATATAATATCTATCCTAACAGAAAAAACAATAATTGTTTTTAACTAAACACTGAATTAATACGAATCCAAAACGTTATTGAACAGACAACAATGTCAAGAGGAAAAACTGGAAACTAGCCAACAACAGGCACAACAAGGACCCAAAGTCAGTAACTGATCAACAACCACCTGATGCAAAGCTAGATCTTCATATGAAGAAAAAACAATGCATCTGGTTGAAGATGCAAGAACAAACTAGAGTGATGTCACGCATGCAGCCTGACTGTCCAAGCAATGGCAATGCTTAGACACAAAATAGTCAGAGCCAATTTTTGTTGACTGTTTACCTAACGAATCTGCCATATCTGCACTCGTGATATACAAAATTTGCTATTCAAATTTTATTTTTTCATTTCTCTACTCCAGAACATAACTCACATGACCTATTAATGGAACAAGCTTGATGAGCTTGTTCCAATAAGGACTAATAAGCCATGGTTAGAAGTAACTAGACTGATGTCACCAGCAATGGCAATGCTTAGACACAAAATAGTTGGAGCAATTTTTTGTTAACAGTTTACCTATTGAATCTGCCATATCTGCACCTGTGATATACAAAATTTGCTTTTCAAATTTGATTTTTTTATTTCTCTACTCCAAAACATACCTCAGCAGGAGGGAGGGCATTGGGGAGAGGGGGAGGGGGAATGGGGGTGGGGGGGGGTTGTGGAACCTATATTCAAACCTGGCCTGTATTACTAGCTGGGAAATACACATATCAACTTTGGTTGAAATCAAATAATCCAAACTGGAGTTATCGGTCGGAAACCAAAAAAAACAATTGTTTACAGACAGATGGATGGACCGACGGACGGATGGATGGACGGACAGATGGACAGACGAAAGTCATGACTATAGCCCTGACTGTAAACAGTCAGACTAAAATCTTGTACCAAATAAAAAATAAAAAATTAAATGGCCCTGGGTGAGGAGGTGGTGGTGAAGGGGGGGGGGGGGGGGGGAAGAGGGCATGGGGGGATGTTAGGGGAGTCCATTTTTTTCCGCATGTGGTCAGTCTAAATCCTTCAGAATGCATTTTGAGCAAAGAGAAAAAAAAAGCCTAACTGGCACTGGGGGAGGGGGTGGGGGGGGGGGAGTGTTCGTCTGGGTTTTTAACCACAAACTTTAAGCAAAACTGTAAAAATGCTGGCCCCGGGGAGTGGGGGGGTGGGGTCTGTTACTTGAGTTTAAAAAAAGTTACGCATGTAGTGACTGGAAATAGTTCAAAATGCATTTTGGAGGAAAGAAAAAAAAAATGCCTAATTGACGGGAGCTGGGCAGGGCAGTGCAGGGGGGGCAGGGCAATAACTTCAACAATTTTCATTGGATAATTGTGGTCATCAAACTTGGCCTAGAGACATGTACTGAAAAGAATTGAAATCCGTTAACTTTTGTTTAATTTATGGCATAAAGAAAATTCGAACAGACAGATGGACTGACAGACGGACGGACTGCCAGATAGAGCAAGCTCTGTGTTATATCCCTCCCTTGTGAGAGGGGATAAATAGTAACAAAGTATGTGGTAGAAGCCTAATTTGAAATTTAGAGAAACTAAGTTCGAAAAGCATTGTGAAAAGGGTTAAATTAATGCCAATATTATTTGAAACCACTGTGTACTGCTTCAGTAGACCTTGCCCGAAATGAAAAAAAAGAAATGACGTTGTAACAGAGTGTTTGGAGAATGAAAGGTAGAACCTTGATAAACAGAACTTTAATAAGAAACTTTAAGCTGGGAATACTAAGTAAAATTGATTGGCAAAAAAGGGTTAAATATTTCCTAAAACTGATAATAAAAGAAATCACTGATGTAAATGGAATCATTAAGTTGTATTGACCATGTAAGAATTAGAGTAAGAAAGTATGTGGCAAAGTCTAATTTCAAATACAAAGAAAGTAAGTCTGAAAACATGTTTAAAAGAGGTTAAAATCATGCCGATATTAATGAAAATCGCTGTAGAAAAGTTCAGTAGATAGTAGACATTGTCCCAATTAATAAACAGTGACATTCCCCTAAAGTCTTTGAAGAATTAAAGGTTCAATTTTAAAACACCCCAACAAAAAAAAAACTTGAACCAAAAACTTTAACCTGGAAGTTGTAAGTTAAATTGCCGATACAAAAAATTATTTCTGTTTTGTCTCCATACAGCTTCAGGTAGTTTTCAGTCATCCAAGTTTTTATGTCAGCTACACAAGCCTCAAGCTTGTGGCATGCAGTACTCTCTGTAGGTGGTCGAAAATGAATGTACAATTGGGTGTCGTCAGCATAAAAATGGTATTCTAACCGTGTTGACGAATTATGTTACCAAGTGGCAAAACGTATATTGTATACAACAAGGGACCGAGGACTGATCCCTGTGGCACACCAAAGCGCTGCGTGACTGATGCAACACCCTTTAGTATGACACTCCGGGTATGGTTTTCTAAGTAGGTGGTGAACCATTGCAGAGCATTTCTGGTGATGCCGCATCTCTCTTCAAGCCTGCGCAGAAGCAAACTGTGATCTATGGTGGCAAAAGCTGCACTCAGAACTAGCAGGACAAGGCAAGATACCGAATCTTGTCCATGAACATTAGGATATCGGACTGCATACGTAGCAAAGCTGTTTCAGTACTACAGAAGGGTCGATATGCAGACTGATAAGATTCACTAAGCCCCTGTGATGCTAAGTGGGATTTCAATTGGAGAGCAACCACCCTTTCAATAACCTTTGAAAGAAAATAAAGGTTAGAAACCAGGTGGTCATTCTTCAATACCTCCAAATCTAAGCCAGGTTTTTTAAAAATTGGTGTCACAAGAGCATGCCTCGTTGTTTTCTTGGAAAACCTCACATAAAAGAGAGGTGTTAACTATTTTTGTGATGTATGATATCAGACTAGGCAGGCACGCCTTTAGTAGCCAGGTTGGGATCGGATCCAGTGTGCTCTGCTTTGAGGGTGAATTAGCAATTATTTTGGAGACCGTTTGGCAATCAACCATGTCGAAGGAGTGGAGTTGAGTGTGGAAGCTGGGTTCATTGGGGGTTGACATTTTTAAATTTGAGCACTGACCAGTGCTCAGAGTGTCTCTGATCTTTTCTATTTTTTCTTTGAAGAAAGTAGAGAAACGTTCTGCCAAATCTTTGGATGACTCATGGTTTGGAAGGGCAGCAACATTCTTATGATGAAGAAGGTTGTCAATGACATTTCACACAACACCTGAGGTTTTCCTACACTTTCACTGATTTTGTCAGTGACAAATTTTTGTTTCATGTGGGATATCAGCCAATTGACTTGGTTATGCTGGGCGATGAACATTTCTCTATGGACCATAAGATTTGAATTGCGCCACTGGTTTTCCAGTCAGCATCGCTCTTTTTTGGCTGATCTGACGAATACATAGCATACCAATTTGAACAAGAGTGCTCGTATCGCTGAAGCAATACAATGTCCCCTACCGGACTAATGAGCATTAATAATTATACAAATGTTATAACCTAGATGTGATCAGCATGAATTCCGTTGAAGCATTTCCAAAAAAAGTCCAGAAAACTGATATTTTGACGCTTTTCCATATTTCCAAGGGCCATAACTCACACAAGAATAATGCAATCAGCATGAAACTCAAACTTGATCTGTAAGTCATCGTTCTATAGTAGGTTACCAAGAATGAAATCATTCGGTTGAAGCATTTCCAAAAAAAGTCCGGAAAATTAAAGTATGACTGACTGACGGATGGATGGACAGAGTATAAATGAAACTTGATCTGTAAGTCAGCGTTCTATAGTAGGTTACAAAGAATGAAATCATTCGGTTGAAGCGTTTCCAAAAAAAGTCTGGAACACTAAAGAATTGGACAGAGTGTAAATGAAACTTGATCTGTAAGTCAGCGTTCTATAGTAGGTTACCAAAAATGAAATCATTCCGTTGAAGCGTTTCCAACAAAAGTCCGGAAAACTAAAGTACGACCGACAGACTGACTGACAGATGGATGGACAGAGTGTAAATGAAACGTGATCTGTAAGTCATCGTTCTATAGGAGGTTACCAAAAATGAAATCATTCCGTTGAAGCGTTTCCAGAAAAAGTCCGGAAAACTGATATTTTGGCACTTTCCATATTTCCAAGGGCAATAACTCACACAAGAATACGGCAACCAGCATGAAACTAAAACTTGATCTGTAAGTCATCGTTCTATAGTAGTTTACCAAAAATGAAATCATTCCGTTGAAGCGTTTCCAAAAAAACTCCGGAAAACTGATATTTTGGTGCTTTTCCATATTTCCAAGGGCTGTAACTCACACAAGAATAATGCAATCAGCATGAAACTCAAACTTGATCTGCAAGTCATCGTTCTATAGTAGTTTACCAAAAATGAAATCATTCTGTTGAAGCGTTTCCAAAAACACTCCGGAAAACTAAAGTGTGACTGACAGACGGACAGACTGACGGATGGACGGAGTGCAAACCTATAGTCCCTTCCGGCGATGCCGGTAGGGGACTAACAATCTTGAATCCAGGAGTACAGGAATGCTAAACATCAAATATCAAAAGATTCTGACGGGTTGATCTGAAGGAGATCTTTCAAGAATATTTCTCATGCTGCACTAAGTTAAAATTCGGACTCCAATAAGGAGCATAAAAATGAACCCAAGGATTTCATTTGAACAAAATCTCACCACAATAAGGATGTGAATACAGTAACAAAAGAATCTGACTCATGAATGTAAAGGTTTTTTAAAGAATAGTCCATATATTGCACTTCTGGTAAGTTCAAAGTTGGGATCCCACAGAGAGCCCAAATATGACCTAAGACACTTGATTTGTACAAACTGAAATCTGAACCTCCTAAGGTAGTTGCATATCAAATATTAAAAGATTCAAACTTGGAGATCTGAAGAAGGAGATTTTTAAAGGAAATGTCCTATATTGCACTAAATTAAAATTTAGGTTGCCATAGGGAGCCCAAATATAAACCCAGGGACTTGATTTGAAAAAAATTAGGGCTGTCACGATTAATCGATTGTTGATCGGTCATGCCAAAATCGATTAGTAGTTTTCGTTGTCGAAGAATCGGTAAATTTTACTCCATTCTAGACATTTAATAATTAAAAAAATTGGATGAAAAAACTATTGTTTCTAAAGGTAAAAGGTCAAGAGCGTCGACGTTGAACCTCAAGAAGCCGTAAGAAGCATTTGTCTTTTAGGTACATTCAAAGCTTTGATGTTCTGAACTTTTGAACCGTCAGTGTAATAATCAAGACCAGTCGCCAGTTGAGAACTTGCAAAGTTTGCAACTGACGACCGGTCTTGATTATTACACTGACGGTTCAAAAGTTCAGAACATCAAAGCTTTGAATGTACCTAAAAGAGGATCGGCTTCGATGTTTACTTAAGGTTGGTCAACTGACTTGAACTTCATTTTTAATGACTTCAAAAAGAGGGAGAGGGTGGGGGTCATCTAGGTAGGATTAATTGATTATTATCGATTATTTCCGACGATTAATCGATTCCTAAATTAAAAAATCGTGACAGCCCTAAAAAAATGGAATCTGACCTCACCAAGGATGCTGCAAACCAAATATCGAAAGATTCTGACTAGAAGATCTGAAGAAGGCTTTTAAAGAATATTCCACATTTTGCACTAAGTTAAACTTTAGAGCCCAAATATGATGCCAGGGACTTGATTTGAACAAACTTCAAGCTGACATCCCCCCCTCCCCCCCACATACACACACTAAAGATGGATTATACCAAATATCAAGAGATTTTGACTGGTAGATCTGAAGAAGATTTTTAAATACATTTCCTCATACTGCAAATTAAAATTTGGCTTCCCGTAGGGAGCCCAAATATGAACCGAGGGACAAGTTTCAAATGAATCTTAATCTGACCCATCTAAGGATGCTGTATACCACATATCAAACGATTCTGATGGGTAGTTGTGGAGAAGAAGATTTTCAATTTTAAAAAAACATTTTGAGGGGTGCTAACTGAATTTATGCCTCTTGTAGTGCCCCCTGTGCAAATGGTAACTTTATTTGAACAAACCTGAATTGACATATGATAAGGAACAGGAGTACCAAAATTTGGTTCCATTTGGTCCAGTGGTTTATGAGAAGTCGATAATATAAAGTTCAAGCCAGATGGATGGATGGAAGGACAGAAGACTAACAGAAAGTGATCACTTAGCTCCCCTTGAGCTTTGCTCAGGTGAGCTAAAAAAACATTTTCCACTGCTCAATTATGTGGGCAAATGTGGCTGATTTGTTAGATAAAGGGTTAAAGTTTATGCAAGAGTCACAGTCCATTCTCCCAAGTGATTTTCACAGAGAAAACGAATGTTAACTTGGGTTCTCAATGTCAATTTGATTAAGATTGTGAAAGTGTCCTTAAAGGTTGAGACTTCTACTTAGTTTTTCTATCCCAAGGTAACACTTTGAGTAAGCAGTGGTTTCCAGTGAAGTGTTGGCTGCCTATACAGACAGCCAAGACTTCACTAGAAACCACTGTCAAGGTATTGTAAATTCCATCAGCAACGCCACTAAGAGCCTGGTTGTTGGAACATGTACAGGACATAGAAAACAAGAAAATGACAAAAACTTAAACATGGCTCTTAAGGTCGATCACCAGTAAACAAGCCAAAATGTAAACTTGGCCCTTAAGGTCAATCTCTAGTAAACAGACCAAAACCTAAACTTGGGCTTTAAGACCAATTTCTGGTAAATAGATAAATATAAGGGTTTTTTTTAACTATCAATTAACCCCCAGCACACTGGTGATGCAACAGAATTATCTCCAGTCACTCCATTTTTCCTCTGGTTTAACCCTTAAGGGCCTGGACATGTGTTCTGAATTCCCACCAGCCCACAGCCTCTATATATGTCCAGTGACTTAGCAGTGATTTCTACTTGTTGTCATGTCTTGACTGCCTGTTAGTCAGGCTTTGGCTGCCTTAACAGACAGCCAAGACTTGACTAGAAACCATTGCCTAATTTATCTGTTATCAACAGGATCTCCTCATGATGGCATTTTAAGGGCATCTGCTCTGAGGTCATAGAAGTTGGAAATAGGCCTTTAAGGGTTAACTATGAATTTAACCAATTATACATTTATTTTGTTTGTTTGCTCAGTGAGCTCTGTCAAACAAGGTATATTTGGTTAAATATCAAACTGCATTATGAGAAATATTTTCTGTTGAAAACTTTTTTTGACATCAGAGCTCAGAGAGTTATGTACTGGTTCAGTGGTTGCACTCACAAGAGTATGACAGTACTCTCCAATTCTACATTACTTAAGAACTGAAAACTCATTTTAGCAACAGGTGTTCACAGGAATCAAATCTGATTCTAGTGAATCAGGACAAATTTTAAGGTCTGAGCTCTGCAATGGATTTTAAAATTTGACTTGATAATGTATTAAAAACTTACACACTTCCTGTCTGAGCTGTGTGATGCATCAAGCCTTTGCCATGCTTATCAATAACATTGAGATTCCCACCATATTGCACAATCATATGAACAACGGATGCATTTCCTCTTCGGCATGCAAAATGCAGAGAAGTCTCTCCTTGCTCATTTTCTATATTTGGGTCAGCTCCAAGTGACAAGAGAAGCTTTGTTACATTGAAATCTCCACCAAGACAAGCTTTATGCAGTGGTGTTAACCCATTCCAACCTTAAAAAAAAATAAATAAATATGCTCAGGCCACACAAAGTATGTCGTATATTTTTCAGGACATAGTTTTCAAAAATGCATACAGAACTTTGAACACAAAAGTGGAGAGAGAATTTTGATGCAGGCGCGATCAAGACATTGTGGAATCTGACATGTCAAAAAAAAAGAAAACCACAAAAATAGAATCTGATAATCTGATTTCACAATTAATAAGGCCATTATCACATGTACACTCTACAGTGTAGTCATCATGGACTGAACACTTTCACGGATGGGCAATATTTCCACAGATGCAATAATATTAGATTCCAAACACTAATTACAGGAATAAGCATCAAAACATTTAATTAATGAAGCACTGGGTACAACCCAATGCATATTTAAAATTTTGTTGATGATGTTTTTATTATCTGGTAAATGCATGCGTGGACATCACTGCCCATACATGGATTACAACCAATGCACAGCGACTGTACTTTAAGATATCTCAACCCACTAGTGTCAGTATATCTCGATCGGATTGCAGAAAAGACTGCTTGTGTGATCACAGTACTGTAAATGTACAAGTAATGATGTAAACACATTACCTTCATGACATCAGTGATCTCCATTTTATTCATTCTACTAGCTCGTGTACACAGTACTACATTACAAAGGGGGAAAGAGAATTTTGGTGATGACCTGATCAAAATTCTGTGCCTGCCAGGTCGTGATATTGGTCCAATTTGGAGAAATTGCATACCAGCCAAGTTAGTTGCTGCTCAGCCCCATTGCAAAAATGTTTTGTAATACTCACTGCTGTAAATTAGTGGAATTTGGTGGGCTTTTTAGTTTCACAACTGGATTCAGCAAAATTAGAAGAAATTTTAGGGCAAAAGTCTGGAACTGTACTCCTCTTTGGTTGAGTAAAGGCGTACAACTACAAGTGGATTTTCCTGAAACTGAAATTTGCAAGGCTTCATCAGGATACAAGTATCTCAAATTGGGTGGGGAAGGAAGGGTGAGGGTTCCATTCAAGACCCTCAGGGCATCCCCCATATAATATTGATATTCAGTACATGTTGAGTTAATTACCACTAAAACACTTGCATGGTGGAGTTTCTACCCACACACAGCTGAAGGTTGACGAAAAATGCTTAGTCCTCAAGCTGTCCTCACTTTGAGGAAAGATATTAGTTTTTGATTATTTTTTATCTGCTAAGATAAGATGTTACCATTTTGTATTTTTGTTTCATTTTTCAATAAATTTTTTAAGAATACTGTTACTTCTGGTGTTTCATTTTTACAGTATAAATACACACTAAAAAATAGCACCCCCACACACACCAGTAATATATTGGGTGTTAATATCCGACATTGGATGGGAATGAATTTTTCCACAAATGATAAGTGGTAGAAGATGCTGGTATCACTTAATCATTTCTGGAAAAATTCATTACATCCCATCCGATATGTCAAAACATTTCACCCCATATATGAAGGGAGAGCTAATCAGCCACTGAAGTTTTAGAGAACCTTATGTATTGTACTTGCACGTCTTTATGTCTTTTAACTGATAACTATTACTTTTTTTCACATTATTAATATTAAGTCAAAGCCATGGCTGCTTAGAAGCAGTCATAATTTAACTTGATAATAAATTCTTTAATTAAAGCCCACAAGCACTTGCCCTGTGGTTTGAGATTTTTTCTGTTGTTACTGGTATCATGTTCTAGTATCCAAATTAGAGGTAGCATGTGCAGAGATGTTTGAATGAGGGTAATAAGGGTAGGGTAAAACTACTCATTATCCTTCTAACCGCAGGAGCAATGTGACACATGAAAATGATAATTAGTCTCTCAGCATGCAAAAAATGCTACTGTTCAATGGTCAAATCAAAACAGTTCCTTCAGGGAGACCCTCATCCTGGATCAGACCCCAACACATGAGTGCAGAGGGGATATGTCAGTCAGCACCTGCACAAATACATTTGCACTGGGAAACGTGCCCTTCTTAAGGCTGTGCCGCTTTCCCATCATTGCTTCTGATGACCATGCCCCACCCCATCCCACCCCACTCTATCCCACCCAACCACCCTCACAGAATTCACCTCCTCTACTCTTTACCTTCTAGTACTCCAGGGTTGGAGAATTTGTATTCAGTATTCAGTCGTTTTCAATACATTTTTTCAAGTGTTCGGATGTATTCAGTATTCATGCAATTTTAAAGTATTCATATTCAAATGCAGTCAAATTTGAGGTATATTCGTGAATACTTTTGGAATACTTTTCTTATTTTTAATATATAGAGTATTTTGTAAAGAAATTTGATTATCAATATCAGAGAATAGTCAAGAATTAAATTAGTACAACTGAAGTGCCTGGTTTTTCAATATATTAAAATAAAATTTGAAAACATTAAATTAAAACATTTAATAATAGAATATATTTATTTTTTATATCTGTTACATTATTTTAACTGCAGCAGGTTAATTAACTGCAATGGCTGATAGATAATAGCTTTTCTGTCTTGACATTCAAAGAAATGTTCCCTAGCAGATGATCAGGTGTGATTTGAATTCATGATGAAGACAATGGTTAGATTAAAGCTAATTATTCAGATGTTTCTTAGGACAAAGGATATCAGTCTGGTCACTGAAAAGATTCCTAATCCTTAAACAACTCCAATATCCAATTAACACCAATCTCATATATTTCTACAGTACTAGTAGTAATAAGGCATAAACTGATAGAGCTGAAATATTATTGTGGTTAAATTACAACTTAATATAAACTCAGTTATCCCTTAATTTACCCAATACAAAGCTCAAAACCAAACAAGAGCTGCACTGTCGTCCGGTGCATACCCCCACGTGGTGTACCGCCTAGAGTGGGCATACCTATGACCAACAAATATTGTTTATGAATATTCTCATATGGACGGATGCACAGATGGGCAGACGCAATCCAGTATACCCCCCCCCCCCCCCATTATCATTTTCAACAATTTCCAACAATTTCTAAGTCAAAAGGTATGGTAAATTGTTAGGTGTTTGGAAATTTTATGCAATGAGGCAGAAGCCTTTGTCATAGGCACACTGCATGCCATATTTCACTGAACTCCGATAACCCATACCTGAGATACAGGCTGAACAGACAATTAATGTCTATTTCCTACAATTTCTAAGTCAACAAGTAATAAAAAAAAAAAAAAAATAACTAGTGTGGGCATTGTGGGCATACCTATGACCAACAAATATTATAGAAAATAATAATTTACTTAAGTTATGAAAGTTATGAATATTCCCAGATGGACTCACACACGTACGGACAGATGCACAGATGCACAGATGCATGTAATCCAGTATACCCCCCAATTTCTTAGAATGTGGGGGTATAAAAATTATTATTAGCTTGATGAGCTTGTTGCAATAAGGACCATTTATTTATTGGGGTTTAACAACACTTTTCACAGCCGTGGTGACCTCGTGTCGGACAGTTTTACGAGTGGAGGAAGCCATAGTACCCAGAGAGAACCACTAAGCAACAGTGAGCAACTGCCAGACTTCACAACATACTAACTCCACACAAGCAGGGTTAGCATTGCTTGAAGGCAAGTACAACATCAATGTGCAGTATGTCTTAGTGCACAGCACCACCGTGCCCCCATGCAGGCAATCAGGATGAAGTCCTTGCTCAAGGACACAACGCTGTAACCCCTAGCAGGAATCGAACCGTGGCCTTTCGGTTTGAAGTTCAAAGCCATAACCACTGAGTCACCACACTCCAGATGAAGGACCACAGGCTATGTTTTAGGTAGAGATGAAAAATTATTGTAGTTAAATTACAACTTAATTCCAACGGTACAGTAATTGCATAATTGATTAAATGTAAACTCAGTTATCCCTTAATTTACACAATACAAAATTTGACAGCAGGCATCAATGGTTCCTGGAAGTCTGCTACTGTAGTCATACCAGAACTGATAATAAAACAAGAGGCTCTAAAGAGCCTGCAATCGCTCACCTGGCAGAACAGAAGATGAAAATGTGATTTCTCATAGGATTTCTATGGTAACTATAAGCTGCAATTGTGGCCATATTTGCAACCCGATCAACATTAAATGACGGTCATTGGTAGAGGGTGTCCCAGTCATCAAGCATGTGAAGTTTCTAAACATTTGGCCTTGAAGTTTCAGAGAAGAAGATTTTTCAAAATCGACCAATCAGAATACCAAAAGTGCCTCTGGGAGCCATGTTTGTCATCCAACAGGAACAAAATGAGAAACAGTTGTAGAAAATCCCCAATAGACCATTCGTGCCTAGGTTGGTTCACAACGGCTCAGCAGTACCAGAGAAGATGATGAAAATAAGATTTCCCATAGGGTTTCTATAGTAACTGTAAGCTGCAATTGCAGTCATATTTGCATCCCTATCAACATTAAATGACGATCGTTGGTAGAGGGTGTCCCAGTCATCATTCACTTGAAGTTTCAAAACATTTAGCCTTGTGGTTTCAGAGGAGAAGATTTTTCAAAATCCACCAATCAGAATCAAAGAATGCCTCTGGTGGCCATCTTTTTCAACTGATAGGAACAAAATGAGGATCATTTGTAGAGGACCTCCAATAAACCATTCCTGCCAAGTTTGGTTCATACTGGCTCAGCAGTTCCAGAGAAGAAAATGAAAATGTGATTTCCCATAGGGTTCTTATAGTAACCATAAGCTGCACCTGTGGCCATGTTTGTAAACTGATCAACATTAAATGAGGATCGTTGGTAGAGGCCAGGGTGTCCCAGTTATCAATAATGCAAAGTTTCAAAACATTTGGCCTTGTAGTTTCAGAGAAGATTTTTCAAAATCCACCAATCAGAATCAAAGAATACCTCTGGAGGCCATGTTTTTCAACCAACAGGAACAAAATGAGGACCATTTGTAGAGGACCTCCCATAGACCATTCCTGCCAAGGTTGGTTCACCTTGGCTCAGTAGTTCCAGGGAAGAAGATGAAAATGTGATTTTCCATAGGGTTTCTATGGTAACTATAAGTTGCAATTGCAGCCATGTTTGCAACCTGATCAACATTAAATGAGGATCATTGGTAAAGGGGGTCCCAGTGATCGATTATGCAAAGTTTCAAAACATTTGGCTTTGTAGTTTCAGAGGAGAAGATTTTTGAAAATCCACCAACCAGAAACAAAGATTGCCTCTGGCGACCATGTTTTTCATCCAATGGAAACAAAATGTGGATCATTTGTAGAGGGGCTCCCATAGACCATTCCTGCCAAGTTTGGTTCACCCCGGTTCAGTGGTTCCAGAGAAGAACACGAAAATGTAATAAGTTTACGGACGACGATGGACGCCAAGTGAGAGCAAAAGCTCACATGGCCTTTTAGGCCAGGTGAACCAATACAAAAAAAATCATTATTACATGTAGCTTGATGAGCTTATGCATTGAAGAACCAAATAAAAATTCTTTGTGTCTCATCTACATTTGAGAATAACTTCCATCATACAGGGTTGTGCTGTATGGAACATGAAAAATGAATGCAATGAACTCACAGATTTGACAACAGGCACCAATGGTTCCTGGAAGTCAGCTACCATAGTTGTACCAGGACTGATAATAAAATAATATTTCAGGAGAATAGCTTGTGGAAATGTACTTCAGATATCCAAGAACAAAGCTAGGCAGTCAATATACTTTACGATGCAGCGACAGAATTGCATTTGGGGAAAGGACAACACTGTCTGCATTTTTTATTGAAGATGGATTCCATGACTGACGGACATGCGCATAACACGCGACACCACAAATTATCATCAAAAAACAATCACGTAATTCTAAGAAATTCAAACAGTTGTCATGATACCTTGCAAGTAATATGGCAATTGAGCAGTCTCCATATAAGAGTAGTGTGCAGTATGAAGATGACTATTCTCATTATTTGATTTCAGATGGCATCGTATATAGTGTTGGAATGACTAGTGAATTCTCTAGTTGGCTAGTCCCCAGCTATTAGTGACAGACTATTTTCCTCATTATAATTTGGGTCATTGCAGTCATTAAAATGGTGATAAAACCAGCAGTCAACTAGTCATGAATAATCAAATGAAAGTTTGTATTTCATAAGTTGATATTAGGCCTTGCCATTTGAAAATCACAGGCGCACGGTATCAAAGTAAACAAAAATCTCTTACTTATATTGTACCTTAATTGAATTTATGGAACATCAGAAGTGGGGACTTCAATGTAAACAAACTTCTCTTACTTATATAGCACCTTAATGCAAATAGTGGATAGACAGGACTAGTCTGCAGCATTTCAAAATTAAACAAGAAATTACAGCAAAGCTATGCAAAAAGGGGCGATGACAAGAAAATCTTAGTTTCAAATGAGTGAAACTACAAATTGAGGCATTTAGATTACCCTAATTTCCATCATAATATAGCCAAAGAAACACAAAGAAAGGCATGGCAATAAAACATAACAGGATAAGGCTGTTATTTCTGGTTTTAACGTACCCAAATTTTGGCAGAAGGGTTTGCCCAAAATAATTGAATTTAAAGGCTTGTAAAAAAATATGTGTATCAAATAGAAAGTATTAACATGAATAAATCAGAATTAAGATTAATTAGTAGAGTGCCATATTTTGAATGTATGTCATAAAAAAAACTTTTAAAATCTAATATTTAAAATTTGTTTTCCAATGGTCATTGGCAGACAATGAGGGGATGTTGGTCAAAGGTGCATATAATAATTTCTGACCACCCCCTTTTCATGATTTGCAAATTGTTCCCTCCAGAAATTCCAATTGCAAGGAAGTGGTAAACATCAAACAGTTTGTGAAATTTATCTTAAAAGTGAATAGAATGAAAGTGTCAATAACACTGTAGCTTAACTTGTGTGTTGTGTTTGATAAAAAGGATAATGTTCAATGTTTATGAAAAGATTATGAAATAAGACAAGAATTGTGATAATTGGGAATATGTTCATTTCTGTTCCCTGTATGCTATGTTTTTGATAAAAATAAAATGAGGTGTACACTGTACTAAAGAGCTGAGGGGTGGGTTAATATGACCTCACAGTTAATGTAAGTGGCCCTCACAGTTAACGTATATCAACGAAAGTTACCAAGTTACAAAGAAATTATTTCAAAACGAATCATCCTATCAAGTTACATTGAAATGGCTTCATAAATATGGCCTGTAGACTGTGCTAAAGGTTTTTGGGCTTCGGGCCCCTGTAGCCGTCAGTTTCCCATTTGCGTCCAAAGGGGACTTTCTCATCAAGACATTATATGAAGTCAACCTACCAAGTTACAATGAAATCCCTTCATAAATATGACCTGTTGACTGTGCTAAAGGTTTTTGGGCTTTGGGCTTGGGCAGCCATCATAGTCGAATGATCGCAACCAAAAGGGGACATTTTCATCTGGGCATCATCTGGAGTGATCCTACGATGTTACAATGAAATCCCTTCATAAATATGACCGTGTAGACTGTGCTCAAGGTTTTCGGGCTTCGGACCAATCACGACCAAAATGGGACGTCATCATCTAGGCATTATATGGAGTCAAACTAACAGGTTACAATGAAATCCTTCCATAAATATGACCTATAGACTATGCTAAAGGTTTTGGTGTTTTGGGCTCGGGCAGCCATCAAGGCTGAATGGTCGCGGCCAAAAGGGGACGTTCTCATCTAGACATTATTTGGAGTCATCCTACCAAGGTACAATGAAATCCCTTCATAAATATCACCTGTAGACTGTGCTAAAGGTTTTCAGGCTTCAGGCCCCTGTAGCCATCACAGTTGCCTAATGGTGTCCAAAAGAGGCTGTTCTCATCTAGACATTATATGAAGTCAACCTACCAAGTTACAATGAAAATCCCTTCATAAATATGAACTGAAGACTGTGCTAAAGGTTTTCAGGCTTTGGGCTCGGGCAGCCATCATGGCTGAATGATCGCAACCAAACAGGGATATCCTCATCTGGGCATCATCTGGAGTGATCCTACAAAGTTACAATGAAATCCCTTCATAAATATGGCCTATAGACTGTGCTCAAGGTTTTCGGGCTTTGGGCACCTGCAGCCATCACAGTTGACCAATCACAACCAAAAGGGGATGTCATCATCTAGGTATTATATGGAGTCAACCTAACAGGTTACAATGAAATCCTTCCATAAATATGACCTTTTGCCTATGCTAAAGGTTTTTGGGCTTGGGCACTCATCAAGGCTAAATGATCAAAATAGGACGTTCTCATCTAGACATTATTTGGAGTCATCCTACCAAGTTACAATGAAATCCCTTCATAAATATGACCTGTAGACTGTGCTAAAGGTTTTCGGGCTTTGGGCCCCTGTAGCCGTCACAGTTGTCCAATCACGTCCAAAAGGGGACTTTCTTTCTCATCTAGACATTATATGAAGTCAACCCACCAAGTTACAATGAAATTCTTCAATAAATATGACCTGTAGACTGTGCTAAAGGTTTTCGGGTTTTGGGCTTGGGTAGTCGTCACGGTTGGCAGATCACGCCCAAATGGGGAAATTCTCATCTAGACATCATAAGGAGTCATCCCTACCAATGAAATCCCTCCATATTAAACATGACCTGCAGACTGTGCTAAGAGTTTTTGGGTTTCAGGCTTGGGCAGCCATCACGGTTGACAGATCATGCCCAAAAGGCGACGTTCTCATCTAGGCATTATACAGAAGCATCCTACCAAGTTACAAAGAAATCCCTTCATAAATATGACCTGTAGACTGTGCTAATGGTTTTCGGGTTTTGGGTTCGGGCAGCCATACCGGTTGACCGATCGCAACCAAAAGGGGACGTTCTCATCTAGACATGACCCCAAACCTGCATATGAAATTTTTTGATGATCAGACAAGAACTGCGGGGTGTAGCCTGTGCTAAAGGAAAATGTGAACAGACTCACAGACTCGCAGACTAACAGACTCACAGACTAACAGACTTCCACACACGTGATGGCAATAGCTTATCTGGACTTTGTCAAGTTAAGCTAAAAACAATAATCAACATACTGCGTGCCTGTGATTTTCAAACGACAAGGCCTGATATCAACTTATGGAATACAAATTTCCAATTGATTATTCATGACAAGTCAACTGCTGGTTTTCAGGCCTTTAAATTAATTTAGTTTGGGCTTACCCTTTTGCTGTAATTTGGGAACATTAAAACCAGAAATAACAGCCTTATCCTGTTATGTTTTATTTCTATGCCTTCCTTTGTTTCTATGATCATATTATGATGGAAGCTATTCTCAAATGTAGAAGAAGCAGAGAGAATTTATATGTTATTCTGATGTCTTCAAACCTTCTAAAATTTGTGCACACCTGAAAAAGATGTGAAACTGGAGTAATCTAAAGGCTTGGGTTTTACTATTGACTAGTGCTGAAAATTTAACCGGCAATGACTAGATGACTAGTCGTTTCAAAACTAATTGTATAATGCTTTTTCGGCCCAGATGACTTTGACCAAATTGTAAACAGACAACAAAAACAAAGCCAAAAATTTTAGAATTTACCCCTACACAACTCTGCCGCTACGTTTCGAAGAATTGTTATTTCTTAGCTTTGTTCTTGGATATATGAAGCACATTTGGACATTAGTTGTTCTCCTGAAATATTATTTCGTTATCAGTTCTGGTTCCAGAAACCATTGGTGCCTGCTATTAACTATCTGAGTTAACTGCATATATTTCCCATGTTCTATACATCATAACCTTCATTTCTATTTATAATTTGTGTACATTTAAAGTACTATATAAGTAAGAGAAATTTGTTTACTTTGAAATTCCCACCTCTGATATTCCTTAAATTCAAATTAAATAAACACAAATGTTATATAGCCCCCATATTACATCGAGATTGATATTTTTCTGCATTTTCTGACTGGTCTGACTCGTTTGCACTAAGTAACCTTTGTTTACATCTTTGTTAAACTAATATATTGTACATATAGCTGTTGATTGTTTAAGTAGGTCAAAGACCTTGTTTACTTGAAATATGACAGAATCACCTACAAACTGATAGTAGGGCTGCACGGTATTTCGATATACCGGTAATACCGGTATTGAAATCTTAACCGGTTAAATATCGTCCATTTTTTTTTAATACCGGTATATCGTCTGTGACGATATTCATTTCGAGCCGCGGTTTTTAGTGACAGACATTTTCCGTAAAAATTCTATTTAATCTCACAGCTGATTGAAAAAAGTGTATATAAACAGAAACTGTGAAAGCAGTTTGTTTGTTTTTTTTTATCAATACACTTCATGTCCTGGTTCTAGTAAAATATTCTCCCATAAGCTGTTTAATTTTTGTTTCTCCGATGACACAGGTAAGTACAGATTTTCCCCAAACAGTATGGCTTCGAACGTAAACCGTGAAGAAGGATTACCGTATTTCCATTAATAATGGCTTTTGTTGGACCTGGAAATTTCTGGTTTAATACTGATAGTTCCTCCCATTTCATTGCACTTGTTCTCGCAATTCCAAGCACTGCAGTAATATTTTCAAAGTTTATTTTATTACTGGCACACTTGGAATGTGCTTTTCAATATGAACAAATCGCATACGTTTTAAGGGCCTATATGAGTAATGGAATTTCGTTTATTTTGAAATTCTCACCTCTCATATTCCTTAAATTCAGATTAAATATACACAAAGTATACATCAAAATGAAGGTTGGGATGTATAGAACACGAAACACATATGTAATCAACTCATAGAGTCGACTGTTGGCACCACTGGTTCCTGGAAGTCTGCTACCATATTCGCACCAGAACTGATAATAAAATAATATTTCATCAAAACAACTTGTGGCCAAATGTGCTTCATATATCCAAGAACAAAGCTAGGCATTCACAACACTTTCGAATACAGCGATAGGACTGCACTTTGGAAAAGGACAACACTGTCTGCATTTTTCATTGAAGATGGTTTCCATGCTCGACAGACATGCACAAATTACTCGTTACCACGAATTTCCACTGAAAAACAAAATCGTAATTCTAAGAAATTTCAACAGGTATCATGATACTTTGCATTGAATATGACAACTGTGCAGTCTCTATCTAATAACAGTATACTGTATGAAGGCGATCTTTTTCATTATTTGATTTTAGACGGCGTTGTTTTTACATGCTTTTTCTGTCCGATGACGTCGACCGGAAATCGAAAGTATACTCATACGTAAACAAATGCAAAGGCTTTGGAATTTTCCCCAAATCAGCTCTGTCGCCGTGTTTTGAAGAATTTTTATCCCCTAGCTTTGTACTTGGATATGTAAAGCACATTTGGCCACAAGTTGTTTTCGTGAAATGTTATTAAATTATCAGTTCTGGTGCGAATACGGCAGCAGACTTCCAGGAACCAGTGGTGCCTACAGTCGACTCTATGAGTTGATTACACATGTGTTTCGTGTTCTATACGTCCCAGCCTTCATTTTGATGTACATTTTGTGTATATTTAATTTGAATTGAAGGAATATCAGAGGTGAGAATTTTCAAAATAAACAAAATTTCATTACTTACATAGGCCCATAATGAATCCACAATTCCAAGCACTGCGGTAATGAATATTCATTTTTGTCAACACCAGTTCGCACGTCTTAATGTTTTGAAAAGTAGGTGAACGTTTTGATCTGACTTGTATGCCACATCTTAAAAATTAGACAGATAGTCATCAAAACACTAATAAAAATATAAAGGGAATAATATTGTTTATTTTTACTTTGTTAAGAGTGATTTAATATTGAAATAGTATTTATACATCGCCAGCATTCACCCACTGCACGAGGTGGTTCACCGGTACATCAAAACGTGCCTATCGAGCATGTGCGTTTCAGCCATTTGTGATACCGGGTGACAAAACTGACTGCTTTCATTTGTGGAAAAGTGTACAAACTCCTAGCCCTCTAGCGGCGTCCTGCTTAATCAGTACATGGCAAACACCCTCTAGTGGTGATCTATTCACATGTATACGACAAAACGCAGGTTAAGCGTTTTTGTTTTGTAAAGCCATGGATCAAATAGTATATATTTATTTGAAATTATCGACTCAAAATAAACGATATTTGTTGTGCCATCATGAAGTTTATTTCCAAATATTTATACAAGAATGAATTAAGACAAGTTACTAGGCTTATTATTTCAATGCTTTTAAAATGTAATTATTTGACTTCGAATGTCAAAAAAATACTGGGACAATTTGGGTGAGAATCTTACATGTTTTGAACTTGACGATATACCGGTATATCGTGATATTTTTTAAAATATCGTTACCGGTATTGAAATCTGAATATCGTGCAGCCCTAACTGATAGAGCTTTGTAGACATTTCATCTTCTAGGACATTCTACCTGGTTACTATATAAAGGTTTATCAACAGAATTCAAAAACTCATTTTTAGAAAGCCATTTCAGAAAGACTCACTTCAGTTGGTTCCATTATTATTGTTTCAGAACAGTGCATTTATTATAGAAGCAGTGCTTCTTTGTGAATTTGGAAGATTGATTCCAAAAGAGAATTTTGAAGAGAATCTATTCGTCTTGGAAAAGAGAATTTATACTTTCTGTGAAACAGAATATTATTTTGTGAAAAGCCAGGATTCTACTGGATTATTTGGAAAATACCTGTGGCACCAATACTTCTTGGATTTTTATTCCATTTGAATTTTGTGGAGCATTTTATTATATTTTATTGGAGACTGCTGAAATTTCTCAGTGAACATTTTATTACAAATCTACGGGATACTGTTTCTGAAGAGACATTCTTGGAGTTAATACTACCAGCTAGTAACTTTCTTCACAAGATTCTTCACTGGATTACTGGATTCTGTCAAACTGTACTTTGGGCTAATTCAATAATTGATAAGTACCACTTTTTTAATTTTGTGTAAACCAATTAGTGTAAAAGATCTTTGTTTCGTCTTTTTTTTATTATTTTTTTTGAATTAAATTTCTGAATAGTTAAATTCATAGTTATTGTTGCTGATTCTCAAATTTCTTTCTGTTACCAAAATCAATAATATTTCCATACTGTAACACAAATTATACACCAAAATGAAGGTTGTGATGTATAGAACATGAAAAATATATGCATTCAACTTATAGAGTTAACAGCTAGCACCAGTGGTTCCTAGAAGTCTGCTACCATATTTGTACCAGAACTGATAATAAAATAATATTTCAGGCAAACAACTCATGGTCAAATGAGCTTCAGATATCCAAGAACAAAGCTAGGACATCAAAATTCTTCAAAATGCAGCAACGGAGCTGTGTGGGGGTAAATTCCAAAACTGTTGGCTTTGTGTACATCGTAGGTTAATTTTGATTTCCGGTCAAGGTCATCGGACGGGAAAAGCATCGAGAAACAATGCCGTCTAAAATCAAATAATGAGAAAGATTGCCTTAATACAGCATACAATTGTTATATAGAGACTGCGCAGTTGGCATATTCTATGGAAAGGGTATGACACCTGGTGAAATTTCCTAGAATTACGATTTTGTTTTTCGATGGAAATTTGTGGTATCCAGCGATTTGCGCATGTCCGTCGAACATGGAATCCATCTTCAATAAAAAATGCAGACAGTGTTGTCCTTTTCCCGAACAAGGCTCAAAATAAGTGGTCGGACAATGACAATGACCGATACCAAACTAACTCTGACCGACACACATAGAATCCGAGGTTAAAAAACATCGGTAATGCAGTATAAGCTTAAATCCCATTGCAAAATAGCAATGAAATGGCCAAACAGCCATTCACCAAGAAAAAAATGCAAAATAATTTTGATAAACTCGAGGCAGCGAAAAAAGTGGACATGACTAATCATTTCCCTTGACAGAAACATGTTACTAAAAATATAACAATCCATTAAAAAGTGTCATTTGTAAGGACCCTGGAACGAGCTCGTTGAGCTTGCTCCAATGAGGGGTCACATGATATAGTTTTGTAGAACTTTTTTGGAAAATCTGATTAACTTTTTTTTTAAATAATAAATTTTGATATTGTCTGCATTGGGGTAAATGTATATGTACAATACATGTTCCAATGTAATATTTTTGGTGGTCTTTCTGGTTGAAGTTCAGTATCTTGGCAGTGGTTTAGTGAAGTCATGGCTCAAGTTGGCTGTCTGTAGATATCCATTCTAAGTTTAAGTGTTACTTTATTATCGAGGAGCAAAAAATAAGTAGAATTCTCCTGGCCTTTGGCATGCTTTCTGCCTGGAAAAAAAAATGTTGGGGCCAGTAATGGGGAATCCAAGGATCCAAAGGGGGTTGACCATGGTCGCCCCGTCTGATGCTTGGGTTCACCATTACTGGTCTCAACATTTCATCACTCGGAAATGCACACCTGTGATGTCCAAGTGGAGGAACTATGCCTTGTGCATGTTAAAATGGCTGTCCTCAGAGTGTACACAAAACTTACCAATGGAACCCAACCCAAATTGTGCACGTATGCCATCTAACCCATCTCCAGATCCTGTTGTTCTCTATACAAGGTTATTGCAACTTGGTAAAAAAAAAAATTGAGTCTGGTTGATTTATTGCTGTTCCTTGTTTCCTATAATTCTCTACCTTTGATGCGAGCCTTACAAGTGTCTGATGAGTGCCTTACGAGTACCTTTTGTGTAGGGGAAAGTCAGCGAGGGGAATAGGGCAGTTGATGGGATCATAGCAGAAACCCTGTTTTAGGACACTTTTAGAATCTAAGGCAAGAATCAAATGGACATTCTTTGAGAATCATTTGTGTGAATTGCTTTGGATTCTCACACGATTTTTAAGCCCTGACTAAATTGTACATGCATGTAGGTTTTTTAGTGGTAATTCATTCACGGATTTCCATTTACTAAACCGGTTAACATGTGGACAAGTCAGCTCAACCATTTACCTAATACAGCTAGTCAGCTGGAGGAGAATGTTTTCATAGAATTTCTGCCGTAACCAAAAGTTTAATTTTTGGTCTCAAAACATAGTTTTTATCTCTTAATTTAAGGTCATGTGCTACATGTATGTTTTACAGATGAAAGTTTTAAAAATCAAATTTGAATTTTGTGAATGGTGCAGACTTTACATCAGGCTTTGGCTTTTCAAAAATCTGGAGGAGCAACTACACTTACTACAGCTCTCCTAAGCCTGTTCCAGACATGCTATTCTACACTTAACTAGTTGAAGTCTAGATTATTTTTGGTGGTCTGAATTTTTTATTCCAAATTCGTTGAACACATGCAAGGAAAATATTGGATTTCACTCTGGCTCTGGTACACATGTACCTCATTTTTTTTTGAAAGCCCTAATAGTGGCTTCTAGCACTTACATGTAACCAGTTATTATATAATAAATCAAAAATACATTAAACAAGGTTATTGATGAGGGATTTGTAGGTTTAAGGAGAGTCATTACAGCTCTTAAGGAGGGTAATTATGGCTTTTCTTAATATGATTTTGCAGGAGTCATAAAGGGCGAGAGCTAAAGTTCCCCATAAATGGCCAGGGTTGAATACTGAATTGACCTGGGGTTCATCTTGTCATCGCCTGCCTTTTACCTTATAGTCCTTGATTTTCCACTGCAAAATCAGACCACTCACTGATACATGTAGGTTGCAAGATAAATTTTTAATTTTATGATGAAGGGGTGAGGCTTCTTTATTTATTTTTTTTGCCAATCCACAAAATGGTCCAAAGATGAATTAGATATTTACCTCCTTAACAGTATCATGTGGAAAAAAATATTGTTTTCCGAGGTAAAAAGTTCCTATAATGTAGTTGCTTATTTAACCAACTGTATCTTGTTTGACAGACCTCTCCGACACGAGGTGACCCTGGCTGTTAAAAGTGGCATTAAACCCCAATAGACAAATAAATATTGACAGAGCTCAGTGTAGTTTTTTAAATGTTAGTGACCTACAAGGGCAAAATTGTTTCATTAAAAGAGATTTCCAGGTAAAAAAAAAAAGTGATGAGGTATATTTTCAGTGCAATTGAGGTGCCTGAGAAACATATTGTTTTTTTTAATAGCCTAATGAATGATAATGTAAATATCTCCCTGATGAAGGGCATATATTTAGTCTCAATACAATGTCATGTAAGTGGTTAAACAATGAGATTTCATCCAATGTGTTGTAATTTGGGAATTTCCCTTGGTAGGACCCAGTGGAATCTTACTTCGTCATCATCAGGGCTTTTCATTATCCCAAATTCACAGAGGTGAACACTCAACAGCTTTTCCCAAAATACAAAATATGTTGAAATACTGCCCTTGATTTGTCTCTGTTAGAAGTGTTTTATACTTTTTAACTGGTGGAGTGTTTTCTTTCTTTTAATATGGGCTTTTGAGAATAGAACTTTCTATTAATTTGATAAAAAGATTTGATTTTGTCCAAAATACCTATTTGTGGGCCCCTATAGTGACGTCTCTCTAACCAGGCAGTACGATCATATACTTGAATTTATGTTTTTAACTCTTTATCCCTTTACCCGACACAGACATCAAAATTCTTTCTTTAACATTTTTTCAACAAAACCATTTCATGTGAACCCTCATTGGAATAAGCTCAACAAGCTTGTTTCAATAAGGAGTCATATGATAAGGTATTGTTGAAATTACTTGAAAAATAATTTTTTCTACTGATGATTTTGTATATTACGTCAGCAGATGTGGCTGATTAGTTAAGTAACTGGTTCACTAGCAAAACAGTCCCAAAAACCCTGATGAGAACCATTTACAAATATTGCCCTTTTTTGACTGCAGTTCATTCAGTGCAACAAAGTCAGTAAATGGCTTTTCTTGTTTTCCTACATGGAAAGCAGTACGGAAAAGTTGGTTCAGTAGGTCCAGTTGTTCTTTTTCCATTTGCATAACTGCCCGATGAATTGGCTGTTTGTGCTGATTCGGCATTCTGTGATAGCCTATGCTCCTTACTTATCTCATGTGACCGTACATTTTCTATCCTGATCGAATTGCACCCAGTAATAAATTTGTTATTCCCAAACTTTTCCCTGTGCCTGACACAAATACTACAAGTCATTACACCGGTTTCTTTTTCATATTGCAGCCATGGCCGACCCTCTTTCCACTTCTCATTAAACAGAAATACTCATTTCTTTTTCTTTGGCTGGTCATCTGCTCCCTCCGCTTCATTTTCCTGTGGGGGAGTGGCATTATCGTTTCGTTTTATTTGCAAATACCTCAACATACTGACATTTGTTTTTTATTCTTTGCACATTGTTTAACTTTGTATTTCCGGGATGCTCTGAGCGCTAGCCGCAATGCGCAGTATAAGTATTATATATAGCCATAGAGGGAACTGAAACAGACCAATTCTACGACAGGCGGATTGTGCACTAAAGAGCTCGAAGATGCAGCCTGTTACTTTCCGGGTTCGTGAAGACTTAGCTCCAATTTAATCATATTTAATTATTTATTTATCTATTTTTCTATTTATTAGTGTTTAATGTCACTTTTTGCAGCTACATAGGCCTATAGGCCTATATAAATGTGATCACAACAAAAGTATGAAGCAAAGTTTAGCCAATCGTTTATACTGCATCATTTTTGAGGACTTTCACTTCAGGCATTGGTGACCAGCTCCTATATTACCTGTAAAAGAGGACTTGTTTACCCCAGTAAACAAGCACTGTTTTACTTCCCAGCCAATCCCAGGCTATACATGTAGTGAGCGAACTCACGGGGGAATTTGCCCTTAATCACCTTTAATTTAATGTGAAGTTGGAGGAAAGGTTCGATTAATCCCTTTTCCAGTTAACTAAAGTCCAACAATCCTTCAAAAATTAACTGAAAATTTTCGACAACTGATGGCAACAAGTTTTTCAGATGAAATAAAGAGATTCGATGGAATGGGACGTTTGGATCTTGCAACTTTTCAGTTTCTTAGTAATGAAGGGGGAAATACAAAAGAGAACAATATTCTCATAAAATATATAGCCCTGAACACTTTATTTTCGACAAATCAGTGGCTGATCATGGCGGGGAAGTACCCCCCCACCCCCCACACACACACACAAACACACTCCCGCTATTTTGCCAGAGCTATATGTTAAAATACGACACCTCAGTTCGATTCCGGAGTGTTCTGATTAATAACCCTTGCCCCACAGAAACGAACTGACACAGCGCTAACATACCATTACGGTGGCAACAATAATACATCTTGTATCAATCAATGGCAACACCATCATGAATGTTTCATATGGTAGGCCCTACACCTATGTGTATGAAAAAAATTTGTCCATATTTTGCGACTCTGATGTACAGCATGTGTCATGTCGGCTCATGTGGTTATCCATGCAACTTATACATCAAAGTATCAGGCTATCAGCCTGTGGAGTCGCTCACAGCAGCATGAGAATATGAGTTTCTGCGGTCCCGATTCTAAGCCCCCCCCCCCCCTCCCCAATCCCCACCAGCCTATTCTCCCTCTAAATCGCCACTGTGATGGCTGCGTGGCTTGCCTGATTTCAGACACCACACTGTTAGGTTGATTAAATTCAGAGTAATATGACCAGCTACCCCACCTCCCCCCTCCCCCGCCCCGCGCAAGTTCTGCCTTCATTAAAAGTGAAATTGTTTGTATAGACCCCATCATTGTGTTTATTTCAAGACAATTCATCCACTCGCTGATGTGTATCAAGCCAACATAATCAAATTGTTTTACTACACACCGCACCTTAATTAAAACAATTCTATTTTGTCGGCCTGATATTTAGACCTCTGAGTTTGACGTCATATGTGAAGGAACATTATTTGATTGACAGTAATTTGCGATCGCAGCGTTTCAAATAAAATCCCACAGAGCACAATAAAACTTTTGTGTGTGCTTGAGATGGGGTGGGGGGGGGGGGGGGGGGGGTGGCGGCTCAATACGAGTGGGAATGGTAAGTGCTTCTTAAACATTTGTTGATCTTCAGTTGAACATTTTAAGACTGACTGATGCTTATTGACAACAGAAATATACCTGGCACAAACAATGCCATTTTGTCCCTTTTCGCGCGTTGCCAGATATTTGAGCTCACCTGTCGCCGGCGACAGGTAACCACTTTTTCTACCTGTCGCATGACGACAAACACCTGCCGGCGACAGGCAGACAGGTGTACATTTCGAGCCCTGTTTGTACGTCTTCAATGTACGCTTATCATTAAAAAGTGTCATTTTTAAGTCTTCAATGTACGCTTATAATGGCAAGTATTTGCTCAACAGTTTCTATTTACTATTTTCATTTTTTGAATCTCGTCCTCTGCCACACATGCAATACAGATGTCTGGGAAAAATAATAAAATAAAATGTTGAATACCGATACGTGTTGATAGTGTACAGGTCCATGCGTTAATTTTTGTGAAACCATTCAACAGCCATCAGCATGTGATGACCTTGTTGTCGTTTGATCTATTTTAAATGTTGGGGAATTTTGTTGATGATCAGTGCAATTCAGTGCACTGTGAACATGTTGTGAATAAAAGTCCAAGAATATAAGAATATAAATATCGACCCCTTTGTTCCTGATATCGAATGTTCTGATATACTGGTAATTTTTCAAGAAAGAAATATTTTACTGGTTACAAAAATGACATCGAACCGTATCGAAATACGGGTTTATCATCCAGCAGTAGTTGTTAACTGGTAGAGTGCTAAATTATTTTTGACCATCAAAATTTGTTCACATGTTTTTGCCCTGTTACAATTTATGGGGGAGTGCCTGTAGGCACTCCCCCATAAATTGTAACAAGGCAAATCTACACAGACTAAATAATTACACTTTGAAGATAAAATGAAGCATATGTGATGAGTATGAGGCCCTTATATTACAGTCCCTGCACATCAGAGTAAAGCCCAAATATGGGCTTCCAGCACTCTACCAGTTAAATGCACAGAAAACACAGTTGGTTGTGATGATCTTGATGTTCACAGAGATGCCTCAATTTACTGATGTAGCAAACTGTGAGGAATTTGTTCCATTTGGATACCGAGATGTCTGTGTGAATCATGATGGGCTTGTTAGTCCCTCACCAGTGGGTAATTGGCTGCGAAGTTGGGTTGCTTTGGCAGTTCAGCGTATTTGCTTAATTACCACCACCTTCCTTTTGGGATGTAACAATGCTGTGATATAACCATAGTCCATAGATGGCTCAAAGTAAAACACCAATCTATTTATTTATTTATTTATTTATTGATGTTTAAGGTCACATATTTATGCACAATGGCTAATCATGACCGTGACAGTTTTACGGGTGGAGGAAGCTGGAGTACCCGGAGAGAACCACCGAGCAACGGCGAGCAACTGTCAGCTCCCCAACATACTAACTCCACACAAGCAGGGTTAGCATTGGTTGAAGACAAGTGCACCATCGACGTGCAGTACGCCTTAGTACACAACGGCGTCGTGCCCACACGTGGGCAATGGAGATGAAGTGTCTTGCCCAAGGACATAACGTGGTTGCCCCAGGTGGGATTCAAACCGAGGACCTCTCGGCTTGCAGCCTGCACATCTACCTACTGAACATCGCGCTCCAAAAATACCAATCAATCATTGTAATCTACTTGCAACTTAAATTTTTAACATGCCATCATTGTCATGATACACATAGTTTGATCATATTTCATTCTCAGATGTCAGGCCTCGACAATTCAGGTGAATGATTGTTCCGTTCCCCTAGAGGTTACGCAAACAAAAATTAACACGAAGGGACTATCGGTTAACCAAAACGATCCATCAGTTAACCAACTTTTTAACGATCGGCATATTAGATGCCTCAACAGAAAGTAATACACATAAAAATATTAAATTTGTGCTTATTATTCAGCTGTAAGCATAGTCCAAACATGGCCTGAAAATCCATAATAAAATTTTTTGGTTTGGTACGAAATTATATTCCGGACTTTCAGGCCATGTTTGAACTACTGTAAGCATAATTAGAAACATGTTGTTACAGTTTATGGAAACTGAAATGCACTGCAGCCTGATGTATGATGGGGCCACAGCCGAATAAATTCTGGACCTATTCACTGCTATATGCAATGCTGCCAATAGAAGAGGCACAACTCTTATATGCAATGCTGTCAACAGAAGAGGCACAACTCTTATATGCAATGCTGCCAATAGAAGAGGCACAACTTTCTTTTATATGCAATGCTGCCAGCAGAAGAGGCACAACTCTATATTTCTAGTGATTGCGTATTTCTGTTTCAATGATATTTTTATCATCGGAAGTCATCACATGTTGCCAACAGAAGGGGCATAACTCTACATTTCCATCCCAAACCCTACCACCAGCACAGGCCAACAGCTTTCGGGATATGCCTGTGGCATATCGTGTTTGGATTTTTGGTTAACCAACAGGTTAATGAAACAAATTTATATAACCTTCAGAATAGGTTAATGAACAACTAAATGGGGTAACCTGTTAATGGGTTAATCAAAAATATGGAACTGTCAAGGCCTGAGATGTGTATTATACCAAATGCTGCATTTGCATCAAGCACAAATTGAATGAATGAAAATTATGTGCTGATAATTTTACATACCTTCCTATACCCCTCAGGGAATAGAAAGGTACATTTAATTCAATTTTGATATGAATGAACTAAAAGGAGACCACATTGTGAAAATAAGTTTAATATAACAAATACATACTCAACAAGCAAAACTGAAAAATAAATTAAGAGGTCACAAAACATTCATGCGCACTCTTGAAAAGTTTCAAGTTTAAGAAATCACCTAAAAAACAAGGTACACAAAAGTTAATCACTTTATCAAGTCATTTCCTCATTTTGTAGTCACTATATGTCAATTTACAATATGTAAACCAATAAGTTGAAAATGACCTGCACCAAATTACAATGACCTGCACCAACTACTCGGGGCAGGACATTTTGACCTGCCCCAGAAAAAAAATTATTTCAAGCCTTATTCCCAAATGCAGTCATATCATTGCATCCTAAAGTGTTTTGAATCCATAGTTTTGTTATTGGATATCTGAAGCACATTTGGCCACAACTGGTTCTCCGGAAATATTATTTTATTATCAGTTCTAGTTCGAATATGGTAGCAGAATTCCAGGAACCAGTGGTGCCTGCTGTCAACTCTATGAGTTGATTACAAATATTTTTCTTATTTTATACCTCCCAACCTTCATTTTGATGTATAATTTGTGAATATTTAATTTGAATTTATGGAATATCAGAGCTGGGAATTTCAAAGTAAACAAATTTCTCTCACTTATATAGTACCTTAACTGTATTTATAGAACATCAGAAGTGGGGACTTCAACGTAAACAAATTTCTCTTACTTATATAGCACCTTAATCCAAATAGTGGATGGACATGACTACTCTCAGTCTGCAGCATTTCAAAATTAAACAAGAAATTACAGCAAAGCCATGCAAAAAGGGGCGGTGACAAAAAAATCTTAGTTTCAAATAAGTGAAACTACAAATTTTGACTTATAAAAATATGTGTATCAAATAGAAAGTACTAACATGAATAAATTAGAATTAAGATTAATTAGTAGAGCACCATATTATTTTAAGCTATCATGGTTAGCTACTAGTAAAATAATGAATTAAGTTAGAATTTTGGTCCTAATTATTAAACAGTTCTTATCTATCTTCCAAATAATGTAAATTAATTATTAGGATGATGATCATTTAGAGCATGGTACAGGCATCTTGCTCTCTGCCAGGTGACAAAAAACCCACAGAAATAGTTCAAAGCTAACACAAAATTAATCAGTCAGTAATGGTGTAGATCTTTTGGGCCCCAATGTGGACCTGTGTATTTAATTATAACGAGATCGCCACAGAAATTAAAGCATTGCTAAGATGCACTCTGGAGATCACTTGAGTCTGTCACATAATTTTTTTAGTTTCTGGCCAAGTTGTGAGGCTATATATTAAATTTGAAACCGACCCAGTAATTAGCCTGTTTCTAAGGGCACAACCCGGTTGCTATGGAGCTCACGTGGCACTTGTTAAACTGCTAGTTTCATTTCTTGTTGGTTTTAAGTTATAGACGTACAATAAGATCAAAATCTATGTATTAGTTACTGTGTTACTAAAGAAACATGCTTGTTGCTATGGAGCCGATGTAAGCAGATTACAGTATAGACCATTCTATTTCTGTACCCAAGGTAGATCTGTGTATTAAATTACACCAAGACTGAGCCAGTAGTTAAGACATTCCTAGGGAAAAACTATAGTTGCTATGGACATCACTGGAGTATGTTGTGATGTAGTTTCTTCAGTTTCAGGCTAAGTTGTGAGGTGATATGTAAAATTTCCAGGCCTGCTGTTTTCAAAATTTTGCATAACCCATTTATCGTTCACCTGGTCTGAGCTTTGGTAACCTATCGTTCATTCCCCTGTACTTGCTTGATTCAGATAATACATTAGGTAACCTAAATACATAATGTATTGCAATTATTCTAATATATGAACTGTTGTATCATAGCCAAGTTCTTGGTCCTATGGGCAATGTTCTGATGAACAAGACAGTCTAACGATATTAATAACCCCTGCCAACTTTTATGTTATAATAGGAATAATATCATTATCGACCTGGATATGTATTCATACCCAATAATGTCACTCACCAAATATCATTTAATTTCTTTAATCACAACTGAAGATATCTTCCAACAAGAGACCCCACAAGGCCTGAAGCACTCACCTTGAACAGAACACAATATAAACAAAGTCCAAGAATGAGTCTATATTAAGCAATCAATCTCCATAGGAAACACTGTCAGTCCTTGAGCCCCTGAGGAGTGACAAAAATAGTCTGAGCACCATGCTTTTTCTTCAGTTGATCATAATGTAAAATGTGGAGATCCCCTATGAAGCTCCTTGATACAACCTATGTGGATTAATCTTAATTATACACCTCTAGAGGGTACTGAATACAAAATTTCTAATTCTTCAGCTACATGGCCAATTCCGGTTCCCAAAGGGAGCCCAAATATTAACCCAGGCTCTTGATTTGAACAAAGTTGAATCTGCCCTCCCTAGTGATGTTGTATACCAAATATGAAAGCATTCTGACTGATTGATCTGAAAAAGAAAAATTTAAAGAAATTTCCTCATATTGCACTAAGTTAAAATTTGGGCTACCATAGCAAGCCCAAATATTAACCTACGGACCCGATTTGAACAAACTTGAATCTGACCACCCTAGAGATGTTGAATACCAAATATGAAAGCATTCTGACTGGTGGACTTGAAGAAGAAGACTTTTAAAAATTATCCCTCATATTGAACTAAGTTAAAATTTGGGCTTCCATAGGAAGAACAAATATTAACCTAGGGACTTGGTTTGAACAATCTTGAATCTGACCCTCATAACAATGATGTATACTAAACATTAAAGATTCCTACTGGTGGTCCTGAAGAAGAAGGTTTTTAAAGAATATTCCCCATATTGCCCCAAGTTAAAAAATTGGGCTTCTGTATTGAGCCCAGATATGAACCAATGGGCTTTATTTTAACAAACTTGTATCTGACCCCTATGAACGCTGTATACCGAATATCAAAATATTTTGACAATTGGTTCTGGAGAAGAGATTTTTTTAATTTTAGCAAATATGCTGACATTTTTTTGATGCCCTCTACAGAACACCCCAGGCATGTAGATTTCAGAAATTCTGGGAACCATAAAACAGGTTCCGTGTATTTGATGTCAGGGAGCCCCATGGAACCTACCTTTGGGTTCCAACAAGAACTATCAGGTTACCTATTTTTATTTCTTATTGATTATGTACCCATTTTCTTATCCTGATTTACAGTTTAAGACCTGCAAATGTTCAAGAAGGAACATGAATATGCAGTGGATTGTTATTGATGAGAGGGTGAATACATTTGATGGAATAAAAAAATCAAAAAGTGAAACAAGTTATCTGTTTTCATATGTATATTTTCTGCCCCTGAACATTCAATTTAATTGTGACAGATGAACTGAGGCATTGATAACTCAGATAAGTGTGTACAACATTTTTTTGCAAGTAATAACAAAGAAAAAACAATCATAACTGTAGTGTAGGGGCAGTAGGGTAATGAAATAATTACTTTGTTTTTTAATTTAAAGTGGAACAAATAATAAAAATAATAAAATAAATATTCTCTGTGTATTCTGATTCGGGAGGGGCAAATCGTCCAAGTGCTAAACATCCCGTTCAGGTCAGGAAGTTAACAGCATTGATTGATTGGGATGAAATGTCTGTAAACCTGGATTATAGAGAAAGCGTGAACACACCTCTTCTCCTTGGATCTGCACAGAATGCTGTGAAATTGGAAGAATATATCTCACATTTTATCAAAGACATTTTCCCCTCATTGTCAGTTTCAGTGATAAAAAGTGATTTTGTTATTGTTTTCAGTGATATCGTTTCATGTGATTGGCTTCACATAGTTTTGTTGTCAAACACGCTGAAATTGGGTGCATTCGATTGTAGTAATTATGAATTAGAAACTGTTCGCAACACGCAATCTCAACAATCTAGATGAACTGAGATTGTAAAAATGTGTGCAATATTGTTACTGTTATGACAAGGAGATTTAATGATGTTCAAACACTTTGGCTATAATCACTGTTTCATCGATAATAAATAATACAATCTTAGTCTTGGCAGAAAGCTTTTAGTGCGTTTTAA
This sequence comes from Pictodentalium vernedei, assembly GCA_031216915.1. Classification (NCBI taxonomy): domain Eukaryota; kingdom Metazoa; phylum Mollusca; class Scaphopoda; order Dentaliida; family Dentaliidae; genus Pictodentalium; species Pictodentalium vernedei. The sequence goes on along the minus strand of CM062297.1, from coordinate 476,678,473 downwards.
GTGCCTCTTGATGAAAATCGTAATGCTAAAAAATTGTGGGCACCTGTTTTTCGTTTCCGTGATTTTGCTCTGATGAAACCTGCACAGAAACGGAACGAGCGTTTCCGTGAAATCTGCATGTCTGACACCCTAACATAACTGAAGGCAATTTGTTTTTACCATTCATTTCTACTTGTCCTAAGGATGTTTCATACCATACAACAGCTCTCTGTTCCATGTGGTTTGGGGAATATGGGCATTTGAAACTATTTCTATTTTTAGCTCCTAGGGTTCCCAGGGGATGCAGGAATTTTTTTTTTTTGCTTGAGTCAAGTACTTATGACCCAATATCACATACCAAATTTGGTTCAAATCGGACCATCAGTTCAGAAAATGATAAATTTAAAGTAGTTTGTATATTTTTTATACTTGCCAATGGCCCAGACTTAGCTGGTGCAAACTCAATATTATCAAAGGCCAAACACAAATTTTGAACCCCCCCAATCCCCAAAATTTGCATACAATACCAAAAATTAAAAGTCCTATCTGGCCCTCCATACTTTTACTATCTGTGCATGTGCAGTACTCAGGAAGAGACCGGAATTGGCACCAACATCATTCTTTGTAGACGAGCCTACTAAAATAAGAACTCAGCGGGGAGGTATGAGTGTCCACTCATGGGAGGGCCATCCCAGTCTGGGCCATTGGCAAGTATAAAAAATATACAAATTACTTTAAATTTATCATATTTTTATACTAATAACCAATGGCCCAGACTTAGCTGAATTGTAAAAAGGCAGAGGGCCTAGGACTTAAGAATTAGCAGACCAAATACGGCCCCTAAGCCTATATTCCAAGGTGAAAAGAAGATTAAATTAAAAGGAATTACATGTATGTCTCTCTATACAATAAGAGAGAAGACATATCATTAATAAGGAGCCATATCCAAGTAATTCCGTAATCTTAGCATGAATGATTATGCTAACTGGGTGTAATGAGCACCAATTTTAAGGCAAGTCCGGACTAAGCCCCTTGAATTAGGATGGCGTATTCAAGAGTGAGAGACTAACCCCCACAAACACACGCCATATATAAATAATAAACAAACTGTATCTTGGATCAGTAATAATGTACAGACAAAACAGCTTCACTCATAGTTACACACTTATCAGGTTGGAAGAGATGAAGAACCCCCCCCCCCCCCCCCCCCCCCAATTTTTTGAAGGAATATTCTTCAAAACAAAGAGGGAAGCGCTCTGGAATCAGTGAAAAGCGGAACAAAAATAATCAATATATATTCGCCCAACAGGCACCCAGTTATTAATTATTGGTGTTTAACCCCACTTCAGAAACTAAGGCTATTGTGGCGATCCCGAATTAACAGCGCATGCTTCTAAGGTTAACGTATACCAGAGTCGGAATATATAGATAGGTCGAAAACTGGTGACCTAACATGTACAACCATACACTTGTCCAATTGAATCCCAATGAAAAGTATCTGAAGAGCAAACATGCTTCTAAGGCAACCAACAGGCGATCCCGTTCAGGTGTACAATTAATTCCAATAATAAAACTCCAATTGAAACGTGTGTATATACGAGAATGTGTACGTCTCCCGCAGAAACCCGGATTTAGAACATGGAACGAGCTATGATTAACAGACTCGTCATGGACAGTCCCCGAAATAATTCATTGTTTCCTAGGTCCGTAACAACCAATGACTGTTTGGAGAAAGAATATACTACTCTGAATAATGATGCCAAAAACTGAGAACGTATGCAAAGACGGCCTATTGGAAGTTCCAAAACTGATCCAAATTGCCCCAAAATTCTCATGAGCTCTATACGCAGAGCAAGAATTTATATAATCTGTTCAATAATGTGTCTGCCTAATAAATACACATATTATGCACGCGAGCAAAGAAATCCTACACATACTCATCTGAATACAACCTGTATCCACGGTATGACCGAATGATACAAGTGTAACCAGGAAACTGAATGAATAATACGATGTTATTATGTAGTTAACTGAGTAATAAACTCATATGCCGTAAGAAAAGGCCAGGCCGTTCTGACCGAAACTTTTCAGAGTGGACTAATTGCCACATTGGAGAATGTCGCCCAGATAACCAACATGTCAGCCACACAGGTACACGATGGCTAGCAATTTATTGATAAGGAATCATATTCTCGTATATGACTTATAAACAAACAACCACAGGAAACAAACCAACTAAATAGTGGATGTGCCCATGAGGTCGCCATTAGAACATGACCCAGCCGCCAATCAAGGAGCCATGAAAGGCATGTATAAACTTGAATGCATTCGAGGCTTACAGGAAGAAAACTATGTCCTGCCCTGTAATCGCCTCTTAACACATTGGCAGGGAGGGGGGAGGGGGCTCCCTCACATCTGACTGACTCCATAATGCCACTAAGGATGAAAAGGGACGTGATGAACAAATAATACACCATATAGAGATAATATCCAGTCTCTAAGGTGGAAATATAATCCACAGCAATAAATTGGATAGAAATGAAAAGGGAGACGAAAACAATGTTCTGACACCCGATCATAAAAACTTGTCACATAGTTATGACGTCACGCCTTTGTTAAAAGTGTGTGATATATTTCGAAGAGTTGGTTAGAGCATGTGTGATATTCAACATATATCGCCACACTTTTACCAATCAAGGAACAATAGACAGTGATTGTGAAACCTGTCAGTTCTAATACAAACACAGTTGAGAGGAAAGATTAAGGGCACCTGTGCTAAAATGTTTTGAACAGAGAAACGAGAATTTACCTGACTTTTGATTTTATTGAAAGAGTTAAAGAAAGAAATCCACACCCGGGTGTTAATGATAAATGGAACGTTTAATTTCTCGCTCAACCTTTTGAGCGCAATGACGAAACGGAAAAAATGAAGTAATATCACTTACTTTCCATCAATCTTCATGTGTCTTGCAAGTTTGGCTTAAGAAATTAACTAATTAAACGGGAATGGACACGTGTCAGACAAGGGTTCAGTGGAGTGTTTGATTGTTCGTGTTTTGATTGTTTGTGCAAACATCAATGTGACAAGTCGGTTACAGCACAAAAACTCGTGACATTGAACATACAATCGCTCGAGCTAGTTACTCGGACAAGTCCTCGTTAACTAACTCTCGCGATTGTATATTCAATATCACTCGTTTTCTATGCTGTAACCTATACCTAAATGAACTCATGTTTGATCTGATATCAGGAAATATATTCCTGAGAAGGAGTTAGTATAGGCGTTTGAAGAAATGCTCATTTTAATCACACTAGGTAAATAAGGCGCCATCAATAGGGCTTATCGCCTCATATACAATGTAACTAACACTAAACCATACTTATAGGTAGAGAATAACCTCCTCTAACATAACTGTATCCTGTCCGATAGGACAATGAACTCAGCCTAGCTGAAGCAGCTATTCATGAAGACAATAAAAGGCTGATAACTGCAGTCTTAGAAGCTCACTAAGGAGACTTACAACAGCTGTAGCTTATAAGTCTTCATCTCCGTGAAGACAGATATATCAGTGTAAGTTGCGACCTTGAAAGCTCACTGAACGGAGACCAACAACTAACGTCACGCAAGGTAGGGAATGAAGAACCGCTATATTAACAGCCCTAAATTCCCAGAGACAATAGTCTCAGGTGATAATTATTTCAGTTATGTCATTGCATAATTATTGAAAAATGTTGCTCATGATCCTAGCTAGGCTACTATGGTGTAAACAATAAGACTCAAGTCTTTGACACCTAGGAAATCAAACTGAAAAGCACTCTTCCTTTAGCGGTTTTATTCCTAAAAGACAGTGGTCAGAGCCTAGCTAATGTAGCTTAGAAGTCTTCATCTCCCTTAAGACAGATATCTCAGTGTAACTTGCGACCTTGAAAGCTCACTAAACGAGGCTTACAACAATCGCCGTGCAAGATAGGGAATGATGAGCCACTATTCTAACAGCAATAATTTCCAAAGAGACAGTAGTCTCAAGGTAGCTACCCAGTTATGAGTCTTCGTCTACGTGAAGACATATCTGTCACTTACGGCCTTTGAAAGCTCACTAAATGGAGACTTACAACACTAGCCGCTAATGTGTAAGAAAAGACCACTGTAACAATACATAAGGCTACTATGCTCGTCCATAATGGCATTAAATGTCCTGACGCCAAGGAATACAACACCGGGAAGGAAAAGACGTACTTATTCCCTCTAACGGCTCTATTCCAAACAAGACAGCTGTCTCAGCCTAACTATGCACTATAGAACCTGTATTCGTAAAAAATAGGGCATAGCATTTCTTGTACTATAGCTAAGGAAAGGAAGGCGTCGTTAATCGAGACAAAAGCCTTCGACACCTGAGCCAAAAGATCCAGGGATGAAAGATCTTCGTCATTCCATCGCCCGGTATGATAAGCTGTTTGTCTAGCAAATGCAGACTTATATTCAGATGGAACAATATTCTAAGAGCCTAGGACTAAAATTTCATAGTCTTAAAGTGCCCTTCTGTGAGGGATGGAGTCTCACACTCTGTAGCCCTCTCACCATCCAAATGTTCCATCTGAAAATATGGTCAACTCCATCCAACTGAACGGATGACTGGACCAACACTGCACCGTCCAACAGCTCACCATCGGAGCCTGTTAAATGGGAGTACCAGTGACTACTGGAATGCAGCAGCAGCCGGTCCGTGATCGAGGCTAGCAGAGCAATGATAATCCACTTGTTACCATTAGCTCCTCACGGGACGGAGATCTGGCCCCAGATCCTCGACACATGTCCTGTATAAAAATACTTCGAACGACTAGCGATCGACCCGAACATGCGAATTCAGATAGCTAGTCTGCGGTCAACGTGCTTCATTAATGAAGCAGGGGAAGATGCCTTAGCTGCAACCGGATCCGGTCGCAGTGTGGAAGGAGTGTCCCGAACCACAAGTGTGAACAGGCGTCCCAACTCACTAAAGTTTCTCGAACCCAAAACAGTCGACCCCGACTACTGACGGAAAGGAGAGGGTTCTCCAGCTCACAGTCTGCTCCAACCTCGCCGAGCATTCCATTAGAAACTTGTAGGCATTTATCCCTTATCGTGCATATCCATGAAAGAAGAGGAAACCGTAACCACAGCCAACCCGGCTGAAGTGCGGAAGAAGCATCCCAACTCGTCACATAGGATGGATGCTCCTACTCAATGAAGTTTCTTACAACACAAAACAGTCGTCCCCGACTGTTAACAGGAAGAAAAATGCTCTGCACTCTCAATATGTCCCCAGATCTCGCCGAGTATCACGCTTAGAAACTTCTAGGCTAATCCTCTTTCGTCTGCTTCCATGTAAGTCGAAGAAGCCATAACTGCCACCGGCCCCGGCTGCAGTGTGGAAGGAACATTCTGATGCATGTTCTGACTCAATATGGTTTCTCACAATGGACACAGTTGACCTGACTGTTAACAGGACGAAGAGGGTTCTCCAAACGGTGATCTGACCCCAGATCTAGCTGAGTGCCCCGTAGAGAAACTTCTGACTTCTTCTACAAGCACAATTGATCGGACCGACCCAGCACCTTCCAACGGCTCATCACCTTTCTGCTGACGGGTACCCCTTGCTGGGTTTTTAAGCTGTGATAAGCTGTGCAAATTGCGACAGCAAGTCTGTTACGGAGGCTTGTGGAGCAGCGACTTATTTCTCACTGCATGTTGCTCCCGGGACGGAGATCTGGCCACCGATCTCTTTGTCGAAGTGCCGGGATGAATCATGCCTTGAATCACTAGCTACTGGATAGACCGACTTTCTTCTCCTTCTTCTTAATCTTTCTTCGAGGGTAAAAACTGGAGTATCTTCGCTCGGCTGCATGAACATCTATAGTCGGGGAGCTAGTGTGCAGTCAAAGTGCTTTTCTAAGGCGGAGGAAGAAGCCGTAACTACAGCCAGGGGCCGGCTACAGTGTAGAAGGAGTGTTCCAAGCTGCCAGGGAGGACGTTAGCTCCAACTCAGTGCAAGTTTCTCAAAGCAATGGTCGACCCAGACTGTTACTGGGTTAGAGAAGGCTCTCCTGCTCGCAGTCTGATGCAGACCTCACTAAGCTTCTTGAAGAGAAACTTGCAGACTTCTTCCCCTTATTTTGCCATAGTCGCTGGGTGAGCTTTTGATTAAAAGGTGCTCGCTCTACCCGAATCTGCACTCTCCTCAACCGCATTGGACATACCCGGTATTATGGTTCTTACTTGCGGGTAATCGTCTGACCGGTCGAGCTAGCTGCTGAAATAAGAGGCCTTATTCCTTATATTCAAGAGCACCTTAGCAGCTAGCTCTATTAACTACTCAGAGTGCGACGATGGCAGCACATTTTGGACAGTTGTCACAATACCATCACCAAGTTCTTGTTCCTCTGGAAAAGAAACTGAGAAATTGAATTATCTTGCTGTTACAGCCCCGACATCGGAACTTCACTGCGAATACATAGCACGACACCCACTTCCAATGTTAGTGTCCTAATGAGTCGACCCTCACCACACCAATAGGACCAGAATCGGTAGGAGTGCAGTGACAATAGGCAAGGCAACAAGCATGTAAATCTGATGTTGGCTATTACGCCCTACACAGAGAGCAGTAATTCATAAATAATTATAATCCAACAAGTTCACTGCACTCCTAACATCTAACATATAATCATACAATATAAGGATACATGACGAAGACAATCAAAAATAATTTCAAAACAAGTGTTTGACCACCGAGGTGGTATTAGTCCCCTACGGCGATTTTGTGACATAAGGTGTTTTTGTCACATTAGACACTAGAGTATGTAAGCATCTTGGATTTTGAAAACAAAATATTGAGCATGCATAATCCCCTCACAACCCTTTATCCATGTACCATATATGAAAGGCGTAGCTTGAACCATGTTGGAGGGAGGGGTGGTAACATAAAATAGAGAAAAAAGCTTAAAAAACACAACAAAAATTGCCCCATTCTGCCATCTTGGATTTTGAAAAATAAATATTGACTGTGCATCATGCCCTCAGAACCATTTATCCATGTACCAAATATGAAAGGTGTAGCTTCAGACAGGCAGGCAGACAGGCAGACAGATGTTAGATTTTGAAAAAAAAATATTGAGCGTGTATAATCCCCTCACAACCCCTTTATCCATGTACCATATATGAAAAGTGCAGCTTGAACCATGTTGGAGGGAGCAGTGGTAACATAAAATAAAGAAAAAAGCTTAAAAAACACAACAGAAATGGTTGCCATGGCGCCATCTTGAATTTTGGAAAAAAAATATTGAACGTGCAACATCCCATTACAACCCTCTATCCATGTTCCAGATATAAAAAGTGTAGCTTGAACCATGTTGGGGTGAGGGGTGGTAACATAAAATAAAGAAAAAAGCTTAAAAAACACAACAAAAATGGCCGCCATCTTGGATTTTGAAGAAAAAATATTGAACGTGCATCATCACCTCCCAACCCTCTATCCATGAGACAAATATGCAAAGTGTAGCTTGAACCATGTTGGTGGGAGAGGTGGTAACATGAAAATAGAGAAAAAAAGCTTAAAAAACACAACAAAAATGGCCGCCATTCCACCATCTTGGATTTTGAAATAAAAATTTTGAGCGTGCATCATCCCCTCAGACCGTTTATCCATGTACCAAATATGAAAAGTGTAGCTTGAACCATGTTGGTGGGAGGGGTGGTAACATGAAAATAGAGAAAAAAAGCTTAAAAAACACAACAAAAATGGCCGCCATTCCGCCATCTTGGATTTTGAAAAAAAAATTTTGAGCGTGCATCATCCCCTCAGAACCATTTATCCATGTACCAAATGTTAAAAAATTTATAGTAATTTATATATTTTTTATACTTACCAATGACCCAGACTTAGCTGGTGCTAACTCCACAAAAACCAGGGCCAAACACAAATTTTGCCCCCCAATCCCCAAAATTTGCATCCAAAACAAAAAGAAATAATGTCCTAAAGGACCTCCATAATACGACTCTACTGCGCATGCGCAGTGACGCAGTCGTCCCGAAATTGGCGCCAAATATCATTCTTACTGGCAGTGCCTGGTCAGCGCTATGTACTCAGCGGGGAGGCAAGAGTTCCCAACTCAGGGAGGGCCATCCCCGTCTGGGTCATTGGTAAGTATAAAAAATATATAAATTACTATAAATTTTTTAACATTTTTATACTGTACCAATGACCCAGACTTAGCTGAATAGTAAACAGGCTGGAGGGCCTAGGACATAGAGGAAAATCCAATAAGCTCAATTATAAAATAAAGAGATAACCCCTTAAGGAGAAAAGGAGTATTAGGCTTTACATGTATCTTTCTTATTTAATATTTAAATTAGAAAGATACACTACCCTTAATAATTGAGCACAATAACATTCATGTTCTCTATTAATATCCAGTATAACCTTTATACTAATTATTATTAAAACAAGCCAATAAATAAAGTAGTCCAGAGAATTGAGACTCTTTATAATCATTTAAAAGTGTCCGAGTATTGTATATTAAAGCCCGTTTGACACTTGACATATACAAATGCTTCACACCGAGCTACACTTTAAAAATAAGACATGAATGAAATTAAACATTAATATTACACTTTAAAACCATCCCGGAAGCGACTCAGAAATACTGTCTTGGAGGAGGCATTCCCTTGCTTTTCACTATAAAGCAGGTGACCTAAGGGAACACCCGCCCCCCCCCTTCCCCTTGCCCTGGGTCAAATAGCCCAGAGCGAAGAGGGCAGCCGGACGGAGTCACTGCCGGAACAGAAAGCCTGCATAACTATAGTTGCAACTGTTTAGTGGACGACATTCTGAGCAACAGATAACGGACCTAAACAATGCAGGTCTCCAGAAATGGACTCAATATTTCTGAGATAAAAATTAGTAAATGTGGATGGCTGAGACCAATAAGCAGCCTTCATTAAATCTGTAATAGCAACACTATTAGCATAAGCCCAGGAAGTAGAAAGAGCTCTTACTTCATGAGCAGAAATCTTAAGCACAGACTGCTGAGAAGAAGATAAATCTTCATACGCAGTACGGATAGTTAACTGAATCCATCTAGCAATAGAATGGACTGAAATGTCCTTTCTATTAGGCATCAAAGACAGAAAGAAACGTTTCCGTCCCTTTCTGATGAACTGAGATCTCTGTTTATAGATACGTAGTGCTCTAACAGGACAGAGTAAAGGCCTACGCCCGTCTGAAGACGGAAGAGCCTTAATAACAATAGGTTCCGGATATTTATTAGGAGCCTGATTCTTAGCTAAAAAACCGACGTTAGTAGTGAAGGTGATAGTGTTCCCAACACTACGATAATGAGAATCATCCACCGATAGTGCATGAAGCTCACTGACTCTTCTGGCAGAAGAGAAAGCTAAGAGAAAAGCTGTCTTATAAGATAAGAATTTGAAATCTACTGTCCCAAGAGGTTCAAATGGCTTTTCCTTCAATTTAAGGAGAACCCAAGCTAAATTCCACTTAGGAATTAATCTAAGAGTTCTGGGTCTATTTATCGAAAAGTTTCTAACCAATTTCGATAAAGAGACATTAGATCCAATTTGTAAACTATCATGATGTGCATAGGTATCAGATAACATAGATCTATAACCCTTTATAGTAACCGGTTGCAGTTTGATTTCGTCAAACAAGTATACTAGAAAGTTAGCAATGTCTGGTATAGAGGGATCAAATATATCAACAGAATGATCCCTACACCAACGACGGAAAACCTTCCACTTAGCCGCATAGTTTAGCGAAGAGGAGGTCCTCCTACAGTTAGAAATCGCGTCCACTGCTCGTCCTGTAAAGTGCTTGCCATGCAAGAAGGACCGCACAACGGAAAAACGTGAAGGTTGAGACCTTGCGGGTTGTGATGCAGTTGGCGCGACTTCCCCTGCCAAAGAAGATCCTCTCGTGGAGGGAGCTTCCGCGGTAGGTCCCACAACAGACACCTGAGTAGATTTATCCACGGTCTCTGTGGCGACAGAGATGCTACCAACAGAATCTTGCATTGAGATTGTTTTATCTTTAGCAATACTTGTTGAATTAACGGCGCTGGAGGATATGCATATCCTATCATTCCGTCCCAAGGGATCGATAGAGCGTCTACAGCAAAAGCTCTTGGATCCGGACACGGGGACACATACGTTTGCAACTGATTGTTGAGATGTGTCGCAAATAAGTCTATCATTGGCCGTTCCCATTGGTAGCAAATCTGATTGAATACTTGTTTGTTGAGAGTCCACTCCGACGGCAACAAGCGACCCTTTCGAGAAAGGGAGTCTGCTAGCACATTCAGACGACCCGGTATGTGACGGACCGAAAGAAGAACGTGATGTTCCAACGCAAACAGAAGGATTCTTTCCGTTAGATTGAACAACGGAACTGAATGAGTGCCTCCCTGATTCCGTATATACGCCACTACTGTCGTATTGTCGGATAGGATTTGGACATGAGCATCGTGAATAATGTCCATCCAGTGACGTAACGCAAGCCAAATTGACATCATTTCCTTGATGTTTATGTGCTTGCCCAGGAATTGCGGATCCCAAAGACCCTGGCATCTCGAATCCGTTGGGATTAATGATGCACCCCAACCTGTTTGACTGGCATCCGTCATAATGGTAAAACTCGGATCCGGCAACTGCAGCGGAACTCCTTGAGTTAACCACTGAATGTTTGCCCAAGTCTGAATCTCTTGTTTCACTTGATCTGACAAGAGAACGTCTACATCGAGCGAATGAATTTTCACACTCCAATTCTGAGTCAAGAAAATTTGAAGAGGCCGTGTGCGTAGCCGTCCCATCGGAATGAGATCCGCAGCGGCTCCGCACAGACCTATCAGTCTCATAAATTCTCTCGCTGTGACTTTGTCTGTATTTAGACAATAGCGAGCGTAACAACTGACTAATTTCGCTCTGGTTAACGGCAGACGAACGAGATTGTTGTGCGTCTCGAAGCTCATTCCCAGATGAGTGAATGACTTGGACGGCACCAGATCCGACTTCTCCTCGTTTACTATGAAACCGAGACGTCGGAGCAATAGAAGAAGATTCTGAACATCGTTCTGAAGCGTTAACTCGTTGCCGTACCTCTGAAGAATGTCGTCCAGGTAGGCCGACGTTACCGCAGACGAATGAGCTCGGAAGTAAATCATTACCGAGTTCATTACTCGAGTGAAAGCCCAGGGTGCTAGATTCAATCCGAAGCACATGGCCCGGAACTGATACACCACTCCTAGGACTGCGAAGCGTAGATACTTTCGGAATGTCGGATGTACCATGACGTGAAAGTACGCATCTTTGAGATCTATGCTCGTTGCATAATCGTTCACCCGAATACTCGCTCTGACCGATCGAATCGTCTCCATATAAAACTTCGGAGCGATGATCAGCTTGTTTATCCAGCTCAAATCTATTACTGGACGGAACGAGCCGTCTGGTTTCGGAACCAGAAACAGATGGCTGTAGAATCCCAGCGATTCCTGGTTTTCTACGACCTCTACCGCGTTCTTCATTAAAAGAGACTGCACCTCTGATAGCAGAGCGTCTCTTTTCTGAGGGTTTGACGGAAGATGAGTCCACTTTGGACTTCGAGTTAATGGAGGCTTTCGTTTGAAGGATATCTTTAGACCTTCCGAAGTCACTCCTCTCACCCAAGGGTCGTCCGTAATCGACGCCCACTCTTGAGAAAAACTCGACAACCTTCCGCCAACCGGAACGCGATAGAGGTTTGAGCCATCACCTCCTGGATCTGCGAGGCCTGCGGTAGGAGAAACCACGTCTTCCACGACCCGCACCTCGCCTCGTCGACCTCGGGGCGTCCGACCGATTGTCCCGGCCTGAAGGACGTCCCGAACGAGAGTCGCTATCCTGACGGTCTCTCGAATAAGAGCTAGAGGACGCACCGGAACCTCTATAGGAACCTCTCTTGGGCGGATAAGACCCAGAAGTGCCCGCCTTATTCGTGTCTGCTGAATCCGACCTTTTAGGAGCGGATCTAAACAACAGAGAATCACTAGCTTTCTTTTTAATATTATCATAAATAGCGGAAAGCTTGCCGTCAAAGAGAAGATCTCCTGAGACCGAAGCGACTCTAAGAGAGTTCTTCACCTTAGAATCCACTAGTGTGGATGTAGACAGGGCTGCGTCACGTCTAACCAACTCCAGATTAGCCACTGAAAGGGCGGAGTTACACGTGGAATAAGCTACTGCCCTTGAAAGAAGTCTTAAGGAGGATTGTATATCCTGAAACTCTTCCCCTTGAAGACGCAGTGATAACGCCTTCGTAAGGTGATCTGCGTAAGATAAGGCATCTAAATTGGCTCTGTTAGACGCAATAGCTGTTTCCAACACTGCGGTTGGAATAGAAGCTGACGACGGTAATGATAGCTCTAAGTCTTCCGCCTCGTCGTCCATACGCAGAGGAACTCTCGGTATACCCTGACCTGCCGTGTCGAATTTATTCCTTGCATTAATGAAAGGCAGGTTGAGAGTATTTGCGGACAAGAAGCCTGCTTTCCCTGTCCTGGAAGCAAGTTTAAAAATAGCGTCGTTCAATAATTCAAATGTTCTTGCAACATTATTGGACTGCGACGGAAACTCGGGAGCGATGTCCCTGAACCGCTCGAAAAAATCAGAGTCCAATGACGCTATAATTCTCCTGTCCGGAAGCGCAGCAGTCTGGCCCGACGGAACAACTTGAGGAAGAAAGTGCCGGATGAAGTCTACGGCAGCTTTGTGTTGTTCCGAAAGGGATAGCTCCAATTCATCCGTATCCCTTTCACCATCCGGTCGGACCTCCCGATGTTCCCGGTCGTCCGCCCCCGATGCTTCGGCGGAGCGTACCGACCCAGCGCCGTCGGATAATTCTCGATCCGACACCGTTTCTGTCGGCTGCTGGGATGCTGCGATAAGCTGTGCTATCTGCACTAGAATGTCCGACGTCGAGACCTGCGGAGGAGCGGTCTTTCGCTGCTTTGCCGAGGGCAGCTCCGCATCGGATGGCTCCCGCATACTTTTCCTATGCGAACGTCCGGAGTCCATCGGTCTCGAGTCCCTGGCTGCCGGATGGTGTGACCTGGTCGCCGAATAATCCTTCCTCGGCGAAGCTGGCAAGATATCGGAGGTCACGCAGCCAAGGTGCGGTCGTGTGCGCCGGCGAGAAGAGGAAGCCTTAACAGTCTCTGCGGACTGCTTATACAACGGAGCGTCCCGAGCGACGGACGTATGCTCCGCTAAAGACACATTTTGTACCACAACATCTGGTCCCAGATGTTGTTGTACGAGAGAGGGGCCTCTCTCGCTCGCGGCCCGGCTGGACCTGGACGAGCTAGGAACCGGACTAAAAGGCTTCCTCCGTTCTCGTTCACTATCCGCCGTCACTGGGTGTGCATCTATTATTTTTATAGTGCTCGCATCACCCAAAATTTCCTCTTGGACCGCATCGGACGAACCCGGCTGCCGAACCATTCGGTGAATGGACGCTACACCGGGCGAGCTAGCGGACGACATTTGTCTAATCTCCATGAGCACTTTTGCCGCTAGCTCTGTATTTAATTGTGACGACGGACGCACACTTGAAGAGGATAACATGGAAACATCACCCTGTTCTGGTTCCTCTGAAATAGAAACTGAGAGAGTAGAGTGACCTTGTGGAGAAAGAGCCGGCATCGCTCTTTCTCCAGAAACAACATATCGTGACACACGTTTCCAATGTTTCTCATCCCAATGTTCACATACAGGACAGGGATTAATGCGAGAACACTGACTACAATTTATGCAATAATCATGAAAGTCAGAGGAAGATTTCTTCCTATTACAATTTGAACAAGTTCCTTTCATTGTGAAGGAACAACAATAAGTCCTAGTTACTCGCAAAAACCCCTGACACAAAGATACATAATAACATGATCCATTAATAAATGAAAAAACAATTGCAAAACAAAATAATTTTGAAAAAATATTTTTTCAGAGAAGCCCAAGTTGCTGAAAAGTAACGTTGAGCCCCGATGGATCCGATGGCAAAGTGTGGTCAAAAATTTTAAAATTATATAAAATAATTAATGAGACACTTTCGGATAATATAAATGTATCTTATAATGAGATAAACTACCTCAAAGACAAACAGCCCCCCTCAAAAAAGGCTGTTGCCAATGAAAACAAACAGTGTAAACACAGAAGAAAACATGACTCCAGGCACTGAAAAAACTGGCCCGGAATCAGTCCTCAATTACACTCTATCTGATGCAAAACAGAGACTCCCAGGGGAGAATCTGCAGAACATCAGATGGAAGATGCAGAACACAAACGTTATACACCCATGGGTGAAAACGTAACTATGGGGAAAATAACAGAAAACATTCTGTAACCAAGCAACTCTCCCAGGGAAATTTTAGAAATGAAACTTCTCAAAAATATGCCAAAAGCATGGGAGAATTGCAAGGGGGGACTTTAGAAGGTTAGGGGAGAGGAAACACTGAATAAGCAGTGCAACAATTAGCAAGAATGACAACAAGAGGCGTTTGCCTCGAAAATAGGCAACTTAACATAATTTTAACAAAAAATTTTAAGTACAGCCCTGATTATTTTTTGCCACTTCTTTTTTCCTCTCCTCCTTCTATCCTCCTTAGAATCACATTTTCTCCAAGAATTACGTGTCTGGCATCCTTTAAACTGAGATTTACAAGCACAAAGATCAGTGAGATGTTGACTGATGAAGGGCCAAACAGAGAATGATATTTGGCGCCAATTTCGGGACGACTGCGTCACTGCGCATGCGCAGTAGAGTCGTATTATGGAGGTCCTTTAGGACATTATTTCTTTTTGTTTTGGATGCAAATTTTGGGGATTGGGGGGCAAAATTTGTGTTTGGCCCTGGTTTTTGTGGAGTTAGCACCAGCTAAGTCTGGGTCATTGGTACAGTATAAAAATATGAAAAGTGTAGCTTGAACCATGTTGGTGGGAGGGGTGGTAACATGAAAATAGAGAAAAAAAGCTTAAAAAACACAACAAAAATGGCCGCCATTCCGCCATCTTGGATTTTGAAAAAAAAATTTTGAGCGTGCATCATCCCTTCAGAACCATTTATCCATGTACCAAATATGAAAGGTATAGCTTAAAGCATGATGGAGGGAGAGGTGGTAACATAAAAAACAGACAGACAGACAGACAGACAGACGGACAGACAGACAGAGACGGACGGAATGCAATCCTATAGTTCCCTTACGGTTCCCGTAGGGGACTAATAAATTAAAACAAAATTTTTTCCAAAATTTTTTTTGGAAAATGCCTGAGTTCCCTAAGGGAACCACATGAGCCCAAGGGCATCCCGATAGAGTCTAAGTGTGGACAACTCCAAAATATTCAAGCTACACTACCGAAATATTAATAAATGTATCCTAATATAATTGTGATGAAATAAAGCCTTGAATATTACCTGTTGAGGGCGTTGTTAAAAGTAAACAACGTCAGGCTAGAAAAACCGGAAACTAGACAAAAGGCACACCAAAGGCCCAAGTCAGTAAATAATTAACTGATACCTGATGCAAAGCTAGATCTTCATGTGAAGAAAAAACAATGCATCCAGTAGGATATGCAAGACAAAAACGGCCCAACACCCCTAGGGTGAGAATGTAATAGTGGGGATAAACAGAATAAACATTCTGTACAACACGTTAAAGTCCCAAGAAATTTAATGAAAAATTTTGACAAAAAAAAGCCAGAAAGCTTAGGAGTTTAACAGGAGGGTTCATGGAAGGATAGGGAAGGAACACATAATCAACAGTAGGTAAATCATTAGCAAAACTAATGACGTCAAGGCGTATATCCCGAAATTGGGTAACATGAAATAATTTCCATATTATTTAAAAGTTACAGTCCTGAACGTCTCACTTCTATCATCCATTGACTGCCTTGAATCCACCATATACTTCATTGATTTGTGTCTGGCATCCACCAAAAGAGAGATTTAAAGCACAGATCATCTGTGACAGATGTCAGTTGAGATGTTTACTGACTTTGGGCCAAACAAAGAATTATGTTTGCGCCAATTCCGGTCTCTTCCTGAGTACTGCACATGCTTAGATAGTAAAAGTATGGAGGGCCAGATAGGACTTTAATTTTCGGTATTGTATGCAAATTTTGGGGATTGGCGGGGTTCAAAATTTGTGTTTGGCCCTTGGTAATATTGAGTTTGCACCAGATAAGTCTGGGCCATTCCAAAGCCACATATTGCTTCATCAACTTTGTTTGAACAAACTTGATTCTACACCTCAAAAGGAAGCTCCCTAACAAATATCAATTCATTGTACCCACTGGTTCATGACAAAAAGATTTTAAAAATATTTTGGAGCATTTTTCCCCACCCCCTCCCTATGGGGCAGGGCATGCTGAGTTGAACAAAAATGCAATGCCCCTCTGGGACCATCACTAACACAAACTTTCACTTGAATTGGTCCAGTTGATTTGGAGAAGACCAAAACATAGAGGTGGTGGACGACAGACGGATGGAGAGAGAAGAGATTAGCTCAGCATGACTTTGTCATGGTGAGCTAAAAACCTGCAATTTTGGTAAATTCAAAGTCAACAAGGGCTATAACTCTGGAAAAATTATTTGAATCAAAACTACCTTTCCTTATGCACATGTATACATCATACCCATACTGCATGCCAAGTTTCGTAAAAATTCAATGAAAAATGGAGGACTTAAGTAGGAAGCATTTGTGACGGATATTTTGCTATTTCCAATGACCATAACCATGCAAAATTTGTTGCATCAGAAATTCTTGACCACATGCACATCTACACTTGATACAGATACTTCAGACCAAGTTTTGTATAAATCAAATAAAAAATGTAGGAGGAGTAAAGTGGACAAACCTTTGTGATATTTCCGAGGGCCATAACAACACAAAAATCGTGGCATCGAAAATTCCTGACCACATGCACATCTACCTTGATACTGATACTTCAGAACAAGTTTCTTAAAATCCACTGAAAACTGTAGGAGGAGTTAAGCAGACAGTTTGTGACGGATGGACAGACAGAGTGACAGGCGAACACCATTTCAATATCCCCCTCTCGACTTCGTTGGCAGGGAATAATAAAGATGAATCCTTAGGAACAATAATGAGACTGTGTTGCAGCAATTCAGACATGAATTATTGCCATTTCCTGATTTTGCACCTATGCTACATCTTAAGATGATCAATAATTTAAAATAATGTTGAGCATCAACCAATCATCAACATAGGTGTTTGCATCTGCTTGAAGTATAGCTGCTCTGTTGGCCAAACATCTGAGCAGCTGATGATTGATTGATGCTCAACATCATTCCACCATTCATTCGTACTGTAGTTAACTTGTTGCTAAGGAAGCACACTGGTTGCTATGGTGATCATGTGATCTGGTTGTCATCTTATTTTAGTTTATGACTAACAAGTGGACCATTGTATACAATTGTATCAAAATCAATCCAGTCAAAAGCCTGTTGTTAAGAAAGCAACCTCGTTGATACGCAGTCACATGCCATTATTACTCCTTAATAAGAGAATAATTCTAACTTGTTGGGCGGGGGATGTTAAACCTCATATAATTTAGTGATGAACCTATTATCTGCATCGGCCATCGGCCGATAATAGGGTAATCAGCGAATCATCGGAATCGGCAGAAAAGGACACCCTTTGCAGATAGGGGTGCGCCGATTGTTATAAGGTCGAACTGAACTGTTGTGTTTTTTTACTCACAGCCATATCATCAAAAACAGAGTTTACATGTGAAACTTTGGGGAATGCGTCAATACTATTGATTTCAGAATTCTATGCGTTTACATATTCTATGAATAATTTAAAGCTTAGCCACAATTTCAATTTGTCACATGGCCATGTATGATTCTTATTACACGGAAATCCTGGTCCAGTTTCTTAAATTTTAACATCGTTGTTTAAAATTGAGCTTTCCTATATTACACCATTTTGAAAATCGCACGATTCTGTCCCGCCCTGGAACACGATGCACACTGCCGTACTGTTTGTGTAAACAATGACGATTGGTCTGGAAGGGTGATCATTTGATGTGGAAAATTCTTATTAAAACAAACAGTGTCAGACTGTCAGTGCTGGTTTCATTTTTAATTTGTTTATATATTCTGTATTACGAAAAAAATCTGGAGGGAGACAAGTGAAGTAAACTATACAAGGCGGCTTTTTTTAAAACAATACAATGTGCGCATTCCATGGCGAGCAGAATCATGTGATTTTCAAAATAGAAAGGCCTATTGTAAACATACATATTGAATACTGGGCTTATGGCTGATACGGGAAAAAAGGAATAAGTCGGGTTTACCCGAGTCAGGACAGTGTCTGTCGGTCTGTGTACAGGCTACCACAGGATCGCAATATGTTTTAAATATAAAGGATTTAATCTTATTGGGGGAATATCCGAATATGTGGTATTCCACGCAGAGACACACACAATCTGACACGGTTGATTCCATTCTTCTCACTGAGGAACGGACTGCACAAAACGATTACCAAGGTGTCGTTTCTCGGCATTGCCGGGCTTGCCGACCCAAGGTCTGACGCAACTTTTCGGGAGGGGGCCCGGCTAAATTGTTATTGTCTTACTGATCACGAATCCGTTGGCGCTAAAGCCGAAAGATCTTCAAAGCAGGCGCAGGGGGGGGGGGGGGGTTCTGGGGGATATTCCCTCAGATTGACGGAAACTGACCCAAATTTTCAAACTTTCCATAAAATTCAGGCCATTAACCACCAAATTTTGGTTAATCATCAAAGAATAGAGGGGGCCAGGCCCCTTGGGTACCTTCTGCATCCGTCCTCGTGCAAACCATTTGCCAGGAGGGATGCAAAAGAAAATCCAAAGCAATTTGATCAAGGCAGAACATGTAACATCATACATGATTACATTAAGCCCCAACTGGCACGTGAACACACTGTCCCCCCCCCCCTCCCCCCCCCCCCCCCCCCCCCCCCCACTGCCTTGTATTGTGGATCCAAAGTGGACAACACCAGTAGTTTATTGTCCTCGACAGCTGAAAATCTTTGTTTCAGTGAAACTTGCATTTCGGAAGTCATGGTCTGTATACCCTTGTCATCGGAGTGACTGGATAGGGCATGCTCCAGCATTGACGCAGAAGGAATTATCATGGCTCGGGATGCATTTGCTTCAGATGTCTCATGTGTCAAATGCTCCAAACGTGACAATGTTTTAACTAATGTGTTGGCCAAGGTCCACTGATTTGCCGTTAGTTGGGGGATATCATATAAACTGCCATATTCTACCAATGCAGATTTTTGTTCCAGTAACCGTTGTAACATATAGTAACTACTATTCCACCTAGTGGATACATCATGATCTTGAATAATATTACGTTTTTTCAAACCATGTTTCTTTGGGATTTCGTGTAGTCTTGTATGTGCAAGGGGTGAATGGTTGAAATGATCAGCTATCTTACGACGACCTAAAGACATCATGTCATTAACCAAACACTGTGAAATTATTCCATCATGAATAATAAGCTGGAGGGTGTGAATAAAACAACCAAAATGATCAATGCCAGTTTTCTCAAGCCCACAGACTGCGTTTGATGCATTGTCGCGCAAGATAACCAGAATGCAAATCTTTTCCAAATCCCAAACAGTCAACATTCTCTCAATCTCAGGACAGATGGCATCTCCAGTATGACTTCTCTCAATGGAAGATGCATTCAGCACACAATGTTGTCTATCTAAATGTTCATCTATCCAGTGACCCATGAGGCTCATTAGTGAGTTTGAAACGACGGTTGATGACCATATATCCGTTGTCAAACTTAGATATTCTGCAGATTTGAGTTTATCTTTGACAGCAGTTTTCACTTTTTCGTACATGTCAGGTACTAATGTCCGGCTTAAATGCACGCGTGATGGTAGCTTATACCTGGGTTCCAAAGCTCCACAAAACCTCTGAAATCCAACATTATCAGTTATTGAAAACAGTTCTATATCCAAAACAATCATTTCTGCAAGCTTTTGGTTAATGTTTTGAGTGCTTTTTGAGTGTGTATATATCAGTTGGTAACCATTTGGTCAACTTATCCACCATATCGGTAAGCTGCATCTGTCGGTGAACGCGCTTTGCTTCAGATGTAGTTGAAACTCCAGCATCTTCCTTCTCCATTGTTAGCTTTCTTTTTCGTTCCACCTCCGCAGTTTCGGCATTCTGATATTTCTTATAGGCTGTATATGCATGTATGTGAAGGTGATGTTTTAAATTTGTTGTAGTGAATGAATGTGCCCTGGTTCCTCTGTGGGATATGTCCTTGTTACATATATTGCATTTGGCTTTAGAATCATTATCTGGGTTAACAGTAAAAAAAAAGTCCCATATTTTACTTAGTCGCTTTGGTGGCATTTCTAATTTGAATGAATCAGGAATTATCACTGTATATGACGTCACATACAGAGATGGTATGTTGCATACGGGTCTCCCTATATACCGAATCTGGCCGAATCTGACTTCAGATACCGAATCTGACCTCAAATGAATCAATTATATGTCTTTCCTAATGGAATTGTCGGTTTTGAGCGGGCCTAGTGGGTATATAATTATTTTAAAATAAAACTGTCACAGTAAATGTTCATGAATTTCATGTAACGGTAGTTATTGGTGAAACGGCGCAAGTTCAGTTTTCGAGCATCACCTAGTTTTATGGTACACCTATCTGGTTGTCCTAGAATTCCAAATACCCTCCCTCCACCGCTCTGATAAAAATGCTGGTTAGTAAGTCATTCATTTCCCCCCGCCTAGTATAGTAGAGAAAGTTTTTTACGGATGTATGTCTGCGGAGAACGAAATGGTACTGTGCACCCCTTACCCCGTTAGCAATATTTCACTGTTTTGGTTTTTGTCAGCTAGGCTTGTGGGACGAATATCTGCAGCTCTGCTCTAGGCTACCACAGAGAGATCTTTAGCCTGCACATGGTGTGTCTCTCCCTGCACAGAAGCCAGCCCTTTTACGTCCCCATCCGATAGTACGGTGTGCAGTGACAGCATCAACCCCACCCACTTCATGTTGGATTTTATAAGAAAATTACATGTTAAAACAAATTGTTTGATTTATTATCTTTCAAAAATAACTTGATATGGAATCATGTAACAATAAACTACATCTTGTATTAATAGTTCAGTGAAACAACATTAAACAACAGGTTGTAATCCTTACTAATCTGGTGAATATTTAATAAATAATAAAACCTGTTGAGCAGAAATATCTGGCTGCTGAAATTTATCCCCCTCTGGCGGTAACTGTTCCTGTGAATTCAATGAAAACTGATAAAGGAGAGAAAAAGACACATTTTATAAATTATATAGACGATGGGAACAGGGGGTTAAAAGGTATGATTAGTGTGTTGTTATAGTGGGCAAACATTGGAATAAAGTTTATTCACTTGCGTGGCTTAAAGCGCTTTCTCTCTGTTCTTGCATTCCTGAGATTAGGTACCCGTTCCTGTTCTACATCCTGTTCCTGAGAAAATTAGGTGATGTTGGAAAACTGAACTTGCGCCATTTCACCAATAACTACTACCGTTACATGAAATTCATGGACATTTACTGTGGCAGTTTTATTTTAGAACCCACTAGGCCCACCCAAAACCGACAAATCCATTAGGAAAAACATATAATTAATTTATTTGAGATCAGATTCGGTATTTGAAGTCAGATTCGGTCAGATTCGGTATATAGGAAGACCGTTGCATACATGTACATGTTTCTTTCAAACCAAGCATAAAACGCAGATATCTGCATTCTAAAATTTTGTCGTGACTAACTTGCCAATGTGAGTGTGACATTGTTGATTTCACTTGCTTAAGTTGCTTTAATGCTAGTTTGTAATATTACAAACTGGGCAGTTTTGTCTGGGCCAAGTGGAGTAAGTTCAATTTCAAAGCGCAGTTCAATTTTGATAGCTTGTGAAATTGATAGCTACAGCCTACATCATCGTCATCAAAGGTGCCAGGATTTTCAACAATTTTACTGTTGAATCGCTGACAAACGGGATGCTGATCTACATTCCACACGGCTCAGAAAATCTGATGTTTGTGATAAGTTAAATAGGTGCGAATTGGGCAAGTCAAATTAATAAGGGGATGCTTTAGAATGTTTCCTCGGGTGCCTCGGACTGCCTCCTCGTATTGTTTTGCTTGGTGTCCCCATGGAAAGTTACCTTGAGAATTGATGCAGTGCTTGAAACAAATGCATCTCCAGGGATCGCCTTGAGTAAAATGGTCGGGGCCTAAAAAAAGTGCCCCACATATTGTCGGGGCCTTTTCGGGGCTGATTTTCCATTTTGTCCATTATTGCTTTTTTTGTGGAAAATGTCGGGGCTTGAAAAAAAGCCCCCAGCAAGTGCTCCTCGGGGCCTGGGCTGATCAGCCCAGACTCAAGGCAAGCCCTGCATCTCCTGGATTTTTTTCATTTTTATTGAATTTATTTGCATTTTTTAATTCACGGACATTTTAAAAGTAAAAGGATTTCAAAAACATCGAAGGCGAGTATTTCAGTTAGTATGACGATATTTAATTGAAAAAAAATTTCCTTTGTTAACTCTCCCCTGAAGGCACGTAAACTTGATCCGATCGAGGCCATTCGAGGGGCGAGTTGACCCGGATAAATTGTCTGGAGCAGTTGATTTGTTGGCGAGTTGACCAGGAACCAAGAAACACAACCCCACATTGGGATTCTAATAACAACTTTGCAGGGTTCGATCAAGCTATTCACGCATTTTCACGGAACTTAAAACATCAGTATCGGTATTGGCCGATTATTAGATTTTTAACATCGGTATCGGCCAATGGTTCGTTTACCGTATCGGGTCATCATTAATATAATTTTTGCTTGAACCACTATAATCCCCATGCCATTATTAACATTTCGAAATCATAGTTTCCAAGAAATCATTTAAAAGCTACATTTCAGACCAGAGCTTCTTTGAAAGATCTTTGATTCACTGTAAAGTCTCGACGAATCCCGTCTCGCGAAAACTTCTGACGATAAAAAAAATGTGAAAACAATATAAAGGACAATTTCACTGGACGTTGGGCGATATCTCACTCAGGAGCATTTGGCTCCATTGCCCTTTAAGGGCCTATATAAGTAATGGAATTTTGTTTATTTTGAAATTCTCACCTCTCAAATTCCTTAAATTCAGATTAAATATACACAAATTATACATCAAAATGAAGGTTGGGATGTATAGAACACGAAACACATATGTAATCAACTCATAGAGTCGACTGTAGGCACCACTGGTTCCTGGAAGTCTGCTACCGTATTCGCACCAGAACTGATAATAAAATAATATTTCATCAGAACAACTTGTGGCCAAATGTGCTTCATATATCCAAGAACAAAGCTAGGCATTCAAAACACTTTCGGATACAGCGGTAGGACTGCATTTTGGAAAAGGACAACACTGTCTGCATTTTTTATTGAAGATGGTTTCCATGCTCGACAGACATGCGCAAATCACTCGTTACCACGAATTTCCATCCAAAAACAAAATCGTAATTCTAAGAAATATCAACAGGTATCATGATACATTGCACTGAATATGGCAACTGTGCAATCTCTATCTAATAACAGTATACTGTATGAAGGCGATCTTTTTCATTATTTGATTTTAGACGGAGTTGTTTTTACATGCTTTTTCTGTCCGATGACGTCGGCCGGAAATCGAAAGTAGACTCAGACGTAAACAAAAGCAAAGGCTTTGGAATTTTCCTCAATGTAGCTCTGTCGCCGTGTTTTGAAGAATTTTTATCCCCTAGCTTTGTTCTTGGATATATAAAGCACATTTGGCCACAAGTTGTTTTCGTGAAATATTATTAAATTATCAGTTCTGGTGCGAATACGGCAGCAGACTTCCAGGAACCAGTGGTGCCAACAGTCGACTCAATGAGTTGATTACGTATGTGTTTCATGTTCTATACATCCCAACCTTCATTTTGATGTTCATTTTGTGAAAATGTAATTCGAATTGAAGGAATATCAGAGGTGAGAATTTTCAAAATAAACGAAATTTCATTACTTGTATAGGCCCTTAAAAAAATTATTTGATCACTGCCAATCCCACAATCACTAGGAGCAAGAGAATCAA
Organism: Pictodentalium vernedei; assembly: GCA_031216915.1. Classification (NCBI taxonomy): domain Eukaryota; kingdom Metazoa; phylum Mollusca; class Scaphopoda; order Dentaliida; family Dentaliidae; genus Pictodentalium; species Pictodentalium vernedei. The sequence goes on along the minus strand of CM062297.1, from coordinate 476,654,285 downwards.
TCGGCGATAAAATTTAAACATTTAAGAATTTTTTTAAAAGCGTCATCTGCTGGTGATGTTACGTAAAGGGTTAAAAATAGTAGTGGCACCTTTCATGTTGGTAAGTTCTGGATATTGGCCAAGCACCTGCTGCACTAATGGGCCTGCACAACAGCTTACTGCTTGCATCAAAATTTGAAGTTCCACTTTCTGACTTCCAACTGGACCAGATTGTGATGGAACTTCTCTGGCCATTGGGTGAACGACAGTTGCTATCTCTTGAGATGCCATATGGTTTATTATTAGTCCACGTCTGTCATCTTCTACGGAAACAAAGATGAGTTTTTGTATCCTTCACCAGAGTACTTTCATTGAGAAGATGGGGCACAAATTTCCGGAAAAGGTGTGCAAGTTGCAACTTGAATGGCAGATTGTGTTGCGTTGGTTATTTCCCTTTAGTTATAGATATAACGTACAACTTGATTGGGCCAAATCATCCAAGTAGCCAATCAGAATTAGTAGCACATCAAACAGGGTAGATAATGTCTGTTCAACAAAAAACCGAAAAGTGGTTTATTTTTCATTCAAACATTTGTTCAAAATAAAAGTATGCCCATCTGATATTTTCATCAAATAATTCCGAACTGAAGACTATTGACTCAGTACGTATATATTTATATTTTTCTCAATTTACGCAAACCGACATCATGAAGGAGAATGGAGACTAATAGTAATAATATTAGAAATGAAATTTTGTTTATTTTGAAAATTCTCACCTCTGATATTTCTTCAAGTTCAATTCAAATTAAATATACACAAAATGTACATCAAAATGAAGGCTGGGATGTATAGAACACGAAAACGCATGTTTAATCAACTCATAGAGTCGACAGTAGGCACCACTGGTTCCGTACATCAAAATGAAGGTTGGGATGTATAGAGCATGAAACACATGTGTAATCAACTCATAGACATAGAGTCAACTGTAGGCACCACTGGTTCCTGGAAGTCTGCTGTGGTATTCGCACCAGAACTGATAATTTAATAATATTTCACGAAAACAACTTGTGGCCAAATGTGCTTTACATATCCAAGAACAAAGCTAGGGGATAAAAATTCTTCAAAACACGGCGACAGAGCTGCATTGGGGAAAATTCTAAAGCCTTTGCTTGTGTTTACGTATGAGTATACTTTCGATTTTCAGTCGGAAGTCTGCTACCGTATTCACACCAGAACTGATAATAAAATAATCTTTCATCAGAACAACTTGTGACCAAATGGGCTTCATATATCCAAGAACAAAGCTAGACATTCAAAACACTTTCGAATACAGTGATAGGGCTGCATTTGGGAAAAAGACAACACTGTCTGCATTTTATATTGAAGATGGTTTCCATGCAAGACAGACATGCGCAAATCACTTGATACCACAAATGTCCATAGAAAAACAAAATCGTAATTCTAAGAAATTTCAACAGGTATCATGATACCTTGCATTGAATATGGCAACTGTGCAATCTCTATCTAATAACAGTATACTGTATGGAAGCAATTTTTTTCATTCTTTGATTTTAGACAGCCTTGTTATTACATGCTTTTCCCATCCGATGACATCGACCGGAAATCTAAAGTATATTCATATGTAAACAAAAGCAAAGGCTTTGGAATTTACCCCCATGCAGCTCTGTCACCGTGTTTGAAGAATGTTGATCCCCTAGTTTTGTTCTTGGATATGTAAAGCACATTTGGCCACTGGTTGTTTTTGTGAAATCTAATTAAATTATCAGTTTTGGTACGAATACGCCAGCAGACTTCCAGGAACCAGTGGTGCCTACAGTCGACTCTATGAGGTGATTACACATGCGTTTCGTGTTCTATACATCTCAATCTTCATTTTGATGTAATTTTGTGTGTATTTAATTTGAATTGAAGGAATATGAGAGGTGAGAATTTTCAAAATAAACAAAATTTCATTACTTATATAGGCCCTTAAAGACAGTATTCAGTAACTTGAGTAAAGGTAAGGGGAATGCGAGTGAGTTCGGACTTTTACCAGTTCGGCCCAGGTGATTCCGGCCCCGAAAAGTGAGTTCGGCCCACAAAAGTGAGTTCGGACAAGGTGAATTCGGCCCAGTGAAAAGTGAGTTCGGCCCAGTTGAGATAAGTTCGGACCATATTATTGGTAGATAAAAAAGAATAATACTGATCAGCAAACTCTTTATTATAGATCAATGATGAATAAAATGAACGAACCATATACAAACAACAACTGATTATATAAAAACAATGAGAAACAACATTCACATACAAATAAGGTAAAACAACATTCACTGACAAGAAGGAGCGTACAATTTGGAACATTTTTTAAGAAGCTTCCTTGTGGAAATTTCCCCCTTGTTAAATGATTCCCAAGAGTCAAACAATTCACTTTGAATATTTCAATATTGCTTCCTTTGGTAGCGCTGAAGCTTATTTTCTGACACAAGCCGAACCTCTACTGATATAAATTTGCATTCACTGAATAATTTTTCAAATAGTCTATAAAATGTGAGTCCATTTTGTGCATGTTGGTTGATGCGGTTGTGCCAACCTTCCACATTATTATTGGTTCGCACTGATTGAAAAAAAAGTGACCAGTCTTTGGGTTGCCACATATCCCCATCTATCCAAGTGTTTCTGACATAATTAAGAAATGTCAATAGTTTCTCACCAGTGGCTTCCTCAGACAATCGCTCGAACATTGTTTGGTATTTGTTCAGCGGGAATAAACATAATGCCATTATTTTTCTCACAAATTTATGAAGGCCTCTATTTTCCATGTAATCTTTACTTAGTCCTACCTCCTGAACTTTTCTCCATAAAGCCTGAGTCCAGTGAAATGCACAACCCACTGCAGAAACTTCTTGAAATTCACGCCTAGCAGCAGACCACATAGCTGCTTCAAAATCCATTACAACTCCTTGAAGCTTGATTTGTTCGCCTAAAATTTCTATTATTTTGTTGAAAACTTTTTTGTATTTTTTTTTTTGTTTACCTGACATCAACACATATTTTCTGACCTCACAAAGGCGTGAATTGAAAATAATTGAGTGAAGGGCTTTTTAACAATCTTAAAAGTTGCATCCATGTACCAGCGTTTTGCTCCACGCAGAAGGTCAAGTTGCTCATTTGATGCGAAAATAAGATGCCGGTTATCATCAACTTTTAAATCTGCCATTAAAAATCCTGTGGGTACATGATCATCATTTGTTTCAAAGTCCAAATCTTGTGGTTCCTTAGGTCTTTTGGCTTGTCGTAGATAATTTGCATTCCTGGCAAGATATGATGGGTTAGGAACTGCCTCGCACAGTTGATCTCCAAATTCATTTGTCAAAACCTATAATAAAAGTCAAATGAAAAATCATAAAAAAACTGAACTACTACTACGAAATTATTGAACATGCATACCATATCTTTGCTACTATATTTTTCTCGGAAAATGCCGGAGAATATACCGTGTTTAAAAATTTATAAGAAAACCAACCAAACTGATGTGTCTAGACATCCATATCTGTGTGGTTTTATTATAAATTATTGAACACGTATACCATGATTTTTTGTATTTTCCATATAAACTTTTTCTCACCTCATTAACTATCAACTATATTTTCTGTTAGCTTATTTTTCAGAGAAGATACCACGTTTAAAAATTTCAACTACTACTAAATTATTGAACACGCATACCATATCTTTGCTACTATATTTTTCTCGGAAAACACCGGAGAAGATACCGCATTTGAAAATTTATAAGAAAACCAGAACAGAGGACATTTCGGGTGTAATTCCGCAACTTCAAAATGAAACTGACTCGGAGATGTCCTGATAATATTTATACAAATTTTCTCAAGTGGATTAAGAGATTTAGCAAAACACAATTAATTTTATTTAAATAATTATTGGTGTATTTGGTAACATGTTAATTTGTTGTATACTCAAGCAATCAATGCGATTAAGGAATATTTTTTATTTAAAATAAATATGTGTATTATTTATTGTATGCTCACGCAATCAGTGCGATTAATTACTACTTATTTATATAAAATGAATATTGGCATATTTGGTAAAATATTATGTACTCACCACTTTTTCGTTTCAGTGTGAATGAATGTCCCATGTTGTCAAATAATTTATCTCCACCTCTTTTTGATGAATTTCTGACGATTTCGTAAGCTGGGTTGTCATTTGATGTGTTACTTTCAGTTGCGATGGATTCCATTAGTGAGGATTCGTAAATGTTAGAAGGAATTCTAAACGATGGCATCTGTGGTGAATTTGTTGTACTACTATTGTCGGTATTTCCAGGTTGATTCTCTGATATCGCAGTGCTTTCCAATCAGGAACCAGTTGATAGTATACTGGTGTGTATTTCAAAATTACCAACATAATTATCTGGATTATGTGCAGACTCTTCTTGAATACTAGAACAGACTTCACATTTCCAGTTGACTGTCGTATATTTTTTTAAGCTTGAGTGTTGTTTTGAAATTTTATACAAACAGTCAGTGAGAATCTCGACGGCCCCTTTTTTACTGCCACATCAAAGAAAATTGGCCATTTCTTATCAACCTACTCACAATTGTTTACAACAGGCTTGCACTACAGTGGAAGTCCCTAACTCGGATAAAATACTCTCAATTTTTGTCTTTCCCAAGCAATTTGGGAAAGAATAGTGGTGCAAAAGCACCAAGAAAAAAATAAGCCAAAACTGGGTCGAGACCAACGGGCACAGACCCAGTACGGGACGCTCTCTCCCAAGTACAACTCCACGACTTCCGTTGCCAGTGCGCATATACGTCGCTAAAGACTCATTCTTTTTGTCATCCGCCTTGTGTCGAGATGTTCTGCTCGCTTATCAGTGTTTATCCAACTCGTTGATTGATGTTTCCTGATTCATAGTGTATCCGAGTATCCTTTGTATTCTCAGGAACAGTTTTTATTATATTCTCTTACATATTATATATCCATAATGTATTTTATGTGTTCTCTCTCGAGTCACGTGCGAATTTCGTGTGCCATGCGGTTCGGACTTAAATTATTTTTCACAATTATTGTCAATGCTTAATTTGCTAATTTTTCTAATTGTGTTAGAGTTGGCTGTCAGTGGGGTACCGCTCCTGCAGTTTTTCTTCTCTCCTTTGAGAGTAGTCATCTTGTTGTGTGGTTCCCGGTTGACCGTCTGGGGTCTTAATTTCTGTCACCTTTCTCTCTTCTTTGGGGGTGTTCTTCTGTTTTCTGATTTCACCTTCTTTGCTCCTCTCACCTCTATCATGCCTAGGACAATTCCTTGTGGGCAATGTCTGCTGCGAAAGGATGTGGACGATTCACATTCTTCTTGTTCCTCCTGTAATGGGTGTTTGGCCGAGCAGCCATGTGGTGTCTGTGGATCATGGTCATCCACTTTCTGGGCATCAGTTAACCGTTTCGTTCGTTCTCGTGGCCGTGCCTCCCGCTCCTGCGGGAAAGGTGAACGTGGTCTTTCGGGGGCTCCCGAGCCGACCTTGTCTGGTGAAAGTTATTCCTCCTCCTTAGGGGATGTGCAGTCTTTTCCTGTAGTGGATACTGCGGGAGCCGTTGAGTGTTCTGGTGAAGAGGTGCCTGGTTCCGGGACTACGGTCCCCCTCCAGTCGACATCTGAGGCTGTCACTAGGGTTGTGACTCCTCCTTCGGAGCCGAGCAGGTGTGCTCTCTCCACTATTCCACCAGCCTCAACGACTCCCGACGTATCTACTACTACTGCTGGTCCGTCTGCTTCGTTGTCAGTTTCAGCCGGCCTCGGCTTTTCGCTGCAGGGAACAGCAGGAATGTCTGGTACTGTACTAACTGTAGACGTGGGATATCGGCCTGAGCCTTCCCTGACTTCAACTCGGCGAAGTTGGAAGGGGCTGCTGGCCGAACCCACCACTGTGGTCTCTACGCCGTCGAGCACTACAGTTGTGTCTTTGGATTCGGATGTTCTTAGTGGAGACACTATGAACTCCGTGGCGTTTCCATCCACTCATTCTGGCCACCCGACCAGTTTTGGGGGACCAATGCCTTTTGTGCAGCCTGGACCTTCTGCCCCGCAGAGGTCCGCGGTGACTCTCATGAGTTCTCGCTATATTGATCCTCGGGGTGCCTCGTACCCCTATACATGTCTGCCTTCAGATGTTTCGGCTGCCGCCCGTCGTCCCACGTCGGGTGTTTTGGAGGATCGTGACCCTTCGCTGGTTAAGAGGGTCAGAGGTGAAGCCACTTTGCCGGTTTGCTCCCCTGTCGAACCGGCCAGTTCAGACAGTGAGCTTGGGGAGACCCTCTCCTTACTCACTCAGGTTCTGTCAAAGAGCCTTTCTGTTGCTTCCAGCAAGGCAGCGAGTGGTTTCCAGGCGCCTCCTATGGCACCGCCTCCCGGGATTGGAAACGGGCCGGTTTCTGATCACCCTGGTGTCCCGACACCATGGGAGGCGTCAGCTGGTTTGCCCACGATGGGCTATGTGTCTTCCGACCCTGGGGAGGAGTCCAACATGCTTGATGTCGAGGGCCAGTAGTCTTCGGACTTGGGGGCAGCTCTTGACTTTGTGTTTGGGTTTCTACCTGATCTCAAACCAGCTAACCAGCCGACAGTGTCAGCCAGGCCGTGATCATCGGTCGCGCGCCTACAGCCTATGGAGCAACCTGCTTCTGGGCGCCTTCGACCGTGCCAGTCGGTACAGGTGGTTGAAGCTTTTTCAGCATTGGACTCCAAGCTGAGTTCCAAGGCTCTGAAGACTCCGTTCTTCACCAGGGTTAACACCTTTTTGCCTCCTTTGCGTTATCGTTCCTACGATTCCGCCAATCCGTCAGTCTGCCACACTTTGACGGTTCTGGATCAGGACTCCACTTCCCTCGGGCTTTCAAAGCCCAAGTCTGCCGTCATTCCAATGACGACTCTGGAGTCCACGTTGGGATTATCTAGAGAGATGCTTGGCATACTTTCTCTCTCAGATCACATCGTTTCTGCTTTAGCTGCTTATCTGCCTCCAGATAAGTTTGATGAGGTATAGGCTCCTTTGAGTGTGCTGTCCAAGGCGCTCATGCATCTTACTCACACGCATGCCTGTAACACGGCTAATCTGGAATTAGTTCGAAGGGATGCTGTGCTGGACACAGGACGATCCCTTCCCGAGGAGCAGCGTGCTGCTCTTGCTCTGCTTCTTTGGCAGGTTCGCATCTTTTCCATGGTTCCGTGTCGACGGTCCGGGATGACGTCCTACGTCATTCCAAAGATCAGCTGCTGTTTCGTCAGCTTGATCAGCCTTCTAGGGGAGGCAGGGGCCGTTCCAAGCCTAACGAGTACCCTTCTGCTTCCTCTGCGAAGCAAAAGGCTGGTTCTTCTGCCGCCGCTTCTACTTCTTACTCAAGGGGTAAGGGTAAGGGTCGGCAGAATCGAGGGAAGTCTCAGGATTCTTCATTTAGTAGAGGAGGTGGTTTCTCCCCTCGCGGGCCTCGTCGGGGCTCGAAATGAAGGTCCTCACCTCGACTCGTCCCAGGTTGGAGGAAGGATAGCAGAGTTCAAAGACCATTGGGCCACCATCACATCCGATCCATGGGTGTTAGATGTTGTTCGGTCCGGGCTGCGAATATCCTTCCGACGGCACCCCACTCTGTCAAGGGTGCCTCTTCCAACCACAGTTCCTTCAGACGTTTTATATTGGGAACTTTTGTCCACGGAGATTGGCAATCTCCTGTCAAAGGGGGCGATCGAGGTCGTCAAGAACATTTATTCAGTGGGATTTTATTTCCGCCTGTTCTTGGTGCCGAAGAAGGACGGCCGACTCCGACCGGTTATCGATCTGAGTATCCTGAACCAGTCTATCATTGCTCCCAAGTTCAGCATGGAGACTTTCAGGTCAGTCCGCCATTCAATTTACCAGGGAGATTTCGCTGCCAGCATCGACCTGCGAGACGCTTACTTCCACGCTCCGATGCATCAGCCGTCACGGAAATATCTCAGGTTCGCTTTTCTGGGGCGAGTTTACCAGTTCAAGGCCATGCCTTTCGGCCTCAACCTGGCTCCTTGGGCCTTCACCAGACTGATGTCGCATGTGATAGCGTTCCATCGCACACAGTCCAGAGTGACTACTTCGGCATATCTGGACGATATCCTCCAGTGGCATTCCAATGCTGCCTTACTGGAGTCGGATGTCACCACTCTGTTGAGCTTGCTCACGTCGCTAGGATTCAGAGTCAACAAGGAGAAGTCGGACCTGGTCCCTTCTCAGTCGTTTTGTCATCTGGGGATGGCTTTCCAAACCCAATTCTATTTGGTAGCGGTTCCCCTGGCCAAGGCTGTGATTCTCTCAGCTTTTGCTCTGACTCTGTCCCAGTCTACGTCCGCGACCGCTCAGAGTTTTCTCCGGCTGATCGGTCTGTGTGGTTCAGTGACGGATCTCATTCCTCCAGGTCGCCTGCGTGTCAGACCTCTCCAACACTTTCTGCTCAGTCGTTGGAGACCGAATGTAGATTCTCTGGATCTGGTGCTTCCGTTTCCAGAATCTCTTTATCCTCACCTTCTTCCCTGGACAGATGTTCAGTGGATTACGCAGGGTGTTCCATTGGACTTACCCACGTCCGATCGCATTCTGACGGCAGATGCCAGCGATCTCCTATGGGGTGCGACTTTGGTTCCTCTCGGTCTTTCCCTACATGGGATGTGGGACCAGGATCAAGCAGCTCTACACATCAACCAGAAGGAGCTTCTTGCTCTTCTTCTGAGTTTCAGGCAGTGGATCCCTCACCTGTCGAATCGCCAGGTCCTTCTGCTGTCCGACAATTCAACAGTGGTTGCTTACATTCGGAACCAGGATGTTCACGCCGGAGTGGTTGTTTGTCACATTTCCGGCCATCTGAATGTCCTAGCTGACTTCCTTTCCCGACAGGGCAGGGTTATTTCCACTGAGTGGATGCTCCACAGGGCAGTGTTCCAGTCGCTTTGCGATCTCTGGGGACGTCCCCACATCGATCTCTTTGAGACTCGTTGGAACCATTAGGTGGACACTTTCTTGTCCCCATGTCCAGATCCTCTGGCTTTTGCCGTGGACACTCTGTCACTCGATTGGAACGGTCTAGTTGGCTACGCCTTCCCGCCGGTTCCGATTCTGCCTCAGGTTCTAGCCAAAATTCGAACCTGCAGTTGTCGAATCATTCTGATCGCTCCCCTGTCGCCTCAGCGGGTGTGGATCAATCAGCTCCGTTCGCTGATGGCGGCGGTTCCGGCTCGTCTCCCGCTACGTCACGACCTTCTTTGTCAAGGTCGCCCGAGGTGGTTTCACGTCGACCCGACTTATTGTGCCTTCATGCATATCTTTTGTCAGGTCCTGTCTCCTCCGTAGAGGTTTTTCGAGACGAGCAGTGGAGTGCATTTCTTCTTCAAGGAGGCACTCCACTGGTTTAGCTTATGCAGCTAAATGGAAGGTCTTCTGTCGATGGTGTGCTGATCGCTCTGTTGATTATGCCAATCCTTCGATTTCACAGATTGCGGAGTTTCTGGGATATCTGTTTGATTCTCGGGGTCTCCAGCCTGTTACCATCAAGGGTTACAGGTCCATGCTTTCAGAGACTTTTTCTTATGTGGGGAAACGTCGTATCGGCACTAATCCTTACCTCTCCAAGCTTGTTCGACACTTTTCTTTGAAAAGGCCTTGGACTTTGCAGCTTACCCCACGATGGAATCTTTCGTGGGTATTGCTTTGCTTGCAGGGGGGGGGGGGGGGAGGGAGTCCATTCGAACCTTTATCCCAGGTGGATATGCATTTTCTCACATATAAGACGGTGTTTCTGATGGAGTTTGCTTCGGCCAGACGGGTTAGTGAGCTTCACGCCCTCTCGGTTGACCCGGCCTTTTTTAGGAGCTCTCCCAACAGTGTTACTTTTACCACAGATTGCTCTTTTTTGGCCAAGAATCAGTTACCAGATACTACTCCTCCTCCTATCTGTATCAGGGCTCTTTCTTCTGTTGAGGGTAATCGCCCTTTGCTCTGTCCAGTCCGTGCTATTCGCATTTATCTCAATCGGAAAGGCAGGAAACGTTTTTTTCTGTCTCTTATTCCGGGTCGACAGAAGATCTCTCCTCAATCCATTTCTCGATGGATTTTCTTGCTATTCGTACGGCTTAAGGTCGTTTAGCAGCTGGCGATTGTATTACCAATCGTATTTCTGCCCATGAGGTGCCGGCATTGTCCACCTCTTGGGCTTATTCTAACTCAGTCAAGTTGTCGGATGTTATGCAGGCAGCCTACTGGAGAAATGCCTCTACTTTTTCCACCTTCTATCTGCGCCAGTTGCAGGAGCAGTCGGAGGACCTTTTTGCATTGGGTCCTCTTTCTTCTGCTCAGGCTGATGTCTGCCCTATCCATTAGGCTTCTTGAAGGTCAGTTTCAGCCTTGTGCTGTTACTGCCCTTTTCTGTCTGTGTTTCACACAGGCCCATATGTTTCCTTTCATTGTCCTTTACCAATGATTGTGACGTTATGGTTGATAAGCCTCGGGACCTCTTCCTTCTGCTTCACGGTTCCAGTGCACTGGGGTTATGTGTGGGTTGGTTATGCGATTCCCTCCAGCCTATTGTCTATTCAGCCTGTAGTAAACAATTGTGAGTAGGTTGATAAGAAATCTAAATTTTATAGTAAATTTCCTTTCTTATTATACCTACCACAGTTGTGTACATGGAGGCCCTCCCGTCTTCTTTACGGGTAAAGAATCCTTCCTCCCCACTGATCACATAACTCTAACGTTGACGGATTCAAAAAGAATGAGTCTTTAGCGACGTATATATGCGCACTGGCAACGGAAGTCGTGGAGTTGTACTTGGGAGAGAGCGTCCCGTGCTGGGTCTGCGCCGGTTGGTCTCGACCCAGTTTTGGCTTATTTTTTTCTTGGTGCTTTTGCACCACTTTTCTTTCCCAAATTGCTTGGGAAAGACAAAAATAGAGAGTATTTTATCCGAGTTAGGGACTTCCACTGTAGTGCAAGCCTGTAGTAAACAATTGTGGTAGGTATAATAAGAAAGGAAATTTACTATAAAATTTAGATTTCATGTTTACGGTTTTTATACACCCGTTTTGCAAAAACAGGTCGTATTATGGTATACTGCTGTCTGTCTGTACATCCATCTGTCCGTCCGGTCACACATCGTACGATAACTCAAGAACGCTTTGAGAGATTTTCGTGATTTTTGGGTAGGTGGTGTAAATCAATGGAGGGAAGCTCCCTTTCGTTTAGTGTCACCGATTGATTAGTCATTCCAGAGTTATGGGACTTTATTACTTTGAAAATTGTTGATTTTGTACACGTCGTTCGATAACTTGAGAACGCTGTGAGAGATTTTTGTGATTTTTGGGTAGGTAGTGTATATCAATGGAGGGAAGCTCCCTTTCGTTTAGTGTCGCCATTCGATTAGTCATTCCAGAGTTATGGGACTTTATTACGTAGAAAATTGTTGATTTTTTACACGTCGTACGATAACTCGAGAACGCTTCGAGAGATTTTCACGATTTTTGGTAGGTGGTTTATGTTGATGGAAGGAAGCTCCCTTTCGGTTGGTGTCGCCGTTCGATTAGTCATTCCAGAGTTATGGGATTTTATTTTTCACATGTCGAACAATAACTTGAAAATACTTAGAGCAATTTTCATGATTTTTTGGTTGCAAGTATATGTTGATAGAAGGAATCTCCCTTTCCATTTGTGTCGCTGTCCAATTTGTCATTCCAGAGTTATGGGACTTTATCCATCAAAATATAGGCAATTTTCCACATGTTGGACTTTGAGCAATTTTCTTGATTTTTTGGTGGCAAGTATGTGTAACCTGTCAAGTACACATGTATACTCATATTGTGTGGTTCCCTCTTGTAATTAATAATGGGCGTATCATGCGCTCATGGTGCAGCTGTTTATTGTAAAAACACTAAGCCGTGATAATTGCCAGTTAGACTTTTAACCACAAATAGAATGCAGTAATGATTGTACAAACACGACATATAAAACAGCAAAAGACTAATCAGAATGTTTTTTATTGTTTTTGTGGCTTTTTCAATTGTTTGACAACACTTTGAAAGGAAATTAAAAAGGGCTAAATCACTGGAAACAATGATTCAGCTGTTTTTAATTTATAACTTGACCTTATGTGGTTGGAATGGATTTTATGACTGAGCCGAACTCACTAATACGTTGGCCAAATTTACTTGGATGCATGGACAGATTTCAATTGGGCCGAAATCACCAATTGGGCCAAAGTCACTTATACGTGGACCGAACTCACTTGGGCCGAACTCACCAAATTGGCCAAAATCACTTGGGCCGAACTTAGAAGTCCGAACTCACCTGCTTTCAGGTAAGGGTGCTGGTCAAATCGTAATCAAGCCAATTCGGACTCTGTGGTTTTCTGGTCAATCCATAATCAGTTTTCATTGAGTACGAATTGACCATGTGAGTACATGGTCAATTCGTAGTGGAGTCAATTCGAACCTAGTGAAATCTGATTAAGGGGCTATATACTTGTAAGTAATGGAATTTTGTTTACATGTATTTCGAAATTCTCACCTCTGATATTCCTTAAATTCAGATTAAATATACACAAATTATACATCCAAATGAAGGTTGGGATGTATGAACACGAAACACATTTGTAATCAATCATAGAGTTGACAGCAGGCACCACTGGTTCCTGGAAGTCTACTATCGTATTCGTACCAGAACTGATAAAAAACATTACGTGTACACTCCATACGAAAAAATTATCCAAAAATCAACTGAGTGTGTTATGTGTAATTACATAATGTCAGACGTCCACTCACTAATCAGTGCTTATCGGACTGTATTGGGAAAAGATTTGCCAATTAACATATTAATTTCTGTTCAGTAAATCTTATTTTTGTACCTGATACTTTTTGTTTGGGAATTTTGTATATCAAATAAAATCTTCAAAGGTGAAAATCGGTTCGGTAAAACCACCACGTGAATAAAACAAGCGTTCTCGTCAAATTTTGCACACTGGACATGACAGTTGATATATATATATACATCCAGTACTATCCAATAATACTCAGTAATACTAATACTGCCCAGTAAGATTAATAAGCTCAGCTTGGTAGTACTGGGTGTGGCGTATATAAATACCGGTACAAGATAAAACTGCAAACTTAACCTACATCTAGTTATGAATGACAACTCCGCAACTTACATCAGTAGCAACCCATTACCCCGATTAGATATTCTATTCCGGCCAATTACTGCCCAATCAGTCTTCTCAGTTGCATTGGCAAGGTATTCGAAAGAGTCCTTACCAATCGACTGAGAGAGCATCTTGAAGAAACCAAATTCTTCAACAAATGGCAAAGAGCCTATAGGAACTGTAAAGAAGGAATTGAGCATGTCCACCGCCAGGTGGAACAAATGAAAACTGCCATCAATAACCAACAAATAGGTGCGGCAATCCTACTTGATGTAGAAAAGGCATTTGATTCCGTTTGGCACAACGGAATGCGCCTCAAACTAACCAGAATGAATCTGCTGCGACTACTGTTATCGCCCCCATATTATATCAAGATTGATATGTCCTTAGTTGATAATTCTACACAATTGATATTTTTCTGAAGGCATGTTTTGTTTTCACAGTAAGGCAGATTCCAGCTGGTGTGACTCATTTGCACTAAGTGACCTTTAAGTGCATGTTTACATCTTTGTTACACACAGTCTATTTTTAGATCATTGTATATATAGCTGTTGATTGTTTAAGTACATGTAGATCAAGGACCTTGTGTACATCAATTAAGACAGAATCACCTAGAAACTGATAGAAAACCGAATACTGGAGAACATTCTATCTGAGTACTATATAAAGGTTTGTCAACAGAATTCAGGGACTCATTTTCAAAAAGACCCATTTCAGATAAACTCATTTCAGAAAGACATTGGAGATTATTATTGTTCCAGAACAGTGCATTTATTATAGAAGCAGTGCTTCTTTGTGAATTTGGAAAAGTGATTCCAAAAGAGAATTTTGAAGAGAATTTATTCATATTGTAAAAGAGAATTTGTGAAAGAGAATATATTTTTGTGAAAAACCAGGATTCTACTGGATTATTTTGAAATTACCTGTGGCACCAATACTTATTGGATTTTTACTCCATTTGAATTTTGCTGAGCATTTTATTATATTTTATTGGAGACTGCTGAAATTTCTAAGTGAACTTTTTATTACAAATCTATGGGATACTGTTTCTGAAGACACATTCTTGGATTTAAAACTACCAGCTGGAAAATTTCTTAACAAGATTCTTCACCACTGGATTACTGGATTCTGTCAAACTGTATTTTGGACAAATTCGATAATTGATAAGTACTGGTACCACTGTTTTTATTTTCTGTAAACCAATTAGTGTAAAAGATCTTTGTATCATTTTGTTATTAGCTCAACTTCTGCGAAGCCAAATTTGAGCTTTTGCCATGGCCCCTCATCTGTCTGTCTGTACGTCTGTCTGTATGTCAACAATTGGATACGGGTCGGGCTAGAAGCCATATTTATGAACCGATCTTTACGAAACTTCTTGGGTACCTTTGTTATGACCGTGGGACGAGAACGAGGGTTTTTGGGCGCAGTCCGAAATTCAAGATGGCAGCCAGTCACCATTTTGTACCGACAATGCAGAAATCTGTTTTTTTGTACAGAAATTCCATATGAAAGCTCTGATTTGAATAATTTTTTGTATGAATGTTTAGTACCATGAGATACATCACTTATCATACAGGTTTTTTTCTCGTGTTTAAATTATGCAAATTAGACTAACTTTGATTTATTTAGTGTTACTTTCTGCACTGTCAGTGCAAATGCCAATACGGCTTGGGCTAGAGGCCGCATTTATGAACCGATCTTTACGAAACTTCTTGGGTACCTTTGTTATCACCGTGGGACGAGAATGAGTGTTTTGGTGTCCGGTCCAAAATTCAAGATGGCCGCTGGCAGCCATTTTGTTCAAAATTAGGGGCAATCAGATTTTTGCGAAGAACTTCCACATGAAAGCTCTGATTTGAATAATTTTTTGTATGAATGTTTAGAACCATGGGATACATCACATATAATACGGGTTTTTTTCTCGTGCAGAAATTATGCAAATTAGATGAACTTTGATTTTTTCAGTGCTACTTACACACAGTAAGTACACATGTCAATAAGGCTCGGGCTAGAGGCTGTATTTATCAACCAATCTTCACGAAACTTCTTGTTGGGTACATCCGTTATCACCTTGGGACGAGAACAAGTGTTTCTGAGTGTGGTCCAAAATTCAAGATGGCTGCCAGTGGCCATTTTGTACCGAAATTAGGTCTAATCAGTACTAATCGTGTTCTGATGGCAGATGCCAGCGATCTTGGATGGGGTGTGTCGTTGGATCCTCTAGATCTTTCCCTTCACGGTGTAAGGGACCAGGATCAAGCAGCTCTTCACATCAACCAGAAGGAGCTTCTTGCTCTTCTGAGTTTCGAATCGTCAGGTCCTTCTGTTGTCCGACAATTTGACAGTGGTCGCTTATATTCGGAACCAGGGTGGCACGCACTCGGTTACCATGTATGAATTGGCTTGGGATCTTCTACTGCTAGCTCAGGATGTTGACACTGGAGTGGTTGTTCGTCATATTCCCGGTCATCTGAATGTCCTAGCCGACTCCTGTCCCAATGGGGCAGGGTCATTTCCACCGAATAGATGCTTCTCAGGGCAGTGTTCCAGTTGCTTTGCAATCTCTGGGGTCGTCCCCACATCAGTCTCTTTGCGACACGTTGGAACCATCAGGTGGACACTTTCGTGTCCAGATCCTCTGGCTTTCGCCATGGATGCTCTGTCACTCGATCTGAAAGGTCTAGTCGGCTACGCCTTCCCGTCGGTTCCGATTCTGCCTCAGGTTCTGGCCAAGATCAGAACCTGCAGTTGTCGAATCATTCTGATCGCTCCCCTGTCGCCTAAACGGGTGTGGATCAACCAGCTCCGCTCTCTGTTGGCGGCGGTTCCGGCATGTCTCCCTCTACGTCACGACCTTCTTTGCCAAGGTCACCCGAGGAGGTTTCACGTTGACCCGACTTCATTGTGCCTTCACACATATCTTTTGTCAGGTCCTGCCTCCTCCGTAGAGGTTTTTCGTTTGGCACACCTCACAGGTCGCATTTATGATCAGATCGCTTTGAAACTTTTAATTGTTTGGGGTGACCTCTAGATGGGAGCTATCGATTTTCTTCAATTTCTGCCAAAAAATGTTGCCGCTGGCAACGTTCTTAGAACTTAGTTTAGTCAGACCTCAATATTCCCCCTTGGCACACCCTACAGGGCACATTTATGATCGGATTACTTGGAAACCTGGAATGCTTGTTTGGGGGTGACCTCTAGGTGGGAGCTATCGATTTTCTTCCATTTCCGTCAAAAAATGTTGTCGCTGGCAACGACCTTTGAATTTAGTTTAGTCAGGCATCACTATATTCCTTTGGCACGCCCTACAGGGCACATTTATGATTAGAATGGTTTGAAACTTGGTATGTTTGTTTAGGGTTACCTCTAGATGGGAGCTATCGATTTTCTTCAATTTCTGTCAAAAAATGTTGCCACTAGCAATGACCTTCGATGAACTTTTTGCGGTTATGCATCAATATTTCCCTTTGATGCAGCCTGCACATTTTTGACCAGATCGCTTTGAAGCTTGGTGTGCTTGTTTGGGGTGACCTCTAGATAGGAGCTATCGATTTTCTTCCATTTCTGTCAAAAATTGTTGCTGTTGCTTGGCAACGACCTCTGATGAACTTTGTAAAAACTTAGTGCAGTTATGCATCAATATTTCCCTTTGACACACCCTGCAGGGCACATTTATGATTGGATCACTTGGAAACTTTGTTTGCTTATGTGGGTTGATATCTATATGGGAGTTATCAGATTTCTTCCATTTCTGTAAAAAACATGTTGCTGTTGGCAACAATCTTTGAACTCAGTTTAGTCAGGCTTCAATATTTCCCTTTGGCACACCCTTTAGGGCACATTTATGATTGGATCACTTTGAAACTTGGTATGTGTGTTCGGCGTGACCTCTAGATGTGAGCTATTGATTTTTTTTCATTTCCATAAAAAAGTATTGTCGTTATCACCAGCCTTTGAACTTACTGCATTTGTGCAGCAACTTATCCTTTTTGCACTCTCTGCAGAGTATATTTATGAATTTCCATAAAAAAGAGAGAAAAAAACATTGCCACAAGCGATGACCTTCAAACTTAGTGCATTTGTGCATTAACATCTTCCTTTGGCATGCTTCAGAGGGTGCATTCATTATCAGGTTGTTTTGAAACTTTGTATGCTTATGCAGGGTGACAAAGATAGGAGCTATAAATTTTTTTTCATTTCCATCAAAAACTGGTTCTGTTCGCAACAATCTTTGAATTTGTTGCATTTGTGCATCAACATTCTTCTTTGACATGGCCTACCGGCCACATTTATCATAGGATTGTTTTTGAACTTGGTGTGCTCATTAGGCGAGACCTTTGGACAAGAGTTATTGATTAGCGTTCATTTTTGTGAAAAAAGTTGCCATTTACAATAATCTCTGAACTTACTGCATTTGTGTCTCAACATTCTTCCTTTAGCCAGTCTTACAGTTTACATTTAAAAATGCATGGACTACTCTTCTGATGTTGTGCACACACAATGCTGTTATGTTGAAATTTCACCAAATAACATTGGTACCAATGATCTTCAATTTTACCATTTCACTTATAACTTACCAAGTTCAAGTTTGTCAAGTTGAGCTACAGTGTAATTGACACTTTCATTGAATTTAGGAATCAATTAATCATCACAAATAATTGATAATAATCGATTAATCATACTGAATGATCCCCCCCCCCCCCTTCTCTTTGAAGTCGTTAAAAATGAAGTTCAAGTCAGTTGACCTACCTCAAGTAAACAACGAAGATGATCCTCTTTTAGGTACATTTAAAGCTTTGATGTTCTGAACTTTTGAACCGTCAGTGTAATAATCAAGACCGGTCATCAGTTGCGAACTTCGCAAGTTCGCAACTGTCGACCAGTCTTGATTATTACACTGATGGTTCAAAAGTTCAGAACATCAAAGCTTTGAATGTACCTAAAAGACAAATGCTTCTAAGAGCTTCTTGAGGTTCTTGACATTTTACCTTAAGAAACAAGTTGTTTCATCAAATTTTTTTTTAATTATTAAACATCTAAAATGGGGTAAATTTACTGATTCTTCGACAGCGAAAAATACTAATCGTTTTTGGCGTGACCGATCGACAATTGATTAATCGATTAATTGTGACAGCTCTATTTGCATAATCAATTTACAATTATGAATCCAGTTGATGGCAAGGTCTACAGGAGTGTGTTCAAGGATCCACAAATACTTGGGTGTGCCTTTCATTGGGGGGCAAGCCTTGTGGGGACAGATTCTCTTCCTCAGGGGCAGCGCGCTGCTCTTCGAACTGCTTCTTCGGCGGGTCTGCAACTATTCCATGGTTCCGTGGCGACAGTCCAGGATGACGTCCTACATCATTCCATAGATCAGCTGGTGCTTCATCAGCTTGATCAGCCTTCTGTTGGAGGCAGGGGCCGTCCAAAGCCTAACAAGCGCCCTTCTGCTTCCTCTGCGAAGCCAAGGGCTGATCCTCCTGTCGCCTCTTCTACTTACTCACAGGGTAAGGGGAAGCATCGGCAGTCAAGAGGGAGGACTCAGGATTCTTCATATATTAGAGGAGGTGGGGGCGCGGTGGCTCAGTTGGTAGAGGTGCAGGCTGCAAGCCCGAGAGGTCCTCCATTCGATTCCCACCTGCGGCAACCGCGTTGTGTCCTTGGGCAAGACACTTCACCCCTGCCCCCCTCCCCCCCCTCCATTGCCCACGTGGGGGCACGGTGACATGTACTAAGGCGTACTGCACGTTGATGGTGCACCTTTCTTCAACCAATGCTAACCCTGCTTGTGTGGAGTTAGTATGTTGGGGAGCTGCCAGTTGCTCGGTGGTTCTCTCCAGGTACTCCGGCTTCCTCCATCCATAAAACTGTCATGGTCATGATTAGCCATCGTGCAGAAATATGTGACCTTAAACACCAATAAATAAATAAATAAATAGTAGAGGAGGTGGTTTCTCCTCTCGCTGGCCTCGCCGAGGCTCGAAATGAAGGTCCTCACCTCGATTCGTCCCAGGTTGGAGGAAGGATATCAGAATTTGCAGACCATTGGGTCACAATCACATCCAATCCTTGGGTGTTAGATGTTGTTCGGTCCGAGCTGCGGATATCCTTCCGGAGGCATCTAACTCTGTCAAGAGTGCCTCTTCCAATACAAGTTCCTTTAGATGTTACACATTGGGAACTTTTGATCACGGAGATAGACAATCTCTTTTCAAAGGGGGTGATTGAGGTCGTCAAGAACATTCATTCAGTGGAATTTTATTCCTGCCTGTTCTTGATGCCGAAGAAGGACGGCCGACTCTGACCGGTTATCGATCTGAGTATCCTGAACCAGTCTATCGTTGCTCCTAAGTTCAGCATGGAGACTTTCAGGTCGGTTCGCGCTCCATTCACCAGTGAGTTTTTGCTACCAGCTTCGACCTGCGAGACACGTACTTTCACGTTCCGATTCATCGGACATCGCGAAAGTATCTCAGGTTTGCTTTTCTGGGGCGAGTTTACCAGTTCAAGGCCATGCACTTCAGCTTCAACCTGGCTCTTTGGGCCTTCACCCGACTGATGTCACATGTGTTAGCCTTACATCACACACAGTCCAGGGTGACTACTTCGGCATATCTAGACGATGTCCTCCAGAGGCATTCCATTGCTGCCTTTCTGGAGTCATAAGTTGACACACTGTTGAGCCTGCTCATGTTGCTAGGGTTCAGGGTCAATGAGGAGAAGTCGGACCTGGTCCCTTCTCCATCATTTTGTCATCTGGGGATGGACTTCCGTACTCAGCTGAATATGGTGGTGGTTCCCCAGGCAAGGGCTGTGATTCTCTCAGCTTTTGCCCTGACTCTGTCCCAGTACACGCCCGCAACAGCTCAGAGTCTTCTCCGGTTGCTCGGTCTCTGCAGTTCGGTGACGGAGCTGATTCCTCTATGCCGGCTGCATGTCAGACCTCTCCAACATTTTCTGCTGTCGTTGGAGACCGAATGTCGATCCTCTGGATCTGGTCTTTCAGTTACTGGAGTCTCTTCATCATCACCTTCTCCCCTGGATGGATGTTCAGTGGATTATGCAGGGAGTTCCGTTGGACTTACTCACGTCCGATCGTGTTCTGATGGCAGACGCCAGCGATCGCAGATCGGGTGTGATGCTGGATCTACTGGGTCTTTCCCTTCACGGGGCATGGGACCAGGATCAAGCAGCTCTTCACATCAACCAGAAGGAGCTTCTTGCTCTTCTTCTGAGTTTCCGGCAGTGGATCCCCCACATTTCGAATCGCCAGGTCTTTCTGTTGTCCGACAATTCAACAGTGGTTGCTTACATTCAGAACCAGGGTGGCACACACTCGGTTCCCATGTACGAATTGGCTCAGGATCTTCAACTGCTTGCTCAGGATGTCAATGCCAGAGTGGTGGTTCATCACATTCCTGGTCGTCTGAACGTCCTAGCCGACTCCCTGTCCCGACGGGGCAGGGTCATTTCCACCGAGTGGATGCTCCACAGGGTGGGAGCATCCACTCGGTGGAATGCTCCCACCCTGTGGAGCATCCACTCTGGGGTCATCCCCACATCGATCTCTTTGCGACTCGTTGGAACCATCAGGTGGACGCTTTCATGCCCCCATGTCCAGATCCTTTGGTTTTCACTGTGGATGCTCTGCCACTCGATTGGAACCGTCTTGTTGGCTATGCCTTCCCGCCGGTTCCGATTCTGCTTCAGGTTCTAACCAAGATATGAACCTGCAGTTGTCGAATCATTCTGATCGCTCCCCTGTCACCTCAGTGGGAGTGGATCAATCAGCTCCGCTCTCTGTTGGCGGCGGTTCCGGCACGTCTCCCTCTATGTCGCAACCTTCTTTGTCAAGGTCACCCGAGGAGGTTTCACGTCAACCCGACTTCATTGTGCCTTCATGCATATCTTTTGTCAGGTCCAGTCTCCTCCGTAGAGGTTTTTTCGAGATGAGCAGTGGAGTGCATTTCTTCTTCAAGGAGGCACTCCACTGGTTTAGCCAAGTCGAAGGTCTTCTGTTTATGGTGTGCCGATCACTCTGTTGATTATGCCAATCCTTGATTTCACAGATTGTGGAGTTTCTGGTATATCTGTTTGCTTCTCGGGTCTCCAGCCTGTTACCATCAAGGGTACAGGTCCAGTCCATGCTTTCGGAGACCTTTTTCGTATGTGGGACAGCGTCGTATTGGCACTAATCCATTCCTTTCCTAGCTTGTTTGGCACTTTTCCTTGAAAAGGCCTAGGACTTTGCAGCTTACCCCAAGATGGAATCTTTCTTGGGTGCTGTTTTCCTTGAGGGGGGGGGGGCACTGTTTGAACCTTTATCCCAGGTAGATATGCGTTTTCTCTCATACAAGACAGCTTTTTTGATGGCTTTTGCCTCAGTCAGATGGGTTAATGAGCTTCACGCCCTCTCGGTTGACCTAGCCTTTTTCAGGAGCTCTCCCAACAGTGTTATGTTTACCACTGATTGCTCCTTTCTGGCCAAGAATCAGATACCAGAAACTACTCCACCTCCTTCTGTATCAGGGCTCTTCCTTCGGTTGAGGGTAACCGCCCTTTGCTCTGTCCGGTTCGTGCAATTCACATTTATCTCAATTGGACGCTGTTCATTAGGAAAGGCAGGAAACGATTTTTTCTGTCGCTTATTCCTGGTCAACAGAAGATCTCTTCTCAATCCATTTCTCGATGGATTTCTCTTGCTATTCGCGTGGCTTATGCTGATCTAGCGATTGATGATTGTATTACCAATCGTATTTCTGCCCATGAGGTGTGTGCATTGTCTACCTCTTGGGCTTATACTAACTCCATCATATTGTCGGATGTTGTGCAGGCAGCTTACTGGAGAAATGCTACTTTCTCCACCTATCTGCATCAGTTGCAGGAGCAGTCAGAGGACCTTTTTACTATGGGTCCTCTTTCCTGCTCAGGCTGTTGGGCTTCTTACAAGGTCAGTTCCAGCTCTGTGCTGTTACTGCCCTTTCTGTCTGTGCATCGCACAGAACCATATGCCTCATCTCTCATTGTCTTTTTACTAAGAATTGTGATGCTATGGTTTGATAGGCCTAGGGACCTCTTCCTCTGTCCACGGTTCCAGTGCAATTGGGTTATGTGGGAGTTGGTTATGTGATTCCCTCCATCCTATTGTCTATTCAGCCTGCAGTAAACAATTGTAAGGTAGGTTGATAAGAAATTTAAATTTTATAGTAAATTTCCTTTCTTATTATACCTATCACGATTGTTTACATGGAGGCCCTCCCGTCTTCTTATTCGGGTAAGAATCCTTCCTCCCTGCTGATCACATAACTCCAATGTTGGCGGATTCAAAAGAATGATTCATTAGTTACTGCCTGCGCACTGGATGCCAGAAGCCGTGGATTTCTACTAAGAGAAGAGCATCCCCTACTGGGTGGGCGCCGGTGGTGCTCGACCCAGTTTTGGCTTATTTTTTCTTTTTCTTGGTGCTTTTGCACCACTTTTCTTTCCCAAATCACTGGGGAAAGATCAAAATAGAGAGTATATTTTCCGAGTTAGGATCTTCCACTGTAGTACAAATCTGTAGTAAACAATTGTGGTAGGTATAACAAGAAAGGAAATTTACTATAAAATTTAAATTTCCATGCAATAACTTTAGTTTTCACTA
Organism: Pictodentalium vernedei; assembly: GCA_031216915.1. Taxonomy (NCBI): domain Eukaryota; kingdom Metazoa; phylum Mollusca; class Scaphopoda; order Dentaliida; family Dentaliidae; genus Pictodentalium; species Pictodentalium vernedei. The sequence continues at coordinate 476,631,442 of CM062297.1, read as the reverse complement.
TAACTTCATATTGTGATTGCATTTAAGGTGTTGATCGTTGGGATTGCATTTGGTGTCAATATGTCGAAAGTCAAGTCACTGTTACTATAAATAGAATTTTTGGTTTCTGTGCAATAACTTTAGTTTTCTTTTGTGTACGAAGCTCTAACTTCATACTGTGGTTGCATTTGAGATGTCGATCATTGAGATTGCATTTGGGTCAATAGGTTAAAGGCCCAGGTCACTGTTACTACAAATTTGGTTTCCATGCAATAACTTTAGTTTTCACTATAACTTCATATTGTGATTCAGATTCAAATTCTTTATTCACAGAATACATGCATGTAAAATGTAACTAAATGAATGAACTCAGAACCAGTTATGTGACACATGATGGAGAATGGCGATTGAATCATTTCTTTTCTGGGACTGGAGGTTTGGTGCTTCATATACGCCAATGGAAAGATGGTGCTTCAAGGTTGGCAAGAAGCAACATGCTTATAGGACTCCCTCCACCACTCATATTAACACCTGAGGGCGGTAACAAGTGTGAAGTTTGTATCGTTTAGACTGCGACAAAGAAGTAGGTCATGATGTTTGGGCGTGGAGCCTATGTTAGCTGCATCATCATCGTAGGATGACAAATGTTATGATTTATTTGTTTAGATTATCGTTTGCAAGTTCTTAATTGTGTACATATAGTATTTTACATAGCACAACTATAAGGAGGAAGCACAACAGGTTGCACATGACGAGGATTCCAGATGAAGACGCAAAGCATGACTTTGACAATTTCCAAGTTTACGACGTGCAATCAGGGCAGTAGAGATTATTGCAGCGGACATAACCGAAATATGAGGAAATGAATGTGGAAGTTAAGTTGTTCTTATCATGGTTCTGTCGCTAATATTGCGAGTTGTGTCATTCAGAGCATTCCATAGTTTCGGGAAGGTGTTTAAAGGAAGTTTATCCAGAGTTTGGGTCCGTGTTTTTTCTATGTATAGGAGGCCAGACTGTCTGTCGATAATTTTAAATATATCATTGAAAGAAACCGGTAATCTCCATCCTGCCAGTCAAATACGAACACTGTCAAACAGTAGTGCATGCAACTAAACAAATCATCAACTTTGAGTATTTGATTTTCTTTAAACTGGATCTGAAGGAGAATTGTATTTTTTGTTATTAATTGATCGCTTTTGCATGACAGCTAGTTTTTTGCTAGCTATTAAGTTGCTCCATGCCTGGATTCTGTATACCAAATGGCTATGTACGAGGGTGTAATACAATGTTTTCAGAGCTCCGTGAGGGAGGATATTTTTAACTTTGTTGAGACTATAGTTTGCACATGCTATTTTTCTGTTTCAGTGGCCCCAACCTTGTTAATGTTTTGGTTATTTATTTTTACCTCTTACCAGAGATTATTGTTCTTACCTTTATTTGGATTATGTATGATATACGATGCATTTGAGGTGTTGATCATTGGAATTGCATGTGGGGTCAGTATGTTTAAGATCCATTCATCCATCCATTGTCCATCCATCCGTCACACTTGTTTCTGGGCAATAGCTTTTGTACCATTGGTCGCACAGTACTCATACTTCACAGGTAGGCTGCTTGTAATGGGATGATGATTGGGATTGCTCTTGGGATCTATAGGTCAAAGGTCAAGGTCACTATTGCTATAAATAGAATTTTTGGTTTCCATGCAATAAGTTTAGTTTTCTTTTGTGAATGAAGCTATAAATTCATATTGTGGTTGCATTTGAGATGTTGATCGTTGGGATTGCATTTGGAGTCAATAGGTCAAAGGTCAAGGTCACTGATACTATAAATAGATTTTTGGTTTCCATGCAATAACTTTAGTTTTCGCTATAACTTCATTTTGTGATTACATTTGAGGTGTTGATCATTGAGATTGCATTTTGGTTAATATTTCAAAGGTCAAGGTTGCTTACTATAAATAGAATTTTTGGTTTCCATGCAATAATTTTAGTTTTCTTTTGTGTTCGAAACTGCAACTTCATACTTTGGTTGCATTTGAGATGGCGATCGTTGGGATTGCATTTGGGGTCAGTAGGTCAAAGGCCAAGGTCACTGTTACTATAAATAGATTTTTGGTTTCCATGTAATAACTTTAGTTTTTGCTATAACTTCATATTGTGATTGCATTTGAGGTGTTGATCGTTGGGATTGCATTTGGGGTCAATATGTCAAAGGTCAAGGTCACTGTTACTACAAATAGAATTTTTGGTTTCCGTGCAATAACTTTAGTTTTCGTTTGTGTATGAAGCTATAACTTCATGCTGTGGTTGCATTTGAGATGTCAATCGTTGGGATTGCATTTGGGTTAAGTAGGTCAAAGGTCACTGTTACTATAAATAGTTTTTTTGATTTCTATGCAATAACTTTAGTTTTCTTTTGTGTAGGCAGCTATTACTTCATTGTCTCCCCAAAACATAGCTTATGACCCCGCATTGGGGTGAGCTCATTCCAATGAGGAGTCATAAGCTTGTTTTTGAGACAAAAATTGAAAACATAATAAAATTTGAAATTGAATGAAGATTTGTGTGTAATAATGCTGGCTGACTTTGTCTGCTTTGTTGGGTAAAGGGTTAATTAAATCACCTTCAGATGGCTGAACGGCAAAGGGGGGGGGGGGGGGTATTTCTTGTGAGCCCCTGCTCACATTGTTCTCGTTTAGACATATTTCAAGTGATTTTGTGCCAAAAGATTTTCACCATGATGTTTAGCATGTATGGTATGACCCTTTTAACCCAGTTAGGTTGAGGGTCACTTTGAGTGTTTTTTTTCTTCTTTGAAATGAGTTTTGAAGGGGTGCAGTGGCTGAGTAGGTAGAGATGCAGTCTATAAGCTGAGAGGTCCTTGGTTTGAATCACACCCGCGGCAACTGCATTGTGACCTTGGGCAAGACATGACACTTCACCCCCATTGCCCACGTGGCGGCATGGTGGCATTGTGTACTAAGGCATAGTGCATATCGGTGGTGTACCTGTCTTCAGCACGTGCTAACCCTGCTTGTGTGGAGTTCGCATGTTGGGGAGCTGACACTCGCTCAGCGTTGCTCGGTTGTTCTCTCTGGGTACTCAGGCTTCCTCCACCCATAAAACTGTCGTGGTCATGATTTGTCATTGTGCAGAAATATGTGACCTTAAAAAATCCAAATAAATAGTGAGTTTTGAAGAATTTCGAGTGATTTTTTGCTAAAAAAAGAAAATCGCCTATGACTCTTATTTTAGACCCCTTGACTCTCAGTTGGTGGGGGCTTTTTGGGTGATGTTTTCCCGCTTTGAAATAAGCTTTGACATATTTCAAGTGATTTTATGCCAAAAAAAGAAAGAAATTCACCATGACCCTTATGACCCCTTGACCCGAGATTGGGGAAGGTCTATTTGGATGATGTTTTTATTCTTCAAAATGACTATTGAAGGATTTCAAGTCATTTTTATGCAAAAAATGGAAATTTAGCACATGCATTTATGACCCTTTTACCCCAGTTAGGGTGAGGGCCAATTTTAGTGTTGAAACAATTAGTCGACTAGTCGCTGTCGACGCTGATATTTCCAAACATCGACTCTACATTTCTGCCTTGAGTACAAGCCTGAAAATAAGCAGACTGTCATCTGCAGAATGAGGACCCCAGAGGGGTGAATTTGGTGATGACTAACATAACCCTCTGTGAACCTCATTCTGAATCAGTCTCATGCATAAACAGCAAGAGGTACCCCCGAGGAAAAATTGGCACACTATGGGATAGTATCAGCAAATTCACCCTCTGGGGACCTCATTCTGCAAATGGCAGATTGCTTATTTTCAGGCTTGCTCGAGTAGTTGAGAAATGTAGTACAGTAGAATCCTCTTAATTGAATATCCATTTTGCCAGTGAAAATTATTCAATTAACAGGAGTATACAATTAACAGGGATTTGGTCAGTTTCCTGTGTTCTGGAGGTAAACTGAGCATTTATTCTATTATATCTTGTTTGACAGAGCTCATAGAGCTCTGTCAAACAAGATATAATAGAATAAATGCCTCTATTGGATGTAGTGAGGCCAAAAAGGTTGATAAATAAGGGGAATTTGGTGCGTGTCACAGGAATTTTTTCAACATATTACAAAAATTTCTATACAATTAACAGGAGTTTACTCTACAACCCATATGCAATTAACAGATCAAATTTGTACTGAAGGTATGGTAAATGGTTTTGTGTTTGAAAATTATATTCGATTAACAGGGATATACAATTAAGAGATATCCAATTAAGTGGGCTCCACTGTGTTTCCTATAAACACATTACAACGTAACAAAATTCTGACTTAAGGTCTAATGGGGAAGGGTTAGACCCATTGTCAGTTTATCTGTTCAGCATGTGAAATCAACAACAAACATTGAAATCACGGTTAACCGTGTTGCATCGGCTCCTTTGAACTCACTGACAGTTGTCGCACTGTATGTGCCTCAATAGATGTTTGGACTTGTCTCCATACAAGAAAATTTCTGTTATAGAGAGATCCTCATGTCTTTTAATTTATTACTTATCAACCGGCATCAGCAAAGTGTGCATTCAACATTGTGTTAACACTTGAACCAAAACAGCACCGGTATGCACACCTCTATGTTCAGAGATGTTGAGCTGAAATTTGGTAACTAGGGGGGTATTTTTTGTGAGGACTAACTTGGAGGCAGTGCATGATACATAGTTAATGTAACCCTGCTATTAATCAGCCTTTCATACAACGTCAGGCAACATTTAAGGATATCAATCTGAAATCCATCACCTGAGGTAATTTTCTCAGAAAAGGGACATGTGATGGGTCCCAATTGCATATCATGTTTCCTTAATGGTAAACCTCCAACCACAGTAAATCCGGGTCCCGAACAGCTAGTGGAATGGTAGAGAACAGTGCTGGGACCTCGAGTAGTTGTAAATAAGTGAGAGTTTGTCATAAGTTTTGTTCGCATTGTTTGGGGACCTTCACACCAATTTCTCTAGAAAAATCAACTTTAATTTGAATACAGGTGTAATTGGATTATAGCCAACTGATCGACAACCACCAATTTGTGAGTCAGGATGTTAACTTGCTTGGTATGGCATCATGTGAGACTCAGCGCGATCAATATTAAGCTCGACCTTTGGCCTCACCTAATATTAATCTCACCATGCCTCACATGACGCCATACCTGGCAATTAAACGTCCAGTAACTTATAATATTCATGACCTGTCAACACCAATTGTGATGCATTGTAAAATCCATCTATTTGTCATATGTGGTTTCCTTTTCTGAATTGAAACTTGCCAAAAGCTCCACATTTATACTGTCTCATATATTTATTTCTTATCAACCTACCTCAATTGTTTACAACAGGCTTGCACTACAGTGGAAGAACCTAACTCAGATAAAATACTCTCTATTTTAATCTTTCCCAAGATTTGGGAAAGAAAAGTGGTGTAAAAACACCACGAAAAAATAAGCCAAAACTGGGCCGAGCGCCATCGGCGCACACCCAGTATGGGACGCTCTTCCATAGTACAAATCCATGACTTCCGTCCCTGTGCGCAATGCATCAATTCGCCATTCTTTTTCTATCTGAAGCACGAGCAAGATGTGTTTCCGCCATATGCATTATGAAACAGTGATAATTCAACTCGTGGATAATGGTATTCCTGTGACTGGAATTATGGATCTGAAGATCGTATAATAACAGGACTGTGTTTTATATATTCTCGTTTATATTTTCAACCACATTCTCATTGTTTATTAATTACTATTCCGTTTTCGCGAATGTTTTGCGACATCGTGTCATCGCGATTCGACAATGAATTTTTTCGGTTGATTAAAAATTTCATTGGAGTAGGTGTCGGCCGTCTGGGTTCTGCCACCTTCTCTCGTAGTCGAGGGTGTTCTTCTACTTTCTGTTTCTGTTGAGTTCACCTTTTTCTTCTACTGCTCTCACCTCTGTTCTTTCCAGTTCGGTTCCTTTAGGGCAATTCCTTTTGCCCTCACCATTGGTGCGTTCTCGTGTCCGTTTCGTCCGCACACGCGGGTGGTGTGGAATGCAGTCGTTTCGGGAGCCTCCCGACTTGACCACGTCTGATGTGAGTTTACCCCCTCCATGGGGGATGTGCAGCTCCTCCCACATGGGGGGGGATGGCACTGTCGTTTCGAGGCCCCCCGACTCGACCACGTCTGGTGTGAGTTTGACCCCCTCTGTGGGGGATGTGCAGCTCCTCCCGCTCCCACGGGGGGTGAACGCTTTCATTTCGGGTCGCCCGATTCGACCACGTCTGATGAGAATTGCTCCTCCTCCGTGGGGAATGTGCAGCTCCTCCCGCACCAGCGGGGGGTGGGGACCGCTTTCGTTTCGGGGCTTCCCGATTCGACCATGTCTGGTGAGAGTTATTCCCCTTCCATGGGGAATGTGCAGTGTTTTACCGTGGTGGATACTGCGGGAGCTGTTGGTTTTCTGGTGTAGAGATGCCTGGTTCCGGGACTATGCGCCCTCTCCAGTCGGCATCTGAGGCTGTCACTAGGGTTGTGACTCCTCCTTTGGAGGCCGAGCTTGGTGGCTCTCTCCGCTTTTCCGCCAGTTCCAACAGCTCCCGTCGTATCTGCTGCTACTGCTGTTCCGTCTCCAACGTCATTGGGCACCGTTTTTAGCCGGCCTCGGCTTCTCCCTGCCAGGGTCTGCAGGGATGTCTGTAGTGTGGTTGTGGGGTTTCGGCCTCAGCCTTCCCAGACTTCCACTCGGCGAAGTCAAATGGGGCTGCCGACTGAACCCCATACTGTGTCCTCTCAGCCATTGAGCACAGTAGTTTTATACCTGCAGTGGTCTGCTGCGTTGTCTGGTTGTGTAGACGTGGGGGTATCGGCCTCAGCCTTCCCTGACTTCAACTCGGCGAAGTTGGAAGTGGCTGCCGGCCGGACCCTCTCCTGTGGTCACTGCGCCATCGAGCACCAAAGTTGTCATTGGATTCGGTTGTTCTTAGTGGGACACTATGAACTGCGTGGCGTTTCCGTCCCTCATTCTGGCCACACGACCAGTTTTGGGGGTCCAACGTCCTTTGTGCAGCCTGGACCTTCTGCCCTGCAGAGGTCAGCGGTGACTCTCATGAGTTCCTGCTATGTTGATCCTCGGGGTGTGTCACACCCCTATACACGTCTGGCTTCAGACGTTTTCGGCTGCCGCCCGTCGGTCCACGTCGGGTCTTTTGGAGGATCGTGACCCTTCGCTGGTTCAGAGGGTAAGTGGTGAAGCCACTTTGCCGGTTCGTTCCCCTGTCGAACCGGCCAGTACGGGCAGTGAGCTTAGGGAGGCCCTCTCCTTACTCACTCAGGTTCTGTCAGCGAGCCTTCCTGTTGCTTCCAGCGAGGCAGCGAGTGGTTTCCAGGCGCCTCCTATGGCGCCACCTCCCAGGATTGGAAACAGGCCGCTTTCTGATCCCCTGGTGTTCCGACACCATGGGAGGCGTCGGCTGGTTTGCCCACGATGGGCTATGTGTCTTCCGACTCAGGGGAAGAGTCAGACATGCTTGATGTCGAGAGCCAGCAGTCTTCGGACTTGGGGGCAGCTCTTGATTTCGTGTTTGGGTTCCTTCCGGATCTCAAACCATCTAACCAGTCGACAGTGTCTGCCAGGCCGCGATCATCGGTCGCGCGCCAACAGTCTATGGAGCAACCTGCTTCTGGGCGTCTTCGACCGTGCCCTTCGGTACAGTTGGTTGAAGCATTTTCAGCCTTGGACTCCAAGCTAAGTTCCAAGGCTATGAAGGCTCTGTTCTTCACCAGGGTTGACACCTTTTTGCCTCCGGCGAGTTATCGTTCCTACGATTCCGCCAATCCGTTGGTCTTCCAGACTTTGACGGTTTTGGATCAGGACTCCAATTCCCTCCGGCTTTCCAAGTCCCAGTCTGCCGTCATTCCGATGACGACTCTGGAGTCCACATTGGGCTTATCGAGAGAGATGCTTGGTATGCTTTCTCTCTCCGATCACGTCGTCTCAGCTTTTGCTGCTTATCTGCCTTCAGATAAGATTGACGAGGTACAGGCTTCTTTGCGTGTGCTGTCCAAGGCGCTCATGCATCTTACTCACACGCATGCCTGTAACACGGCTAATCTGGAATTAGTTCGAAGGGACTCTGTGTGGGACACAGCCGATCCCTTCCTGAGGAGCAGTACGCTGCTCTTCGATCTGCTTTTTTGACAGGTCCGCAACTTTTCCATGATTCTGTGTTGAGGGTCCGGGATGACGTCCTACGTCATTCCAACGATCAGCTGCTGTTTCTTCAGCTTGATCAGCCTTCTAGGGTAGGCACGGGCCGTTCCAAGCCTAACAAGTACCCTCTGCTTCCTCTGCGAAGCAAAAGGGTCTGATCCTTCTGTCACCGCTTCTGCTTCTTACTCAAGGGGTAAGGGTAAGCGTCGGCAGTCTTGAGGGAACTCCCAGGATTCTTCATTCAGTAGAGGTGTTTTCTCCTCTCGCGAGCCTCGTCGGGGTTCGCAATGAAGGTCCTCACCTCGACTCGTCCCAGGTTGGAGGAAGGATAGCAGAGTTTGCAGACCGTGGGCCACCATCACATCCGATCCTTGGATGTTAGATGTTGTTTGGTCCGGGCTGCGAATATCCTTCCGACGGCACTCCACTCTGTCCGGGGTGCCTTTTCCAACCACTGTTCCTTCAGACATTTTACGTTGGGAACTTTTGTCCACGGAGATAGACAATCTCCTGACAAAGGGGGCGATTGAGGTCATCAAGAACATTAGGTCAGTGGGTTTCTATTCCCGCCTGTTCTTGGTGCCGAAGAAGGACGGCCGACTCCGACCGGTTCTCGATCTGAGTTTCCTGAACCAGTCTATCATTGCTCCCAAGTTCAGCATGGAGACTTTCAGGTCAGTCCTCCATTCAATTCACCAGGGAGATTTCACTTCCAACTTTGACCTGCGAGACGCTTACTTTCACGTTCCGATTCATTGGGCGTTACGGAAGTATCTCAGGTTCATTTTTTCTGGGGCGAGTTTACCAGTTCAAGGCCATGCCTTTTGGCCTCAACCTGGTTCCTTGGTCCTTCACCAGACTGATGTCGCATGTGATAGCTTTCCATCGCACACAGTCCAGGGTGACTACTTCGGCATATCTGGACGATATCCTCCAGGGGCATTCCAATGCTGCCTTCCTGGAGTCGGATGTCGCCACTCTGTTGAGCTTGCTCACGTCGCTATGTTTCAGAGTCAGCGAGAAGAAGTCGGACCTGGTCCCTTCTGAGTTGTTTTATCATCTGGGGATGGCTTTCCGCACACAATTCAATTTGGTGGCGGTTCCCCAGGCCAAGGCTGTGATTCTCTCAGCTTTTGCTCCGACTGTCCCAGTCCACATCCACGACAGCTTGGAGTTTTCTCCGGCTAATCGGTCTCTGCTGTTCGGTGACGGATCTCATTCCTCTAGGTCGGCTGCGTGTCAGACCTCCCCAACACTTTCTGCTCAGTTGTGGGAGGCCGAATGTCGATTTTCTGGATCTGGTGCTTCAGTTTCCAGACTAGCTTTATCCTCACCTTCTCCTCTGGGCGGATGTCCAGTGGCTTTCGCAGGGTGTTCCGTTGGACTTACCCATGTCCGATCGCATTCTGATGGCAGATGCCAGCGATCTCGGATGGGGTGCGACGTTGGATCCTCTAGGTCTTTCCATTCACGGGATGGTGGACCAGGATCATGCAGCTCTACACATCAACCAGAAGGACTTCTTGCTCTTCTTCTGCGTTTCAGGCAGTGGATCCCTCACCTGTCGAATCGCCAGGTCCTTCTGTTGTCCGACCATTCGACGGTGGTTGCTTACATTCGGAACCAGGGCGGCACGCACTCTGTTCCAATGTACGAATTGGCTTGGGATCTTATACTGCTCGCTCAGGATGTCCACGCCGGGGTGGCTGTTCGTCACATTTCTGGTCGCCTGAACGTCCTAGCCGACTCCCTGTCCCGTCGGGGCAGGGTCATTTTCACCAGGTGGATGCTCCACATGGCGGGTTCCATCGATCTCTTGTGACTAGTTGGAACCATCAGGTGGACACTTTCGTGTCCCCGTGTCCAGATGCTCTGGCTTTCACCATGGACGCTCTGGCCCTCCTTTGGGATGGTCTTGTCGGCTACACCTTCCTACCGGTTCCAATTCCACCTCAGGTTCTCACCCAGATATGAACCTGCAGTCGTCAAATCCTTTCGATCACACCCGTCGCTTCGGTGGGTGTGGATCAATCTGCCCTGCTCTCTGTTAGCGGCGGTTCCGGCATGTCTCCCTCTACCTCGCGACTTTCTTTGCCACAGTCGCCCGGGAGGTTTTCAAGTTGACCCGACTTCATTGTGCCTTCGCACATGTCTTTTATCGGGTCCTGTCTCCTCTGTAGTGGTTTTTCGAGACACGCAGTGGAGTTGCTTTTCTTCAAGGAGGCACTCACTCCACTGGTTTAGCCTCTGTGGCTAAGTGGAAGGTTCTTCTGTCGATGGTGTGCGATCACTCTGTTGCTTCTGTCACTCCTTCGATCACACTGCTTGCGGATTTTTCTGGTATATGTTTGTTTCTGGGGGTCTCCAGCAATGTGTACTTGTCCATGCTTCGGAGACATTTTTTCCTATGTGATACTGCATTGTTTCAACACTCATCCTTGCCTTTCCAAGCTTGTTCAGCTCTTTTCCTTGAAAAGGCCTAGGACTTTGCAGTTTACTCCAAGATGGTCACTTTCTTGGGCGCTGCTCTGCTTGAGGGTGGGGGCATTCATGCCTTTATCCTGGATGAATATGCGTTTTCCCACATGCCAGATCTCTCCTGCATCCATTTCTTGATGGACTTGTCTTGCTATTCGTGCAGCTTCCGCTCGTCTAGCTACTGGTGATTGTATTACCAATTGTTTTTTCTGCTACGAGGTGCGTGCATTGTCTTCCTCTTTTAATAACTCTGTCATGTTGTCGGATGACTGATGTTATACTGGCAGCCTTCTGGAGAAATGCTACATTCTCCTTTTCTCTGCGACAGTTGCAGGAGCCGACAGAGACCCTTGGGGCCCTCTTTCTTTCGGCTCAGGATGTTGTCTATCCAAGCTTTTCAGCTTTTTTCAGGGTCGGTTCCAGCTTTGTGCTGTTACTGCCCTTTCTGTCTGTGCGTCGCACTTCACCATACGCCTCATCTTTCAGTGGCTTTTCTAATGTTTTGTGATGCTATGGTTTGATAGGCCTAGGGATCTCTTCCTCTGTCCAGGGTCCCAATGCTATTGAGTTATGTGTGGGTTGGTTATGTGATTCCCTCCAGCCTTTTGTCTATTCAGCCTGTTGTAAACAATTGAGGTAGGTTGATAAGAAGTATAAATTTTATAGTAAATTTCCTTTCTTATTATACCTACCGAAATTGTTTACATGGAGGCCCTCCCGTCTTCTTATTCGGGTAAGAATCCTTCCTCCCCGCTGATCACATAACTCGTGTGTTGTTCGGAATCAAAAGAATGACGAATTGATGCATTGCGCACAGGGACGGGGGTCATGGATTTGTACTATGGAAGAGCGTCCCATACTGGGTGTGCGCCGATGGCGCTCGGCCCAGTTTTGGCTTATTTTTTCGTGGTGTTTTTACACCACTTTTCTTTCCCAAATCGTGGGAAAGAGTAAAATAGAGAGTATTTTATCCGAGTTGGGTTCTTCCACTGTAGTGCAAACCTGTTGTAAACAATTTCGGTAGGTATAATAAGAAAGGAAATTTACTATAAAATTTATACTTTCGTAGGTAATTTTGAAAGCTTGAACTCCCAAATCGATTTCAAATTTACAGTTGAAGTCCAATGGAAATTTAAGGTTACAATGAACTAAATGAGCGACTTTTACTCATAAAATTTTTAAGGTCGGCACAATTGTTTTTCTGCTTTAACCCTTTATCTAACCTGAAAAGCATACGACACTTGCAAACAAAATTCTTGAATAACTATTTTTTTTCATTTTTTGTCTCAAAAACAGGTTATGGCCCCTCATTGGAATGAGCTCATTGAGCTCGTTCCAATGAGGGATCATAACCTATGTTTTTGAGACAAAAAATGAAAAATTAATTGGTAATTTTTGTGGGTAAAGGGTTAAAAAGTGTGTTGAAGGATTTCAAGTGATTTTATGCAAGGGTATGATGGATTTTTCATTTAATGTTGCATTAACTCTTCAACCAAGACAATATTGGTATGCACACGGCACACCTGCATGTTCAGAGATACAAATGTATGGGGCTGAAAATTTGTACAATACCTTCAGAAGGCATTATGTTTGTGTACGCCAGGAAAAGCCTGTGATTCTACAGAATCACTCGTCTTGTCCATTTATGCAAGCCTAGAAATATTTTTTCAAGTTCTATCTGTCACAAGGACAGACTAAGAGAAGTTTATGTTTGTCAACTTGCAAGTCTCTTGCTCATTTTATGTTCATGTTCATTTTTTTGTGCTTGCCTTGTGACAGGAACCAATGTTTTGTGCCATCATCCCAAACTTTGTAACTGTCACAGGGATTATGGCCTAATAGAGTGGAGTTGTACTACAGTGGAATCCTGTTAATTGAATAGCCGCTTTGCCAATGGAGATTATTCAATTAACAGGAGTATTCAATTAACAGGGATTGTGTCACTTTCCTATATTCTAGAGATAAACTGAGCACTTAGTCTATTATATCTTGTTTGACAGAGCTCTATGAGCTCTGTCAAACAAGATATAATAAAATAAATGCCTGTATTGGATGTACTGAGGCCAAATAGGTCTATAAACAAAGAAAAACTGGGGAAAATCTGGGTAATTTCTCGACAGGTTACAAGATTTTTCATTCTCTTAACAGGAGTTCACTCTATAGCCTACATGTATATTCAATTAACAGGTCAGATTGGTACTTGAGGTATGGTAAAAGGTTTTGTGTTGGGAAATTATATTCAATTAACAGGGTTGTTCTGTTAAAAGATATCCAATTGAGTGGGCTCCACTGTATTACATTTTCAAACATTACATATTTCTCTCTAGGTTATGAAACAGGAGACATTGGGAAAGTATTTCAAGGTTTGCATAAATGAATCAAAGCTACATGTACATGTACCATCAACACATTGTTCTGCCATTCAGTTCATTGTAGAAGGTGCTTGTAGCTTTTGTTCGTTTATGCAAGCCTTGAAAAATTTTTGTCAAGTTCTATCTGTCACAATGAGAAACAAAGAGTAGTTTATGTTTGTCAAATCCATCTTATCACTATCATTTCCAGAAATCACCTTATCAATCTCTGCCACTTCCTGTAGTATAATTGCTTGTCATGTTTATGTCTTTGCTCATTAGCTTAACTTGACAAAGTCAAGATAGGCTATTGCCATCACGCGTGCAGAAGTCTGTTAGTCTGTTCATATTTTCCTTTAGCACAGGCTGCACCCCGTACATTTGTAGTTCTTGACCGATCATTACAAAATTTCATATGCAGGTTTGAGGTCATACCTAGATGACAATGTCCTCTTTTGATCGCGATCGGTCAATCGTGTTGGCTGCCCGAGCCCAAAACCTGAAAACCTTTAGAACAGTCTACAGGTCGTATTTATGAGGGGATTTCATAGTAACTTGGTAGGATGGCTCTGTATAATATCTAGATGAGAACGTCCCCTTTTGATCATGATCTGTCAACCGTGATGGCTGCCCAAGCCAGAAACCCAAAAACTTTTAGCACAGTCTACAGGTCATATTTAATATGGAGGGATTTCATTGTTACTTGGTACGATGACTCCACATGGTGTCTAGATGAGAGCTTCCTCATTTGGTCGCGATCTGTCAACCATGATGGCTGCTCGATCCCAAAACCCAAAAACCATTAGCACAGTCTACAGGTCGTATTTATGAAGGGATTTCATAGTAACTTGGTAGGATGGCTCTGTATAATATCTAGGTGAGAACGTCCCCTTTTGATTATGATCTGTCAACCGTGATGGCTGCCCAAGCCAGAAACCCAAAAACTTTTAGCACAGTCTACAGGTCATATTTAATATGGATTTCATTTTTACTTGGTAGGATGACTCCACATGATGTCTAGATGAGAGCTTCCTCATTTGGTCGCGATCTGTCAACCATGATGGCTGCTCGATCCCAAAACCCGAAAACCTTTAGCACAGTCTACAGGTCGTATTTATGGAGGGATTGCATAGTAACCTGGTAGGATGGCTCTGTATAATATCTAGATGAGAACGTCCCCTTTTGATCATGATCTGTCAACCATGATGGCTGCCCAAGCCGGAAACCCAAAAACGTTTAGCACAGTCTACAGGTCATATTTAATATGGAGGGATTTCATTGTTACTTGGTAGGATGACTCCACATGATGTCTAGATGAGAGCTTCCTCATTTGTTCGCGATCTGTCAACCATGACGGCCGCCTGATCCCAAAACCCGAAAACCTTTAGCACAGTCTACAGGTCGTATTTATGGAGGGATTTCATTGTGACTTGGTAGGCTGACTCCATATAATGTCTAGATGAGATTGCCCCCTTTTGGTCATGATCGTTAAACCTGTGATGGCTGCCCAAGCCCAAAACCCAAAAACCTTTAGCACAGACTACAGGTTGTATTTCTGAAGAGATTTCATTGTAACCTTGTAGGATGACTCGATATAATGTCTAGATGAGGATGTCCCCTTTTAATTGCAATGGGTCAATCGTGATGGCTACACGGGCCCGAAGCCAAAAACCTTTATAACAGTTTACAAGCTGTATATATGAAGGGATTTCATTGTAACTTGATAGGATGATTCATTTTGGAATAATTTCACTATAACTTGGTAACTTTGGTTGACATACATTAACCGTAAGGGCCACATTAACCCACTCCTCAATTCTTTAGTACAGTGTACACCTCAAATTATTATAACACCTGCAACAAGTTGTGGGGGGGGGGGGGGTATACTGGAATCACCTTGTCCGTCCTCCATAGACATAATTTTGTCCGGAGATTTTCTCAGATATTCATAGACCAATCTGCTCAAAACGATGGGAACCTGTGAACCTGTGATTATAGTTCTGGTCGGATTATTTTTTCCAGAATTATGCCCCTTTTCAACTTGAAATAGCAGGCCTAGAATTTTGTACAGAGATTTTCTCAGATGTTTATTGGTCGATTCCTTTGAAACTTGGTATGGATGTTTACTACCATGGGAACCTATGCACCTACGATTATAGTTTTGATCGGACCTTTTTTGCCAGAGTTATGCCCCTTTTCATATTAGAATGCGCAAATTTTGTCCGGAGATTTTCTCCGATGTTTACAGATTCATTGCTTTGAAACTTGGTATGGATGTTCACTGCCATAGGAACCTGTACACCTGTGATCATAGTTTTGCTCGGACCTTTTTTGCCAGAGTTATGCCCTTTTATCTCTAGAATGAGTGAGTTCTGTTCGAAGATTTTATTATATGTTTATGGGTTGATTCCTTTGAAACTTGGTATGGATGCTCACTACCATGAGAACCTGTGCACCAGCGATTATACTTTCAATCAGACTTTTTTTTCTAAAGTTATACCCCTTTTCGTCTTAGAATAATGGCAGCAGGGTGTATGGACAGACCCATCTGGGACAGTCACACCTCTAGTTTTTATTGAAAACATAGCATACAGGGAACAGAAATTAACTAATTCTCGATTATCACAATTCTTGTCGTATTTCATAATCCTTTCATAAACATTGAACATTATCCTTTTCATCAAACACAACACACAGTCAAGTTAAGCAACAGTGCCATTGGCACTTTCATTTTATGTTCATGTTCATGTATACTACAGATAAAATCCATTTCGTTCATTCATTCACAATATGTTTGAATTTCAGGAAGATTTAAAATGGAGGCAGAATCACTACCACTGGTGGATAAAAGTAAGAAAGACCGAACACACCGGAAAAGAATGAAAGATGTTTATTCAAAAGTCACTGAACAAGTATGTCAATTGTTACAGACATGGTCCTGCATTATTTGTTTACTGAGATACATGTACATGTAATTGCTAGTTACTAAAACTGCAAACTTATGCATTTTTATTTCAACTTGAGAAAGTCAAGCTGAGCTATTGCTGTCACTTCTCGTCCATCGATATATGTTTGTACATACGTACACCCACACTTTCTTATCAATTTTCTTCCATTTCCATCAAAAATGTTGCTGCTGGCAACGACCTTTGAACTTAGTTTAGTTAGGCATCAATATTTCCCTTTTGCGCACACCACAGGGCACATTTATGATTGGATCCCTTTCAGTCTAGGGTTTCTTCCCTTGAAATCCCATCCCGGGAAATCCTGGGATTCCCGGCAATTTATTTTTCTCATTTCCCGGGATAAAAGTTATCGGGATCCCGGGAAATGATAGTTCTAGGAAATTGAATCTGAATTTCTGAAAGTAGGCGTAATACCAAGAATCAGTGTTAATTCTTGGAATTAAAACTGAAAGTACAATTATAACCAAGAATCAGTGCTAATTCTTGGAAATTGAATTTGAAGCTGAATGTACAACAGTTACCAACTTACCAGGAAATTTCTCACTTTTCCTGGAATTTGTTGAACCTGCAGAGTGCAGATCCAGATTAACCATTCATTGGCATTCAAGTGGGTGGACTTGCTGTTTCATGTCACACATTAGTAGTGTTTAATAAATTAATAATGTCTCATTCGACTGCATGGAATCATTTCGAAAGGAAATCTGTTGACTTGGTTGAGTGCAGTTTATGTAAGAATGTGATAAAAACTAAAGGTGGATCAACAAGCGGACTGATAAGACACTTGAGGGAGAAGCATGGCATCAATGCTGTTTCATCCAGCCAGTCTACGTCTACTGGTGCAACTGCAAGTACCAGTGCCTGTGCATTGTCAAGTAAAAGGCCTGTATGCCATTCTGCTTCTAGTGCGCCATTGGGGTTGTCCGATCCAAAGCAGAGAACTCTGAACTTTGTTGTTAAGAGCAAAAACTCACTAGAAGAAATTGTCGCCCGATTGGCAGCACAAGGTGGGTTCTCTATCAATGGGATCACTAACAGTGTCTTCATTCGACGTGCATTGGCAAAAGAAGGTCATAAATTGCCAATAAATAACACAATTGTGATGAGTTTGGTGAAGACATTCTACGATGAAACCTGTGAACTGATTCGATGTGAATTGAAAAGAAGAATTGAAAAGGGTCAGAGATTCAGCTTGTCTATAGACGAGTGGACCAGTGTTGCCAACAGGCGTTATTTTAATGTGAATATTCATGGCACAGACAAATTTGTATGCAACCTGGGGTTGGTCAGAATTTTGGGGTCTTTCACTTCAGAGAGGACATTAGAGTGTGTTAAGGAACATGTGGCAGAATTCGGGATCGATCTCGAGAAGCACTGTGTGGTTGTTACGGCAGACGGGGCTTCAGTTATGGTGAAATTTGAATGACTCACCCCTATGGAATACCAAGGATGTTGGGCCCATGCACTTCATCTTGCTGTCTGCGATTTTCTCTATTCAGGAAAGTCAACCACACAAACCAGTGGCACTGACACTACAGAAGATGTGGAATTAGTACTCGAATTACCCAACAGTTCTGATTCTGAAACAGATGACGATGTTGCAACAGTTGCAGATGATGAATTCATTGAAGACATCGAAGCAGATGAAGCTGTCAGCGGCGGAGATATAAACTTCTGTGCGACAACGGAACCAACATTGGAATGTGATATATATTCAGCCATCAAGCACGTTCGTGAAGATGTTAAATGCTTCAGACGAAGCCCGAAAGATAACGAAGTTCTTCAAAAACATGTGAAGTCTGAGATTGGGAAAGAGCTGAAGCTCATCATTGACGTCAAAACTTGATGGAACACTTTATGTGCCATGTTGGAGAGATACTGTAAAAGTAAGCCATGTTTGGAAAAAACATTCACAGACCTAAAAGGGAACTCAAAGGTTACTGAAAATGAACTCATGTGCATTAAACATCTCACATCAGCACTAGAGCCTGTCAAACTGGCAAGTGATGCACTATACAGAAATGAAGCTTCATTGTTGTCTGCCAATGCTGTTATTACATTTCTCCTACAAACTTTGGAGCAGAGACAGAGTAGCCAAAACAACCCATTGTGTAAGACAATGAGAGATTCAATACTCGAACAAATCTTGACACGGCGAAATAAAACTACCATGGACCTTATTCAATATTTACATTCCAAGACAGATGTCAGTAAACCGAATGTTTTTGGGAACAGAAGTTCCAAATCCGTCATTCAGAAATATGCAATGGGTATTTACACTCGGCTCTTTGGTCAGTCTGAGGCAGAGTCTGCTGACTCGATTGGTCAGGAGAGCACACCTGTAGATGATGCCATCATTGTCGAACCTAGCAACCGAACCTCTGTACAGTCTGCTGACAAAGAAAAAGAAACGAGTCAAACGACCCTGGCAGAAAAATTCCAGCTTGTGATTGACTGTGCAGTTAAAGATGATAGTGATACTAAGGATATAAAGGATCTGAAGACAATGACGAATGATTTCAAACTATACGAAGCTCAAAAAAAGAGAACCCCCAATCTCGAACAACTTTACCGGGCACTTATGACAATTAAGCCATCATCCGTTGAGAGTGAAAGAGCATTCTCTGCTGCCGGTAATTTTGCAACACGTATTAGGTCCCGACTCGGAGACAAATCATTATGTGTTCTAGTTTTCCTGAAAAACTATTTCAACAACCACTGTGACTGACTGTTGGTGTTGAACCACACCACTCAGTTTGACTCAAATGAATAGATTGTCAATCTCAAAGTGTAAGGACAGTTAGGACACTCCTACAGTTGCATTTTTGTTGTTGAGAAGAGTTCAAAGACTGGACTCAGTGTTAAAGTTTGACATGGATGATCACCCAATGTTTTTTTTTTTCATTTCATGACAGTGAGAATTACAATCAATGCATTCAAAATGTCGAGTTATCAACTTATCACATATACTTTTATTCTCTGTTCGGCAGCTCAGCTGCCATTTTTGGTCTGAGTTCGGGAGGTCCATAATGTCTTTTCATCACTAAGTTTGATGAATCGATGATGAATTGAATTCAAGATCATGAAAGAGAAGTTGAAAATTATTTGTCAAATCTTGGTTTGGACTGTTGGGCATCATTTTGGGTGAGAATTCGGGAGTTCCAAACAATACAAGACTAAACTTTAGTCTTGTTTTGTTTGGAACTCCCGAATTCTCACCTAATATGATGCCCAAACCAAGATTCGACAAATAATTTTCACGATCTAACAATTGTCCCAATTTCCCGTGAATTTCCCGGTTTCCCAGGATAACTGAAAAATTTCTCAATTTCCCGGGATAAGGTTGTCCGGGATATAGACAAACACTATTTCAGTTCTGGTATGTTTGTTTGGGGTGACCTCTAGATGGAAGCTATCGATTTTCTTCCATATCCGTCAAAAAACGATGCTGTTGGCAACAACCTTTGAACTTACTTTATTCCTTTGGCATGCCCTACAGAGCACATTTATGGTCGGATCGCTTTGAAACTTGGTATACTTGCTTGGGTTGACCTCTAGATGAGAGCTATTGATTTTCTTCTATTTCCGTCAAAAATAGTTGCTGTTGGCAATGGCCTTTGATGAACTTAGTGCAGTTATGCATCAATATTTCCATTTGGCACACCCTGCCGGGCACATTTATGATCAGATATCTCCCTAGATGGGCGCTATCAATTTTTTTTAATTTCCATCAAAAAACGTCGCCGTTGGCAATGACCTTTGAAGTGAGTTTAGTCAGGCATCAATATATTTCTTCGTCACGCCCTACAGGGTACAGTTATGATGGGATCGCTTTGAAACTTGGTATGCTTGTTTGGGATGACCTCTAGATGGGAGCTGTTCATTTTCTTCCATTTTTGTCAAAAAAAGTTGCCATTGGTAATGACCTTTGATGAACTTAGTGCAGTCATGCATCGATATTTCCCTTTGGCACACCCTGCAGGGCACATTTCTGATCAGATCGTTTTGAAACTTGGTATGCTTGCTTGGAGTGACCTCTAGATGGGAGCCATTGATTTTCTTCCATTTTCGCCCCAAAAACATTGCCATATGGCAATGCCCTTCGAACTTAGTTTAGTAGGCATCAATATTTCCCTTTGGCACACCCCACAGGGCACATTTATGATCAGATCACACTGATACCCAGTCTGCTTGTTTAGGATGATCTCTAGATGGGAGCAATCGATTTTCTTCCATTTCCATCAAACAATGTTGCCATTGGCAACAACCTTTAAATTTAGTTTAGTGAGACCTCAATATATTCCTTTGGCTTGCCCTACAGGAAACTTGGTATGCCTGTTTGGGGTGACTTCCTGATGGAAGCCATTGATTTTATTCCATTTTCCTCAAAAATGTTGCTGTTGGCAATGACCTTTGATAATCTTAGTGCAGTTATGCATCAATATTTCCCTTTGGCACACCCTGCAAGGCACATTCATGATTGGATCACTTTGAAACCTGGTATGCTTGTTTGGGGTGACCGATAGATGGGAGTTATCGATTTACTTCTATTTCCATCAAAAAATGTTGCCGTTGGCAATGACCTTTGAACTTAGTTTAGTCAGGTATCAATATATTCCTTTGGCATGCCCTACAGGCAGGGTTTCCGCTAGACCGGCTGCGGGTCCGTCGAACGGACCCATTCCCCCGCCGATCATACTATGATCAGTCAGAAAAGCTGGTGGTTAAAATGTCAAGTACAATGCGTCGTAACGACACTCAGGATCCTTTGTTTCCACGTAATATAGGCATAATTATATTATATTGTATACTATGCCTACTATTACTGGCAACAACCTGATACTTTATAACCCCCAGACGAGAGGGGAAAACAAAGTTCAAATCCTAAACGTCGCCTATAAAATGTCGGACTCAAATTGTTGTGTTTGGTCCGAAATCACTGGCTTTTATTTCGAGCGATAAATGATGTAATTGCATGTGCATGACGTCACACGTCCGCATCATGGTTCTTTTCGAATATTACCGTGAGCGGTTGTAAACAAAGCTCAAGCACACACGCCAAGTTTACTAAAAAATGAGGATTCATGGATTTCCAGGATTCGTGGATTTTGTGTTGTTTGGGGTTTGTATTTTTATGAAACCTCCGATCAGATGTAGTATTGTGTGTCCTGTGGGAATTTAGAGAATTGTAGGAGGAAAAAATACATATTTTCCACTACAATTATTTGGCATTTTAGCAACCAGAATGCCCTCAGCGGCAGACACCTTTGGCGTCTGAGTTTCACTTTCTTTAAACTACCGGACACACAAATTTTCCCCTAGCGGAAACCCTGCTACAGGGTGCATTGATGATCGGATAGTTTTGAAACTTGGTATGCTTGTTTGGGGTGACCTCTAATGATTTTCTTCCATTTCCGTCTAAAAATGTTGCTGTTGGCAATGACCTTTGAGGAACTGAATGTAGTTATGCATCAATATTTCCCTTTGGCACATCCTGCAGGGTATAATTATAATTGGATCACTTTGAAACTTGGTATGTTTGTTTGGGGTGAACTCTAGATGGGAGTTATCGATTTTCTTCCATTTCCGTTGAAAAATGTTGTCGTTTGTAACGACCTTTGATGAACTTAGTGCAGTTATGCATCAATATTTCCCTTTGGAACACCCTGCAAGGCACATTTCTAATTGGATCGCTTTGAAACTTGGTATGCTTGTTTCTTCCTTAAGGCGTAAATAAGTTAAAATCTGTTTCTCGGACCCTCTCACATAGTCCTTTTGGCTGCGTCATGCTCTCTTTTTATAACCAATGCAAACTTAAAAAAATAATAATTAAAAGTTTTATGTCTGATATTTTACCCAAGTTAATAAAATTTATAAATGTGTCCTGTGAGTGCATGAAGGCTTTGCTATGCTTTAGCATTGCAAAGCCTTCTTGCACTCAAAAGATGAAATATACCACCCTCTCATGCTATTTTGTAGATTATGAGGCCTAAAACATAAAACAAACCAAGAACATGAACTATTACCGATAATGACAGAGAAATAATTACAGAAATAAAAAATTAAATTAAAAAAATGCCCTCCCACAAGCAATTTCACAAAAAAATGGCCTGAGAAACATAAGATCTACTTTGTGGGGCCTAACCCCTAGCATGCTGGTGGTGCAACATAATTTTATCCAATCACTCTGTTTTTCTCTTGTTTAACTATGAATTTTGACCAATTGTATCTTGTTTGACAGAGCTCATTGTATATTTGGTTAAATAGCAAACTGCTTTATGGAAATATTTGCTGCTGAAAACTTTGCCATTTTGACATCAGAGTGCAGAGGGTTAAGACTTGTTTGGAAGGATGTATGCATCTAGACAGTGTGTTTACATCATTGTTGGCTGGCTGTGCAGGCTGCTAAGAATAATGTAGAAACACTGTTCTATTATCTGCAGCTGTCTAACTGTACATATGGTAATTATTTATGTCAAATTAATCTGAGGACTTGAGGGTTAATGTAAATGTACATTTTTAATCCTTAACTTCATGTACCAATGTACACAACAAAAATGAGATGTCCATTGTTTTCAATTTCCTACCACACAAGTATATAGCATCTTTTTGTCGCATGCATTTTGAATGTTTTTTTGTAATGGTGACAGAATTGTTATATTTCTGGAGGGGAATGGTTGTAATAGTCAATTACCAAAGCTCATTGGCTAAGGCTAGGTCTGTACTATTAGACACGAGAGAAACATAGAGCTGAAACGGTTAAAGGTTTTTCTTGATTGATTAATCACATGGATTAACCTTGGTTAACCAATTAATCACTTGACTTGCCCTAGTAGGTAGATGAATAATTGCTGTACCATTGGTGATTTGCAGCATTAACCTTTTACCCAGCGCAAGGGGAAGAACCCCTCAGCGCTATATACAAAAATCTCCATTTCACTTTTTTTATGTTTTCAATTTCTTGTCTCAAAAATATAGTGTATGACCCCTCATTGGAACAAGCTCTTTGAGCTCGTTCCAAAGAGAGGTCATAAGCTATGTTTTTGAGACTTAAATTGAAAGTTTTCTTTAATTCAAGAATTTATTTTGCAAGTATCGTCTTCAACCTGCATTGGATAAAGGGTTAAGAATGTCCATTTCCAGCTACTGATACAGTATAATGATCTTGCAAGTCAACAAGTATGTCAGAACGTAACTTGCATGCTTTACTCTGTAGGCTATACATGATGTGAGTCAGTGTGGCAATGTTTGCCTGTTTTGGAGCAAGTTTGTTCCTTTGTTAACCCATATAATATGGCAGTTCAAAAGTAACTGTTAATCGATCAGTTATTTTTTGGTCGATCAAGACATTGATGATTGGTTAATCGATTAATTGATTAACTGTTTCAGCTCTAGAGAAACAACACTGCAAATCTTTTTAAATCCTGTGACGAAACAACTTCTTGGAAATTTATTTTTGGATAAATAAAATACACATGGTGAAGTCATGATACAACCTGACCTTTGGATCAGTCTAATTTGGGCACAACAGCAAATTTGGATGTGGCCTGCATGGTTGGAGAAAAAGCACCGGTATTTTCTTCTTCTTGGCGTCTGTTTTACGTTTTAGGTCCCTATCTTAAAATGATAGTTTACAACGCCTTGTTATAGGTCTTCACCATTATCATTGGTTCCTACCACCTTTTGACGCAAGTTTACTCAACTAACTCGAGAAGGCTTCTTAGTATTCTCATGCTGAGCAAAAGTCCTGTCTGAATGTAAATTACACATGGCATTCACCCACAAACATGAATATAATAGATCTCATGCTTTAAGTGCATGATCATATAGAATTCGCCACAGAAAAACAGTCGCCATCAACAGTGTCGTATATGACACTGTCGACGCCAATTGCTTTTCCATGGCGAACTCGGTGTTTTTTTTTTTATATATATTATTTACCTGTTGCATTCTTTGATTCCAAGGTACAGTATGTGCCAAGTGTATTACGTCTCAAACACCCAACGCGGTGGTCGTTTTTTAAAAAATCACCGGCAGACACCGTGTCACACGGTGTAATTATGAATGAATAAATCACCGTGTCCATACCGCGTTCAAGGGTGAAAAAGATTAGTGACTTTTTTTTACACTGGAAGTCTCGATTACCAATAAAACAATGTGCTCCCGTAACTCTTTTGAAGTGCCGCCGGAGATAAAACAAACTTGAACATTAAAACATAAAATTAAAATTCACGTGGATATTGTTTCTGACACCCTTCCCTCCACCGACAGACGCCGTTGTGGCCCATTTGCAAACGCCGTGGGAAACGCATGTAAACTAGATTTCTGATCATATTGTGGGTTTCAGAAATCGGCTTTTGAGCGAGTTTGTGGGCCAGTTGAGTCTCGTCAGCATTTAAAAAAAAACTTTAAAAGATTTTAAAAAAGCAATATTATTCAACCTCTAACGTATGATCAGAATGAAAATACTCAGACTGAGGCAGGGACCAGCCGTGAGGGCGACTAGGGCGATTATGTCGCCCTTCTAAGCCCAAAGTCGCCTAGAAAAATAGTCGGGGCGATTACAAGTCGCCCTCTAAAAATTGGCCAAAATGAGAAAAGGCTGAACTGAGTGACGCGAGGTTTACATGAAAACGAGTATTTTCAAAAATCGAATGTGCTCGAGTGTGATAAATGGGCATTTTAATTCGTCAAATAAACGTCCATTTATTTGAAATCACACGACAATCAATTGTCCATTGTCGCTTTTGGCGGATTTTTTTATTTCTATTTTGTTGCGTTCCAGTCGGAGCTTCAAGTGTCGAAACGAAAATAGGTGACTTACGCGACTCAACAAAACAACCCAGTTTGTAAGTAGGTTACGTCGCTTAGGATGCCAAAAAATGTATACACAACGGACGTATTTTATAACACATTATTTTCATTTCGATTTGCTGACGACTGTTAACTGTTGGGCTGTCTATTTCCATAAGAACACGAATGGAATTGAAACACATGAAAAAAAGCTTTAGAGATGTCAAGAAAAGCTTTGTACAGGACACAAGTGTGCATGTGGACGATCTTGAAAAAGGGTCCTCCTAAACATCGGAATGACGTGAAATGACGCGGAATGACACCGGAATGCCATAAAAATGATACGGAATGACATTTCTTTTACAAAATACTCGACCCCAGAATGTATTTTGTGTATTAACTAACAAAGTACCTCCCAAGCAACCTTCTTACATCTGGTCCTGTTCACACTTTCAGACTTAGGAAATTATTAGCTTAGTAGACTTTGTTGAAAGGCAACCACAGGAGGGTGATGGGGGATTGGCACGAAGAAGAGGTGAGGGGTCATGAAGGAGAAGGTAGCAGTGGGGGATTTTCAGTCAATAATTACATTGTGATTTTTTAACCTGGCACAGATGCATCATAGACAACTGGACCTGGATTATTTGTACGTTAATGGAGGGCCACAAATTGAAAATATGAAGGGGCGGCGGGGGGTGGTACATGAATATTCTTAATTTTCCCCACTTGCCTATGAAGTCTCCCTACATGACTCTGCAGTCTCCCTATTTTTTCTGGAGGGAGACTTGAAGTCTCCCTAAAATTCCCCCTAGGCTGGTCCCTGGACTGAGGCAGTGTAGGCAGCAATCTCACATGCAGTTGAAATCGGAAATAAAAATAAAAAATATCGTGACTGACACAATGTTGACATTTGACGCTGCGTGGATCCGAAAAGTTCTATTAATTTATCGAACGTTCAGTGACATTAAAGTTAACTTTACAGACAAAATGGAAACACAAGAACAAGGGTTAAATCCATAACCGTAATTCCAAAGAAAACACAGAGTAGGCTACATGTACTTAAAGGAACCGAATTCACCCCCCCTCCTCCCCCCCCCCCTTATTTATTTATTTATTGGTGTTTAAGGTCACATACTTATGCACAATGGCTAATCGTGACCGTGACAGTTTTACGGGTGGAGGAAGCCGGAGTACCCGGAGAGAACCACCGAGCAACGACGAGCAGCTGTCAGCTCCCCAACATCGTAACTCTGAACTCTGCACCGCAGCACAGGCAGGGGTAGATTGGTTGAAGACATGCGCACCATCGACGTGCAGTACGCCTCAGTACACAGCGTCATCGTGCCCCCATGTAGGCAATCGGGGTGAAGTGTCTTGCCCAAGGACACAACGCGGTTGCCGCAGGTGGGTATCGGACCTCTCGGCTTGCAGCCTGCAACTCTACCAACTGAGCCACTGTGCCCCCCCCCCCCTTTTTCAAATCGACAAAAGTAAAAAAAAATTGAAACAAGTGTGTGGAGACGTAAATGGATGTGAATAGATCAACACTTGCACAAGAATAGACCTGGTCTGTGCGTGTAAATCCTCTGCGCATCAAACTGAGAACGAAAAGTATTAAAGCCTTCAGTCTTAACTCCACCCGTCTTTTATTTTATGGAAATATAGCCTATGGTATCTTGCGTTTGTGGCAGTAAAATTGACGAGCACTTTTACTCAGAAATCCCTGGTAGCTAAGAGAAGCAGAGTATTTCAAGGTCTATCAATGAATGTCATGAAGGATTCAGCAGGATAAGTCCCCCCCCCCTCTCCCTCCCAACAAAACGTCCTCCAATACAGTTTGGAGCCATACAGGCCTACTTTGCCCCGGGTCCCGAGTTTCGGTTAAAAGTGAAAATGAAATCATACATAGGCTTAATTTTTTTTTTCAATTCAGAAAATGATTGCCCGATCCCAAGGCAGATTCAATTATTTTTTAAAAATGATTTCCGGAAAAACATGTCTGTAGACTCTTAAATGGAAGGAGTTCGGTCCAACGAGAGCTCACGACCTGAGCAATAATAATTAAGTTGATGCAAAAAAAAAAAAAGATTTTTTTTCAGTTGGGCTTGTTTGGGCTTATTACAGATCTATCTGTTTAACCTACCAGTGAATGCAGCCAAGGGTTAACTAATAATTAAATGATGAAAACTGCTTTCATTTTCAAAAGTGGGGTTGGGCAAAAAAAATTGTATCTGAATTGCCCCCCCCCCCCCCCTTTAATGTTAATTGGTAAAATTATTATAAAAAATAAACAAATAAAAAGGCAGCCATGTCCATCAGTGATATCCAAATTACTTCAAACAGAAGTTATTTCCGCAACAGCAGAACATCAGAAATCAGTCAAAAGCCAATTTTACGGTTGGGGGGTTCTCTCACCACAAAGTCGGCTGTTTGGGGTGAATTGATATTCTGATCGGACATGCATTTCTGAGTTAAATGGATAAAGAAACGCGCATTCGAATGAAAGAAAAACAGTGATCGTATGTTTTGACTATTTATTCATCAATATCATATGAAAGAACACACCAGAAAGTGTGTTTTTTAAATACGAGGGCATTATTTTTTCACAACTTCCAAACAACACGTGTTTGAAAAGTCAGCCATTTTATCGTCTGAATGCTTTTCGGTCCGCTCAGTTCGCCCCGCCGGGTTAAATTAACGTAATATAACTTAGTATTTTGGTCTAGAGGCTTTGAAACGAATTCTTGAGGCGTTCAAACTGAAGTATGTCCCCAGTGTGCTGTAAGCTATTTTTACAGAACCTGAGCACACTGTGTGAGTGGAAACAACCAATACTTACCCCTCGTCTAATCGCAGCCACTCAGTGTGTACTATTGGC
The DNA here is from genome assembly GCA_031216915.1 of Pictodentalium vernedei. Lineage (NCBI taxonomy): Eukaryota > Metazoa > Mollusca > Scaphopoda > Dentaliida > Dentaliidae > Pictodentalium > Pictodentalium vernedei. Next base: position 476,603,767 of record CM062297.1, on the reverse strand, counting down.
AAATTATGGATAACAGCCTTGCTTTGAAAACACAGACAGATGAAATTTAGAATCAGGCTTTTTTTTTCTTCAACTCGAGAAAGAGTTCATTGAATTTGGCAGCTGATAATTTTGACACTTATTCCCAATTAATCGACTATGTAAAAATGAGTCACACCTCAACATCCTTATAGAGTTAGCACATATAACTATAATAAAGAATTCTAGTAGTTTGTTCAGCAATTAAAACCAGTGGCAATAATCTTTTTAATAAGACAGTCACCACAATAGGATTAATGATCAGAAGTTTAATCAAACAGCCACCGATTATTGTATAAACCTTATGTTATTCTTAATAGCCTATTGATATAGACGGATTAGTTCGAATTTTGCTTCAAAACAGAATCGCTTGACAATAAGACTCTGACAGCCAAAAACGTTTGAGATGAAGAGAGAAAGATGAACTTATACCAGAACTGTGAAAACCCGTTTAATCAGAACCACGGAATACATATACTAGTAGCCAGTTTATGATGGGTGGGGTTGTGTCATCCCCCCCCCCCCCCAAGAACCATAGGAATGAGGCCGGGACGACTACAGCCCTCCGTTGCCACAGAATTGATATGTCGCGGGGGGGGGGGGGGGGGGGGGGGGGGGGCATTGCACAGTGATGACCCATGTAGAAGATTGGAGGGGTAGGAATAACCCATTACGCCCAGCCATTACGAGGCAATTCACAATGGGGCCACCTCATATAAAAGAATTTGCTTGTACACTTAATTGTTATCATGAGGTGTCCAGCAACCTGGCGGCTCATAGATAGCCTACCATATGGCCTGTTATCTGAAAATTCGCTTGATGTTCCAACAAGCTTTTTGTCAAATCCCTCATTGGGTGGAGGGGGAAGGGGGGTGGGCTTGTGTCAAAATCGGAAAGTGGTCGGAAAATTGACCATGGCGATGTTGAGAATGGAGGGTGGGGCTGGTGAACAAATTAATGGCGCCGATAGGGCGAGGGTTAAGGTTTCCGCCAATGAATATAATTCCCTCCCCCCCCCCCCCCCCACCAGCAGCACCCGATTGAGGAAAACCTAGCTAGATGCCCTTGGCACAAGGTACAGATTAAGAATCTTAGTCGGGGTGAAATTTATTTTTGGCCTGCAGTGTAGACCCGAATGACTTTCCGAAAAAAGGAAGATGGGGGGGGGGGGGGGGGGGGGGGGGGGGGGGGGTGTAGGCCTACGCACAAAAGTTTAATTGGCCTACCGATGAGATTTTCCTTGCCCCCCACCCCCCCATCCCCCCCCCATCCCCCCCCCCACCCCCCTCCACTGATTTGCAATGCATCTGGGCCAAAACAGAACAGACCCTGTGATGCTTCTTATCACTGTTAGTGATAACGTGAGGCAAAACCATTAAATGACATGGTTGGAGGGGGGATGCTCAAGGGGTCAGCTCTCAAGAAATTAAGTTCTGGCATGACCTCAGAAGCTCGGCCGTATTTCCACCGGGTGGTGGGGGTGAAATGTGACGTTTCAAGAAAACGTTTTACCCGAGGTTGTCAAATGTCGACGTGTCTCCGATATTACGGTCCCGTCCCTTAGATCATTTTTCTGAGCCACCTTAAATAGGGCCTATTGATTTTAGTTGACATTTTATGTTTAGACAAAGAGTTATTATTATTATTTAGGATCTAGACATGGAAGTGCTCATTTACATGAAGGGTCTACCATAAAATGGCGAAAAGAAAGACAGTGGGGCAAATAGGGACACTCACAGTTCGCCGAGGGAACGGCACCGTGGTACCAACTCATCTCAACTCGCCTGTCTTTTGTTTCTGTTTCTGCCTTTTAACGGCTACAGATTGTTGGGATTTAAACAGAAAAAAAATCTCCACGGTGCACTTTTTTCCCTCACACCGCCAGAATCACATTTCAAAACTGCAGTTGAGAAACGAGTTAAACCCAGAGTCCAGGTTGATTTAATAAATAGATTTTCGGTGGGTAAACTTACCAAATGCATAAATAATATTTAGGTAGGCTAGTCTGGGTTAGACAACAGAATGCGTACACAGTTTTTGTACCAGTCAAAGAAAACATCGACTCTGGGTTAGCGATTTGTTTTATTTCAAGCATTTTCAATTTATTTATATTTTCTTCATGTGACAAAATATCGAGAGAATATAACCGCGTGTGAATTATTTTGTGAATTGCGAGTTGACAGAAGCACATACTCTTATTATTATTACATACTCAAAGCGTCACGGTTGAACACCGGGTCACAACAATACCCATGTATAAATCCTTTGTTTTCTCAAATTTAATTAACTACTGTTTTCACGGAACAAAGATTTGATCTTCATAATCCTTTTCATGCCACGCCACGGTGTTAAAAAATCAACACCGTGTGACACCGGCTGAAAAATGCGATTTTCACTCAGCACGGGGGGCGGGTGATTGGGACGTAATACACTTGGCACGTACTGTAAGCTCTAATCTATATTGAAAGCATCAGGGAAAACTGGCCAAACGAAATATTGTCAAAACACTGCAAAACTTTGGAAAAAGTTTCAAACTCTGCATAATTTGGGCGCAATTATCTTATTTGGGCACAACATTTACCGCCGTTAGTTGGGAAGAATGTAAAGGCCTGGATACAACTTATAAATTAATTAACATGTATGATATTCTAAATTTGTCATATTGGGCCTTCAACTTCCAGAATCACAGGCACAGACCTCCATTCCTATGACTGACTCTGTCTGTGACTCTTGTCGAATCTAGTCTTGTAAGAAAATGTGTGATTACTAGGAAGAATGAATTGATATCAAAGTCTCCAATCCAGAAACAAATCTCAAGAATATAGAGTTACTGTGGAGTGTCACGCTCCCTCCTAAACCCTCTTTGCAATGGTCCTGCTCTAGATAATTGGTGTGAAAGAGTTTTATTCCTCAACTACATTATTTGTGCAATTCATATTTTACCCTCAAGTAATGGCTGTTGAAATTGTCATTAACCCCCAATAAACAAGCAGATGAAAATGTCGCACTCAAATTGTGATCTGATCATGAAAGAGACCACTTTTGAGATCATAATGCTGTGTGTATGGACCCAATTTTTCTCCACTTTTTATGTCTTATCATGAGCTTTGGCTAGGAAAAAAATATGTACATATGCAGACATAATTTAATCTGAAATTTCTTAGAAACCTACCTTAAAATTGTTTACAACAGGCTTGCACTACAGTGGAAGTCCCTAACTCAGAAAAATACTCTCTATTTTCTTCTTTCTCAAGCGATTTGGGAAAGAAAAGTGGTGCAAAAGCACCAAAAAAAAATAAGCCAAAACTGGGTTGACTGCAACCGGCGCACACCCAGTAGGGTACACTTCTCCTTGTATTAATCCACAGCTTCCGGAACCAGTGCTCAGACATATAACCAACATGTTATTCTATTTTTTCCACCATCTTGTCAAGATGCAGATCGTTTTGCTCATCAACAGTGATATCTTTTGACTTGATGTTGACGATGTTGCTGTTTTGAATTGTGGATTCATATCTGTTTCTTCACTATCCAGACATACAGAGCTGTGTTTTTATCTATTCTCTTGATTATTCACTGTATATTTCATGATAAATCTCTAGACTAATTTCGCACATGATTTTCTCATACCGTGCTGTTTCGGTCTTTTGTTCATTAATGCTAACCATTTGGGTTCTGCTTTTTTCTGAGTTAGGTGTCAGCTGGGGGCTGTTGTGGCAGCTTTTCTCCCCTCTGTTGAGGGAAGAATTTCTGCCAGTTCCCTTTTTGGTTTTTGGGGTACTTTTCTGTTCCCATCGGGGCTTTGTTTCCTGCCACCTTACTCTGGTAGCTGGGGGTGTCCTAATTTATTTTTTCTTTGGGTTCACCTTACCATCTACATTGCTCTCACCAGATATGCCTAGGATGATACCTTGCGGGCCATTTTTGTTGTCTTAGCATTTTGAAGTTTCCCATTATTCATGCTCCATTTTATTTGGGTGTTCTATTGAAAGACCCTGTGGGCGGGGTGGTCTTCCACTTTTTGGGCTTCAGTCTATCATGTAGTTTGTGCACATGCCATTTTCTCCCGTGCCTGTGGGAAGGGGAACGCAGTCGTGCGGGGCCTCTCGATTTGGTTCTGTCGGGAAAGAGTTCTACCCCACAGTGGGGGTTTTGCAGTCTTTTTGTGGCGTGGATACTGCGGTAGCTGCTGACTTTCTGGCAAAGAGATGCCTGGGCCGGGACTACTGTCCCCCTCCAGTCAACATCTGAGGCTGTCACTAGGGTTGACAACCGGGGCTTCGTTGTTTTCTCCACTTTTCTGCCTTTGTCAAAAGCTACTGATGTGTTCGCTCCTGTTGCTGCTCTGTCAGTGACATCATTGGTCTCCATTTCAGCCAGCCTTGGCTTATCCCTGCAGAAGTCTGCAGGGATTTCTGCTTCTTTGGACGAAGGATATTGGCCTTAACCTTTCCTGGCGTCAACTCAGCGAAGTCGGAAGTGGTTGCTGGCCAATCCCTCTGCTGTGGTCTCTCAGCCATCGAGCCCACCAGGTTTTGATTTGGATTCAGATGTCCATGGTAGGGTCACCGTGGACTCTGTTGTGCTTCCGTCCATGCACTCTGGTCCTTTGGCCAGTTTTGTGGGACCGGCGCATTTTGTGTAACCTGGACCTTCTGTCCCTCAGAGGTCTGCAGCGACTCTCCTGAGTACCTGCACTTCAGATCCTAGGGGTATTTCATACCCCTATAAGCATCTGTATTCAGTTGTTTTTGGCTGCCACCCGTCGCCCCACGTCGGGTGTTCTAAAGGATCGTGACCCTTCACAGGTTTAGAGGGTCATATGCGAAGTCACTTTGCCGGGCATTCCCACGTTGAATCGGCAGATACAGGTTGTGAGGTTATGGAGGCCCTCTCCTTGCTCATGCAGGTTCTTTCCAAGAGCCTTCCTGTTGCCTGCAGCGAGGCTTCTAGTGGCTTCCAGACGCCCTCCGTGGCGCCGCCTCCCGGGATTGGAAGAAGGCCGTTTTCTGATCCCCCTGGTGTTCCTACACCATGGGACGTATTGGCTGGTATGCCTGACATGGGCTATGTGTCTTCAGACTCAGGCGATGGGTCAGACACACCTGACGTCGAGAGCCATCAGGCTTCTGACCTGGGGGCGGCTCTTGACCTTGTGTTTGAGTTCTTTCAGGAACTCAAAGCGTCCGACTGGCCGGAGGTTTCAGTCAGGCCGCGATCATCGGTTGCACGCCTACAGCCTGTGGAGCAGCCAGCTTCTGGGTGCCTTCGACCGTACTAGTCGGTACAACTGGTCAAAGCTTTTGCAGCATTTGACTCAAAGCTGAGTTCCAAGGCTATGAAGACTTTGTTCTTCACTCGGCTGATACCTTTTTGCCTCGTGTGTGTTATCGTTCCTAGAATTCCGCCAATCCGTTGGTCTGCCAGACTTTGACGGTCTTGAATCAAGACTCCTCTCCCCTCGAGCTTTTCAAGCTCAAGTCGGCCATTATTCCAATGGCAACTTTGGAGTCCATGTTGGGCTTATCCAAAGAAATGCTAGGCATGCTTTCTCACTCGGATCACGTCGTCTCTGCCTTGGCTGCTTATCTGCCTCCAGATAAGTTTGATGACATATAGGCTCCTTTGGCTCTTATGTGATCTCAAATGCTCAAATGCATGCCTGTAACACGGCTAATTTGGAATTAGTTCATCGGGACGCTGTGTTGGACACAAGCCATTCCCTTCCTGAAAGGCAGCGTGCTACTCTTCGATCCACTGCTTTGGTGGGTCCGTGACTATTCCATGATTCCTGTGACATTCCAAAGATCAGCTGTTTCTTTGCCAGCTTAATCTGCCTTCTGTTGGTGGCCGTGGCCATTCCAAGCCTAACAAACACCCTTCTGCTTCCTCTGTGAAGCCAAGGACTGATCCTCTTGCCACCGCTTTTTCTTCTTACTCACATGGTAAAGGTAAACGTCGGCAGACCAGAGGGAGGTCTCCGGATCCTTCATCTAGCAGAGAAGATGGTTTCTCCTCTCACGGGCCTCGCCGTGGCTCGAAATGAAGGTCCTCACCTCGATTCGTCCCAGGATGGAAGAAAGATATCAGCGTTTGCAGTCCATTGGGCCACGATCACATCCGATCCTTGGATGTTAGATGTTGTTTGGTCCAGTCTGCGGATATCCTTTCGGAGACACCCCACTCTGTCAAGAGTGTCTCTTCCAACCCAAGTTCCTTCAGACGTTTCACGTTGGGAACTTTTGATCACGGAGATAGACAATCTCTTGTCAAAGGGGCAATCGAGGTCGTCAAGAACATTCATTCAGTGGGATTTTATTCCCGCCTATTCTTGGTGCCGAAGAAGGACAGCCGACTCTGACCGGTTATCCTTGAGTATCCTTAATCAGTCTATCAATGCTCCCAAGTTCAGCATGGAGACTTTCAGGTCAGTTGAGGTCTGCTCGGTTAGCCCATCCATTCACCAAGGAGATTTCGCTTCCGGCATCGACCTGCGAGACGCTTATTTTCACGTTCCGATTCATCGAACATCACAAAAGTATCTCAATTTCACTTTTCTGGGGTGAGTTTACCAGTTCAAGGCCATGCCTTTCAACCTCAACCTGGCTTCTTGGGCTTTCACCCGACTGATGTCCCATGTGATAGCCTTCCATCGCACACAGTCCAGGGTGACTACTTCGGTGTATCTGGATGATATCCTCCAGAGGCACTCCAATGCTGCTCTTCTGGAGTCAGATGTCGACTCACTGTTGAGCCTGCTCATGTCGCTAGGGTTCAGACTCAATGAGGAGAAGTCGGACCTGGTCCCTTCTCTGTCATTTTGTCATCTGGGGATGGACTTCCGTACTCAGCTGAATATGGTGGAGGTTCCAGGTGAGGGCTGTGATTCTCTCAGCTTTCACCCTGACTCTGACCCAGTTCATGTCAGCGACAGCTCGGAGTATTCTCTGACTGCTCGGTCTCTACGGTTTGGTGTCAGATCTCATTCCTCTAGGTCGGCTGCATGTCAGACCTCTCCAACACTTCTGCTCAGTCGTTGTAGGCCGAATGTCAATCCTCTGGATCTGGTGATTCAGTTATCAGCATCTCTTCATCGTCACCTTCTTCCCTGGATGGACGTTCAGTGGATTATGCAGGGAGTCCCCATATCCAGATCCGCTGGCTTTCACCGTGGATGCTCTGTCACTCGATTGGAATGGTCTAGTCGGCTACACCTTCCCGCTGGTTCCGATTCTGCCTCAGGTTCTAGCTAAGATACAAACCTGCAGTTGTCGAATCATTCTGATCACTCCCTTGTTGTCTCAGCAGGTGTGGATCAATCATCATCTCTGCTCTCTGTTGGCGGTGGTTCCGGGACGTCTCCCTCTACATCACAGCCTTCTTTGTCATTGTCACCTGAGGAGGTTTCATGTTGACCTGACTTCATTGTGCCTTCACGCATATCTTTTGTCAGGTCCTGTCTCCTCCGTAGAGGTTTTTCTTCTTCAAGGCGCCCACACTGGTTTAGCCTATGCGGCTAAGTGGAAGGTCTTCTGCCAATGATGTGCTGATCACTCTGCTGATTATGCCGATAACACAGATTGCAGAGTTTCTGGTATAACTGTTTGATTCTCGGGGTATCCAACCTGTTACCATTAAAGGGTACAGGTCCATGCTTTTGGAGACCTTTTTCATATGTGGGAAAGCGCTGTATCGGCACTAATCCATACCTCTCCAAGCTTATTCGGCCCTTTTCTTTGAAAAGGCCTAGTATTTTGCAGCCTACCCCAAGATGGAATCTTTCTTGGGTGTTGCTTTTTTTTTTGGGGGGGGGGGGGGGGGGGGGGGGGCACCGTTCGAACCTTCATTCCAGGTGGATATGCGTTTTCTCGCTTACAAGATGGCTTTTCTGATGGCTTTTGCCTCAGCCAGAAGGGTTAGTGAGCTTCACGCCCTCTTTTTCAGGAGATCCGCCAACAGTGTTACATTTACCACTGATTGCTTCTTTCTGGCCAAAAATCAGATGCCAGAAACTTTTCCACCTTCTATCTGTATCAGGGCTGTTCCTTCTGCTGAGGGTAATCACCCTTTGCTCTGTCCGGTTCGTGCAATTCGCATTTATCTCAACCGGACGCAGTTCATTAGAAAGGCAGAAAACTTTTTTTTTCCTTCTCTTATTCCTGGTCAACAGAAGATCTCTCCTCAATCCATTTCCCGATGGATTTATCTTGCTATTCGTGCGTCCTACCCTCGTCTAGCGACTGACGATTGTATTACCAATCGTATTTCTGCCCACGGGGGCTTATGCTTACTCCGTCAAGTTGTCGGATGTTATGCAGGCAGCCTATTGGAGAAATGCTTCTACTTTCTCCACCTTCTACCTGCGTCAGTTGCTGGAGCAGTCTGAGGACCTTTTTTCTTTGGGGTCCTCTTTCTTCTGCTCAGGCTGTTGTCTACCCTATCCATTAGGCTTCTTACAAGGTCAGTTCCAGCCATGTGCTTGGTTACTGTTCCTTCTGTCTGTGTGTCACACAGAGCCATACGCCTCATCTCTCATTGTCTTTTACTAATGTTTTTGATGCTATGGTTTTATAGGCCTAGGGAGCTCTTCTTCTGTCCACGGTTCCAGTGCAGTCGGGTTATGTGGGGGTTGGTTATGTGATTTCCTCCTCCTGTTGTCTATTCAGCCTCCTGTAAACAATTGTAAGGTAGGTTGATAAGAAATTTAAATTTTATAGTGAATTTCCTTTCTTATTATACCTACCACAATTGTTTACGTGAAGGCCCTCCCGTCTTCTTATTCGGGTAAGAATCCTTCCTCCGCGCTGATCACATAACTCCAGTGTTGGTGGATTCAAATAGAATGAGACGTTGGTTTAAGTCTGCGCACTAGTTCCGGAAGCCATGGATTAATACAAGGAAAAGAGTGTCCCCTACTGGGTATGTGCCGGTCACACTTGACCTAGTTTTGGCTTATTTCTTCTTGGTGCTTTTGCACCCCTTTTCTTTCCTAAATTGCTTGGGAAAGAAGAAAATAGAGAGTATTTTTCCAAGTTAGGGACTTCCACTGTGGTTCAAGCCTGTTGTAAACAATTGTGGTAGGTATAATAAGAAAGGAAATTTACTATAAAATTTAAATTTTTATTTTCAGATGGAATTCTATTTCAGTAATTCCAATTTACACAAAGACATATTCATGAAGAACCAAATTGAACTATCTAAAGATGGATGTGAGTTGTAGTTTTTTTTTTTTGAGATTTAGTTGAATTATTAATCTTAATCTTGGCATTTCAATGAAAGTTCGAGAAAAATAAGAAATATTTCTTTATCTGAATAGAAAATACAAACAAAATAATCAAAATGATCAACAGAAGAATGCCTATGTAAATGAAGGGTTAATGACAAACATCATAAAAGTAAAAAACCTTGAATGCTCAAAAGTCATAACAAAAAGTAACAAAGATGGATGGAAGCCTTTTTTGAAATATGCTTCTTTAGGCCTAAAAAAAGTTAAAAAAATCTTTCTCAGGCCCTCGCACATGGTCATTTTGGCTACTGCATGCTCTCTGTTTATAATCAATGCAAACTTTAAGAAATAAAAATTAAATGGTTTATGTCTGATATTTTACCCAGGTTACTAAAATTGATAAATTTGTCCCTTCAGTGCAACAAGGCCTTGCACTCAAGGGACGAAATACACCACCACCCATGCTATTCTGTAGATTATGAGGCCTAAAACATAAAACAAACTAAGAATATGAACTTTTGATGGGAAAAAGATAATTACAAAAATGAAATAAAAAACTGCCCGTCCACATGCAATTTTTTTTTACAAAAAGTGGCCTGAGAAACAGATCTACTTTGTGGGTGCCTTGTAGAAAAATTTTATTTGCCAATTTTTTTTTTCAGTACACTTAACAAAAGTATAATATTGATGAAATATCCAGGATCATTTTATTTTACTGTACAGAAAAGTGTGTTCTGAGGTTTTTTCTAAAGAATTAATAAATATAAGCAACGATGACCCTCTGCATTACAAAGGATTTTAGAAGCAGCTTAATTATACATGTATCACTCATTCACTAGGTTATGTTCTGAGCTGATTCGATATGATAACCTCCTTTCAATTCTCTTTTTTTTTAGATATAAAATTATCAGTGTTTATGAACTTTAAGAGGATAAGGTCATTGGTAGACAATACGGACAGTTTAAGAAAAGCATTGAGAAAATCCTCCATCTTGCAGGTAAAATACTATATCTCAACTCAAAATGAGGTTTCTTATATATACCTGTGTTCTTTCATTTACATTTACTTGTTGAAGGCTGGATATTTTTTATTCAGACGTGTTCACCCCACTAACCCTTAAAAGTCTGGAGATTTTTATATATTTTTCTTACACCTCGACATTCTACATCTTGTGGTTTAGCATGTGTTTGTAGGCAAGTCTTGGCTGCCTATAGAGAAAGACTGCCTTTTGGGGCATCTATTCTTTTGTAACAAAAGGTGACCAAAGTTGGAATTATGTCTTTAAGGTCTATAAATTGTTTATTGTTTTTTGTTTTTCAGGCAACTTTTTCCTCAGTTTTAGTATGATGGAGGGAGGGAGGCTTCTTTTTTGTTTATTCACAAAACAGTTCTGAAAATAGCTGGAATCAGAAACTTAACTACTTACACTGTTATGTGGCAAGCCAATGTTTTCACAGTGAAATTTTCCCATAATGTAGTTGAAACTTTAACCAACTATATCTTGTTTGACAGAGCTCTGTGACAGAGCATTTGCCACGCTTTGCGTTGCTCTTGTTTAATTTTGCATTGGTTATAAAATGAGAGCATGTGGCAGCCAAAATGACAATGAGGGAGGGCCTGAGAAACAGATGGATCTTTCAGGAAGCAAGACTCAACTAGTCCTACTGCCTGAAGGGGCTTATCAGGCTTTATCAGCCCATTTAATGGGGACATTTCTTTAGTGCCCGATCCTATAAATTGCATATAACTTCCAAACACAAATTGATTTACATGTAACATAAATTCAATACAAATTTGGCCTGTTAGTTGCATATAATATACAGAGTAAACACACAGTAATTAAATAAAAAATATTGATTAACCAAATAATTATCACAACAAACACTGGATTCCATGTTTTATGATCTATTCAACCTCTGTACATCCCACATAAATTTAATGTTATATATTGTTTGACAGGGCTCCACAAGCTATGTTAGACAAGATATAATGCAATAAATACTCAGTTTATCTTTAGAATACCGGAAAATGACCCATTTTCTGTTAATTTGATCACCCTATTAATAGAAAAAACATTTTTTCACTGGTTATGTGGCTATTTAGTTAATTAGATTCCACTACACTCATTTTAGTTTTCTTTTGTATTTCAGATCAGTGAAGATAAACTGAAAGTAAAGAGAATTTCTCCTTTTTCTGAGCCAAAAGATTTAGTTGAGAGAACAGTCTATGTTGTAAGCATGATTTTATCATCTGGTTGAAATGAAATCCGAAGAAATGCCCTTTCTTCAACTGAAAAATTGATGATTCCAAACTTGAATGAAACTGTGACATGTGTTAAAAAATTTTTTAAATCCTAACACAATTTTTCAAGTGGGCAAGAACTTCCAATTCAAATGGATCCCATCAACTGCATGTGACATAAAAACACCAACCAATCAATATTTAAGTATACAAATGACCTATGTGAGTCTGCCGTGGATGACAGATTTGGCAGTTTCCTGATCTAATAAAGACAGATCAAAATGTAACCAAACACTGAGGCCGTTTTGTTGGGACCAAGCCTGAAAATAACTGTCATTTGAAGAACGAGATCCCGAGGGAGGGAGGGGGGGGGGGGATTTTCCAGTGCTATCCCATTCAGTGGGCTAGAATCACCCCAATTTATCCGCTGGGACCTCTTTCTTTTTAGGCCTGAGACCTTGATTCAGACTGAGGTTCACAGAGGGTAAGTTTAGTAATGCTACCCTCTGGGTAGGGGAAATTTGAAGGTGCTATCCCATGCAGTGGGCTAGAATCCCCCCAATTTATCTTCTGGGACCTCTTTCTTTTTAGGCCTGAGACCTTGATTCTGATTGAGGTTCACAGAGGGTAAGTTTAGTAATGCTTTTTTCCAGGCTTCGTTGGGACTATATATTTTTATACTGTACCAATGACCCAGACTTAGCTGGTGCTAACTCTAACAAAACCAGGGCCAAACACAAATTTTGCCCCCCAATCCCCAAAATTTGCATCCAAAACAAAAAGAAATCATGTCCTAAAGGACCTCCATACTACGCCTCTACTGCGCATGCGCAGTGACGCAGACGTCCCGAAATTGGCGCCAATTATCATTCTCTGTTTGGCCCTTCATCAGTCAACATCTCACTGATCTTTGTGCTTGTAAATCTCAGTTTAAAGGATGCCAGACACGTAATTTTTGGAGAAAATGTGATTCTAAGGAGGATAGAAGGAGGAGAGGAAAAAGAAGTGACAAAAAATAATCAGGGCTGTACTTAAAATTTTTTGATGAAATTATGTTAAGTTGCCAATTTTCGAGGCATGGGCCTCTTGTTGTCATTCTTGCTAATTGTTGCACTGCTTATTCAGTGTTTCCTCTCCCCTAGCCTTCTAAAGTCCCCCCTTGCAATTCTCCCATGCTTTTGGCATATTTTTGAGAAATTTCATTTCTAAAATTTCCTGGGAGAGTTGCTTGGTTACAGAATGTTTTCTGTTATTTTCCCCATAGTTACGTTTTCACCCATGGGTGTATAATGTTTGTGTTCTGCATCTTCCATCTGATGTTCTACAGATTCTCCCCTGGGAGTCTCTGTTTTGCATCAGATAGAGTGTAATTGATGACTGATTCCGGGCCAGTTTTTTCAGTGCCTGGAGTCATGTTTTCTGGTGTTTTTACACTGTTTGTTTTCATTGGCAACAGCCTTTTTTGAGGGGGGCTGTTTGCCTTTGCTGTAGTTTATCTCACTATAAGATACATTTATATTATCCGAAAGTGTCTCATTAATTATTTAATATAAATTTAAAATTTTTGACCACACTTTGCCATCGGATCCATCGGGGCTCAATGTTACTTTTCAGCAACTTGGGCTTCGCTGAAAAAATATTTTTTCAAAATTATTTTGTTTTGCAATTGTTTTTTCATTTATTAATGGATCATGTTATTATGTATCTTTGTGTCAGGGGTTTTTGCGAATAACTAGGACTTATTGTTGTTCTTTCACAATGAAGGGACGTTGTTCAAATTGTAATAGGAAGAAATCTTCCTCTGACTTTCATGATCATTGTATTAATTGTAGTCAGTGTTCTCGCATTAATCCCTGTCCTATATGTGAACATTGGGATGAGAAACATTGGAAACGTGTGTCACGATATGTTGTTTCTGGAGAAAGAGCGATTCCGGCTCTTTCTCCGCAAGGTCACTCTACTCTCTCAGTTTCTATTTCAGAGGAACCATAACAGGGTGATGTTTCCATGTTATCTTCTTCAAGTGTGCGTCCGTCGTCACAAATGAATTCAGAGCTAGCGGCAAAAGTGCTCATGGAGATTAGACAAACGTCGTCCGCTAGCTCGCCCGGTGTAGCATCCATTCACCGAATGGTTCGGCAGCCGGGTTCGTCCGATGCGGTCCAAGAGGAAATTTTGGGTGATGCGAGCACTATAAACATAATAGATGCACACCCAGTGACGGCGGATAGTAAGCGAGAACGGAGGAAGCCTTTGAGTGCGGTTCCTAGCTCGTCCAGGTCCAGCCTGGCCGCGAGCGAGAGAGGCCCCTCTCTCGTACAACAACATCTGGGACCAGATGTTGTGGTACAAAATGTGTCTTTAGCGGAGGATACGTCCGTCGCTCGGGACGCTCCGTTGTATAAGCAGTCCGCAGAGACTGTTAAGGCTTCCTCTTCTCGTCAGCGCACACGACCGCACCTTGGCTGCGTGACCGCCGATATATTACCAGCTTCGCCGATGAAGGATTCTTCGGCGACCAGGTCACACCATCCGGCAGCCAGGGATTCGAGACCGATGGACTCTGGACGTTCGCATAGGAAAAGTATGCGGGAGCCATCTGATGCGGAGCTGCCCTTGGCGAAGCAGCGAAAGACTGCGCCTCCGCAGGTCTCGACGCCGGACATTCTTGTGCAGATAGCACAGCTTATCGCAGCATCCCAGCAGCCAACAGAAACGGTGTCGGATCGAGAATTATCCGACGGCGCTGGGTCGGTACGCTCCGCCGAAGCATCGGGGGCGGACGACCGGGAACATCATGAGGTCCGACCGGATGGTGAAAGGGATACGGATGACTTGGAGCTATCCCTTTCGGAACAACATAAAGCTGCCGTGGACTTCATCCGGCACTTTCTCCCTCAAGTTGTTCCGTCGGGCCAGACTGCTGCGCTTCCGGACAAGAAAATTATAGCGTCTTTGGACTCTGAATTTTTTGAGCGGTTCAGGGACATCGCTCCCGAGTTTCCGTCGCAGTCCAATATTGTTGCAAGAACATTTGAATTATTGAACGACGCTGTATTTAAACTTGCTTCCAGGACGGGGAAAGCAGGTTTCTTGTCCGCTAATACTCTCAACCTGCCTTTCATTAATGCAAGGAATAAATTCGATACGGCAGGACAGGGTATACCGAGAGTTCCTCTGCGTATGGACGACGAGGCGGAAGACTTAGAGCTATCATTACCGTCGTCAGCTTCTATTCCAACCGCGGTGTTGGAAACAGCTATTGCGTCTAACAGAGCCAATTTAGATGCCTTATCTTACGCAGATCACCTTACTAAGGCGTTATCACTGCGCCTTCAGGGGAAAGAGTTTCAGGATATACAATCCTCTTTAAGACTTCTTTCAAGGGCAGTAGCTTATTCCACGTGTAACTCCGCCCTTTCAGTGGCAAATCTGGAGTTGGTTAGACGTGACGCAGCCCTAGCTACATCCACACTAGTGGATTCTAAGGTGAAGAACTCTCTTAGAGTCGCTTCGGTCTCAGGAGAACTTCTCTTTGACGGCAAGCTTTCCGCTATTTATGATAAAATTAAAAAGAAAGCTAATGATTCTCTGTTGTTCAGATCTGCTCCTAAGAAGTCGGATACAGCAGACACGAATAAGACTGGCACTTCTGGGTCTAATGCGCCCAAGAGAGGTTCCTATAGAGGTTCCGGTGCGTCCTCTTGGTCTTATTCGAGAGACCGTCAGGATAGCGACTCTCGTTCGGGACGTCCTTCAGGCCGGGACAATCGGTCGGACTCCCCGAGGTCGACGAGGCGAGGTGCGGGTCGTGGAAGACGTGGTTTCTCCTACCGCAGGCCTCGCAGGTCCAGGAGGTGATGGCTTAAACCTCTATCGCGTTCGGGTTGGCGGAAGGTTGTCGAGCTTTTCACAAGAGTGGGCGTCGATTACGGACGACCCTTGGGTGAGAGGAGTGACTTCGGAAGGTCTAAAGATATCCTTCAAACGAAAGCCTCCATTAACTCGAAGTCCAAAGTGGACTCATCTTCCGTCAAATCCACAGAAAAGAGACGCTCTGTTATCAGAGGTGCAGTCTCTTTTAATGAAGAACGCGGTAGAGGTCGTAGAAAACCAGGAATCTCCGGGATTCTACAGCCATCTGTTTCTGGTTCCGAAACCAGACGGCTCGTTCCGTCCAGTCATAGATTTGAGCTGGATAAACAAGCTGATCGTCGCTCCGAAGTTTTATATGGAGACGATTCGATCGGTCAGAGCGAGTATTCGGGTGAACGATTATGCAACGAGCATAGATCTCAAAGATGCGTACTTTCACGTCATGGTACATCCGACATTCCGAAAGTATCTACGCTTCGCAGTCCTAGGAGTGGTGTATCAATTCCGGGCGATGTGCTTCGGATTGAATCTAGCACCCTGGGCTTTCACTCGGGTAATGAACTCGGTAATGATCTACTTCCGAGCTCATTCGTCTGCGGTAACGTCGGCCTACCTGGACGACATTCTTCAGAGGTACGGCAACGAGTTAACGCTTCAGAACGATGTTCAGAATCTTCTTCTATTGCTCCGACGTCTCGGTTTTATAGTAAACGAGGAGAAGTCGGATCTGGTGCCGTCCAAGTCATTCACTCATCTGGGAATGAGCTTCGAGACGCACAACAATCTCGTTCGTCTGCCGTTAACCAGAGCGAAATTAGTCAGTTGCTACGCTCGCTATTGTCTGCACGCAGACAAAGTCACGGCGAGAGAATTTATGAGACTGATAGGTCTGTGCGGAGCCGCCGCGGATCTCATTCCGATGGGGCGGTTACGCACACGTCCTCTTCAAATTTTCCTGACTCAGAATTGGAGTGTGAAAATTCATTCGCTCGATGTAGACGTTCTCTTGTCAGATCAAGTGAAACAAGAGATTCAGACTTGGGCAAACATTCAGTGGTTAACTCAAGGAGTTCCGCTGCAGTTGCCGGATCCGAGTTTTACCGTTATGACGGATGCCAGTCAAACAGGTTGGGGTGCATCATTAATCCCAACGGATTCGAGATGCCAGGGTCTTTGGGATCCGCAATTCCTGTGCAAGCACATAAACATCAAGGAAATGATGTCAATTTGGCTTGCGTTACGTCACTGGATGGACATTATTCACGATGCTCATGTCCAAATCCTATCCGACAATACGACAGTAGTGGCGTATATACGGAATCAGGGAGGCACTCATTCAGTTCCGTTGTTCAATCTAACGGAAAGAATCCTTCTGTTTGCGTTAGAACATCACGTTCTTCTTTCGGTCCATCACATACCGGGTCGTCTGAATGTGCTAGCAGACTCCCTTTCACAAAAGGGTCGCTTGTTGCCGTCGGAGTGGACTCTCAACAAACAAGTATTCAATCAGATTTGCTACCAATGGGAACGGCCAATGATAGACTTATTTGCGACACATCTCAACAATCAGTTGCAGACGTATGTGTCTCCGTGTCCGGATCCAAGAGCATTTGCAGTAGACGCTCTGTCGATCCCTTGGGACGGAATGATAGGATATGCGTATCCTCCTGCGCCGTTAATTCAACAAGTATTGCTAAAGATAAAACAATCTCAATGCAAGATTCTGTTGGTAGCATCTCTGTCGCCACAGAGACCGTGGATAAATCTACTCAGGTGTCTGTTGTGGGACCTACCGCGGAAGCTTCCTCCACGGGAGGATCTTCTTTCGCAGGGGAAATCGCGCCAACTCCATCACAACCCGCAAGGTCTCAACCTTCACGTTTTTCCGTTGTCGGTCCTTCTTGCATGGCAAGCACTTTACAGGACGAGCAGTGGACGCGATTTCTAACTGTAGGAGGACCTCCTCTTCGCTAAATTATGCGGCTAAGTGGAAGGTTTTTCGTCGTTGGTGTAGGGATCATTCTGTAGATATATTCGATCCCTCTATACCAGACATTGCAAACTTTCTAGTATACTTGTTTGACGAAATCAAACTGCAGCCTGTTACTATAAAGGGTTATAGATCTATGTTATCTGATACCTATGCACATCATGATAGTTTACAAATTGGATCTAATGTCTCTTTATCGAAGTTGGTTAGAAACTTTTCGATAAATAGACCCAGAACTCTTAGATTAATTCCTAAGTGGAATTTAGCTTGGGTTCTCCTTAAATTGAAGGAAAAGCCATTTGAACCTCTTGGGACAGTAGATTTCAAATTCTTATCTTATAAGACAGCTTTTCTCTTAGCTTTCTCTTCTGCCAGAAGAGTCAGTGAGCTTCATGCACTATCCGTGGATGATTCTCATTATCGTAGTGTTGGGAACACTATCACCTTCACTACTAATGTGGGTTTTTTTAGCTAAGAATCAGGCTCCTAATAAATATCCGGAACCTATTGTTATTAAGGCTCTTCCGTCTTCATACGGGCGTAGGCCTTTACTCTGTCCTGTTAGAGCACTACGTATCTATAAACAGAGATCTCAGTTTATCAGAAAGGGACGGAAACGTTTCTTTCTGTCTTTGATGCCTAATAGAAAGGACATTTCAGTCCATTCTATTGCTAGATGGATTCAGTTAACTATCCGTACTGCTTATGAAGATTTATCTTCTTCTCAGCAGTCTGTGCTTAAGATTTCTGCTCATGAAGTAAGAGCTCTTTCTACTTCTTGGGCTTATGCTAATAGTGTTGCTATTACAGATTTAATGAAGGCTGCTTATTGGTCTCAGCCATCCACATTTACGAATTTTTATCTCAGAAATATTGAGTCCATTTCTGGAGACCTGCATTGTTTAGGTCCGTTATCTGTTGCTCAGAATGTCGTCCACTAAACAGTTGCAACTATAGTTATGCAGGCTTTCTGTTCCGGCAGTGACTCCGTCCGGCTGCCCTCTTCGCTCTGGGCTATTTGACCCAGGGCAAGGGGAAGGGGGGGGGGGGGGGGGGGGGGGGGCGGGTGTTCCCTTAGATCACCTGCTTTATAGTGAAAAGCAAGGGAATGCCTCCTTCAAGTCAGTATTTCTGAGTCGCTTCCGGGATGGTTTTAAAGTGTAATATTAATGTTTAAATTCATTCATGTCTTATTTTTAAAGTGTAGCTCGGTGTGAAGCATTTGTATATGTCAAGTGTCAAACGGGCTTTAATATACAATACTCGGACACTTTTAAATGACTATAAAGAGTCTCAATTCTCTGGACTACTTTATTTATTGGCTTGCTTTAAAAATAATTAGTATAAGGGTTATACTGGATGTTAATAGAGAACATGAATGTTATTGTGCTCAATTATTAAGGGTAGTGTATCTTTCTAATTTAATATTAAATAAGAAAGATACATGTAAAGCCTAATACTCCTTTTCTCCTTAAGGGGTTACCTCTTTACTATATAGTTGAGCTTATTGGATTTTCCTCTATGTCCTAGGCCCTCCAGCCTGTTTACTATTCAGCTAAGTCTGGGTCATTGGTACAGTATAAAAATGTTAAAAAATTTATAGTAATTTATATATTTTTTATACTTACCAATGACCCAGGCGGGGATGGCCCTCCCTGGAGTTGAGAACTCTTGCCTCCCCGCTGAGTACATAGCGCTGACCAGGCACTGCCAGTAAGAATGATAATTGGCGCCAATTTCGGGACGTCTGCGTCACTGCGCATGCGCAGTAGAGGCATAGTATGGAGGTCCTTTAGGACATGATTTCTTTTTGTTTTGGATGCAAATTTTGGGGATTGGGGGGGCAAAATTTGTGTTTGGCCCTGGTTTTGTTAGAGTTAGCACCAGCTAAGTCTGGGTCATTGGTAAGTATAAAAAATATATAAATTACTATAAATTTTTTAACTTTCTAGATCATTACCTACAGTACAATATGATCACAAAAGCAGACAGAGAATTTTGATTAGATTGCAACTGGGTCACGATTTAGTTAACTGGTAGAGTGTTATAAAACCACTATCCACTCTCTGTTGAAAAGTACTTACTAAAAGCCACTATAGTGGCTTACACTGTATGCATTAGCTTGATGTTTGCTCAGCAGTAGAACAAAAAATGTTTATATAAAATTGTTCTGTTCCAATTTATTGGAGAGTGCCAACATGCACTCTCCAATAAATTGTAACAAATCAATTATTTTTTAACAATTTTTCTATATATCATCATTCCCTTTGCTAGTAGCAATAGACTCTTTAAAAAATAGTCAAGTTACAAATCATCTTTGAAAAATAATTCAGCACTCTACCAGTTAAAATTCTTGGTCTGCTTTCCTACATATTGTAGATTCTCACCTGTAGAAAAAAAAAATTGCGAGAACTTGAAATCTTAGCTTCTATTTTTGTCTGTTTTTCTTGTTTTTGTAGTATTTCTGTTACAAAATCTAGACAGGAATAAGCCTGTCCTGACTAGATCACGAAAGAATCCACCTTTGTTTATTAGGGTTTTATCAACTCTTTCAACAACCTGGGACACTGGTGGAGGAAGCCATAGTACCTGGAGAGAATCTCAAAGCAGTGGCGAACAGCTGTCAGACTCTCTTACTAATGGCAGAAGCAGAGTTATAGTTGAAGGCAAGTGCACTATGGACATGCAGTACGCCTTAAAACTCAGCACCACTGTCCCCTTATGTTCCAACTTTCTGATCATGGTACTGTTTTGCAATTCGCTTATCAGCCATATTATATCATTACAAGAATGCAGCAAGGTGCCTTGTTAAATTCAAGGGGTGATATGTTATCATTATCAATTTTGCCATATCATGTCACAATTTAATACATCCTTATATTTTATGAATGAAAATGATATTTTGTATTATGCCATCTTTTAAGGTAGCAGGCAGTGTCTAACAAATCTTTTTTGTTATCTGTTGCATGATTGATATATATAGCTTATTACCATCATGTGTGTTTCCATGATGGGATATTGAGGTAGAGACCTCGTTTCTGTGCATATAACGACAAGTCCATTAGGACCAGGCGACATATAACCCAGAGGCAAGTTTGAGACTACAATACACCATCTCGGAAATCCACATGGTGGTAATAACCAATTTACCTTACAATATTTCTCGTTTTCTTGACGTGTTAGCTCACCGAAGGGAGCTAACCTTATCACTTGCCGTCTGTCGTCCGTCCGGCGTTGTGAACATTTTTCAAACGACTTCTCCTCTGAAACCACTGGTCTGATTTTCACAAAACTTCATGTGGATGTTCATTACAATTCATGTTTGTTCAAATGAAATGGCCACGTCCCTTGGGGGCTCTGTATGGGGCATAACTCTGATAGCACCGTATGAATTATAGAAAAATTATTAAAAAATCTCCTTCTCCAGAACCAGTGGGCAGAATCTTTTGATACTTGGTATGCAGCATCTTGGTATGGGTCTTATTCAAGTTTGTTCAAATAGGCCCCAGATTCTTATTTGGGCTCACTATAGAAGCCCAAATTCGAACTTAGTGCATTTCAGGCAAATTTCTTAAAAAATCTTCTTCTCCAGATCTAGCAGGCAGAATCTTTTGATATTTGATATGCGATATTGTGGGGTGGATCTGATTCAAATTTGTTCAAATCGGCCTCCTGGATTCATATTTGGGCTCAGTATAGAAGCCCGAATTCGAACTTAGTGCATTTTAAGCAAATTTCTTAAAAAATCTCTTCTTCTCCAGATCCAGCTGGCAGAATCTTTTGATATTTGATATGCGACATTGTGGGTTGGATCTGATTCAAATTTGTTCAAATCGGCCTCCTGGATTCATATTTGGGCTCAGTATAGAAGCCCAAATTTGAACTTCGTGCATTTCAGGCAAATTTCTTTAAAAATCTTCTTCTCAAGATCCAGCAGGCATAATCTTTTGATATTTGGTATGCAACATTTTGGGGTGGATCTGATTCAAGTTTGTTCAAATCGGGCCCCTGGATTCATATTTGGGCTCACTATAAAAGCTCGAATTCGAACTTAGTGCATTTCAAGCAAATTTCTTAAAAAATCTTCTTCTCCAGATCCAGCAGGCAGAATCTTTTGATATTTGGTATGCAACATTGTGGGGTGGATCTGATTCAAGTTTGTTCAAATCGGCCCCCTGGGTTCATATTTGGGCTCAGTATAGGAGCCTAAATTTGAACTTTAGTGCATTTCAGGCAAATTTCTTTAAAAATCTTCTTCTCAAGATCCAGCAGGCAGAATCTTTTGATATTGGGTGTGCAGCATGCTTAGGGGGGTGAGTTTCAAGTTTGTTCAAGCCAAGTCCCTGGGTTCATATTTGGGCTCACTGTAGTAGCCCGAATTATAACTTAGTTCAAAATGAGGAATTTTCTTTAAAAATCTTCTTCAGATCCAGCAGTCGGAATGTTTTGATATTTGGTATGCAGCATCCTTAGGGGGGTGAGATACTAATTTGTTCAAACCATGTCCCTAGGTCCATATTTGGGCTCACTGTGGGAGCCTGAATGATAACTTAGTTCAAAATGAGGAATTTTCTTTAAAAATCTTCTTCTTCAGATCCAGCAGTCAGAATGTTTTGATATTTGGTATGCAGCATCCTTAGGGGGGTGAGATTCAAGTTTGTTCAAGCCATGTCCCTGGGTCCATATTTGGGCTCACTGTGGGAGCTTGAATTGTATCTTAGTTCGAAATGAGGAATTCTCTTAAAAAATCTTCTTCACATCCAGCAGTCGGAATGTTTTGATATGTGTAGCGTCCTTAGGGGGGTGAGATTCAAGTTTGTTGAAGCCAAGTCCCTTGGTCCATATTTGGGCTCCCTGTGGGAGCCTGAATTATAACTTAGTCAATATGAGGAATTTTTCTTTAAAAATCTTCTTCAGATTCAGCAGTTGGAATGTTTTGATATTTGGCATGCAGCATTCTTATGGGGTGAGATTCAAGTTTGTTCAAGCCAAGTCCCTGGGTTCATATTTGGGCTCACTGTGGGAGCCCGAATGATAACTTAGTTTAAAATGAGGAATTTTCTTTAAAAATAAATTGTCTTCAGATCCAGCAGATGAATGCTTTTGATATTTGGTATGCAGCATCCTTAGGGGATAAGATTCAACTTTGTTCAAACAATGTCCCTAGGTCCAGATTTGGGCTCACTGTGGACGCTCGAATTGTAACTTAGTTCAAAATGAGGAATTTTCTTTAAAAATCTTCTTCAGATCCAGCAGATGAATGCTTTTGATATTTGGTATGCAACATCCTTAGGGGGGTAAGATTCAAGTTTGTTCAAGCCATGGCCCTAGTTCCATAAAATTTGTCTCTCATGACTTCATTCCTTTATAGTGTTGATGAACCATGTCTAACTGAATGTGACCCCCAAATACTTCTTTGAACCACTTTGGACGGTGAGCGATTAAGGCTCCTTGGGGCCTCTTGTTTCAATAAAGAATGGATGGGTACAGGTCTGTTTTGACAATCATTCAGCATCTATGAATCAATTTTTTATGAATGGTATTGCATTCATGTACTGACATAGTCCCCATTCACTGTTCTACTCATACGATAACTGCTGAATGTTATTGTAGTGTTTCAGCTGTGTCTTTCTTTCTTTTATTTTTCATGTTTAACGCATGGTAGGCCTATATAAAAATGTCATAATAGCAAAAAAACAATTAGTCTCACTTATTTTATTGAGCTGGTTATGTATCTATCAGTATTGTGTATACTCCATTTCGTTCCACAGAACAAATAATCATATAAAGAAAACTCAATCGTGCAACTAGCCATTTGCACGCAAGAACCAAAAAGAATGGGAAATTTAATGCCCCTTACAGAAAATTGATTTTTAGAATTTCAAAAACCTGAAGATTTGGAAATCTGTAAACGCTCCTCCAAAGAATCCACTGTGTACTCGTCTTTAGCCATGTCAGTTTTCCAATGACCCTGCCTTTTCAGGCAACAATCGCTCATGGCCACTGTAGCTCTCCCTGCTCTCATAGAATGCAGACCTAACCCTTCAGATACCTCATGAAGATGGCACACAATGCATTCCCTGACCCTTGAATAGTTTACAGGTTTGTTTTTATATATAACAGAACATTTGTTTCATGATCTGAAAACAGGCCGGAAAAAATAATTTGTTGAACTTAAATCAATATTTGCTGAGCTGCAATATCTGTTCAACTTAAACAATGGGCAAGCATTACTTTCTCCCTTGGCTATGGCTATTTGATCGCCTAGACGATATTGATCAGTTTTACTTTTTCTGATTGAAATAAGAAAATAATCCTAAAAAATGATGATGTCATTCCGTAAAATGTTACTTTACTCATCAAACTGTAGAAAACCCACAAAACTTAGAATAATCATCAGTAAATACCTCACTACTAGAAGATCAGCAGAATTCTCATATTTGTCACATAAAGCCTTTATCATGTCCACAGTAACAACATCTTTTTTCTGTTTTGGCTTAGATCAATATCTTTTCAAAGCCTCTATAAGATTTTTTGCGAATCCATTGTCCGTCAGGGTCAGAAAAAATATTCACCAAATGCACCCACCTAATACTATACACAGCACATTGAACAACACTAGGAGAAGAATTATTGTCAAGCAAATGAGTTACATATAATGCTATTTGAACAGGTTGTGCAGTAATAGCTAGTCCCCCCAAAGTTTGAATGAAATCACACCATCTCTTGAAAGCATTAAAATATTTACATTCAGTATTGTCACTTTTTGATCTCAGTAAATGTCGAGATTCTTCTTGCCAAGTCCTTAAGGAATACCTCATGCTTTCCCAACTGCTGAACAGTCTCCATTATGTGCTGCCTTAACCCTTTACTTAAAATGAAAAGCAGACGTCACTTGCAAACAAAATTCTTGAATATCTAATTTTTAGCTCACCTGGCCTAAAAGCCATGTGAGCTTTTCACATCACTTTGCATCCGTCGTCGTCCGGCATCTGGTGTCCGTAAACTTTTCACATTTTCATCTTCTTCTCTGTAACCGCTTAGCCAGTGTGAACCAAACTTGGCAGGATTGGTCTATGGGAGGTCCTGTACAAACAATCCTTATTTTGTTCCCACTGAATGAAAAACATGGCTTCCAGAGGCATTATTTGATTCTGGTTGGTGGATTTTTAAAAATCTTCTCCTCTGAAACCGCCAGGCCAAATATTTTGAAACTTCACATAAATGATGACTGGGATACCCTGATCGGGTTACAAACATGGATGCAGTTGCAATTTACAGTTACTATAGAAACCCTATGAGAAATCACATATTTTTATACTGTACCAATGACCCAGACATAGCTGGTGCTAACTCTTAAAAATCTAGGGCCAAACACATGCATCTAAAACCAAAGAAATCATGTCCTGAATGGCCCTCCATACTTCGCCTCTACTGCGCATGCGCAGTGTCAAGGAGGTCCCGAAATTGGCGCCATCTATCATTCTTTGTTTGGCCCTTCATCAGTTCACATCTGACTGATCTTTGTGCTTGTAAATCTCAGTTTAAATGATGCCAGAAACATAAATATTAGAGAAATGGTGGATCTAAAGAGGAAATAGAAGGAGGAGAGGAAAAATGAGTGACAGAAAATAATCAGGGCTGTAACTTAAAATTTTTTTATGAAATTATGTTAAGTTACCTATTTTCGAGGCATGGGCCTGTTGTTGTCATTCTTGTTATAAAGTTACATTGCTTGTTCAGTGTTTCCTCTCTCCCTTTCCTTTAAGTCCCTCCTTGCTATTCTCCCATGCTTTTGGCATTTTTCTGTAATATTATTACTAAAATTTCTTGGGAGTTGTAGCTGGATAACAGAATGAATTCTGTTCTTTTCCCCATGTTTACGTCCTCACCCATGGGTGTTTAGGCGTAGTGTTCTGCATCTACCATCTGATGTTCTGCAGTTTCTTCCCTGGAAGTCTCTGTTTTGCATCAGATGGTGTATTATTGGTAACTGATTTCGGGCCATAGTTATCAGTGCCTGGAGTCATGTTTCTGGTGTTTTTACACTTCTTGTTTACATTGACAACAGTCTCTGTGGAGGGGGATTTCTTGTCTTTGTGTTAGTTTACTCATAACAAGATACATTATTATTATTCGTAAGTGTTGCATTAACTTTTTAAAATATTTTTAAAATTTTTGTCCACACTTAGGCTTGGGATCCATTGGGGCTCAACGTTACTTTTCAGTAACTTGGGCTTTTCTGAAAAAATATTTTTTCCAAAAATTTTTTGGATTTCAGTTATTTTTTCTATGTTAATGGATCATGTTATTATGTTTCTTTGTTTTCAGGGGTTGGTGCGAGTACTAGGACTTTTTGTATTCTTTTCACAATGAAAGGATATTGTTCAATTGTAATAAGAGGAAATCTTCCTCTGACTTTCATAATCATTGTATTAATTGTAGTCAGTGTACTCGCACTAACTCCTGTTCAGTATGTGTCAATTGGGATGACAAACATGGGAAGCGTGTGTCACGGTATGTTAGCGGGGAAATGGCCATGCTGGTCCTTTCTCCGCAGGGTCACTCTAGTTTATCAATCTCTATTTCAGACGAACAAGAACAGGGTGATGTATCCGTGATGTCTTCCAAAAGTGTGCCTCCGTCGTCACAATTAAATGAAGAGCTAGCGGCAAAGTGCTCATGGAAATACGTCAATTGCCTAAGAGGTCCCTAGTAGGATCGACGGCATTGACGTCCGCTAGCTTGCCCGGTGTAGCGTCCATTCATCAAATGGTTCGGCAGCCGGGTTCGTCCTTTGTGGTCCAGAAAGGAGTTTTGGGTGATGCGAGCACTATAAATCAACTAAGTGCACGCCCAGTGACGGCGGATCAGAGGAGAGAACGGAGGAAGCCTATTAGTCCAGTTCCTAGCTCGTCCAGGTCCATCCGGGCTGCGAGCGAGAGAGGCCCCTCTCTCGTACAACAACATCTGGGACCAGATGTTGTGGTACAAAACGTTTTGCATTCGGAGCATACGTCCGCCGCTCGGGACGCTCCGTTATATAGACAGTCCGGAGTGACTGTCAATAAGGCTTCCTCATCCTCACGGCAGTGCACACGACCGCACCTTGGCTACGTGACCTCGGATATCCAGCCAGCTTCGCCAATCAGAGAATCCACGGCGACCAGGTCACGCCATCCAGAAGCCAGGGACACGAGGCCTGTAGACTCCGGACGTTCGCATAAGAAAAGTATGAAGGAGTCAACGTACACGGAGCTTCCAGCGGCAAAGCATCGTAAGACCGCTACTCCACAGGCCTCAGTGACGGACGTGCTATCCCAAATAGCACAACTTATCGCAGCATCCCAGCAACGACAGAATCTCTGTCGGATCAGGTAATATCCGACGACGCTGGGTCGGTACGCTCCGCTGAAGCATCAGGTACGGACGTCCGAAAACTTCATAGGGTCCGACAGGATGGCGAAAGGGATTCGGAGGATTTCGAGCTTTCCCTTTCGGAACAACATAAGCTGCCGTACATTTCATCCAGCATTATCTTCCAGAGGTTGTTTCGTCGGACCAGAATGCTGCGATGCCGGATAAGAGACTGATAGCATCTTTGGACACAAGAATTTTTTGATCAGTTCAGGGACATCGTCCCTGAGTTTCCGACACAGTCCAATAATGTCACAGGAACTTTCGAATTATTGGACGACGCTATATATATGCTTGCAATTAAACAAGCAAGTCTGGTTTCTTGTTCGCAAAAGTTACCGTGATGTCTTCCAAAAGTGTGCCTCTGTCGTCATAGTTAAATGAAGAGCTAGCAGCAATAAGTGCTCATGGAAATACGTCAATCGCCTAAGAGGTCCCTAGAAGGATCGACGGCATTGACATCCGCTAGCTCGCCCGTTGCGGTCCAGGAAGGAGATTTGGGTGATGCGAGCACTATAATAAGACAAAGTACACACCCAGTGACGACGGATCAGAGGAGAGATCGGAGGAAGCCTATTAGTCCGGTTCCTAGCTCATCCAGGTCCATCCGGGCTGCGAGCGAGAGAGGTCCCTCTCTCGTACAACAACATCTGGGACCAGATGTTGTGGTACAAACGTTTCGCATTTGGAGCATATGTCCGCCGCTCGGGACGCTCCGTTATATAGACAGTCCGAGAGACTGTCGATAAGGCTTCCTCATCCTCACGGCAGCGCACACGACCGCACCTTGGCTACGTGACCATGAATATCCAGCCAGCTTCACCAACCAGGGATTCCACGGCGAACAGGTCATGCCATCCGGTAGCCAAGGGACACGAGGCCTGTAGACTCCGGACGCTCGCATATGCACGGGTCAACGTACACGGAGCTTCCAGCGGCAAAGCAGCGTAAGACCGCTTCTCCACAGGCCTCAGTGACGGATGTGCTATCCAAAATAGCACAACTTATCGCAGCATCCCAGCAAACGACAGAATCTCTGTCGGATCAGGAATAATCCGACGACGCTGGGTCGGTTCGCTCCGCTGAAGCATCAGGTATGGACGACCGAGCACTTCATAGGGTCTGACAGGATGGCGAAAGGGATTCGGAGGATTTCAAGCTTTCCCTTTCGGAACAACAGAAGCTGCCATAGATTTCTTCCGGCATTATCTTCCAGAGGTTGTTCCGTCGGACTAGAATGCTGCGATGCTGGATAAGAGACTAATAGCGTCATTGGACACATAATTTTTGATCGGTTTAGGTACATCGTCCCTGAGTTGCCGACACAGTCCAATAATGTCACAAGAACATTCGAATTATTACGCTATATATAAGCTTACTACCAAAACAGGCAAGTCTAGTTTCTTGTCCGCAAATGCTCTAAATCTGCCTTTCATCAATTCAAGGAATAAATTTGAAACGGCAGGACAGGGCATACCGAGAGTTCCTCTGCGTTTAGACGACGAGGCTGAAGACTTGGAATTGTCTATATCGTCAATTCCAACCATGACGTTGGAAACGACAATAATGTCTAACAGACTTAACTTAGACGCTTTATCATACGCAGACCACCTTACTAAGGCGTTATCATTACGTCTTCAAGGGAAAGAATTCCAGGATATGATCCTCAATGAGATTTCTTTCAAGGGCAGTAGCTTTTCCACATATAACTCCGCCCTTCAGTGGCAAACCTGGAGTTGGTTAGACGTGACGCAGCCCTAGCTACATCCACGCGCGTGGATAGTAAGGTGAAGAACTCTCTCAGAGTCGCTTCAGTCTCGGAGAAGCTTCTCTTCGACGGCAACCTTTCAGCAATCTATGAATTGCTGGATATAGACGTTCTCTTGTCAATCAAGTGTAACAAGAGATTCAGACTTGGGCAAACATTCAGTGGTTGACTCAGGGAGTTCCACTGCAGTTGCCGGATCCGTGTTTAATGATTATGACGGATGCCAGTCAAACAGGTTGGGGTACAACATTGATCTCAACGGATTCGAAGTGCCAGGGTCTTTGGGTTTCACAGTTTCTAGGCAAGCACATAAACATCCAAGAAATGATGTCAATTTGGCTTGCACTACGTCATTGGATGAACATTATTCAGAAAGCGCATGTCCAAATCCTGTCCGACAATACGACAGTAGTTGCGTATATCCGGAACCAGGGAGGCACTCATTCCGTTCCGTTATTCAATTTAACGGAAAGAATCCTTCTGTTTGTTCTAGAACACCAAGTTCTGCTTCGGTCCGTCATATTCCGGGTCGTCTGAATGTATTAGCAGACTCCCTTTCACGGAAAGGGTCGCTTGTTGCCATCAGAATGGACTCTCAACAAACAGGTATTCAGATTTGCTACCAATGGGAGCGGCCAATGATAGACTTATTTGCGACACAACTCTACAATCAATTGCAGACGTATGTGTCACCATATCCGGATCCCCGAGCATATGCAGTAGACGCTCTATCGATCTTATGGGACGGAATGATAGGATATGCGTATCCTCCAGCGCCGTTGATTCAGCAAATATTGCTAAAGATAAAACAATCACAATACAATTCTGTTGGTAGCATCTCTGTCTCCACAGAGACCGTGGATAAATCTACTCAGGTGTCTGCTGTGGGACTTACCGCGAAAACTTCCTCCACGAGAGGATCTTCTTTCGCTGGGGAAATCGTGTCAACTTCATCACAACCCGCAGGGTCTCAACCTTCAGTAGATTTCAAATTCTGGTCTTATAAGACAGCATTTCTCTTAGCTTTCTCTTCTGCTGAAGAGTCAGTGAGCTTCATGCACTATCGGTGGACGATTCTCACTATCGTAGTGTCGGGAACACTATTACCTTTACTACTAATGTTGGATTTTTGGCTAAGAATCAGGCTCCTAATAAATGTCCGGAACCTGTTGTTATTAAGGCCCTTCCGTCTTCAGACGGGCATAGGCCTTTACTCTGTCCGGTTAGAGCTTTATGTATTTATAAATAAGATCTCAGTTTATCAGAAAGGGACGTAAACGCTTCTTCTGTCTCTGATGCCTAATAGAAAGGACATTACGGTCCATTCTCTTGCTAGATGGATTCAATTAACTATCTGTACTGCTTATGATAATCAATCTTCAACTCAGCAGTCTGTGCTTAAGATTTCGGCTCATGAAGTAACAGCTCTTTCTAAATCTTGGGCTTATGCAAATAGTGTTGCTATTACAGATTTAATGAAGGCTGCATATTGGTCTCAGCCATCCTCATTCACGAATTTTTATCTCCATTTCTGGAGACCTGCATTGTTTAGGTCCATTTTCTGCTGCTAAGAATGTCGTTCACTAAACAGTTGTAACTATAGTTATGTAGGCTTTCTGTTCAGGCAGTGACTCCGTCCTGTTGCCCTCTTCGCTCTGGGCTATTTGACCCAGGGCAAGGAGAGGGGGGGGGGGGGAGGGTGTTCCCTTGGGTCACCTGTTTTATAGTGAAAACAAGGGGATACTTCCTCCGGAGTCAGTAATTCTGAGTTGTTACAGGGATGGTTTTAAAGTGAAAAGTTAATGTTTAAAAAATTCGTTCATGTCATATTTTTAAAGTGTAGCATTGAATATGTCACGTGTCTAACGGGCGTTAATATACAATCCTCGGACACTTTTAAAAGAGTATAAAGAGGCTCAATTCTCTGGACTAACTTTATTTATTGGCTTACTTTAAAAATAATTAGTATAAGGATTATACTGGATGTTAATAGAGAACATGAATGTTATGATGCTCAATTATGGAGGGTGTTGTGTCTTTCTAATTTTTCATAAATAAGAAAGGTACATGTAAAGCCTAATACTCCTTTTCTCCTCGAGGGGATGAATCTATTTTATATAGTTGAGCCTATTGGATTTTCCTCTATGTCCTAGGCCCTCCAGCCTTTTTACTATTCAGCTATGTCTGGGTCATTGGTACAGTATAAAAATGTTAAAAAATTTATAGTAATTTATATATTTTTTATACTTACCAATGACCCAGACGGGGATGGCCCTCCCAGGAGTTGGGAACTCATACCTCCCCGCTGAGTACATAACGCTGACCAGGCACTGATTGTAAGAATGATAAATGGCGCCAATTTCGGGACCTTCTTAACACTGCGCATGCGCAGTAGAGGCGAAGTATGGAGAGCCATTCAGGACATGATTTCTTTGGCTTTAGATGCAAATTTTGGGGATTGGGGGGCAAAATATCTGTTTGGCCCTAGATTTTTAAGAGTTAGCACCAGCTATGTCTGGGTCATTGGTAAGTATAAAAAATATATAAATTACTATAAATTTTTTAACTTTCATCTTCTCCTCTGGAACTACTGAGCCAACGTGAACCAAACCTGGCAGGGATAGTCTATGGGTAGTCCTCTAGAAATGATCCTCATTTTATTCCCATGGGTTTGAAAACATGGCTGCCAGATTCATTCTTTGATTCTGATTGGTGGATTTTGAAAAATCTTCTCTGAAACCACAGGGCGAAATGTTTTGAAACTTTGCATGGTTGATGCCTGGACCCCCTCGACCAATGATCTTCATTTAATGTTGTGAACATAGCTTCAATTACAGCTTATCGTTACTATAGAAACCCTATGGGAAATCACATTTTCATCTGCTTCTCAGGAACTACTGAGCTGATGTGAACCAAACCTGACAGGGATAGTCTATGGTAGGTCCTCTACAAACGCTCCTTATTTTGTTACCGTGCATCGAAAAACATGGCTGCCAGAAGCATTTTTTGATTCTGATTGGTGGATTTTCAAAAATCTTCTCCTTTGAAACCACAGGGCTAAATGTTTTGAAACTTTGCATGGTTGATGACTGGGACACCCTCTACCACGATCCTCTTTTAATGTTAATCGTGTTGCAAACATGGCCACAATTGCATCTTATAGTTACTGTAGAAGCCCTATGGGAAATCACATTTTCCTGTTGTTCTCTGGAACCACTGGGCCGACATGAACCAAACTTCACATGAATGGTCTATAGGAGGCCTTCTACAAACGATCCTGTTTTTGTTCCCATTGGTTGGAAAATATGGCCACCAGAGACATTCTCTGATTCTGATTGATGGATTTTTCAAAAATCTTCCCCTCTGAAACTACAAAGTCAAATGTTTTGAAACTTCACATGATTGAAGACTGGGACACCTTCTGCCAATGATCCTCATGTAATGTTGATGTAATGTTGCAAACATGGCCACAATTGCAGCTCATAGTTACCATTGAAAGCCTATGGGAAATCACATTTTTATATGTAGTTCCAAGTGAGCGATTACAGGCTCTTTGGAGCCTCTAGTTTTCATTTTTTGTCATGAAAATTAATTGGCAGTTTTTTGTGAATAGCACCGGTTTTGGGCTGTTATGTTGGGTAAAGGGTTAAGCCAATTCCTGCAAAAAAAGAACATGATCACCATAAAAACATTATAGCTATCATTTTCAATCTGTACTTAGCATCATCTTAATTCCATTGTTGCCACTTCTCTTTCTTATTATGCTGCCAGGAAATACTTTTGTATCCGAAACAAAGCATTCATATGCATCGCCTTGACATAATGTAGGCCAGAAAGATGATTTCCACATCAGATTAACCTAAGTGCATCTGGCCTGTTCCCATTTTATTTTTCAGAACTGCCTTCAAAGCCAATCTAGGCAGATGTACATCCCACCAAATATAGAAAGCATCTATTCTGCTCGTTCCTGGACACCACCATCTGGAATTGAATTTTGGAATTGAATTTTGCATGCTTTGTATTATAATGTGTTGCAAATCTGTCAAGTGTATGTTTTCCCCATGTCTCATCCAAGAGAGAAAATACTTTACTACTTACATCATGTTTATTGTTGGTATACCACCTTAGTTTTTGCCTTTCCAGGCTTCTTTCATGTGATTTTAATACCCTATATACAGGTACAAGCTCTCTCCATGTGGAGCTCATAAACATTTCGTCATATGTCCAAGTACCTACCACTTCCATAAAGCTCCCCTTTATTACCATGTATCCATCATAACCTCTACCAGAGCCATCACTGAAATCAGTTTAATTGAACTCTGTCAACTTTCCAAAAATAAATTTCCTTCTTTGCTTCAGTGTCTACCAACACAGATCTCTTCCAGCTTGCTCGAATCAAAAGACAGGTAAAAACACAGCTGTACCTACCATACTATAAAGTGACACGATTTGACCGATTAGGGATGCTAAGTCTTTCGCCAGAATAGTGGTTGTACCACTGCAATTCTTTGCAACATATTGTCACAAGTGCTTACAGAGCTTATCCTTATGTATTTCACTTGCATACATCATGCCCGAATCGGTATGACACACTATACCCAACCAATTGACCACTGTTTTGGGGAGCCATATACTCTTCGATTCAGCAATTAAGAAACCCAAATCATTCAAATCTTGATTAACCAAATCGGATAACTCATGAGCTGAATCAAAGTCTTGGTCTCCACCAATGCTGCCATCTAAATACATGATAACTCTCCATCCACTTCTGCGCCAGTGCTTAACTAAACACCTAGTCACCTTAGTGAAAATATACCCAGTGTCAATATTCCAAAAGGTAAAACATTGAAGACGAAAAATCTTATTTGTGAGTCAAACATCCAAGAAAACCCTAAATATGTCCAATGCTCGGGAAAAATACCAATATGATGGTATGCAGCTTGAAGATCAAAAGTGAATGAAAAATCCCCCTTGTGAAACATTTTCCATGCTACAGCGGCATCCTCATAACAAAATTTGTTTTTAAATAAAAATAGATTGATATGTCTACATTCCAACACTAGACGCAACTTGGTGCTGTTAGTCGATCCTGTTAAAACATTAATGATTTAACGGTTCATTGAACACTTCAGTGATACAGCCTCTTTCTGACAAACTCATTATCTATTTCTCAACAAAGGAATTGTTATCTAAACTCGACTTGTTATTTTTCATCAACACCTTTGTCGATAATGATACTAACGGTGATTTATAACCATTCTCAATCACATCAACCACATAATCGCATGTACCAATTGCTTTCCAACAATGTATCTTTTTCCATAGACTTCAGACTGGGCTCAAAACAGGATTTAAAACATGACTCATGGTAGTGTTCAGACTACAATCGAAAAACAGCCCATTGAGTTTCAAAGATTGAATAGCCTCATCATTAACAGAATCTTCCTTAAAACATGATCTTTTATCTGCCAATAATTCTAAAAATGAATCGAATATACTTATCTTATTTTGTGTGGCCGCCATTCTGGCTACCGTACAATCATCTTGCCAATGTCCTGGCTTTCCACAGGCAAAGCACAACCCTGGTTTATGTTGTGTAACACGATTTGACTTTTTGCACGTTAATTGTCATACTCCCATAAGGACGAAAACATTTATTCGTTTTTCATTTTTGCTTCAATTTTCTCTTGGCTTGATTTTTTGCCTTCATAATCTGTTTTTTTTTGTCCTCTGAATTCTCAGCCAAAGAGTGAGACTCATATTCCATAACGGTCGACAATCCAAAATCTGACATGTCTGCCACTTTCATCAGCTTTTGTTGCCTGTTCAATAAATCAGTGCCTTCCATCACTTTTTCATGAGCCAACTGTATTTTGGATTCTTGAACACTGGTGCTGGTTAATAAACTGGTTAAAACTTTTAAATTAATAATATGTTGTTCTTCATTTCCCTTACTCTTGAAAGTATGTCCACTCTGTGAAATTTCTTGAAATTTTTCTATTTGAAATTCAGATAGTTGTCTCTGATTAGTTGAAATGTGCTCCTCAAAACCCGACAGCTTGCTAGAAATTAACAAATCCATCTGTGTAAGAATATCCTTCTGTTGAATGGCCACAGCTCTCTGAACTTCATTTTGTATCGAAGAGTGCAATGCAGGATCCATTATTATAAAACACAAAAACTGCAGTCTACCTGTTTCAGTGATGATTGCTAGAATGACTCTTCAGCTGATCATTCACACACTTTGCTAGAATGACTCTTCAGCTGATCATTTACACACTTAAACATCATTGAAGTGTCCGAGAAGATTATCTTGTGTTGTGTACTACTCAGCACCCAGATTGGGAACAAACCATCCGCTTAATTTAACCCTACCAAAATTATCGTACCCACAACACATTATTTTCTCATTACACTTCGAATGGCAGGAAATCATACTTAACTACTGTTATCAAAAATGGTGACCTCAACATGTATAATAACTTGATTCCAAATGAGAACTTGTAAAAAATGTTCTCTTTCTGAATCGAATGATCACACGTGCTGTTGCTAACCTCAATACAGATGTATATTTTGTCTAGACATTTTACTTGTATTGAGCAAAATACATTTTTTGTCATAAGATAAAAGACAATATCTCTCCGGAAGTGATGAATATTACATACAAGTTTACATCTCTATCACCACTGCATTTTTACCCTTTATCCAACACAGACAATATCAGTATTTTATTATTTTAAATATCATTTTGTTTAATTTTTTAAAAAACTTCAACAAAACCATATCATGTGGACCCTCTTTGGAACAAGCTTGATAAGCCGTTCCAATGAGGGATTACATGATATGGTTTTGTGGAAATTTTTTGAAAAATTATATTTTTCCAGCTGCTGTATTTGCATAGTACATGCGCAGATGCAGCCAATTCATTGAGTAAACAATATAAGATATCTGTTGTTTTTGAGTAGGTAGCAGAATTATCTCATAAGTGACTGCAAGGAAATCTAACTTTTCACTCGTGGTTTTCAGCCACTCATGAAAACTTATATTTCCTTGCTGTCACTCATGAAATAATTTGGTGCCTACAGGACTTATATTTCATCTAAATTTGGGAGAATCCATTTGGATTCTTGCAAAAATGGTTGCAAGAATCAATACCTGCTATGAGGGTGCCTGGGTCCCATGAGGCGACTATGGTTGAACCCCTGTTGTATACTGATAACACATGTTAACCCTTTACCCAACACAACTTTTTAATTTTTAAAACATCAAGTGAATTTTTAAAAAAATAAACAATTTTTACCATTATTTATTTATTTATTTATTGGTGTTTAAGGTCACATATTTCTGCAGAATGGCTAACCATGACCGTGACAGTTTTACGGGTGGAGGAAGCCGGAGTACCCGGAGAGAACCACCGAGCAACGGCAAGCAACTGTCAGCTCCTCAACATACCAACTCCACACAAGCAGGGTTAGCATTGGTTGAAGACAGGTGCACCATCGGCGTGCAGTACGCCTTAGTACACAGCGTCACCGTGCCGCCATGTGGGCAATGGGGGTGAAGTGTCTTGCCCAAGGACACAACGCAGTTGCCGCAGGTGGGATTCGAACCGAGGACCTCTCGGCTTTCAGCCTGCACCTCTACCAACTGAGCCACCGCGCCCCCAATTTTTACCATTAAAACCTTACAAATATGGATGTCATATTTGTAAGGGGACAGCCATATTTGTACAACTTTTGACAAGATGGCAGGATATTTCAGGTAATGTTAGCCTCGTATTTGTGAGTTTGCTGTTGCTATGTTAGGCAAAGGGTTAATTGGCACAATTCTTTTCACATGGATCCCAAAAGGTGTGCAGTGAGAATCTACATGGATTCTCACTAGTTTTGTTGCACAAATTTTTGCATGAATCGATTCTTGGATTCTCGTTGAAATGTAAGCCCTGTACCTACTCAAAACTGTAAATTTTTTTACTAGAACCAATGGCCCAGACATAGCTGGAGCAAACTCATTATTATCCAGGGCCAAACACAAATTTTGAACCCCACAACCCCCCAAATTTGCATACAAATCTGAAAATTCAAAGTCCTATCTGGTCTTCCATACTTTTGTACTGTGCATGAGCGGTAACCAGGAAGACACCGAAATTTGTGCCTAGCATCATTCTTTTGTTTGGCCCTAGTGAGTAAACATCTCAACTGACATCTGTGCTTTAAATCATAATCCTGAAGATGCCAGACACAAACCAATGATGGTTTTCATGGAAGCAACAGTGTAGCAGGATGTTGGAAGTGAACAACGATGGTTTTGGGTGTTCAGGGCTGTAACTTTATAATTTTTATAAAAAATTATTCATGTTTCCCATTTTCAGGATATGCGCCTGAATGTCGTCATTCTAACTATGACTCCACTGTTGTTTGTTAAGTGTTACTTCCCTTTCCTCTCCTGAACCCTCCTGTTAGATTCCCAAGCTCTTTCAGCTTTTTTATTGAGAATTTTTTATTAAAATTTCTTATGAGTTTAACGTGTATTACAGAATGGGTATTCCATTTACCCCCATGTTTAAGTCCTGATCGTTTGGTGTTTAGGATGTTTTGTTGTCTTGCATCTTCTACCAAATGCATTGTTAGCTCAACTTGACAAAGTCAAGCTGAGCTATTGCCATCACTTCTCATCCGTCGGCGTACATACGTACGTACGTACGTACGTACGTACGTACGTACGTACGTTAGTATGTTAGTACGTTAGTACGTACGTCCACAATTTCCTTTGGCACACCTCACAGGTCGCATTTATGATCAGATTACTTTGAAACTTGGCATGCTTGTTTGGGGTGACCTCTAGATGGGAGCTATCGATTTTCTTCAATTTCCGTCAAAAAATGTTGCCGCGGCCAACGTTCTTAGAACTTAGTTTAGTCAAACCACAATATTTCCCTTTGGCACACCCTACAGGGCACATTTATGATTTGATTGCTTTGAAACCTGGTATGCTTATTTAGGGTGACCTCTAGATGGGAGCTATCGATTTTCTTCAATTTCCGGCAAAAAATGTTGCCACGGCCAACGTTCGTAGAACTTAGTTTAGTCAGACCTCAATATTTCCCTTTGGCACACCCTACAGGGCACATTTGTGATCAGATTGCTTTGAAACCTGGTATGCTTGTTTGGGGTGACCTCTAGATGGGTGCTATCGATTTTCTTCAATTTCCGGCAAAAAATGTTGCCGCGGCCAACGTTTTTAGAACTCAGTTTAGTCAGACCACAATATTTCCCTTTGGCACACCCTACAGGGCACATTTATGATTTGATTGCTTTGAAACCTGGTGTGCTTGTTTGGGGAGACCTCTAGATGGGAGCTATCAATTTTCTTCAATTTCCGTCAAAAAATGTTGCCGCGGCCAACGTTCTTAGAACTTAGTTTAGTCAGAAGACTCAATATTTCCCTTTGGCACACCCTACAGGGCACATTTATGATCGGATTGCTTTGAAACCTTTCATGCTTGTTTGGGGTGACCTCTAGATGGGAGCTATCGATTTTCTTCAATTTCCATCAAAAAATGTTGCCGCAGCCAACATTCTTAGAACTTCGTTTAGTCAGACCACAATATTTCCCTTTGGCTCACCCTACAGGGCACATTTATGATTAGATTGCTTTGAAACCTGGTATGCTTATTTACGGTGACCTCTAGATGGGAGCTATCGATTTTCTTCCATTTCCGTCAAAAAATGTTGCCATGGCCAACGTTCTTAGAATTTAGTCTAGTCAGACCACAATATTTCCCTTTTATACAGGGCACATTTATGATCGGATTGCTTTGAAACCTGGCATGCTTGTTTGGGGAGGCCTCTAGATGGGAGCTATCGATTTTCTTCGGTTTCTGTCAAAAAATGTTGCCACTGGCAAAAAAAATGAATGTCTATGTTATGTATCCTTGCTATGTATAATTTCTGTATTATTATTTAGGGGTAATAATTTCTGAATTATTATTTTGGCTTTGTAATTTATTGTATCTACTATGAAAAATATTTGTTCCAAGTGTAAGTCCAGGAAATCTACCTCGGATTTACATGCTTGTTGTCTTGCCTGTAGTCACTGCACTCCTTCAAATACTTGTGCTACTTGTGAAAATTGGAATGCAAAACGTTGGAAGCGGGTGTCGACCTACATGGTGGGCAGTGAAGTTCCGATGCCAGAACTTTCACCACAGGCTAATTCTAGTCTTTAAGTCTCTTTTTCGGAGGAACAGGAACATGGTGATGGTACTTTGACTCCTGTCCATAACACGCTGCCGTCGTTGTGCTCTGATGAGCAAGCAGAGCTAGCTGTCAAGGTGCTGATGAATGTTAAGCAGGGAATAAGGCCTCTCGTTAGTGCTCTTAATCCTCTGCAGGCAGCTAGCTCGACCAGTGAAGCAATTCCCCAGTTAGGGGAAGCCGGGACTCTGAGTATGTCCTTTGTGGTCGAGGAGAGTGTAGACGTAGGTCGAGCGAGCACCTCAAAAACAAAAGCTCACCCTGCAACGATGGCAAAGGGGAATAAGTCTGCAAGTTTCTCAACAGGATGCTCAGCATGATCTGGGGTCAGATCACGAGTGGGAGAAACCTCTCCGTCCCATCAGCAGTCGAGGTCGACTGTTTTTGTCTTGAGAAACTTTAATGCATCTTGGTGTTCATCCATGCAAATGGGAGAGCCCTCTCCTTCCCAACTGCAGCCGGGTTGGCTGCTGTTATGGCTTCTCCCACGGCAAAGCACGTAAGACTGCAGACTAGCTGTCTGACTTTGGATGTTCCAGCTGTTCCTCGGAGACAGTCCCAGTCTTCACCACCGAAGTCAGATCAACCTGCAGCTAGTGGTTCAAGGCACATACATACGGGACATGCGTCGAAAAGATCTGGGGTCAGATCTCCATCCCGTGAGCAGCATATGGTGAAGAAGCAGAAGACCACTGCTCCGCAAGCCTCAGTCACGGACCTGCTGTCACAGATTGCGCAGCTTTTTGCAGCATCCCAGCAGTCACAGGTTCAGCCGTCAACAGACTCCGTTAGTAAGCTGTCTGACTGTGCTGGGTCGGTCCAGTCATCTGTTCATTCGGACAGTGTTGACCATGATTCTCAGATGGAACAGTCAGACGGTGAGATGGCTATGGAGGATGATTCTCCATCCCTCATGGAACAGCACATGGAGACTATGAGTTTTTTTTCGTCAGTTCTTTCCAGAACTTGTTCCATCTGAACAAAAGTCTGCATCAGCTAGGTGGAAACCGCTATCTTCCCTGGATAAGGGTACCATGCGGAGGAAAGCGGAGGTTCTTTCCTTCCCGGGTCAGTCTGCTCAAGTGTCGGAGGCCTCCTGTCTGCTTGACGACGCCACCTTTGGCCTAGCAAATAGTAAAAAGAAAGGCAGTTTCTTATCATCTGATTCTCTACAATTACCGTTTTCTGGATCACGTTTTATGAAAACAGTAGGAGAAGACTTCAGAGAGCGCCTCTCCGTTTGGTTGAGCAGACGTTGGAATTAGATATTTCAATGCCCGCTTCTTTCAATGTCTGTTCCGACATACTGGAATCTTCTGTTGATTCGAGTTGTGTGGTTCTGGATGCAATGTCATATGCAGACCATATCACTAGGGCTTTGGCTCAGCGTCTTAGCAGAAAGGATTTTGGCAACATTACTCCACCGCTCAGAGTCCTTTCTAGAGCATTCATGTCTGCCATGTATCACTCCGCCCTTTCAGTGGCTAATTTGGAATTGATTAGACATGACAGAGCCTTAGCATCGTCTACCTTGATTAACGATCAGGTCAAAAGCTCTATCAGAGTTTTGCTGGTTTCTGGTCATACTTCGTTTAATCTGAGAGAACGACTTTGTGGCAAGCTTAGACCTAAAAGACGCGTACTTTCACCTCTTGGTCCATTCGGCATTCAGAAAGTATCTTCGTTTTGCCATACAGGGAAAGGTTTACCAGTTCAGAGCGATGTTGTTTACTTTTTCTCGAAAGTTCTGGTAAGTACTGTGATAGTTTACTGTAGTACAGTTATAGTTTTAGTGTGTTACATTACATGTTAGGCCCTATCCCAATGTTCTTGCCCTAGTTGTGGAGTGGTATATCCACATTTAGGCTCTCTTGGGGTGCCCTCGGGCTCATTAGGTTCCCTTGGGGTACTTTGGCTGTCATCTACATTTTTAGAAAAATTTATTTTTCTGTTGTGTTGTTATATCCTATAATGTATAGTGTAGTTTTTTTTATACATTTTAGGGAGTGTTGAGGACTTATATTTTTTCCTATTTTCTTTATGTCATAGTGAGCTACGGTGAAGAATCAAACTTTGTGTG
The DNA here is from genome assembly GCA_031216915.1 of Pictodentalium vernedei. Taxonomy (NCBI): domain Eukaryota; kingdom Metazoa; phylum Mollusca; class Scaphopoda; order Dentaliida; family Dentaliidae; genus Pictodentalium; species Pictodentalium vernedei. The sequence continues at coordinate 476,562,895 of CM062297.1, read as the reverse complement.
GGTCTGTTAGGTCCTCTTCTGATCTACAGGCCTACTGGGCTTGTAGCCATTGCACATTTTTTCTAATTCTTATGCAAGGTGTGAATATTGGATAGACGTTCTAGATGGGCGTCAACATATGTTGTACGCAGTGAAGTTCCGATACAGAACTGGCGCTGCGGGATAATTATTTCTTTTTAGTTTCTTTTTTCAGAGGAACAAGAATATGGTTATGGTTCGTTGACACCTATCCATTCTGTGCAGCCATCGTCATGCTCATATGAGCAAACAGAGCTAGCTTTAAGGTGCTCATGATTATAAAGCAGGAATTTAAGGCCTCTAGTTAGTGCTCTTAATTCTCTGCTGGCAGCTAGCTCGACTGGTGAAGTGGTTCTCCAGTTAGAGCCTGGACACCGGGTAGGTCCATTGCGGTCAAGGAGAGTGTAGAAGTGGGTTGAGCGAGCACCTCAAAATATAAAGCTCACCCAGTGACGATGGCATGGAAGGGGTGGAATCTGGTCCGTTTTTCATCGGGGTCCAGCTGGAGAGCCCAGTCCGTCCACATAACAGTCGATGTTGACTGTTGCAAGTGTAGTTAGTCGGGGTGTTCGTCTGGATGAATGGGAGAGCCCTCTCCTCTCCCTGTTTGGCTTCCTCCTCTTTTGTCATGCAGACAGTGCACAGTAGACCGCAAGCTAGCTTTCCGACTTCTGATGTTCTGCATTTCCACGGATTCAGGTCCTTTCATCGCCACCGAAGTCGGATTTTCCAAAGCTAGCGCATCGAGGTATATTCAGTTGGGACACGCATCAATAAGACCTGGGGTCAAGTCATTGTCCCGAGAGCAGCAGGCGGCGAAGTATAAGCCTCGATATCGGACCTTTGGCAGCATGCTGATGCACATATTGTCTGTACAGCCGTATCGGCACACATGTGAGTATAGAGAGTAGTCGCAGGGTGCTCGTATACAGCAGTGAGTAAGGCCTTTGGCGCCTTATTTCCCTGACAGCGGCTAACTCGTCGGGTGGTGTGGTTTTCCATTAGTGAAATCATTATCACCGGGTTGGTCCGTTACGGTCGAGATTTGTGTTAGGGTATTGCGAGCACCTCAAAAAATAAAGCTCACCTAACGATGACGACACACAAGGGGATGAGACCTGTTGGTGTTTGTTGGAACACTCGTCATAATGAGCAGGAGAGTCCTCTCCATCCTGATAGCAGTCGGGGATCGACTGTTTAGGCTTCAGCAATGCACAGTGTGTCGGGGCATTCGTCTGAGTGAATGGGAGATCCCTCTTCTCCCCCCAACAGCAGCCGGGGTCGGCTGCTAGTTCCACTTCCCCCCTTCAGTCATCAGGACTATGTGTAGTTGACTGCAAGCTAGCTTCTGCCTTCACTTAAGCTTGTTTCTGCAGTTCCATGTATCCAGTTCCATTCATCGCTACTGAAGTCGGGTAACCAATTTTTTAGCTCATCAAGGCGTATTCAGTCGGGAGGTGCTTCGATATGACCTGGGATCAGGTCATTGTTCTGTCAACTTCAGATAGCAAAGTTACTGTAGTTTACTCCATTTTTTGCCTCGAGGATGGACCTGCTGCTGTAATTGTACAGCTTATTATACCCCTGCTTCGTACATCCGTCCGTCCGTACGTCTTTCCGTCCAGACAAATTCTTGTGTGCGCAACTCCTCCTACATTAATGAACCGAAACCTTCATCTCTACTAAGTGAACATGTGCATATTCCAAACTTTTTGATCTGCGACAATTTTAACCAGGTTATCTCTCTTGAACTTTGATTTAATATGGGTTTCTATATGAAATTCTTGTGTGCGCAACTCCTCCTACATTTATCAATTAATTTGGACGAAAGTTTACAGACATCATCACTACTAAGTGAACATGCGCATATTCCAAAATTTTTGAGCTGTGGCAATTTTAACTAGGTTATCTCCCATTAACTTAGATTTATTATGGGTTTCTACATGAAATTCTTGTGTGTGCAACTCCTCCTACATTTATCAATCAATTTGGACAAAACTTTTCAGACATCATCACTACTAAGTGAACATGCGCATATTCCAAGATTTTTGATCTGCGACAATTTTAACCAGGTTATCTCCCTTTGACTTAGATTTATTATGTCTTTCCGTTCGAACAAATTCTTGTGTGCGCAACTCCTCCTACATTAATGAACCGATTTTGATGAAACCTTTCAAACATCATCTCTACTAAGTGAACATGTGCATATTCCAAACTTTTTGATCTGCGACAATTTTAACCAGGTTATCTCTCTTGAACTTTGATTTAATATGGGTTTCTGCATGAAATTCTTGTGTGCGCAACTCCTCCTACATTTATCAATCAATTTGGACGAAAGTTTACAGACATCATCACTACTAAGTGAACATGCGCATATTCCAAAATTTTTGAGCTGTGGCAATTTTAACTAGGTTATCTCCCTTTAACTTAGATTTATTATGGGTTTCTACATGAAATTCTTGTGCGTGCAACTCCTACATTTATCAATCAATTTGGACAAAACTTTTCAGACATCATCACTACTAAGTGAACATGTGCATATTTTTATACTGTACCAATGACCCTGACATAGCTGGTGCTAACTCTTAAAATATAGGGCCAAACACAAATTTTGCCCCCCAATCCCCAAAATTTGCATCTAAAACCAAAGAAAACATGTCCTGAATGGCCCTCCACACTTCACCTCTACTGCGCATGCGCAGTGTCAAGGACGTTCCGAAATTGGCGCCATTAATCATTCTAAGTTTGGCCCTTCATCAGTTAACATCTGACTGATCTTTGTGCTTGTAAATCTCAGTTTAAATGATGCCAGACACATAAATATTAGTGAAATGGTGATTCTAAGGAGGATAGAGAGGGAGGAGAGGAAAAATGTGTGACAGAATATTATCAGGGCTGTAACTTAAAATTTTTTTAATTAAATTATGTTAAGTTACCTATTTTCGAGGCAGCAGCCATTTTGTTGTCATTTTGGTTATTTAGTTACACTGATTTTTCAGTGTTTTCCTCTCTCCCTTTCCTTTAAGTCCCCTCTTGCTATTCTCCCATGCTTTTGGCATAGTTTCTGTAATTATTATTACTAAAATTTCTTGGGAATTTTAGCTGAATAACAGAATGAATTCTGTTCTTTCCCCATGTTTACGTCTTCACCTACGGGTGGTTAGGCGTTGTGTTCTGCATCTACCATCTGATGTTCTGCAGTTTCTTCCCTGGAAGTCTCTGTTTTGCTTCAGATAGTGTATTTTTGGTAACTGATTCCGGGCCTAGGTGCCTGGAGTCTTATTTTAGTGTTTTTACACTCATTGTTTACATTTACAACAGCCCTCTGTGTGAGGGGGGGATTTCTTGAAAATAATATCTTGATGTTATTTTAATCATAACTAGATACATTATTATTGTTCGTAAGTGTTGAATAAATTGTTTAAAATATTTTTAAAAATTTTTGTCCACACTTAGGCTTGGGATCCATTGGGGCTCAACGTTACTTTTCAGAAACTTGGGCTGTTCTGAAAAAATATTTTTTCAAAATATTTTGATTTCAATTATTTTTTTCTATATTAATGGATCATATTATTATTATGTATTTTGATTGCCAGGGGTTGGTGCGAGTACCAGGACTTTGTTTTCTTTTCACATTGAAAGGATTTTGATCAATTGTAATAAGAGGAAGTCTTCCTCTGACTTTTATAATCATTCTATATGTGGTCAGTGTACTCCTGTTCTGTATCGTATGATTTCGATGACAACATGGAAAGCGTATGTCACGGTATGTTAGTGGGGAATTGGACATTCCGGTCCTTCCCCCGCAGGGTCACTCTACTTTATCAATTTCTATTTCAGACGATCAAGATTAGGGTGATGTATCTGTGATGTCTTCCAACAGTGTGCCTCCGTCGTCACAATTAATGAAGGGCTAGCGGAAAAGTGCTCATGTAAATACGCCAATTGCCTAAGAGGACCCTAGTAGGTTCGACGGCCTTTGACGTCCGCTAGCTCGCCCGGTGTAGCGTCCATTCATCGAATGGTTCGGCAGCCGGGTTCGTCCGTTGCGGTCTAGAAGGAGTTTTGGGGTGATGCGAGCACTATAAATCAACCAAATGCACACCCAGTGACGGTGGATTAGAGGGAGAACGGAGGAAGCCTTTTAGTCCGGTTCATAGCTCGTTCTGGTCCATCCGGACGGCGAGCAAGAGAGGCCCCTCTCTCGTACAACAACATCTGGCCCCAGATGTTGTGGTACAAAATGTTTCGCATTTGGAGCATACGTCCGTCGCTCGGGACGCTCCGACATATAGTCAGTCCGGAGAGACTGTCAATAAGGCTTCCTCATTCTCATGGTAGCGCACACGACCGCTCTTGGCTACGTGACCTCGGATATCCAGTCAGCTTCGCCAGTCAGAGAATCATCGGCGACCAGGTCACACCATCCGGTAGCCAGGGTCACGAGGCCTGCAGACTCCGGACGTTCGCATAGGAAGGTGTGCGGGAGTCAACGTACACGGAGCTTCCGGCGGCAATGCATCGTAAGACCGCTACTGCACAGGCCTCGGGGACATACGTGCTTTCCTAAATAGCACAGCTTATCGCAGCATCCCAGCATCAACTGAATCTGTCGCATATGTTTTATCCGACGATGCTGGGTCGGGACGCTCCGCGGAAGCGGGTACGGACGTCCGAAAATTTCATCCAGTCCGACGGGATACCGAAAGGGATTCGGAGGATTTCGAGCTTTCCCTTTCGGAACAACATATGCTGTTGTGTATGTCATCTAACTTGATCTTCTACAGGTTCTTTCGTCGGACCAGAATGCTGCGATGCCGGATAAGAAACTGATAGCGTCGGTGGACTTAGAAATTTTTGGTTCGGTTCAGGGATATCGTCCCTCAGTTCCGACATAGTCCAATAATGTCACACAAACTTTCGAATTATTGAACGACGCTATATATATTATTATTATATGCTTGCTATTACCAAGCATTTCTGGTTTCTTGTTCGCAAAGTTACGGAGATGTCTTTCAAAAGTGTGCCTCTGTTGTCATAGTTAATGAAGAGCTAGCGGCAATAAGTGCTCATGGAATATGTCTATCGCCTAAGAGGTCCCTTGTAGGATCGACGGAGTGACATTCGCTAGCTCACCCGGTGTAGCATACATTCATCGAATGGTTCGGCTGCCGGGTTCGTCTGTTGCGGTCTAGGAAGGAGATTTGGGTGATGCGAGCACTATAATTACTTTAGTACTCACCCAGTGACGGCGGATTGAGGACAGATCAGTGGAAGCCTGTTAGTCCGGTTCCTGGCTTGTCCAGGTCCGTCCGGGCTGTGAGCGAGAGAGGTCCCTCTCTCGTCCAACAACATAGGGGACCGCATGTTGTGGTTCAGATATTTTACATTTGGAGCATATGTCCGTCGGTCGGGACGCTCCGTTATATTGACAGTCCGAGAGACTGTCGATAATGCTTCCTCATCCTCACAGCAGGGCACACGAACGCACATTGGCTACGTGACCTCGAGTATCCGATCAGTTTCGTCATTCAGTGATTCCACGGCAAATAGGTCACGCCATCCGGTAGCCAAGGGACACGAGGCCTATACACCCCGTTCGCTCGCATATTAGTAGTATGCACGGGGTAACGATCACGGAGCTTCCAGCGGCAATGCATTGTAAGACCGCTTCTCCACAGGCCTCAGTGACGGACGTGCTATCCGAGTTAGCACAGTTTTTTCGCAGCATCCCAGCAATCGACAGTTTCTTAGTCGAATCAGGAATTATCTGACGGCACTGGGTCGGTGCGGTCCGTGGTTGCATCAGGTACGGACGACCGAACGCTTTATAGGGTCCGACAGGATGGCGAAAGGGATTCGAAAGATTTCGAGTTTTCCCTTTCGTAGCATCGGAAGCTGCCATTCATATCTTCTGGCATTATCTTCCAGTGATTGTTATTTCGGACTACATTGCTGCGATGTTGGATCAGAGACTTATAGCGTCATTGGACACGGAATTTTGGATCGGTTCAGGGACATTGTCCCTGACTTACCGACACAGTCCAATAATGTCATTAGAACATGTGTATTATTTATCGACGCTATATATACATATAAGCCTGCTACCAAGCATGATAGTTTAGTTTCTTGTCCGCAGTGCTCATTTCTGCCTTTTTATCATTTATACGAATAATTTATTTTGGCAGAACAGGGCATACCAAGAGTTCATATGCGTCTAGACGGCGTGGTTAAAGTCTGGAAATATTCTTTTTCGCCGTCTATGTCTTTTCCAACCACAATGTTGGAAACGACAATGATGTCTAGTAGACTTAACTTAGACGCTTTATCATACGTAATCCACCTTAGGCTTACTGAGACGTTATCATTACGTCTTCAAGAAAAGAATTACGGGATGTTATCCTCAATGTGATTTCTTTTGAGGGCAGTAGTTTGTTCACGTATAACTCCGCCCTTCAGTGGCTGATTGGAGTTGGTTAGACGTGACGCAGCCCTAGCTACATCCACGCGCGTGGATAGTAAGGTGAAGAACTCTCTCAGAGTCACTTCGTTCTCGGAGAAGCTTCTCTTCAACGGCAACTTTTCAGCAATCCATGAATTGCTCGATTTACACGTTCTCTTGTCTATCTAGTGTTGCAAGAGATTCAGACTGGGGCAAACATTCGGTGGTTGACTCAGAGAGTGCCACTGCAGTTGCCGGATCCGAGTTTTATAATTATGACGGTTGCCAGTCAAACAGGTTGGGATATAATATTGATCCCAACGGGTTCGAAGTGCCAGGGTCTTTGGGTTCCGCAGTCTCTAAGCAAGCACTTATCTTCCGCGGAATAATGTTTTTTTAGGCTTGCTTTATGTCATTGGATGAACATTATTCAGAAACGCATGTCCAAATCCTGTCCGTTAATTCGACAGTAGTGGCGTATCTCCGGAACCAGGGAGGCACTCATTCGTTTCCGTTATTCAATTTAATGGAAGAATCCTTCTGTTTGTTATAGTACACCAAGTTCTGCTTCGGTCCATCATATTCCGGGTCGTCTGATTGTTTTACCGGACTCCCGTTCACTTATGGGTCGCTTGTTGCCGTCAGAATGGACTCTCAACAAACAAGTATTCAATCAGATTTGCTATCAATGGGAGCGCCCAATGATAATTTATTTACGACACAGCTTGCTAATCAATTGCAGACGTATGTGTTTGCTTGTCCGGATCTCTGAGCTAATGTTGTTAACGCTCTATTGATCTAATAGGACCGAATGATAGGATATGCGTATCCTCCGGCGCTGTTGTTTCAGCAAGTATTGCTAAGATAAACAACCTCAATACATTTCTGTTGATAGCATCTCTGTCTTCACAGAGACCGTGGGTAAATTTACTCTGATGTCTACTGTGGGACTTAACGCGAAATCTTCCTCAATGAGAGGATCTTTTTTCGCTGGGTAAAATCGTGTCATCTTTATCACAACCCGCAAGGTCGCAACCTTCACGTATTCCGTTGTGTGGTCCATATTGCATTGTAAGCATTGTACTGGACGAGCTTTGGACGCGATTTCTTACTATAGGAGATCCTCTTCTTCGCTATTCTATGCGGCTAAAGTGGAGGCTCTTCCATCGTTGGTGTAGGGATCACTATGTTCATATTGTTGATCCCTCCATACTACTCATTGCAACTTTTTAGTATACTTGTTTGACAAGATCTACTGCAGCCTGTTATTATTAAGGTTATAGGTTTATGTTACCTCATACCTATGCACTCTATGATAGTTTACAATTGAGTCTTATGTCTCTTTATCTAAGTCAGTTAGTAACTTTTCGATAAATAGACTTAGAATCATTAGATTAAATTCCTATATGGAATTTAACTTTGGTTCTTATTTAGCGAAGTAATCATTTGAGCCTCTGGAAACAGTAGTTTTCAAATTCTGACCTTTTAGACAGTAATTCTGTTGGCTTCTCTTTTACTGAAGAGTCAGTGAGTTTCATGCACTATTGGTGGATGATTTTCACTTTCGTAGTTTCGGAATCACTACTTCCTTTACTATTTAGGTTGGATTTTTGCATAAGAGTTAGGCTCCTAATATCCGGAACCTATTGTTATTAAGGTCCTTCCGTCTTCGTACGGGCATAGGCCTTTACTCTGTCCGGTTAGAGTTTATGTATTTATAAACAGATATCTGTTTATTACTACGGGCGTAAACTTCTTCTGTCTTTGATGCCTATTAGAAGGACGTTATGCTCCATTCTATTGCTAATGGATTCAATTAACTATCGATACTGCTTATGGTATATCATTGACTCAGCAGTTGTGTTTGAGATTTCGGCTCATGAAGTAAGAGTTCTTCTACATCTTGGGCTTACATTAATAGTGTCGCTATTATAGATTTTTGAAGGCTGCTCATTGCACTCAGCTATCCACATTCATGAATTTTTATCTCAGAAATATTGAGTCCATTTCTGGAGGCCTCTATTGTTAGGTCTATTATCTACTGCTCAGAATGTCATTCACTTAGCAGTTGCTACTATAGCTAGGTAGGCTGTCTGTTTCGGCAGTGACTCCGTTCTGCTGCCCTCTTCGCTCTGGGCTATTTGACCCAGGGCAAGAAAAAGGGGGGGGGGGGGGGGGGAGGGTGTTCCCTTGGGTCACCTGTTTTACTATGAAAACAAGGGGATACCTCCTCCGGAGTTAGTAATTCTGAGCTGTTATTGGGATGGTTGTTTAGTGAGAAGTTTATGTTTTAAAAATTCATTCAAGTCTTAGTTTTTAAAGTATAGCTTTTGAATATAGCACGTGTCAATGGACATGATTATGCAATCCTCAGACACTTTTAAGGAGTATAAAGAGTCTCTATTCTCTAGACTTACTTTATTTATTGGCTTACTTTAAAAATTATTAGTATAAGGATTATACTAGATATTAATAGAGTACATGGATGTATGATGCTCAATTTTGGAAGGTGTTGTATCTTTCTAATTTATCATAAATAAGAAAGATACATGTAAGGCCTAATACTTCTTTTTCCCTAGAGGGGATGACTCTATTTTATATAATTGAGCGTATTCCATCTTGCTCTATGTCCTTGGCCCTCCAGCCTTTTTACTATTCAGCTATGTCTGGGTCATTGGTACAGTATAAAAATGTTAAAAAATTTATAGTAATTTATATATTTTTTATACTTACCAATGACCCAGACGGGGATGGCCCTCCCAGGAGTTGGGAACTCTTACCTCCCCGCTGAGTACATAGCTCTTACCAGGCACTGGTTATTAGAATGATTAATGGCGCCAATTTCAGAACGTCCTTGACACTGCGCATGCGCAGTAGAGGTGAAGTGTGGAGGGCCATTCAGGACATGTTTTCTTTGGTTTTAGATGCAAATTTTGGGGATTGGGGGGCAAAATTTGTGTTTGGCCCTATATTTTAAGAGTTAGCACCAGCTATGTCTGGGTCATTGGTAAGTATAAAAAATCTATAAATTACTATAAATTTTTTAACATTCCAAGATTTTTGATCTGCGACAATTTTAACCAGGTTATCTCCCTTTGACTTAGATTTATTATGTCTTTCCGTTCGAACAAATTCTTGTGTGCGCAACTCCTCCTACATTAATGAACCGATTTTGATGAAACCTTTCAAACATCATCTCTAATAAGTGAACATGTGCATATTCCAAACTTTTTGATCTGCGACAATTTAACCAGGTTATCTCTCTTGAACTTTGATTTAATATGGGTTTCTGCATGGTTTCTGCATGAAATTCTTGTGTGCGCGACTCCTCCTACATTTATCAATCAATTTGGACGAAAGTTTACAGACATCATCACTACTAAGTGAACATGCGCATATTCCAAAATTTTTGAGCTGTGGCAATTTTAACTAGGTTATCTCCCTTTAACTTAGATTTATTATGGGTTTCTACATGAAATTCTTGTGCGTGCAACTCCTCCTACATTTATCAATCAATTTTGACGAAACCTTTCAAACATTATCACAACTAAGTGAACATACGCATTTTCCCAAATTTTTGATCTGCGACAATTTTAACCAGGTTATCTCCCTCTAACTTGAATTTATTATGGGTTTTCAAATGGGATTCTTGTGTGTGCAACTCCTCCTACATTAATGAACCGATTTTGAATACATGTTGCACATTGTAAATGTGTTTTTCCAAATGTAAACCATATATGTGTGGGCTCTTTAAGTATTCAGTGCTGTTCTGTGGAAGGCCACATGCAAATACAAATTTCAACAACAAAAAATGATCTTTATGTATACATTTCCTTATGGCCTTCGCCTACATGATCAGAAGTGCATTCCTCTAAAAACCCAAAGCGGGGGTATTAATCACCTTCAGTGATAGTTCTAGTTTCATCTTCACATCAGCCATAGTGGCTAACGTAAGTCTCCTTTGAGTGAGCTTTCTGGGGCTGCAGATTGCTCTCAGAATCGGTCTTCATGGATAGGAAGATCACTAGCTGCATTAGCTAGGTTAAGACTGCTGTATTTTTGGAATAGGACCATTAGAAGGAAAAAGTATGTTTCCTTCTCGGTGTTGTATTCTTTGGCGTCAGAGGCATTTAGTCCTATTGTTGACGCCATAGTAGCCTTATGTGAATTAAGAGCGTTTTTTTCTATAACATTAGCGGCTAACGCCGTAAGTCTCCGTTTAGTGAGCTTTCCAAGGCCGTAGGTTACACCCAGATATCTGTCTTCATGCTCTTTCGGGCGGGCGGTTGGGTGGGCGGTTCTGGGCGGGCGGGCGGGCGTAAACAATTGGTTTCCGGATGATAACTTGATAGTGGTTCAACTCACATTCATTAAACTTCATACGTAGGTTGGTCTTGGTGGGAGGAAGAACCCTATTGATTTTGGACATGCTACGTCGAAGGTCAAGGTCACAGTGACCTTGAACATAGTAAATCTTAAACAATTGGTTTCCGGATGATAACTTGATAATCGTTCAACTCACATTCATGAAACTTCATAGGTAGATTGGCCTTGGTGAGGGGAAGAACCCTATTGATTTTGGACTCGCTACGTCAAAGGTCAAGGTCACAGTGACCTTTAACATAGTATATCGCAACAATTGGTTTCCGGATGATAACTTGATAGTGGTTCAACCTAGAGTCATGAAACTTCATAGGTGTGTTGGCCTTGGTGCGAGGAAGAACCCTATTGATCTTGGACTCACCAGGTCAAAGGTCAAGGTCACAGTGACCTTGAACATAGTATATCGCAACAATTGGTTTCCGGATGATAACTTGATAGTGGTTCAACCTAGAGTCATGAAACTTTATAGGTGTGTTGGCCTTGGTGCGAGGAAGAACCCTATTGATCTTGGACTCACCAGGTCAAAGGTCAAGGTCACAGTGACCTTGAACATAGTATATCGCAACAATTGGTTTCCGGATGAGAACTTGATAGTGGTTCAACCTAGAGTCATGAAACTTCATAGGTGTGTTGGCCTTGGTGCGAGGAAGAACCCTATTGACCTTGGACTCGCCAGGTCAGAGGTCAAGGTCACAACTCGACATTGGATCTGTGATCCTGAGCGGCATTTTTTTACTTTTATGTGCAGATTTTGAGGTTTATGTTTCTTTTCTTCCAAGTGGATATTTTTCAAGTTGAGTTTCACCTTACTGGCATATTGCCATGGTGGTTACTGTGACATTATCAGGGTATTTTTCTCAATTTTAACCTATTGAAACAAATGCGATACTTTTTTTTTACTTTTATGTGCAGGTTTTGAGGTTTGTCTTTCTTTTCTTCAAAGTGGAAACTTACCTTGTAGCATATTGCCATGGTTCCTATGTTATGTTAGCAAGCTTCTTAGGGGCTATTATTATATTATTTAACCCTTTAGCTGCTTATTTACTTTAATTTTGGACTTTTGTGTGCAGATTTTGAACTTTTTTTTTTTTTACTCCAGCCACCCCTTTACATTGGCCACCTGTTGGTGAGCCACGGGGTGCTGACACCCCCCTCTAGTTTTCTATCATTAGCAGCTAACATTGTAAGTCTCCATTTAGTGAGCTTCCAAGGTCGCAGTTTACACCCAGATATTTGTCTTCACGGATAGGAAGACCTTAAGCTGCATCAGTTAGGCTGAGACCACTGTCCCTGTGGACAAGGTATCGTTATAAGGAAAGAGGTTGTTCTTTCCTTAACCATGTTTTTTGTGTTAGTTGTCTGAGGCATTTAGCGATATTGATGATGCCATATTAGCCTAGTCAGCAATACTGAGCATTCTTTCTTGTGCCTGTCGTTAGTTCCGTTTTTCGGGAATACGTTTCCTGTAACAATTAGGACAAGGCACAAGGAGTTCATCTGGGTTTTTATGATCGGGTGCCTGAACTTAGTATTTCACTGCCCACTTCATTTTATGTTCAATCTATCATCGTGGATTATGATTCCACTCCGAGGATTATGGATATTATGTCTGTATGGTGTATTCTTTTGGGCCCTGGCGTACTGTCTTGATTTCAAGGGATATGGAGACACTATATTGTCGGGTGTATTCCTTGCAATAGCACCAAGGTCATCACGTTCCTCTCTGCCCTTTAGTGGCAACAAGGAGTTGATCAGACTTGATGGAGCCCTACAGTCTTATACTATTCTAGATGACTAGGATGAGAACTCTAAGAGTCGCACCAGGTCAAAAAACTGGTCATGCTCGGTTGTTTGACCAGTTATTTTGTTATAATAAGCTTCTATTCACTGTTAATGCTCTTTTATTGATAATAGCAGCAGGAGCATAACTTCGGGAATGTAGTGTGACGTTTCCTTTCTCCTATAGTTGAAAAAAGGAATTTTTTTGCAGTTTCAAGCTTTAGTATTACTTCACCAGCCATACTTACCTAGCAAGTCAAGAAATGTGGGTGGGGGTTTCGATCTATGATTTTAAGTCGACCCCTCCCCCCCCCCCCCCCCCTACACACACACTCACCATATGTTAAGAGGCCATTACAGGGCAGGACGTAGTTCTCTTCCTGTAAGCCTCGTACTCATTTTATTATATTCAAATCTTTCATTGCTCTACGATTGGCGAAAGGTTATTGCTCTAATGGCAACTTCAGGGGCACAACCATTCATTAGTTGGTTTGCAGCCTGCGGTCGTTCGATCATAGTTCGTATCCGAGCATGTGATTTTTGGATAAGTAACCGTTTTTGGATTCCAAATTTTTTCTTGGAATATATTCGGTTGGTTTTAGCTAGCCTTCGAGTAACCTGTGCGGCAGGCATGTCAGCTTATCTGGGCGACATTCACCGAATATGGCAATTAGTCGACTCTCGAGAAGTTCGTTCAGAGTCGGCTGCTTCTGTTATGGCATATGAGATTATTCGTCATGTTATAAAATCACATTAATGTCATTTGTATTCCTTCAGTTTCCTGGTTATATTTTGAATCGCTCTGATTACACCGATGATACAGGCTGTATTCAGGCAAGGGTAGATGTGGGATTCTGTAGTTGCATGGTGTAATATTTATTAATCATTATGCAGACGTATCTCTTGAATACGTAATCTTAAATTCGTGCTCAGTGTCAGTATAAGAGTTTATGAGATTTATGGGCTAATTGGAACAGTGATGGATATCCCTACAGACCGTCTAATCATATGTCCTCTCTATTTTTCTTCATTATTCAGAGTTGTAGATATTCATTCTCCAAACAGTCATTGTTTTTAACAGACCTAGGAAACAGTAATTCAAATTGGAACGGTCCTTGACAGGCTTTTTAATCATATCCCGTTCCAGGTTCTGAATCCAGTCTTCAACTGGAAGCAGTACACCAAGTGGAATCATACTCTCTCATTCTCGTAGATTTGAACAGTTACAGTTTGGAAGTTCATTTATTGGGAATTACTTGTACACCAGGATGTGGTCACTTGTTGGTTGGCTCTGAAGCATCTGAGTTCTCACAGATAACTTTCCATTGGGATTCGATTGGACAAGTTTGAGGTTATAACATATTCATATCTCTGGTTCTCATCCGATCTCCGTATTAACAATCTTCAGCCCAGTCAGTACCTTGACGTTTTTACTGCCTGGCTATGCCGGATGCCGTCTATATTTTAGAGGCTTTGATTTTATTATAAGATCTCCGCTAAGGAAGTTGGAGCTTTATCTTCGTCTTGAGTCTTGAACAGATGATTCGATTTAGTTTTAGATGTCTTAGGAAGGCTTCACAACTGATTCAATTTTGCTTTTAACCAGAAGCCTGTAAGTGATTATATATACTTCAGTCTTCCTTTTATTGCTCAGAGAGGAATCCTATATTAGGTTTCTTTTCTGATATTCTTCAGTACTGCTTTATCACTGATGCCAGGTTGCTTTCCTCTTTGTTTTGAAGTTTAATTTCCTTCAAAAAAGAAGGGGGGGGGGGGGAGAATAGTGGTTTCTCCTTACTTCTTCTGGCCTTATAGTAAGTGTGTAACTATGGGTGAAGCTGTTATTATCTATAGATAATACAGATCTGTTATATACAGCTCAGTGTGTTGCATTGTATACAGCGTGTGTCTGCGGGCGTTAGTCTCCAACTCTCGGACATGCTTTTCCTAATTTTAAGCATCATATTCTGGACTAGCCTTAAAATTGGGGCTCTTTACACCCAGTTAGCATAATCGTTTATGCTAAGTAATAAGGATTCACTTGGATATTGCTCCTTTTATTTTTATTGGTGGTATGTCCTTCTCTATTGTTGTGTAGAGAAGGATATATGTACTTCCTCATTTTAATCTCCTATTCACCTTTGGGAATCCTCCTGCAGGCTCAGGAGCTGAAATTTAGTCTGCTATTCCTTTAAGTCCTTGGCCCTCCAGCCTTTTTACTATTCAGTTCAGTCTGGGCCATTGGTACAGTAGAAAAATATGAAAAATTTATAGTAATTTGTATATTTTTTGTACTTACCAATGGCCCAGACAGGGATGGCCCTCCCGTGAGTGGGCACTCACTCCTCCCCGCTGAATTTTCTACTTTATCAGGCACATAATCTGGTAAGAATGATGGCTGGCGCCAATTCTGTCGCATCCTGCTTGCGGCGCATGTGCAGTGTATAAAGGTATGGAGGACCATATAGGACTTTAAATTTCTGGATTTCTATGCAAATTTTGGGGGTTGGAGTGTTCAAAATCTGTGTTTGGCCCTTAAAAGTTATGAGTTTGTATCAGCTAAGTCTGGGCCATTGGTAACTATACTACTCACAGTTTGCTAAGCACCAAATTTTTGACACATCATTGTGAAATTTGCTTGTGACATATTTGCGATATTTTTGGTGGATATGATTGAGGAATGTATTGAGATGGTCCTCAGTGTTTACATTAGCTCTCTTGACAGGCAGACTTTTCGTGACAGTCATGGAAAGCATGTACCCCTCAATTTTTATGATGTTTTTGTGTACTGTCTACATGTACATGACATGTGTAGGGTATTCAATCTTCATTTCAACACAAACCCTTGTGATTTAATGATTGAATATGGCAAATGTAAGAAGACATTTGTCTGAAGCAGAAATGTGGCAGGCTGTAGGGATGGTTGAGCAAGGGGT
Source organism: Pictodentalium vernedei (assembly GCA_031216915.1). Classification (NCBI taxonomy): domain Eukaryota; kingdom Metazoa; phylum Mollusca; class Scaphopoda; order Dentaliida; family Dentaliidae; genus Pictodentalium; species Pictodentalium vernedei. The sequence continues at coordinate 476,547,337 of CM062297.1, read as the reverse complement.
TACCCATCATCAAGTTGGTGAAGCCCTTGGTGTGCACCATACAGTGATCACCAGAGCCTGGGCAAGATTTCAGCAGTTTGGCACACCAGTAAGACGGCATGGTGGTGGCAGAGACAGGGCAACATCTGCAGCTGAAGACCTGTTTTTGATCATTCAGGCCCATAGGAACCGCTTTGCCACAGCAACCCAGCTTCGCAGCGACCTTCAGAATGCATCCGGGGTAAATGTTTCGACGTACACTATCCGGGGAAGGTTGCACGAAGGTGATCTCCGATCGAGAAGACCATGTATTCGCATTCGCTGTCCCAGAACCACCGCCAGGCACGGTATGAATGGGCCATGGCCCACGTTGGATGGACCAGAGAAGATTGGCGACCTGTCCTTTTTACAGATGAGTAAAGGTACTGCCTAGACCACACAGATAGGTGTTCTAGGGTATGGAGAAGACCAGGAGAGTGATTCCATGCAGCCAACATTGTGGAGCATGACCACTATGGTGGAGGGTCAATTATGGTCTGGGGCGGCATCAGCTGGGATGGACGTACAAAGCTCTGTGTCCTTGAACGTGGTACATTGAGTGCAGAACAGTATATTGATGAGACCCTGGATGTTCACGTGAGATTGTATGCAGGTGCAGTGGGTGATAGATTCATTTTGATGAACAATGATGCCCGTCCTCATGTTGCCCATGCTGTCAGGGAGTACTCGGATTGAGCGCATGGACTGACCAGCTCATTTTCGGGATGAGCAGTAGATGCAATTTCTTACTGCAGGGGGACCTCCTCTTCGTTAAACTATGCTGCTAAGTGGAGAGTCTTCTTCCATTAGTGCGTGGACCAATCGGTGGATATTTATGATCCATCTATACCTCCAATTGCCAATTTTTTTGTCTACCTTTTTGACGTATTAAAACTGCAGCCCATTACTATTAAAGTCTATAGGGCTATGCCATCAGCCGCATATGCTGATCATGATCATTTGGCTATTGGATCAGATCTTTCTTTATCCAAGCTAGTTAGAAACTTCTCAATCAATAGACCTCTAACCTTAAGATTAATTCCCAAATGGAATTTAGCCTGGGTTCTTCTGTAGTTACAGGAAGCTCCTTTTGAGCCATTAGATGAAATTGATTATGTTACTTATAAAATGGCCTTTCTCTTATCCTTTGCTTCTGCTAGAAGAGTTAGTGAACTTCAGGCTTTATCAGTAGAAAATTCTTATTTCCGTAGTATGGGTAATACTATTACTCTTACTACAGAGGTGGGCTTCTTTGCTAAAAACCAGATTCCGGACAGGTGGTCTGAGCCTTTTGTTAATAAGGCTTTACCATCTTCGGACAACCTTAGACCAGTGTTGTGTCCAGTAATAGCTTTTTGTACTTATAAGCATCACTCTAGTTTCTTTAGAAATGGAAGAAAGAGATTTTTTCTTTCTCTTATTCATAACAGAAATGTGATATTTCTGTACATTCGGTTGCCAGGTGGATTCAATTGGCAATACGTACGTATTGCCTATGAGAATCTTTCTTCAGATCAGCGTTCTGTAAATAAGATTTCAGCTCATGAAGTTAGTGCGTTGTCTTCTTCTTGGGCTTATTCCAATAGTATTGCCATTACTGATTTAATGAAAGCAGCTTACTGGACAACCTTCTACTTTCACCAAGTTTTATCTTAGAAACTTTGAGTCTATTTCTGGTGACCTTAGATCCTTGGGTTTTCTTTCTGTTGCACAGAATGTTGTCCATTAATGTAATATCTTTTAGATGTTTTAAGCAACCCGCTCGAGCACTGATGCCGGTCCACTGCCCTCTTTGTTCTGTGGATTCTTCCTTCAGAACAAGGGGAAGTTGGGGGGAGGTGGGTGGGGGGGGGGGGGGGGGGGGGATGGTGTTCCCTTAGTATCATCTGGCTTTACAGTGAAAAGCAAGGGAATGCCTCTCCCAAGGACAGTAGTCGGGGGTGGGTGCTGAGTGATTTTAATGTGTAGCTCGGTATGAAGCAACAATATTGCCTTATAATGTTTTGTTCTTTTAAAGTGTAGCTCGATGTGAAGTATTATGTATATGTCACATGTCATACGAACATTTATATACAATCCTCAGACACTTTTAATTCAGTATAAAGCATCTTATTCTCTGGATTAGCTTTATAATTGGTTTCCTTCACTGAATTAGCAAAGGGTTATGCTGGTATTAAATAGAGAATTTATTATATATTACTCCAGTTTAAATTGTTGGTGTTATGTCTTTCTCTGTTATTATAGAGAAAGGCATATGTAATTCCTCATTTATCTCCTATTCTCATATAGGAGTCCTCCTTTCAGAGTTATTATTGTTTCCTTTAAAGTCCTAGGCCCTCCAGCATTTTTACTATTCAGCTAAGTCTGGGACATTGGTTCTAGTATAAAAAATAGGAAAAATTTAAAGAAATTTGTATATTTTTTATACTTACCAATGGCCCAGAATGGGATGGCCCTCCCATGAGTGGGCACTCATACCTCCCCGCTGATTTATAACATTTAGCAGGCACAACTAGAAAGCATGATGATTGGCGCCAATTTTGGTGTCTTCCTGGTTACCGCTCATGCGCAGTACAAAAGTATGGTGGACCAGATAGGACTTTGAATTTTCGGTTTTGTATGCAAATTTTGGGGGTTGAGGGGTTCAAAATTTGTATTTGGCCCTGGATAATAATGAGTTTGCACCAGCTAAGTCTGGGCCATTGGTAAGTATAAAAAATATACAAATTACTTTAAATTTTTCATATTTTGACACATAGCCTTCAGCTGCCAATGAAAACTTATCTTCCCTTGTAGTCACTCAGGAAATATTTCTTTAACCTACTAGTACTTAAAAGCAGAGATAGTCTCTACATATTTGACATTCTTAGTTGAGTGGTAACAAATAATATTAAAAATTGAGATGTATTGAAAATAAAATTGTATTTTGTGGAACTGGACATGCCTATCAGGCAAGATACTGATTTATATCAATCATCAATTTTGCTTCAGGAATGTTTACCAGTTGATGCCGACCATGAATGGATCCAAAAAATATTTTCACCTTGTGGGAACATTACGTATATAAGCATACCAAAGTTCAGGTCAACTGGTGAAAACAAAAGATTTGGTTTTGTTGAGTTTGAAACTGTGGAGGCTGCAGAGAAGGCTTGTGAGGTAAAATTGTAAAGTAAAGGAAGGCAGGAAGACAGCCAATCTGGCTATGCCTCTCCCTGCTGGTATACTTAAGTAACTTATTGGTCTGAAACTTATTGGTTTGATTTCTGTATTGTGATTTGTACATTATATGTAAATTGTGTTTTATTTTCTGTATACTGGTGAAATAAAATATATCAAATATCAAGTGTATTTGGCAATTCTTTTTTTCCTTTTTAGCCTGACTGTTTGCAGTGAGGGTTTTGGTTAAAGTTTGTGGTTAAAGTTTTTTTACTGAAGGTTCAAGTGTTTTTGTTTTTTTTTCCCCCTGTTTAGTCATGACTTTTGTCTGTCCTTCTGTTATCATTTGGAGTTTTGGTTAAAGTTTGTGGTTAAAGTTTTTTAGTCAACCTTAATGTGTGTTTTTTTGTTTTTTTTCTTTTAAATTAATATTATTAATGGTTGTATCATTCTCATTATGTTTTTATTTGTTTTATGTTTCATGTTATTTTGGGAAATATTTAACCCTTTTTTGTATGGCAATTTAACTTACAACTTCCAGGTTAAAGTTTTTGGTTAAAGTTTTTTTTTTGGAGGGGTGTGTTTTAAAATTACACCTTTAATTCTTCAAACACTTTAGTAGAATGTCACTGCTTTTAAACATGTTTTCAGACTTACTTTCTTTGTATTTGAAATTAGGCTTTGCCATATACTTTCTTACTCTAATTCTTGCATGATCAATACAACTTAATGATTGCATTTACATCAGTGATTTCTTTTATCGGTTTTAGGATTTATTGAACCCTTTTTTGCCAATCAATTTTACTTAGTATTCCCACCTTAAAGTTTTGGATTAAAGTTCTGCTTTTCAAGGTTCTACCTTTCATTCTCCAAACACTCTTACATCGTCATTTCTTTTTTTCATTTCGGGCAAGGTCTACTGAAGCTGTACAGTAGTTTCAAATAATATTGGCATTAATTTAACCCTTTCACTATGTTTTTCGAACTTAGTTTCTCTAAATTTCAAATTAGGCTTGTACAACATACTTACTTTTTATCCTGTCCCACAAGGGAGGGATATAGCACAGAGCTCGCTCCGTCTGTCTATCTGCCAGTCCGTCTGACCATCAATCCGTTCGTCTGTCTAAACATTATTTATGCTATAACTTAAACAAAAGTTAACAGATTTCAATTCTTTTCAGCACATGTCTCTTGGTCAAGTTTGATGACCACAATTATCCAATGAAAATTGTTGAAGTTGCTCCCTACCCAGTCCCCGCCAATTAGGCATTTTTTTTGTCTTTCTCCCAATATGCATTTTGATTTATTTACAGTCACTACATGCGTAACTTTTTTAAACTCATGTAACACCCCCCCCCCACCCCCCACCCCCCCCCCCCACCCCCGGGGCAATTAGGCACTTTTTTTTTCTTTTGTCAAAAATTCATTTTTACAGTTTTGCTTAAAGTTTGTGGTTAAAAACCCAGACAAACACCCCCACCCCCTCCTCACCCCCTGGACAATTAAGCACTTTTTTAGCTGCGACTAGCAGCTCTATAAGTGGCAATATCGGTCTGTCTGTCGGTCGGTCGGTCGGTCGGTCGGTCTGTCTGTCTGTGACCAATGAGTTTCAAAACTCAATAACTTTTGAAATACTTGATGGAATGACTTTATATTTGGCATGTAAGTGTATCTTATTGATGTCTTGCCACTGTTTAATGCATGTGTTGTTCCAAATATTTTTTCTTGGAGTTATGGTCCTTGATGAACTAAGAATTTTATGAGTATCGAGTTTGTAAAAGAATAACTTTCAAACTACCTTGTGGAATGACTTCATATTTGATATGCAAGTGTATATCATTCATGTCTAGCCCATGTCCGATGCAAATGTTGTTCCAAATATTTTTCTTGTTTTTTTTTTCACCATCACCTGTAAATTGCCCCTGAGAATACTTTTTGGACTTGCAGATTGCTCTACCCGTTGCAGCTATGGCATCGATGTCGCAATTTTTTCTTCTTTTTTTTCTTTCGTCAAAAATGCATTTTCACAGTTTTGCTTAAAAGTTTGTGGTTAAAAACCCAGACACCCCACCCCGGGGCCAATTAGGCACTTTTTTTTTCTTTCGTCAAAAATGCATTTTTACGGTTTTGCTAAAAGTTTGTGGTGAAAAACCCTAGACAACCCCCCCCCCCCCCCCCCCCAGGGCCTATTAGGCACTGGGTTGTCTTTTTCGTCAAAAATGCATTTTTACAGTTTTGCTTAAAGTTTGTAGTTAAAAACCCAGACAAACACCCCCCCCCCCCCCTCCCCCCCCCCCCCCCCCCCCCCCCGGGGGCCAATTAGGCATTTTTTTTTCTTTCGTCAAAAATGCATTTTAACAGTTTCACTTAAAGTTTGTGGTTAAAAACCCCGACAAACACCTCCACCCCCACCCCACCCCCTGGACAATTAGGCACTTTTTTTCTTTTGTCAAAAATGCATTTTTACGGTTTTGCTTAACGTTTGTGGTTAAAAACCCAGACAACTCCCCCCCCCCCCCCCCCCCCCCTTCCTGAGCCAATTAGGCACTGTTTTTTTTTTTTTTTTCAAAAATGCATTTTATTTTTACAGTTTTGCTTAAAGTTTGTGGTTAAAAACCCAGACAAACACCCCCCATGCCACCCCCACCCCCCCCCCCACCCCCACCCCCCACTCCGGCAAGTAAATAGGCACTTTTTTTAGCTTACCTGACTGAAAGTCAGGGTGAGCTATTCTTATCACTCTTCGTCCATCGTCTGTCGTCCGTCGTCCTGCATGAAGGTGGTGTTTGAGCCTCTTTCTCCTAAACCACTGGCCACATTTTAATTAAATTAAATTTCATGTAAGTAGTAGTTATATAGGGACATTTTGCTTTTTATGCAAATTAGGTTTTGGCTCATATTGAGCAGAGGTGTGGGGAAAAAATGGCCAAATTTTTTGAAAATCTTCTAATGAACCACCAGTAGCAGAGACTTGATATATGGTATACAGAGTCCTTTTGAGGTTTAGAATCAAGTTTGTTCAAGAGAAGTTTATCGGGCATTATTTGCCTTCATTATGGGTGGGGCAAGATTTTTAACCACTCCCAAAATTTCTATTTTCCAAACCGAGAGGCAGATTTGAACCAAATTTGAGATGAGGGCTTATTGAGTCATAAGTACTTAATTTGTGCCCAAATTTGTTTTCCTGTCACCCCATGGGAACCGCAGGAGCTAAAAGTAGAAAAAAATTAAAACGCCCATATCTCCAAAACTACACGGCACTGAGAATTCTTATTTGGTGTGAAGCTTCCTTAGGACCAACAGAATGGAATGGTAAAAAAAATTGCTATCGGTTTTATCATGGGGTACTTATTGGGGGCTTTGAAAAGGTGCTGAGTCAGCATTTTTTAACACTGTGGGTAATGGGAAAAACATGTAAGACTACTTTTCTCCCAAACCACTGGTCCAAAAGCTTTCAAATTTCACATATAACATCTTTGGAAGATTGTTTCACATGTTTATTGAAAGCAATCGCCTGGGTCCAGATTTAGGCTGTCTATGGGAGCCCAAATGTTTAAATTAGTGCAGTATGAGGAATATTCTTTAAAAATCTTCTTCTTCAGATCTACCAATAAGAATCTTTTGATATTTGGTATGCAGCATCCTTAGGGGGGTGAGATTCAAGTTTGTTCAAGCCAAGTCCCTGGGTTTATATTTAGGCTGAAAATTTGGGACCCCGTTCCGGACTTAGAAATTTTGGACCAAATTCCGGAAATTTTTTTTTGTTTTTTTTATGCATTTCGGTCAATTTTAAGAGAAAAATTTTTTTTTTTTTTTATATTGAAAATTTGGGGTCCGGGTGGGACTTAAAAAATTTTGGACCAAAATCCAGAATTTTTTTTTTGTTTTTTATGCGTTTCGGTCAATTTTAAGAGAAAAAAAATAAAAAATTTTACACTGAAAATTGTGGGTCCGGGTGGGACCAAATTCAGGAAATTAGTTTTTTGGTTTTTTATGCGTTTTAAGAAGAAAAAAAAATTTTAGGCTGAAAATACATTGTTTGGGAAAAAAGTCTGTTTTTTATGCATTTATCTAAATTTTGGGACGTAAAAGTGCAGGAACTGAAAATAGAAGGAAAATCCTGTATATTGTGTGGGCACAATCGCTTCATCAAGTTGGTATATGCTTTTCTTAGGAGGGGCAAATGCAGCTTATTTAAGTCAAGTCCCTGGTTTGATATTTAGACTACCATGTCAGGTGAGCGCCCTCAGGCCCCCTGGGGCATCTTGTTTCTTTTTCTTTTCTTTCGTCAAAAATGCATTTTTATAGTTTAGTTTTGCTTAAAGTTTGTGGTTAAAAACCCAAACAAACACCCCCCATGCCCCCCCACCCCGGGACAATTAGGCACTTTTTTTTAGCTCACCAAAGGGCGCTAAACTTATCACTTGCCATCTGGCATCCAGCGTCGTCCATCTGGCGTCGTGAACATTTTTCAAATGACTTCTCCTCTGAAACCGCTAGGTCAATTTGGTCGAAACTTGGTATGGATGTTCATTACCATATGTCAATTTAAGTTTGTTCAAATGAAATGGACATGCCCATTTGGGGCTCCATAGAGGGCATAACTCCGATAGCACCCTATGTATATTAGAGAAATTACTAAAGAATCTTCTTCTCCAGCACAAATGGGCAGAATCATTTGATATTTGGTATACAGCATTATGGGGTGGATCTGATTCAAGTTTGTTCAAATCGGCCCCCTAGATTCATATTTGGGCTCACTATAGAAGCCCGAATTTGAACTTAGTGCATTTCAGGTTTAATTTCTTAAAAAATCTTCTTCTCCAGATCCAGCAGGCAGAATCTTTTGATATTTGGTATGCAACATTGTGGGGGTGGATCTGATTCAAGTCTGTTCAAATCAGCCCCCTAGGTTCATATTTAGGCTCAGTACAGGAGCCCAACTTTGAACTTAGTGCATTTCTTAAAAAGTCTTCATCTCAAGATCCAGCAGGCAGAATATTTTGATATTGGGTATGCAGCATGCTTAGGGGGGGAGATTCAAGTTTGTTCAAACCAAGTCCCTGGGTTCATATTTGGGGGTACTGTGGGAGCCCGAAGTTTCTTAATAAATCTTCTTCAGATCCAGCAGTTGGAATGTTTTGATATTTGGTATGCAGCATCCTTAGGGGGGTGAGATTCAAGTTTGTTCAAGCCATGTCCCTAGGTCCATATTTGGGCTCACTGTGGGAGCCCAAATGATAACTTAGTTCAAAATGAGGGGGCGCGGTGGCTCAGTTGGTAAAGGTGCAGGCTGTAAGAGAGGTCCTTGGTTCGAATCCCAACTACGGCAACTGCGTTGTGTCCTTAGGCAAGACACTTCACCCCCATTGCCCACGTGGGGGCACGGTGATGTTGTGAACTGAGGCGTACTGCACGTCAATGGTGCACCTGTCGTCAACCAATGCTAACCCTGCTTGTGTGGAGTTGGTAGGTTGGGGAGCTGACAGGTGTTCGCCGTTGCTCGGTGGTTCTCTCCGGGTACTCCGGCTTCCTCCACCCGTAACCATTGTGCAGAAATATGTGACCTTAAACACCAATAAATAAATAAATAGTTCTAGAATTTTCTTTAAAAATCTTCTTCTTCAGACCCAGCAGTCGGAATGTTTTGATATGTGGTGTGCAGCATCCTTAGGGGGGTGAGATTCAAGTTTGTTAAAGCCAAGTCCCTGGGTTCATATTTGGGCTTCATGTGGGAGCCCGAATGATAACTTAGTTCAAAATGAGGAATTTTCTTTAAAAATTGTCTTCAGATCCAGCAGATGAATGCTTTTGATATTTGATATGCAGCATCCTTAGGGGGGTAAGATTCAACTTTGTTCAAGCCATGTCCCTAGGCCCAGATTTGGGCTCACTGTGGGCACTCAAATTGTAACTTAGTTCAAAATGAGGAATTTTCTTTAAAAATCTTCTTCTTCAGATCCAGCAGTCGGAATGTTTTGATATTTGGTGCGCAGCATCCTCAGGGGGGAGGGGGAGATTCAAGTTTGTTAAAGCCAAGTCCCTGGGTTCAAATATGGGCTCCCTGTGGGAGCCTGAATTATAACTTAGTTCAATATGAGGAACATTCTTTAAAAATCAGGGGTTTTTTTTAGATTCACCAGTCAGAATTTTTGGATATTTGGTGTAAGCTTTTCTAAAGAGGAACAGATGCAACTTGTTGAAACCAATTCTCTGGGTTGATATTTAGGCTACAATGTCAGGTGAGCGCCCTCAGGCCCCCTGGGGCCTCTTGTTTCTTTTTCTTTTCTTTCATCAAAAATGCATTTTTACAGTTTTGCTTAAAGTTTGTGGTTAAAAACCCAGACAAACACCCCCCATGCCCCCCCCCCCCCCTCCCATCCTCACCTTGGGACAATTAGGCACTTTTTTTCTTTTTCTTTTCTTTCGATAAAAATGCATTTTTATGGTTTTGCTTAAAGTTTGTGGTTAAAAACCCAGACAACTCCCCCCCCCCCCCTCCCCCCAGGGCCAATTAGTCACTGTTTTTGGGGTTTTTTTTTGTCAACAATGCATTTTTAAAGTTTTGCTTAAAGTTTGTGGTTAAAAATCCAAACACCCCCCCCACCCCCTGAACAATTAGCCACTTTTTTTCTTTCTTTTTTTTTTGTCAAACAGACAAACACCCCCCACCCCTTGGACAATTAAGCACTTTTTTTCTTTCGTCAAAAATCCATTTTTACAGTTTTGCTTAAAGTTTGTGGTTAAAAATCCAAACACCCCCCCCACACCCCCTGAACAATTAGGCACTTTTTTTCTTTCTTTTTTTTTGTCAAAAATGCATTTTCACAGTTTAGCTTAAAGTTTGTGGTTAAAAACCCAGACACCCCACCCCCGGGCCAATTAGGCACTTTTTTTTTTCTTTCTTCAAAAATGCATATTTAAGGTTTTGCTTAAAGTTTGTGGTGAAAAACGCAGACAACCCCCCCCCCCCCACCCCTCCCAGGGCCTATTAGGCACTGGTTTGTTTTTTTTGTCAAAAATGCATTTTCTCAGTTTTGCTTAAAGTTTGTGGTTAAAAACCCAGACAACCCCCCCCCCCCCCCCCCCCCCCCCCCCCCCCGGGGCCAATTAGCCATTTTTTTTTCTTTCGTCAAAAATGCATTTTTACAGTTTTGCTTAAAGTTTGTGGTTAAAAACCCAGACAAACACCCCCACCCCACCCCACCCCACCCCCTGGACAATTAGGCACTTTTTTTTTCTTTTGTCAAAAATGCATTTTTACAGTTTTACTTAAAGTTTGTGGTTAAAAACCCAGACACCCCCAATTAGGCATTTTTTTTTTCTTGCATCAAAAATGCATTTTTACTGTTTTGCTTGAAGTTTGTGGTTAAAAACCCAGACAACTCTCCCCCCCCCCCCCCCCCCAAGGCCAGTTAGGCACTGTTTTTTTTTTTTCGTCAACAATGCATTTTTACAGTTTTGCTTAAAGTTTGTGGTTAAAAACCCAAATAAACACCCCCCCCCCCCTCCCCAGGGCCAATTAGGCTCTTTTTTTTTCTTTCGTCAAAAATGCATTTTTACAGTTTAGCTTAAAGTTTGTGGTTCAAAACCCAGACAAACACCCCCCCCCCCCCCCACCCCCACCCCCTGGATTTTTACAGTTTTGCTTTAAATTTGGGGGTAAAAACCCAGACAACCCCCCCCCCCCCCTCCCCCCCCCCCCCCCCCACTGGGAAAAATGCATTTTTACAGTTTTGCTTAAAGTTTGTGGTTAAAAACCCAGACAAACACCCCCATGCCCCCCACCCCCCACCCCCACCCCCCACCCCCACCCCGGGCCAATTAGGCACTTTTTTTTCTTTTTCTTTTTTTTTCGTCAAAAATGCATTGGTTAAAAACCCAGACAAAGCCCCCCCCCCCCCCCCACCCGGACCCCCACCTCTGCACTCCCCCTCCCCCCACCCCCACCCCTCCCCTAAATAAACAGTTCTTTAATTATTTGACAGAAACCAAAAGTTAATGGCCGGACGCCAGATGACACCAGATGACAGATGGACATGGAGAAAACATAATGCTCCTCCGAGAGGTTCTTGGGGGCATAAAAATCTATATGCAAAAATTTAACGGAAATTTTCTTTTTTTTCAGTCAAAATTTTCATGTTTTTCTCGGACTTAGTAAATTTTAAGTTGTAAAACTTTGTGTTTAGGTGAGTTGTGTTTCTATGTGTCTTTCCAGGCGATTAATATTCTGCACTTGGGTTACTGAACTCCATTGCAGTAATATTTAACCCTCATTACATGCATATTTGAGGCTGATTTTCTGCCAAAACTTGTTGTAGGAATTAGCGTTTAGGTGTTGTAAAAATTTGCGTTAAAGTCAGCTTTTGTGCAGATTGTGATGCCTTCACCTCTCATTACTGTTTATTTTCTCATTTCAATAACTACTTTATGTATTAACCCTACTGTATACAGAAGTTTAACTGATTTCTTTTCTTTTTTTCAATCACAATGTTCACGTTTTTCTCTTACTTACTCAATTTTAAGTTCTAAAAGTTTGTGTTAAGGTGAGTTCTGTTTCTATGTGTCTTTCCAGGCAATTGATATTGTACACATGGGTTACTGAACTACATTGTGGTAACGTTGCACCCTCATTACATGCATATTTGAGGAATTTGAGGGGGATTTTTGGGACTTATATTCACTTTCTTTAAAAAAAATGTTTTTTTAATTTTTTTTTTATTTAATACTTTCTCATACTTGTTACTTGTAACATTAAGGCTTATTTTTTTAGTTGTTGATGTGATGTATTTTTGTTGGGACTTATAGTCACTTTCTTGAACAAATGTTTTTCCGCAACTCCTCTTTAACCAATGAATGTACTTCAGTTACAATTTCAGTGATTCTTCATTACATAATGCCATTTTGCACGTCCTATTTTATTTTTTGATCTGATGTATTTTTATTAGCTCACCTACTTCTATTACAAGTGGTGAGCTTATATGATGACCTCGGGCATCAGCGTCGGCACCCGGCGTGTCCAATATTGTAAGATTTAATGTTAAGGTTATTTTTTCAAAGATCACTGGCCTCAGGCCTTTCATATTGCATATGTACGTTGTAGGCGACTATCAGCACATTATTAGTCCCCTACGGGAACCGTAAGGGGACTATAGGATTGCACTCTGTCCGTCTGTCCGTCCGTCCATCTGTCTGTCTGTCCGTCCGTCCGTCCATCCATCCGTCCGTCCGTCCATCTGTCTGTCTGTCTGTTTTTTATGTTACCACCTCTCCCTCCAACATGCTTTAAGCTACACCTTTCATACTTGATACATGGATAAAGGGTTCTGAGGGGATGATGCACGCTCAACTTTTTTTTTTCAAAATCCAAGATGGCAGAATGGCAGCCATTTTTGTTGTGTTTTTTAAGGTCTCGTTTCCTATTAAAAGGTCATTTCCGAGGTTATTGGATATCCTCAGCCAAATGACTATTTTGAGCTATAGTTTTAGTTTATGGTGGTGTGGATTTAGTAAATAATTCTCATTAATGGTGATATGGCCAAAATAATCTGTTGATGGTCTTGATTCAAACTGTGTATTGTCAAGTGCATTTCAATTGGGGGTCAAGGTCACATGGAAGTGTTAAATGACAAACCCAGACCTGTTTGGGACCTGACAATTTGCAGTTTACAAATGGGACAATTTTTGTGTAAATTTGCTTTGAGAAAGCCTTCTGAAAAAATGAATAAGAAACCCATATGTTTTTTATTTGTCAGAATGATCATGTTATGCTGTAAAATCCCCAGGGGAGGAATGAGGAATTCCTATAACACAGTTTTATCACTATCGATGCACGAAAATTGGAGATTTATCCCCGAAATGAGAAAATTTTGACCATTTTGAGTCATTTTTTTAGCCATCAGCTGTGTCATTCGGCTGAGTGTATTTGAGTGATATTGTAAGATTTTTGTTGTGTACAGTTATCTCCAGAAAGGGCCATATTCAGAGCTTCCAGAAACTATATACATTGTGAGTATTGTGAATAGGGGAGGTAATTTAAATGCGAAATATCCTCGGCCGTGTTAATCAGAAGCTGAACATTTCTTGAAAAGCCAACATTTTCACCTGAATAACTGTAACGAGACCTTAAGTAGAAAACAGCGTTTGCTTTCATTGCAATTTCTGGCCTCCAATCTCCATAGCAACCAACTGTATTAGTGGGAATATGTTGTAGGATAACTAAAAGAAATATTAAAACATATTTTTCTTTTTTCAGTGGTACCCTCTACAGATATAATTTCCTGGAAAGTTCTCCCTCTTGAGGTATTTTAAGTCCAGTAAAGGTGTTATCAAGAGAGTTATGTAGGTTTTTTAACACAATTTTATTTGAAAATGCTGTTTACTGTTACAGTCATATGGAGAACTCTTTCTAAGAACTTTCCAGAGAATTATCAGAGTGTAGTCTGATTAGTAGAGATAATTTGGGACTGAATATTCTTAATCGTTACATTTACACAGCTCTTTTCAAATAGCATATACTTCAAATGTCAGTCTTTTGGATCAGGTCAGGAACTGAAATGGGTCTATTTTTAACCCTTTAGCAAACACAATGTATGCTATGCAGGAAAATGTGGTTACAAGAGATTTATAGAATTTTTTCTTTTATGATTACATTATATTATAATTGATAGAATCAGTGAATGATGCTTAGCCAAATGAGGAAAGTGACTTGAGAATGCTGTGGAAAAGAGTGGGTGCGTGGGGACTGAAATATGCATTTTGAGAGAGGATGCAGTTTACAAATGAATGTAATTTCTGGGGTTTTTCTTAATTTTATCGGGGGCGCAGTGGCTCAGTTGGTAGAGGTGCAGGCTGCAAGCCGAGAGGTCCTCGGTTCGAATCCCACCTGCGGCAACCGCGTTGTGTCCTTGGGCAAGACACTTCACCCCGATTGCCTACATGGGGGCATGATGACGCTGTATACTGAGGCGTACTGCACGTCGATGGTGTGCATGTCTTCAACCAATCTAACCCTGCCTGTGCTGCGGTGCAGCGTTCAGAGTTACGATGTTGGAGAGCTGACAGCTGCTCGTCGTTGCTCGGTGGTTCTCTCTGGGTACTCCGGCTTCCTCCACCCGTAAAACTGTCACGGTCACGATTAGCCATTGTGCATAAGTATGTGACCTTAAACACCAATAAATAAATAAATAAATCTTAATTTTATCAGTTAATGAGTGATCCTGATGTAGCTTTTGGTGCTGAAAGTGACTGTGCACATCAAAAATAAATCATCCATCACCATTGGTTTAGTCTGATCATTGGCCAATATACCAACACAGCTGCCATGATACCTATTGTCCATGGTGTTACAGCTGTGCATCCAATCTAAATTGAAATCTAACTTCCTTCTCTCAGGTTAAAGCATACTGCCTTTGTAGAATAGGGGAACCACTGGTGTTACATGCTTCCATCTAATGCAAAATTTACTCTACAGAGCTTTTATCAGAGTCAGAAATGTGAAAGAACAGGCCTTCTCTCACTGAACATTACTGCGTAAAGAAACGTAAAGAAACTGGCTGTCAGAGTGCTCGGTCTGCCGCTATCCATGGGGCTTAAGGGCACTAAGTTAACAATTTTTTCATATGTGCCATACATCATTTTTCTCACAATTAAATACAGATGCACATTTACTGTTTCTGAGAGTGTGAAGAATTTTTTATTTTTCACTTACGGTCTCGTTTCCTATTAAAAGGTCATTTCCGAGGTTATTGGATATCCTCAGCCAAATGACTATTTTGAGCTATAGTTTTAGTTTATGGTGGTGTGGATTTAGTAAATAATTCTCATTAATGGTGATATGGCCAAAATAATCTGTTGATGGTCTTGTTTCAAACTGTGTATTGTCAAGTGCATTTCAATTGGGGGTCAAGGTCACATGGAAGTGTTAAATGATGAACCCATACCTGTTTGGGACCTGACAATTTGCAGTTTACAAATGGGACAATTTTTGTGTAAATTTGCTTTGAGAAAGCCTTCTGAAAAAATGAATAAGAAACCCATATGTTTTTTATTTGTCAGAATGATCATGTTATGCTGTAAAATCCCCAGGGGAGGAATGAGGAATTCCTATAACACAGTTTTATCACTATCGATGCACGAAAATTGGAGATTTATCCCCGAAATGAGAAAATTTTGTCCATTTTGAGTCATTTTTTTAGCCATCAGCTGTGTCATTCGGCTGAGTGTATTTGAGTGATATTGTAAGATTTTTGTTGTGTACAGTTATCTCCAGAAAGGGCCATATTCAGAGCTTCCAGAAACTATATACATTGTGAGTATTGTGAATAAGGGAGGTAATTTAAATGCGAAATATCCTCGGCCGTGTTAATCAGAAGCTGAACATTTCTTGAAAAGCCAACATTTTCACCTGAATAACTGTAACGAGACCTAAGCTTTTTTCCTCTATTTTCATGTTACCCGCCCCTCCCACCAACATGGTTCAAGCTACACTTTGCATATTTGGCACATGGATAGAGGGTTGGGAGGGGATGATGCACGTTCAATATTTTTTTTTCAAAATCCAAGATGGCGGCATGGTGGCCATTTTTGTTGTGTTTTTTTAAGCTTTTTTCTCTATTTTATGTTACCACCCCTCACTCCAACATGGTTCAAGCTACACTTTTTATATCTGGTACATGAATAGAGGGTTGTAATGGGATGTTGCACGTTCAATATTTTTTTTCCAAAATTCCGTCTGTCTGTCTGTCTTTATGTTACCACCTCTCCCTCTAATATGCTTCAAGCTACACCTTTCATATTTGGTACATGGATAAATGGTTCTGAGGGGATGATGCACAGTCAATATTTATTTTTCAAAATCCAAGATGGCAGAATGGCAGCCATTTTTGTTGTATTTTTTAAGCTTTTTTTCTCTATTTTATGTTACCACCCCTCCCTCCAACATGGTTCAAGCTACACCTTTCATATATGGTACATGGATAAAGGGTTGTGAGGGGATTATGCATGCTCAATATTTTTTTTTCAAAATCCAAGATGCTTATATACATACTCTAGTGTCTTCTGTGACAAAAACACCTTATGTCACAAAAGCGCCGTAGGGGACTAATACCACCTCGGTGGTCAAACACTTGTTTAACCCTGACCTTCTACGATTATCTTTCAAATTTCACCTACAATTTTCAGCCAAAACTTGTTGTAAGAATTAGCGTTTAGGTGTTGTAAGAATTTGCGTTAAAGTCAGCTTTTGTGCAGATTGTGCTGCTTTAACTTCTCATTACTGTTGATTTTCATATTTCAATAACAACTGTATGTATTAACCCGACTGTATGCAGAAATTGAACTGCAATTTCTTCTTCTAAAATAAATTTATGAAAGCCTTTCCTAATTCTTATTTATGATTTAATATCTGGCCTCACGATTCATATTCTTAATCATAAACATTTCTAAAAGAAAAAAATGCTTTTATATCCAATGATTCTATGTTGAATTGATATATAATAAATGCAGAAATATAGACTTTCCAAAGCCATCACATAAACCACAATCATTTGATGCCTAGTTATTAATGATGTATATTAACTAAATATTAGGCATGTTACATTGGAACAACATTATCAAGTGCGAATGTAGGTGTTTTAAAATGAAAAACACATAATTATTTTGACTTGAAATTAATTTTAGTTTCATTTGAACAGGAAGAAAAATCAAATTCAAATGTAGGTGAGCATTGGGATGAAACATCCCTCTTGTTTAATTATGCATTGTTGGTGCCTTGAGAAAGCTTCCTTTCAATTTTGGACCAGTCCGCTGATTCAAGATGGCCACCAGTGGCCAGTTCATTATGGCTGCCATCTTGAATTTGGTTTCTGTCCAATAACTAATGAATACTGAGTCAAATCAGGTTTTTTTTTATGCATTATTGGTTCCTGCAAGAAGCTTCCTTTTGATTTGGTTATGCCCTCGAGACTTACATTCCCTTTTATGACACTGTCGGGGGCATATGCCATGCTTTGCATTGCTCTTGTTTGTTTCTGTGCAATAAATTGAGTTTCCTTTTGCATGTGAAACTAAAACCTCATACACAGATTGCTTATCATGTGGTACTGATTGGGATTGTTTTGGGTCAATAGGTCAACGTCACTCTTTACAATATATATGTACGATACCTGGATTAATGTATTCCTACACTTGATTATCTCAGTGTTGAACTAAAAACAGTAACACTTGAATGAGTTTGAAAACTGGTACAGTTCGGCCATATCGAACAGGTGGGTGGGTGGGTGCGTTGTCGAGCAGTCATTCATCTCCTTTCTTCTTAGCACTATAACTTGAACAAATAGCAATGGATTTTGTCAATATTTGGTATGTGAGATATTCTTAATGTCTTGAATGGGTTTGAAAACTTGTGTAGTTTGGCCATACTGAGCAGAGTTATGGCTCTTAATTAGTTAATATTTGCCTGTTTTCAGCTCATTAGCATAACTTGCACAAATATTAATCGATTTGGTCAACATTTGGTATATGAGACTCTCTTAACATTGTCTTGATTGAGATTGAAAACTGGTGCATAGTGGTCATACTGAGCAGAGTTATGGCCCTTGATTAGTTCATTTTTGACTGCTTTTAGCTAGTTAGCGCGATAACTTGAACAAATATCAATGGATTTGGTCAATATTTGTTATGTGATACTTTCTTGTCTTGAATTAGTTCGAAAACTGGTATGATACGGCCATACTGAGTGGCATTATGGTTAGAGGTGCCACAATTATTGATTTCAATAATCGATAATTGTTTGGTAATAATCTATGATTATCGATTAATCATACTTTTTCTTGTTGGTCTAAACATTTCTTTAAAACTGCTCAGTATAGACCCCTAGTTTGGGACAGTGATACTGACCAGAATCTTTCATGATTGCTACCAGCCTGTGTATAAGATGCATATTCATGCCTCCGAAGTTCAAAAGGTTTGTGCTACATATTGGTAAGAAGAGTAAGAGTTTACAACTTTTTATATTCCCCGCAATGAGTTGTGGGGGAGTATACTCAAATCACCTTGTCTGTCCGTCCATAGACATAATTTTGTCCCGAGATTTTCTTGAACGTTTATGGACCAATCTGCTCGAAACTTGGTATGAATGTTCACCACCATGGGAACCTGTGCACCTGTGATTATAGTTCCGGTTGGATTATTTCTGCCAGAATTATGTCCCTTTTCGACTTGAAAAAGCTGGCGTGGTATTTTGTCCTGAGATATTCTCAGATGTTTATGGGTCGATTCCTTTGAAACTTGGCATGGATGTTTACTACCATGAGATCCTGTGCCCCTGCGATTATAGTTTGATTGGACATTTTTGCCAGAGTTATGCCCCTTTTCATTTTAGAACGCCTGAATTGCCCAGAATTTTGTCCAGAGCATTTCTCAGATGATTATGGGTCGATTTTGTTGAAACTTGGTAAGGTTGTTCACTAGCATTGGAATCTGTGCACCTGCAATTAGAATGTCTGAATTTTGTCCTGAGATTTTCTCAAATGTTTATGGGTCGATTTCTTTGAAACTTGGCATAGATGTTCACTACCATGGGAACCTGTACACCTGTGATTATAGTTTCAGTTGGACTTTTCTTGCCAGAGTTATGTCCCTTTTCATCTTAAAATGCCTAAATTTTGTCCGGAGATTTTCTCAGATGTTTGTGGGTCAATTCCTTGGAAACTTGGTAAGGATGTTCACTACCATTGGACCTGTGTACCTGCGATTATAGTTTAGATTGGACTTTTTTTTGCCAGAGTTGTGCCACTTTTTGTCATAATCATGGCGGCAGGGTATGGACAGGCCCATCTGGACAGTCACACCTCTAGTTAGTTTTTATCACGAAGAATTACAGAGAATGAAGTTGAAGAGGAAATGAGAGTTGTGGTTCTGTTGTGGATATTAGTGTTTGAATAATTCAGTAATTTGTTTTATTTTTTTTCAAATGAACAGTTAAGACTTACATATTTAGAAACAATAAATTACTAAAATAACATTTGTGGAATTAATTGAGTTTTATTGTCTGCATAACATCCGAAACAAACAAGGAGGTGAAAGAACAACACAGTCAGGCGGCCACTATCCTATTTCATGTGTAATCTGAAAAATATTTGTATCATTCCTTCATGACCTTTCGACATGAATATTAATTATCTAAACTCTCCTAAATATGTGACCTTAAACATCAATAAATAAATAAATATCTAAACTCTTCCATAACTCCAGCCAAGCATACTTATGAATATTAATATGTGTACTGTTGGTTGATGAAAACTGAAGCATTTTGTAACACAATGCTGTTATTATTGTCATCAAGTTCTGACACTACTTGAGTTTACTTGCATCACTCCACTGAAAATCAGCTTGAAACAACCTCTGTCAAATTTCCTGAGTGATAAATAGAGGATATCTAGTGTTTTTGAGTGGATTCCGAAAATTATCTCATGAGTGACAGAGACAAATGTTTATTTTTCGCGAGAGCTTGCCCAAGGGAAAATAACCATATTTTTATACAACAACCAATGGCCCAGACTAGCTGGTGCTAACTCAAAAATTAATCCAGGTCGAAACGCAAATTTTGCCCCCCAATCCCCAAAATTTTTATGCAAAACCAAAAATTCAAGTCCTGTCTGGTCCTCCCTACTTTCGAGATCTGTGCATGCACAGTATCCAGGAAGGAACCGAAATTGGTGCCAATCATCATTCTTTGTTTGGCCCTAAAGTCAGCAACATTCAACTGACATCTGTGCTTTTAAATCTCATTTTTGAGGATGTCAGACACAAATCAGTGGTAAAATTGTTGGGTCCAAGGACATAAATGGATGATGGAAGTGAACTACGGTGGTTTGGAACGTTCAGGGCTGTAACTTTATAATTTTTATCAAAATTATGTGCCACATATTGCTAATGATTTATCCACTGTTTGTTAAGTGTTCCTTCCTAATCCATCCTTGATGCCCTCCTGTTAAACTCCCAAGCTTTTTGGCTTATTTTTATCGAAATTTTTTATTAAATTCTTGGGAGTTTAACGTGTATTACAGAATGTTTATTCTGTTTATCCCCATGGTTACGTCCTCACCCTAGGGGTGTTGGGTTGTTTGGGTCATGCTTCTATCCGATGTATCGTTTTGTCTTCATTTGAAGATCTTGCTTTACATCGGGTAGCTTTAAAATCTGTTACTGACTTTGGGCTTTTTTTTGTTCTGTGCCTGATGTCTTGTTTCCATTTTTTCCTTGACGTTGTTTACATTGCCAACGTCCTTACATATATGTAGTATATAGTTATTATTACTGTAGGATTGTTGTAAGATACATGTTTTAATATTCCGGTAGTGTAGCAATAATTTTGGGAATTTTGTCCACACTTAGGCTCTATCGGGATACCCTTGGGCTCTTCATGTTCCCTTTGGGAACTTGGGCTTTTGTCAAAATTTTTTCGAAAGATTTTTTTAATTTAATTTTCCGATTTCAATTTTGATTGTTGATTATTATGTATCTTTATCATGTATTATTTTGGAGTTTGTTGGAGTTCTATCGACTTAGTTTTGATTAAATATGAAAGCTTATTGCTCAAAATGCAAGGCGAGGAAGTCTTCCTCGGATTTACATGTGTGTTGCCTTGCTTGTAGTCGATGTACTCCTACAAATTCTTGTCCTACATGTGCTGATTGGGATGACAAACGTTGGACATTGGACATAGGTGTCACCGTATGTTGTTAGCGGTGAGAGGCTGATGCCGGTTCTCTCAGCGCAGGGTCACTCAAGTTTTTCAGTTTCTTTTTCAGAGGAACAAGAACATGGTGATGGTTATGTGACACCTACCAAAAGTGTGCTACCATCGTCGCGTTCTGATGAGCAAACAGAGCTCACTGCTAAGGTGTTCTTGAATATAAGGCAGGGATTAAAGCCACTGAGCAGTGGTTTTTATCCTTTGCCATCAGCTAGCTCGACCAGTGAAGCGGTTACTCCGTCCGTGGGAGCCGTGACACCAGGTATGTCTGTTGCAGTCGAAGGAAGTGTAGTGGGTAGAGGGAGCACCTTAAAATCTAAAGCTCACCTAGCGACGACAGAACTAGGGAAGAAGCCAGCAAGTTTTTTGTTGGGAGGCTCGGCGAGATCTGACAAAACCGTGAGCGGGAGAGGTCCCTCTCTAACCCAGCAACATCTGGGGCCAGATGTTGTTATGAAAAACTTGTGCAGGCTGGAGCATACGTCCACACCTGCCACTCGGGACGCTCCATCTAGACTGCAGCCAACCTTGTCTACAGTCACAGCTTCTTTCGCTACGATCATAATGGACACACGACTGCATCCTTGCTACCCGACTTCGGATATCCAGCCAGCTGCATGAAGAAGGGACCACTCTTCGCCCATGAAGTCAGACCATCCAGTAGCTAAGGAGACAAGGCCTTGATCATCAGGACGTTCGGAGAACAGATCCATCTCCGGGACTCCATCCCAGGAGCTGCATGCGGCTAAGAAATGGAAAACCGCTGTTCTTCAGGCCTCGATGATGGACTTGCTGTCACAGATTGTGCAGCTGATCGCAGCATTCCAACCAGCAAGTGCAGAAGCAACCTCCCTCAGACTCAGTATCTGAGCTGTTGTATGGTGCTGGGTCGGTCCAGTCGTCTGTTCACGCAGATGTAATGGACCGAGTTTCGCAAATGATTCACTTGGATGGTGAAATAAGGAAGAGGATTACTCTTCCCTTTCAGAACAACACATGGTTGCGATGGATTTCATCCATCAATATTACCCTGTATTTGTTCCACTGAATTAAACTGCTGTGACAACAAGAGAGAAACTGTTGTCGTCTTTAGACGCAGACTTTATACGGAGGAAGGAAGAAGGTCTTTCTTTCCCGGTTCAGTCTAGGCAGGTGTTGAAGGCCTTCGGCCATGTAGACAATACAATATTTAACCTCTCGAGTGTGAGGAAAAAAGGTGGTTTCTTGTCAACATCTTCCATAAATATACCGTTCC
This sequence comes from Pictodentalium vernedei, assembly GCA_031216915.1. NCBI lineage: Eukaryota > Metazoa > Mollusca > Scaphopoda > Dentaliida > Dentaliidae > Pictodentalium > Pictodentalium vernedei. The sequence goes on along the minus strand of CM062297.1, from coordinate 476,525,150 downwards.
TTGGACCACGTTCATTTAAAATGGTTGGAGATGTTCAGAGAGCTCCATTGCGTTTGGATGAGCAGGCCAGGGATTTAGATATATCCTTACCTGCCTCATTCAATATTCGCTCAGATGTAATGGAAACTGCAATTTCATCAAATAGAGTGAATTTGGATGCAATGTCCTATGCAGATCACCTTACCAGAGCTATGGCGCAACATCTCAACGGGAAAGAATTTGAGGATGTGTGTACCTCTCTTAGAGTTCTTTCCAGGGCAATCATGTATACCATGTATAACTCCGCCCTAACAGTGGTTAATTAGGCGTGATGTTGCCCTTGCATCATCATCACTTATAGATGACAAGGTGAAAAGCTCTCTCCGGGACGCTCCGGTCTCCGGGTTGCTCCGGTCTCCGGACATACTATTTTTGACAACAAGCTTTCATTAGTATACGAACAAGCTACTAAGAAAGCATCCAGTGCTCTGCTATTGAAGTCGGCATCTCAACAACTCGCTTCAGCAGACCGGAGTGAGGGAGGACGTTCCAAATCAAAATCAAAAGGGAACTCCTCACAAGGGTACAAGAAACCCTCATACAATTACTCCGGAGGTCGTCAAAATATAGCAACTCGGGAAAGGGGCATCTGATCGGGACTATCGGTCAGATGCCCCTAAGCCGATGGGGCACGGTTCTTTGCTGGGAGGACGTAGTTTCTCCTCCCGTAAGCCTTGCAAGTCCTACAGGTGATGTTCAAGACCTCTATTGTTTGCCACTTGGCGGAAGGTTATCAAACTTCACGAGAAACTGGATAGCAGTCTCGGAAGATTAGTGGGTGTAGTCTCAGACAGCTTACGGCTGTCAGTCCGAGCAAAACCCCCACTAACGAGAAGTCCGCATTGGACAAATCTTCCGCCGGATCCTTTCAAAAGAGAGTCTCTCCTAGTGGAGGTACAGGCTCTCTTATTAAAGGAAGTAATAAAGGTCGTCGAGAATCAAAATTATCCGGGTTTTTATAGTCACCTGTTCCTCATACCAAAGCCAGATGGCTCGTTCCGACCGGTAATAGACTTGAGCTGGATAAACAAGCTTATCATGGTTCTAAAGTTCTATATGGAGACCATTCGGTTGGTAAGAGCGAGCATTCGAGTGAACGACTATGCGACAAGCTTAGATCTAAAGGACGCTTACTTTCATGTCTTGGTACATCCGGCATTCAGAAAGTACCTGAGGTTTGCCATACAAGGGAAGGTTTATCAGTTCAGAGCAATGTGCTTTGGTCTGAACCTGGCTCCCTGGGCATTCACTCGAATAATGAACTCGGTAATACTTCTGAGCTCATTCGTCTGCGGTAACGTCGGCTTACTTGGATGACATTCTGCAGAGATACGGCAACAGAATTATACTTCAGAACGATGTTCAGAGTCTGCTTCTATTACTCTGACATCTCAGTTTCTCGATCTAGCTCCGTCCAAGTCGTTCACTCACTTGGGAATGAGCTTCAAGACTCACAACAATCTAGTTCGTCTGCCATTACCCAGACCGAAATTAGTCAGTTGATATGCTCGCTTTTGTCTACACTTAGACACATTAACAGCAAGGGAATTCATGCGACTGATGGGGCTGTGCAGAGCGGCTGCAAATCTTATTCCGATGGGCCACCTACGCATGCGTCCCCTCCAGATATTCCTTACTCAGAACTGGAGTGAAGACGCATTCGCTCGAAAGCAGTATTGTTTTAACGGACCTGGTAAAACAGAAGGTTCAGATTTGGGCAGATCTTCAGTGGTTAACTCAGGGAGTTCCACTGCAACTGCCGGATCCGGCTTTCACGATTATGACGGATGTGAGTCAGACGGACTGGGGTGCGACTCTAAGTCCCACAGACTTGAAGTGTCGGGTCTTTGGGACTCTTGGTTCCTAGAGAAGCACATAAACATCAAAGAGATGATGTCAATATGGCTAGCACTTCAACATTGGGTTCGCCTAATAGCGAATGTCCTCGTTCAGATCCTGTCGGACAATTCGACAGTAGTTGCTTACATCACGAACCAAGGCGGCACTCATTCGATTCCGTTATGTGAATTAACATAGAGGATTCTCCTCTACGTCATGAATCATGGCGTTCATCTCTCTGTCCATCATATACCGGGTCGTCTGAAAGTACTAGCAGACTCGCTTTCTCGGAAAGGTAGCCTGTTACCATCGGAATGCACTCTCAACAAGCGAATATTCAGACAGATTTGCTACCAGTGGGATCGTCCCATGATAGATCTTTTTGCAACACACCTGAACAATCAGTTACCAATGTTTGTGTCGCCGTGCCCAGATCATCGAGCATATGCAGTAGATGCTCTGTCGACCTCATGGGATGGAGTGATAGGATATGCATATCCTCCAACTCCGTTGATTCAGCAGATTCTGTTAAAGATCAAACAGTCTTGTTGCGAAGAAATTCTGCTAGTAGCACCTCTATCATCACAGAAACCTTGGATCAATCTTCCCAGGTGTCTGTTATGGGACATTCCCCAGAAGCTTCCTCCACGAGAGGACCTTCTTTATCAGGGGAAGTCCCATGCACTGCATCACAATCTGGAAGGTCTCAACCTTCACGTATTTCTGTTGTGCGGTCCTTCCTGCATGGAAAATGTTTTATAGGATGCGCAGTGGACGCAATTTTTAACTGCAGGATTTCCTCCTCTTTGTTGAATTATGCAGCGAAGTTGAGGGTTTTCTTCCGTTGATGTAAGGATCATTTGATAGACATATACGATCTGTCCATACCAAATATTGCTGATTGCTTGGTCTACTTGTTTGACGATCTCAAACTGCAGCCCGTCACTTTTAAGGGCTATAGGTCTGTGTTATCAGATACTAACGCTCATCATGATAACTTGGCTATTCAATCAAATACTTCATTATCCAAGCTAGTTAGAAATTTCTCTATGACTTAGAACCCTCAGATTAAATCCTAAATGGAATTTGGCTTGGGTTCTGTTGAAGCTCAAAGAAGCTCCGTTTGAGCCGTTTGACATCGTAGAGTTCAAATTCTTGACCTATAAAATGGCATTTCTCTTAGCCTTTACATCTGCTAGAAGAGTCAGTGAACTTCATGCCTCATCAGTTGATGAATCGCACTACTGTAGTGTGGGTAATACTATTACCCTCACTACGGAAGTGGGACTTTTGGCTAAGAATCAGATTCCAGACAAGCGGCCGGTGCCTGTTATCATTAAGGCTCTGCCGTCCGCCAATAACCGTAGACCTTTGCTGTGTACAGTCAGGGCTATGCGCATTTATAAACGTCAATCAGATTTTATTAGAAAAGGAAGAAAATGTTTCTTTCTTTCATTGATTCCAAACAGAAAGGATATTTTTGTTCGTGCCATCGCTAGATGGATTCAGTTAGCAATACGCATTGCCTGCCTATGAAAATCTATCTTCGGGGCAACCTTCTGTTAATAAGATATCAGTGCACTAGGTTAGAGCACTGTCACTTCTTGGGCTTATTCTAACAGTATAGCTATTACTGATCTCATGAAGGTTGCGTACTGGACACAGCCCTCTTCATTTACCAAGTTTTACCTGAGAAATTTAGAGTCCATCTCTGGTGACCTTAGATTTTTGGGTCCTCTTTCTGTTGCTTAGAATGTCATCCATTAATGTTTACATCTATAGGTATTTGGGCTGCCCGTTCCAGCATTGACACCGTTCTGCTGCCCACTTCGTTCTGAGGTTATTCATCTCAGAACAAGGGGAAGGGGTGGGGGGGGAGTTGGCTGTTTTTTTCCCTTATGATCATCTGGCTTTATAGAGAAAGCAAGGGAAGACCTCTTCCGGTGTCAGTAGTCCTGAGTCGGTGCTGGAATGGCTGTAATGTGTAGCTCGGTGTGAAGCAATAAATATGTCTCATTTGTGTATGGTTTTTAAAGTATAGCTCACTGTGAAACATTTGTATATGTCACATGTGAAACGGGCATTAATATACAATCCTCGGACACTTTTAAATGAGTATAAAGAGTCTCATTCTCTGGACTGTCTCTATATATTGGTTTTCCTTCACCGAATTAGCATAATGGGTTATGCTGGCATTAAATGGAGAATTATATAATATGTAATACTCAATTACATTGTTGGTGTTATGCCTTTCTCTTTTCTCGTAAAGGAGAAAGACACATATAATTCCTATCTTCTCCTATTCTCCTGTAGGAGCTATCTTTTACTGAAGTAATTGAGAGATTGGATTTTCCTTTAAGTCGTAGGCCCTCCAGCCTTTTTACGATTCAGCTAGTCTGGGCCATTCGTTGTTGTATAAAAATATTATAAATTTTAAGTAATTTGTATATTTTTTATACTTACCAATGGCCCAGATGGATATGGCCCTCCCATGAGTGGACACTCATACCTCCCCGCTGTTTATAACATTTAACAGGCAATCTGTAGAAAGAATGATGGTTGGCGCCATTTTCGGTTCCTTCATGGATACTGTGCATGTGCAGATCTCAAAAGTATGGAGGACCGGTCCAGACAGGACTTGAATTTTTCAGTAATTTATAATTTCTCTTAGTCACAAGTGAGATAATTTTCGGTATTCACTCAAAAACACTAGATTTTCTTTTTATTATTTGCTTTTTATAAGAATCTAATAATTCCACTCGTTTCAACCCTGAATTGATGCATGAAAGTAAACGGAGCATTGAATCATTGAAACACGGAAGTGATTTGATTGATACTCGGAACAAATAGCATCTTGCAATCTGATTCAGCTGCTGGGTTTCTAGTACAAACATCCTTTGAAAGGATGTACCACACCAAAAACTTATATAACGAACATTCAGGCCATGTTTGGACTATTGGTTTTCATGCATCAATTCAAGGTGAATACATGTTGAAGTATTGCTAGAAATAATCAGTATCCACTCAAAACCACTAGATTTACTTTTCATTATACGTGTTTAGAACAAATTGATCATTTCCAGTGATAATTTGACTCGTATTCACCTTGAAATGATGCTTTGAAAGCTGGCATTTTGATTGATACTGTGAAAGTTAAAATTTCTATATCTTCACAGGGGGATACGATTTCTGTCTTTCCGCAATTTCTTTGATAATCTATCGTTTATCGTATAAAAAACTAGGTTATAAATTATTTTACTTCATCAGTGATATAGCTTGGGAAATGTGGAATGTTTAATGACATGAGGCACTATTACTATGAAACGCATGGCAGACGGTTTGTGACAGTGACCAATTAAGTATTTCAACTGTTGACCCTTTGTCTTGGCTATGTATATTTGACTATTTGTCAATAAATACATAACCCTAAAGTTGTTATTTCAACACAAAGAATGACAAATGGGGTACATAATTGCAAATAGTGGGACAAAAATCACAATGCTGCATTAATCAGCATAAAAGTAGAAAATACCGATCAGTCTACAGCCAAAATGATAATCGATTGCCGTAAAACCTGTTTTGAGAGACCACTGTCGTGAGAGACGACCTATCTTGAAGACCGCTGTGACCTTGCACTGTTTGGTTGTTTTACTCTGTAACAGACCTGTCATAAGAGATCACCTGTTTTGAGAGACCACTTTTGCCTGGAAAAAAAGGGTGGCCTTTCAAGACAGGTTTTTTTGTATGCATACGACCACCGGTTAACCAATTAGTCGATTATTCGTGGCACCCCTAATTATGGTCTTAAATTAGTTAATTTTTGCCTGTTTTCAGCTCATTAGCCTGAAAACATGAACAATTATTAATGGATTATGTCAGTATTTGGAATATGAGACTTTCTTAACAAAGTCTTGCTTGAATTCAAAACCATTGCAGTGTGGCCATACTTTGCGTAGTTATAATCCTAAAATAGTTAATTTTTGACAGTTTTTCTGTCGTCAGTGCGATACCCCTTGAACAAATATCAATGGATTTGGTCAATATTTAGTATGTGAGATTTTCTAAACAGTGACTTAATGAGTTTGAAAAACTGTCCAGTTTGGCCATACTGAGTAGAGTGATGGGCCTTAATTAGTTAATTCTTGCCTTGTTTTCAGCCTGTTAGTGTGATTACTTGAACAAACATCAGTGGATTTGGTCAATATTTGGTATTGAAAACTGATGTCGTACGGCCATACTGAGTGGAGTTATGGCCCTTAATTAGTTAATTATTGACTGTTTTCAGCTTGTTAGCACGATAACTTGAAAAATATCCATTGATTTGATTTTCTTATAATGACAAGCCTTATGGTGCCAAAAAACTGAACCCTGCATCGCTGATGCATATTCCTTGTTATTTCAGTTTCATCAAATGGGCCTCATTATAGCCACTGAAGCATTGGATTTCTTCTCTCTGCAGTAAAACAGAGAAACTGTGGAAATTTCCCCCAAGTTGTGTCACTGTGTGTTTGTTCTATATTCCTTCCCAGGTTGATTGTCCAGTGGTCTCTGGATTTTTGGTCATCGGTGTTTGTGGCTCTCACAATTGGAGTTTGATTTTTCCCTGCTGTAAAACAAAGACAATAGTTCCTCATCCCCCATGTGTATGTCAGTCGTCACCAAACTTTGAAAACAAATATGCATGGTTGTCACATTTGAAACTGGGTGCTGGTCTTCCTTCTCCCTGCTTTACAACAAAGACAATAGTTTCACTTCCCCATATGGATGGTGACTACCAGCTCTTTATCCCAGATTGCTCATAATTTGTTTTAACTGTCTGAATGTTGTAAGCTATTGGGGATAGAGCTGAAATGGTTAAAGGGTTTTCTTGATCGATTAATCATATCGATTAACCTTGGTTAACTGATTAATCACTTGTTTTAATAGGTAGCTACTGTTTTAGTACGTAACATAGCTTATGACACCTCAATGGAACGAGCTCATTGAGCTCATTCCAATGAGGGATCATAAGCTATCTTTTTGAGACAAAAATGGAAAATTTTTAGTAATTCAAAAATTTATTTTGCAAGTATTGTCTGCTGTCCGCAATGGGCCAAGAGTTAAGAATGACCATTTCCAGCTACTGATACGGTACAATGATCATGCACATGAACAAGTATGTCTGCACATAACTTGCATGCTTTAATCTGTCTCATAATAATTGTTGCAAGTTTGCGTGACAATGTTTGCCTGTTTTAGAGCAAGTTTGTTCCTTTGTTAACCCATATAATACAGTAGTTTAAAGCAATGGTTAATCGATCGGTTACTTTTTTTGATCGACCAAGACATTGATCATTGTTAATCAATTAATCATTTAACCATTTCAGTTCTAATTGAGGAATGGTAACTAATGGTAACTAAATCTGTGTATTTCACTTCACTCACTCATGAAATTTTTCATTAAAACCTTGGAAGTGGATCACTGCTTTGAGTACTTTCATAGACTAGTTTATTTCCCCTGTATAACAGAACCACATATTTTGTTGGATGCAGGGTTAGCCTGTTGTCTTAGTTTGGAGACAATAATTCTGTACCCATGTTATAAATTCCTAAAATTACTTTGCTGGGGTATAGCTTCTTTTGTTGACTGTAGCCTTGGGGAATAAATTATATTTGGGTTTGAAATACGTTTTTTTCTTGCTTGACAGAACCTCTCAAAATATAATCTATATGACAACTCATTTTCTGGTGCAGATGTGAAAATGTTCTACATCAGGCCATAACATTTGAGAGGAATGATTTTATTATTCCTCTGGTGGTTATCTAAATAAAAAAACAGATAACTGAAAAGTTGTTTGTCTGGAACTATAAACAGTTTGTCAAAAAGTTGTCTTATCACCTTATTTGATAACACTTGTTTTAAAATGTTCCTGTGGAAGACCCCTCTCTTCAATGCTCAAACCCCCAAAGACAGCCCCCACTCATCCTCCCCCCTCCCCCCAAATCCACTGGTTAATCAGTTAACCAGTGGATTTGGTCAATATTTGGTATTGAAAACTGATGTCGTACGGCCATACTGAGTGGAGTTATGGCCCTTAATTAGTTAATTATTGACTGTTTTCAGCTTGTTAGCGCGATAACTTGAAAAATATCCATTGATTTGATTTTCTTATAATGACAAGCCTTATGGTTCCTAAAAACTGAACCCTGCATCGCCGATGCATATTCCTTGTTATTTCAGTTTCATCAAATGGGCCTCATTATTGCCACTGAAGCATTGGATTTCCTCTCTCTGCAGTAAAACAGAGAAACTGTGGAAATCTCCCCCAAGTTGTGTCACTGTGTGTTTGTTCTATATTCCTTCCCAGGTTGATTGTCCAGTGGTCTCTGGATTTTTGGTCATCGGTGTTTGTGGCTCTCACAATTGGAGTTTGATTTTTCCCTGCTGTAAAACAAAGACAATAGTTCCTCATCCCCATGTGTATGTCAGTCATCACCAAACTTTGAAAACAAATATGCATGGTTGTCACATTTGAAACTGGGTGCTGGTCTTCCTTCTCCCTGCTTTACAACAAAGACAATAGTTTCACTTCCCCATATGGATGGTGACTACCAGCTCTTTATCCCAAATTGCTCATAATTTGTTTTAACTGTCTGAATGTTGTGAGCTATTGAGGATAGAGCTGAAATGGTTAAAGGGTTTTCTTGATCGATTAATCATATCGATTAACCTTGGTTAACTGATTAATCACTTGTTTTAGTAGGTAGCTACTGTTTTAGTACGTAACATAGCTTATGACACCTCAATGGAACGACCACGTTGAGCTCGTTCCAATGAGGGATCATAAGCTATCTTTTTGAGACAAAAATGGAAAATTTTTAGTAATTCAAGAATTTATTTTGCAAGTATTGTCTGCTGTCCGCAATGGGCCAAGAGTTAAGAATGACCATTTCTAGCTACTGATAAGGTACAATGATCATGCACGTGAACAAGTATGTCTGCACATAACTTGCATGCTTTAATCTGTCTCATAATAATTGTTGCAAGTTTGTGTGACAATGTTTGCCTGTTTTAGAGCAAGTTTGTTCCTTTGTTAACCCATATAATACAGTAGTTTAAAGCAATGGTTAATCGATCGGTTACTTTTTTTGATCGATCAAGACATTGATCATTGTTAATCGATTAATCGTTTAACCATTTCAGTTCTAATTGAGGAATGGTAACTAATGGTAACTAAATCTGTGTATTTCACTTCACTCACTCATGAAATTTTTCATGAAAACCTTGGAAGTGGATCACTGCTTTGAGTACTTTCATAGACTAGTTTATCTCCCCTGTATAACAGAACCACATATTTTGTTGGATGCAGGGTTAGCCTGTTGTCTTAGTTTGGAGACAATTCTGTACCCATGTTATAAATTCCTAAAATTACTTTGCTGGGGTTGTTGACTGTAGCCTTGGGGAATAAATTATATTTGGGTTTGAAATACGTTTTTTTCTTGCTTGACAGAACCTCTCAAAATATAATCTATATGACAACTCATTTTCTGGTGCAGATGTGAAATGTTCTACATCAGGCCATAAAATTTGAGAGGAATGATTTTATCATTCCTCTGGTGGTTATCTAAATAAAAAAAACAGATAACTGAAAAGTTGTTTGTCTGGAACTATAAATAGTTTGTCAAAAAGTTGTCTTATCACCTTATTTGATAGCACTTGTTTTAAAATGTTCCTGTGGAAAACCCCTCTCTTCAATGCTCAAACTCCCAAAGACAGCCCCCCCCCCCCCCACCCCCCTGTGCTTGCCACAGATGGTTTCAAAATCTGTGAACTGTCATACAGTAGGGCCATCATCGATGGGTCAAAATCCACAGGTTGTCATTTTTTCCCACGCATATAATTCAGCAATGATCCGCTATGACACCTAGCAATATTTCTGCCAATGATGCACCAGGATTACCCTGGTGCATCATTGGTGAAAATTTTGCTAGGTGTCATAACAGATCATATCTTAATTATATGCCTGGAAAAATGCCCACCCATACATTTTGACCTGTCCACAGTTGCTGTACTGCAATCAGTCTTCTTTATTATATCCTGGTGAATGGTAAATAGGCTATCTCAATATTCGAGATTTTATTCTCTGCTACATTTATTTATATAGTTAGAAGTGGAATGCTAGTATACGTTTTCACAACAATGTCTGATTCATAGAGTCAATAGTATTTATAGTTATAAACTTGATTTATCTCCACATTGCAGTCATGATAGCCATTGTGCTGAACTATATGATCTTCTTAAACACCAATAAATAAATGGTATGGCTACAGTGCTGTTATTTTTATACCCCCACTTTTTTTTCAAAAAGTGGGGTATACTGGATTGCACCTGTCTGTGCATTTGTGCATCTGTCCGAACGTCTGTCCATCCAAACTCAGATGTCTGTTCGCATTATATCTTCAACATGAGTGCTCAGATTTCAATGAAATTTCATACAGGTATTAACTATCATGAGACCTTTAAGCAGCATTAGCCATTTTGTTGTTGGAAAATTTTTTCTGTCAGTTATGTTCCTTTAAATATTCAAAAATAGGTTATTTTTTGTCTCTTCTTGTCATATCTCAGGTTTGGGTCATTGGATCTCAATGAAATCTGGAATGAAAATTGTTTATGGGAAAGGCTTTCAAATGAGTCTCAAATAATATTTTTTTACTTTTCACTTTTTAAACTAATACTCCCTTTTGAAAATTTGCTGTTTGTCCCGGAAAATGGACAATTTTTTGTCTGTTCACTTCATATTTCAGGTTTGGGTTATCAGATTTCAATGAAATTTGGAATGAATATTGTTTATGGGAAAGGCTTTCAAATGAGTTATATCCCTGCAGTAAAACAAAGAAAATACCTGCAAATCACCTCCCCACATGTTGCATTATGTCTTCGTTTTATAAAGTTTGGGTTATCAGATTTCAATGTAATTTGGAATGAAGATTGTTTATGGGAAAGGCTTTAAGTGAGTCATGTCCCTGCAGTAAAACAAAGAAAATACATGCAAATTACCTTCCCAAATGCGATATTATGTCTTTGTTTTATAAGGTTTAGGTTATCAGATTTCAATGAAATTTGGAATGAAGATTGTTTATGGGAAAGGCTTTTAAGTGAGTCATGTCCCTGTGGTAAAACAAAGAAAAATACATGCAAATCACCTCCCCACATGTGGCATTATGTCTTTGTTCTACATCCCTTAGGTGGATGGTGCGATCATCACTAGACTTCAGTAACAGGTGTTTATGGCCTTCACAATTACCTTGCTGTAAAACAAAGACAATAATTTTGCTGTTTGTCTCGTAAAATAGCCAATTTTTTGCCTGTTCACCTCATATCTCTGGTTTGGGGTTTGTGGCTCTCAGTGAAATTTGGAATGAAGATTGTTTATGGGAATAGCTTTCACCATGGTTCATTTCTTCTCTTGTCATTGTTTGGCGTTATGTACCGTGGGGGTATGTCCCAGGGCGTGGCCCCCCTCTTGTCGTAAACTACCCGACAACATGTGTCAGTCTTTGAATGGCACTGACTGGAGCTTGCCAGTACTTTTTGTGTAGGGTGCAACAGTTTTCAGTGGACTTTAACCTTCTGTTTACTGATATAAAAATTTTAATCTGCAAATTTTTCTGATAATGCAACTAGAAATTTAATCAATGCAATCCTGTTTGACAGAGCTCGTTGAGCTCTGTCAAACAAGATTTATGTGGTTAAATTCCTAGTTGCATTATGGGAATAATTTGCTTCTTGAAATTTCAATATTTTGACTTCAGTGTGGAGAGGGTTAGAGATGACATGCACTGCTTGTTTGTTGACATTTGTAGATTTAATTTAAGAAATGAAATTCTTTAAACTGAAGAGGTTTTTTTTTTATATTTTTCAGGAACTTCATAATCCACCTGCCCATCTGGGTGAAAAGCCTGCTAAGTTTCCAAAATCAAACAAACAAATGGATCAGCTGAAGAGAAAACTAGGGAGTAAAGGTAAGCATTGGCTCCAGAACCAGACATATTGTTGAGTCTCATTGTTCGAAGTACTCCTATAATGAAATCATGTTCTAAAAAACTTGTTTCCAGGCTTTTGTGACAAGAAATAATTAAGATATTTGTATACCATTGAATCGTTATCTTTGAATCTAAACGTTTTGGCCTTTGCAAAATATGAAAGGCTTATAATTTTCTCCTCCACCCTCTGGCCATCCATTCATTCACCCATCCATTCACTGTGTTTTTGTTGGTGGTAATTGAATGAAACCCGGTGGGAATATCATCCAGGATGCATGCCCATACCAAAATCCCTTTACCATGAAGTTAAATGTCAGTATTTTGAAAAGTGTCACTGTTGTTGAGCTAATTAGCACATCTTCTCCATCAGTTGCAGTTGGAGATGGAAAAACTTGGGTGAAGCTAAAAATGAAAATGTTTTTTGTTATTCAAGAAATTCTTTTACATGTGTCATCTGCTATTCAGGTTGGGTAATTTATTTATTGGTGTTTAAGGTCACATATTTCTGCACAATGGCTAATCATGACCACGACAGTTTTACGGGTGGAGGAAGCTGGAGTACCCAGAGAGAACCACCAAGCAATGGCGAGCAACTGTCAGCTCCCCAACATACTAACTCCACACAAGTAGGGTTAACATTCGTTGGAGACAAGTGCACCATCGACATGCAGTATGCCTTCGTACACAACACCTCTGTGCCCCCATGTCGTTGGCAATGGGGGTGAAGTGTCTTGCCCAAGGACACAATGTGGTTGTCGCAGGTGGGATTTGAACTGAGGACCTCTCGGCTTGCAGCCTGCACCTCTACTTGCTGAGCCACCCCCCCCCCCCCCCAGGTTGGGTAAAGGCTTACTGAATTCTTCAACAGCAACAGTCTTATTAATATGTATGCTTTTGCACCTCCCATAGTGAACCTTGAACTTTAGGATCAAGTTAACTGGTTGAGGGCTGATTATTTTTGGTGGTGTAAATTTGTTATTCAGAATTTGTTTTATTACAAATTATTGGAGCATGCCAACAGGCCCGCACCAATAATTTGTCTAAAAACAAATGTATATAAACTAAATATTATTTGCTTTTGACAGAATATGAAACATGAGCAAGGAAAATGTTGGCTTTTGCCCTGGTACCCTCATATTTTTACACAGTATACCAATGGCCCAGACATAGCTGGTGCTAACTCTAAAATATCTAGGGCCAAACACAAATTTTGCCCCCAATCCCCAAAATTTGCACGCAAAACCAAAACTTAGAAGTCCTAACTAGTCCTCCATACATTTACCCTCTGCGCATGCCCAGACATCAGGAAGTGACCGGAATTGGTGCCAACACCATTCTTTGTTTGGCCCTTGTCAGATAACAACAAACTGACTTTTGCGCTTTTTTAAATCTCATTTAATAATGATGCCAGACACAGATCAGTGGTTAAGTTGGTGGATCCAAGGACACAATTGGATGAAGGAATGAAGAAACGGTAGTTTGAAAACGTTCAGGACTGTAAATTTTTATACTGTACCAATGACCCAGACTTAGCAGGTGCTAACTCTAAAATATTTAGGGCCAAACACAAATTTTACCCCCCAATCCCCAAAATTTGCATCTAAAACCGAAAATTACATGTCCTATATGGCCCTCCATACTTTTACTCCAGTGTGCATGCGCAGTGTCAAGGAGGTCTCGAAATTGGCGCAATTATCATTGTTTGTTTGGCCCTCAATTCAGTTACAACTGACTGATATTTGTGCTTGTAAATCTCAGTTTAAATGATGCCAGACACATAATTATGAGAGAAATGGTGGATATAAGGAGGAAATAGAAGGAGGAGAGGAAGAAACAGTGGAAGGAAATGTTCAGGGCTGTGACTTATAATTTTTTTACGAAATTATTTCATGTTACCTATTTTCGAGGCATGACCCTGTTGTGGTCATTCTTGCTATGAATGTTCCATTGTTTGATCAGTGTTTCCTCTCTCCCTTTCCTTTATTCCCCCCTAGCTATTCTCCCATGCTTTTGGCATATTTTTTGTAATGTTCATTACTAAAATTTCTTGGGAGTTTTGGCTTGGTAACAGAATAATATTCTGTTTTTTCCCCATGTTTACGTCCTCACCCTTGGGTGTTTAGGCATTTTGGTCTGCATCTACCATCTGATGTTCTGCAGTTTCTTCTCTGGAAGTCTCTGTTTTGCATGAGATAGTGTTTAAATTGGTAACTGATTTCGGGCCATGTTTATCAGTGCCTGGAGTCATGTTTCCGCTTGTGTACACTTTTGTTTGTGTTGACAACTGTTACTTCTGATAGTGATTACTTGTCCTCTGCTTAGTTCAGTTCATAGCAAGATACATTAATATTGTCCGTAAGTGTTACATTAATTTTTTGAAATGGTTTTAAAATTTTTGTCCACACTTAGGCTTTTTTGGGGATCCATTTGGGCTCATTGTTCCCATTGGGAACTTGGGCTCTTCTGAAAATTTTTAAAAAAAATTTTTTTTGGAAATTATTTTCTTTCGAAATGTTATAATGGATTATATTATATTATGTATCTTTATTTCAAGGGTTAGTGCGAGTAATATGACTCTATATTTTTTCTTGATGAAAAATATTGTTCAAATTGTAATGCGAGGATATCTTCCTCTAATTCTCAGGTTCATTGTGTTTCTTATAGTCAATGTATTCACACTAATTCTTGCTCTGTGTGTGTTGATTGGAATGAGAACGTTGGAGATGTGTGTCACAGTATTTTGTTAGCGGTGAGGGATCCATTCCGGTCCTCTCTCCGCAGGGTCACTCTACTTTATCAGTCTTTTTTTCATAATTCAGAGTGATGTTTCTGTGATGTCTTCAACAAGTGTGTCTCCGTCGTTACAATATTAGGGCTAGCGGGAAGTGCTCAAGGTATTACGACAATTGACGGGAGTTCCCTAGTAGGATCGAAGGCATTGATCGCCTGCTAGTCCGCCCGGTGTCAAATGGATCGGCATCCGGGTTCATCCGTTGCGGTCCAGGGAAGCAGATTGGGTGATGCGAGCACTATAAAACATCAAATGTACACACCCAACAACGACGGATCCGGGGATAGTACAGAGGAAGCCTGTCAATCCGGTAGCTAGCTCGTCCAGGTCCACCCGGAACGCGAGCGAGAGAGGCTCTCTTACATCAACATTTGCGCCGCGATGTTGTTGTATGTTTGTTTGTTAGTTGGAGCTTACGTCCACTCCTCCTGCTCGGGACGCTCTGTCGCATAGACAGTCCGATGCTGCTGTTATATTGGCTTCCTCATCCTCACGTCAACACACACGACCGCACCTTGGCTATGTGACCACAGATTTCCAGGGGACTTTTGCATATTATATAAATGCAGGATTGAATGTCCCTGGTGTTCCTGCTTTGCCGACCAAGGAATACATGTCGACCAGGTCACTCCATCTGCTAGCCAAGGACACAAGGCCTTTCCAGTTGGGACGTTTGCATATTATATAAATACAGGAATGAACGTCCCTGGAGCTTCCAGCGGATAATTACATAGGACCGCGGCTCCACAGGTCTCATTGAGTAACATGAACAAGGTGATGTTACCGTGATGTCTTCACAAGTGTGCTTCTGTCATCACAGTCAAATGAAGAGCTAGCGGTAAAAGTGCTCATGCAGATACGTCAATTGCCTAAGAGGTCCCAAGTAGGATCGACGGCGTTGACATCCGCTAGCTCGCCCGGTGTAGTGACCATTCATCGAATGGCTCAGCAGCCGGGTTCGTCCATTGCGGTCCTGGAAGGAGATTTGGGTGATGCGAGCACTATAAAATACAATGTGAACACCCAGTGACGACGGATACGAGGATGGTATGGAGGAAGCCTATTAGTCCGGTTCCTAGCTCGTCCAGGTCCATCTGGGCTGCGAGCGAGAGAGGTCCCTCTCTCGTACTACAACATCTGGGCCCAGATGTTGTGGTACAAAACGTTCCTCAGTCGGAGCATATGTCCACCACTCAGGACGCTCTGTTACATAGACAGTCCTGAGAGACTGCTCTTTCGGCTTCCTCATCCTCACGGCAGCACACGCGACCGCACCTTGGCTACATGACCAGTGATATTCAACCAACCTCGCCGACCAGGGATTCTACGGCGACCAGGTCACGCCATCCGGTAGCCAAGAATACGAGGCCTTCATTCTCCGGACGTTCGCATGTAAGAAGTATGCCTGAGTCAACGTCCAAGGAGCTTCCAGCGGCTAAATCATGTAAGCCCGCAGCTTCACAGGCCTCCGTGACGGACATGCTATTGCAGATACCACAAATTATCACAGCATCCCAGCAACCGACAGTAACTCTGTCGGATGAGGAATTATCCGAGGAAGGTGGGTTGATACGTTCCACTGCAGGTTCAGGCACAGACGACCAAGAATTACAAGTGGTCTGACAGTATGGCGAAAGGGATATGGAGGAGTTGTATTTTTCCCTTTCGGAACAACATAATTGCTGTAGAGTACATCCGGCATTATCATCTGACGTTGTTCCTCCGGACCAAAAAATGCTGCGTTGCCGGATAAGAGACTGATAGCGCCACTTGACTCAGAATTCTTAATCGGTTTAGGGACATCATCCCTCAGTTTCCGACATAGTCCAGAAATGTCTCACGGACATTTGAACTATTGAATGATGCTACATATAACTTGCTACCCAAATGGGCAAGTCCGGTTTCTTATCGGCAAATCCTCTTCATCTGCCTTTCATCAATTCAAGGAATAATTTCGAAACGGCAGGTCAGAGCATTCCGAGAGTTTCTCTGCGTCTAGACGACCAGGCCAAAGACCTAGTATTGTCTATACCGTCATCAATGTCAATTCTAACCACGATGTTGGAAACGACAATATCCTCTAGCAGGGTTAGCTTAGACGCATCATCGTACGCAGATCACCTTACCAGAGCGTTATCATTACGTCTGAAAGGAAAAAGAATTCCAGGATGTACAACCTCCTTAAAAGTTTTTTCAAGGGCCTCATGTATAACTCCGCTCTTTTAGTGGCGATATGGAGTTGGTTAGACGTGACGCGGCCCTGGCTACATCCACGTGTGTGGATAGTAAGGTGAAAAACTCTCTCAGAGTCGCTCCTGTCTCCAGAAAGTTTCTCTTCGATGGCAAGCTTTCCGCAATCTATGATCAGATAACTAAGAAAGCTTCAGACTCTCTGCTATTCAAATCTGCTTCCATAGAGTTGGATTCAGCGGAGAAAAGTAGGACAGGCACATCTGGGGCGAATACGTCCAAGGGAAGTTCCTATAGAGGTTCCTATGCCTCCTCTAGGTCTTACGCTAGAGACCGTCAGGGTAGCGACTCAGGTAGGGGCCGAGACATCCGGTCAGGTGCCCCTAGGTCGACGGGGTAAGGTGCGGGCAGTGGAGAACATGGTTTCTCCTTCCACAAGCCTCGCAGGACCAGGAGGTAATGGTATTAACCTCTATCGTGTACTAGTGAGCGGAAGACTGTCGAGTTTCTCAATCAATTGGGAGTAGATCCTTTGGATTCGAGGGGTGATTTCGGAAGGACTAAATTGTCCTTCAAACGAAAACCTCCGTTAACTCGAAGTCCAAGATTGACTCAGCTTCCGTCAAGTCCGCAGGAAAGAGGCTCGCTTCCATCAGAAGTCCAGTCTCTTCTGGAATGATTGCGATAGAGATCGTAGAAATCCAGGAATTTCCTGGTTTCTACAACCATCCTTTTCTGGTTCCCAAACCAGACGGCTCGTTCCGTCCACTCATAAATCTGAGCTGGATAAACAAGCTGATCGTGGCTCCAAGTTTCTATATGGAGACCATCTGATCGGTCAGAGCGAGTATTCGGGTGTAGGACTATGCTACACGCATAGATCTCAAGATGAGTACTTTCACGTCATGGTACATCAGGTGTTCAGAAAGTATCTTCGCTTCCTCATCATAGGAGTCATGTATCAGCTCCGAGCAATGTGCTTCGGTCTGAATCTAGCCCCCTGGGCTTTCACCCGAATAATGAACTCGGTAATGACTCATTTCTGAGCTCATTCGTCTGCAATAACGTCAGCCTACCTGGACGACATTCTTCAGAGGTACGGCAATGAGTTAACACTTCAGAATGATGTGCAAAATCTGCTTCTATTGCTCCGACATCTCGGTTTCATAAGTTAACGAGGAGAAGTCGGATCTGGTATCGTCCAAGCATTCACCCACCGGGGGATGAGCTTCGAGACGCACAACATTCTCGTTCGTCTGCCGTTAACCAGAGCGAAATTAATCAGTTGTTATGCTCTCTATTGTCTTCACTCAGACAAGGTTTCAGCGAGAGATCTCAGGAGACTGATAGGTTTGTGCAGAGCTGCTGCGATATTATTCCAATGGGGCGGCTACGCACTTGTCCTCTCCAATTTCTTCTGACCCAGAATTGGAGGGTGAAGATTCTTTTGCTCGATACGGACATCCTCTTGTCAAATCGACGTTGGCAGATATTCAGTGGTTAACTCAGGGAGTTCCACTGCAATTGCCGGATCCGAGTTTTACAGTTTTGATGGATGCCAGTCAAACAGGTTGGGATGCAACATTGAGCCCAATGGATTTGAAGTGCCAGGGTCTTTGGAATCCGTAGTTCCTAATCAATCACAGAAACATCAAGAATTGATGTCATTTTGGCTTGTGCTACGTCATTGGATGAACGTTATTCAGAATGCTCACGTGCAAATTCTGCCCAACAATTCGACGGTATTAGCATATTTTCGGAACCAGGGAGGCACTCATTCCATTCTGTTATTCAAGTTAACGGAATGAATCCTTCTGTTTGTACTAGAACATCAAGTTCTCCTATCGGTCCATCATATTCCGGGTCGTCTGAACGTATTAGTGGACTCCCTTTCATGGAGGGGCCGTTTGTTGCCGTCAGAATGGACTTTCAACAAACAAGTAATCAGATTTGCTACCAATGAGAGCGGCCAATGATGGACTTATTTGCGACGCATCTCAACAATCAGTTGCAGACGTATGTGTCACCATGTTCGGATCCTCGAGCGTTTGCAGTAGATGCTCTATTGATCTCGTGAGACGGAATAATAGGATATGCGTATCCTCCAGCGCCGTTGATTCAGCAGATATTGCTCAAGTTGAATAATCTCAATGCAAAATTCTGTTGGTAGCATCTCTATCTCCACAAAGACCGTGGATTAATCTACTCAGGTGTCTGTTGTGGGACATGCCGTGGAAGCTTCCTCCACATTTCGGTCCATTCTATGGCTAGATGGATTCAATTAACTATCAGTACTGCTTATGATAATATCTTCAACTCAGCAGTCTGTGCTTAAGATTTCAGCTCATGAAGTAAGAGTTCTTTCTACATCATGGGCTTACGCTAATAGTGTTGCTATTACAGATCTAATGAGGGCTGCATATTGGTTTCAGCCTTCCACTTTCACGAATTTGTACCTTAGAAATATTGAGTCCATTTCTGGAGATCTGCATTGTTTAGGTCCGTTATCTGTTGCTCAGAATGTCGTCCACTAAACAGTTCCAACTAGAGTTGTGTAGGCTTTCAGTTCCGGCAGTGACTCAGTCCTGCTGCCCTCTTCGCTCTGGAGTATTTGATTCAGGGCAAGGTTTAAGGAGGGAGGGGGGGGGGGGGGGTGTTCCCTTAGGTCACCTGCTTTATAGTGATAAGCAAAGGAATACATCCCCTGGAGTCAGTAATTCTAGTCAGTACCAGGATGATTTTAAAGTGTAAAGCTAATGTTTACTCATCCATGTAATATTTTTAAAGTGTAGCTCGGTGTGAAGCATTTGTATATGTCACATGTCATACGGGCGTTAATATACAATCCTCGGACACTTTTAATGAGTATAAAGAGTCTCATTTCTCTGGACTTCCTTTATTTATTGGCTTTCCTTTAAAAATAATTAGCATAATGGGTTATACTGGAGGTTAATAGAGATCATTGATGTTATTGTGCTCAAGTACAGAATGGTGTTGTGTCTTTCTCGTTTTGATGCAAATAGAAAGATACATGTAAAGCCTATTTCTCCTTTCTTCTCGAGGGGATAATTCTGTCTATGTAGTTGAGTCTATTGCATTTTCTTTATGTCCTAGGCCCTCCAACCTTTTTACTATTCAGCTAAGTCTGGGTCATTGGTGCAGTATAAAAATGTTAAAAAATTTATAGTAATTTTTTCTAGTTTAGCATCTGACTGTCACCCACCTTTACAGTACTTTACCTATACATTTGTTACAGGCTACGGTCAGTATTTATGTACAGACCGTTACAATACTTTATATGTACCTTTGTTATCAGGTCATTACCTAAATGTTTGTCATTGCTGTGTCACATACTATACATGTACATGTCTTGACAAGTTGAGCTACAGTGTCATTGACACTTTCATTTATATAAAATTTCTTGGGAGCTTAAAGTGTTATACAGAAAGTTTCCCAGGGTTACGTCCTCACTTTTAGGGTGTTTAGGCATTTTTAGTCATGCATCATACTTCCAATGTATCGTTTTTCCTTCTGATGAAGATCTTGCCTTACATCGGATAGTTCAAAAATCTGTTACTGACTTCGGGCCGTGTTGCCTGGGGTCTTGTTTCCGGTTTTCAGTTGGATTTTGTTTTCATTAGCAACGTTTGTTATTTATGTGTGGGTTCCTATTTCTGATATGGTAGGTCTGTTGTAAAATACATTATACAGTCCCGTAGTGTGGCAGTTAATTTTTGGGAGGAAAAAATTAATTTTGTCCACTCTTGGGCTCTTTTGGGATACATTTGGGCACTTAATTCCCTTTGGGAACTTGGGTTCTTGTCAAAATTTTTCGAAAATTTTTTTGGTGTAGACTATTTTTCGATTTATATTTTGAATGTTTTTGTTATGTATCTTTTTATTTGTATTTAATGTGGATTTGGTGGGAGTACAATCGACTTAGTCTGCTTCATTATGTAAACATATTGCTCTTTAAGCAAGGCGAGGAAGTTCTTCCTCTTATTTTCTTGTAGGTTGCCTTGCTTGTAGTCGATGTACTTCTACTAATTCTTGTTCATATGTGTTGCATGGGATGACAAACGTTGCTGACAGGTGTCACGGTACATTGTTAGCGAGGGACCACTGCCAGTCCTCTTGTAATGAGAGGCTGCCACCGGTCCTCTCGCCCTAGGTCGCTCTAGTTTATTAGTTTATATTTACAGAGGAACAAGAATATGTTGATGTTTACGTGACGCCGTCAGATAGTGTTTTTCCGTCGCCACATTAATTAGTCAATCAGAGCTAGCGGCAAAAGTAATCATGAATATTAGACAGGGCAGTAAAAACACAGTGTGGTTTCAAATTCCTGTTGCCAGCTAGCTCGACCGTTGAAGTGGTACACCGCCTGAGGGTACCGTGACACCGGGTGTGTCTGGTGCGGTCAAGGAGAATGGAAAGGGTAGAGAGAGCACTATAATATAATATCAATATAAGGCTCACCCTGCGACAACAGAAATGAAGAAGCCGGCAAGTTCAGTAAGAAGCTCAGCGAGGTCTGAAGGACCACGAGCGAGAGAGGGCACCTTCTCTCTTTTATTATAACATCTGGGGCCAGATGTTATGGATCGGAACTTGCTTCAGTCGGAGCATACGTCCACGCCTCCCGTCCGGGACGCTCCGTTCAGTTTACAGCCGGGGTTGGCTATAATTACGGCTTCTTCAATGTCTACCAAGCACACATGACCGCACCTTGGCTACGTGACTCCTGATATCCAGCCTGCATCGCCAAGAAAGTCACTCTTCGTTAGAGAAGTCACACCATACAGTAGCCAAGGAGACGAGGCCTCATTTATAGGGACGTCCGCAGAAAAGAGTCATCTCGGACACACTGTCCCAGGAGCAGCTGGCGGCCATGCAACAGAAGACCGCTGCTCCTTAGGCCTCTGTAATGGACTTGCTGTCGCAGATTGCGCAGCTCATCCCAGCATCCCAGCAAATGCAGAAGCAGACGACGGCAGTCTCAGAACTTGAACTGTCGGAAGATGCTGGGTCGGTCCAATCATCTGCGCATTCAGATGCTAATGACCGTGAGTATAATCTGATTCAGTTGGAGGATGAAAGGGATTTGGAGGAGAATTACCCTTCCCTTTCGGAACAACAGGGTGGCGATAGCGCTTATGCATCTATACTTCCCTGAGTTTGTTCCTAAGAATCAGAATGCTGCGACAGCTTGAAAGTAGCACTATTCAATAGCTTAAATGAGGCCTCATATAATTGGGACGTCCGGAGAAAGTGCCATCTTGGACATACTGTCCCGGGAGCAGCCGGCGGCCAGAAGACCGCAGCTCCTTAGGCCTCTGTTACGGTTTTGCTGACGCAGATGCGCAGCTCCTCGCAGCATCCCAGCAAGTGCAGTAGCACTCGACGGCAGTCTCAAAATCTGAGCTGTCGCATTGTGCTGTGTCTGTCCAGTTATCTGCACGTTCAGATGCCGTTGACCGTGATTTCAACTGATTCAGTTGGAGGATGAAAGGGATTTGGAGGAGAATTACCCTTCCCTTTCAGAACAACAGGGTGGCGATAGCGCTTATGCATCTATACTTCCCTGAGTTTGTTCCTAAGAATCAGAATGCTGCGACAGCTTGAAAGTAGCACTATTCAATAGCTTAAATGAGGCCTCATATAATTGGGACGTCCGGAGAAAGTGCCATCTTGGACATACTGTCCCGGGAGCAGCCGGCAGCCAGAAGACCGCAGCTCCTTAGGCCTCTGTTACGGTTTTGCTGACGCAGATGCGCAGCTCCTCGCAGCATCCCAGCAAGTGTAGTAGCACTCGACGGCAGTCTCAAAATCTGAGCTGTCGCATTGTGCTGTGTCGGTCCAGTTATCTGCACGTTCAGATGCCGTTGACCGTGATTTCAACTGATTCAGACGAATGATGATGGGATATGGAGGTAATTTACCCTCCACATTCGGAACAATACAGGGTTGAGAGGATTATTCCATCAACACTACCCTGAATGTGTTCCAACGAATCAGAATACTGCGTCTATTTACAAGAAACCACTATCGTTGTTGCACGCTAAATTATCCGGAAAAAAGAGAAGGAATGTCTTTTCCGGTTAAGTATAGACAGGTGTTGCAGGTTTTTGGCCTTTTAGATGACTCCACATTCAACTTTCCAGTGGAAAGAAGTAATGCGGTTTCTTGTCATCTTCTTCTGTAGTTCCGCTGGTCGGAAAACAGTGAAGATGTATTGAGAATTCCTCTGCGTTTGAATGAGTAGGCTAAGTACCTAGCTATGGACTAACCTTCGTCATTCATTATTTGCTTGGTCATAATTGAGACGACATTTATTCATTCAGAGCGAATTTAGACTCACTGTATTACACAGATCACCTTTAAGAGCTGTGACGCTACGGAAAGGAATTGGAGAACGTTTGTACCTCATTTAGAGTCCTTTCCAGGGCTATATATTTATCACATATAACTCTGTCTTAACAAGTTGCTAATTCGGAGTTAAATAGACATGGCAGAGCCCTTGCGTCGTCATCCTTAATAGATGACAAGGTGAAAAACTCTTAGAGTCGCTCTGGTTTCTGACACTAAGTTTTTGATGATAAGCTTTCATTGGTTTATGAACAAGCTACAAAGAAAGCATCAATACTCTGCTCCTTATGTCGACGTATATTCAACACGCATTAGCAGAAAGGAGTAAGGTATAGGACGTCCTAGACAGAAGGTCGCTTATAAGGACTCCTCGTGAGAGTATAGTTTACTCTAATATAATTACTCTAGGGATCGTCATATAGTGACTCGAATTTGGGGCTTACGTCTGATCGAGACTTCCGGTCAGACGCCCCAAAACTGCTGGGTCGAGGCTCTTCATGAATGAGATGCAGTTCCTCCATCCGTTGGCCTCGCAGGTGCTACAGGTGTGAGTTAGGACCTCTATTGTTTTGCGGATGATGGATGGTTATCAAGATGAGCATCAATCTGGATAACTATTACAGAGACTAGTAGTTCAGAAGTGTGGTTTCGGAAGGCCTGCGGCTATCTTTCTGAGAGAACCACAGCTAATTCAATGTCTGATGGACAATGCTTTTGTCTAATCCTTGCATAAGAGTCTCTCCAATCGGAGGTAAAGATTCTCTTGACAATGATGTTAATAGAGGTCGTCGAGAATCAAGGTTCTCTGGAATTCTGTAGCCACCTGTTACTTGTACCGAAGCCTAAGAGCTCGTTCTGACAAATAATAGACTGGAGCTTGTTAACAAGTTTATCAAAGCTCTAAAAGTTTATTTATGATTATCATTTAGTCAGTTAAAATGAGTGTTCGAGTGATTGACTATGCTATAAGCAAAGATCTAAGGATAGCTTTGGTCTGGAGATAGCGCCCTGCACTGTCACTCGAATATTAACTTGGTAATGTCTCATAATAATCTGGTTCGTCTGCCATATCCAGAACGAATTAGTTTTATGCAATTGATGGCGATGTGCTCAGTGGCTACGCATCTTGTTTAGATGGGTCGCTTATGCACACGCCCCCTCCAGTTATTCTTACACAGAACTGGAGTGTGACATTCGCTCAGGACCAGTATTGTTTTAACGGATATAGAAAACAAAAAGGTCCATATTGAGGCAGATTTTCAGTGGTTAACTCATTAGTTCCACTGCAACTGCCAGATCCGGCTTTCACGATTATGACGGGTATGAGTCGTTAGTTTGGGGCACGGCCCTGAGTCCTACAGACTATTATTGCAGGGGTCTGAAACCCTCGGTTCCTGTAGAAACACATAATCATCAAGAATGATGTCAATATTATTAGCGCTATATCAATGCGTTCACGCTTGTTCAGAGTTTGTTGAACAACTCAATAGTGGTAGCACACGTCAGGAACCAGGGCTGCACCCATTCACTTTTGTTATAATATCTAACGGAGAATCATTTTCATGTCTCTCTATTCGTCATATGCCGGGTCGTCTGAACGTACTAGCTGACACGCTCCTCGGAAAGGTCGCCTGTTTCATATGTATGGACGCTCAACATGCGTTTATTTGTAAAGTTTTGCTACCAGTGGGATCACCCCATGATTCTTTAGTTTGCGACGGACCGGAACAATTGTTACCATCATTTGTGTCGCCATGCCCAGATTATTGAGCGCAGGTAGTAGACGCGCTGCAAATTCATGGGGAGAAATATTAGGATATGCATATCCTCCTATTCATTTGATTCAGTAGCTTAAGTTTAAACAGTGAATCCTACTGGTAGTGCCTCTGTTGTCACAAGAATCTTGGATCAATATTCTCATGTGTTGGTTATGTGACGCTCCCCAGAAGCTTTCTCCCAGAGAGGGTCTTCTTTCAGGGGACGTTTTATTCTTCACATTCCTCTCCATCCATAGTGGCATATGGAGTCGGTTAGACGTGAGGGAACCAATCGGTTCCTATATTTTTATTGTAACTGACACAGGTATGATTAAATAATACGGGTGAGGGGATTTCATATTGACTTCGAATCCCCCCCCCCCCCCCCCCCCCATCGTGAAAGAACCATTGCGGTTCCTATATTTTTCTGTTAACTGACACAAGTACAATTGAATAATGCAGGTGAGCAGATTTCGTTATGACTTCGAATTCCCCCCCCCCCCCCCTCCCCCCACACTCAGACACTTCCTTAGGTGTTATAAGCAATTACTGGGCAAGACGTACTTCTCTTCCCGCAAGCTTTATTATTGTAATACATGCATTTTATCCATTTATGTAGTGTTCTGTGGCAACCTCATGGGCTCATCTGCTTTTTAGCTGAATTAATGCCCTATTATTTTGGTTGATTTGTTAAAAACAAGCGTTTATTTATTAATCATTACAATTAAATTGCTACTCTTGAGTACCTCACAGGCTGCATAACCAGTTAACTGGTATTCAGATGATTACATGCTAATATATATGCGATCACGCATTATTATTATTAGGCTAACGCTTTATTGTATTCGGTGGACCTTGAAATAATAATTTATTTCGGGTGCGGTCCATGTAGGAGCCTGTTAATCATACCTTTGTACATCTCTAATTCCAAGTTTCTGTTTTGTTTGGTACTCATATTACGCGTGCTTTATGATCATAGATATCAGATTATTCACGTTGCAGAGTGTTGTTACTGGAATTTATTGTACAGTGGCTGCCAATGATCATGTAGGAAGTGTGCTTTCTCTTCAGGAATCGTTCAGTATAGCTTGATTAGATATGTGTATGTTATATTTTATATCACCAGTTTTCGACGTATCTGTGCATATCGGTGTATGTTGTCTGCAGTGTATGCTATTTACTGCGCAATATTAATTTCCAGGATCGTCACTATAGCCGTAACTTCTGAAGTAACGTTAAGCACCATTTATTAATCATGAATTAATACCTGAGTGTGTGTTTGACGATTAATTATATTATTGTTGGGTACCGCTCTTATTGTTTCCAGAGCTCTCCCCTTTTTTATTTTGAAGGTTTCTTCAAAAAAAAGTGTGTGGATTGGGGTTTACCCATAATGTGGCTTAAAATGTATGTTTCTTTGAAGTATGCTGTTTTTATCTGTATTTATATCCTGCATACAGCTGAAATGTTATTGTAAGGCATATGTTTGTGGGAGATTCTCTCTTATTCTCAGATACGCCATCCTAATTTTGGGGGCTTAGTCTGTGCTAGGCTTGAAAAATTAGGAACTTGTCTTCATACTTACATTAAGGAATTACTTCATTGGGCTCCTTGTTTAGAATATGTCTCCTCTATTACTGTATAGAGAGACATACATGTAATTCCTAACTATTTTACATGTAAGTTTCTTCATTATGGATTGCAGGATTGGAATTATTTCAGAAGTCTTAGGCCCTCCGCCTATTTACGATTCAGCTATGTCTGGGGCATTGGTATACTGTGTAAAAATATGATAAATTCATAGTAATTTGTATATTTTTATACTTACAAATGGCCCAGACGGGAAGGGCTCTCCCATGAGTGGGCACCCATACCTCCCCGCTGCATTATTATGTAATACTCTCTTTTACAAAGAATGATGTTGGCGCCAATTCCGGTCACTTCCTGACGTCTGCGCATGCACAGAAGGTAAATGTATGGAGGACCAGTTAGGACTTCTAATTTTCGTTTTTGCATGCAAATTTTTGGGAATTGGGGGGCAAAATTTGTGTTTGGCCCTAGACATTTTAGATTTAGCACCAGCTATGTCTGGGCCATTGGTAAGTATAAAAATATACAAATTACTATGAATTTATCATATTTTTATACTGTACCAATGACCCAGACTTAGCTGGTGCTAACTCCTTAAAATCTAGGGCCAAACACAAATTTTGCCCCCAATCCCCAAAATTTGCATCACAATCCAAAATTTCTATGTCCTATGTGGTCCTCCATACCTTTTATCCACTGCGCATGCGCAATGTCAAGGAGGTCTCGGAATTGGCGCCAATTGTCATTCTTTGTTTGGCCCTAAATTCAGTAACACCTCACTGATATTTGTGCTGTAAATCTCAGTTTAAATGATGCCAGACACATAATTATGAAAGAAATGGTGGATCTAAGGAGGAAATAGAAGAATGAAAGGATGAAACAGTGGCAGGATATGATCAGGGCTGTAACTTATCATTTTTTTACGAAATTATTTCATGTTCCCTAATTTTGGGGCATGGCCCTGATGTTGTCATTCTTGCTATGAATTTACCATTGTTTGTTCAGTGTTTCCTCTCTCCCTTTCCTGTATTCCCCCCTTGCTATTCTCCCATGCTTTTGGCATAATTTTTGTAATTTTTTTTACTAAAATTTCTTGGGAGTTTTGGCTTGGTAACAGAATGATTATTCTGTTTTTCTCCATGCTTACGTCCTCACCCTTGGGTGGTTAGGCGTTGTGATCTGCATCTATCATCCGATGTACTGCAGTTTCTTCTCTGGAAGTCTCTGTTTTACATCAGATAGTGTTTAAATTGGTAACTGATTTTGGGCCATGTTTACAGTGCCTGGAGTCATGTTTCCGGTTTTTGTACACTTTTGTTTATGTTGACAACAGTTACTTCTGATAGTGATTACTTGTTTTCTGTTTAGTTCTGCTCATAGCCAGATACATTAATATTGTCCGTAAGTGTTACATTAATTTTTAAAAATGTGTTAAAATTCTTGTCCACACTTAGGCTTTTTTGGGATCCATTTGGGCTCATTGTTCCCATTGGGAACTTGGGCTCTTCTGAAAATTTTTCAAAAAATTTGTTTTTTTTTTTAATTATTTTTTCGATATGTTATAATGGATTATATTATATTATGTATCTTTATTTCAAGGGTTAGTGCGAGTACTATGACTGTTTATATTATTTCATGATGAAAGAATATTATTCAAATTGTAATGCGAGGAAGTCTTCCTCTGATTCTCATGTTCATTGTGTTTCTTTTAGTCAATGTACTTGCACTAATTCTTGCTCAGTGTGTGCCAATTGGAAGGACAAACATTGGAGACGTGTGTCACGGTATATTGTTAGCGGTGAGGGGTCCATGCCGGTTCTCTCTCCGCAAGGTTACTCTAGTTTATCAATCTCTTTTTCAGAGGAACAAGAACAGGGTGATGTTTCTGTGATGTCTTCAACAAGTGTACCTCCATTGTTGCAGTCTAACGAAGATCTAGCGGCAAAAGTGCTCATGGATATACAACAATTGCCTAAGAGGTCCCTAGTAGGATCAACGGCATTGTTGTCCGCTAGCTCGCCCGGTGTAGCGACCATTCATCGAATGGCTCGGCTGCTGGGTTCGTCCCTTGCGGTCCAGGGAAGCAGTTTGGGTGATGCGAGCACTATAAACATTGAACATGCACACCCAGTGACGACTGATCCGAGGATAGTACGGAGGAAGCCTGTCAGTCCGGTAGCTAGCTCGTCCAGGTCCACCCGGACCTCGAGCGAGGGAGGCCCTCTCTTACAGCAACATCTGGGACCAGATGTTGTTGTACGTGACGCTAGTCAGTCGGAGCATACATCCACTCCATCTGCTCGGGACGCTCTGTTACATAGACAGTCCGCAGCAACTAGTCTATCGGCTTCCTCATCCTCACGGCAACACACACAACCGCACATTAGCTACGTGATCGCTGATATCCATCTAGCTTCGCCGACCAGGGATTTCAAGTCGACCAGGTAACGCCATCCGGTAGCCAGGGATACGAAGCCTTTACAATCGGGATGTGCGCATAAAAGAAGTAGGCGGGATTCAACGTCCCAGGAGCTTCCAGCAGCTAAATCCTATAAGACCGCGGCTCCACAGGCCTCCGTAACGGACTTGCTATCACACACAGCTCATCTTATCGCAGCATCCCAGCTGCCGTCAGAAACCTTTTCCGATCAGGAATTGTCTGAGGAAGCTGGGTCAGTTCGTTCCGCTGCAGAGTCAGCAAGGGACGACCGAGATTATCAAGTGGTCCAGCCGGATGGAGAAAGGGATTCAGAGGAGTTGGAATTTTCCCTTTCGGAGCAACATAAGGTAGCCATAGATTTCATCCGTCAATACCTTCCTGATGTTGTTCCTCCGGACCAAAATGCTGCATTGTCACTGGACACAGACTTTTTCGGCCGGATTAGGGACCCCGTCCCAGAGTTTCCGACCCAGTCCAGAAATGTCTCACGGACATTTGAACTTTTGAATGATGCTATATTCAAACTTGTCTCCAAGACGGGCAAGTCCGGTTTCTTATCGGCCAATGCTCTACAGCTGCCTTTCATCAATTCAAGGAATAAATTTGAAATGGCAGGACAGGGCATTCCGAGAGTTCCTCTGCGTCTGGATGACCAGACTGAAGACCTAGAATTGTCTTTGCCATCGTCTATGTCTATTCCAGCCACGACATTGGGTACGACAATCTCATCTAACAGGATCAGCTTAGACGCATTATCGTACGCAGATCACCTTACCAGAGCATTATCATTACGTCTCGAAGGAAAAGAATTCCAGGATGTTCAAACTTCCTTAAGAGTTCGTTCGAGGGCCATAGCATACTCTACATGTAACTCCGTCCTTTCAGTGGCAAATCTGGAGTTAGTTAAATGTGATGCTGCCCTGGCTGCATCCACTCGCGTGGATTGTAAGTTGAAAAACTCTCTTCGAGTCGCTCCGGTCTCCGGAGAGCTTCTCTTCGACGGCAAGCTTTCCTTAATCTATGATCAGATTACTAAGAAAGCTTCAGACTCTGCTGTTCAAGTCCGCCTCTAAAAAGTCAGATTCAGCGGAGAAGAGTAAGACAGGCACTTCTGGGACGAGTACATCCAAGGGAAGTTCCTATAGAGGTTCTTATAAGTCCTCTAGGTCTTACTCCAGAGACGGTCAAGGTAGAAACTCAGGTAGGGGCCGTAATACTGGCCGAGACAGCCGGTCAGATGCCCCTAGGTCGATGGGATGAGGTGCGGGTCATGGAGGATGTGGTTTCTCCTCCCGCAAGCCTCGCAGGTCCAGGAGGTGATGGTGCAAACCTCTATCGTGTTCCAGTGGGCGGAAGGTTATCGAGTTGCTTAACCGATTGGTTGTCGATTACGGACAACCCTTGGGTTCGAGGGGTGATTTCAGAAGGGCTAAAACTGTCCTTCAAAAGAAAACCTCCGTTAACTCGAAGTCCAAGATGGACTCAGCTTCCGTCAAATCCTCAGAAGAGAAGTTCGCTTCTATTAGAAGTCCAATCTCTTCTGGAGAAGAATGCGATAAAGGTTGCAGAAAACCAGGAATCTCCAGGTTTCTACAGCCATCTGTTTCTGGTTCCGAAACCAGACTACTCGTTTCGTCCAGTCATAGATCTGAGCTGGATAAACAAGCTGATC
Organism: Pictodentalium vernedei; assembly: GCA_031216915.1. Taxonomy (NCBI): domain Eukaryota; kingdom Metazoa; phylum Mollusca; class Scaphopoda; order Dentaliida; family Dentaliidae; genus Pictodentalium; species Pictodentalium vernedei. The sequence goes on along the minus strand of CM062297.1, from coordinate 476,494,440 downwards.
GTGGCTCCAAAATTTTATATGGAGACCATTCGATCAGTCAGAGCGAGTATTCGAGTGAACGACTATGCTGCGAGCATAGATTATGACCCCTCGTTGTTTTTGAGACAAAAAATGAAAAAATATTGAAAATTAACTGGCGATTTTTGAGAATAGCCCTGGCCGGTTTTGGCCGTTATGTTGGATAGAGGGTTAAGTTAAAATTCAGGCTACCATAGGGAGCCCAAATATTAACCCAGGGAACCAATTTGAACAAACTTGAATCTGACTCCCCTAGAGATGTTGTAATCCAAATATGAAAGGATTCTGACAAGTGAATCTGAACAAGAAGGTTTTTTAAGAAATTCCCTCATATTGTACTAAGTTAAATTTCAGGTTCCCAAATGGAGCCCAAATATAAACCCAGGCACTCAAATTGAACAAACTTGAATCTGACCACCCTAGAGATGTTGTATACCAAATAAGAAAGCATTCCAACAGGTGGATCTGAAGAAGAAGATTTTTAAAGAAATTTCTTCATATTGCACTAAGTTAAAATCTGAGCTACCATAGCAAGCCCAAATATATTCCTAGGGACCCAATTTGAACAAATTGAATCTGACCTCCCTAGAGATGTTGTATACTAAATATGAAAGCATTCTGACTGGTGGATCTGAGGAAGATTGTTAAATATTATCCCCCATATTGAACTAAGTTCAAATTTGGGCTTCCAAAGGAAATATTAACCTAGGGACTTGGCTTGAACAATTTTGAATCTGACCCTCATAATAATATAAGTTACATGGCGTGTAGCTGGCTGATACATTTCCATACAAGGCGATGAGTGTTCATATCAGGTGAGGCGAAGCCGAACCTGATATGAACACTCAGAGCCTTGTATGGAAATGTATCAGCCAGCTACACGCCATGTAACATATTTATTATGTCGAAAGTCCATGTAAATCAAGCGATTAATAATTTTCTCCATAAACAAACAACGGCCCGGAATTTATTTTTCTGGAACCACTATTGATAGCACCGTGCAGAATCATGAACAGTAACAGGCACCGGTACGTGTAACCATGGTAATTGTAAACAAATCATCACTTTGCGAAGGGCGATTGCCGTACTTGTTTACAAATGAAACAAATCGCTGCTTGCCACTGAGATCAGTGCTGCTTGCCAACTCGGCATAATCTGGAGGCCCCTTGCGTACATTTACTGTTGTTACTACCTAAAAAGGACTAATAAAGCAGTTTTGAACATTAAAAATCACTTTTTTACTGTAGAGCAAACAATAACAATAACGCAACTTGAACTTTGAAGTTGAATCTGAAACGCACACCGACTTTCTGTTAATTCTGTTTGATCGGAATGTTTCAAAAACAAGTTTGTTCATTTATTATTTATAGTGATGTTGATGTTGCCGATTTTGCAATTTCATATGTAAAAAGATGGGCAGAAGATAATATTTGTAGTCTGAAAAGTTCTTTGTTTTACGACTCCTTCAGTCACTGTTTGGATCGGGTTTTCTATTTACCTCAAAAACCCGATCCAAACAGTGACTGAAGGAGTCGTAAAACAAAGAACTTTTCAGACTACAAATATTATCTTCTGCCCATCTTTTTACATATTTAATGTTTTAAATCACAAAATACGGTATCTTGAAAATATTTTCGGAACCAAAATTCTCTTATTTTGTTTTAATTCAGATTTTGAAAATTCGAAGTGAGGGGAATTGCATCAAAATAGTAATGGCGGCTACTCACCTGATATTAATTAATAAGGTGAGTAACCCGATACGGTGGAATCTTTAGAAGGTATTCCAGCATTTTGATTGGATAAACTAACTTTGAGACATAATAATGATGTATACCAAACATTAAAAGATTCTGACTGGTGGTTCTGAAAAAGATTTTTAAAGAATATTCCCCATATTGCAAAAGTAAAAAATGCAGGCTCCTGTATTAAGCCCAAATATAAACCAATGGGCTTTATTTTAACAAACTTTATCTGCCCCCCCCCCCCCCCCTTCCCCCTATGAATGCTGAACATTGAATATCAAAAGATTCTGACCATTGGTTCTGGAGAAAACAATTTTTTTAATTTTTGCAAATATGCTAAGCATTTTTTCGATGACCTCTTTAGAACACCCCAACATAACAAATGGCAATTTTTTTACCATTCAATTCTACTGGTCCTAAGGATGCCTCATACCAAATAACAGCTCTCTGTTCCGTGTGGTTTGGGAAATCTGGGCATTTGAAAATATTTCTAGTTTTAGCTCCTGGGGTTCCCATGGGGATGCAGGAATTTTTGTTTGCACGAGTCAAGTACTTATGGCCCAATAATACCACATACCAAATTTGGTTCAAATCGGACCATCGGTTCAGAAAATATAAATTTTGGGCGGGGCCTAAAATCTTACCCCTCCCATTACAAAGCCAAGTATTGCTTCACGAACTTCGTTTGAACAAACTTGATTCTTCACCTCAACATGCTGGTGTGAAAATCATGAAAGTTTGGAAGGTGTGGATGATTTATGACACTCTGACAGGAGTTGTTATGGGGAGAGATATAAAACTTTCATGCTGGCTAAAAAACAATCAAAAGCATGAAACAAAATTAAAATGAAAGTGTCATTGACACTGTAGATTAACTTAACTGTGTGTTGTGTTTGATGAAAAGGATAATGTTCAATGTTTATGAAATACGACAAGAATTGTGATAATTGAGAATATGTTAATTTCTGTTCCCTGTTTGCAATGTTTTCAATAAAAATAATTTGAGGTGTAGACTGTACTAAAGAACTGAGGGGTGGGTTAATGTGACCCTAACAGTTAATGTATTTCAACCAAAGTTACCAAGTTACAGTGAAATTATTCCAAAAACGAGTCATCCTATCAAATTAAAATGAAATCTCTTCACATATACGGCCTGTATACTGTGCTAAAGGTTTTCGGGCTTCGAGGCCTGTGTAGCCAATACGGTTGACCCATCCCAACCAAAAGAGGACGTCCTCATCTAGACATTATATTGAGTCATCCTACAAAGTTACAATGAAATCCCTTCATAAATACAACCTGTAGTCTTTGATAAAGGTTTTGGAGCTTGGGCAGACGTCACGGCTAAATGATCATGACCAAAGGGGGACATTCTCATCTAGACATTATCTGGAGTCATCCTACCAAAATACAATGAAATCCCTCCGTATTAAATATGACATGTAGACTGCGCTAAACATTTTTGGGTTTTGGGCTTGGGCAGCCATCACAGTTGACAGATCCTGACAAAAAGGGGACGTTCTCATCTAGATATTATACAGAGTCATCCCACCAAGTTACCATGAAATCCCTTCATAAATAGGATCTGTAGACTGTGCTAAAGGTTTTCGGCATGGGCAGCCATCATTGTTGACCGATCGCGACCAAAAGGAGACGTTTTCATCTAGACATGACCTCAAACCTGCATATGAAATTTCGTGATGATCGTACAAAAACTACGGGGTGTAGCCTGTGCTAAAGGAAAATGTGAACAGACTTACAGACTAACAGACTTTTGCATACGTGATGGAAATAGCTTATCTTGACTTTGTCAAGTTAAGCTAAAAGTTAAAAAATTTATAGTAATTTATATATTTTTTATACTTACCAATGACCCAGACTTAGCTGGTGCTAACTCCTTAAAATCTAGGGCCAAACACAAATTTTCCCCTCCAGTCCCTAAAAATTTGCATCAAAATCTGAAATTTCAATGTCCTATGTGGTCCTCCATACCTTTTATCCACTGCGCATGCACAGTGTCAAGGAGGTCTCGAAATTGGCGCTGATTGTCATTCTTACAACCAGTGCATGGTAAGCATTATGTAATCAGCGGGGGGAGGTATGAGTTCCCAACTCATGGGAGGGCATCCCCATCTGGGTCATCGATAAGTATAAAAAATATATAAATTACTATAAATTTTTTAACATTTTTATACTGTACCAATGACCCCGATTTAGCTGAATAGAAAAAAGGCTGGAGGGCCTAGGACATAAAGGAAAATCCAATAGGCTCAATTACATGTAAACAGAATTATCCCCTCAAGGAGAAGAGGAGAACAGGTTTTACATGTATCTTTCTTGTTTGTACCAACGAGGGGTCATAACCTATGTTTTTGAGACAAAAAATGAAAAAAAAATAGTTATTCAAGAATTTTTTTGCAAGTGTCGTCTGCTTTCCATGTTAGGTAAAGGGTTAATGCAATATGAAGAAATTTCTTTAAAAATCCTCTTCTTCAGATCCACTAGTCAGAATGCTTTCATATTTGGAATACAACGGCTCTAGGAGGGTCAGATTCAAGTCGGATCTGTAGTTTAATATTTGGGCTTGCTATGGTAGCCCAAATTTTAACTTAGTGCAATATGAAGAAATTTTTTAAAATTTTTTCTTCTTCAGATCCAACAGTCAGAAATCTTTCATATTTGGTATACAACATCTCTAGGAAGGTAGATTCAACTGTGTTCAAATCGAGAGCCTGTGTTAATATTTGGGCTCCCTATGGGAGCCAGAATTGGCCATGTAGCTGAAGAATTAGAAATTTTGTATTCAGTACCCTATAAATATATGACCTTAAACACCAATAAATAAATAAATTCAGTACCCTCTGGAGGTGTGTAAGTAAGATTTAACCATGTAGGTTGTATCAAGGGGCTTCATAGGGGAGCTTCACATTTTGCATTATGATCAACTGAAGAAAAGGCATGTTGCTCAGACTATTTTTGTCACTCCTTAGGGGCTCAAGGATTGACAATGTATCCTTTGGAAATGGATTGCTTGATGTAGACTCATTCTTGGACTCTGTTTATATCGTGTTATGTGCAAGCTGAGCACTTCAGGCCCCGTGGGGCCTCTTGTTTGTCACAATTTTTAAAAAATTTCAACACAGCCAGAGCATGTGACCCCTCATTGAAACGAGCTCAGTGCATTCATCCCAATGAGGAGTTACATGATATGATTTTGTTGAAGGTTTTTGAAACATAAACTTTTTTGACTGCTCTCTTTCTAAATTACGTGGGCAGATGCAGCCAACTCATTAGGTAAAGGGTTAATGTGTAGTTGAGCGTGACAAACAAATTGTTATGAAAGTAGGTGAAATTACAGCTTTGATATAATTCACATATGCATCTGCACACTTTTATTACCTCACCTAACTGAAAGTTAGGGGGAGCTTAAGTGATCACTTTCTGTCTGCCGTTTGTCATCCATCTGTCATCTGTCCATCCAGCATGATCTTTACATGATGGTCTTTTCGTCATAAACCACTGGGCTGAATTGAACCAAATTTGATATACATGTTCCTTATCATATGTCAATTGAAGTTTGTTCAAATGAAGTTACCACGTTCCATAGTGAAGGGGTGGGGGAAAATGCTCCAAAATTCAAGAAAAATCTTCTCATGAACCAGTGGATACAATGACATGATATTTGGTATGGAGCTTTCTTTTGAGGTGTAAAATCAAGTTTGTCAAAATGAAGTTCATGGAGCAATATTTGCTTTCGTAATGGGAGGGGCAAGATTTTTGGCCCTGCCCAAAATTTCAAATTTTTATACTGTACCAATGACCCAGACTTAGCTGGTGCTAACTCTAACAAAACCAGGGCCAAACACAAATTTTGCCCCCCAATCCCCAAAATTTGCATCCAAAACAAAAAGAAATCATGTCCTAAAGGACCTCCATACTGCGCATGCGCAGTGATGCAGACGTCCCGAAATTGCGCATGCGCAGTGACGCAGACGTCCCGAAATTGGCGCCAATTATCATTCTCTGTTTGGCCCTTCATCAGTCAACATCTCACTGATCTTTGTGCTTGTAAATATCAGTTTAAAGGATGCCAGACACGTAATTTTTGGAGAAAATGTGATTCTAAGGAGGATAGAAGGAGGAGAGGAAAAAGAAGTGACAAAAAATAATCAGGGCTGTACTTAAAATTTTTTGATGAAATTATGTTAAGTTGCCTATTTTCGAGGCATGGGCCTCTTGTTGTCATTCTTGCTAATTGTTGCACTGCTTATTCAGTGTTTCCTCTCCCCTAGCCTTCTAAAGTCCCCCCTTGCAATTCTCCCATGCTTTTGGCATATTTTTGAGAAATTTCATTTCTAAAATTTCCTGGGAGAGTTGCTTGGTTACAGAATGTTTTCTGTTATTTTCCCCATAGTTACGTTTTCACCCATGGGTGTATAACGTTTGTGTTCTGCATCTTCCATCTGATGTTCTGCAGATTCTCCCCTGGGAGTCTCTGTTTTGCATCAGATAGAGTGTAATTTGATGACTGATTCCGGGCCAGTTTTTTCAGTGCCTGGAGTCATGTTTTCTGGTGTTTTTACACTGTTTGTTTACATTGGCAACAGATACATTTATATTATCCGTAAGTGTCTCATTAATTATTTAATATAAATTTAAAATTTTTGACCACACTTTGCCATCGGATCCATCGGGGCTCAACGTTACTTTTCAGCAACTTGGGCTTCGCTGAAAAAATATTTTTTCAAAATTATTTTGATTTGCAATTGTTTTTTCATTTATTAATGGATCATGTTATTATGTATCTTTGTGTCAGGGGTTTTTGCGAGTAACTAGGACTTATTGTTGTTCTTTCACAATGAAGGGACATTGTTCAAATTGTAATAGGAAGAAATCTTCCTCTGACATTCATGATCATTGTATTAATTGTAGTCAGTGTTCTCGCATTAATCCTTGTCCTATATGTGAATATTGGGATGAGAAACATTGGAAACGTGTGTCACGATATGTTGTTTCTGGAGAAAGGGCTATGCCGGCTCTTTCTCCGCAAGGTCACTCTACTCTCTCAGTTTCTATTTCAGAGGAACCAGAACAGGGTGATGTTTCCATGTTATCTTCTACAAGTGTGCGTCCGTCGTCACAAATGAATTCAGAGCTAGCGGCAAAAGTGCTCATGGAGATTAGACAAATGTCGTCCGCTAGCTCGCCCGGTGTAGCGTCCATTCACCGAATGGTCGGCAGCCGGGTTCGTCCGATGCGGTCCAGGAGGAAATTTTGGGTGATGCGAGCACTATAAACATAATAGATGCACACCCAGTGACGGCGGATAGTAAGCGAGAACGGAGGAAGCCTTTGAGTCTGGTTCCTAGCTCGTCCAGGTCCAGCCGGGCCGCGAGCGAGCGAGGCCCCTCTCTCGTACAACAACATCTGGGACCAGATGTTGTGGTACAAAATGTGTCTTTAGCGGAGCATACGTCCGTCGCTCGGGACACTCCATTGTATAAGCAGTCCGCAGAGACTGTTAAGGCTTCCTCTTCTCGTCAGCGCACACGACCGCACCTTGGCTGCGTGACCGCCGATATATTACCAGCTTCGCCGATGAAGGATTCTTCGGCGACCAGGTCACACCATCCGGCAGCCAGGGATTCGAGACCGATGGACTCCGGACGTTCGCATAGGAAAAGTATGCGGGAGCCATCTGATGCGGAGCTGCCCTCGGCGAAGCAGCGAAAGACTGCGCCTCCGCAGGTCTCGACGCCGGACATTCTTGTGCAGATAGCACAGCTTATCGCAGCATCCCAGCAGCCGACAGAAACGGTGTCGGATCGAGAATCATCCGACGGCGCTGGGTCGGTACGCTCCGCCGAAGCATCGGGGGCGGACGACCGGGAACATCATGAGGTCCGGCCGGATGGTGAAAGGGATACGGATGACTTGGAGCTATCCCTTTCGGAACAACATAAAGCTGCCGTGGACTTCATCCGGCACTTTCTCCCTCAAGTTGTTCCGTCGGGCCAGACTGCTGCGGTTCCGGACAAGAGAATTATAGCGTCATTGGACTCTGAATTTTTTGAGCGGTTCAGGGACATCGCTCCCGAGTTTCCGTCGCAGTCCAATAATGTTGCAAGAACATTTGAATTATTGAACGACGCTATATTTAAACTTGCTTCCAGGACGGGGAAAGCAGGTTTCTTGTCCGCTAATACTCTCAACCTGCCTTTCATTAATGCAAGGAATAAATTCGATACGGCAGGACAGGGTATACCGAGAGTTCCTCTGCATATGGACGACGAGGCGGAAGACTTGGAGCTATCATTACCGTCGTCAGCTTGTATTCCAACCGCAGTGTTGGAAACAGCTATTGCGTCTAACAGAGCCAATTTAGATGCCTTATCTTACGCAGATCACCTTACTAAGGCGTTATCACTGCGCCTTCAGGGGAAAGAGTTTCAGGATATACAATCCTCTTTAAGACTTCTTTCAAGGGCAGTAGCTTATTCCACGTGTAACTCCGCCCTTTCAGTGGCAAATCTGGAGTTGGTTAGACGTGACGCTCTAGCTACATCCACACTAGTGGATTCTAAGGTGAAGAACTCTCTTAGAGTCGCTTCGGTCTCAGGAGAACTTCTCTTTGACGGCAAGCTTTCCGCTATTTATGATAAAATTACAAAGAAAGCTAAGGATTCTCTGTTGTTCAAATCTGCTCCTAAGAAGTCGGATACAGCAGACACGAATAAGACAGGCACTTCTGGGTCTAATGCGCCCAAGAGAGGTTCCTATAGAGGTTCCGGTGCGTCCTCTTGGTCTTATTCGAGAGACCGTCAGGATAGCGACTCTCGTTCGGGACGTCCTTCAGGCCGGGACAATCGGTCGGACGCCCCGAGGTCGACGGGGCGAGGTGCGCGCCGTGGAAGACGTGGTTTCTCCTACCGCAGGCCTCGCAGGTTCAGGAGGTGATGGCTTAAACCTCTATCGCGTTCCGGTTGGCGGAAGGTTGTCGAGCTTTTCACAAGAATGGGCGTCGATTACGGACGACCCTTGGGTGAGAGGAGTGATTTCGGAAGGTCTAAAGATATCCTTCAAACGAAAGCCTCCATTAACTCGAAGTCCAAAGTGGACTCATCTTCCGTCAAATCCGCAGAAAAGAGACGCTCTGTTATCAGAAGTTCAGTCTCTTTTAATGAAGAACGCGGTAGAGGTCGTAGAAAACCAGGAATCTCCGGGATTCTACAGCCATCTGTTTCTGGTTCCGAAACCAGACGGCTCGTTCCGTCCAGTCATAGATTTGAGCTGGATAAACAAGCTGATCGTCGCTCCGAAGTTTTATATGGAGACGATTCGATCGGTCAGAGCGAGTTTTCGGGTGAACGATTATGCAACGAGCATAGATCTCAAAGATGCGTACTTTCACGTCATGGTACATCCGACATTCCGAAAGTATCTATGCTTCGCAGTCCTAGGAGTGGTGTATCAATTCCGGGCGATGTGCTTCGGATTGAATCTAGCACCCTGGGCTTTCACTCGGGTAATGAACTCGGTAATGATCTACTTCCGAGCTCATTCGTCTGCGGTAACGTCGGCCTACCTGGACGACATTCTTCAGAGGTACGGCAACGAGTTAACGCTTCAGAACGATGTTCAGAATCTTCTTCTATTGCTCCGACGTCTCGGTTTTATAGTAAACGAGGAGAAGTCGGATCTGGTGCCGTCCAAGTCATTCACTCATCTGGGAATGAGCTTCGAGACGCACAACAATCTCGTTCGTCTGCCGTTAACCAGAGCGAAATTAGTCAATTGTTACGCTCGCTATTGTCTGCACGCAGACAAAGTCACGGCGAGAGAATTTATGAGACTGATAGGTCTGTGCGGAGCCGCCGCGGATCTCATTCCGATGGGGCGGTTACGCACACGTCCTCTTCAAATTTTCTTGACTCAGAATTGGAGTGTGAAAATTCATTCGCTCGATGTAGACGTTCTCTTGTCAGATCAAGTGAAACAAGAGATTCAGACTTGGGCAAACATTCAGTGGTTAACTCAGGGAGTTCCGCTGCAGTTGCCGGATCCGAGTTTTACCATTATGACGGATGCCAGTCAAACAGGTTGGGGTGCATCATTAATCCCAACGAATTCGAGATGCCAGGGTCTTTGGGATCCGCAATTCCTGTGCAAGCACATAAACATCAAGGAAATGATGTCAATTTGGCTTGCGTTGCGTCACTGGATGGACATTATTCACGATGCTCATGTCCAAATCCTATCCGACAATACGACAGTAGTGGCGTATATACGGAATCAGGGAGGCACTCATTCAGTTCCGTTGTTCAATCTAACGGAAAGAATCCTTCTGTTTGTGCTAGAACATCACGTTCTTCTTTCGGTCCGTCACATACCGGGTCGTCTGAATGTGCTAGCAGACTCCCTTTCACGAAAGGGTCGCTTGTTTCCGTCGGAGTGGACTCTCAACAAACAAGTATTCAATCAGATTTGCTACCAATGGGAACGGCCAATGATAGACTTATTTGCGACACATCTCAACAATCAGTTGCAGACGTATGTGTCTCATTGTCCGGATCCAAGAGCATTTGCAGTAGACGCTCTGTCGATCCCTTGGGACGGAATGATAGGATATGCGTATCCTCCAGCGCCGTTAATTCAACAAGTATTGCTAAAGATAAAACAATCTCAGTGCAAGATTCTGTTCATAGCATCTCTGTCGCCACAGAGACCGTGGATAAATCTACTCAGGTGTCTGTTGTGGGACCTACCGCGAAAGCTTCCTCCACGGGAGGATCTTCTTTCGCAGGGGAAATCGCGCCAACTCCATCACAACCCGCAAGGTCTCAACCTTCACGTTTTTCCGTTGTGCGGTCCTTCTTGCATGGCAAGCACTTTACAGGATGAGCAGTGGACGCGCTTTCTAACTGTAGGAGGACCTCCTCTTCGCTAAACTATGCGGCTAAGTGGAAGGTTTTTCGTCGTTGGTGTAGGGATCATTCTGTTGATATATTCGATCCCTCTATACCAGACATTGCAAACTTTCTAGTATACTTGTTTGACGAAATCAAACTGCAGCCTGTTACTATAAAGGGTTATAGATCTATGTTATCTGATACCTATGCACATCATGATAGTTTACAAATTGGATCTAATGTCTCTTTATCTAAGTTGGTTAGAAACTTTTCGATAAATAGACCCAGAACTCTTAGATTAATTCCTAAGTGGAATTTAGCATGGGTTCTTCTTAAATTGAAGGAAAAGCCTTTTGAACCTCTTGGGACAGTAGATTTCAAATTCTTATCTTATAAGACAACTTTTCTCTTAGCTTTCTCGTCTGCTAGAAGAGTCAGTGAGCTTCATGCACTGTCGGTGGATGATTCTCATTATCGTAGTGTTGGGAACACTATCACCTTCACTACTAATGTGGGTTTTTTAGCTAAGAATCAGGCTCCTAATAAATATCCGGAACCTATTGTTATTAAGGCTCTTCCGTCTTCAGGCCTTTACTCTGTCCTGTTAGAGCGTTACGTATCTATAAACAGAGATCTCAGTTTATCAGAAAGGGACGGAAACGTTTCTTTCTGTCTTTGATGCCTAATAGAAAGGACATTTCGGTCCATTCTATTGCTAGATGGATTCAATTAACTATCCGTACTGCTTATGAAGATTTATCTTCTTCTCAGCAGTCTGTGCTTAAGATTTCTGCTCATGAAGTAAGAGCTCTTTCTGCTTCCTGGGCTTATGCTAATAGTGTTGCTATTACAGATTTAATGAAGGCTGCTTATTGGTCTCAGCCATCCACATTTACGAATTTTTATCTCAGAAATATTGAGTCCATTTCTGGAGACCTGCATTGTTTAGGTCCGTTATCTGTTGCTCAGAATGTCGTCCACTAAACAGTTGCAACTATAGTTATGCAGGCTTTCTGTTCCGGCAGTGACTCTGTCCGGCTGCCCTCTTCGCTCTGGGCTATTTGACCCAGGGCAAGGGGAAGGGGGGGGGGGGGGGGGGGGGTGTTCCCTTAGGTCACCTGCTTTATAGTGAAAAGCAAGGGAATGCCTCCTCCAAGTCAGTATTTCTGAGTCGCTTCCGGGATGGTTTTAAAGTGTAATATTAATGTTAAAATTCATTCATGTCTTATTTTTAAAGTGTAGCTCGGTGTGAAGCATTTGTATATGTCAAGTGTCAAACGGGCTTTAATATACAATACTCGGACACTTTTAAATGACTATAAAGAGTCTCAATTCTCTGGACTACTTTATTTATTGGCTTGCTTTAAAAATAATTAGTATAAGGGTTTTACTGGATGTTAATAGAGAACATGAATGTTATTGTGCTCAATTATTAAGGGTAGTGTATCTTTCTAATTTAATATTAAATAAGAAAGATACATGTAAAGCCTAATACTCCTTTTCTCCTTAAGGGGTTACCTCTTTTCTATATAGTTGAGCTTATTGGATTTTCCTCTATGTCCTAGGCCCTCCAGCTTGTTTACTATTCAGCTAAGTCTGGGTCATTGGTACAGTATAAAAATGTTAAAAAATTTATAGTAATTTATATATTTTTTATACTTACCAATGACCCAGACGGGGATGGCCCTCCCTGGAGTTGGGAACTCTTGCCTCCCCGCTGAGTACATAGCGCTGACCAGGCACTGCCAGTAAGAATGATAATTGGCGCCAATTTTGGGATGTCTGCATCACTGCGCATGCGCAGTAGAGGCGTAGTATGGAGGTCCTTTAGGACATGATTTCTTTTTGTTTTGGATACAAATTTTGGGGATTTGGGGGGCAAAATTTGTGTTTGGCCCTGGTTTTGTTAGAGTTAGCACCAGCTAAGTCTGGGTCATTGGTAAGTATAAAAAATATATAAATTACTATAAATTTTTTAACTTTTCTGAACCGATTGTCCGATTTGAACAAAATTTGGTATTTGGTATTGTAGGGTCATAAGTACTTGATTTATGCAAAAAAAAAAAAAAAAAAATTCCCATGTTCCCCATGGAAACCCCAGGTGCTAAAAATAGAAATATTTTCAAATGCCTATATTTTCCAAACCACACAGAACAGAGAACTGTTATTTGGTATGAAGCATCCTTAGGACCAGTAGAATGAAATGGTTAAAAAAATTGGCATCGGTTCTGTCAGAGTGTTCTGTAGAGGGTATCGAAAAAATGCTGCGTCAGCATATTTGCAAATATTAAAAAAATTTTCTTCTCCAGAACCACTGATCAAAATCTTTTGATATTTGGTATGCAGCATTTATAGGGGGGGGGTCAGATACAAGTGTGTTCAAATTAAGCCCCTCGGTTCATATTTGGGCTCAATATGGGAGCCAGAATCTTCACTTAGGCAATATCAGGAATAAGCTTTAAAAATCTTCTTCAGAATCACTAGTCAGAATCTTTTAATATTTGGTATACATCATTGTTATCAGAGTCAGACTCAAGTTTGTTCAAATCAAGTCCTTTATTTAATATTTGGGCTTCCTACTGCGGCCCAGATTTTAACTTAGTGCAATATGGGGAATAATCCTTAAAAATCTTCTTCTTCAGATCCAAAAGTCAGAATCTTTTGATATTTGGAATACAACTTCTCTAGGGGGGGGGGAGGAGGGGCAGGGGCAGGGGCAGATTCAACTTTGTTCAAATCGAGTCTCTGGATTAATATTTGGGCTCCCTATGGAAGCCCAAATTTTTACTTAGTACAATATGAGGAAATTTCTTTAAAAACCTTCTTCAGATCCACCAGTTAGAATCCTTTCATATTTGGTATACAACATCTCTAGGGAGGTCAGATTCAAATTTGTTCAAATTGGGACCCTGAGTTAATATTTGGGCTGAGAATTGCAGCACAAAATTTAACCAAAATATTTGGAATACAACATCTCTTTGTGTAGGGGGAGGGGGGGGCAGATTAAAGTTTGTGCAATTTTATTTCACTGGCTTAATATTTGTGCTCTCTTTGGGGAGTTGGGGGATGGTAGGTTCAACTTTGCTCAAATCCATTCCTTAACGTTTTTCCATAAAATTTGCCTTTCAAACTGCAGTGACATAATAACCCTTGGAAGTTTATCAGTGCTTGTCTACAGCTGATAAAACTGAATGTGACCCAAAATAGTTCTTTGCACCACTTTGTCAGGTGAGCGATTAAGGCTTCTTGGGGCCTCTTGTTTTTAGGAAGTTTGTACAAAATTTAAAAAAAAATTGGACCAGTTTTTTGCAGATGTAGAAAGTTGTGGGAAAAGATGAAAATTAAGGTATTTTTAAAATTGTTTGCCTGATATAGAATTTTAATATTGATAGATCCCTTGTATTTCATTTTCCTTCAATTGTAGGTTCATTGGAAACGGATATTGCTCCTTCGTCTGGAAACTCATTACGTTCAGAAAGTAAGTATTTTTGATTTGATGGTTCACTCGACAGAGCAGGCCTATAATTAGCTTAACTTGACAAAGTCAAGATAAGCTGTTGCCATCACACATGCGGAAGTCTGTTAGTCTGTGAGACTGTCAGTATGTCAGTCTGTTCACATTTTCCTTTTGCATAGGATACACCCTGTAGTTCTTGTCCGATCGTCACAAAATTGCATATGCAGGTTTGAGGTCATGTCTAGATGAGAACGTCCTTTTTTGGTCGCGATCGGTCAAATGTGATGGCTGCCCGATCCCAAAACCTGAAAACCTTGAGCACAGTCTACAGGCCGAATTTGTAAAGGGATTTCATTTTAACTTGGTAGGATGACTCTATAATGTCTAGATGAGAACATCCCCTTTTGGTCATAATCTGTCAACCGTGACGGCTGCCCTAGCCCAAAACCCAAAACTGTTTAGCACAGTCTTCAGGTTGTATTTAATATGGAGGGATTTTATTGTAACTTGGTAGGATGACTCCCAATAATGTCTTTTCACATTTTCCTTTAGCACAGGCTACACCCCGTAGTTCTTGTCCGATTGACACGAAATTTCATATGCAGGTTTGAGGTCATATCTAGATGAGAATGCCTCCTTTTGGTCGCGATAGTTCAACCGTGATGACTGCCTGAGCGCAGAAACCATTAGCACAGACTACAGGTCGTATTTATGAAGGGATTTCATTGTAACCTTGTAGGATGACTCAGTATAATGTCTAGATGAGGATGTCTTCCTCTTTTGGTTGCGATGGGTCAACCGTGATGGCTACTCAAGTCCCAAAACCTTTAGCACAGTTTACAGGCCGTATTTATGAAGAGATTTCATTGTAACTTGATAGGATGACTCGTTTTGGAATAATTTCACTGTAACTTGGTAACTTTTGTTGACATACATTAACTGTGAGGGCCACATTAACCCTCCTTTCAATTCTTTAGTACAGTCTACACCTCAAATTATTTTTATTGAAAACATAGCATACAGGGAACAGGAAGTAACATATTCTCAATTATCACAATTCTTGTCGTATTTCATAATCCTTTCATAAACATTGAACATTATCCTTTTTATCAAACACAACACACAGTCAAGTTAACAGGCCTGGCATTCTTAAAAATGCAGGTGAGCTAAAAATCGCTCCCCTGGCGTGGTTTGGGGAGCGATTAGCTCTCCTGAAGCTTACAAAAGCTAAAAGTGGCAAATGAAGTTTTACTCTTAATGTTTTCTGCCTTGTGGGCTTTGTACATTTTGTTTGGTGCTGCTAATAAGATAGTGTCTCTAAGACTGCTGCACTGTGCCTTCCACCCCTCTGGGCCTCGGCAGGACACGGAGGTGTGGGAGGGGCAGTGTGGCCGTCTTACAGACACCACAAAAATACATGTAGCAGAAATATGAAAAGATGTGAGTTTTATGAATAGACTGTTATGGTAACCATTATTTTCTATGGCCAGGAGGGCTAGTTTTCGCCCTCCTTAATTTTTTTAAGGTGAGCAGTAGGCGAGCGAATAAATCGCTCTCCTGAAAATGCCAGGCCTGAGTTAAGCTACAGTATCATTGACACTTTCATTCTGAAAGCCCTGATAGTGGCTTCTAGTACTCAACCAGTTAAAGACAAATAAATGCTATTATTTAACTTGATGAGGTACCTCCAACAACACTTAAATCTGGAGGGAAAAAAAACTAAGAAGGAATATGGTCAAGAATGTGCCAGTGTGCAGGCGCTCCCAATGAGTCACTATTCAGTAGTTAGGATTTATCTCCTGAATGAAGCTGAAGAAGAAAATATGAAAGAACTACTGCCAAGGATATGCAGATGTGCATGCACCTCTCCTCATCATGGCCTTGTACATTAAGATCAGAATTTATGAACTTGTTTTTTAAACCTTTACCCAATGTGCCAGCTAAAACTGGTCAGTTCTATTCACAAAAATTATTGTTAAATTTTTATTTTTTGTCTGAAAAACAAAGCTTATGACCCCTTTTTGGAAGCTATGTTTTTTATACAAAAAATGAAAAATTTAGTTATTCAACAATTTTGCTTGCAAGTGTCATCTGTCTTTCATGTTAGGTAAAGGGTTAAACTTCTTCTTGTGACTCCTTTCTCCCTTGAATCTGGTGGACTGCAAAGCTTAGTGGAAATAGAGTTCAGGATGTTCTGTTACATGCAGATCCAAAGAGTCACATTGGCCTTGAAGTTAAAAGTTATGACTTGATCTTTTTATTCTCTCTGGTTGGTCCATCTGTCTATTCTGGGTTTTTTTGTTAGCAGAACTCATCCTACATCGATAGAGTAAGTGAATGAAACCGTAGGAATATTGCAGATCTCATTGTACATTAGTAGAGAAAGTGAATGAAACCATAGGAATAGCTCAGAAAGTGTGGATGTAAATGCACATCAAAATAGTTGTCTTGACCTTGAAGCTTATTGTTAGCAGATGAAAGAAATTAAACTCTAGTATTCTTGACCACTTAATTTAGCACTGGCACTAGATCAGTATTTTTTTTTTGTTGAATTGAAATCAGTGAGCTTGTTCTATTGGGAGGACCATAACCTTCAGAGGGTATTACTTGGGTAGTTTCATATCAGCAGAGATATTAGCCCGAGGTAACTTCATATCAGCCTGAGACTATCCAAGTAATAACCTCTTCATTTATTAAACCCAAACAAATAATCACAAAATGTTCTCAGATTTGTTGTAGTTATCTGACAGTGTTATTGTTTCTCATTCTTGTCATAAAGTCTGAAGTTTTCTCTTCCAGTTCAGCTGCCCAAGTGTCCGCACTGTGGAAGTGTGACATTCACATTATGCCTCTGTAAATATTCGATTGTTCGAGTTGATCAACAAATTCGAGTCGAATTCGAGTCTAAAATAAAATCATGAATATAAAAATCAAATATGAAAAAAATGTCTCGGGGGTACGTACATTTAATACTGACTAAATTGTCAAAACAATGCTAGGAATTGAGCGTGATCCGCAAGCACACATTGTTCCAGATGAGCGTGAAACTGAAGTTGTATGCACTATGCAGTATGCACTCCTAACTGACCACCATTACAGTTTCACGTTAATGCTACAACCTCTTCCAATGAATTGTAAATAAAAATATGGCACTTACAGTGTATTACCAATGTCATTTGGAATCACTCGGTAATACACTCATATTTTACACTGGATAAAGCCACGGCTACAAACACGTGTAATACATGTAAGGCTTTGTACAAAACCCAAGCGACAGGACTACATCTTGCCTCAGGGTACACATCAGTAAGAAACATCCATCACTTCATGATAAGGTGAGATTGGATGATGCCAAGCTTAAAGTTGATAAGGGAGCGAAGCAATCACAGTTACATACAGATACTTTGTCTCTTATTCAACCATGCATTCAAGTGTGCTGTATTGTTAACATTCGAACAGTTAGATGTTAAGATGAATATGTGGATAAATCTTCAGTACAATGCCAAAACAATCCTAATGTGGCTATTTTGAACTGGACGTATTGTGTACAAAACCACATTTGAACACCTGGTTTCAGCTAACGTGGTTCAAATTCGATGTTCGGTCGACTCGAACATTTTTTTGGCAAGTTCAAGTCGGAAGTCCAGTCAGAAAATAATCCATATTTACAGGGGCCTAATTCACATAGCTGAACTATGTCTTCTCCCACTTCAATAGATCTCTGCTTAACTGGTAGAGTGCTGGAAGCCCATATTTGGGCTTTATTCTGGAGTGAAGGTACTGCAGCTTCAAGGTTCATATTCAGTGGCTTTGCTTTGTATTATCTTTGAAGTGATATTAATAAGTCTGTAAAGGTTTGCCTTGTTACAATTTATTGGAGAGTGCCTACAGGCACTCTCCAATAAATTGTAACACGGCAAAGACATGTGTACAAGATTTAATGGCCAAAAATAATTTAGCACTCTACCAGTTAAGACTCTGAATCTTAAGTATTGAATTTTCTGTACAACTCTCTTCATTCTTCTCATCCTCCACACAATCTTCACTCATTCCCATCATTAATTCCTTGTCATTCAAAACCTCCACTTCAAACCACTTCATTACAGAACACCAGTTTTCTCAATTATGTTCAACGATTAAAGGTTTCCGTGTAAACAAATTGATTGACTTAGTAACAATGCATTAAGAGGAACAACTCTGACTTGGTTCATATTGACTGAGATCAGCATCATATCATCCGAATTTGAAAGTCATATCAACTGAGAATGATAATGGGCAATTGTGAGCAAGAAAACCTTTTTAGCTGTTTAGCTGACCTGACTGAAAGTCAGGATGAGCTTTTGTGATCACTCACCAACCGTCATCTGTGAACATTGTGTTTGCACCTGCTCCTCCTACACAGCTGGAACAATTTTAGTTAAATTTGAGGTGATTGCTTGTTCTGACATCGCATTTTGTTTTTGTTCAAATCAATGTGCCCAGCCCCATATGGAGGGGATGGGAAAAAATGCTCCAAATTTTTTTAAAATCTTATGAACCTGTTGGTACAATGACTTGATATTTGGTATGAAACTTTCTTTTGAGGTGTAGAATCAGGTTTGTTCACACGAAGTTCGTGGGGGCAACATTTGCCTTTGTAATGGGAGGGGCAAGATTTTTGGCCATGCCCAAAATTTCTTTTTTCTTTATACTAGAACCAGTGACCCAGACTGAGCTGGTGCAACCTCAATAATATCAAGGACCCTACACAAATTTTGAACCCCCCCCCCCCCCCCCCCCAATTCCTAAAATTTGCATACAAAACCGAAAATTGAAAGTCCTATCTGGCCCTCCATACTTTTAGTACTGCACATGCGCAGTACCCAGGAGAGACCAGAATTAGCGCAAAGCATCATTCTTTTGTTTGGCCCAAGTCGGTAAACTGACATCTGTACAATAAATTCTCATTTTTGAAGATGCCAGACACAAATCAATGGTGGTTTTCATGGAATCAACAGTGTAGCAGGATGTTGGAAGTTAATAACAGTTGTTTTAGATGTTCAGGGCTGTAACTTTATAATTTTTATATAAAATTATTCATGTTTCCCATTTTCGGGATATGCGAATGTCGTCATTTTTACTATGACTCCACTGTTGTGTTGTTAGTGTTACTTCCCTTTCCTCTCCTGAACCCTCCTGTTATACTCCCAAGCTCTTTCAGCTTTTTTATTGAGAATTTTTTATTAAAATTCTTGGGAGTTTAACTTGTTTTACGGAATGGGTATTCCGTTTATCCCCCCGTGTTTATGTCCTGTTCGTTTACTGTTCAGGGCATTTTGTATTCTTGCATCTTCTACCCGATACATTGTTTTTTCTTCCTATGAAGATCTAGCTTTACATCAGGTGGTTGGTGATCAGTTACTGACTATGGGCTTCTGTTGTGCCTGTTTGTTTGGTTAGTTTCCGGTTTTTCCTCTTGACGTTGTTGTCTGTTCAACAATGTTTTGAATACATATTAATTCAGTATTTAGTTTAAAACAGTTATTGGTTTTTCTAGTAGGATACATATTATATCTTATTCCGGTAGTTTAGCTTCAATTATATAGTGTTTGTCCACACTTAGGCTCTTTTGGGATGCCCTTGGGCTCATTAGGTTCCCTTGGGGTACTTTGGCTTCATTCCAAATTTTTTGAAATTTTGTTTTTAATTTGTTTTGAAAATTTTTGTGATTGTCTATTTTATGTATCCTTGCTATGGTTGATCTGTATTATTATTTGGGAGTGTAGTGGACTTATGATTGGCTTCATTATTATTGTATCTATCATAAATAATTGGTACCTAGCATAAGTCCAGGAAGTCTGTCTCGGATTTACATGCTTGTTGTCTGCATGTAGTCACTGCACTCCTTCAATACTTGTACTGTGGGATGCGAACATTGGAAACAGGTGTCAATCTGTGTGGTGAACGGCGAAGTTCTGATGTCGGAACTTTCACCACAGGCTAATACTAGTCTTTCAGTCTCTTTTTCAGAGGAACAAGAACATGGTGATGGTTCTTTGACACCTGTCCGTTACGAGCTGCCGTCGTCACACTCTGATGAGCCCCACTCTGATGAGTAAACAGAGTTATCTGCCAAGGTGCTCATGATTATTAGCAGGGGATTGAGATCTCCAGTTAGTTCTCTTAATCCTCTGCATGCAGCTAGCTTGACTGGTGAAGTTGTTTCCCTATTGTAGGAACTGGGACACCAGGTAGGTCCGTTGCGCTCTAGAAGTGTAGACATAGGTAGAGCGAGCACCTCAAAAACAAAAGCTCACCCAGCAATGATGGCAAAAGGGGAAGAAGCCTGAAAGTTTCTCTATGGGATGCTCGGCAAGATCTGGGGTCAGATCGAGAGTTGGAGAATCCTCTCCTGTCCCATCAGTCGGGGTTGACTTTCCGTCGCGAGAAACTTCAGTGAGTCGGAGCACCCGTCCTCGCTTGCAGTTTGGGATGCTCCTTCCACACTGCAGCCTTGGTCGGCTGCTGTTATGACTTTCTCTTCTTACATAGAAGAGCACGCAAAAGCCAATTAGCCTACAAGTTTCTCATCGGGAAACTCGGTGAGATATGGGGTCAGATCGCGAGTTGGAGAACACTCTCTGTCCCTTCAGCAATTGGGGTCAACTGTTTCCGTCGTGAGAAACTTCATTGTGTCGGAGCCCCCATCTTCGCTTGTGGTACGGGACGCTCCTTCCACACTTCAGCCGGGATCGGCTGCTGTTACAGCTTCCTCTTCTTCCATGGAAAAGCACACTAAGGGGTAGAAGCATGCAAGTTTCTCAGTGGAATGCTTGGCGAGATCTGGAGTCAGATTGCGAATTGGAGAAACCTCTCCATTCCATCAGCAGTCTGGGTCAACTGTTTCTGCTTTGAGAAACTTTAGTAAGTTGGGGCTTCCGTTCACGCTTGCAGCCCGGGATGCTCCTTCCACACTGCAGCCGGTTGCAGCTATGGCTTCTTCCTCTGCTTCATTGGCGAAGCATGTTAGACCACAGACTGGCTGTCCGACTTCGGATGTTCAAGCTGTTCTGCGGAGGCATTTCCTGTCTTCACCACTGAAGTCGGATTAACCTGCAGCTAGTGGTTTGAGGCATATACATATGGGAAATGTGTCGAAAGATCTGGGGTCAGATCTCCATCCCATGAGCAGCATATGGTGAAGAAGCGGATAACTGCTGCTCCGCTAGCCTCGTTCACAGACCTGCTGTCACAGATTGCACAGCTTATCACAGCATCCCAGTAGTCGCATGTTCAGCCATCAACAGTCTCCGGGAGTGAGCTGTCAGATGGTGTTGGGTCAGTCCAGTCATCTGTTCATTCGGATGGTGTGACCATGATTATCAGATGGAACACTCAGATGGTAAGAGGGCTATGGAGGATGATTCTCCATCCCTCACGGAAAAGCACATGAAGACTATGAATTTTATCAGTTTTTCCTGATCTTGTTCCATCTGAACAAAGTCTGTGTTTGCTAGGCGAAAAACAGCTTTCGTCCCTCGATATGAGTACTGTGTGAAGGAAAGACAAGGTTCTTTCCTTTCCGAGTCATTCTGCTCAGGTGTCGAAGGCCTCCGGTATGCTTAATGACACCACCCTTGGCCTAGCAATAGTATAAGAAAAGCAAAAGATCTATTCTTCACGAATCGCTAGCTCGTAGTTAGGCTGAGACAGCTGTCTTGTTTGGAATAGGGCTGTTTGAAGGAAAGTCGTCAGAGGCATTTAGTTCTCTTGTTGACACCATAGTAGCCTTTTGTAATTTTAGAGCAGTCTTTTCTTATACATTAGCGGCTAATGTCATAAGTCTCCGTTTAGTGAGCTTTCCAAGGCTGCAGGGCAACACACAGATATCTGTCTTCACGGATATAAGATTTTTAGGCTGCGTTAGCTATGCTGAGACTGCTATCTTTTGGAATAAGGCTGTTAGAAGGAAAGAGTACATTCTTTCTAAGGCTGGGCGTTTTTTTAATTTGCATTTTGGTTCAGTTTCAGTTTTGAACAAAAACTCGGTTTTCGGTTCGGTTTTCGGTTTTTCAAAATATATTGTAGAAATCCACATTTTTGAGGATAATGTACACATAAAATGTGTCTGTATTTGTCATCCAAGTCATGAGGCTCATACTGCGTGTTGAGTCATCCGGGTTTCTCAGTGTTCACCACTTTTCTCAGCTGATGGACATATTATGGTGGGCTACAGTGGTGGAGCCATGGCATATCTACCAGCTCAATCCCACTTGCTCCTTCCATCCCCAATTTGAAAAGATTCTTTTTGATTTCCTGCCCTCAGTACAAGTACAGTATCCTCAGTCCTGAAATTCCCCCTCCCCCCCAACTCTTCACCAGCATAATCCCCCAGTATTTCAAACTGTGGCTCCACCACTGGTGGGATCTGCCTTGTTCTGTCAGTGATATTTGGGGCCTTGTCAAGATGCAAAAATTTACAAGAAAAGCTACATTTTAGCAAAAATCAACATTTCTTAGTTCTTTCCTTCTCGGTGTTGTATTCTTAAGCATCACAGACATTTAGTCCTATTGTTATCGCCTTAGTAGTCTTATGTGAATTAAGAGCGGTCTGTTTCTATAACATTTGCGGCTAAATCCATAGTAGCCTTATGAAAATTTAGAGCGGCTTTTCTTGTACATTAGCGGCTAAAGTCTTAAATCTCTGTTTAGTGAGTTTTCCAAGTCCTCAGGTGACAGAGATATCTGTCTTCATGGAGATGAAGACTTCTAAGCTGCGTTAGCTAAGCTGAGACTGCTGTCTCTTTGGAATTAGGGCCGTTAGAAGGAAAAAGTATGTTGTTTCCTTCTCGGTGTTGTAATCTTAGGTGTCTGAGGCTTTAGTCCTTTTGTTGATGCCATATTAGTATTAAGAGCAGCCTTTTTTCCTTAACTTGAGTGACTAATGTCGTAAGTGGCCATTTAGTGAGCTTTCAAAAGTCACAAGTTACACCAAGATATCTGTCTTCATGGAGATGAAGACTTCTAAGCTGCGTTAGCTAGGCTGAAACCGCTGTCTTTTGGGAATAGGACCGCTAGAAGGAAAGAATACGTTTTTTCCTTCTCAGTGTTGTATTCTTAGGTGTCACAGACATTAGTCTTATTGTTAATACCATAGTAGCCTAGCTAGAATTATGAGTGATGTTTTGTCTCTATCATTAGCGGCTAGCATTGTAAGTCTCTATTTAGTGAGCTTCTGGGGCCGCAGTTTACAGCCATATAATTGTCTTCACAAATAGGATGAAGACCTTTAGCTGCATCAGCTGGGCTGAGACCACTGTCCTCTCGGACAAGGTACCATTATAAAGAAAGAGGTTGTTCTCTCCTTAACAGTGTTTTTTGTGTTAGTTGTCTGAGGCAATTACCCCTATTGATGACCCCATATTAGCCTAGTGAGAAATGATGAGCATTCTTTCAGATGCCTGTAGTTAGTTCCTTTTTCAGGAATATGTTTCCTGCAGTAATTGGAATGAGGCACAAGGAGTTCATCTAGGTTTTTATGATCTGGTGCTGTAATTTAGTATTTTTATACTAAAACCAATGTCCCAGACTTAGCTGGTGCAACCTCAATATTATTAAGGGCCAAGCACAAATTTTGAACCCCACAATCCCCCAAATTTGCATACAAAATCAAAAATTCAAAGTCCTATGTGGTCCTCCATACTATCGTTTACTGCGTGATTGGGGGGGGGGGGGGGGGGGGGGGTTAAATTTGTGTTTAGTCCTTAATAATATTGAGGTTGCACCAGCTAAGACTGTTAGTCTGGGCCATTGGTAAGTATAAAAAATATACAAATTACTTTACATTTATCATTTTTCGTCGCCTGCTTCATTTTATAGCCATTCTATTGTCGTCAATTATGATTCCACTCGGAGGATTATGGATATTATGTCTATATGGTGTATTCTTTGGGGCCCTGACATACTGTCTTGATTTCAAGGGATATGTCAACGCTATATTGTCGGGTGTATTCCTTGCAATAGTGCCATGTTCATCACGTTCCTCTCCGTCCTTTAGTGGCAACATGAAGTTGGTCAGACATGATGGAGCCCAACGGTTTTATACTATTCTAGATGATTAACACTAGAGCTTTACGAGTCGCGTGAGGTCAAAAAACTGGTCATGCTTGGTTTTTGACCAGTTATTTTGTTATGATAAGCTTCTATTCGCTGTTATTACTCTTTTATTGAGAATCACAGCAGGAGTATAGCTTCGGAAATGTATTGTGAGGCTTCCTTTTTACTATAGTTGAAAAAAGGAATATTTTTATACTGTAACCAATGACCCAGACTTAGCTGGTGCTAACCCAAAAATATCTGGAGCCAAACACAAATTTTGCCCCCCAATCTCCAATATTTGCATGCAAAACCGAAAATTAGAAGTCCTCCATACCTTTTACCCTCCGCGCATGCACAGACGCCAGGAAGTCACCGAATCTGGCGCCAATAAAATCATTCTTTGCTTGGCCCTTGTCAGATAACAACAAACTGATATTTGTGCTTTTAAATCTCAATTAATAATGATGCCAGTCACAAATGAATCGTTAAATTGGTGGATCCAAGGACAGAACTGGATGAAGGAAGGAAGAAACGGTGGTTTGAAATGTTCAGGGCTGTAGTTTTATAATATTTATTAAAATTAGTTCATGTTCCCTAATTTCGGGACATGAACCTGACGTTATTACTGATTGATTATGATCTATCCACTGTTTATTTAGTATTCCTTCCCTGCCTTCCCTTGATCCCCCCAGTTAAACTCCCAAGCTTTTTGGCTTGTTTTAATAAAAAAAATTTATAAAATTTATTGGGAGTGTTCGGGCATTTTGGTCATGCATCTTACATCCAATGTATCGTTTTTTCTTCTGAGGAAGATCTTGCTTTACATCGGATAGTCTTGTTTCTGTTACTGACTTCGGGCCGTGTTGCCTGGGGTCTTGATTCCGGTGTTTTGTTTACATTACATTACTCTAGGTAGTTTCCTATTGTTGTTTAGGAACAACAGTTGTAAGTAACATTAAATATTCTGATAGTGTGGCAGTTAATTTTACACAGTTTTTATAATTTTGTCCACACTTAGGCTTTTTTGGGCTCATCGTTCCCTTTTTGAACTTGGGCTCTTATATTAGGAAAATTTTTTCAAAAATTTGTATTTTATTTTTGAAAGAGTTTTTCTTTTGGATATATTTATTTCATTGATTATATTTAATGTTATGTTATATTATATGTAGATTTGGTGGTGGTACAATGACATATATTAGTTTTTAGGTAATTATTTTTATCTAATAGTATGGCAAATAGAGGAAACCTTTCCTTTATTTACTTGGTCGTTGTATGGAGTGTACTTGATGTACTACCACTAATTCTACTCCATGTATCAGATTTGATAATCTGAATGACAGGCATCATAGTTTGTGTTAGGCGAGAGAACTCTATGGGCCCTATCGCGGCGAGGGGACTCGGCTGGTCCTCTCGTCAAAAGGTCACTATAGTTTTTAGCTCACCTGACTGAAAGTCAGGGTGAACTTTTCTTATCACTCTTCGTCCGTCGTCTGTCATCCGTTGTCCGTCGTCCTGCGTGAAGGTGGTGTTTCAACCTCTTTCTCCTAAACCACTGGCCACATTTTAATTAAATTTCATGTAAGTAATGGTTATATAGGGGCATTTTAATTTTTATCCAAATTAGGTTTTGGCTCATATTGAGCAGAGGTGTGGGGAAAAAATGGCCAAATTTTTTGAAAATCTTCTTCTAATGAACCACCAGTAGCAGAGACTTGATATGTGGTATACAGAGTCCTTTTGAGGTTTAGAATCAAGTTTGTTCAAGAGAAGTTTGTTGGGCATTATTTGCCTTCGTTATGGGAGGGGCAAGAATTTTTGCCAGTCCCAAAATTTCTATTTTCCAAACCGAGAGGCAGATTTGAACCAAATTTGATATGAGGGCTTATTGGGTCATAAGTACTTAATTTATGCCCAAATATTTTTTCCTGTCGCCCCCATGGGAACAGCAGGAGCTAAAAATAGAAAAAAAATTTAAAACGCCCATATCTCCAAAACTACACGGCACTGAGAATTCTTATTTGGTGTGAAGCTTCCTTAGGACCAACAGAATGGAATGGTAAAAAAAAATTGCTATCGGTTTTATCATGGGGTACTTTTTGGGGGGGGGCTTTGAAAAAGTGCTGAGTGAGCATTTTTTAACACTGTGGGTAATGGGAAAAACATGTAAGACTATTTTTCTCCCAAACCACTGCTCCAAAAGCTTTCAGATTTCACATATAACATCTTTGGAAGATTATTTCACATGTTTATTGAAATCAATTCCCTGGGTCCATATTTGGGCTCTCTATGGGAGCCCAGATGTTTAAATTAGGGCAGTATGAGGAATATTCTTTAAAAATCTTCTTCTTCAGATCTACCAATAAGAATCTTTTGATATTTGGTATGCAGCATCCTTAGGGGGTGAGATTCAAGTTTGTTCAAGCCAAGTCCCTGGGTTCATACTCAGGCTGAAAATTTGGGGCCCCGTTCCGGACTTAGATATTTTGGAACAAAATCCATAATTTTTTTTTTTGTTTTTTTTGTGTTTCGGTCAATTTTAAGACAAAAAAATTTTTTTTTTTTCACACTGAAAATTTGGGGTCCGGGTGGGACTTGGAAAATTTTGGACCAAAGTCCGGAATTTTTTTTTTTGTTTTTTATGCGTTTCTGTCAATTTTAAGACAAAAAAAAATGTTTTTTTTACACTGAAAATTTGGGGTCTGGGTGGGATTTAGAAAATTTTGGACCAAAATCCGGAAATTAATTTTTTTGTTTTTTATGCGTTTTAAGAAGAAAAAACAAATTTAGGCTGAAAATATTTTGTTTGGGAAAAAAATCGTTTTTTTTTATGCATTTATCTAAATTTTGGGACGTAAAAGTGCAGGAACTGAAAATAGAAGGAAAATCCTGTGTATTGTGTGGGTACAATCGCTTCATCTAGTTGGTATATGCTTTTCTTAGGAGGGGCATATGCAGCTTATTCAAGTCCCTGGTTTGATATTCAGACTACCATGTCAGGTGAGCGCCCTCGGGCCCCCTGGGGCCTCTTGTTTAGTTTCTATTTACAGAGGAACAAGAACATGATGTGGCTTCATGACGCCGTCAAGGAGTGTGCTGTCGTCGTCGCAAATCAGTGAAGAGCTAGCGGCAAAAGTGCTCATGTATTAGACAAGTGCCTAGATCCTTAGTAGGATTGACAACCTTGTCGCCAGCTAGCTCGACCGGCAGATCTAACTCTAGATGAGGGACGTTATGTCGGGTATGTCCGTTGCGGTCGAGAAGAGGAATAAGGGTGTAGTGAGCACTATAAACATACGAACATGCTCACCCTGCGACGGCAGGAAGGAGGAAGCACAGGAAGGAGGAAGTAGACAAGTTCTGAGGTATGCTCGTCCAGGTTTTTCATGATCATGAGTAAGAGAGAGGCCTCTCTCTCTTATGACAGCATCTCGGGTCAGAGGTTGTTGGTAGGAACTTGTGTCAGTCAAACAAGTTCTGAGGTATGCTTGTCCAGGTCTTCCGTGATCGCGAACAAGAGAGAGGCCCCCTCTCTCTTTTTACAACATCTGCGGTCAGAGGTTGTTGGTAGGAACTTGTGTCGGTCAGACAAGTTCTGAGGTATGCTCGTCCAGGTCTTCCATGATCGCAAGCAAGAGAGAGGCCTCTCTCTCTCTTATGACAGCATCTCGGGTCCGAGGTTGTTGGTAGAAACTTGTGTCAGTCAGACAAGTTCTGAGGTATGCTCGTCCAGGTCTTTCGTGATTGTGAACAAGAGAGAGTTCCCTCTCTCTTATAACAACATCTGGGCTTAGAGATTGTTGGTAGGACCTTGTGTCAGTTGGAACTTACGTCCACGGGACGCTCCTTCCATAGACTGCCGGGGCCAGCCAGCCTTATAGCTTCCTCTATGTTCGAAAAGCACACGACCACACAGGTCCGTTGTCGCTAGTTAGCTCAAACGGTGAAGTAGTTACTCAGGTCCCTGAGAACTGTGCCGCCGGGTGTATACGATCCGGGCTAGAAAAAGAGAGATCATATAGGGTGGAGCGAACAATATGATATGCAATTATGCTCACCCAGCGACGGCGAAAGGAGGAAACCGCCAAGGTCTGAGGTACGCTCATCCAGGTCATCCACGACTGCAAGCAAGAGAGAGGCCGCTCTCTCTTACAGCATCATCCAGGGGCAGATGTTGTTGGTAGGAACTTGCGTCAGTTGGAGTATACGTCCTTGCCTCCTGTCCGGGACGTCCCGTCTAATAGGCAGCTGGGGCCGGCTAGTCTTATGGTTTCCTCTACATAACAGACAAAGTGATCTTTATATTGCACAGGGCTATGAAACTTGATGAGTGGTGTCAGTTCCCTGTCAGCGGTGAAACGGTTAAGATTGGATACTTGGACCGTGACTCCGGATGTGTCGCATATGCATTGTATTTAGAGCTAGTGGAAAAGTGCTCAATGATTTTAAAAAAAGACAAGGGCTAGGTTTCACGGAGGCTTACGTCTCTTGTCTAAAAACAGCTAGCTCAAACGGCAGATCTCACTCGTATGTGGGCGATGTGATGCCGGGTATGTCTGTGGCGGTCAAGAGAGAATAAGGGTGTAGCGAGCACTGTTCATCGAATCCATGCTCACCTAGTGTTGATGGAAGGAAGAAGACGGCAAGTTCTGAGGTATGCTCGTCCAGGTCTCTCCGGATCGCGAGCAAGAGGGAGCCCCTCTCTCTCTTTCAACAACATCTGGAGCTGGGTGTTGTTGGTAGGAACTTACGTCAGAGCTTACGTACATAGCTATTGTCCAGTACGCTTAGTTCAATTCTTAGCCGGGATGACTACAGTTTTGCTTCTTTAGCATCTACCAAGCACTCCCGACCGCACCTTGGCTAAGTGACTCCAGGATTTCCAGTCTGCAATCGTCAAAAGGTCCATCTTTAGTGAAGAAAGTCGCACCATCTAGTAGCCAAGGAGATGAGGCTTCATTCATCGGGTCGTTCGCAGTAATAACTATATTGGGACTCCCTGTCCTAGGAGCAGCCGGCGAAGACGCTATTAATGACCGCTGCTCCTCAGGCCTCTGTAACGGACTTGCTGTTCAGTTGCACAGCTAATCGCAGTATTCCTGCTAAGGCAGAAACACTCAATGTCAGTCTCAAATCTTGGGCTGTTGCATAGTGCTTATTTGGTCCAGTCACCTGCCTGTTTAGACGCTGGTGACTGTGATTCTAACTGATTTGAACGTATGATGGAAAGGATAACTTTTCCTTCCGGAACAACTCTTGGATGATATAAATACCATACATTATCATTTCCTTGAACTTGTTCCAGTTATTCAAAATGCTGCGAGCAATTATGAGAAACCGCTAGCGTAGTTCGACACTGACTTCATCCGGGTAAAGAGCAGAGTAATAAGATCTCTTTCCGGTAATTCGGTTTCTTATATTCTTCCTCTGTATTTTTAATCGTTTGTGATGGTTCACATACTTTTAAAAACAACAGGGGAAGATCTGGAGAGTCCTCAGCATTGATTGAGCAGGCTAAGATCCTAGTTTTAGCCTTACCTTCATCATTTAACTGTTCGCTCAGACGCAATTGAGAGATAATTTCTTAGAGCGAATTTAGTCTCATGGTCTTATGTACTTTCATTTTAAGTACTGTGATGCATCGTCTATATGGAAGGAATTTTGTGTCGTTTGTACCTTTTAAAATTCTTTCCAGACCTAGTATTTATTTCTCGGTCTTAACTAATGTTAAAGTGGGAGTTATTCTGATGCAACGTAGCCTTGTGTCTTCATCTTTGCATTTGACTAGGTGGAAAACTTGCCATAGGTCGCTTTAGTCTTCCAACTCTAGTTTTTATGATAGGAATCAATTCTTATCTCTTGAAGCTGGGGTCTAATGTACCATCACCAGCAGAAAGAGTACGAGAGGTTATCCTTGACTCAAATCGTCTATAAGGACTCAAGGTATAAGTATACCTATGTCTTTGATGGTAAGCTTTCATTATTGTAGGATTAAACTACAAGAAAGCATCTATTCTCGACTCTTTAAGTTGGTGTCTAATCGACCACAGCCAACAGAAGAGTAGGAGAGTTTGTCCTAGACTCAATTCGCTTATAAGGCTCATAGCAAAGGTATAGGTATCTCTCCTATATATAATTCTTTAGGTTTTGTCTATACATCCACTTGGATAGGGGTTTCTCGTCAGACTGAGTTACTGATCAGACTCCCCTGAGCCGGTGGTTCAAGGCTCTTAAAGAACTCGGTTCGGCCGATTTTGACTGGAAGTGGATAATTAGGTTATTTATTATTATCTTTCAGTCGATAAGTGAACATTCGGCAATTGTAGCGAGTATAGTTCTTTAGATCACTGGTTTTGTGGACTGGATAATGTCTCATGGGATTTATGATAGGATTCATGTATCCCACTATTCATTTGGCTGGTTCATCTGTTTCACAGAGCGAATTAACCAGCTGTTTGGCTTGCTTCTGTGGATTATCTGACGCATTAACAGCAAAAGTTTTAGGCGCCGGATGGTGTTGTGTGGAGCGGCTTCGAATGTTATTTCGAGGGTCGCTTACACACACATGTCTCCTCCAGTTTTAACTGGAGTGGTAGATGTTTTTCCCTCTTGACCTATTTTGTTTTAGAGAATCTTTTAACATAAGGTCAAGTTGGGCATATATTATGGTTTTCTCTATTTCGGACTTGAGTTCATATATTGCATTACAATCCTGAATCCGAGGGTCTCTCTATGCACATCAGAGTTTATCAGAAGAGAAGTTATGCTTTTGTTGTCATTATTTTTCAATAGAAGGGACGTCATGTTCATTCTATTGTTAAATAAGTCAGTTAGCTATTCGTACTGCTTGGGTTATTTATCATCCAATTAGCAGTCAATGCTTAAGATTTCAGCGCATAAGTAAGCGCTGGCTATATCCTGCGCGTATTCTAACTGTTTGGCTATTATATGATCTTATGTGGGATCTCTTCAGGATAGTTAAGTTTTTCGGCGCATAGGAATAATAGTTTCCATTATTTGTGTCGCTAGTATAAGGCTTTTGAGCACATAACTTGATGCTCAGCCGTTTTCATGGGAATGAATGATAGAATATGTGTATCCTTCAATTCATTTGTTTCTATTGATTTCATTGAGGTTATGGGGATTGAGCATTTGTCAGAAGCTTTTCCATTAGAGGGTTTTCTTCTTTAACGGAAGTTTTATTCGGGCTCCGCCGCAAGGCGGACTCCCTATAGTGATTGCTCTGTCTGTCCGTGCGTCCGTCCGTGAGTGTGTGCATCCTTCCATCCGTCCATCCGTCCGTCCGTAACAAAACTTGTCCGGGCTGTAATCTTTCTCTCTTAATAGATAAGGTTTTGATATTTGACATGTGGGTATATTAACTTTGAACTTTGACCTCAAGGTCAAATTATTCTGTTTTCGGGGTTCTTTTCTGACAAGTTCGTGTCCGGGCTGTAACTTTTTTCCCTTAATAGATAGGGTTTTGATATTTGGTATGTGGGTAGATTATCTCAAGACGATGTGTCGCGTTCCAAGGTTGCCATGCTTTGACCTTGAAGTTTGACTTCAAGGTCAAATTATTCAGATTTTTTTTTTCTGACAAGTTCGTGTCCGGGCTGTAACTTTTTCCCTTAATAGATAGGGTTTTTATATTTGGTAGATGATCTCAAGACGATGTGTCGCATACCACGGTTGCCATGCTTTGACCTTGAACTTTGACCTCAAGGTCAAATTATTCCCAATTCGGGGTTCTTTTCTGACAAGTTTGTGTCCGGGCTGTAACTTTTTTCTCTTAATAGATAGGGTTTTGATATTTGGTATGTGGATAGATTATCTCAAGACGACATGTCGCGTACCAAGGTTGCCATGCTTTGACCTTGAAGTTTGACCTCAAGGTCAAATTATTCAGATTTTTTTTTTTCTGAGAAGTTCGTGTCCAGGCTGTAACTTTTTTCCCTTAATAGATTGGGTTTTGATATTTGGTATGTGGGTAGATTATCTCAAGATGACGTGTCGCGTACCAAGGTTGCCATGCTTTGACCTTGAAGTTTGACCTCAAAGTCAAATTATTCAGAATTTGGGGGTTTTTTTCTGACAAGTTCGTGTCTGGGAAGGGATTTTAATCAGATTTTACCTATTGCTTGAAATATTTTAGTATTATGGTTCACATCAGTTTATACCTAACATCGGTTAGTTGCTGCGGGGCCCACAGAGATGGATTCCATCTCCGTGATATCTAGCTCTTCATGTCATTCTCTGCTCTCAGTGGCATTACGGAGTATTCAGATGTGAAGAGCTTTATGATCACTATATTGTTGCTGTCTGCACCAGCAATGATTAAGTAATGTGAGTGTGGAGGTTTCAACATATATTTGAATTCCCCCCCCCCCCCCCCCCCCCACACACTCACGCTGCCACATATATATTTTTTAATACATACATACTTGCATCTGGATCATGTTGGATGGCACCATCATATGCATATATGCAGTTCTATTGCATTTGTTTCCGGTATTTATTTTCTGATTTTGGAGCCGGTTTATCATACCTATCTCCATTTCTAGATCCTGGTCTCTATTTTGTCGGTTCTCAAATTGCATATTCTCACGTGTTTATAGTTGTAGATACAAAATAGTACATGTTGGAGAGTGTTTTTTACCGGATTTAATGTTACAGAGGCCTCCTGTGAATAATCTTGAAGCATGTTTTCTCTGCAGAGATTGTTCATCTTATCGCGCTTTTGTATGTATATGTTATAATTAATTTTTCATTGATTTCGTCGTACCTGTATACAGCGTCTGCAGTGCACATTTTATAGCAGATAATTCTATTTACCAAAATCATCACTATAGCCTTGGGCTTGTGAAGTGGCATTAAGCACCATTTATTATTCATGAATTAATTTGTTGAGTGCCTGATCGATATTTATTTAGATCGTTTCCGGGTTCTGCTTATTGATTACAGAGCTCTCCCCTCTTTCTTTTGAAGTTATGTTAAAAAAAAGGGGGAGGGGGTAATTTTGTCCACTTCCCTGCCTTATGGGATATGTAACTATTGAGGAAGCTGTCTTGTCTGTACTATGTCCGCCGGTCAGCTGCAGTATTATTGTGTGGCATAGGCTTATGGGAAGTTTTCTCTCATTCTCAGTATTCCATAATAATTTTTAGGGCCTAGTCCAGACAAGTCTCTAAAATTGTTTATTTGTTACATCCCAATTCACATGATTTTATGCTTAGATTTAGGATTCACATTATTGGGATCCATATTAGGTTATGTCTCTTCTATTATTGTATTAAGAGACATTCATGTAAATTTTAATTTCTTCATCATGGATTGAAGGATTTGATCTATGTTGATCTAATATTTCGGAAGTTTTAGGCCTTCCGTCTTTTTACAATTCAGCTAAGTCTGGGTCATTGCTTACAGTATAAAAAAATGAAAAAATTTATCGTAATTTATATATTTTTTATACTTACCAATGACCCAGACGGGAATGGCCCTCCCATGAGTGGGCAGTACTGGGCACTCATACCTCCCCGCTGAATTATTATAATCTTTTTTCTACAAAGAATGATTTTATTGGCGCCAGATTCAGTGACTTCCTGGCATCTGCGTATGCGCGGAGGGTAAAATGTATGGAGGGCCAGTTAGGACTTTTAATTTTCAGTTTTGCATGCAAATTTTGGGGATTGGGGGAAAATTTTGTGTTTGGCCCTAGATATTTTTGGGTTAGCACCAGCTAAGTCTGGGTCATTGGAAAGTATAAAAAATATATAAATTACTATAATTTTTTTCATTTTTTGTAGTTCCAAGCTGTAGTATTACAGCACTGGTCATACTTATCTAGCGATTCAAGTAATGCAGGTGGGGGATTGGGGGAGGGTGGGGCAATATTTGATTTTACATCTAACACCCCCCCCCCCCCCCCCACCACCACCATCACCACCACCAATCACCAATATGTTAAGAGACGATTACAGGGCAGGACGTAGTTCTCTTTCCGTTCATTCAATTATATTTACGCCATTTATTGCTCTTCAATTGGCAGGTACTTTTGGTTCTAACGGTGACTTCAGGGGTGCATCCACTCTTTAGTTGGTTTGCTTCCTGCGGTTGTTCATTGATAGTTCATGTACGAGCATACGATTCCTGGACAATAACTGTTGTTGGATTCCGAATTCTTTCATGAATACATTCGGTTGATTTTGCTAGCCTTTATGTAACCTGTGTGACAGGCATGTCGGCTTATCTGGGTGACATTCTCCAAATATGGCAATTAGTCCACTCTTAAGACGTTTCATTCAGAGTCATCTGCTTTTGTTACGACGTATGAGTTTATTCCCCAGGTTATAAAATCGCATTAATGTCATTTTATTCCTTCAGTTTCCTGGTTATATTTTGTATCGCTCGGTTTACACTGATTATACAGGCTGTATTCAGGCGAGGATACATGCAGGATTCTGTTGGTTGCATGCGTAATATGTATTAATCATTAGGCAGATGTATTTCTTGAATAGATTCTCTTAAATTCTTGCTCAGTGTCAGTATAAGAGCTAATGAGAATTTGGGCTATTTGGATCAGTAATGGATATTCCTACAGGCCGTCTATGCATATGTTCTCTATTTTTGTCTTCATTATTTGGAGTGGTATATTCATTCTCCGAACAGTCCTTGGTTTTAACGGACCTAGGGAACAATGTTTTATTTGGGGACAGTCCTTGGCGGGTTTTTTAATCATATCCCGTTCAGGTTCTGAATCCAGTCTTCAACCGGAAGCGATACACAAAGGGGAATACTACTCTCTCATTCTCGTAGATTGAACGGTTACAATTTGGAAGTTCATTATTGGGATTTACTTGTACAGAGAAATATGGTCACCTGTTGTTTGGCTCAGAAGCATATGAGTTCTTTCTGATAACTTTCCATTGGGAATCGATTGGACAAGTTTAAGGTTGTACATATTAATATCGCCGGTTCTCGTCCTATCTCCATTTTCCAGATGCGGCATACATTTTAGAATCTTTCAATTTTAGTAATCGGGAGCCTTTTAGGCGATTAGATATACTTCAGTCCACCTTTTATTGCTCAGAGGGGATTCCTATATTAGGTTTCTTTTCTGATATTATTCAGTACCACTTTATCACTGATTCCAGGCCACTTTCCTCTTGTTTCCTCAGGTCTCTTCCTGGATACTGCGCATGCACAGTACTAAATGGATGGAGGGCCAGAGAGGACTTTCAATTTTGGGATTGGGGGGGATCAAAATTTGTGTTTGGCCCTTGATATTATTGAGGTTGCATCAGCTAAGTCTGGGCCATTGGAAAATATAAAAAATATAAAAATTACTTTAATTTTTTCATTTTCTGAACTGATGGTCCAATTTGAGCCAAATTTGGTAGGTGGTCTTATTGAGTCATAAGTACTTGATTCATGCAAAAAAAACCCATTTCCATTGTCCCAGTGGGAACTCCAGGAGCTAAACATAGAAATATTTTCAAACACCCATATTTCCCAAGTTACCACACATTTTTGAAAACGTTTTTAGAAGAATATTAAAAATAACTAATTTTGACATTGTGTAAATGGTTAACCAGTATCTACAAAAGATCAGAGATGATTAAAATGACTTTAGCCAAAGGTCCAGGAAAAGTGCTTGAAAATTCCCAAGAAATAGTATTGAAAGTCCTGGATTTTTTTCTCTTCTGGCTGTTAAGAAACCTGCTGAAAAGATTCAGATTTGTAATTTTGAGGATAGCATTCATCCTCACCCTTTATGGACCACATAATTTATAAATAAATGTCCTACAAAAAATCTTTGATAAACTAACAGGTTCTAAAATAAATGTTCGCACTGTAAATCAGATAGAAAAACAGCACGTCTTCTTCAATGCTCAAGGGCCTGGACTATCATTTCAGCCTTTCTGCTACATGATATCCTATGCATCTCGCAACTTGGTAGTAGTCTTTTGCCAATATCTGTTTGTTAGACATTATAGGGTAATTTGACTATTGTTAGGAATCCGACCTCGGAAGGAGGTTTCGGGGGTATGATGAAGCCCTCCATCCACCTGTCCGTCAGTCCATCTGTTCTGTCCATACAAACATTTTGCATTGTAATTTCAAAGTCATCAGTCGGATTTGGATCTTCTTTGGTATGCTGATTCGACTTAGAAAATTTTTCTGTTTTCACTCTTTCCACTAAGAAAATTTTTCTGTCCCACAATACCTTCAAGGCTAGTTTGAACATGCATTCAGGTTGGGGGCAGTGGCCCAAGCTTTGCATTGCCTTTGTTTATTTGGTTATTGGGATCTAATAATACTTCAACAGCCAGGGTCACATCATGTCAGACAGTATTATGGATGGAGGAAGCCAGATTACCTGGAGAGAACCACTGACCAGTGGTGAGCAACTGTCAGGCTCTCCAACTTACGAACCCACCAAAAGCAGAGTTAGCACTGTTTGAAGGCAAATGCACCGTCAGTGTGCAGTACACAGTTCCATGGTGCCTTCATGTGCATAATCATGATTAAATGTCTTGCCCAACGGAAGCACAGATGGTGCAGGTCCAGAATCGAACCATCGATCGTTCAGTTTAGAGTCCAATCATTTAACCAAACTTCTTGATTGTATGAGAGGACCTGTTCTGAGAACATAGAGTTTGTCAACATCAGATATAGGCCTTTAAATATTAACAGCTCCCAAGGGATGGTATTAAAGAAAGGCCTGTGATACAAGCCTGAAAATAAGCAGACTGTCATCTTCAAAATGAGGTCCCCAGAGGGTAAATATGGTGATGCTACCCTGCACAGCAAGGTAGCATCACAAAATTTACCCTCTGTGAACCTCAGTCTGAATCAAGGTCTCAAGCCAAAACACAAAGATGTACCTAGAGGATAAATTGGCCTGGTGTATGGGATAGCATCAGCAAATTCACCCTCTGGGGACCTCATTTTGACAGGTTGCTTATAATCAGGCTTGCTGTGATAGCAGGTTTTCTGTCATAATGAAAGGCCAGATGAAATATGCAGGAAATCACCCTCCTGAACTTGATCCAGGAAGGCATTAGTTGCTCTCCAGTGTTTTTGAAAACAACAGGCCCAGATATTGTGAAAGAAAGTAATTATGTTTTTGAGACACTTGTGAATAACTGGTGAGTTTGTTTTTTGAAGGACTGAAGATGAAACTGTCTTTGTTTTGTTTTGTTTTTTTTCACTAAAGCTGCTGATGATAATGTTGAGTCCATGCCAGAAATGACTTCAAACAATAAGGTGATTTCTGTGTTGGAAATTCCACCTGACATTGAAAGAAGAAAGAGAAAGCGTAAACACTTCAGTGGAAGTAGTGTTGATGGATCTGATGACAAGTCATGTAGTGACCAGTTATTATTTCCAGCTGACATCAAGCAAAAGCGTTCTCGTCAGACTAGTGAAAGTAGTGTTGATGGAGAGTATGTAATGGCTAAACAGAAGAGAGTTGACAGCAGTAATTCTGAACAGTTAGACACTAGTGCAGATAAGTCTGAACAAACTGAGTCACAATCTGAGAAACCCAAATCGGAAACAGGCAGTGCAAAAAAGAAGAAAAAGAAACACCGATCAAGGTCATCAGTCGAAAAACCACAAGAGGAATCTGATAATGAAGCAGGTGATGACAAAAAAGATAAAAAACGAAAACGGTTGAGTTTAGAAAGTGTTGAAAATATGGTTCCTCCAAGCAAGGTGCCGAAAATGGCTAATAACGCATTGCAAAGTACAAAAGATGGAAAGAGATTTCGAAAGAGAAAAAAACAGAAAGAAAAGGAAGTCCCTGAATTGAAAGTTTTACCAAAGTAAGTTTTAGTAATCATGGTTGTCGACTAATTATTTGAATTTTGTTGAATGAAGGACAACTGAAAATTCATGTTGAATTTTAACTTGAAATAGTCCCATGTAATCCACTTTGGGGCTTACCCTAAAACAATGTCATTGAGGATGAGAAGTCCACATGAGACATTAATATAACTTTGTTCACATCAGTACAGGATCAAAAGAAATATGGCATTGGCAACCCACAGGGACATCTCACTCATTCTCCTTTTCCTCATAATATGTACATACTTGCTTTTAACGTTGATTTTTGGAATATGTAACTTTGTGGTTTTGGTACTACCCTGTTAATTGAAGATGGTCCATGTTTACCCTGGGAAGGGGAGCATTGCTTGTTTACTGTGGTAAACATGTTCTGCTTCACTGATAAAATAGGACGCAACAACCAAAGCCTGGGGTGAAGTTCTTTAAAGCTGACAGCATAGGTATAATCGATTGGCTAAACTTGACTTCAGAATATGTGGTCATGATATAGCCATAGATGCTTAAAGTTACCTTAAACTCCAATAAATAACTAAATTGTAAAACTCAGTTATTGCTAAGGTCCATTAAAGTTGCTGAATGGGGATTTAGGTGGGTCCTCGAAAATCCATGAAAATTGACTGGTCAGGCCCTTGAAAGTTTTGAAATTTAATTTCAGAAAACGTTCTGCAACACTGTATAACTGTCTGACATAATAAGACCCTCGTTATTGAAAATGTTAGAAAACCATACGCAATCCAAATAGCAGACAACATTTATGGATATGGTTAACCACAGATTTTCATTTTTTGTTTCAAACATATGGCTTACGACCATCATTGGAGCGAGCTCAACAACCTTGTTCCAATGAGGAGTCTTAAGCTTTATTTCTGAGATAAAAGAAAAAAAACCTGAAAAAATAGTTAAATTTAAATGTCATTTTTGTCACTAGCAGTATTTGATTTTGAACATTTCATTGATTAAAGGGTTAAACTCAAATTGCCAGACCGATGAATGCTAAAGTGGGTTATTCTTTTAATCTGTTAGCATTATTTTTTTTTTCTCCAACTTAAATGCTTTTAAGAGATGAAATATATAAAAAAAAAGAAACTACATTTGATTCTTGAGCAATTCATTTTTCAAATCAATGATGGAGTGAGACTTTTATTTTTATTTTTTACATTTTTTGTTTGTTAAGTGGTTGAGTGCTGGAAACCCATATTTGGGCTTCGTTCTATTGTGCAAGTACCACAACTTAAAGATTTCATATCCATGGATGTGGTTCACAATATATTTGAAGCGAATTTATTTCAACTACATGGATTTGCCTTCTTTCATTTTATGGGAGGGTGCCTCAAAGCACTCGCTTTCATAAATTGTAACAAGGCA
The DNA here is from genome assembly GCA_031216915.1 of Pictodentalium vernedei. Taxonomy (NCBI): domain Eukaryota; kingdom Metazoa; phylum Mollusca; class Scaphopoda; order Dentaliida; family Dentaliidae; genus Pictodentalium; species Pictodentalium vernedei. The sequence goes on along the minus strand of CM062297.1, from coordinate 476,455,024 downwards.
AAGACATGTGAACAAATTTTGGCAACCAACAAAAATTTAGCATTCCACTTGATCAAGAAATATCAAATACATATGTGTTGAGTTACATTAAAGCATGTTTTAAAAAAAATAAAAACCATCCACATTATATTTGAGTTATTTTTTGCAGAACAAAACAAAATGGATGTTTATAAAACCTTAACCCTTAAGGTGCTAATTCCAACTTTGATAACTTTTTAATGCAAAGGAACGGTGCCGCAACATGCATTGTTTGGGTAAACTCAAAACTTGTTTTCTAAGTATCTTGTCAGTTGTTTCTAGGCAAGTCTTGGCTGCCTCTGTTGGCAGCCAAGACTTGACTAGAACAGCTACAAAGCCACAGGAGGTAGACTTTCAAAGTATAGTAAAAATGTATAAAAAATCTCCAGCCGTCAACCCTTAAGGGCCTAATTCTTACTTTGATCACATTTTTTGCAACAGAACAGCTGCCCCTACATTCAGTCTTCATGCTAACTCAAAAGTTACATCCTACGTACTGTGGTAGTTGTCTTTAGGCAAGTCTTGGCTGCCTGTATAGCAGGCAAGACTTGCCAAAAAACAGCAGCAAAACCACAGGATGTAGACTATCAAAGAATAGTAAAAATATGTAAAAATCTCTAGGCCCTTAAGGGTAAAGGGTTGAAATAAACAGACTCTGTATTTTAATCATGCTTTATTGCAAACACATGCAAATAAATATACATCAATCAAAAAAAAGTAAAATTATCAAGTCTTACAATTTCAAAGTGTTTTGGGGAGACACAGCAAGCCAATTAAAATATTCAACAAGGGGTGTTTAATTTCAGTGAGTGGGTTGTCTGAGAACCAAAACCCTTTTTTTAGCCAGATGCTGAAATTTCCATATGTTTTTCCTCATCTAGGAAAGAATGGTTAGCATACAGAAAGGAATATCTTGCTCTTCAAAAGCAAAGTATGTCAGAGTTGAAGAATTTACTAAAATCAAGAGAGGAGTCGAAGAAGGTGAAGCACAGAGAAGTGAAAAGTAATTAATTTTAGAAAATTATATTTAACTGGTTGAGGGCTAGATTATTTTTGGTGGTCTAAATTTTTTATCCAATAATTTATAATAGAACAAACTTATAAGAACAAAATATTATTTGCATTTAACTGAATAGGAAACATGAGCAAGGAAAATCTTGGGTTTTGCCCTGGTACCCTTATTTGTTTGAAAGCCTTGATATTGACTTCTGGAACTCAACCAGTTAACTGTTTGCACATTTCAGTTAATTGTAAGACATTTTGTGTTATGAACAAAATTCTGTTTGAATATTGGAAAAAAAAGGTTGTCATTTTCAGGGACATATGATAATTCAAGTAATATATATATTTTATATGATTATTCAAATTAATCTAGCACTGCACTACATTTCAGTCTTTCTGTAAATGGTCATCTTCCATTCCTCACTTGTTACTGATCAACATGCAGGGATTCTTTTGAGTCTCTACAGGGGCTGTATACCATACCCTTTCCCAATGGCATTTTGGCATGATTTTTCCCAATTCAAACCAAACATTTCCCAATCTCAGTCTTCATTCAAATAAAAATTTAATTCTTCCTTAACTCAAAGGTGTAATTTTGACTTCCGTCACTTTTTGCTGCAATAAAACAGGTGCCCCAACAGACAGTTCTTAGATGCGTTTGTAAATTACATCCCAAGAATCTTGTCAGTTGTTTCTAGGCAAGTCTTGACTGCCCACATAGGCAGCCAAGACTTGCCTAGACACAACTGCAAGGCCACAGAATGTACACTATTGCATAAATTTCTTCATCATTTAATATATAAGTACAATTTATTTATAGAGGTTACAGAGACTGATATTTATTTCATGCGACTGTTTTGTTATAAAACTTATTACATGTACCACACATGCAGTAGCTTCTGTATTAATGTTCTCAATTCAATTTGAAGGTAACATTTCTTATTCTTTGTGTGTTTTTCTCCCAAACAAATTCCCAATTGGAACTTTCATGACGTGAATTTTTCTAATTGCACAGGCCCCAGACCCTTTTTCAAAGAGGGCAGAAGAATCCCTGTCATGAAAGAAGTAGATAATGCATGAAAAATACAATGAACAAAGATTTTATTTCATTTTTTATCCCACATTTGCATTGAAAATACTCTGCATGGATAAGATTTTTCAGCTTTATCTTTCTTCACTTTTTTCACCAAAAATCTCTATTTTTTTATTTCTTTCAATTTTCATGGAAGTGGCCTTTCCAACAATATTCATATAAATTTCATGAAATAAAATGTTCACTCAGCATTGTTTGAACAAGATGTAATTAATTTTGGATCAAAAGTTTAATTATGAAAAATTTCCCTACTTGAATAGATAATCTGAGTTTATTTCAGTTTATTTTGAAGAACTGCAATTTCATGCCAAAATCTGTCATTTATCCATATTCGCATTTCACATATTTTATATTATAATTTGACACATTTTTCATGATAATCTACAGTTTAGGTAGGTTTGGGTTTTCAAGTTTGTCGAGTCACATTTAATATACCCAAATCCCTCCCCCTAGGCAGTCCTCTTTTTCCCTCTGTATGAAATCACAACAGAAAATATTGTAACGCAGCCTTGCTGCAGGACACGTGCAAATATGTCCTTCTGAATGCTGTATGACCTTAATCCCTCCCTTACTCCATATTAAGAGAGGAAAGAGACCAGCATGTAAAAAAATCAGAATAGAAATCCTTGGTTGAGGAAGATGACATCTCCTACCATTGTCCCTGTATTTATACTACTAAATTTTATTGACACCAGGCTTTATATTTCGACGAGAATCCAAGAACGATTTATGCAAAGATTTGCACAACAAAACCAGTGATAATCCATGTAGATTCTTGATGCACCTCTACTTGGATTCACGTGAAAAGAATTGAGTCAGTTTGACCATTTACCTAACATAACGGCAGCAAATTAACCAATACAAGGCTATAATGACCTGAAATATCCTGACCCTTACTTTGTCAATAATATTGTACAAATATGGCTGGCATTGGAATCAGCTCATTGAGCCGGTTCCAATGATATCCATATTTGTCAGGGTTTATTGGTAAATATTATTTATTTTTTTTAAAATTCAGTTGACTTTTTAAAAATATTAAAAAACAGTGTTGTGTAAAGGGTTAACATGTCTTATCAGTATACAACAGGGGTTCAACCATGGTGACCTCATGGGAGCCTGGTACACTTACAACAGGTATGGATTCTCGGAACCATTTTTGCGAGAATCCATATGGATTCTCCCAAATTTAGATGAAATATAAGCTCTTGACATAGGTTACATGTATTACTTATTTAATTTTAGGAACATGATTGCTATTCATTTCTACTTGTTGTCACAGCACAAAATTTCCTGGTGGTTGATGGTGAGATTGTTCCAATGAAAGGTCATCTACTTTATAAGCATGAATATGTGTCTCTTTATGTGTGTGTGTGTGTTTGCTCTCGTGTGTGTTTGTTCTCCCGAGACATATTGAGCTAAAAATTGGCACCTAGGGTTCACATTTTTATCAAGACTACCATGAGCAGCGTGAATTTTAACCCTCTAACCTCCTCGTAGGACCCCATGGAAGTGAAGCAGTTCTTATTTACTGTGTACACAAGTTGTAGTTTACTGGTAAAATACAACCTGGTAATCAATGCTTTGGGTAAAAGTTCTCTAAAGTGGGTAACATGGGTGTAAAAAATTGGCTGGACTTCACTTTATATCCATGTTGCAGTCTTGATTAACCATTATGCAGAAATACATGACCTTAAACACCAGTAAATAAATACCCCTACAACCCAAGCACTGTAGGGTATAGTTTGACTGGTAAGTTATGTTTTGCATGCAAAAATTTAAAGAATAATAAAATTTGTATGGCAGTTTTCCTGAAAAGTGCTATGGATATGGCTGTTACATTGGGCAAACGTCATCTCTAAAATTATTCAATTTCAATTGAGTTTTAAAAAAAAATAAAAAACGTTGTAGTAGATGATCAATAACTACAGTGTCATTTACTCTTTAATTTTAGGTATGGAATGTCAGGTTGAAGCTCGATCTGGCATTGAATTTGTACCAGATGTCATAATAAAAGTTACATCAGCAGACCAGATGGAAAGAAGACAACTCAAGGTAAAATACTCTTTTTATAGAAATTTATTACAAGTTTTTTTCATACAAATCTTGAATTTTTGCCAGATGATTTTATGAATCAAATACATCTGAACAATTATGTTTTTTTCCTTACCATCAGGCTCAGAGGAAGGTACATATAGACCTTTTATTTAAATCCAAGTTACATCCGCCTTAAATATCAGATGTCATAATAGGAAAAATATCAGCAGCGTACATCTATTCATAATTTAAAAAAGGCATAGTAACTTTCTCTGTTATTTCAGTTTAAACCTTTATCCAATGTAATGGCCAAAACCAGCCAGAGCAATTCTAAGAAATCCCCAATTAATTTTTATTATTTTTTCATTTTTTGTCTCAAAAACATAGGTTATGACCCCTCGTTGGAATGAGCTCATTCCAGCGAGGGGTCATAACCTATGTTTTTGAGACAAAAAATGAAAAAAATTAATTATTCAAGAATTTTTTTTTTTTGCAAGTGTCGTCTGCTTTTCATGTTAGGTAAAGGGTTAACCTCCATTACAAACGGGTATAATAGTTTACAATTTAAATTTTCATTGGTCACTTGAAATATAACTCTGAATTCTAAATTCTTACCTTATCTTACATGGTAGAGTACATGGAAATGCCTCAAGTTTACATGCAGGTCAAAAGATTTAGTAGCCGAAAGATTGACCTTTGAAGTTTTAACTATGAGACTTCTTATAGTGCCTAAAAGCTGTTTTTAAAAAATGGATGCTTTAAGATGAATAAAACTTTTCATGCATCCAACCAAGTTCTCTGAAAAATTCTAATTCATTTTTAGCTCAACTTTGACGAAGTCAAATTTGAGCTATTGTCATGGCCCGTCGTCCGTCTGGCCGTCTGTCCGTCTGTCCGTCTGTCCGTACGTCAACAATTGGCTATGGCTCGGGCTAGAGGTCGTATTTATGAACCGATCTTTACGAAACTTCTTGTGTACCTTTGTTATGACCCTGGGACGGGAACGAGTGTTTTTAGGTGTGGTCCGAAATTCAAGATGGCTGCCAGTGGCCATTTTGTACAGATGATGCAAAAATCAGTTTTTTGTACAGAACTTCTGTATGAAAGTTCTGATTTGAATAAAGTTTTGTATAAATGTTTAGTACCATGGGATACATCACATATAATACGGGTTTTTTTCTCGTGCGTAAATTATGCAAATTAGACTGACTTTGATTTATTTAGTGTTACTTTCAGAGCTGTAAGTGCCAAGCTGCTATGGCTCGGGCTAGAGGCCGTATTTATGAACCGATCTTTACGAAACTTCTTGGGTACCTTTGTTATGACCGTGGGACGAGAACGAGTGTTTTTGGGTGCGGTCCGAAATTCAAGATGGCTGCCAGCTGCCATTTTGTACCGACGATGCAGAAATCTGTTTTTTGTACAGAACTTCCATATGAAAGCTCTGATTTGAATAATTTTTTGTATGAATGTTTAGTACCATGGGATACATCACATATAATACGGGTTTTTTTCTCGTACGTAAATTGTGCAAATTAGACTAATTTTGATGTTTTTTGGGGTTACTTTCAACACTGTAAGTGCAAATGCCAATACGGCTCGGGCTAGAGGCCGTATTTATGAACCGATCTTTACGAAACTTCTTGGGTACCTTTGGTATCACCGTGGGACGAGAACGAGTGTTTTTGGGTCCGGTCCGAAATTCAAGATGGCCGATGGCAGCCATTTTGTACAAAATTAGGTGCAATCAGATTTTTGCACAGAACTTCCATATGAAAGCCCTGATTTGAATAATTTTTTTGTGTGAATGTTTAGTACCATGGGATGCATCACATATAATACGGGTTTTTTTCTCGTGCAGAAATTATGCAAATTAGATGAACTTTGATTTTTTCAGTGCGACTTACACACAGTAAGTACGCATGTCAATACGGCTCAGACTAGAGTCTGTATTTATGAAGTGATCTTCACGAAATGTCTTGGGTACCTTTGTTATCACCTTGGGACGAGAACGAGTGTTTCTGGGTGCGGTCTAAAATTCAAGATGGCTGCCAGTGGCCATTTTGTACCGAAATTAGGTCTAATCAGTTTTTTGTACACAACTTCTATACAGCTCAGACTAGAGGCCATATTTATGAACCAATCTTTACGAAACTTCTTGGGTACCTTTGTTATCACCGTGGGATGAGAGCGAGTGTTTTTGGGTGTGGTCCGAAATTCAAGATGGCCACCAGCAGCCATTTTGTACCAAAATTAGTGCAATCAGTCTTTTGTATAGAACTTCTGTATGAAAGTTCTGATTTTAATAAATTTTTGTATGAATGTTTAGTAACATGGAATACATCACATATTGTAAGGGGTTTTTTTTCGTGCAGAAATTATGCAAATTAGATGAACTTTGATTTATTCAGTGCAACTTACACAATGTAAGCACACATGTCAATACGGCTCAGGGTAGAGGCTGTATTTATGAACCGATCTTCACAAAACTTCTTGGGTACCTTTGTTATCTCCTTGGGATGAGAATGAGTGTTTCTGGGTACGGTCCAAAATTCAAGATGGCTGCCAGTGGCCATTTTGTACCGAAATTAGGTCCAATCAGTTTTTTGTCACAAGTTCTATACAGCTCGTATTTATGAACTGATCTTCACAAAACTTCTTGAGTACTTTTGTTTTCACCTTGGGACAGGAACGAGTGTGTTTTGGGGTGCCTTTGTTATCACTGTGCTATGAGAACAAATATTTTGGGGTTCAGTCAGACCCACTCTGGGACTCAAAGATTTTTTCTAGTTCAGCATCTGACTCTCACCCACCTTTACAATACTTTACCTATACATTTGTTACAGGCAACGGTCAGTATTTATGTACAGACCGTTACAATATTTTATATGTACCTTTGTTATCAGGTCATTACCTAGATGTTTGTCATTGCTGTGTCACATACTATACATGTACATGTCTTTGTCTTGACAAGTTGAGCTACAGTGTCATTGACACTTTCATTTATGTTTCAAACTCTGTTTTTAATTTGCTACAGTTTCATTTAGCTCTCTAAGATACTTTATCTGATTGTTAGAGGTGGCTGTTTAACCCTTAAGTCCTCAGATTTAATTTTACTTTAATAACTACCATATATACATGTCACAGCTGCAGATGACTTAACATTGTTTCTGCATTATTGGTGGCTGCCGGTGCAGACAGCTAACAATTATGTAAAAACACTGTCAAAATAAATGCATCCTACCAGTCGAGTTCTCAGGGTTTCTGCTAGGGTGACCTGGGATCCCCTCAACGGCCCCATTCCCCTCGCCCTTAATTCCCCTAACCGCACATTCCATACATGTGTAGTTGATATAAGTTGCTACATGAAGTTTGACATCTCGGAAAACGTGAAATAAAACTCTCATGCAACCAACGCAATGCATTTGACGGTAATAATCATGGGTTACACCAAACAGGAGAAGGAACGCATTGTAAAATTATACATTAATGTCAGTCAGAGATCAGTCATTGGCACTGTCCAAGTTCGCAAGGACCATGTGTGGGTTGTACGACAGTCTATGAGAGCATCGGCAGATTTCAAGTCAGTCAGTGACTGATGTCATAACTGCATGCTTTTTGATTTCTGCGTGATCGGTTCTGAGTAAACTGTTGTGACATATAACTGTTGTTGACACCCCCGTACACGCAATCGTTGTTGAACTGGATCATCCATGCCACCATGGACCGGTTTTGTGACTTTTGTCGGTAAATAATGTAATCTGTATGAATGAATTTTCACCTGAATTTCTCCTCATTGGTCCTTATTCTTCTGTAATTCCTGGCTCCTAGAATGTGAAAACCTACATAAAAATCACTGTGAAAAACCTCAAAATATCCATCAAGTGATGCAGTGATGCAGTCGTCCCGAAATTGGCGCCAATTATCATTCTCTGTTTGGCCCTTCATCAGTCAACATCTCACTGATCTTTGTGCTTGTAAATCTCAGTTTAAAGGATGCCAGACACGTAATTTTTGGAGAAAATGTGATTCTAAGGAGGATAGAAGGAGGAGAGGAAAAAGAAGTGGCAAAAAATAATCAGGGCTGTACTTAAAATTTTTTGATGAAATTATGTTAAGTTGCCTATTTTCGAGGCATGGGCCTCTTGTTGTCATTCTTGCTAATTGTTGCACTGCTTATTCAGTGTTTCCTCTCCCCTAGCCTTCTAAAGTCCCCCCTGGCAATTCTCCCATGCTTTTGGCATATTTTTGAGAAATTTCATTTCTAAAATTTCCTGGGAGAGTTGCTTACAGAATGTTTTCTGTTATTTTCCCCATAGTTACGTTTTCACCCATGGGTGTATAACGTTTGTGTTCTGCATCTTCCATCTGATGTTCTACAGATTCTCCCCTGGGAGTCTCTGTTTTGCATCAGATAGAGTGTAATTGATGACTGATTCCGGGCCAGTTTTTTCAGTGCCTGGAGTCATGTTTTCTAGTGTGTTTACACTGTTTGTTTTCATTGGCAACGGCCTTTTTTGAGGGGGGCTGTTTGCCTTTGTGGTAGTTTATCTCATTATAAGATACATTTATATTATCCGAAAGTGTCTCATTAATTATTTTATATAAATTTAAAATTTTTGACCACACTTTGCCATCGGATCCATCGGGGCTCAACGTTACTTTTCAGCAACTTGGGCTTCTCTGAAAAAATATTTTTTCAAAATTATTTTGTTTTGCAATTGTTTTTTCATTTATTAATGGATCATGTTATTATGTACCTTTGTGTCAGGGGTTTTTGCGAGTAACTAGGACTTATTGTTGTTCTTTCACAATGAAGGGACGTTGTTCAAATTGTAATAGGAAGAAATCTTCCTCTGACTTTCATGATCATTGTATTAATTGTAGTCAGTGTTCTCGCATTAATCCCTGTCCTATATGTGAACATTGGGATGAGAAACATTGGAAACGTGTGTCACGATATGTTGTTCCTGGAGAAAGAGCGATGCCGGCTCTTTCTCCACAAGGTCACTCTACTCTCTCAGTTTCTATTTCAGAGGAACCAGAACAGGGTGATGTTTCCATGTTATCTTCTTCAAGTGTGCGTCCGTCGTCACAAATGAATTCAGAGCTAGCGGCAAAAGTGCTCATGGAGATTAGACAAATGTCCTCCGCTAGCTCGCCCGGTGTAGCGTCCATTCACCGAATGGTTCGGCAGCCGGGTTCGTCCGATGCGGTCCAAGAGGAAATTTTGGGTGATGCGAGCACTATAAACATAATAGATGCACACCCAGTGACGGCGGATAGTAAGCGAGAACGGAGGAAGTCTTTTAGTCCGGTTCCTAGCTCGTCCAGGTCCAGCCGGGCCGCGAGCGAGAGAGGTCCCTCTCTCGTACAACAACATCTGGGACCAGATGTTGTGGTACAAAATGTGTCTTTAGCGGAGCATACGTCTGTCGCTCGGGACGCTCCGTTGTATAAGCAGTCCGCAGAGACTGTTAAGGCTTCCTCTGCTCGTCAGCGCACACGACCACACCTTGGCTGCGTGACCGCCGATATATTACCAGCTTCGCCGATGAAGGATTCTTCGGCGACCAGGTCACACCATCCGGAGGCCAGGGATTCGAGACCGATGGACTCCGGACGTTCGCATAGGAAAAGTATGCGGGAGCCATCTGATGCGGAGCTGCCCTCGGCGAAGCAGCGAAAGACTGCGCCTCCGCAGGTCTCGACGCCGGACATTCTTGTGCAGATAGCACAGCTTATCGCAGCATCCCAGCAGCCGACAGAAACGGTGTCGGATCGAGAATTATCCGACGGCGCTGGGTCGGTACGCTCCGCCGAAGCATCGGGGGCGGACGACCGGGAACATCGTGAGGTCCGACCGGATGGTGAAAGAGATACGGATGACTTGGAGCTATCCCTTTCGGAACAACATAAAGCTGCCGTGGACTTCATCCGGCACTTTCTCCTTCAAGTTGTTCCGTCGGGCCAGACTGCTGCGCTTCCGGACAAGAGAATTATAGCGTCATTGGACTCTGAATTTTTTGAGCGGTTCAGGGACATCGCTCCCGAGTTTCCGTCGCAGTCCAATAATGTTGCTAGAACATTTGAATTATTGAACGACGCTATATTTAAACTTGCTTCCAGGACGGGGAAAGCAGGTTTCTTGTCCGCTAATACTCTCAACCTGCCTTTCATTAATGCAAGGAATAAATTCGATACGGCAGGACAGGGTATACCGAGAGTTCCTCTGCGTATGGACGACGAGGCGGAAGACTTAGAGCTATCATTACCGTCGTCAGCTTCTATTCCAACCGCGGTGTTGGAAACAGCTATTGCGTCTAACAGAGCCAATTTAGATGCCTTATCTTAAGCAGATCACCTTACTAAGGCGTTATCACTGCGCCTTCAAGGGGAAGAGTTTCAGGATATACAATCCTCTTTAAGACTTCTTTCAAGGGCAGTAGCTTATTCCACGTGTAACTCCGCCCTTTCAGTGGCAAATCTGGAGTTGGTTAGACGTGACGCAGCCCTAGCTACATCCACACTAGTGGATTCTAAGGTGAAGAACTCTCTTAGAGTCGCTTCGGTCTCAGGAGATCTTCTCTTTGACGGCAAGCTTTCCGCTATTTATGATAAAATTAAAAAGAAAGCTAATGATTCTCTGTTGTTCAGATCGGCTCCTGAAAGTCGGATACAGCAGACACGAATAAGACAGGCACTTCTGGGTCTAATGCGCCCAAGAGAGGTTCCTATAGAGGTTCCGGTGCGTCCTCTTGGTCTTATTCGAGAGACCGTCAGGATAGCGACTCTCGTTCGGGACGTCCTTCAGGCCGGGACAATCGGTCGGACGCCCCGAGGTCGACGAGGCGAGGTGCGGGTCGTGGAAGACGTGGTTTCTCCTACCGCAGGCCTCGCAGGTCCAGGAGGTGATGGCTTAAACCTCTATCGCGTTCCGGTTGGCGGAAGGTTGTCGAGTTTTTCACAAGAGTGGGCATCGATTACGGACGACCCTTGGGTGAGAGGAGTGACTTCGGAAGGTCTAAAGATATCCTTCAAACGAAAGCCTCCATTAACTCGAAGTCCAAAGTGGACTCATCTTCCGTCAAATCCACAGAAAAGAGATGCTCTGTTATCAGAGGTGCAGTCTCTTTTAATGAAGAACGCGGTAGAGGTCGTAGAAAACCAGGAATCTCTGGGATTCTACAGCCATCTGTTTCTGGTTCCGAAACCAGACGGCTCGTTCCGTCCAGTCATAGATTTGAGCTGGATAAACAAGCTGATCGTCGCTCCGAAGTTTTATATGGAGACGATTCGATCGGTCAGAGCGAGTATTCGGGTGAACGATTATGCTACGAGCATAGATCTCAAAGATGCGTACTTTCACGTCATGGTACATCCGACATTCCGAAAGTATCTACGCTTTGCAGTCCTGGGAGTGGTGTATCAATTCCGGGCGATGTGCTTCGGATTGAATCTAGCACCCTGGGCTTTCACTCGGGTAATGAACTCGGTAATGATCTACTTCCGAGCTCATTCGTCTGCGGTAACGTCGGCCTACCTGGACGACATTCTTCAGAGGTACGGCAACGAGTTAACGCTTCAGAACGATGTTCAGAATCTTCTTCTATTGCTCCGACATCTCGGTTTTATAGTAAACGAGGAGAAGTCGGATCTGGTGCCGTCCAAGTCATTCACTCATCTGGGAATGAGGTTCGAGACGCACAACAATCTCATTCGTCTGCCGTTAACCAGAGCAAAATTAGTCAGTTGTTACGCTCGCTATTGTCTGCACGCAGACAAAGTCACGGCGAGAGAATTTATGAGACTGATAGGTCTGTGCGGAGCCGCCGCGGATCTCATTCCGATGGGGCGGCTACGCACACGTCCTCTTCAAATTTTCCTGACTCAGAATTGGAGTGTGAAAATTCATTCGCTCGATGTAGACGTTCTCTTGTCGGATCAAGTGAAACAAGAGATTCAGACTTGGGCAAACATTCAGTGGTTAACTCAAGGAGTTCCGCTGCAGTTGCCGGATCCGAGTTTTACCGTTATGACGGATGCCAGTCAAACAGGTTGGGGTGCATCATTAATCCCAACGGATTCGAGATGCCAGGGTCTTTGGGATCCGCAATTCCTGTGCAAGCACATAAACATCAAGGAAATGATGTCAATTTGGCTTGCGTTACGTCACTGGATGGACATTATTCACGATGCTCATGTCCAAATCCTATCCGACAATACGACAGTAGTGGCGTATATACGGAATCAGGGAGGCACTCATTCAGTTCCGTTGTTCAATCTAACGGAAAGAATCCTTCTGTTTGCGTTAGAACATCACGTTCTTCTTTCGGTCTGTCACATACCGGGTCGTCTGAATGTGCTAGCAGACTCCCTTTCACGAAAGGGTCGCTTGTTGCCGTCGGAGTGGACTCTCAACAAACAAGTATTCAATCAGATTTGCTACCAATGGGAACGGCCAATGATAGACTTATTTGCGACACATCTCAACAATCAGTTGCAGACGTATGTGTCTCCGTGTCCGGATCCAAGAGCATTTGCAGTGGACGCTCTGTCGATCCCTTGGGACGGAATGATAGGATATGCGTATCCTCCAGCGCCGTTAATTCAACAAGTATTGCTAAAGATAAAACAATCTCAATGCAAGATTCTGTTGGTAGCATCTCTGTCGCCACAGAGACCGTGGATAAATCTACTCAGGTGTCTGTTGTGGGACCTACCGCGGAAGCTTCCTCCATGAGAGGATCTTCTTTCGCAGGGGAAATCGCGCCAACTCCATCACAACCCGCTAGGTCTCAACCTTCACGTTTTTCTGTTGTGCGGTCCTTCTTGCATGGCAAGCACTTTACAGGACGAGCAGTGGACGCGATTTCTAACTGTAGGAGGACCTCCTCTTCGCTAAACTATGCGGCTAAGTGGAAGGTTTTTCGTCGTTGGTGTAGGGATCATTCTGTAGATATATTTGATCCCTCTATACCAGACATTGCAAACTTTCTAGTATACTTGTTTGACGAAATCAAACTGCAGCCTGTTACTATAAAGGGTTATAGATCTATGTTATCTGATACCTATGCACATCATGATAGTTTACAAATTGGATCTAATGTCTCTTTATCGAAGTTGGTTAGAAACTTTTCGATAAATAGACCCAGAACTCTTAGATTAATTCCTAAGTGGAATTTAGCTTGGGTTCTCCTTAAATTGAAGGAAAAGCCATTTGAACCTCTTGGGACAGTAGATTTCAAATTCTTATCTTATAAGACAGCTTTTCTCTTAGCTTTCTCTTCTGCCAGAAGAGTCAGTGAGCTTCATGCACTATCGGTGGATGATTCTCATTATTGTAGTGTTGGGAACACTATCACCTTCAGTACTAATGTGGGTTTTTTAGCTAAGAATCACGCTCCTAATAAATATCCGGAACCTATTGTTATTAAGGCTCTTCCGTCTTCAGACGGGCGTAGGCCTTTACTCTGTCCTGTTAGAGCACTACGTATCTATAAACAGAGATCTCAGTTTATCAGAAAGGGACGGAAACGTTTCTTTCTGTCTTTGATGCCTAATAGAAAGGACATTTCAGTCCATTCTATTGCTAGATGGATTCAGTTAACTATCCGTACTGCTTATGAAGATTTATCTTCTTCTCAGCAGTCTGTGCTTAAGATTTCTGCTCATGAAGTAAGAGCTCTTTCTACTTCCTGGGCTTATGCTAATAGTGTTGCTATTACAGATTTAATGAAGGCTGCTTATTGGTCTCAGCCATCCACATTTACGAATTTTTATCTCAGAAATATTGAGTCCATTTCTGGAGACCTGCATTGTTTAGGTCCGTTATCTGTTGCTCAGAATGTCGTCCACTAAACAGTTGCAACTATAGTTATGCAGGCTTTCTGTTCCGGCAGTGACTCCATCCGGCTGCCCTCTTCGCTCTGGGCTATTTGACCCAGGGCAAGGGAAAGGGCGGGGGGGAGGGGGGGGGGGGGTGTTCCCTTAGGTCACCTGCTTTATAGTGAAAAGCAAGGGAATGCCTCCTCCAAGTCAGTATTTCTGAGTCGCTTCCGGGATGGTTTTAAAGTGTAATATTAATGTTTAAATTCATTCATGTCTTATTTTTAAAGTGTAGCTCGGTGTGAAGCATTTGTATATGTCAAGTGTCAAACGGGCTTTAATATACAATACTCGGACACTTTTAAATGATTATAAAGAGTCTCAATTCTCTGGACTACTTTATTTATTGGCTTGCTTTAAAAATAATTAGTATAAGGGTTATACTGGATGTTAATAGAGAACATGAATGTTATTGTGCTCAGTTATTAAGGGTAGTGTATCTTTCTAATTTAATATTAAATAAGAAAGATACATGTAAAGCCTAATACTCCTTTTCTCCTTAAGGGGTTACCTCTTTACTATATAGTTGAGCTTATTGGATTTTCCTCTATGTCCTAGGCCCTCCAGCCTGTTTACTATTCAGCTAAGTCTGGGTCATTGGTACAGTATAAAAATGTTAAAAAATTTATAGTAATTTATATATTTTTTATACTTACCAATGACCCAGACGTGGATGGCCCTCCCTGGAGTTGGGAACTCTTGCCTCCCCGCTGAGTACATAGCGCTGACCAGGCACTGCCAGTAAGAATGATAATTGGCGCCAATTTCGGGACGACTGCGTCACTGCGCATGCGCAGTAGAGGCGTAGTATGGAGGTCCTTTAGGACATGATTTCTTTTTGTTTTGGATGCAAATTTTGGGGATTGGGGGGCAAAATTTGTGTTTGGCCCTGGTTTTGTTGGAGTTAGCACCAGCTAAGTCTGGGTCATTGGTAAGTATAAAAAATATATAAATTACTATAAATTTTTTAACTTTTTTATAAAAGTTAGTTGCATTCACATGAAAATGGTCTTTCAGACCTGTATACAAATGGTATACAAACAAGATTTCACTTTATTTTTTTTTTTTTATTGATACATTTCATCACGCATCAAACCATGATGCATACATTCTTCTGAAATGCCATCTGTTAATCATATTCCTATTCAAGATGAAGTTGAATATGAAAATTCTTATTTTAACGCAATATTTTGCTCCTCCAAAATATGAGATTTTTCTGCTTCAGCAAAAGAATTTAGAATTTTATACTTTGTGTTTGTCCAAGCTTCCAAAACTCTGTCAAACAAGATAAACTGAATTAGTTTTTAGACTGGAAATGTTTGTATTGCAAAATGCCATGTGGAGTCACCTGCTTTTTAAATTGAAATGTTTGACGATATACATGTACATTGTACCAGTATATTGTGATGTGTTTTAAATATTGTCAACTTTATTGAAATCTAAATACCATGAAGAATACATGGAACAAAAGAAGATATAAGTTGCTGGGATTTTTTTTTATCACTGTTAATATTTTAATTGATTTAGGAATTTATTGGTGGTGAGATTGATATTGCTTACATTGATGTCATCGAAGGGAATAAAAATGGTGCAGTGAGATGTAAAAATGCTGAAAGTGCCAAAAAATTAAGTGATATTGTTAGTTCCAAGTATAACTTCTCACTGCTAGAAGGTATGTACAAAACACTATATTTTTATACTGTACCAATGACCCAGACTTAGCTGGTGCTAACTCCACAAAAACCAGGGCCAAACACAAATTTTGCCCCCCAATCCCCAAAATTTGCATCCAAAACAAAAAGAAATCATGTCCTAAAGGACCTCCATAGTACGACTCTACTGCGCATGCGCAGTGACGTAGTCGTCCCGAAATTGGCGCCAAATATCATTCTCTGTTTGGCCCTTCATCAGTCAACATCTCACTGATCTTTGTGCTTGTAAATCTCAGTTTAAAGGATGCCAGACACGTAATTCTTGGAGAAAATGTGATTCTAAGGAGGATAGAAGGAGGAGAGGAAAAAAGAAGTGGCAAAAAATAATCAGGGCTGTACTTAAAATTTTTTGTTAAAATTATGTTAAGTTGCCTATTTTCGAGGCAAACGCCTCTTGTTGTCATTCTTGCTAATTGTTGCACTGCTTATTCAGTGTTTCCTCTCCCCTAACCTTCTAAAGTCCCCCCTTGCAATTCTCCCATGCTTTTGGCATATTTTTGAGAAGTTTCATTTCTAAAATTTCCCTGGGAGAGTTGCTTGGTTACAGAATGTTTTCTGTTATTTTCCCCATAGTTACGTTTTCACCCATGGGTGTATAACGTTTGTGTTCTGCATCTTCCATCTGATGTTCTGCAGATTCTCCCCTGGGAGTCTCTGTTTTGCATCAGATAGAGTGTAATTGAGGACTGATTCCGGGCCAGTTTTTTCAGTGCCTGGAGTCATGTTTTCTTCTGTGTTTACACTGTTTGTTTTCATTGGCAACAGCCTTTTTTGAGGGGGGCTGTTTGCCTTTGAGGTAGTTTATCTCATTATAAGATACATTTATATTATCCGAAAGTGTCTCATTAATTATTTTATATAATTTTAAAATTTTTGACCACACTTTGCCATCGGATCCATCGGGGCTCAACGTTACTTTTCAGCAACTTGGGCTTCTCTGAAAAAATATTTTTTCAAAATTATTTTGTTTTGCAATTGTTTTTTCATTTATTAATGGATCATGTTATTATGTATCTTTGTGTCAGGGGTTTTTGCGAGTAACTAGGACTTATTGTTGTTCCTTCACAATGAAAGGAACTTGTTCAAATTGTAATAGGAAGAAATCTTCTTCTGACTTTCATGATTATTGCATAAATTGTAGTCAGTGTTCTCGCATTAATCCCTGTCCTGTATGTGAACATTGGGATGAGAAACATTGGAAACGTGTGTCACGATATGTTGTTTCTGGAGAAAGAGCGATGCCGGCTCTTTCTCCACAAGGTCACTCTACTCTCTCAGTTTCTATTTCAGAGGAACCAGAACAGGGTGATGTTTCCATGTTATCTTCTTCAAGTGTGCGTCCGTCGTCACAATTAAATACAGAGCTAGCGGCAAAAGTGCTCATGGAGATTAGACAAATGTCGTCCGCTAGCTCGCCCGGTGTAGCGTCCATTCACCGAATGGTTCGGCAGCCGGGTTCGTCCGATGCGGTCCAAGAGGAAATTTTGGGTGATGCGAGCACTATAGAAATAATAGATGCACACCCAGTGACGGCGGATAGTGAACGAGAACGGAGGAAGCCTTTTAGTCCGGTTCCTAGCTCGTCCAGGTCCAGCCGGGCCGCGAGCGAGAGAGGCCCCTCTCTCGTACAACAACATCTGGGACCAGATGTTGTGGTACAAAATGTGTCTTTAGCGGAGCATACGTCCGTCGCTCGGGACGCTCCGTTGTATAAGCAGTCTGCAGAGACTGTTAAGGCTTCCTCTTCTCGCCGGCGCACACGACCGCACCTTGGCTGCGTGACCTCCGATATCTTGCCAGCTTCGCCGAGGAAGGATTATTCGGCGACCAGGTCACACCATCCGGCAGCCAGGGACTCGAGACCGATGGACTCCGGACGTTCGCATAGGAAAAGTATGCGGGAGCCATCCGATGCGGAGCTGCCCTCGGCAAAGCAGCGAAAGACCGCTCCTCCGCAGGTCTCGACGTCGGACATTCTAGTGCAGATAGCACAGCTTATCGCAGCATCCCAGCAGCCGACAGAGACGGTGTCGGATCGAGAATTATCCGACGGCGCTGGGTCGGTACGCTCCGCCGAAGCATCGGGGGCGGACGACCGGGAACATCGGGAGGTCCGACCGGATGGTGAAAGGGATACGGATGAATTGGAGCTATCCCTTTCGGAACAACACAAAGCTGCCGTAGACTTCATCCGGCACTTTCTTCCTCAAGTTGTTCCGTCGGGCCAGACTGCTGCGCTTCCGGACAGGAGAATTATAGCGTCATTGGACTCTGATTTTTTCGAGCGGTTCAGGGACATCGCTCCCGAGTTTCCGTCGCAGTCCAATAATGTTGCAAGAACATTTGAATTATTGAACGACGCTATTTTTAAACTTGCTTCCAGGACAGGGAAAGCAGGCTTCT
The DNA here is from genome assembly GCA_031216915.1 of Pictodentalium vernedei. Lineage (NCBI taxonomy): Eukaryota > Metazoa > Mollusca > Scaphopoda > Dentaliida > Dentaliidae > Pictodentalium > Pictodentalium vernedei. The sequence continues at coordinate 476,436,874 of CM062297.1, read as the reverse complement.
TGTCCGCAAATACTCTCAACCTGCCTTTCATTAATGCAAGGAATAAATTCGACACGGCAGGTCAGGGTATACCGAGAGTTCCTCTGCGTATGGACGACGAGGCGGAAGACTTAGAGCTATCATTACCGTCGTCAGCTTCTATTCCAACCGCAGTGTTGGAAACAGCTATTGCGTCTAACAGAGCCAATTTAGATGCCTTATCTTACGCAGATCACCTTACGAAGGCGTTATCACTGCGTCTTCAAGGGGAAGAGTTTCAGGATATACAATCCTCCTTAAGACTTCTTTCAAGGGCAGTAGCTTATTCCACGTGTAACTCCGCCCTTTCAGTGGCTAATCTGGAGTTGGTTAGACGTGACGCAGCCCTGTCTACATCCACACTAGTGGATTCTAAGGTGAAGAACTCTCTTAGAGTCGCTTCGGTCTCAGGAGATCTTCTCTTTGACGGCAAGCTTTCCGCTATTTATGATAATATTAAAAAGAAAGCTAGTGATTCTCTGTTGTTTAGATCCGCTCCTAAAAGGTCGGATTCAGCAGACACGAATAAGGCGGGCACTTCTGGGTCTTATCCGCCCAAGAGAGGTTCCTATAGAGGTTCCGGTGCGTCCTCTAGCTCTTATTCGAGAGACCGTCAGGATAGCGACTCTCGTTCGGGACGTCCTTCAGGCCGGGACAATCGGTCGGACGCCCCGAGGTCGACGAGGCGAGGTGCGGGTCGTGGAAGACGTGGTTTCTCCTACCGCAGGCCTCGCAGATCCAGGAGGTGATGGCTCAAACCTCTATCGCGTTCCGGTTGGCGGAAGGTTGTCGAGTTTTTCTCAAGAGTGGGCGTCGATTACGGACGACCCTTGGGTGAGAGGAGTGACTTCGGAAGGTCTAAAGATATCCTTCAAACGAAAGCCTCCATTAACTCGAAGTCCAAAGTGGACTCATCTTCCGTCAAACCCTCAGAAAAGAGACGCTCTGCTATCAGAGGTGCAGTCTCTTTTAATGAAGAACGCGGTAGAGGTCGTAGAAAACCAGGAATCGCTGGGATTCTACAGCCATCTGTTTCTGGTTCCGAAACCAGACGGCTCGTTCCGTCCAGTCATAGATTTGAGCTGGATAAACAAGCTGATCATCGCTCCGAAGTTTTATATGGAGACGATTCGATCGGTCAGAGCAAGTATTCGGGTGAACGATTATGCAACGAGCATAGATCTCAAAGATGCGTACTTTCACGTCATGGTACATCCGACATTCCGAAAGTATCTACGCTTCGCAGTCCTAGGAGTGGTGTATCAGTTCCGGGCCATGTGCTTCGGATTGAATCTAGCACCCTGGGCTTTCACTCGAGTAATGAACTCGGTAATGATTTACTTCCGAGCTCATTCGTCTGCGGTAACGTCGGCCTACCTGGACGACATTCTTCAGAGGTACGGCAACGAGTTAACGCTTCAGAACGATGTTCAGAATCTTCTTCTATTGCTCCGACGTCTCGGTTTCATAGTAAACGAGGAGAAGTCGGATCTGGTGCCGTCCAAGTCATTCACTCATCTGGGAATGAGCTTCGAGACGCACAACAATCTCGTTCGTCTGCCGTTAACCAGAGCGAAATTAGTCAGTTGTTACGCTCGCTATTGTCTAAATACAGACAAAGTCACAGCGAGAGAATTTATGAGACTGATAGGTCTGTGCGGAGCCGCTGCGGATCTCATTCCGATGGGACGGCTACGCACACGGCCTCTTCAAATTTTCTTGACTCAGAATTGGAGTGTGAAAATTCATTCGCTCGATGTAGACGTTCTCTTGTCAGATCAAGTGAAACAAGAGATTCAGACTTGGGCAAACATTCAGTGGTTAACTCAAGGAGTTCCGCTGCAGTTGCCGGATCCGAGTTTTACCATTATGACGGATGCCAGTCAAACAGGTTGGGGTGCATCATTAATCCCAACGGATTCGAGATGCCAGGGTCTTTGGGATCCGCAATTCCTGTGCAAGCACATAAACATCAAGGAAATGATGTCAATTTGGCTTGCGTTACGTCACTGGATGGACATTATTCACGATGCTCATGTCCAAATCCTATCCGACAATACGACAGTAGTGGCGTATATACGGAATCAGGGAGGCACTCATTCAGTTCCGTTGTTCAATCTAACGGAAAGAATCCTTCTGTTTGCGTTGGAACATCACGTTCTTCTTTCGGTCCGTCACATACCGGGTCGTCTGAATGTGCTAGCAGACTCCCTTTCTCGAAAGGGTCTCTTGTTGCCGTCGGAGTGGACTCTCAACAAACAAGTATTCAATCAGATTTGCTACCAATGGGAACGGCCAATGATAGACTTATTTGCGACACATCTCAACAATCAGTTGCAGACGTATGTGTCCCCGTGTCCGGATCCAAGAGCATTTGCTGTAGACGCTCTATCGATCCCTTGGGACGGAATGATAGGATATGCGTATCCTCCAGCGCCGTTAATTCAACAAGTATTGCTAAAGATAAAACAATCTCAATGCAAGATTCTGTTGGTAGCATCTCTGTCGCCACAGAGACCGTGGATAAATCTACTCTGGTGTCTGTTGTGGGACCTACCGCGGAAGCTCCCTCCACGAGAGGATCTTCTTTGGCAGGGGAAATCGCGCCAACTGCATCACAACCCGCAAGGTCTCAACCTTCACGTTTTTCCGTTGTGCGGTCCTTCTTGCATGGCAAGCACTTTACAGGACGAGCAGTGGACGCGATTTCTAACTGTAGGAGGACCTCCTCTTCGCTAAACTATGCGGCTAAGTGGAAGGTTTTCCGTCGTTGGTGTAGGGATCATTCTGTTGATATATTTGATCCCTCTATACCAGACATTGCTAACTTTCTAGTATACTTGTTTGACGAAATCAAACTGCAACCGGTTACTATAAAGGGTTATAGATCTATGTTATCTGATACCTATGCACATCATGATAGTTTACAAATTGGATCTAATGTCTCTTTATCGAAATTGGTTAGAAACTTTTCGATAAATAGACCCAGAACTCTTAGATTAATTCCTAAGTGGAATTTAGCTTGGGTTCTCCTTAAATTGAAGGAAAAGCCATTTGAACCTCTTGGGACAGTAGATTTCAAATTCTTATCTTATAAGACAGCTTTTCTCTTAGCTTTCTCTTCTGCCAGAAGAGTCAGTGAGCTTCATGCACTATCGGTGGATGATTCTCATTATCGTAGTGTTGGGAACACTATCACCTTCACTACTAACGTCGGTTTTTTAGCTAAGAATCAGGCTCCTAATAAATATCCGGAACCTATTGTTATTAAGGCTCTTCCGTCTTCAGACGGGCGTAGGCCTTTACTCTGTCCTGTTAGAGCACTACGTATCTATAAACAGAGATCTCAGTTCATCAGAAAGGGACGGAAACGTTTCTTTCTGTCTTTGATGCCTAATAGAAAGGACATTTCAGTCCATTCTATTGCTAGATGGATTCAGTTAACTATCCGTACTGCGTATGAAGATTTATCTTCTTCTCAGCAGTCTGTGCTTAAGATTTCTGCTCATGAAGTAAGAGCTCTTTCTACTTCCTGGGCTTATGCTAATAGTGTTGCTATTACAGATTTAATGAAGGCTGCTTATTGGTCTCAGCCATCCACATTTACTAATTTTTATCTCAGAAATATTGAGTCCATTTCTGGAGACCTGCATTGTTTAGGTCCGTTATCTGTTGCTCAGAATGTCGTCCACTAAACAGTTGCAACTATAGTTATGCAGGCTTTCTGTTCCGGCAGTGACTCCGTCCGGCTGCCCTCTTCGCTCTGGGCTATTTGACCCAGGGCAAGGGGAAGGGGGGGGGCGGGTGTTCCCTTAGGTCACCTGCTTTATAGTGAAAAGCAAGGGAATGCCTCCTCCAAGACAGTATTTCTGAGTCGCTTCCGGGATGGTTTTAAAGTGTAATATTAATGTTTAATTTCATTCATGTCTTATTTTTAAAGTGTAGCTCGGTGTGAAGCATTTGTATATGTCAAGTGTCAAACGGGCTTTAATATACAATACTCGGACACTTTTAAATGATTATAAAGAGTCTCAATTCTCTGGACTACTTTATTTATTGGCTTGTTTTAATAATAATTAGTATAAAGGTTATACTGGATATTAATAGAGAACATGAATGTTATTGTGCTCAATTATTAAGGGTAGTGTATCTTTCTAATTTAAATATTAAATAAGAAAGATACATGTAAAGCCTAATACTCCTTTTCTCCTTAAGGGGTTATCTCTTTATTTTATAATTGAGCTTATTGGATTTTCCTCTATGTCCTAGGCCCTCCAGCCTGTTTACTATTCAGCTAAGTCTGGGTCATTGGTACAGTATAAAAATGTTAAAAAATTTATAGTAATTTATATATTTTTTATACTTACCAATGACCCAGACGGGGATGGCCCTCCCTGAGTTGGGAACTCTTGCCTCCCCGCTGAGTACATAGCGCTGACCAGGCACTGCCAGTAAGAATGATATTTGGCGCCAATTTCGGGACGACTACGTCACTGCGCATGCGCAGTAGAGTCGTACTATGGAGGTCCTTTAGGACATGATTTCTTTTTGTTTTGGATGCAAATTTTGGGGATTGGGGGGCAAAATTTGTGTTTGGCCCTGGTTTTTGTGGAGTTAGCACCAGCTAAGTCTGGGTCATTGGTAAGTATAAAAAATATATAAATTACTATAAATTTTTTAACTTCTCTTAACTTCCATTCCTCCATAACCTCAAATCATTGAAATATGGAATTGCCAGAAAGTTATGTGATGTTAAAAATGTGTATGTTACAAGTCTCTTTCAATCCTCTTACTGTTTTTTTTTAACTCTTCATTTTCAGAGTGTCAGAAAGGCTAACTAATGTTTATTTAATCGTTAAAGGCTGAGAGATTTTTTATACAAATTTTCTACACCTTGAAGGCAAACATCCTTTAACTTTCCTGTTGTTTCAAGGCAAATCTTGTCTGCCTGTATAGGTGGCCAAGACTAGCCTTGAAACAACTGCCAATGTACATGAAATGTAACTTGTAAGTTTGTCCAAAGATTGCACTAGTAATTTAAGCAATTCAGTCTAGTTTGACTGAGCTCAATGAGCTCTGTCAAACCAAGATTGAATTGGTTAAATTTCTACTCTATCAAACCAAGATTGAATTGGTTAAATTTCTACTCTATCAAACCAAGATTGAATTGGTAAATTTCTACTCAGTCAAACCAAGATTGAATTGGTTAAATTTCTACTCTGGCAAACCAAGATTGAATTGGTTAAATTTCTACTCTATCAAACCAAGATTGAATTGGTAAATTTCTACTCTATCAAACCAAGATTGAATTGGTTAAATTTCTACTCTGTCAAACCAAGATTGAATTGGTTAAATTTCTTCTCTATCAAACCAAGATTGAATTGGTTAAATTTCTGCTCTGTCAAACCAACATTGAATTGGTTAAATTTCTACTCTATCAAACCAAGATTGAATTGGTTAAATTCTTCTGTTAGACTAGTCTTTTAGACATTTTAGTAGAAAGTGTTCCAGGGTCTCCACCTTGCCTAAATTACACATCTGGCTCTCCTCTTCACTGTTTTTCCCAATTTATCCCCGAAACTCCAGGGACTGCGACCTCAGCATGAACAACAGTGCCCCCCCCCCCTAAAGGTGTCATCAGTGTACTCTTCAAACCTGGCTTTTCTATTTGATAGTTTCTCCATGCATTTTGTCCATTAACATGGATTTCATTAAGTACTCTGTTAATTACTAAAAGTGAAAATTTACCAAACTGAGGTTAATTGCAGACTACTGTTGATTATCTTTGTCATATTTTTACACTGTAACCCAATGGCCCAGACCAGCTGGTGCTATCTCAAAGTTGTCAAGGGTCAAACACAAAGTTTGAACCCCCCAGTCCCCAAAATTTGCTTGCAAAACCCAAAATTAAAAGTCCTATCTGGCCCTCTATACATTTACTCTCCGCGCATGCGCAACCGTCAGGAAGTGACCAGAATTGGTGCAAACATCATTCTTTGTTTGGTCCTAAAGTCAGCAACAATGAACTGACATCTGTGCTTTAAAATCTCCTTTTTTGAGGATTCCAGACACAAATCAATGCAAGAATTGGTGGATACAAGGCTGTTATTGGATGAAGGAAGTGTTCAACGGTGGTTTTAGACGTTCAGAGCTGTAACTTTATGATAATTATAAAATTATTTTATGTTTCCTAATTTCGGGACATACGCCTAATGTCATCATTTTTGTTAATGATTATTCCACTGTTTGTTAAGTATTCCTTCCCTATCCTTCCATGAACCCTTCCTGTTAAACTCTTAAGCTTTTTGGCTATTTTTTATTGAAATTTTTTATTAAATTTCTTGGGAGTTTAACATGTATTACAGAATATTTATTCTGTTTTTCCCCACGGTTACGTCCTCACCCTAGGGATTTTTAGGTCGTTTAATCTTGCATCTTCTATCCGATGTATCGTTTTTTCTTCGTATGAAGATCTAGCTTTGCATCTGGTAGCATTTAAATTGGTTCTGACTTTGGGCCTTTTTGTGTGCCTGATGTCTTGTTTACATTGATGTTGTTTACATTGACAATGTCCTCATATATAGGTAGTTTTTAGCTCACCTGACTGAAAATCAGTGTGAGCTTTTGCCATCACTTGGCATCCGTCGTCCATTAACTTTTGCGACTCGGTCTTCTCCTTCAAAACCACTAGCCCAATCCCAAACAAATTTGACATACAATATTTTGGGGGTATCCTCTTTCTAGTTTGTTAAAATGAACTCGGTGCCCCCACTGGGGTGGGGGTGATGCCCCAAAAGCATCAGTTTCTCCTGAAATCTTCTTCTTCTGAACCAGCAGTCAGAATGCTGTGATATTTGGTATGTAAGCTCCTTTGGTACTCAAGATTCAAGTTTGTTCAAAGAAATTTTTTCGTCAATATTTGGGCTCGCTATGGGAGGATCCCCATTTTGTGTCCTGCCAAATATTTCTATTTTCCGAACTGAGAGGCCGATTTGAACCAAATTTGTTATGAGGTATTATTGGGTCCTAAGTACTTGATTCATGCCAATCAAAATTTTCCTGCTGCCCCGTGAGAACCTCAGGAGCTAAAAATAGAAACAGATTCAAGCGCGCATATCTCCAAAACTGCACGGCACTGAAACTTTTTATTTGGTGTGAAGCTTTCTTAGGACCAATAGAAAGGAATGGTGAAAAACAATCGCTATCGGCTTAGTCCTAACGTACAGTTTCGGGACGTTTGAAAAAATGCTGAGTCAGCATTATTTAACACTGAAGGTAATGGGAAGAAGTTAAGCAACGTCGAGCGCGGTTAGTAGTTGAATGGGTGACCATTTCAGCGACTGATTCGCACTCCTGCATTGTGTCCTTGGGCAAGGCACTTCACTCTGATTGTCCACATGGGGGCACGATGACGCCGTGTACTAAGGCATACTGCACGTCGCTGGTGCGCATGGCTTCAACCAATCTAACCCTGCCTGTGCTGCAGTGCGGAGTTACGATGTTGGGGAGCTGGCAGCTGCTCGTCGTTGCTCGGTGGTTCTCTCTGGGTACTTTGGCTTCCTCCACCCGTAAAACTGTCACGGTCATGATTATCCATTGTGCATAAGTATGTGACCTTAAACACCAATAAATAAAATAAATAAATAATAGGTAATGGGAAAAATATAAAATAATCTTTTTCTCCCCAACCACTACTCCAAAAGCTTTCATATTTCACATATAACATCTATGGAAGATTGATTCACATGGTTGTTGAAATTTAACCCCTGGGTCATATTTGGGCACTCTACAGGAGCCCAAATGTTCAAATTAGTGCAATATGAGGGATATTCTTTAAAAATCTTCTTCTCCAGATCCAAAAGTCAGAATCTTTTGATATTTGGTATAGAGCATCCTTAGGGAAGGGAGATTCAGGTTTGTTCAAGCCAAGTCCCTGGGTTTATATTTGGGCTCCCTATGGGAGCCCAAATTTTAACTTTGTTCAATATGAGGAATATTCTTTAAAAATCTCTTTCTTCAGATCCAGCAGACAGAATCTTTTGATATTTGGTGTATATCATCCTTAGGGAGGTGTGATTCAAGTTTGTTCAGGGGGCATTTTTTTTGTGCCCAGTGGGAACCCCAGGAGCAAAAAATAGAAACAAATTCAAATACCCATAGCCTTCCCATTCCCCATTTATTCTCAAATCACAGAACACTAAAAAATTATATTTAGTATCCAAAATTATTAGGGTTAACACAAATTGTAACTTTGTTCAATAAGAAGAATATTCTTTAAAAATCTCTTTGTTCAGATCCAGCAGTCAGAATGTTTTGATATTTGGTGTATATCATTCCTAGGGAGGTGTGATTCAAGTTTGTTCAGGAGGCATTTTTTGTGCCCAGTGGGAACCCCAGGAGCAAAAAATAGAAGCAAATTCAATACCCATAGACTTCCCATTCCCCATTTATTCTCAAATCACAGAACACTAAAAAATTATATTTAGTATCCAAAATTATTAGGGTTGACATAGACTTTTACTCCCCCATGGGAACTCCGGGAAGTGCAGCAGTGCTTGTTTACTGTGGTAAGCAAGTTCCGTTACACTGGTAAAATAGGACCCAGTCACCAATGCTTGGGGTGGAAGTCCGCTAAAATGGGCAACATGGGTATAAACGATTTACAAAACTTTACTTTATCTCCATGTTGTGGTCACGATTAGTGATTGTGCATAAATATGTGACCTTAAACACCAATAAATAAGTACACTAAAAAAAGTTTGGTCTCTGTGGTTCTGATCCCTGATGCCTAAATACCTGCATTCCTTTTGTATAACTTTTCCTTAACCACAGATCAGAGTGCTTTGATATTTGATATGCAACCTCTTTTGGTACCGAAAATTCTAATTTGTCCAACGAAAGTTTCTAGGTCAATATTTGGACTCACTACGGGAAGATCCAAATATTGTGTCCCACATGAAATTTTTATTTCCCGAATTGAGAGGCCAATGTGAAAAACAATCTTCTCCTCACAAACCAATGGACCAAATTGAAACATATATGGGCCACATCATCTTGGGGTATTCTGTTTTAGTTTTGTTCAAATGGGGTCTCTGCCCTTTTTGGGCATGGTCTTATGCCCCAATATGATGAAATTCTTTAAAATTTTCTTGTCATGAACCACAAGTGGGAATGCTTTGATATTTGGCATGAAACTTCCTCTGGTGTTCAAGATTAAAAGTTGTTCAAAGAAAGTTGATAGGTCCATATTTGGGCTCTCCAGAGGATGGGCTCACTTTTGAGCTACCCTGAAAATTTCTATTTCAAGAACCAGTGGAGTGATTTGAACCAAATTTTATATGTGGCATTAGTTGACCCTAAGTACTTCATTCATGTCCCCAAAATTTTTTGTGGGGGAACATCTGGCGCTAAAAATAGAAAAAAAATGAAATGTCCAATATTTCCCAAACTGCACAGACTAGAGATTATGTATTTGGTATGAAGCTTTCTTCTGAGCAGTTGAAACAATTGGACAAAAAAATTGCTGGCGAATCTGTCATATGGTTCATTCAGATTACATTTTCTCCATAGCCATTACCCTTACAGTTTAGGACAACTTGGTCCGGAAGAGTGTTTTTAGGTTCTCTTCAGCCTCGAGTTTATATTCTATTACTGTAGAATTACTGTAGGATACATGGATTATTATTCTGGTAGTGTAGCTCAAAAAATTTGGATTTTGTCCACACTTAGGCTCTATCGGGATGCCCTTGGGCTCTTAAAGGTTCCTTTGGGAACTTAGGTGTTATTTCAAAAAAAATTTTGTTTCCCAAAAATATTTTGAATTTAATTTTGATTGCTATTATTCATGTATCTTAAATATATATATATTTTGCTGTGGAGTTTGGAGGACTGATATCGTCTTTAATCGATTCACTCCTGCGGACTCTTGTCATTCTTGTGTTCACTGGGATGACTGTTGTTGGAGTCGGGTGTCACTGTACGTTGTTGGCGGTGAGGTTCGGAGGCCAGTCCTCTCACTGCGTTATAATTCATTTTGTCACTTTCTATTTCAGAGGAACATGAACATGGTGATAATATTCTGACACCCAGTGTGCTACCATCGTCGCGCTCTGTGGAGCTTATAGAGCTAGCTGCAGTGCTCATTATTGCAAGAGTTAGGGCCTTTTGTTAAGGGTTTTAATCTCTTACAAGCAGCTAGCTCAACCGGTGAAGCGGTATTCCGTCAGTTGGTGCCGTGACGCCGTGTAAGTCTGTTGCAGTCGAAGGAAATATAGATGTGGGTAGAGTGAGCGCTTTAATATAAATAGCTCACCCAGCGACAACCGAAATAGGGAGGAAGTCAGCAAGTTCTTGTACTCGGCGAGGTTTGATAGACCGCTAGCGGGAGAGGCCCCCTCTCTAATCTAGCAACATCTGGGGCTAGATGTTGTTTTGAGAAACTTGCACAAGCTGGAGCATATGTCCGCCCTCCACTCAGGCTGCTCTGTTCAGTCTGCAGCCTGGGTCGGCTTCAGTCAAGGCTTCATCCACTACGTTTCACAAGCCAAAATGGAGTTTTCTGGTTGGAAACTTGCACGAGACAGAGCTTATGTCCGCCCACCACTCGGGACACTCCGTCTAGTCTGCAGCCGGGGTCGGCTTCAATCACGGCTTCCACCGCAACGTTATTTAAGCACACATGACCACATCCTAGCTACCCATCTTTGTATATCCAGCCCGCTGCACAAAGAAGGAACCACTCTTCGCCCGTGAAGTCGGACCATCCTGTAGCTAGGGAGATGAGGCCTCGATCATCGGGACGTTTGGAGAAGGTATCCATCTCTGACACACCGTCCCAGGAGCAGCAAGCGGCTAAGAAATGGAAGACCGCTGCTCCTCAGGCCTTGATGACGGACTTACTGTCACAATTGCTCAGCTGATCGCAGCATCCCAGCAAGTGCAGGTGCAGCCTCCCTCAGTCTCAGAACCTGAGCTGTCGGACGGTGCTGGGTCGGTCCAGTTGTCTGTTCACGCAGATGCAATGGACTGAGATTCGCAACTGATTCTCTCAGATGGTGAAAGGGATAAGGAAGAGGATTACCCTTCCCTTTCTGAACAGCACATGGTTGCGATGGTTTTCATCCATCAATACTACCCTGATTTTGTTCTGCCGAATCAGAATGCTGCGTCGACGAGAGAAAACACTGGCATCGTTGGACACAGACTTTATCTGGACAAAGGAGGAAGTCCTTTCTATTCCGGTTTAGTGTAGGCAGGTGTTGCAGGCCTTCGGCCATATAGACGACGCTCTATTTATCCTCTTGAGTGCGAGGAAGAAGACGGTTTCTTATCTTCATCTTCCATAAACATACTGTTTTTTGGATCACGTTCATTTAAAAACAGTCGGGGAAGATGTTCAGAGAGTTCCTCTGCATTTGGATGAGCAGGCCGGGGATCTAGAGGTATCCTTACGTGTATTATTCACTATTCGCTCAGACACAGTTGAGATGGCAATTTCTCAAATAGAGCGAATTTGGATGCTATGTCTTATGCATATCACCTTATAAGAACTATGGTGCAACGTCTCAATGGAAAGGAATTTGAGGACGTTCGTACCTCTCTTAGAGTTCTTTCCAGGGCAGTTATGTATACCACGTATAACTCCGTCCTAACAGTGGCTAATCTGGAGTTAATCAGACGTGATGTTGCCCTTGCGTTGTCATCAATGATAGATGACAAGGTGAAAAGCTCTCTCTGAGTCGCTCCGGTCTTCTAAAATATTTTCAACGACTAGCTTTCATCAGTCTATGAACAGGCTACTAAGAAAGCATCTAGTGCTCTGCTTTTGAAGTCGGTGTATCAACGACCTGCTTCAGCAGACAAGAGTAAAGGAGGGCGTTCCAGACAAAATCGTCAAATGGAAACTCCTCATGAGGGTACAAGAAACCCTCTTATAATTACTCTGGAGGTCGTCAGTATAGCGGCTCGGGAAAGGGGCGTAGGTCTGATCGGGACTATCAGTCAAACGCCCCTAGGCCGACGAGACGAGGTTCTTTGTGGGGAGGACGTGGTTTCTCCTCCTATAAGCCTCGCAGGTCATACAGGTGATGGTTAAGACCTCTATTACTGGCCAGTTGTCAAAAAACTGGATAACAGTCATGGAAGATCAGTGGGTGAGAAGTGTAGTCTCGGACGGCTTACATGTATCATTCCGAGTGAAACCCCCACTAATAAGTTGTCTGCGTTGGACAAATCTTCCATCAGACCCTTGCAAAAGAGAGTTTCTCCAAGTGGAGGTACAGACTCTCTTATCAAAGCAAGCAATAGAGGTCATCGAGAATCGGGATTCTCAAGGGTTTTACAGTCATCTGTTCCTCGTACCGAAGCCAGACGGCTCATTCCGACCGGTAATAGACTTGAGCTGGATAAACATGCTTATCGTGGCTCCAGAATTCTATATGGAGACCATTCGGTCAGTAAGGGCAAGCGTTCGAGTGAACAACTATATGGCAAGCATAGATCTAAAGGATGCATACTTTCATGTCCTGGTACATCCGGCATTCAAAAAGTACCTGCGGTTTGCCATACAAGGGAAGGTGTATCAGTTCAGAGCAATGTGCTTTGGTCTGAACCTGGCTTCCTGGGCATTCACTCGAATAATGAACTCAGTAATGTCATACTTCTGAGCTCATTCGTCTGCGGTAACGTTGGCTTACTTGGACGACATTCTACAGAGATACGGCAACAGAATTATTCTTGAGAACGATGTTCAGAGTCTGCTTCTATTACTCCGATGTCTCGGTTTCATCGTAAACGAGAAAAAGTCAGATCTAGCTCCATCCAAGTTGTCTATTCACTTGGGAATGAGCTTTGAGACTCACAATGATCTGGTTCATCTTCCGTTACCCAGAGCGAAATTAGTCAGTTGTTATGCTCGCTTTTGTCTACACTCAGACACATTAACAGTGAGGAAATTCATGTGACTGTTGGAGCTGTGCGGAGCGGCCACCTGCACGCACATCCCCTCCGGATATTTTTGACTCAGAACTGGAGTGTGAAGACACTTTCAATCGAGCCAGTATTGTTTTAACGGACCTAGTAAAACAAAGGGTTCAGATTTGGGCAGATATTCAGTGGTTAACTCAGGGAGTTCTGCTGCAACTGCCGGATCCGGCTTTCACGATTATGACGGATGCGAGTCACATGGATTGGGGCGTGACCCTAAGTCACGCAGACTTGAAGTGTCAGGGTCTTTGGTATCCTCGGTTCCAGGAGAAACACATAAACATCAAAGAGATGATGTCAACATGGCTAGTGCTACAACAATTTATTTCCATAATAGCGGACGTCCATGTTCAGATTTTGTCGAACAACTCGACAGTAATAGCGTACATCAGGAATCAGGGCGGCACCCATTCATTTTCGTTATGCGAACTAATGGAGAAGATTCTCCTATATGTCATGAATCATCATGTTCAGCTTTCTGTCCATCATATACTGGGTCGTCTGAACGTACTAGCAGACTCGCTGTCTCTGAAAGGTCGCCTGTTGCAATTGGAGTGGACGCTCAACAAGCGAGTATTCGGGCAGATTTGCTACCAGTAGGATCGCCCCATGATAAATCTGTTTGCGACGCACCAGAACAATCAGTTACCAACGTTCGAGTCGCCATGCCCAGACCATCGAGTGTACGCAGTAGACGCTCTGTCGATCTGATTGGAATGAATGATAGGATATGCATATCCTCCAACTCTGTTAATTCAGTAGATTTTGTTAAAGATCAAACAATCTTGTTGCAAAATCCTACTAGTAGCACCTCTGTCATCACAGAAACCTTGGATCAATCTTCCCCAGAAGCTTCCTCTATGAGAGGACCTTCTTTATCAGAGGAAGTTTTTGTTCTTCACGTCCTTCTTTGCCCTTAGTGGCATTATGGAGTCTGTTAGACGTGAGGGAACCATTGCGGTTGAGGAGTGTTCGATATGACTTTGAATCCCACCCCCCCCCCACCCCCCCCCCCCCCCCACCCCCCACAGCCAATGTGTTAATAGGCGATTACCGGGCAAGACATAGTTTTCTTCCTGTAAGCCTCGTATGAGTTTAAGTACATACATGTATTTCATGACTTCTCGATTGGCGGCTGGGTCGTGTTCTATGGCGACCTCATGGGCACATCCACTTTTTAGTTGGTTGGTTTCCTGTGGTTGTTCGTCTATATGTCATATACGAGCTCATAATTCATCATCAATAAATTGCTAGTCTTTGGGTACCTCAGGGGCTGTCTAGTCAGTTAACTGGTATTCAGATGATTACATGCGGGATTTCATTGCTCACGCTCATAATAAATTAATTATTAGGCAGACACATTATTGTATGTTATGGACCTTAGAAATAATGAATTATTTCGGGGGCGGTCCGTGTCGAGTCTGTTAATCATACCTCGTTCCATTTCTAGATCCAGGTTTCTATTAATGTCGGTACCCAATCGAATACACCTTGTCTTACACTCTCGTATATTCACACGTTTCAAGATTCATAGATATTAGATAGTACACGTCGGGGAGTGTTATTACTGGAATTTATTGTACACCTAAATGGGGTCGCCTGTGGGGTTACCTCGGAAGTGTGTTTACTCTCCAGAGATCGTCCATTGTGATTCTCTTGGACATGTGTATGTTATATATTATATCACTGATTTTCAACCTATCTGCGTATGCCGCCTCCAGTATACGTTACAAGTGGGCGATATTAATGACTGGGATTGTCGCTGTAGCCTTAGCTTCTGAAGTGGCATTAAGCACCAATTTATTAATAAAAATTAATACCTGGGTGCCTGTTCGACGAATATTTATATTGTATTTCGGTACCGCTTTTACAGATTCCAGAGCGCTCCCCTCTTTCTTTTTGAAGAAGATTCCTCCGAAAAGGGGGGGGGGGGGGATTTTTTTTTACCTCTCCTCCGGTTTGATAAGTATGTAACTATGAATGAAGCTGTTTTGTCTGTAATTATATCCTGCATACGGCTTGGGTTTTATTGTATATGGCGTATGTGTGTGGGGGATATCCTCTCGTTCTCAAATACGCCATCCTAATTTTGGGGGCTTAGTCTGGGATAGCCTAAAAAATTGGGAACTCATTACATCCAAATTAGCATAATCTTCATGCTAAGAATACTGAATTACTTGAATTGGGCTCCTTATTTATGATATTTCCTCTCTAATACTGTATAGAGAGACATACATGTAATTCCTAATAATTTTAATTTCCTTTCACCTTTTGATTACAGATTGGAACTATGTTGGTCTACTGATTCTGAAGTCCTAGGCCCTCCACCTCTTTACAATTCAGCTAGGCTGGGCCATTGAGTTATAGTGTAGAAATATTATAAATTTAAAGTAATTTGTATATTTTTATACTTACCAATGGCCCAGACGGAGATGGCTCTCCCATGAGTGGGCACTCATACCTCCCTGCTGAATTATTGTGTAGTACTCTCTTCTACAAAGAATGATGTCGTCGCTAATTCCGGTCACTTCCTGACGGCTGCGCATGCTTGGAGAGTAAATGTATGGAGGGCCAGATAGGACTTTTAATTTTCGGTTTTATAAGCAAATTTTGGGGATTGGGGAAGTACAAAATTTGTGTTTGGCCCTTGATGACTTTGCGTTAGCACCCTCTAGTCTGGGCCATTGGTAAGTATAAAAATATACAAATTATTTTAAATTTATAATTTTTATTTGAAAAATACTTTTTGGGTATATTAGAAGTCTTAAAGGGACAATAAGCTGCTAATTTGTTAAAAGAAGCAATGCATAATAACTTAAGTCAGTAATTAAAAAACTATAACCTTTTAGCCAATACACACAATATCAAAATTTGTTATTTATTTCTTTTCAAAAGTTTAAAAAAAAATCCAACTAACCATCTCATGTGACCCCCTCGTTGGAATGAGCTCAACAAGCTCGTTCCAATAAGGCAATCACATGATATGGTTTTATTGGATTTTTTAGCTCACTGAAGGGAGCTCAACTTATCACTTGTCGTCCGTCGTCTGTCGTCCGTCGTCGGGAACATTTCTTTTCAACCTACTCACAATTGTTTACAATTGGCTGTAACGTAAGTGCAAGCCCTACTTCGGAACTAACTCAAGCTTTTAGAGAACTTTTCCAAACAAGTTGGAAAAGTAATAGAGTGCAAAAGCACGAAAAAGATCGAAAAAAGGGTTGAGCGAGACCAGCGCTTGAAATTACAGGTACTCTCTCTGCACACCTCTTGAGTTTACCGAGCACATGTGCAACAACCGTGACGTCAATTCCTTTTATTTCCGCCATTTGTACATGGTTGGAAATTTTTGTGACTCGTGCTACTTTGCTGTTATTCTTTGTGAACAACTTATTATATGTGCTCTGCTTTTCATTGTGTGCAAGTGGATTGTATCCTTTTATCAAGCTATCCAAAATTGTTTTTGATTAATGTTATTTTTGATCATTATTGCTTGTTTCTTCACACTTAATCTTGTTTTTCCCCCACGTGTGAACACGACCTTTATGCTGTTTTCCGTTGACGGGAAACTTGATTCCATTTTCATTCATATAATGCCTAAGACTATTCATTGTACCTCTTTCTTGCAAGTGAAGCATGTGGACGACTCTCATTCCACATGTGTCACTTGCAATAATTGCACTCAGGCCCAATCATGTGGTATTTGTGGGGTTTGGTCTTCTAAATTCTGGGCTTCTGAGAACAAGGTGGTTCTGTCCAGAGCTAGAACCCTTCGTTCTCGGGGTAAGGGTAGCCGTGCCTTAGCAGACATTTCTGCTGGTGCACGTGGTGACTCTGTCACACAGGATTCTGATCTTTCTTCTGTGGCGAGTTCCTCTGCAACTGTTGACGCTGCTAGTTCAGTGATACCTGACATGGAGGCCGTGGTCTCTCTGTCTTCTGATGTCACTCTTGAGGCGTCTGTTTTCGTAGAGAGCTCCTCCGAGGTCAGCTTGGTGACCCTCTCTGATCTGCCTCCTACGCCGTTGACAGTTGCTGAGGAAGTTGTTACTACAGATCCTATACTGTCTGATGGTGGCTCTTCCATCTCCTCTGGGGATGGTCTACAGTCTCGGGGAACCGAGGCTGTATCTGCTGGTGTGTCTGTGTGCTCTCAGCCTCCCCAAGCCTCGCGGCGGGGCTGTGCGGGTTTGCTGTCTGCTCTGTCTCATCTGGCTAGGTTTGCTCCTAGTCGGTTGAGCCGGCCGGTCGCTTCGGCAGCGATTCCTCGTCCCTCGAGTGAATCGTTTATTGTTCCTCCTTCCCCTGCTAGTGTGCCGCCTAGCAGGATGGTGTCCAGGGCCTGCTGTTCTGTAGCGGAGCGGTCAGTGACAGCCCCTGTTAGCTGTCATTCTCGGAACCTTCTTCCGGTGATTCCTCACTGTGTTCCGAGTCTGGGTGTCGATCGATGCTTGCCGTCGGTCTCAGAGGATGGGCAGTTGGGGCCGTCTGCCGCGCAGAGGCCAATGACTGGTTCCTGTCATTCTTGGGACAATCCTCCGGTGTCTTCTCACTGTGTCCTAGGTCCAGCTACCGATCGACGTGTGGCGTCGGTTTCGTGCGAGGATTTGCAGGCAGGACCTTCTGTTTCGCAGAGGGCAGTGATGGCCCCTGGGCGTCACAATCAGAACTATCCTCCGGTGTCTTTTCACCTTATCCCTATTCTGTCTGCCGATCGACGTTCGACGTCGATCTCTTCTGAGGATTTGGGTTCTTCTACCAGAAGGGTCCATTGGGAGGACACTCCATCGGGCGATGCTGCTGCGACGGATTCTCAGGGTGACCTGCATCAGGCTGTTTTGGCGCTCACCCGGTTGCTTTCTGGCAACCCTCAAGTTGGTTTCCCTGTGCCTCCTGAGGCACAACCTCCTTTGGTCGGTCGCCGAGATGTCTCGCCTGGCCCCTTGGATACTGCTCAGTCTTCCCAGGAGGTTTCTGCTGGTCAGCCCGAGTTGGGCTATGTCTCCTCTGCTACGGAGGATGACGATTATTTGAAAGGTGATGGGCCCCCTCGTCAGTCTTGGGGCAGGCTTTGGATTTCGTCTTCGGCTTATTGCCGGAAGTTCAACCTTCAGACCAGCCATCTGTGACCGACCGGCCGCGGTCCACTGTGGAGCGCCGTAACCCTGTTGAGCCTTATAGCTCTGGGGCTTTGCATCCTCTGCAATCGGCTCAGGTTGTTGAGTCCTTCCAGGGCTTAGATGCCAAAATGCGTTCTAAGGCCCTCAAGGGTTCCTTCTTTTCTAGAGCTGATGCCTTTCTGCCTCCATCGCAGTTTCGTGTTTACGATTCCGTCTCTCCACCAGTCTTCCAAGGGATGACTACTGTGGATGAGGATTCTTCTTCCCTCGGGTTAACTAAGCCTAAGTCGGCAGTTCTCCCGATGTCAGTAGTTGAATCTATGGTGGGCCTGTCCCGAGAGATGCTGGGTATGTTATCTCTCGTGGACCATGTTGTCGCTGCTCTGGCTGAATATTTTCCACCAGGGGAGTTTGATGATGCTCAGGCGCCTTTTCGCGTTTTGTCACAGGCTCTTATGAACTTGACACACGCTCACGCCTGTAACACGGCTAATTTGGAGCTGGCACGCCGGGATGCGATGTTGGATTCTTCTCCATCCCTTCCTTCTGAGCAACGTGCTGTTCTGAGGTCTGCTTCTTTGGTGGGACCTCAGTTGTTCCATGGTTCCGTGGAAGCTGTTCGTGGCAAAGTTCTTCGTCATTCGAAGGACCAGCTTTTGCTGCGACAGCTTGACCAACCTGCTGCTGCGGGTGGTGGTCGTTCCAGGCCTGACAAGCGTGCTGCTGCGTTTGCCTCGTTGGTGACGTCGGCTACGCCTTCGGCTCCGTCTGCTCCTTCTGCACATAAGAAGCGCCGACGTGTCCAGGCTCGCTGGCAGCCTCAGGCAGGGAAGTCTCAGGACTCTGCCACTTCCCGAGGTGGTTTCTCCTCTTGGAGGCCTCGTCAAGGCCGCAAGTGAAGGTTCTCACCTCGATTCGCCTCCAGTCGGAGGAAGGCTGTCGCTGTTTTACGACCGTTGGACAGAGATAATGTCGGACCCTTGGACTGTCCTTCCATCGGCACCCCAGTTTATCTCGGGTGCCCCTCCCAACTCAGGTCCCTTCCGATTCTCTGCATCGGGACCTTCTGGTGCAGGAGATCAACAATCTCCTCTCCAAAGGGGCGATCGAGGTGCTCAGGAACACCTTTTCACCAGGGTTTTACTCGAGACTTTTCTTGGTGCCGAAGAAAAACGGCCAATTTCGTCCTGTCATCAATCCGAGTATCCGAGTATCCGAGTCAGCCTACCTGGACGACATCCTCCAACGGCACCACGATGCTGCTGTTCTGGAGTTAGATGTCCGGCAGTTTCTTTGCCTGCTAGCGTCGCTGGGTTTCAGAGTCAATCGCGAGAAGTCGGATCTCCTTCCTTCTCAGCGATTCCGTCATTTGGGGATGGATTTCGACTCTCTTCACATTGTAGTGTCAGTCCCCCATGCTCGGGCGACGATTCTTTCCGCCTTGACTCGGAACCTGCTTCAATCTTCCTCGGTCTCGGCCAGGACTTTCCTTCGGATGCTGGGCCTTTGCTGTTCGGTGACAGATCTCATTCCACTCGGTTGCTTGTTTGTCCGACCTCACCAACACTTCCTGTTGGATCATTGGCATCCCAATGTAGATCCGCTGGACCTGGAACTCACTATTCCTCAGTCTCTGCTTTGTCACCTCCACCCTTGGGCCGATTTTCCCTGGCTGAAACGGGGTGTTCTGTTGGATCTTCTTTTGGCCGATCGCATCCTTACTGCGGATGCCATCGATCGGGGCTGGAGTGCGACGTTGGATCCTCTCGGTCTGTCTACTCACGGCGAGTGGGACAGCGAGCAGGTGGGCCTTCATATCAACCAGAAGGAGCTCCTTGCTCTTCTGTTGAGTTTTCGGCTTTGGATCCCTCATCTGTTGGACCATTTTGTCCTACTTCTTTCGGACAATTCAACAGTAGTGGCCTACATACAGAATCAAGGAGGCACACATTCGATTCCCATGTATCGACTGTCTCGGGATCTTCTTCTGTTGGCGCGGGATGTGAACGCTCGGGTGTCCACTCGACACATTCCCGGGTGTCTCAGCGTCCTTGCAGACTCCCTGTCCCTACGCGACAGTGTCCTTCCAACCGAATGGATGCTACATCGGTTTGTGTTTCAGGCGATTTGCGAGCAGTGAGGCCATCCTCATATCGACCTTTTCGCTACTCGCTGGAATCATCAGGTAGAGACTGTCTCCCCTTGTCCAGATCCTCTGGCATTTGCAGTCGACGCTCTGTCTCTGGACTGGACAGGTTGGATCGGCTATGCCTTTCCTCCTGCACCGATTCTTCCTCAAGTATTAGCGAAGATTCGTGCTTGCAGTTGCAGGATTATTCTGATTGCACCTCTGTCTCCACAGAGGGTGTGGATCAATCTGCTGCTGCCTCTGTTGGCAGATCGGCCTATTCGTCTACCTCTACATCGCGATCTTCTTTCCCAGGGTCATCCCAGGAAGTATCACAACAACCTGGCGAGCCTGTCCCTTCACGCCTCTCTTTTATCAGGTCCAGTCTCCGACGTAGAGGTTTTTCGAGACGAACAGTGGAGTGCATTTCTGCATTGCGGCGACATTCCACTGGCATGACTTATGCTGCGAAGTGGAAGGTTTTCTGCCACTGGTGTGCAGATCACAATGTGGATTACCGTGATCCGTCAATCGCTCAAATTGTGGATTTTCTGGTATATCTTTTTTTTCTTCAGAAATTAGGCTAACAGTGTCACCTTCACTACTGATTGCTCTTTTCTGGCTAAGAATCAACTTCCTGATTTAGTACCTCCTCCCATTGCATTTGGGCTCTCCCTGCTGTCGATGGCCGGAGACCTCTTCTTTGTCCTGTTCGTGCGATCAAGACTTACATTACTCGCACTCAGTTCATTCAGAGGGTCGGAAGACATTCTTTCTGTCTCTCATTCCTAAGAGGCGGTCTATCTCTTCCCATTCTATTTCCAGGTGGATCTGTCTTGCAATCAATCTGGCTTATTCCCGCTTGTCTGCGTCGGAACTTGTTTCGAACCGTTTTAATGCTCATGAGGTTCGTGCCATTTCTACATCCTGGGCATTCTCCAATTCTGTTTCGCTCCAGGATGTTAGGAATGTGGCTTACTGGAGGGATGCCTCTACCTTCTCCTCCTTTTATCTCTGCCACCTTCAGCAGCAATCTGAGGACCTTTATTCTTTAGGCCCTCTCGTTGCTGCTCAGGCTGTTGTGCACCCTTGTTAAAATTGTTTTTATCGGGATTGTGCTTCGCTCAGCCTTGTTCTTTTCAGGTGCCTTCTCTCTATCTTCATTACAGGTTTCGCTATTGTTCTCTGCCATCCTTGCTTTTCTTTTCTGCTACTCTTGTTGGTATTGGTTATGTGATTCACCTCCTCCTATTGTTTATCAGCCAATTGTAATCAATTGTGAATAGGTTGAAAAGAAATTAAAATCTTTTAGTAAATTTTGTTTCTTAACGTGCCTACCACAATTGTTTACCGGAGGCCCACCCTCCTGGGGATATCTTTGATATCGATGCCTCCCCGCTAAATCACAAACTTCTCGTTGGCGGAAATACGGAATTGACGTCACGGTTCATGCGCATGCGCTCGGTAAATGCAAGAGGTGTGCAGAGAGAGTACCTGTAATTTTCTAGCGCTGGTCTCGCTAGACCCTTTTTTCGATCTTTTTCATGCTTTTGCACTCTATTACTTTTCCAACTTGTTTGGAAAAGTTCTCTAAAAGCTTGAGTTAGTTCCGAAGTAGGGCTTGCACTTACGTTACAGCCAATTGTAAACAATTGTGGTAGGTATGTTAAGAAACAAAATTTACTAAAAAATTTTAATTTTTCAAACAACTTCTCCTCTGAAACCACTGGTCCGATTTTCACGAAACTTCAGGTGGATGTTCATTACTATATGGAAATTCATGTTTGTTCAAATGAAATGGCCACGTCCCTTGGGGGCTCTGTATGAGACATAACTCTGATAGCACCGTATGGATTATAGAAAAATTATTAAAAAATCTTCTCCAGAACCAGTGGGCAGAATCTTTTGATACTTGGTATGCAGCATCTTGGTATGGGTCTGATTCAAGTTTGTTCAAATCGCCCCCTGGATTCATATTTGGGCTCACTATAGAAGCTCAAATTCGAACTTAGTGCATTTCAGGCAAATTTCTTAAAAAACTTCTTCTCTAGATCCAGCAGACTGAATCTTTTGATATTTGGTATGCAACATTGTGGGGTGGATTTGATTCAAGTTTGTTCAAACCGGCCCCCTGGATTCACATTTGGGCTCAGTATAGAAGCCCGAATTCGAACTTGGTGCATTTCAGGCAAATTTCTTAAAAAATCTTCGTCTCCAGATCCAGCAGGCAGAATCTTTTGATATTTGGTATGCAACATTGTGGGATGGATCTGATGGATCTGACCCATGAATTTCTTTCCAAAATTAAAAAAATCTTCTTCTTCAGAATCCACCTGGCAGAATTCTTTCCTATTTGGTATACATCATCTCTAGGGGAGTCAGATTCAAGTTTGTTCAAATCGGCCCCCTGGAGTCATATTTGGGCTCAGTATAGAAGCCTGAATTCGAACTTCGTGCATTTCAGGCAAATTTCTTAAAAAATCTTCTTCTCAAGATCCAGCAGGCAGAATCTTTTGATATTTGGTATGCAACATTGTGGGGTGGATCTGATTCAAGTTTGTTCAAATCGGCCCCCTGGGTTCATATTTGGGTTCAGCATAGGAGCCCCATTTAAACTTTTCAGGCAAATTTCTTTAAAAATCTTCTTCTCAAGATCCAGCAGGCAGAATCTTTTGATATTGGGTGTGCAGCATGCTTAGGGGGGTGAGATTCAAGTTTGTTCAAGCCATCTCCCTAGGTCCATATTTGGGCTCACTGTGGTAGCCCAAATTATAACTTAGTTCAAAATGAGGAATTTTCTTTAAAAATCTTCTTCAGATCCAGCAGTCGGAATGTTTTGATACTGAGTATGCAGAATCCTTAGGGGGTTGAGATTCAAGTTTGTTCAAGCCAAGTCCCTGGGTCCATATTTGAGCTCCCTGTGGGAGCCCGAATTATAACTTAGTCAATATGAGGAATTTTTCTTTAAAAATCTTCTTCAGATTCAGCAGTCGGAATGTTTTGATATTTGGCATGCAGCATCCTTAGGGGGTGAGATTCAAGTTTGTTCAAGTCAAGTCCCTGGGTTCATATTTGGGCTCACTGTGGGAGCCCGAATGATAACTTAATTCAAAATGAGGAATTTTCTTTAAAAATCTTCTTCTTCAGATCAAGCAGATGAATGCTTTTGATATTTGGTATGCAACATCCTTAGGGGGGTGAGATTCAAGTTTGTTCAAGCCATGGCCCTAGTTCCATAAAATTTGTCTCTCATGACTTCATTCCTTTGTCGTGTTGATGAACCATGTCAAACTGAATGTGACCCCCAAATACTTTTTGAACCACTTTGGCCGGTGAGCGATTAAGGCTCCTTGGGGCCTCTTGTTTAAATAATTTTTTAACTGCTCATTTTGTAAATTATGTGGGCAGATGCAGCTAATTCATTAGTTAAAGCCTTATTGCCAACAAAATTTCCCAAAACATGACACTGAAAAGATATAAAGGAAGTTGCCTGGAAAGTTATTGGAAGTAGAGATCACCGTGACATAATTTTTGAACACATGCAGTTTCTAATTTTAACTTTGCTGCTGTAAGAATGAATGACCATCATGTTCAACTATTGTGCATTATTTTAGCAACAATTGGGCATTATTAGATAAAAAAAAAAACACCTATGTATTTCCCTGTGGGAACCCGAGGAAGTGAAGCAGTGCTTGTTTACTGTTTTAAACTGTGGTTAACAAGCTCTGTTATACTAGTAAAATAGGACCCGATAAGTAATTCCTGAGGTAAAAGTCCTCTAATTTGGGCAACATGGGTATAATCGATTAGCTGGACTTAACTTTATATCCATGTTGCTGTCACGATTACCCATTCTGCAGATATATCTTACCTTAAACAGCAATAAATAATAATAATAACCTTTTTTTTATTTTAAATAAAATACAGTTATGCTTCCAAAAAACCCACACAACGTTTATCAGCAATGTCAGTCTAATGTAGATTAAAGTAGGTTTTTTTTTTCAAATTCATGGTGTATTACTCCTTTGAGTTTTCAAAAGAGAATCGGTAATAGACAATAACTTAATGTATGATCTGTGAATTCTGGTTTTTGTTGAAATAGAAATTGCATTGTGCATTTATGCTCTCAGATCTTTTTATATGAATGCTCTGTGTTGCTTTTTAGCTCATCTGACTGAAAATCAGCATGAGCTATTGCAATCACTTACTCATCTGTCTTTCGTCACTCATAAGTTTTGTATATAGGTCTTCTTCTTCATAATCACTGGACCAAACTTGGCATAAATTATCTTTGTGGCATGCCTTTCCAGACTTGTTGGATAGAAGTTGTGATGCCCAATGGGCTGGTGATAGTGCCCAAAAAATGCTGAAATTCTTTAAAAGTCTTCTCATAAACTGTCAGTCACAATGCCTTACTATCTGGTGTGAAACTTAATTATGTGCTGTGGATTCAATGTTGTTCAAAGATAGCTTCTCTGGCAGTATTTGGGATCTTGCTGGGATGGGCTGAATTTTTGGCACCACCCCAAACTGTTATTTTTCAAACTGGATGGCCAATGTGAACCAAATTTGGTATGTAGTAGTGCGTCAGATTTCAAAAATTTAAAAATATTCTCTCGAACAACCAATCAGCATCTTTTGATATTTGGTATACAACATCCTTAGGGGATCTGATTCAAGTTTATTTAAATTATCTCCCTAGATTTGTATATGGTATGTGAACCAGAATTTTAACATAATGCAAGATGAGAAATATTCTTTAAAAATATTCCTCTCCAGATCCACAGGACAGAATCGTTTGTAAAACAAAGTTTCTTTAAAACAAATGTTCTGTTTTCATGAATGATTCCATCTGTTTAGGTGTGTGTGAAAGCCCTAAGTTGTCAAAAGCTGTCTCAGTCATGTCCTTTTTTGTCATTTCCCTCCCATTTCTTCATGCAATTGATGTCTTCCAAGAGCAATGAATATCACCAATTTCAATCCAGTTCTAACCAACCTAAGATATCTTTTCAGAGGGAAGACCTTTTTCAACATAATTTAATCCCAGTATAGGAGGTGTGTGGAAGGGGGGGGGGAGGGGAGTGGGGGTTAAAACATCCTTGTTCAGAGCGTTTTTGGTGATAGTCATTAAAAAATGCACACATGTTAAAACTGACACATTCTTTTTGTCTCTGTCCTTTTTAATTCTTTAACTGGCAAAGTGCTAAGTTATTTTTGGTTGTCAAAATATGTTCATTTGTCTTTGTCTTATTAAAATTTATGGGAGAGTGCCCATGGGCACTCTCCCATAATAGTAACAAGGCAAATCCCAAAAGATGAAATAATTTCATTTCAAAGATAATCTGCAGAGTGTGAAACCTCTCAGTTGCTGTACCTGCACTTCAGCATGAAGCCCAAGTATGTGCTTCAAGCACTCAACCAGTTAACACCAACATCCTTATTTCTCCCTTGCTTCCTTCCTCTCAGCCACTTCAGTTTCCTCCTATACGTCTTGATCCAGGTGAGCATATCAGGCTCTCTTGAGCCTCTAGATTAATTTAGGTAACTTTCGTAAATAGCACATTTAATCACCTTTAAAATTATTGTAAATTTTCAGGTGATGAAGAGAAGGCTTATTGGGAAAAATTGGCAGCTGACCGGGAAGCCAAATTAAATAACAAAAATAAACCGAAGAAAAAGGGTTCGCAAAAGGTTTGTAATTGAATTGTATACAATATTGTCCATGCATGGGGCTGAAGTGATATTAAAGTTAATATCTGTTAATTTCAACCGCTGGTATTATTGCAATGTCTACAATGCAAAATCTGTAAAGAATGGTGAGAAAACAGTTCAAAACACTGCCTCCTGACTTTCGCAAAATGTAAACAAACAAATACCATCGAGTGCCAACGGAAATCACCGATTTGTAAACGATCATTAACAATTTATATGACTGCAATGGTCCCACGTAATAGTGATGATACATCGTAACTGTGGTCACCCTGCATTGCCTGATCACAAAACCAGCCTTGCCATTTGAAAGTCACAGGCATGCAGCATGCTGCACACCTGAAACAAAGTTGCGTGTGCAATTTGTTCCTACGGGTGTGTATTTGAAGTGAGGGATGATTGTCATTGATATTAGTTGAGAATTTTCCAACCAGTTTGTAAATTGCAGTTAGAAATAGTTAACTGTATTACCAAGGAGCCTCTTACCTTGAGTGGCTTTAATTTGATGTGATCATAGGTTGAATATGTACTCCTAATTTTTTGCATATCTTTTTCTGTTCACTGCTAAGACAAACGTCACAAACAGTTCCACGTTTACATTTACCTATTCCTCGCAATGAAATTTCTGGCAGGAATATGTTGCGAGTCATGAAATTGGTGTGGTAAGAAACTATTATATGCCCCATTGCCCAACCCCCTTTTCTGACTTTGACCATTGAAAAACAAATTTTAAAGTGCAAGATTTTAAAATAGTATTTTTTTTATGACATACATTCATACTTTTAAACAGTTCAATAAAATCAAAACATGTTTTTTATGTGTTCCCATACTATGTATGGTACACATAATGCCGGCATCCGGGGTGGCCATCCGTCGTTCATCCATCCTTTGTCCATCCGTCTGTCCATCCGGCATCCATATCCATTTCTTTGGCATTCGATAACTTGAAAAATATTTGATATTGACTCTTTATCCTTCAAATTGAGAATTCTTCCAATCCCTTTGGCATGAGATAACTAAAAAAATATCAATCCAATTGTCATATTACTTTATATATATCTTCAGGTTACTGATGTTCCGAGCTGTATAGTTTTTGGTGTAAATCTGTTATTTTGATCCTGAGATATTAACCCTTTATCCTTCAAATTGAAAATTCCTCCAATCCCTTTGGCATTCGATAACTTGAAAAATATTGCTTGGATTGTCAAGTTACTTTATATTTGTGTTCAGGTTATTTATGTGCCGAGCTGTATAGTTTTTGGTGTAAATCTGATAATTTGATCCTGAGATATTAACCCTTTTGTCCTTCATATTGAAAATTCCTCCAATCCCTTTGGCATTCGATAACTTGATAAATATTGCTTGGATTGGCTAGTTACTTTATATTTGTGTTTAGGTTACTGATTTGCCAAGCTGTATAGTTTTTGGTGTAAATCTGATGATTTGATCTGGAGATATTAACCCTTTATCCTTCAAATTGAAAATTCCTCCATTCCCTTTGGCATTCGATAACTTGAAAAATATTGCTTGGATTGTCAAGTTACTTTATATTTGTGTTCAGGTGACTGATGTGCTGAGCTGTATAGCTTTTGGTGTAAATCTGTTATTTTAATCCTGAGATATTAGCCCTTTATCCTTCAAATTGAAAATTCCTCCAATCCCTTTGGCATTCGATAACTTGAAAAATATTGCTTGGATTGTCAAGTTACTTTATATTTGTGTTCAGGTTACTGATGTGCTGAGCTGTATAGTTTTTGGTGTAAATCTGATAATTTGATCCTGAGATATTAACCCTTTATCCTTCAAATTGAAAATTCCTCCAATCCCTTTGCCATTCGATAACTTGAAAAATATTGCTTGGATTGTCAAGTTACTTTATATTTGTGTTCAGGTTACTGATGTGCCGAGCTGTATAGTTTTTGGTGTAAATCTGATAATTTGATCCTGAGATATTAACCCTTTACCCTTCAAATTGAAAATTCCCCCAATCCCTTTGGCATGAGATAACTCAAAAAATATCAATCCCATTGTCATGTTACTTCATATATGTGTTCAGGTTACTGATGTTCTGAGCTGTATAGTTTTTGGTGTAAATCTGATAATTTGATCCTGTGATATTAACCCTTTATCCTTCAAATTGAGAACTCCTCCAATCCATTTCTTCGGCATGCGATAACTCAAAAAATATTAATCCGATGATCAGGTTACTTTATATATATATTCAGGTTACTGATGTGCTGTGCTGTATAGTTTTTTATGTACATCTAATAATTTGATCCGGAGATATTAACCCTTTATCTATCAAATTAGGCACTCCTCAAATCCATTTCTATATGTACCTGTACCATGTATGGTGTACATAATGTCGGCATCCGGGGTGGCCCTCTGTCATACAGCTTTCTACTAGTTATGCCTATGGGTACACATCTGACGATTTCATCGGCCTATTTTTTCTGAAACACATTGGTAAAGTACCATACAGTCAGTTTTCTTTTTGGAAGCACCATTACTCACACTGAGGGATTTTTTCAGCATTATAATCTGCAATTAACAACACCTCATCAAAGAGAAGAATGTCAAATTTGTCTGTAGAAGACTATGTTACAGTGACAGGTATGTGCTCACTGCTGCCCAGGCAGAAAGAACCTGCAGTGCACTCGACTGTCTCCCGCAGTTTGTTGCAGAG
Source organism: Pictodentalium vernedei (assembly GCA_031216915.1). Lineage (NCBI taxonomy): Eukaryota > Metazoa > Mollusca > Scaphopoda > Dentaliida > Dentaliidae > Pictodentalium > Pictodentalium vernedei. The sequence goes on along the minus strand of CM062297.1, from coordinate 476,408,232 downwards.
TAACATTTATCCATGACTCGACAGCCCAAGCGACCGAAATAACTGTTCATTCAACATTCCAACACCTAAACACTTCCATGTTTCATCGAGTGCACATCATTGTAAATCAACAAATGATTGGTAGCGTTGACAATGCTTGCATCAGCAAAAGAATTCTAGCATCTCAAATACTATTTATTTTCGCGACGCTATCCTGTAAACTATATGTATAGCGGTTATCTAGTTGACAGCTTTTCCAACCAGGTATGCCAATACCTGGTTGCAAACTGATTATCCGACTAACTTTTTCAGCACTAAATTTCTCCTTAATGGTACATTGTTTGTCTGCCAAACTCCTCTCACAGTTTTGAAATTAAGACCATTTTAGCTCACCTGGCCCAAAGGGCCATGTGAGCTATTGCCATCATTTGGCTTCTGCCGTCTTGTCAGTCGTCATCAGCTGTCATCCGTAAACATTTAACATTTTCATCTTCTTCTCTGGAACTGCTCAGCTCATGTGAACCAATCTTGGTAGGAATGGTCTTTGGGAAGTCCTCTACAAATGATCCTCATTTTGTTCCTGTTAGATGAAAAACATGGCCGCCAGAGGCATTCTTTGATTCTGATTGGTGGATTTTCAAAAATCGTCTCCTCTGAAACTACAAGGCAAAATGTTTTGAAACTTCATTTGATTGATGACTGGGACACCCTCTACCAATGATCCTCATTTAATGTTGGTCAGGTTGCAAACATGGCCACAATTGTGGCTTATAGTTACTATGGAAACCCTATGGGAAATCACATTTTCATCTTCTCTGGCCCTACTAAGCCAATGTGAACCAAATGTGACTGGAATGGTCTATGATAGGTTCTCTACAACTGTTCCTCATTTTGTTCCTGTTAGATTAAAAATGTGGCTGCCAGAGGCATTCTTTGATTCTGATTGGTTGATTATGAAAAATCTTCTCTTCTGAAACTACAAGTAGTCAGGCAGCAGTTGTCACCTACTTCAAGAATTTTGCCAACTTTGATTTTTCACTTTTATTTGTTCAAGGACATCACAATGAATCACTTGCAACTTGTCTTCTAATTTTCAGTTAAGTATTTCACCATGTGAGGGTGCTTTTTCAAAATGGCTGCCAAAATCATAAAAATGCTGTTAAAAACATAATATTTTTATACTGTAACAAATGACTCAGACTTAGCTGGTGCTAACCCAAGAATATCTAGGGCCAAACACAAATTTTGCCCCCCAATCCCCAAAATTTGCATGCAAAACCGAAAATTAGAAGTCCTAACTGGTCCTCCATACATTTCACCCTCTGTGCATGCGCAGACGCCAGGAAGTCGTCGAATCTGGCACCAATAAAATCATTGTTTGTTTGGCCCTTGTGAGATAACAACAAACTGATATTTGTGCTTTTAAATCTCAATTAATAATGATGCCAGACACAAATCAATGGTTAAAAAGGTGGATCCAAGGACAGAACTGGATGAAGGAAGGAAGAAACGGTGGTTTGATAATTTCGGGACATGAACCTGACGTTATCACTGATTGATTATGATCTATCCACTGTTTATTTAGTATTCCTTCCCTGCCTTCACTTGATCCCCCCCAGTTAAGCGCCCAAGCTTTTTGGCTTGTTTTAATAAAGATTTTTTATAAAATTTATTGGGAGTTTAACGTTTTATGCAGAAGATTATTCTGTACATCCCCAGGGTTACGTCCTCATCCTTAGGGTGTTCGGGCATTTTGGTCATGCATCTTACATCCAATGTATCGTTTTTTCTTCTGAGGAAGATCTTGCTTTACATCGGATAGTCTTGTTTCTGTTACTGACTTCGGGCTGTGTTGCCTGGGATCTTGATTCCGGTGTTTTGTTTACATCTTTAGGTAGTTTCCTATTTTTATTTAGGAACAACAGTTGTAAGTAACATTAAATTTTCTGATAGTGTGGTAGTTAATTTTACACAGTTTTTATAATTTTGTCCACACTTAGGCTTTTTTGGGCTATGGGAACTTGGGCTCTCATATTAGGAAAATTTTTTCAAAAATTTTTAATTTATTTTTGAAAGAGTTTTTCTTTTGGATATATTTATTTCATTGATTATATTTAATGTTATCTTATATTATATGTAGATTTGGTGGTGGTGCAATGACATATATTAGCTTTAGGTAATTATTTTTATCTAATAGTATGGCAAATAGAGGAAACCTTTCCTTTATTTACTTGGTCGTTGTAATGAGTTTACTTGATGTACTACCACTAATTCTACTCCATGTATCAGATTTGATAATCTGAATGACGGGCGTCATGGTTTGTGTTAAGCGAGTGGACACTATCGGTCCTATCGCGGCAAGGGGACTCGGTGGTCCTCTCGTCAAAAGGTTACTATAGTTTTTCAGTTTCTATTTACAGAGGAACAGGAACATGATGTGGCTTCGTGACACCGTCAAGGTGTGTGCTGTCGTCGCAAATCTATCAAGAGCTAGCGGCAAAAGTGCTCAGGTATTAGACAAGGCCTAGATCCTTAGTAGGATTGATGACCTTGTCGCCAGCTAGCTCGACCGGCAGATCTAACTCGTATGTGAGGGACGTGATGCCGGGTATGTCCGTGGCGGTCGAGAAGAGGAATAAGGATGTAGCGAGCACTATAAACATACAAGCATGCTCACCCTGCGACGTCGGGAAGGAAGAAGCATGGGAAGGAGGAAGTCGACAAGTTCTGAGGTATGCTCATCCAGTTCTTCGTGATTGCGAGCAAGAGGGAGGTCCCTCTATCTTGTAACAACATCTGCGATCAGTGGTTGTTGGTAGGAACTTGGTGGTCAAGTTCTGAGGTATGCTCATACAGGTCTTCCATGATTGTAAGCAAGAGAGAGGTCCCTCTCTCTTTTAACAACATCTGCAATCAGAGGTTGTTGGTAGGAACTTGTGTTCGACAAGTTCGGAGGTACGCTCGTCCAGGTTGTCCGTGATTGCGAGAAAGAGAGAGATCCCTCTCTCTTATAACAACTCTGGGGCCAGATGTTGTTGGTAGGAACTTGGCGGTCAAGTTCTGAGGTATGCTCGTTCAGGTCTTTCACGATTGCGAGCAATAGAGAGGTCCCTCTCTCTTATAACAACATCTGCGGCCAGAGGTTGTTGGGAGGAACTTGTCGGACAAGTTCTGAGGTATGTTCGTTCAGGTCGGCTGTGATTGCAAGCAAGAGAGAGGTCCCTCTCTCTTATAACAACATCTGGGGACAGAGGTTGTTGGTACGAACTAGTGTCAGTTGAAACTTACGTCCACAGGGCGCTCCTTCCATAGACTGCTGGGGCTGGTCAGTCTTATAGCTTCCTCTATGTTCAAAAGCACACACGACCGCGCAGATCCGTTGTTGCTAGTTAGCTTGAACAGTGAAGTAGTTACTGAGGTCCCTGAGAACTATGACGCCGGGTGTAGACGATCCGGGTTAGAAAAAGAGAGATCATATAGGGTGGAGCGAACGATATGATATGCAATTATGCTCACCCAGTGTCGATGGAAGGAGGAAACCGATAAGGTCCGAAGCCGGCTAGTCTTATGGTTTCCTCTACATAACGGATAAAGTAAAGTGATCTTTATATTTATATTGCACAGGGCTATAAAACCCAATGAGTGGTGTCAGTTCCCTGTTGCCAGTGAAACGGTTAAGATTGGATACTTGTACCGTGACTCCGGATGTGTCGCATATGCATTGTATTTAGAGCTAGTGGGAGAGTGCTCAATGATTTTAAAAAGACAAGGGCTAGGTTTCACGGAGGCTTACGTCCCTTGTCTAAAAACAGCTAGCTCAACCGGCAGATCTCACTCGTATGTGGGTGATGTGATGCCGGGTATGTCCGTGGCGGTCAAGAGAGAATAGGGTGTAGTGAGCACTGTTGATCGAATCCATGCTCACCTAGTGTTGATGGAAGGAAGATGACTGCAAGTTCTGAGGTATGTACGAGCAAGAGGAAGCCCCTCTCTCTCTTTCAACAACATCTGGAGCCGGGTGTTGTTGGTAGGAACTTGCGTCAGTCTGTGCTTACATACATAGCTATTGTCCGGTAAAGAGAAAAGAAGAGGAACAAGCACTCCCGACCGCACCTTGGCTAAGTGACTCAGGTTTTCCGGTCTTCATCATCAAAGGTCCATCTTTAGTAAGAAGTCGCACCATCTAGGAGCCAAGGAGATGAGGCTTCATTCATCGGGTCATCCGCAGTAATAACTATATTGGACTCCCCGTCCTAGGAGCAGCCGGCGAAGAGGCTATTCGTGACCGCTGCTCCTCAGGCCTCTGTAACGGACTTGCTGTCGCAGTTGCACAGCTAATCGTAGTATTCCTGCTAAGGCAGAAGCACTCAACGTCGGTCTCAAATCTTGAGCTGTTGCATAGTGCTTATTTGGTCCAGTCACCTGCCTGTTTAGATGCTGGTGACTGTGATTCTAACTGATTTGAACATATGATGGATAGGATAACCTTTCCTTCCGGAACAACTCTTGGATGATATAGATATCATACATTATCATTTCCTTGATCTTGTTCCAGTGATTCAAAATGCTGCGAGCAATTATGAGAAACCGCTAGTGTAGTTCAGCCGCTGACTTCATCAGGGTAAAGAGCAGGGTAATAAGATCTCTTTCCGGTTAAGTCTGCACGGGTGTCACAGATCTTCGATTCTGTAGACGACACCATATTTATCTTCCGGCAGAAAAAGTAATTTGGTTTCTTATCTTCTTCCTCTGTATTTTTAATCGTTTGTGATGGTTCACATACTTTTAAAAACAACAGAGGAAAATGTGGAGAGTTCCTCAGCATTGATTGAGCAGGCTAAGATCCTAGTTTCAGCCTTACCTTCATCATTTAGCTGTTTGCTCAGACGCAGTTGAGAAGATAATTTCTTAGAGCGAATTTCGTCTCATGGTCTTATGTTCTTAATTTTAAGTACTGTGACGCATCGTCTATATGGAAGGAATTTTGTGGTCGTTTGTACCTTTTAAAATTCTTTCCAGACCTAGTATTTATTTCTCGGTCTTAACTAATGTTAAGTGAGAGTTATTCTGATGCAACGAAGCCTTATGTCTTCATCTTTGCATTTGACTAGGTGGACAACTTGTCATAGGTTGCTTTAGTCTTCCAACTCTAGTTTTTATGATAAGAATCAAATTGTCTATAAGGACTCATAGCAAGGTATAGGTATACCTAAGTCTTTGATGGTAAGCTTTCATTATTGTAGGATTAACTACAAGAAAGCATATATTCTCGACTCTTTAAGTTGTAGTCTAATCTACCACAGCCAACAGAAGAGTAGGAGAGTTTGTCCTAGACTCAATTCGCTTATAAGGCTCATAGCAAAGGTATAGGTTTCTCTCCTATATATAATTCTTTAGGTTTGTCTTTTCAGCCACTTGGATAGGGGTTTCTCGTCAGAGTGAGTTACTCATCAGACTCCCCTGAGCCGGTGGTTCTAGGCTCTTATAGAACTTGATCCGGCCAATTTTGACTGGAAGTGTATAATTAGGTTATTTATTATTATCTTTCAGTCGATAAGCGAACGTTCGGCAATTGTAGCGAGTATAGTTCTTTAGATCACTTGTTTTGTGAACTAGATAATGCCTCATGAGATTTATGATAGGATTCATGTATCCCACTATTCATTTGGCTGGTTCATTTGTTTCACAGAGCGAATTGACCAGCAGTTTCGCTCGCTTTTATCGGTTATCTGACGCATTAACAGCGATAGTTTTGTGTGCCGGACGGAGTTGTGTGGAGCGGCTTGGAAGGTTATTTCGATGGGTCGCTTACACATATGTCTACTCCACTTATTAACTGGAGTGGTAGACATTTTTCCCTCTTGACCTGTTTTGTTTTAGAGAATCTTTTAACATAAGGTCAAGTTTGGGCATATATTACGGTTTTCTCAATTATTTCGGACGTGAGTTCATATATTGCGTTACAATCCTGAGTCCGACGGTCTCTCTATACACATCAGAGTTTATCAGAAGAGAAGTTACGCTTTTGTTGTCATTATTTTTCAATAGGAGGGACGTTATGTTCATTCTATTGTTAAATAAGTTAGTTAGCTATTTGTAGTGCTTGGGTTATTTATCTTCCTATTAGCAGTCAATGCTTAAGATTTCAGCACATAAGTAAGCGTTGGCTATATCTTGCGCTTATTCTAACTGTTTGGCTATTATATGATCTTATGTGGGATCTCTTCAGGATAGTTAAGTTTTCAATGCATGGGAATAATAGTTTCCATTATTTGTGTCGCTAGTATAGGCTTTGAGCGCATACATTGACGCTCAGCCATTTTCATGGGAATGAATGATAGGATACGTGTATCCTTCTATTCATTTGTTTCTATTGATTTCTTTGAGGTTATGGGGTCTGCTATTGAGCATTCGCCAGAAGCTTCCCCATTAGATGATTTTCTTCTTTAAGGGAAGTTTTATTCTTCATGTCATTCTCCACTCTCAGTGGCATTACGGAATGGAGTATTCAGATGTGAAAGAGCTTTATGATCACTATATTATTGTTGTCTGCACCAGCAATGATTAGTATTGTGGGTGAGGAGGTTTCGACATATATTTTAATTCCACCCCCCCACACACACACACACTCACGCTGTCGCGTATATATTTTTTAATACATACATACTTTGTGTCTGGGTCATGTTGGATGGCACCTTCATACGCATATATGCTGTTCTGTTGCATTTGTTTCCGGTATTTATTTTCTGATTTTGGAGCTGGTTTATCATACCTACCTCCATTTCTAGATCCTGGTCTCTATTTTGTCGGTTCTCAAATCGCATATTCTCACGTGTTTGTAGTTGTAGATACCAAATAGTACACATTGGAGAGTGTTTTTACCAGATTTAATATTACAGAGGCCTCCTGTGAATGATCTTGAAGTGTGTTTTCTCTGCAGAGATTGTTCATCTTATCCCGCTTTTGTATGTATATGTTATAATTAATTTCTCACTGATTTTGTCGTACCATGTATACGGCGTCTGCAGTGCATATTTTATAGCGGATAATGTTATTTACCAAAATCAGCACTATAGCCTTGGCTTTTGAAGTGGCATTAAGCACCATTTATTATTCATGAATTAATTTGTTGAGTGCCTGATCGATATTTATTTACATCGTTTTCGGGTTCTGCTTATTGATTCCAGAGCTCTCCCCTCTTTTTTTTGAAGTTATGTTCAAAAAAAGGGGGGGGGGGGGTCATTTTGTCCACTTCTCTGCCTTATGGGATATGTAACTATTGAAGAAGCTGTCTTGTCTGTACTATGTTCGGTGATCAGCTGCAGTATTATTGTGTGGCGTAGGTTTATGGGAAATTTTCTCTCATTCTCAGTATGCCATAATAATTTTTAGGGCCTAGTCCAGACTAGTCTCTAAAAATTGTTTATTTGTTACATCCTAATTAACATGATTTTATGCTTAGATTTAGGATTTACGTTTTTGGGATCCGTATTAGGTTATGTCTCTTCTATTATGGTATTAAGAGACATTCATGTAAATTCTAATTTCTTCATCATGGATTGAAGGATTTGATCTATGTTGATCTAATATTTCAGAAGTTCTAGGCCCTCTGCCTTTTTACGATTCAGCTAAGTCTGGGTCATTGGTTACAGTATAAAAATATGAAAAAAATTATAGTAATTTATATAATTTTTATACTTACCAATGACCCAGACGGGAATGGCCCTCCCATGAGTGGGCAGTACTGGGCACTCATACCTCCCTGCTGAATTACTAGAATCTTTTTTCTACAAAGAATGATTTTATTGGCGCAAGATTCGGTGACTTCCTGACGTCTGCACATGCGCAGAGGGTGAAATGTATGGAGGGCCAGTTAGGACTTCTAATTTTCGATTTTGCATGCAAATTTTGGGGATTGGGGGCAAAATTTGTGTTTGACCCTAGATATATTTTTATACTGTACCAATGACCATAGACTTAGCTGGTGCTAACTCTTATATTCTAGGGCGAAACACAAATCCCCCCCCCCCCCCCCAATCCCTATCATGCATCAAAATCCAAAAATTATCCATGCGCAGTGTCAAGGAAGTCTGAAATTGGAGCCAAATCCTCATTCTTTGTTTGGCCCTTCAATCAGTAACATCACACTGATATCTGTGCTTAAAATCTCAGTTTAAATGATGCCAGACACATAATCATGATAGAAATGGTGGATCTAAGGATGAAATAAAAGGATGAGAGGAAGGAACAGTCGAAGGATGTGTTCAGGGCTGTAACGTATAATATTTTTATACTGTACCAATGACCCAGACATAGCTGGTGCTAACTCTTAAAAATCTAGGGCCAAACACAAATTTTGCCCCCCAATCCCCAAAATTTGCATCTAAAACCAAAGAAATCATGTCCTGAATGGCCCTCCATACTTCGCCTCTACTGCGCATGCGCAGTGTCAAGGAGGTCCCGAATTGGCGCCATTTATCATTCTTTGTTTGGCCCTTCATCAGTTCACATCTGACTGATCTTTGTGCTTGTAAATCTCAGTTTAAATGATGCCAGACACATAAATATTAGAGAAATGGTGGATCTAAAGAGGAAATAGAAGGAGGAGAGGAAAAATGAGTGACAGAAAATAATCAGGGCTGTAACTTAAAATTTTTTAATGAAATTATGTTAAGTTACCTATTTTCGAGGCATGGGCCTGTTGTGGTCATTCTTGCTATAAAGTTACACTGCTTGTTCAGTGTTTTCCTCTCTCCCTTTCCTTTAAGTCCCCCCTTGCTATTCTCCCATGCTTTTGGCATATTTTCTGTAATATTATTACTAAAATTTCTTGGGAGTTTTAGCTGGGTAACAGAATGAATTCTGTTCTTTCCCCATGTTTATGTCCTCACCCATGGGTGTTTAGGCGTAGTGTTCTGCATCTACCATCTGATGTTCTGCAGTTTCTTCCCTGGAAGTCTCTGTTTTGCATCAGATAGTGTATTATTGGTAACTGATTTCGGGCCATGGTTATCAGTGCCTGGAGTCATGTTTCTGGTGATTTTACACTTCTTGTTTACATTGACAACAGTCTCTGTGGAGGGGGATTTCTTGTCTTTGTGTTAGTTTAATCATAACAAGATACATTATTATTATTCGTAAGTGTTGCATTAATTTTTAAAAATAGTTTTAAAATGTTTGTCCACACTTAGGCTTGGGATCCATTGGGGCTCAATGTTACTTTTCAGAAACTTGGGCTTTTCTGAAAAAATATTTTTTTTCAAAAACTTTTTTTGATTTCAATTATTTTTTCTATGTTAATGGATCATGTTATTATGTATCTTTGTTTTCAGGGGTTGGTGCGAGTACTAGGACTTTTTGAATTCTTTTCACAATGAAAGGATATTGTTCAATTGTAATAAGAGGAAATCTTCCTCTGACTTTCATAATCATTGTATTAATTGTAGTCAGTGTACTCGCACTAACTCCTGTTCAGTATGTGTCAGTTGGGATGACAACATGGGAAGCGTGTGTCACGGTATGTTAGCGGGGAAATGGTCATGCCGGTCCTTTCTCCGCAGGGTCACTCTAGTTTATCAATCTCTATTTCAGACGAACAAGAACAGGGTGATGTATCCGTGATGTCTTCCAAAAGTGTGCCTCCGTCGTCACAATTAAATGAAGAGCTAGCAGCAAAGTGCTCATGGAAATACGTCAATTGCCTAAGAGGTCCCTAGTAGGATCAACGGCCTTTGACGTCCGCTAGCTCGCCCGGTGTAGCGTCCATTCATCGAATGGTTCGGCAGCCGGGTTCGTCCGTTGCGGTCTAGAAAGGAGTTTTGGGTGATGCGAGCACTATAAATCAACTAAGTGCACACCCAGTGACGGCGGATCAGAGGAGAGAATGGAGGAAGCCTATTAGTCCGGTTCCTACCTCGTCCAGGTCCATCTGGGCTGCGAGCGAGAGAGGCCCCTCTCTCGTACAACAACATCTGGGACCAGATGTTGTGGTACAAAATGTTTCGCATTCGGAGCATACGTCCGCCGCTCGGGTCGCTCCGTTATATAGACAGTCCGGAGAGACTGTCAATAAGGCTTCCTCATCCTCACGGCAGCGAACACGACCGCACCTTGGCTATGTGACCTCGGATATCCAGCCAGCTTCGCCAATCAGAGAATCCACGGCGACCAGGTCACGCCATCCGGTAGCCAGGGACACGAGGTCTGTAGACTCCGGACATTCGCATAAGAAAAGTATGCAGGAGTCAACGTACACTTCCAGCGGCAAAGCATCGTAAGACCGCTACTCCACAGGCCTCAGTGACGGATGTGCTATCCCAAATAGCACAACTTATCGCAGCATCCCAGCAACGACAGAATCTCTGTCGGATCAGGTAATATCCGACGACGCTGGGTCGGTGCGCTCCGCTGAAGCATCAGATACTGACGTCGGAAAACTTCATAGGGTCCGACAGGATGGCGAAAGGGATTCGGAGGATTTCGAGCTTTCCCTTTCGGAACAACATAAGCTGCTGTACATTTCATCCGGCTTCATCTTCTAGAGGTTGTTTCGTCGGACCAGAATGCTGCGATGCCGGATAAGAGACTGATAGCGTCTGTGGACACAAGAATTTTTTGATCGGTTCAGGGACATCGTCCCTGAGTTTCCGACACAGTCCAATAATGTCACAGGAACTTTTGAATTATTGAACGACGCTATATATATGCTTGCTATTAAACAAGCAAGTCTGGTTTCTTGTTCGCAAAAGTTACCGTGATGTCTTCCAAAAGTGTGCCTCTGTCGTCATAGTTAAATGAAGAGCTAGCGGCAATAAGTGCTCATGGAAATACGTCAATCGCCTAAGAGGTCCCTAGTAGGATCGACGGCGTTGACATCCGCTAGCTCGCCTGGTGTAGCGTCCATTCATCGAATGGCTCGGCAGCCGGGTTCGTCCGTTGCGGTCCAGAAAGGAGATTTGGGTGATGCGAGCACTATAATAAGACAAAAGTACACACCCAGTGACAACGGATTAGAGGAGAAATCGGAGGAAGCCTATTAGTCCGGTTCCTAGCTCGTCCAGGTCCATCCAGGCTGCGAGCGAGAGAGGTCCCTCTCTCGTACAACAACATCTGAGACCAGATGTTGTGGTACAAACATTTCGCATTTGGAGCATATGTCCGCCGCTCGGGACGCTCCGTTATATAGACAGTCCGAGAGACTGTCGATAAGGCTTCCTCATCCTCACGGCAGCGCACACGACCGCACCTTGGCTACGTGACCTTGAATATCCTGCCAGCTTCGCCAATCAGGGATTCCACGGCGAACAGGTCACGCCATCTGGTAGCCAAGGGACATGAGGCCTGTAGACTCCGGACGCACGCATAATAGAAGTATGCACGGGGCAACGTACACGGAGCTTCCAGCGGCAAAGCAACGTAAGACCGCTTCTCCACAGGCCTCAGTGACGGACGTGCTATCCAAAATAGCACAACTTATCGCAGCATCCCAGCAAACGACAGAATCTCTGTCGGATCAGGAATAATCCGACGACGCTGAGTCGGTTTGCTCCACTGAAGCATCAGGTTCGGACGACCGAGCACTTCATAGGGTCCGACAGGATGGCGAAAGGGGATTTGGAGGATTTCGAGCTTTCCCTTTCGGAACAACAGAAGCTGCCACAGATTTCTTCCGGCATTATCTTCCAGAGGTTGTTCCGTCGGACTAGAATGCTGCGATGCTGGATAAGAGACTAATAGCGTCATTGGACACAGAGTTTTTGATCGGTTCAGGGACATCGTCCCTGAGTTGCCGACACAGTCCAATAATGTCACAAGAACATTCGAATTATTGAACGACGCTATATATAAGCTTGCTACCAAAACAGGCAAGTCTAGTTTCTTGTCCGCAAATGCTCTAAATCTGCCTTTCATCAATTCAAGGAATAAATTTGAAATGGCAGGATAGGGCATACCGAGAGTTTCTCTGCGTCTAGACGATGAGGCTGAAGACTGGGAATTGTCTATATCGCCGTCTATGTCTATTCCAACCACGACGTTGGAAACGACAATAATGTCTAACAGACTTAACTTAGACGCTTTATCATACGCAGACCACCTTACTAAGGCATTATCATTACGTCTTCAAGGGAAAGAATTCCAGGATATGAGATTTCTTTCAAGGGCAGAAGCTTTTCCACGTATAACTCCACCCTTCAGTGGCAAACCTGGAGTTGGTTAGACGTGACGCAGCCCTAGCTACATCCATGGCGTGGATAGTAAGGTGAAGAACTCTCTCAGAGTCACTTCGGTCTCGGAGAAGCTTCTCTTCGATGGCAACCTTTCAGCAATCTATGAATTGCTCGATATAGACGTTCTCTTGTCAATCAAGTGTAACAAGAGATTCAGACTTGGGCAAACATTCAGTGATTGACTCAGGGAGTTCCACTGCAGTTGCCGGATCCAAGTTTTACGATTATGACGGATGCCAGTCAATCAGGTTGGGGTACAACATTGATCCCAACGGATTCGAAGTGCCAGGGTCTTTGGGTTCCGCAGTTTCTAGGCAAGCACATAAACATCCAAGAAATGATGTCAATTTGGCTTGCACTACATCATTGGATGAACATTATTCAGAAAGCGCATGTCCAAATCCTGTCCGACAATACGACAGTAGTTGCGTATATCCGGAACCAGGGAGGCACTCATTCTGTTCCGTTATTCAATTTAACGGAAAGAATCCTTCCGTTTGTTCTAGAACACCAAGTTCTGCTTCGGTCCGTCATATTCCGGATCGTCTCAATGTATTAGCAGACTCCCTGTCACGGAAGGGTCGCTTGTTGCCGTCAGAATGGACTCTCAACAAACAGGTATTCAATCAGATTTGCTACCAATGGGAGCGGCCAATGATAGACTTATTTGCGACACAACTCAACAATCAATTGCAGACGTATGTGTCACCATGTCCCGATTCCCGAGCTTATGCAGTAAACGCTCTATCGATCTCGTGGGGCGGAATGATAGGATATGCGTATCCTCCAGCGCCATTGATTCAGCAAATATTGCTAAGATAAAACAATCACAATACAATTCTGTTGGTAGCATCTCTGTCTCCACAGAGACCATGGATAAATTTACTCAGGTGTCTGCTGTGGGACTTACCGCGAAAACTTCCTCCACGAGAGGATCTTCTTTTGCTGGGGAAATCGTGTCAACTTCATCACTACCCGCAAGGTCTCAACCTTCACGTATTCCGTTGTGCGGAAGCATTGTACAGGACGAGCAGTGGACGCGATTTCTAACTGTAGGAGGACCTCCTCTTCGCTATACTATGCGGCTAAAGTGGAAGGTCTTTCGTCGTTGGTGCGGGGATCATGTTGATATTTTTTATCCCTCCATACCAGACATTGCAAACTTTCTAGTATACTTGTTTGACGAGATCAACTGCAGCCTGTTACTATTAAAGGTTATAGGTCTATGTTATCTGATACCTATGCACACCATGATAGTTTACAATTGGATCTAATGTCTCTTTATCTAAATTAGTTAGAAACTTTTCGATAAATAGACCTAGAACCCTTAGATTAATTCCTAAATGGAATTTAGCTTGGGTTCTTCTTAAACTAAAAGAAAACCATTTGAGCCTCTTGAGACAGTAGATTTCAAATTCTGGTCTTATAAGACAGCATTTCTCTTAGCTTTCTCTTCTGCTGAAGAGTCAGTGAGCTTCATGCACTATCGGTGGACGATTCTCACTTTTGTAGTATCAGGAACACTATTTCCTTTACTACTAATGTTGGATTTTTGGCTAAGAATCAGGCTCCTAATAAATATCCGGAACCTATTGTTATGAAGGCCCTTCCATCTTCAGACGGGCATAGGCCTTTACTCTGTCCGGTTAGAGCTTTATGTATTTATAAACAAGATCTCAGTTTATCAGAAGGACGTAAAAGCTTCTTCTGTCTCTGATGCCTAATAGAAAGGACATTACAGTCCATTCTATTGCTAGATGGATTCAATTAACTATCTGTACTGCTTATGATAATCTATCTTTAACTCGGCAGTCTGTGCTTAAGATTTCGGCTCATGAAGTAATAGCTCTTTCTACATCTTGGGCTTCTGCAAATAGTGTTGCTATTACAGATTTAATGAAGGCTGCATATTGGTCTCAGCCATCCACATTCACGAATTTTTATCTCAGAAATATTGAGTCCATTTCTGGAGACCTGCATTGTTTAGGTCCATTATCTGCTGCTCAGAATGTCGTCAACTAAACAGTTGCAACTATAGTTATGCAGGCTTTCTGTTCCGGCAGTGACTCCGTCCGGCTGCCCTCTTCGCTCTGGGCTATTTGACCCAGGGCAAGGGGAAGGGGGGGGGGAGGGTGTTCCCTTGGGTCCCCTGTTTTATAATGAAAACAAGGGGATACCTCCACCGGAGTCAGTAATTCTGAGCTGTTACTGGGATGGTTTTAAAGTGAAAAGTTAATGTTTAAAAAATTCATTCATGTCATATTTTTAATGTGTAGCATTTGAATATGTCACATGTCAAACGGGCGTTAATATACTATCCTCGGACACTTTTAAAAGAATATAAAGAGTCTCAATTCCATGGACTAACTTTATTTATTGGCTTACTTTAAAAATAATTAGTATAAGGATTATACTGAATGTTAATAGAGAACGTGAATGTTATGATGCTCAATTATGGAGGGTGTTGTGTCTTTCTAATTTATCATAAATAAGAAAGATACATGTAAAGACTAATACTCCTTTTCTCCTCGAGGGGATGACTCTATTTTATATAGTTGAGCTTATTGGATTTTCCTCTATGTCCTAGGCCCTCCAGCCTTTTTACTATTCAGCTATGTCTGGGTCATTGGTACAGTATAAAAATGTTAAAAAATTTATAGTAATTTATATATTTTTTATACTTACCAATGACCCAGACGGGGATGGCCCTCCCAGGAGTTGGGAACTCATACCTCCCCGCTGAGTACATAGCGCTGACCAGGCACTGATTGTAAGAATGATAAATGGCACCAATTTCGGGACCTCCTTGACACTGCGCATGCGCTGTAGAGGCGAAGTATGGAGGGCCATTCAGGACATGATTTCTTTGGTTTTAGATGCAAATTTTGGGGATTGGGGGGCAAAATTTGTGTTTGGCCCTAGATTTTTAAGAGTTAGCACCAGCTATGTCTGGGTCATTGGTAAGTATAAAAAATATATAAATTACTATAAATTTTTTAACTTTTATGCAAAATTATTTCATGTTCCCTAATTTCGGAGCATGGGCCTGATATTTTCATTCTTGCTGTGAAATTTCCATTGTTTGTTCAGTGTTTCCTCTCTCCCTTTCCTTAATACCCCCCTTGCTATTGCTATTCTCCCATGCTTTTGGCATAATTTTTGTAATTATTTTTACTGAAATTTCTTGGGAGTTTTAGCTTGGTAACAGAATGTTTATTCTGTTTTTCCCCATGGTTACGTCCTCACCCTAGGGTGGTTAGGCGTTTCAGTCATGCATCTACCATCCGATGTACTGCAGTTTCTTCTCAGGAAGCCTCTGTTTTACATCGGATAGTGTTAAAATTGGTTACTGATTTTGGGCCATATTTTCAGTGCCTGGAGTCTTGTTTCCAGTTTTATTTACTCTTGTTTACATTGACAACGGTTACTTCAGACAATGATTCCTTGTCATCTATTAAGTTCTGCTCATAGCCAGATACATAATATTGTCCGTAAGTGTAACATTAATTTTTAGATATGATTTAAAATTTTTGTCCACTCGTAGGCTTTTTTGGGATCCATTTGGGCTCATTGTTCCCATTGGGAACTTGGGCTCAACTTGAAATTTTTTCGAAAATTTTTTCTTTCGAATTATTTTTCGAAATGTTTGTAATGGATTATATTATAATCATGTATCTTATTTTCAAGGGTTAGTGCGAGTACGATGACTCTTCAAAACGAAAGAAGTTTGTTCAAATTGTAATTCGAGGTAGTCTTCCTCTGATTCTCATGCTCATTGTATTATTTGTAGTCAGTGTACTCGCACTAATTCTTGCTCTGTGTGTGCCAATTGGAAGGACAAACGTTGGAGACGTGTGTCACGGTATATTGTTAGTGGTGAGAGGTCCATGCCGGTCCTCTCTCCACAGGGTCACTCTAGTTTTTCAGTCTCTTTTTCAGAGGAACAAGAACAGGGTGATGTTTTCGTGATGTCTTCACGAAGTGTGCCTCCGTTGTCGCAGACAAATGAAGAGCTAGCGGCTAAAGTGCTCAATGAAATTCGTCAAATGCCTAAGAGGTCCCACGTAGGATCGACGGCATTGTCGCTTGTTAGCTTGTCCGGTGAAGCAATCATTCACGAAATGGTTGTGACGCCGGGTTCGTCTGTTGCGGTCCAGGAAAGGAGATCGGGTGTTGCGAGCACTATAAACATGGATCGTGCACACCCGGCGACGACAGATCCGAAGATGGAAAGGAGGAAGCCAATCAGTCTGGTACCTAGCTCGTCCAGGTCTGCCCGGACCGCGAGCGAGAGAGGCTCCTCTCTCTTACAACAACATCTGGGACCAGATGTTGTTATACGTAATGTTCGTCAATCGGAGCATATGTCCACTCCTCGGGACGCTCCATCGTACAGATAGTCCGGCGTGATTAGTCTATTGGCTTCCTCATCCTCATGGCAGCACACACGACTGCAACTTGGCTACGTGACTTCTGATATACAGCCTGCATCACTGACCAGGGATTCCACATCGATCAGGTCATGCCATCCGGTAGCCAAGGACACGAGGCCTTACCACGTTTGCATAAAAGAAGTATGCAGGAATCAATGTCCCAGGAGCTCCCAGCGGCTAAATCACGTAAGACCGCGGCTCCACAGGCCTCCGTGACGGACTTGCTATCACAGATAGCTCAACTCATTGCAACATCCCAGCAGCCATCAGAAACTTTTTCGGACCAGGAACTGTCTGAGGAAGCTGGGTCGGTTCGCTCCCCTGCAGAGTCAGAAAGGGACGACCGAGAATCTCATATGGTCCAGTCGGATGGCAAAAGAGAATCAGCAGAGCTGGAATTTTCCCTTTCCGAGCAACATAAGGTGGCCGTAGATTTCATCCGGCAACACCTTCCAGAAGTTGTTCCTCCAGACCAAAATGCTGCATTACCGGATAAGAGACTGATAGCGTCACTGGACACAGACTTTTTTGGCCAGAATAGGGACACTGCCCCTGAGTTTACGGCCCAGTCCAGAAATGTCACACGGACATTTGAACTTTTGAATGACGCTATATTCAAGCTAGCCTCTAAGACTGACAAATCCGGTTTCTTATCGCCTAGCGCTATACAGCTGCCTTTCATCAGTTCAAGAAATAGATTTGAAACGGCAGGACATGGCGTGCCGAGAGTTCCTCTGTGTTTGGACGACCAGGCAGAAGACTTGGAGTTGTCATTGCTGGCGTCCATGTTTATTAACTCCAGTATACTGGAGACGATAATCTCGTCTAATAGAATTAATTTAGACTCATTATCTTATGCAGATCACCTTACCAGAGCGTTATCATTACGTCTCGAAGGGAAAGAATTCCAGGATGTTCAAACTTCCTTAAGAGTTCTTTCATGGGCTTTTGCATATTCTACGTATAACTCCGCCCTTTCAGTGGCAAATCTGGATTTAGTCAGACGTGATGCTGCCCTGGCTGCATCCACTAGAGTGGATAGTAAGGTGAAAAACTCTCTTCGAGTCGCTCCGGTCTCCGGAGAGCTTCTCTTCGACAGAAAGCTTTCTATTATCTGTGATCAGATTACTAAGAAAGCTTCGGATTCTCTGCTTTTCAAATCCACTTCAAAAAAGTCTGACTCAGCAGAGAGGAGTAAGGCAGGCACTTCGGGGGCGAATACGTCCAAGGGAAGTTCCTATAGAGGATCTAAGAAATCCTCTACGTCTTACTCCAGAGACCGTCAGAGTAGCGACTCAGGTAGGGGCCATTATGCTGGCCGAGATAACCGGTCAGATGCCCCTAGGTCGACTGGACGAGATGCGGGTCGTGGAGGACGTGGTTTCTCCTCCCGCAAGCCTCGCAGGGCCAGGAGGTGATGGTGTAAACCTCTATTGCGTTCCAGTCGGCGGAAGGCTGTCGAGATTCTTAACCAATTGGTTGTCAATTACGGACGACCCATGGGTGTGAGGGGTGATTTACGAAGGTCTAAAACTGTCCTTCAAGGAAAAACCTCCATTAACTCGAAGTCCACGTTGGACTCAGCTTCCGTCAAATGTTCAGAAGAGAGAATCGCTTCTATCAGAAGTTCAATCTCTTCTGGACAAGAACGCTATAGAGGTCGTAGAAAACCAGGAATCTCCAGGTTTCTACAGTCACCTGTTTCTGGTTCCAAAACCAGACGGCTCGTTTCGTCCAGTCATAGATCTGAGCTGGATAAACAAGCTGATCGTGGCTTCGAAATTTTATATGGAGACCATCCGATCGGTCAGAGTGAGCATTCGAGTGAACGATTATGCTGTGAGCATAGATCTCAAAGATGCGTCCTTTCACGTCATCATACATCCAGCGTTCAGAAAGTATCTTCGCTTCGCTGTCCTAGGAGTCATTTATCAGTTTCGAACAATGTCCTTTGGTCTGAATCTTGCGCCCTGGGCATTCACTCGAATACTCGGTAATGACTCATTTCCGAGCTCATACGTCTGTAGTAACGTCGGCCTACCTGGACGACATTCTTCAGAGGTACGGCAACGAGTTAACGCTTCAGAACGATGTTCAGTGTCTGCTTCAATTGCTCCTACGTCTCGGCTTCATAGTAAACGAAAAGAAGTCGGATCTAGTGCCGTCCAAGTCATTTACCCACCTGGGAATGAGCATCAAGATGCACAACAATCTCGTTCGTCTGCCGTTAACCAGAGCGAAATTAGTCAGTTGTTATGCTCGCTATTGTCTTCACTCAAATGTAGTAACAGCGAGAGAATTCATGAGACTGACAGGTTTGTGCGGAGCCGCAGCAGGTCTTATTCCGATGTGGCGGCTACGCACTCGTCCACTCCAGATATTTTTTACTCAGAATTGGAGTGTGAAGGCTCATTCGCTCGAAACAAACATTGTCTTGTCGAATGAAGTGAAACAAGTGATTCAGACTTGGGCAGATATTCAGTAGTTAACTCAAGGAGTACCACTGCAACTGCCGGATCCAAGTTTTACGATAATGACGGATGCGAGTCAAACAGGTTGGGGCACAACTCTGAGCCCAACAGATTCGAGGTGCCAGGGTCTTTGGGATCCGCAGTTCCAAAACAAGCACATACACATCAAAGAGATGATGTCAATTTGGCTTGCGCTACGTCAGTGGATGAACATTCTTCAGAATTCTCATGTTCAAATTCTGTCCGACAATTCGACAGTAATAGCGTATATTCGGAACCAGGGAGGCACTCATTCCATTCCGTTGTTCAATTTAACGGAAAGGATCCTTCTGTTTGTCCTAGAGCATCAAGTTCTCCTATTGGTCCGTCATATTCCTGTTCGTCTGAACGTTCTAGCAGATTCCCTTTCTCGGAAAGGTTGCATATTGCCGTCAGAATGGACTCTCAACAAACGAGTATTCAGTCAGATTTGCTACCAATGGGATCGTCCAATGATAGACTTATTTGCGACGCATCTCAACAATCAGTTACAGACGTATGTGTCACCATGCCCAGATCCTCAAGCGTTTGCAGTAGGACGGAATGATAGGATACGCGTATCCTCCAGCTCCGTTGATTCAGCAGATATTGCTAAAATCAAGCAATCTCACTGCAAGATTCTCTTGGTAGCATCTCTGTCACCCCAGAGACCATGGATAAATCTACTCAGGTGTCTGTTGTGGGACATTCTGCGGAAGCTTCCTCCACAGGAGGACCTTCTTTCGCAGGGGAAACCGCGCACACTGCATCACAACCCGCAAGGTCTCAACCTTCACGTATTTCCATTGTGCGGTCCTTCTTGCACAGCAAGCATTTTACAGGACGAGCAGTGGATGCAATTTCTAACTGTAGGAGGACCTCCTCTTCGCTAAATTATGCTGCTAAGTGGAAGGTTTTCTTTCGGTGGTGTAGGGATCATTCTATTGATATTTATGATCCCTCCATTCCAGACATTGCTAATTTTCTGGTATACTTGTTTAACGAGATCAAAATTCAGACAATAACCATTAAGGGTTATAGGTCTATGCTATTGGATACCTATGCTCATCATGATAGCTTACAGATTGGATCTAATATCTCTTTATCTAAGTTAAAGAAAAACTTTTCGATAAATAGACCTAGAACCCTTAGGTTAATTCCTAAGTGGAATTTAGCTTGGGTTCTTCTGAAGCTAAAAGAAGCGCCATTTGAGCCCCTTGATACAGTGGACTTCAAATTCTTATCTTATAAGACAGCTTTTCTCTTAGCCTTCTCTTCTGCCAGAAGAGTGAGTGAGCTTCATGCACTATCGGTCGATGATTCACACTATCGTAGTGTTGGTAATACTATTACTTTAACTACTAATGTTGGATTTTTGGCTAAGAATCAGGCTCCTAATAAGTATCCTGAACCTATTGTTATTAAGGCACTTCCGTCTTCAGGCGGTCATAGGCCTTTGCTCTGTCCAGTTAGAGCCATGCGTATTTACAAACGTAGATCTGAGTTTATCAGAAAGGGACGTAAGCGTTTCTTTCTGTCTCTGCTGCCTAATAGAAAGGACATTACAGTCCATTCTATTGCAAGGTGGATTCAATTAACTATCCGTACTGCTTATGAAAAATTATCTTCAACTCAGCAGTCTGTGCTTAAGATTTCAGCACATGAAGTAAGAGCGCTGTCTACATCTTGGGCTTATGCTAATGGTGTTGCTATTACCGATTTGATGAAGGCTGCATATTGGTCTCAGCCTTCCACGTTCACTATTTTTTATCTTAGAAATATTGAGTTCATTTCTGGCGACCTGCGTTGTTTAGGTCCGTTATCTGTTGCTCAGAATGTCGTCCACTAAACAATTGCTACTATAGTTATGCAGGCCTTCTGTTCCGGTAGTGACTCTGTCCTGCTGCCCTCTTCGTTCTGGGGTATTTGACCCAGAGCAAGGGGAAGGGGGGGAGGGGGATGGTGTTCCCTTATATCACCTGCTTTATAGTGAAAAGCAAGGGAATACCTCCTCTGAAGTCAGTAATTCCGAGTCGGTGCTGGGATGGTTTTTAAAGTGTAAAGCTAATGTCTATCTCATTTATGTAATATTTTTAAAGTGTAGCTCAGTGTGAAGCATTTGTATATGTTGGATACTTTTAAATGAGTATAAAGAGTCTCATTCTCTGGACTATCTTTATTTATTGGCTTTCCTTTAAAAAGATTAGTATAATGGGTTATACTGGATGTTAATAGAGATCATTGATGTTATTGTGCTCAATTACGGAATGGTATTGTGTCCTTCTTTTTTGGTATAAACAAGAAAGATACATGTAAAACCTGTTCTCCTCTTCTCCTTGAGGGGCTAATTCTGTTTATATGTAATTGAGCCTATTGGATTTTCCTTTATGTCCTAGGCCCTCCAGCCTTTTTTCTATTCAGCTAAGTCTGGGTCATTGGTACAGTATAAAAATGTTAAAAAATTTATAGTAATTTATATATATTTTTATACTGTACCAATGACCCAGACATAGCTGCTGGTGCTAACTCTTAAAATATAGGGCCAAACACAAATTTTGCCCCCCAATCCCCAAAATTTGCATCTAAAACCAAAGAAAACATGTCCTGAATGGCCCTCCACACTTCACCTCTACTGCGCATGCGCAGTGTCAAGGACGTTCCGAAATTGGCGCCATTAATCATTCTTAGTTTGGCCCTTCATCAGTTAACATCTGACTGATCTTTGTGCTTGTAAATCTCAGTTTAAATGATGCCAGACACATAAATATTAGTGAAATGGTGATTCTAAGGAGGATATAGAAGGAGGAGAGGAAAAATGTGTGACAGAAAATTATCAGGGCTGTAACTTAAAATTTTTTAATGAAATTATGTTAAGTTACCTATTTTCGAGGCAGCAGCCATTTTGTTGTCATTCTTGTTATCAAGTTACACTGATTTTTCAGTGTTTTCCTCTCTCCCTTTCCTTTAAGTCCCCTCTTGCTATTCTCCCATGCTTTTGGCATATTTTCTGTAATTATTATTACTAAAATTTCTTGGGAGTTTTAGCTGAATAACAGAATGAATTCTGTTCTTTTCCCCATGTTTACGTCTTCACCTATGGGTGGTTAGGCGTTGTGTTCTGCATCTACCATCTGATGTTCTGCAGTTTCTTCCCTGGAAGTCTCTGTTTTGCATCAGATAGTGTATTATTGGTAACTGATTTCGGGCCTGGGTGCCTGGAGTCTTATTTTAGTGTTTTTACACTTATTGTTTACATTTACAACAGCCCTCTGTGTGAGGGGGGATTTCTTGAAAATAATATCTTGATGTTAATTTAATCATAACTAGATACATTATTATTGTTCGTAAGTGTTGCATAAATTGTTTAAAATATTTTTAAAATTTTTGTCCACGCTTAGGCTTGGGATCCATTGGGGCTGAACGTTACTTTTCAGAAACTTGGGCTGTGCTGAAAAAATATTTTTTCAAAATATTTTGATTTCAATTATTTTTTCTATGTTAATGGATCATATTATTATGTATTTTGATTGTCAGGGGTTGGTGCGAGTACCAGGACTTTGTTTTTTTTTCACATTGAAAGGATTTTGATCAATTGTAATAAGAGGAAGTCTTCCTCTGACTTTTATAATCATTCTATATGTAGTCAGTGTACTCGCACTAACTCCTGTTCTGTATATGATGATTTCGATGACAACATGGGAAGCGTATGTCACGGTATGTTAGTGGGGAATTGGACATTCCGGTCCTTTCCCCGCAGGGTCACTCTACTTTATCAATTTCTATTTCAGACGATCAAGATTAGGGTGATGTATCCGTGATGTCTTCCAACAGTGTGCCTCCGTCGTCACAATTAATGAAGGGCTAGCGGATAAGTGCTCATATAAATACGCCAATTGCCTAAGAGGACCCTAGTAGGTTCGACGGCCTTTGACGTCCGCTAGCTCGCCCGGTGTAGTGTCCATTCATCGAATGGTTCGGCAGCCGGGTTCGTCCGTTGCGGTCTAGTAGGAGTTTTGGGGTGATGCAAGCACTATAAATCAACCAAATGCACACCCAGTGACGGCGGATTAGAGGGAGAATGGAGGAAGCCTTTTAGTCCGGTTCCTAGCTCGTTCAGGTCCATCCGGACGGCGAGCGAGAGAGGCCCCTCTCTCGTACAACAACATCTGGCCCCAGATGTTGTGGTACAAAATGTTTTGCATTCGGAGCATACGTCCGCCGCTCGGGATGCTCCGACATATAGTCAGTCCGGAGAGACTGTCAATAAGGCTTCCTCATTCTCATGGTAGCGCACACGACCGCTCTTGGCTACGTGACCTCGGATATCCAGTCAGCTTCGCCAGTCAGAGAATCAGGTCACACCATCCGGTAGCCAGGGACACGAGGCCTGCAGACTCCGGACGTTCGCATAAGAAAGTGTGCGGGAGTCAACGTACACGGAGCTTCCGGCGGCAATGCATCGTAAGACCGCTACTGCACAGGCCTCGGGGACGGACGTGCTATCCTATATAGTACAGCTTATCGCAGCATCCCAGCAACAACTGAATCTGTCGCATAATGTATTATCCGACGATGCTGGGTCGGGACTCTCCGCGGAAGTGGGTACGGACGTCCGAAAATTTCATCCGGTCTGACGGGATACTGAAAGGGATTCGGAGGATTTCGAGCTTTCCCTTTCGGAATAACATATGCTGTTGTGTATGTCATCTGACTTGATCTTCTACAGGTTCTTTCGTCGAACCAGAATGCTGCGATGCCGGATAAGAAACTGATAGCGTCGGTGGACTTAGAAATTTTTGGTTCGGTTCAGGGACATCGTCCCTCAGTTCCGACATAGTCCAATAATGTCACACAAACTTTCGAATTATTGAACGACGCTATATATTTATTATTATATGCTTGCTATTACCAAGCATTTCTGGTTTCTTGTTCGCAAAGTTACGGAGATGTCTTTCAAAAGTGTGCCTCTGTCGTCATAGTTAATGAAGAGCTAGCGGCAATAAGTGCTCATGGAATATGTCTATCGCCTAAGAGGTCCCTTGTAGGATCGACGGAGTGACATTCGCTAGCTCACCCGGTGTAGCGTACATTCATCGAATGGTTCGGCTGCCGGGTTCGTCCGTTGCGGTCTAGGAAGGAGTTTTGGGTGATGTGAGCACTATAATAACTTTAGTACTCACCCAGTGACGGCGGATTGAGGACAGATCGGAGGAAGCCTGTTAGTCCGGTTTCTAGCTCGTCCAGATCCGTCCGGGCTGTGAGCGAGAGAGGTCCCTCTCTCGTCCAACAACATAGGGGACCACTTGTTGTGGTTCAGATATTTTACATTCGGAGCATATGTCCGCCGCTCAGGACGCTCCGTTATATTGACAGTCCGAGAGACTGTCGATAATGCTTCCTCATCCTCACAGCAGTGCACACGACCGCACATTGGCTACATGACCTCGAGTATCCGACCAGTTTCGGCATTCAGTGATTCCACGGCGAACAGGTCACGCCATCCGGTAGCCAAGGGACACGAGGCCTATACACTCCGTTCGCTCGCATAATAGTAGTATGCACGGGGTAACGATCACGGAGCTTCCAGCGGCAATGCATCGTAAGACTGTTTCTCCACAGGCCTCAGTGACGGACGTGCTATCCAAGTTGGCATAGTTTTTCGCAGCATCCCAGCAATCGGCAGTTTCTTGGTCGGATCAGGAATTATCCGACGGCGCTGGGTCGGTGTGGTCCGCGGTTGCATTGGGTTCGGACGACCGAACGCTTTATAGGGTCCGACAGGATGGCAAAAGGGATTCAGACGATTTCGAGTTTTCCCTTTCGGAACATCGGAAGCTGCCATGCATTTCTTCCGGCATTATCTTCCAGTGGTTGTTCCTTCGGACTACATTGCTGCGATGTTGGATAAGAGACTTATAGCGTCATTGGACATGGAATTTTGGATCGGTTCAGGGACATTGTCCCTGACTTACCGACACAGTCCAATAATGTCATTAGAACATGTGTATTATTTATCGACGCTATATATATATATAAGCTTGCTACCAAGCATGATAGTTTAGTTTCTTGTCCGCAATGCTCAATTCTGCCTTTTATCATTTATAGGAATAATTTAATTTGGCAGAACAGGGCATACCGAGAGTTCATATGCGTCTAGACGGCATGGTTAAAGACTGCAAATTATCTTTTTCGCCGTCTATGTCTTTTCCAACCACAATGTTGGAAACGACAATGAGGTCTAATAGACTTAACTTAGAGGCTTTATCATACGTAATCCACCTTACTGAGGCGTTATCATTATGTCTTCAAGAGAAAGAATTCCGGGATATGATCCTCAATGTGATTTCTTTTGAGGGCAGTAGTTTGTTCACGTATAACTCCGCCCTTCAGTGGCTACCTGGAGTTGGTTAGACATGACGCAGCCCTAGCTACATCCACGCGCGTGGATGGTAAGGTGAAGAACTCTCTCAGAGTCGCTTCGGTCTCGGAGAAGCTTCTCTTCGACGGCAACTTTTCAGCAATGCATGAATTGCTCAATTTACACGTTCTCTTGTCTATCTAGTGTAGCAAGAGATTCAGACTGGGGCAAACATTCGGTGGTTGACTCAGAGAGTGCCACTGCAGTTGCCGGATCCGAGTTTTATAATTATGATGGTTGCCAGTCAAACAGGTTGGGATACAATATTGATCCCAACGGATTCGAAGTGCCAGGGTCTTTGGGTTCCGCAGTCTCTAGGCAAACACTTATCTTCCACGGAATAATGTTTTTTAGGCTTGCTTTATGTCATTGGCTGAACATTATTCAGAAACGCATGTCCAAATCCTGTCCGATAATACGACAGTAGTGGCGTATCTCCGGAACCAGGGAGGCACTCATCCGTTTCCGTTATTCAATTTTAATGGAAAGAATCCTTCTGTTTGTTATAGTACACCAAGTTCTGCTTCGGTCCGTCATATTCCGGGTCGTCTGATTGTATTACCGGACTCCCTTTCACTTATGGGTCGCTTGTTGCCATCAGAATGGACTCTCAACAAACAAGTATTCAATCAGATTTGCTATCAATGGGAGCGCCCAGTGATAATTTATTTACGACACAACTTGCTAATCCATTGCAGACGTATGTGTTTACATGTCCGGATCTCTGAGCTTATGTTGTTAACGCTCTATTGATCTAATAGGACGGAATGATAGGATATGCGTATCCTCCTGCGCTGTTGTTTCAGCAAGTATTGCTAAGATAAACAACCACAATACATTTCTGTTGATAGCATCTCTGTCTTCACAGAGACCGTGGGTAAATTTACTCTGAGGTCTACTGTGGGACTTAACGCGAAAACTTCCTCCATGAGAGGATCTTTTTTCGCTGGGAAAAATCGTGTCAACTTCATCACAACCTGCAAGGTCTCAACCTTCACGTATTCCGTTGTGTGGTCCTTATTGCATTGTAAGCATTGTACTGGACGAGCTTTGGACGCGATTTCTTACTGTAGGAGAACCTCTTCTTCGCTATACTATGCGGCTAAAGTGGAGGCTCTTCCGTCGTTGGGGTAGGGATCACTATGTTGATATTCTTGATCCCTCCATACTAGTCATTGCAACTTTCTAGTATACTTGTTTGACAAGATCTACTGCAGCCTGTTACTATTAGGGTTATAGGTTTATGTTATCTCATACCTATGCACTCTATGATGGTTTACAATTGAGTCTTATGTCTCTTTATCTAAGTCAGTTAGTAACTTTTCGATAAATAGACTTAGAATCATTAGATTAAATTTCTATACAGAATTTAACTTTGGTTCTTATTTAGCTAAGTAATCATTTGAGCCTCTGGAAACAGTAGTTTTCAAATTCTGACCTTTTAGACAGTTATTCTGTTGGCTTCTCTTTTACTGAAGAGTCAGTGAGCTTCATGCACTATCGGTGGATGATTCTCACTTTCATAGTTTCGGAATCACTACTTCCTTTACTATTTAGGTAGGATTTTTGCATAAGAGTCAGGCTCCTAATAATATCCGGAACCTATTGTTATTAAGGTCCTTCCGTCTTCGTACGGGCATAGGCCTTTACTCTGTCCGGTTAGAGTTTACGTATTTATAAACAGATATCTGTTTATTACTACGGGCGTAAGCTTCTTCTGTCTTTGATGCCTAATAGAAGGACATTACGCTCCATTCTATTGCTAATGGATTCAATTAACTATCGATACTGCTTATGGTATATCATTGACTCAGCAATTGTGCTTGAGATTTTGGCTCATGAAGTAAGAGTTCTACATCTTGGGCTTACATTAATAGTGTCGCTATTATAGATTTTTGAAGGCTGCTCATTGCGCTCAGCCATCCACATTCATGAATTTTTATCTCAGAAATATCGAGTCCATTTCTGGAGGCCTCTATTGTTAGGTCTATTATCTACTGCTCAGAATGTCATTCACTTAACAGTTGCTACTATAGCTAGGTAGGCTGTCTGTTTCGGCAGTGACTCCGTTCTGCTGCCCTCTTCGCTCTTGGATATTTGACCCAGGGCAAGAAAAAGGGGTGGGGGGGGGTGGGGGAGGGTGTTCCCTTGGGTCACCTGTTTTACTATGAAAACAAGGGGATACCTCCTCCGGAGTTAGTAATTCTGAGCTGTTATTGGGATGGTTTTTTAGTGAGAAGTTTATGTTTTAAAAATTCATTCAGGTCTTAGTTTTTAAAGTATAGCTTTTGAATATAGCACGTGTCAACGGACGTTATTATACTATCCTCAGACACTTTTAAGAAGTATAAAGAGTCTCTATTCTCTAGACTTACTTATTTATTGGCTTACTTTAAAAATTATTAGTATAAGGATTATACTAGATATTAATAGAGTACATGGATGTATGATGCTCAATTTTGGAAGGTGTTGTATCTTTCTAATTTATCATAAATATTAAAGATACATGAAAGGCCTAATACTTCTTTTTCCCTAGAGGGGATGACTCTATTTTATATATTGAGCGTATTCCAACTTGCTCTATGTCCTTGGCCCTCCAGCCTTTTTACTATTCAGCTATGTCTGGGTCATTGGTACAGTATAAAAATGTTTAAAAATTTATAGTAATTTATATATTTTTTATACTTACCAATGACCCAGACGGGGATGGCCCTCCCAGGAGTTGGGAACTCTTACCTCCCCGCTGAGTACATAGCGCTTACCAGGCACTGGTTATAAGAATGATTAATGGCGCCAATTTCGGAACGTCCTTGACACTGCGCATGCGCAGTAGAGGTGAAGTGTGGAGGGCCATTCAGGACATGTTTTCTTTGGTTTTAGATGCAAATTTTGGGGATTGGGGGGCAAAATTTGTGTTTGGCCCTATATTTTAAGAGTTAGCACCAGCAGCTATGTCTGGGTCATTGGTAAGTATAAAAAATATATAAATTACTATAAATTTTTTAACTTTTTATACTTACCAATGACCCAGACGGGGATGGCCCTCCCATGAGTTGGGAACTCATACCTCCCCGCTGATTACATAACACTCATCAGGCACTCATAAGAATGAGGATTTGGCTCCAATTTTGGACTTCCTTGACACTGCGCATGCACAGTGGATAAAAATATGGAGGACCACATAGGACATCTAATTTTTTGATTTTTATGCAAATTTTTGGGATGGGGGGGGGGGGGGGGGGGCAAAATTTGTGTTTGGCCCTAGAATATAAGAGTTAGCACCAGCTAAGTCTGGGTTATTGGTAAGTATAAAAAATATATAAATTACTATAAATTTTTTAACATTTTAGCTTAACTTGACATAGTCAAGATAAGCTATTGCCATCACGCGTGCGGAAGTCTGTTAGTCTGTGACGTCTGTTCACATTTTCCTTTAGCACGGGCTACACCCCGCAGTTCTTGTCTGATCGTCACGAAATTTCATATGCAGGTTTGGGGTCATGTCTAGATGAGAACGTCCCCTTTTGGTCGCGATTGGGCAACCGGTATGGCTGCCCGAGCCCAAAACCCGAAAACCATTAGCACAGTCTACAGGTCGTATTTATGAAGGAATTTCATTGTAACTTGGTAGGATGCCTCTGTATAGTGCCTAGATGAGAAAGTCCCCTTTTGGGCATGATCTATCAACTGTGATGGCTGCCCAAGCCTGAAACCCAAAAACTTTTAGCACAGTCTGCAGGTCATGTTTAATGTGGAGGGATTTCATTGTAACTTGGTAGGATGACTCCTTATGATGTCTAGATGCGAATTTCCCCATTTGGGCATGATCTGCCAACCGTGATGACTGCCCGAGCCCAAAACCCGAAAACCTTTAGCACAGTCTACAGGTCATATTTATTGAGGAATTTCATTGTAACTTGGTGGGTTGACTTCATACAATGTCTAGATGAGAAAGTCCTCCTTTGGACATGATTGGGCAACTGTGACGGCTACAGGAGCCCGAAGCCCGAAAACCTTTAGCACAGTCTAGAGGTCATATTTATGATACGATTTCATTGTAACTTGGCAGGATGACTCCAAATATTGCCTAGATGAGAACGTCCCATTTTGATCGTGATCATGCAGCCTTGATGGGTGCCCGAGCCCAAAAATCTTTAGCATAGGCAAAAGGCCATATTTATGGAAGGATTTCTTTGTAACCTGTTAGGTTGACTCCATATAATGCCTAGATGATGACATCCCCTTTCGGTCGTGATTGGTCATTTGTGATGGCTACAAGTGCCCGAAGCCCGAAAACCTTGAGCACAGTCTACAGGTCATATTTATGAAGGGATTTCATTGTAACTTCTTAGGATCACTCCAGATGATGCTCAGATGAGATTGTCCCCTATGGTTGCGATCATTCACCCATGATGGCTGCCCAAGCCCGAAGCCTGAAAACCTTTAGCACAGTCTACAGGTCATATTTATGAAGGGATTTCATTGTAACTTGGTAGGTTAACTTCATATAATGTCTAGATGAGAACGTGTGATCATTCACCCATGATGGCTGCCTGAGCCTGAAAACCTTTTAGCACAGTCTACAGGTCATATTTATGAAGGGATTTCATTGTAACTTGGTAGGTTAACTTCATGTAATGTCTAGATGAGAACGACCCCTTTTGGACATGATTGGGCAACTGTGACGGCTAAAGGTGCCCGAAGCCCGAAAACCTTTAGCACAGTCTACAGGTCATATTTATGAGGGGATTTCATTGTAACTTGGTAGGATGACTCCAAATAATGTCAAGATGAGAACGTCCCCTTTTGATCGCGATCATTCAACCTTGATGGGTGCCCGAGCCCAAAAACCTTTAGCATAGGTAAAAGGTCATATTTATGGAAAAATTTCATTGTAACCTATTAGGTTGACTCCATATAATGCGTAGATGATGACATCCCCTTTTGGTCGTAATTGGTCAGCTGTGTTGGCTACAAGTGCCCGAAGCCCAAAAACCTTGAGCACAGTCTACAGGTCATATTTATGAAGGGATTTCATTGTAACTTCATAGGATCATTCTAGATGATGCCCAGATGAGATTGTCCCCTTTGGTTGCGATTATTCAACCATGATGGCTGCCCAAGCCCGAAGCCCGAAAACCTTAAGCACAGTCTACAAGTCATATTTGTGAAGGGATTTCATTGTAAATTGGTAGGTTGACTTCATATAATGTCTAGATGAGAACGTCCCCTTTTGGACATGTTTGGGCAACTTTGACGGCTAAAGGTGCCCGAAGCCCGAAAACCTTTAGCACTGTCTACAGGTCATATTTATGAAGGGATTTCATTGTAACTTGGTAGGTTGACTCCAAATAATGTCAAGATGAGAACGTCCCATTTTGGCCATGATCATTCAGCCTTGATGGGTGCCCGAGCCCAAAAACCTTTAGCATAGGCAAAAGGTTATATTTATAGAAGGATTTCATTGTAACATTGTTAGGTTGACTCCATATAATGCCTAGATGATGACATCCCCTTTTGGTCGTGATTGGTCAACTGTGATGGCTACAGGTGCCCGAAGCCCGAAAACCTTGAACACGGTCTACAGGTCATATTTATGAAGGGATTTCATTGTAACTTCGCAGGATCACTCCAGATGATGCCCAGATGAGATTGTCCCCTTTGGTTGCGATCATTCAACCATGATGGCTGCCCGAGCCCGAAGTCCGAAAACCTTTAGCACAGTCTAAGGTCATATTTATGAAGGGATTTCATTGTAACTTGGTAGGTTGACTTCATATAATGTCTAGATCAGAACGTCCCCTTTTGGACACGAGTGGGCAACTGTGACGGCTTCAGGGGCCCAAAGCCCGAAAACCTTTAGAACAGTCTACAGGTCATAATTATGAAGGGATTTTATTGTAGCTTGGTAGGATGACTCCAAATAGTGTCCAGATGAGAACGTCCCCTTTTGGTCACGATCATTCAGCCTTGATGGCTGCCCGAGCCCAAAAACCTTCAGCATGTCTGTAGGTCGTATTTATTGAAGGATTTCATTGTAACTTGTTAGGTTGACTCCATATAATGCCTAGATGATGACATCCCCTTTTGGTTGTGGTTGGTCAACTGTGATGTCTACAGGTGCCTGAAGCCCGAAAACATTTAGCACAGTCTACAGATCGTATTTATGGAGGGATTTCATTGTAACTTGGTAGGTTGACTTCATATAATGTCTAGATGAGAACGTCCCCTTTGGACGCAATTGGGAAACTGACGGCTACAGGGGCCCGAAGCCCGAAAACCTTTAGCACAGTCTACAGGCCATATTTATGAAGGGATTTTAATGTAACTTGATAGGATGACTCATTTTGGAATAATTTCATTGTAATTTGGTAACTTTTTTTGATATATGTTAACTGTGAGGGCCACATATATTAACTGTGAGGTCATATTAACCCACCCCTCAGATCTTTAGTACAGTGTACACCTCATATTATTTTTATCATAAACATAGCATACAGGGAACAGAAATGAACATATTCCCAATTATCACAATTCTTGTCTTATTTCATAATCCTTTCATAAACATTGAACATTATCCTTTTCATCAAACACAACACACAAGTTAAGCTACAGTGTCATTGACACTTTCATTTATACTTACCAATGACCCAGACGGGGATGGCCCTCCCATGAGTTGGGAACTCATACCTCCCCGCTGATTGTATAACATTTACCAGGCACTGGTTGTAAGAATGAAGATTTGGTGCCAATTTCGGTACTTCCTTGACACTGCGCATGCGAAGTGGACAAAAGTATGGAGGACCATATAGGACATTGATTTTTTTGGGATTTGGATGCAAATTTTGGGGATTGGGGGTGGGGGGGGGGGGGCAAAATTTGTGTTTGGCCCTGAATTTTTAAGAGTTAGTACCAGCTAAGTCTGGGACATTGGTAAGTATAAAAAATATATAAATTACTATAAATTTTTTCATTTTTGAAATGAGCTCGTCATGTTTTTCCCAGTTAGGACTGATAAGTTTTTGGATGGAAAAACTTTAAATTTGAATTTTAGCACAAAAGGTTTGGCAGATTTAACGTAATGTAACAGCTATATCCAGCCAGCACTATTTAAAAAAATCATTGTGTTCATTTATTTATTGTTGTTTAAGGTCATTTTCAGCATCTACGGCTATATGATAGGTATGAAGTCCAGTTTATCCAAACATTTATACCAATGCTGTCCACTTTAGATGACTTTGGTTACAGGTACCAATTTTACTAGAAGAGCAGAACTTGTTTGCCACAGTAAACAAGCACTTCTTCACTTCCCGAGATTCCCATCGCAGCCAAAAATCATTGTACAAATTTGATTATTTTCTCAATTTTTACCTTCAAGACAGAGCTTATTGGAATGAGCCTATTGAGCCATTCCAGTGGAGTGTCATTAGGTATGTTTGTCGATCAAAATATGGAAATAATTTTTTAGTTATTCAGTGCCATCTACTGGTCACATTAGGTTTGATTGTTTTTTGATGCTCAACAACTCTTTCAACAGCCAAGGTTACATCATGTCAGAGAGTCATGTAACGTCAAGAATTTTATTAGATAAAAGGTTCATGGCTTCCTCTCATGAAAAATTCATCCAAATTTACCTCAAGGAAATTCAGGTGAAAAATCCATTCAATTTATAAGGAGAAAGTGTGATTAACCCTTTACCTAACACACAGAGCAGACTACACATGCAAACAAAATTCTTCAGTACCTATATTTTTCATTTTTTGCGTCAAAAACATAGCTTATGACCTGTCATTGGAATGAGTTCAGTGAGCTTGTTCCAATGAGGGGTCATAAACTATGTTTTTTAGACAAAAAATGAAATAATAAGGAAAATTGAATGGTGATTTTTGCAAATTGTGCTGGCCGGTTTGGGCCATTACGTTGGGTAAAGGGTTAAATTATACTTATTTCATAGGCAAGTAAAATCTTTTTCTGTGCAGGAATATCCACCAGCAGCATGCAAGGGGCTAAGCAGTTGGCATTTCCCTTGTAGTTGGTTATGATTATTTTTATTGAAATTTATATTTTGAAAATTGGCCGTAAACCTGAATGAATGATATTTTCTTTTCTCATTGCAGCTTATAGAGAAGGCACAGAAAGTGATTTTCCTGTCAAAAGTTGAAAACACTCACTTTTTGTTTGATGACTGAGTTACCAACCTTCCGATTTCTGTTGAATTAAATACTTTTGACAGTGTATGAATGCAAGTGGATTTATGAAAACTTTGTTGTCTCACATGTGTTATAAGAAGTATCAGTTGATGCAGTTTGATAAAGTACAGACAGTTTTTAACAGGGCAGCATGACAGTATCATTAACCAAATGTGTTCATATATTGTAAATATTGGGTGCTTGGAATTGTTCCATGTATGCTGCCTTTCAATTAACTGGTAGAGTGCTGGAAGCCCACTTTTGGGCTTTATTTGGAAATGCCAGGAGCTCAATCGCTCAGTGGTTATGGAATTGGACTTCAAACCAAAAGGTCCACAGTTTGATCCCCAAACCTGAATGAATGATATTTTCTTTTCACATTGCAGCTTATAGAGAAGGCACAGAAAGTGATTTTCCTGTCAAAAGTTGAAAACACTCACTTTTTGTTTGATGACTGAGTTACCAACCTTCTGATTTCTGTTGAATTAAATACTTTTGACAGTGTATGAATGCAAGTGGATTTATGAAAACTTTGTTGTCTCACATGTGTTATAAGAAGTATCAGTTGATGCAGTTTGATAAAGTACAGACAGTTTTTAACAAGGCAGCATGACAGTATCATTAACCAAATGTGTTCATATATTGTAAATATTGGGTGCTTGGAATTGTTCCATGTATGCTGCCTTTCAATTAACTGGTAGAGTGCTGGAAGCCCACTTTTGGGCTTTATTTGGAAATGCCAGGAGCTCAATCGCTCAGTGGTTATGGAATTGGACTTCAAACCAAAAGGTCCACAGTTTGATCCCCAAGTGGCAACTGCATTGTGTGAAGGGCAAGGCACTTAATCTGGATTGCCCACGTGGGGCCATGATGATGCTGTATACTAAGACATACTGTACGTCGATGGTGCCCTTGTCTTCAACCAGTGATAACCCTGCTTGTGTGGAGTTAGTACATTGGGGAGCCTGAGAGTTGGCCGCCATTGCTCGGTCATTCTCTCCTGGTATTACAGCTTCCTCCACCCATAAAATTGTCTGACCCGAGGTGAACTTGGCTGTCAAAAGTGTTGATAAACTGCAATAAATAATAATAATATTCAGAAGTGCAGGTACCCCAATTTGAAGGCTTCATATTTTGTGGTTGTGCTTCATATTATCTGTGAAATGAAATTAATTAGCCAGTATGGATTTGCCTTGTTACACTTTATGGGAGAGTGCCCACAGGCACTCTCCCATAAATTGTAACAAGACAAAAAATTGTGATCAAATTTTGATGATCAAAATTAATTAAGCACTCTGTCAGTTAACCCTCTGAATACTGATGTTAAGATACCAAAATTTCAAACATCCATTTTCCCTTAATGCAAGTAAGAATTTTACCAATTCAGTCTTGTTTGAGAGATTACAATGTGCTCTTCAAACAAAATTAAATTGTTACATTTATAGTTGCATTATGGATGAAACTTGCAGTCTTTTATTTCATCATCAGTGTAGAGTGGGTTAATTAGGTTTAGTGGACCATTGAAATATCACATGTTAAAATATAGAGCCGGAATCACATATCTTGTGTCCCTGTGTAGGACACATAAACCTAATGTAATGAGCATTTCTGACCAGGGTTATTTTCAAAAATAGTCATTCAAAACTAGAGATGGTCTGTCGCCTGGTATACCCCCACTGTGGCATACCGTCTAGTGTTGGTGACTGAAAAGGGGCATTCATCAATTTTTTTAAGTAAAAAAAAAATTCCAATATGGATGCCAGTCACCCATCTTGAATCTGCTTGGGAAAAGGATTATGTCATGTTATGAGGGGGGGGGGGGGGGGGGGGGGAATGCAGTCATTTTGTGGCATCCCGACACGACCACGTCTGGTGAGAGTTACACCCCCTCCGTGGGGGATGTGTAATTTTTTAACCTTGGTGGATACTGCAGGAGCTGTTGAGTTGTCTGGTGAAGAGATGCCTGGTTCCGGGACTATGGTCCCTCTCCAGACGACATCTGAGGCTGTCACTAGGGTTGTGACTCCTCCTTTGGAGGCCGAGCTTGGTTGCTCTCTCCCCTTTTCCGCCAGTTTCAGCAGCTCCCATTGTATCTGCTGCTACTGCTGTTCTGTCTGCAGTGTCATCGGTCACTGTTTCATCCGGCCTCGGCTTATCCCTGCAGGGGTCTGCAGCAATGTTTGTAGTGTGGATATGGGGTATTGGCCTCAGCCTTCCCTGACTTCAACTCGGCGAAGTCGTAAGTGGCTGCCGACCAACCCTCTGGTGGGCTCTCCTCCATTGAGCACAGCAGTTTTATCCCTGCAGGGGTCTGCAGAGGTGTCTGGTAGTGTAGACGTGGGGTATCGGCCTCAGCCTTCCCTGACTTCAACTCGGCGAAGTCGGAAGTGGCTGCCGACCAAACCCCCTGCTGTGTCCTCTCAGCCATTGAGCACAGTAGTTTTATCCCTGCAGGGATCTGCAGAAATGTCTGGTAGTGTAGACGTTGGGTTTCAGCCTCAGCCTTCCCTGACTTAAACTTGACGAAGTCGGCAGGGGCTGCCGGCCGAACCCTCTACTGTGGTCTCTCAGCCGTCGAGTACCGCAGTTTTTCTCATTGGATTCGGATGTTCATGGTGGGGTCACCATGAGCTCTGTGGCATTTCCGTCCACACACTCTGGTCCCATGGCAAGTTTTGTGGGACCAATGCTTTTTGTGCAGCCTGGACCTTCTGTTCCACAGAGGTCCACAGCGACTCTCCTGAGTTTCCACTCTGTAGATCCTCTGGGTATGTCATACCCCAATACACATCTGCCTTCAGATGTTTCGGCTGCAGCCCGTCGCCCCGCGTCGTGTGTATTTGAGGATCGTGACCCTTTGCTGGTTAAATGGGTCAGGAGTGAAGCCACTTTGTCGGTTCGTTTCCACGTCGAACCAGCCGACACAGTCAGTGAGCTTAGGGGGGCCCTCTCCTTGCTCACTTACTTAGGTTCTGTCCAAGAGCCTTTTCCGTTGCTTCCAGCGAGGCTATAAGTGGTTTCCGGGTGCCCCCTGTGGCACCGCCTCCCAGGATTGGAAACAGGCCACTTTCTGATCCCCCTGGTGTGCCTACATCATGGGAGGCATTGGCTGGTTTGCCCATGTTGGGCTATGTGTCTTCCGACTCCGGAGATGAGTCCGACATACCTGACGTCGAGAGCCAACAGTCTTCTGACTTGGGGGCAGCTCTTGATTTTGTGTTTGGGTTCCTTCCAGATCTCAAACCATCAAACCAGCTGACAGTGTTAGCCCGGCCGCGATCAGCTGTTGCACGCCTACAGCCTGTGGAGCAACCTGCTTCTGGGCGCCTTCGACCGTGCCTGTCAGTACAGGTGGTTGAAGCGTTTACAGCTTTGGACTCTAAGCTGAGTTCCAAGGCTATGAAGACGCTGTTCTTCATCAGGGTTGACACTTTTTTGCCTCCGGTGCATTATCGTTCCTACGATTCCGCCAATCCATCAGTCTGCCAGACTTTGACGGTCTTGGATCAGGACTCCAACCCCCAAGCCGGCCATTTTTCATATGGAGACTCTGGAGTCCGTGTTGGGCTTATCGAGAGAGATGCTGGACATGCTTTCTCTCTCCATCACGTCATCTCTGCTTTGCTGCTTATCTGCCCCCAGATAACTTTGATGACGTACAGGCTCTTTTGTGTGTGCTGTCCAAGGCGCTCATGCATCTTCTCACACCCATGCCTGTAACATGGCTAACTTGGAATTAGTTCGCAGGGACTCTGTGCTGGACACAAGCCATTCCCTTCTTGAGGGACAGCGTGCTGCTCTTCGATCTGCTTCTTCGGCAGGTCCGCAACTATTCCATGGTTCCGTGGCGACGGTCCGGGATGACTCCTTATGTCATTCTATCGATCAGCTGCTGCTTCATTGGCTTGATCAGCCTTCTGTTGGAGGCAGGGGCCGTCCAAAGCCTAACAAGTACCCTTCTGCTTCCTCTGCGAAGCCAAGGTCTGATCCTCCTCCTGCCACTTCTGCTTACTCACAGGGTAAGGGTAGGCATCGGCAGTAGTCACCTCGATTCGTCCCAGGTTGAGGCATCCAACTCAATCGAGAGTGCCTCTTCCAACACAAGTCCCTTTCAACATTACATGTTGGGAACTTTGGGGGCGATCGAGGTCATCAGGAACATTCAGTCAGTGAGTTTCTATTCCCATCTGTTCTTTGTGCCGAAGAAGGACGGTTGACTCCGACCGGTTATCGATCTGAGTATCCTGACCCAGTCTATTATTGCTCCTAACTTCAGCATGGAGGCTTTCAGGTCGGTTCGCCGCTCCATTCACCAGGGAGTTTTCCAGTTCAAGGCCATGCCCTTCGGCCTCAAGCTGGATCCTTGGGCCTTCACCCTCCTGATGTCGCATGTGTTAGCCTTACATCGCACACAGTCCAGGGTGTCTTCTTTGGCATATTTAGTCAATATCCTCCAGAGGCATTCCAATGCTGCCTTTCTGGAGTCGGATGTCGACACACTGTTGAGCCTGCTCATGTCACTAGGGTTCAGAGTCAATGAGGAGAAGTCGGACCTGGTCCCTTCTTCGTCGTTTTTGTCATCTAAGGATGGGCTTCCGTACTCAGCTGGATATGGTGGCAGTTTCCCTGGCAAGGGCTGTGATTTTCTCAGCCTTTGCCCTGACTCTGTCCCAGTCCACGTCTGCAACAGCTCGGAGTCTTCCCCGGCTGCTCGGTCTCTGTGGTTCAGTGACCTATCTCATTCCTCTAGGTCTGCTGCATGTCAGACCTCTCCAACACTTTCTGCTCAGTCGTTGGAGGCCGAATGTCGATCCTCTGGATCTGGTGCTTCAGTTACCGGAGTCTCTTCCTCGTCACCTTCTCCTCTGATGGATTTCAGTGGATTATGCAGGGAGTTTCCCTTGGACTTCCCCACGTCCGATCGTGTTCTGATGACAGTCGCCAGCGATCTCGGATGGGGTGTGATGTTGGATCCTCTAGGTCTTTCCCTTCACGGGTCATGGGACCAGGATCCAGCAGCTCTTCAGATCAACCAGAAGGAGCTTCTTGCTCTTCTTCTGAGTTTCTGGCAGTGGATCCCCCACCTTTCGAATTGTCGGGTCCTTCTGTTGTCCGACAATTCGACAGTGGTTGCTTACATTCGGAACCAGGGCGGCACGCACTATGTTCTCATGTACGAATTGGTTCGGGATCTTCTACTGCTCGCTCAGGATGTCAACGCCTAAGTGGTGGTTCATCACATTCCCGGTCGTCTGAACGTCCAAGACAACTCCCTGTCCCGACGGGGCAGGTTCTTTTCCACCGAGTGGATGCTCCACATGGCGGTGTTCCAGTCACTTTGTGATCTCTGGGGTCGTCCCCACATTGTTCTCTTTGCGACTCATTGGAACCATCAGGTGGACACTTTCGTGTCTCTGTGTCCAGATGCTCTGGCTTTTGCCGTGGCCGCTCAGTCCCTCCTTTGGAACAGTCTTGTCGGCTACGCCTTCCTGCCAGTTCCGATTCTGCCTCAGGTTCTAGCCAAGATACGAACCTGCAGTTGTCAAATCATTTCGATTGCACCCCTGTCACCTCAGTGGGTGTGGATGAATCTGCACCGCTCTCTGTTGGCGGCAGTTCCAGCATGTCTCCCTCTACGTCACGACCTTCTTTGCCAAGGTTGCCTGAGGAGGTTTTATGTCGACCCGACTTCATTATGCCTTCACGCATATCTTTTGTCAGGTCCTGTCTCCTCTGTAGCGTTTTTTTCGAGACGAGCAGTGGAGTTGCTTTTCTCCTTCAAGGAGGCACTCCACTGGTTTAGCCTATGTGGCTAAGTGGAAGGTCTTCTGTCGATGGTGTGCGGATCACTCTGTTGATTCTGTCTCTCCTTCGATCACACAGATTGTGGAGTTTCTGGTATATGTTTGATTCTGGGAGTCTCCAGCCTGTTACCATCAAGGGTACAGGTCCATGCCAGACCTTTTCGTATGTGGGACAGCGTCGTATCGGCACTACTCCATGCCTCTCCAAGCTTTTTCGGCACTTTTCCTTGAAAAGGCCTAGGACTTTGTAGCTTACCCCAAGATGGAATCTTTCTTGGGTGCTGATCTGCTTGAGGGGGTGTGTGTGTGTGGGGGGGGGGGGGGGTGCCGTTCGAGCCTTTATCCCAGGTGGATATGCGTTTTCTCACATACAATATGTTTTTTTTGATGGCTTTTGCCTCAGCCAGATGGGTTAGCAAGCTTCACACCCTCTCGGTTGACCCGGCCTTTTTCTGGATCTCTCCCACCAATGTTATGTTTACCAGTGATTGCTCCTTTCTGGCCAAGAATCAGATACCAGAAACTACTCCGCCTCCTATCTGTATCGGGACTCTTCCTTCTGTTGAGAGTAAACACCCTTTGCTCTGTGAGGTTCGTGCAATTTGCTTTTATCTCAATCAGACGCTGTTCATTTGGAAGGGTAGGAACGATTTTCTGTCTCTTATTCCTGGTCGACAGAAGATCTCTCCTGAATCCATTTTTCGATGGATTTGTCTTCCTATTTGTGCAGCTTCCGCTGTCCACGGTTCCAGTGCAATTGGGTTATGTGTGGGTTGGTTATGTGATTCCCTCCATCCTATTGTCTATTCAGCCTGTAGTAACCAATTGTAAGGTAGGTTGATAAGAAATTTAAATTTTATAGTAAATTTCCTTTCTTATTATACCTACCGCAATTGTTTACATGGAGGCCCTCCCGTCTTCTTATTCGGGTAAGAATCCTTCCTCCCCACTGATCACATAACTCCTATGTTGGCGGACTCAAAAGAATGATTCATTGGTGACTGCCTTGCGCACTGGTTAACGGAAGTCGTGGAATAGTACTAAGAGAAGAGTGTCCCCTACTGGGTGTGCGCCGATGGCGCTCGACCCAGTTTTGGCTTATTTTTTTTGTGGTGTTTTTGCACCACTTTTCTTTCCCAAATCTCTTGGGAAAGGTCAAATAGAGAGTATATTTTCTGAGTTAGGGTCTTCCACTGTAGTGCAAGCCTGTAGTAAACAATTGCGGTAGGTATAATAAGAAAGGAAATTTACTATAAAATTTAAATTTTTCTTTTTATAACCAATGCAAACTTAGAAAAATAAAAATTAAATGGTTTATGTCTGATATTTTACCAATGTTAATAAAATTGATAAATTTGTCCCTTGAGTGCAGTGTCCCTTGAGTGCAATAAGGCTTTGCAATGCTTACGAAATACACCACCACCCATGCTATTCTGTAGATTATGAGGCCTAAAACATAAAATAAACCAAGAACATGAACTTTTGATGGCAAGAAATATTTACAAAAATAAAAAATAAAATAAAAAACCATCCGCCCATATGCAATTTTACAAAAAATGGCCTGAGAAACATATTCTTTGTGGGGCCTAAAAAATTCTTTATTTCTCAGACAATTTTCCTTCAATCTTATAAGGGAGGGATGCTTTTTATCTCCCAGCAAGGGAGGATATAGTGAAGACCTCCATCTGCCTGCCCGTCCAAAATTTGTTTATGGCATAACTTGAACAGTAGTTAACAGATTTCAATTCTTTTTGGTTGATGTCTCTATAGCAACAATGTCTACATCAAGTTCGATGACCACTGATATCTGTTGAAAATTGTGGGAGTTATGGGCCTTTGTTATAAAAATATCCTGTAAAACTTGTTTATGGCATAACTTGGACAGAAGTGAATGGACTTCAATTCTTTTCAGTATATCTCTCTATAGCAAGAATGTCTATGTCAAGTTCGATGACCACCAATATCTGATGAAAATTATGGGAGTTATTGCCCTTTGTTAATAAATATTGTGTAATGCTTCTTTATGGAATAACTTAAACTTTAGTAATTGAATTTCAATTTTTTCTTTTGATATATGTCCCTATAGCAACAATGTCTATGTCAAGTTTGATGACCAGCAATTTCTTATGAAAATTATGGGAGTTAACATTAGTAACTGAATTTCAATTTGTTTTGGTCATATATCTCTATAGCAACAATGTCTACTCAAATTCTGCAATCACCACTATCTGATAACAATTATGGGAGGTATTGCCCTTTAAAAAAATTATTGTGTCAAGCTTGATTATGGCATAACATTAATAATAGTAAGTGGATTTCAAATTTTTTTAGCATACATCTCTTTAGCAACAATATCTACATCAAGTTCAGTAACAACTGCTATCTGATGAAAATTATGGGAGTGTCAAATTTTCTGTGATAAAACATCATCCATGTAAATTTTTATGGGGCCTGATAGTGATTGGTTTTGAATATATTTGTTTGCAGGGGGATTGGAATTGCTCTGCAATG
Source organism: Pictodentalium vernedei (assembly GCA_031216915.1). Taxonomy (NCBI): domain Eukaryota; kingdom Metazoa; phylum Mollusca; class Scaphopoda; order Dentaliida; family Dentaliidae; genus Pictodentalium; species Pictodentalium vernedei. The sequence goes on along the minus strand of CM062297.1, from coordinate 476,366,182 downwards.
CTTTTCTTCTTTTTGTGTCCTGACATAAAATGGTCGAGGGCTTATAGTGTTACCCTTGTCATTCTGTCATTCCATTATTCCGTCTTTCCGAAATAAGTTTTCCAGACTCTTTTTCCACCATACATTGAGGTAACTGGCTGGTTTCTTGTATGTGGCTTTGTCATTGGTTCCTACAAAATTGAGTTCGAATTTGGTCCCAAAGGGATGATTTTTCACAGAGTTATTGACCTTGAACTTAGTTTATGATGTGAAAACTCAGAGAATCAGTTTTTCAGACATTTTTTGCACGTTTGGGCATAGGTGTGATACTGACACATCTAGTTTTTTCTTATTCCACAAAACAATCTTGAAAATAGTTGGAATTATTAATCAATGTTTTCATGAGTGAAAATTTCCCATACTGCAGTTGCAAATTTAACTGTGTGCTCTGTCAAACATGATACAGTTGATTAAATTTTACTCTTACAAGTACAAAATAGTATCATTGAATAGATTTCCAGATAAAAAAATGAGTGATGAGGCAGATTTCAATGACGAGGGAGTGTCGCAAAACAAGAATTTATTTTTAATAGCTTTATAGACACATTTTTTAGAGGCATGAGCGTTCTTGATTTTAGCAACTGAATCCATATCAAGAAAGCCAAGTCGAGAAGATTAAAAGTTGACTGAATATTTGATTTACACAAGAGGATACCTAATCTGACTAGGTTATCTGCTTGCATTGTATATACCTAACTCATGATTAATACTTAATCCTTAAAGGCCTGGACAATTTTCCACTAATTTCAAAATAAATTGCAGGCAAGTAATTATTAACCTGCTCAGTACTGGAAATGAGATAGGTGCGAGTGCAATTGCTCCCATCAGCACCTGTGTTTTCTATTTTACGGAAGCTAAAAAATGCACTCGTGGAAAAATATTGTGGAGCACTAATATACTGTGGGGGCATATAAATGTGTGTTGTTTTGTGAAAGCAGCACTTGGTGGCCAGTGGAATGTTACTGTCATAATTCATCAATTCCTTATACATTTATCTCTGAACCCTAATGGTATCTGCCATGCCAGTTCCATGGCAGCAATCAGAAGAGTCCATATTCATTATCTGGGATAGATCCTATTTAATGACGTTATGACATATCATGTTCCTGGCTGGAAAAGCAGCCGCTCGTATTCAAAGTGTTAAGGTGTTTGGTGACAGTATTCCCTTGAAAATTCATGCACTAACATTTTACAGGTGCAATTTACTTTCGTCTCTGCACCCGTCAATTTTGTTTATTTCCAGCACTGCCTGCTGTACACTGATGTCACTCAACTTAACATAATTTCAATCTTCAAAATATGTCCATGATGCAACTAGGAATTGAACCATTTCAATCTTGTTTGACAAAGCTCATCAACAAGATTGTATTGGTTAAATTCATGGTTGTATTATGGTTAAAAATTGCACCTTGAAATTTCAGAATTATGACATTAGTGTGTTGGGGTTAACAAACACAGAATCTGACTACCAAAAATAATTTAGCTCTCTACCAGTTACACATAGTTCATTGTTGTTTCTATAAGTAAGTGTACTGCAACATTCAAGCTTCTTGTAATCATTAAAAGTGAGGAATTTCAAATTATTTTTTCATGTCTATAAAATCGTGGATTTTTTTACCTTGCATGGATGACATCATGGAAAATCACATACTTTTGTAATTCTCACATAGCATTAACCCTCTATCTAACATGAAAAACAGACAACACTTGTAAACAAAATTATTGAATAACTAAATTTTTATACTGTACCAATGACCCAGACATAGCTGGTGCTAACTCTTAAAATATAGGGCCAAACACAAATTTTACCCCCCAATCCCCAAAATTTGCATCTAAAACCAAAGAAAACATGTCCTGAATGGCCCTCCACACTTCACCTCTACTACGCATGCGCAGTGTCAAGGACGTTCCGAAATTGGCGCCATTAATCATTCTTAGTTTGGCCCTTCATCAGTTAACATCTGACTGATCTTTGTGCTTGTAAATCTCAGTTTAAATGATGCCAGACACATAAATATTAGTGAAATGGTGATTCTAAGGAGGATATAGAAGGAGGAGAGGAAAAATGTGTGACAGAAAATTATCAGGGCTGTAACTTAAAAATTTTTAATGAAATTATGTTAAGTTACCTATTTTCGAGGCAGCAGCCATTTTGTTGTCATTCTTGTTATCAAGTTACACTGCTTGTTCAGTGTTTTCCTCTCTCCCTTTCCTTTAAGTCCCCTCTTGCTATTCTCCCATGCTTTTGGCATATTTTCTGTAATTTTATTACTAAAATTTCTTGGGAGTTTTAGCTGAATAACAGAATGAATTCTGTTCTTTTCCCCATGTTTACGTCTTCACCTATGGGTGGTTAGGCTTAGTGTTCTGCATCTACCATCTGATGTTCTGCAGTTTCTTCCCTGGAAGTCTCTGTTTTGCATCAGATAGTGTATTATTGGTAACTGATTTCGGGCCTGGGTGCCTGGAGTCTTATTCTAGTGTTTTTACACTTATTGTTTACATTTACAACAGCCCTCTGTGTGAGGGGGGATTTCTTGAAAATAATATCTTGATGTTAATTTAATCATAACTAGATACATTATTATTGTTCGTAAATGTTGCATAAATTGTTTAAAATATTTTTAAAATTTTTGTCCACACTTAGGCTTGGGATCCATTGGGGCTCAATGTTACTTTTCAGAAACTTGGGCTGTTCTGAAAAAATATATTTTTATACTGTACCAATGACCCAGACTTTGCTGGTGCTAACTCTAACAAAACCAGGGCCAAACACAAATTTTGCCCCCCAATCCCCAAAATTTGCATCCAAAACAAAAAGAAATCATGTCCTAAAGGACCTCCATACTACGCCTCTACTGCGCATGCGCAGTGACGCAGACGTTCCAAAATTGGCGCCAATTATCATTCTCTGTTTGGCCCTTCATCAGTCAACATCTCACTGATCTTTGTGCTTGTAAATCTCAGTTTAAAGGATGCCAGACACGTAATTTTTGGAGAAAATGTGATTCTAAGGAGGATAGAAGGAGGAGAGGAAAAAGAAGTGACAAAAAATAATCAGGGCTGTACTTAAAATTTTTTGATGAAATTATGTTAAGTTGCCTATTTTCGAGGCATGGGCCTCTTGTTGTCATTCTTGCTAATTGTTGCACTGCTTATTCAGTGTTTCCTCTTCCCTAACCTTCTAAAGTCCCCCCTTGCAATTCTACCATGCTTTTGGCATATTTTTGAGAAATTTCATTTCTAAAATTTCCTGGGAGAGTTGCTTGGTTACAGAATGTTTTCTGTTATTTTCCCCATAGTTACGTTTTCACCCATGGGTGTATAACGTTTGTGTTCTGCATCTTCCATCTGATGTTCTACAGATTCTCCCCTGGGAGTCTCTGTTTTGCATCAGATAGAGTGTAATTGATGACTGATTCCGGGCCAGTTTTTTCAGTGCCTGGAGTCATGTTTTCTGGTGTTTTTACACTGTTTGTTTTCATTGGCAACAGCCTTTTTTGAGGGGGGCTGTTTGCCTTTGCTGTAGTTTATCTCACTATAAGATACATTTATATTATCCGAAAGTGTCTCATTAATTATTTAATATAAATTTAAAATTTTTGACCACACTTTGCCATCGGATCCATCGGGCTCAACGTTACTTTTCAGCAACTTGGGCTTCGCTGAAAAAATATTTTTTCAAAATTATTTTGTTTTGCAATTGTTTTTTCATTTATTAATGGATCATGTTATTATGTATCTTTGTGTCAGGGGTTTTTGCAAGTAACTAGGACTTATTGTTGTTCTTTCACAATGAAGGGACATTGTTCAAATTGTAATAGGAAGAAATCTTCCTCTGACTTTCATGATCATTGTATTAATTGTAGTCAGTGTTCTCGCATTAATCCCTGTCCTGTATGTGAATATTGGGATGAGAAATATTGGAAACGTGTGTCACGATATGTTGTTTCTGGAGAAAGAGCGATTCCGGCTCTTTCTCCGCAAGGTCACTCTACTCTCTCAGTTTCTATTTCAGAGGAACCAGAACAGGGTGATGTTTCCATGTTATCTTCTTCAAGTGTGCGTCCGTCGTCACAAATGAATTCAGAGCTAGCGGCAAAAGTGCTCATGGAGATTAGACAAATGTCGTCCGCTAGCTCGCCCGGTGTAGCGTCCATTCACCGAATGGTTCGGCAGCCGGGTTCGTCCGATGCGGTCCAAGAGGAAATTTTGGGTGATGCGAGCACTATAAACATAATAGATGCACACCCAGTGACGGCGGATAGTAAGCGAGAACGGAGGAAGCCTTTGAGTCCGGTTCCTAGCTCGTCCAGGTCCAGCCGGGCCGCGAGCGAGAGAGGTCCCTCTCTCGTACAACAACATCTGGGACCAGATGTTGTGGTACAAAATGTGTCTTTAGCGGAGCATACGTCCGTCGCTCGGGACGCTCCGTTGTATAAGCAGTCCGCAGAGACTGTTAAGGCTTCCTCTGCTCGTCAGCGCACACGACCGCACCTTGGCTGCGTGACCGCCGATATATTACCAGCTTCGCCGATGAAGGATTCTTCGGCGACCAGGTCACATCATCCGGCAGCCAGGGATTCGAGACCGATGGACTCTGGACGTTCGCATAGGAAAAGTATGCGGGAGCCATCTGATGCGGAGCTGCCCTCGGCGAAGCAGCGAAAGACTGCGCCTCCGCAGGTCTCGACGCCGGACATTCTTGTGCAGATAGCACAGCTTATCGCAGCATCCCAGCAGCCGACAGAAACGGTGTCGGATCGTGAATTATCCGACGGCGCTGGGTCGGTACGCTCTGCCGAAGCATCGGGGGCGGACGACCGGGAACATCATGAGGTCTGACCGGATGGTGAAAGGGATACGGATGACTTGGAGCTATCCCTTTCGGAACAACATAAAGCTGCCGTCGACTTCATCCGGCACTTTCTCCCTCAAGTTGTTCCGTCGGGCCAGACTGCTGCGCTATTATAGCGTCATTGGACTCTGAATTTTTTGAGCGGTTCAGGGACATCGCTCCCGAGTTTCCGTCGCAGTCCAATAATGTTGCAAGAACATTTGAATTATTGAACGACGCTATATTTAAACTTGCTTCCAGGACGGGGAAAGCAGGTTTCTTGTCCGCTAATACTCTCAACCTGCCTTTCATTAATGCAAGGAATAAATTCGATACGGCAGGACAGGGTATACCGTGAGTTCCTCTGCATATGGACGACGAGGCGGAAGACTTAGAGCTATCATTACCGTCGTCAGCTTCTATTCCAACCGCTGTGTTGGAAACAGCTATTGCGTCTAACAGAGCCAATTTAGATGCCTTATCTTACGCAGATCACCTTACTAAGGCGTTATCACTGCGCCTTCAGGGGAAAGAGTTTCAGGATATACAATCCTCTTTAAGACTTCTTTCAAGGGCAGTAGCTTATTCCACGTGTAACTCCGCCCTTTCAGTGGCAAATCTGGAGTTGGTTAGACATGACGCAGCCCTAGCTACATCCACACTAGTGGATTCTAAGGTGAAGAACTCTCTTAGAGTCGCTTCGGTCTCAGGAGAACTTCTCTTTGACGGCAAGCTTTCCGCTATTTATGATAAAATTAAAAAGAAAGCTAATGATTCTCTGTTGTTCAGATCTGCTCCTAAGAAGTCGGATACAGCAGACACGAATAAGACAGGCACTTCTGGGTCTAATGTGCCCAAGAGAGGTTCCTATAGAGGTTCCGGTGCGTCCTCTTGGTCTTATTCGAGAGACCGTCAGGATAGCGACTCTCGTTCGGGACGTCCTTCAGGCCGGGACAATCGGTCGGACGCCCCGAGGTCGACGAGGCGAGGTGCGGGTCGTGGAAGACGTGGTTTCTCCTACCGCAGGCCTCGCAGGTCCAGGAGGTGATGGCTTAAACCTCTATCGCGTTCCGGTTGGCGGAAGGTTGTCGAGCTTTTCACAAGAATGGGCGTCAATTACGGACGACCCTTGGGTGAGAGGAGTGACTTCGGAAGGTCTAAAGATATCCTTCAAACGAAAGCCTCCATTAACTCGAAGTCCAAAGTGGACTCATCTTCCGTCAAATCCACAGAAAAGAGACGCTCTGTTATCAGAGGTGCAGTCTCTTTTAATGAAGAACGCGGTAGAGGTCGTAGAAAACCAGGAATCTCCGGGATTCTACAGCCATCTGTTTCTGGTTCCGAAACCAGACGGCTCGTTCCGTCCAGTCATAGATTTGAGCTGGATAAACAAGCTGATCGTCGCTCCGAAGTTTTATATGGAGACGATTCGATCGGTCAGAGCGAGTATTCGGGTGAACGATTATGCAACGAGCATAGATCTCAAAGATGCGTACTTTCACGTCATGGTACATCCGACATTCCGAAAGTATCTACGCTTCGCAGTCCTAGGAGTGGTGTATCAATTCCGGGCGATGTGCTTCGGATTAAATCTAGCACCCTGGGCTTTCACTCGGGTAATGAACTCGGTAATGATTTACTTTCGAGCTCATTCGTCTGCGGTAACGTCGGCCTACCTGGACGACATTCTTCAGAGGTACGGCAACGAGTTAACGCTTCAGAACGATGTTCAGAATCTTCTTCTATTGCTCCGACGTCTCGGTTTTATAGTAAACGAGGAGAAGTCGGATCTGGTGCCGTCCAAGTCATTCACTCATCTGGGAATGAGCTTCGAGACGCACAACAATCTCGTTCGTCTGCCGTTAACCAGAGCGAAATTAGTCAGTTGTTACGCTCGCTATTGTCTGCACGCAGACAAAGTCACGGCGAGAGAATTTATGAGACTGATAGGTCTGTGCGGAGCCGCCGCGGATCTCATTCCGATGGGGCGGTTACGCACACGTCCTCTTCAAATTTTCCTGACTCGGAATTGGAGTGTGAAAATTCATTCGCTCGATGTAGACGTTCTCTTGTCAGATCAAGTGAAACAAGAGATACAGACTTGGGCAAACATTCAGTGGTTAACTCAAGGAGTTCCGCTGCAGTTGCCGGATCCGAGTTTTACCGTTATGACGGATGCCAGTCAAACAGGTTGGGGTGCATCATTAATCCCAACGGATTCGAGATGCCAGGGTCTTTGGGATCCGCAATTCCTGTGCAAGCACATAAACATCAAGGAAATGATGTCAATTTGGCTTGCGTTACGTCACTGGATGGACATTATTCACGATACTCATGTCCAAATCCTATCCGACAATACGACAGTAGTGGCGTATATATGGAATCAGGGAGGCACTCATTCAGTTCCGTTGTTCAATCTAACGGAAAGAATCCTTCTGTTTGCGTTAGAACATCACGTTCTTCTTTCGGTCCGTCACATACCGGGTCGTCTGAATGTGCTAGCAGACTCCCTTTCACGAAAGGGTCGCTTGTTGCCGTCGGAGTGGACTCTCAACAAACAAGTATTCAATCAGATTTGCTACCAATGGGAACGGCCAATGATAGACTTATTTGCGACACATCTCAACAATCAGTTGCAGACGTATGTGTCTCCGTGTCCGGATCCAAGAGCTTTTGCAGTAGACGCTCTGTCGATCCCTTGGGACGGAATGATAGGATATGCGTATCCTCCAGCGCCATTAATTCAACAAGTATTGCTAAAGATAAAACAATCTCAATGCAAGATTCTGTTGGTAGCATCTCTGTCGCCACAGAGACCGTGGATAAATCTACTCAGGTGTCTGTTGTGGGACCTACCGCGGAAGCTTCCTCCACGGGAGGATCTTCTTTCGCAGGGGAAATCGCGCCAACTCCATCACAACCCGCAAGGTCTCAACCTTCACGTTTTTCCGTTGTTCGGTCCTTCTTGCATGGCAAGCACTTTACAGGACGAGCAGTGGACGCGATTTCTAACTGTAGGAGGACCTCCTCTTCGCTAAACTATGCGGCTAAGTGGAAGGTTTTTCGTCGTTGGTGTAGGGATCATTCTGTAGATATATTCGATCCCTCTATACCAGACATTGCAAACTTTCTAGTATACTTGTTTGACGAAATCAAACTGCAGCCTGTTACTATAAAGGGTTATAGATCTATGTTATCTGATACCTATGCACATCATGATAGTTTACAAATTGGATCTAATGTCTCTTTATCGAAGTTGGTTAGAAACTTTTCGATAAATAGACCCAGAACTCTTAGATTAATTCCTAAGTGGAATTTAGCTTGGGTTCTCCTTAAATTGAAGGAAAAGCCATTTGAACCTCTTGGGACAGTAGATTTCAAATTCTTATCTTATAAGACAGCTTTTCTCTTAGCTTTCTCTTCTGCCAGAAGAGTCAGTGAGCTTCATGCACTATTGGTGGATGATTCTCATTATCGTAGTGTTGGGAACACTATCACCTTCACTACTAATGTGGGTTTTTTAGCTAAGAATCACGCTCCTAATAAATATCCGGAACCTATTGTTATTAAGGCTCTTCCGTCTTCATACGGGCGTAGGCCTTTACTCTGTCCTGTTAGAGCACTACGTATCTATAAACAGAGATCTCAGTTTATCAGAAAGGGACGGAAACGTTTCTTTCTGTCTTTGATGCCTAATAGAAAGGACATTTCAGTCCATTCTATTGCTAGATGGATTCAGTTAACTATCCGTACTGCTTATGAAGATTTATCTTCTTCTCAGCAGTCTGTGCTTAAGATTTCTGCTCATGAAGTAAGAGCTCTTTCTACTTCCTGGGCTTATGCTAATAGTGTTGCTATTACAGATTTAATGAAGGCTGCTTATTGGTCTCAGCCATCCACATTTACGAATTTTTATCTCAGAAATATTGAGTCCATTTCTGGAGACCTGCATTGTTTAGGTCCGTTATCTGTTGCTCAGAATGTCGTCCACTAAACAGTTGCAACTATAGTTATGCAGGCTTTCTGTTCCGGCAGTGACTCCGTCCGGCTGCCCTCTTCGCTCTGGGCTATTTGACCCAGGGCAAGGGGAAGGGGGGGGGGGGGGGGGGGGGTGTTCCCTTAGGTCACCTGCTTTATAGTGAAAAGCAAGGGAATGCCTCCTCCAAGTCAGTATTTCTGAGTCGCTTCCGGGATGGTTTTAAAGTGTAATATTAATGTTTAAATTCATTCATGTCTTATTTTTAAAGTGTAGCTCAGTGTGAAGCATTTGTATATGTCAAGTGTCAAACGGGCTTTAATATACAATACTCGGACACTTTTAAATGACTATAAAGAGTCTCAATTCTCTGGACTACTTTATTTATTGGCTTGCTTTAAAAATAATTAGTATAAGGGTTATACTGGATGTTAATAGAGAACATGAATGTTATTGTGCTCAATTATTAAGGGTAGTGTATCTTTCTAATTTAATATTAAATAAGAAAGATACATGTAAAGCCTAATACTCCTTTTCTCCTTAAGGGGTTACCTCTTTACTATATAGTTGAGCTTATTGGATTTTCCTCTATGTCCTAGGCCCTCCAGCCTGTTTACTATTCAGCTAAGTCTGGGTCATTGGTACAGTATAAAAATGTTAAAAAATTTATAGTAATTTATATATTTTTTATACTTACCAATGACCCAGACGGGGATGGCCCTCCCTGGAGTTGGGAACTCTTGCCTCCCCGCTGAGTACATAGCGCTGACCAGGCACTGCCAGTAAGAATGATAATTGGCGCCAATTTTGGGACGTCTGCGTCACTGCGCATGCGCAGTAGAGGCATAGTATGGAGGTCCTTTAGGACATGATTTCTTTTTGTTTTGGATGCAAATTTTGGGGATTGGGGGGCAAAATTTGTGTTTGGCCCTGTTTTTGTTAGAGTTAGCACCAGCTAAGTCTGGGTCATTGGTAAGTATAAAAAATATATAAATTACTATAAATTTTTTAACTTTTTCAAAATTTTTTGATTTCAATTATTTTTTCTATGTTAATGGATCATATTATTATGTATTTTGATTGTCAGGGGTTGGTGCGAGTACTTGGACTTTGTTTTCTTTTCACATTGAAAGGATTTTGGTCAATTGTAATAAGAGGAAATCTTCCTCTGACTTTTATAATCATTGTATATGTAGTCAGTGTACTCGCACTAGCTCCTGTTCTGTATGTGATAATTTCGATAACAACATGGGAAGCGTGTGTCACGGTATGTTAGTGGGGAATTGGACATTCCGGTCCTTTCCCCACAGGGTCACTCTACTTTATCAATTTCTATTTCAGACGATCAAGATTAGGGTGATGTATCCGTGATGTCTTCCAAAAGTGTGCCTCCGTCGTCACAATTAATGAAGAGCTAGCGGAAAAGTGCTCATGTAAATACGCCAATTGCCTAAGAGGACCCTAGTAGGTTCGACGGCCTTTGACGTCCGCTAGCTCGTCCGGTGTAGCGTCCATTCATCGAATGGTTCGGCAGCCGGGTTCGTCCGTTGCGGTCTAGAAGGAGTTTCGGGGTGATGCGAGCACTATAAATCAAGCAAATGCACACCCAGTGACGGCGGATTAGAGGGAGAACGGAGGAAGCCTTTTAGTCCGGTTCCTAGCTCGTCCAGGTCCATCCGGACGGCGAGCGAGAGAGGCCCCTCTCTCGTACAACAACGTCTGGCCCCAGATGTTGTGGTACAAAATGTTTCGCATTCGGAGCATACGTCCGTCGCTCAGGACGCTCCGACATATAGTCAGTCCGGAGAGACTGTCAATAAGACTTCCTCATTCTCATGGTAGCGCACACGACCGCTCTTGGCTATGTGACCTCGGATATCCAGTCAGCTTCGCCAATCGGAGAATCATCGGCGACCAGGTCATACCATCCGGCAGCCAGGGACACGAGGCCTGCAGACTCCGGACATTCACATAAGAAAGTGTGCGGGAGTCAACGTACACGGAGCTTCCGGCGGCAATGCATCGTAAGACCGCTACTGCACAGGCCTCAGTGACGGACGTGCTATCCCAAATAGCACAGCTTATCGCAGCATCCCAGCAACAACTGAATCTGTCGCATCATGTATTATCCAACGATGCTGGGTCGGGGCGCTCCGCGGAAGCAAGTACAGATGTCCGAAAATTTCATCCGGTCCGACGGGATGCCGAAAGGGATTCGGAGGATTTCGAGCTTTCCCTTTCGGAACAACATATGCTGTTGTGTATGTCATCTGACTTTATCTTCTACAGGTTCTTTCGTCGGACCAGAATGCTGCAATGCCGGATAAGAAACTGATAGCGTCGGTGGACTTAGAAATTTTTGGTTCGGTTCAGGGACATCGTCCCTCAGTTCCGACATAGTCCAATAATGTCACGCAAACTTTCGAATTATTGAACGACGCTATATATTATTATTATATGCTTGCTATTACCAAGCATTTCTGGTTTCTTGTTCGCAAAGTTACGGAGATGTCTTTCAAAGTGTGCCTCTGTCGTCATAGTTAATGAAGAGCTAGCGGCAATAAGTGCTCATGGAATATGTCTATCGCCTAAGAGGTCCCTTGTAGGATCGACGGAGTGACATTCGCTAGCTCACCCGGTGTAACGTCCATTCATCGAATGGTTCGGCAGCCGGGTTCGTCCGTTGCGGTCTAGGAAGGAGATTTGGGTGATGCGAGCACTATAATAACTTTAGTACTCACCCAGTGACGATGGATTGAGGACAGATCGGAGGAAGCCTGTTAGTCCGGTTCCTGGCTCGTCCAGGTCCGTCCGGGCTGTGAGCGAGAGAGGTCCCTCTCTCGTACAACAACATAAGGGACCGCTTGTTGTGGTTCAGATACTTCACATTCGGAGCATATGTCCGCCGCTCGGGACGCTCCGTTATATTGACAGTCCGAGAGACTGTCGATAATGCTTCCTCATCCTCACAGCAGCGCACACGACCGCACATTGGCTACGTGACCTCGAGTATCCGACCAGTTTCGTCATGCAGTGATTCCACGGCGAACAGGTCACGCCATCCGGTAGCCAAGGGACACGAGGCCTATACACTCCGTTCGCTCGCATAATAGAAGTATGCACGGGGTAACGATCACGGAGCTTCCAGCGGTAATGCATTGTAAGACCGCTTCTCCACAGGCCTCAGTGAAGGACGTGCTATCCAAGTTAGCACAGTTTATCGCAGCATCCCAGCAATCAACAGTTTCTCGGTTGGATCAGGAATTATCCGACGGCGCTGGGTCGGTGCGCTCCGCTGTTGCATCAGGTTCGGACGACCGAACACTTTATAGGGTCCGACAGGATGGCGAAAGGGATTCGGACGATTTCAAGTTTTCCCTTTCGGAACAACGGAAGCTGCCATACATTTCTTCCGGCATTATCTTCCAGTGGTTGTTCCTTCGGACTACATTGCTGCGATGTTGGATAAGAGACTTATAGCATCATTGGACACAGAATTTTGGATCGGTTCAGGGACATTGTCCCTAACTTACCGACGCAGTCCAATAATGTCATTAGAACATTTGTATTATTTATCGACGCTATATATATATAAGCCTGCTACCAGGCATGATAGTTTAGTTTCTTGTCCGCAATGCTCAATTCTGCCTTTTATCATTTCTAGGAATAATTAGCTCACCTGACTTTCAGTCAGGAGAGCTATAGTGATCACTCACCGTCCGTCGTCCGTCGTCTGGCGTCCGTCGTCCGTCGTCCGTGAACATGGTGTTTGCGTCTTCTCCTCCCAAACCGCTGAACCAATTTAATTGATATTTGAGATAATAGTTTGTTATGACATCGCAATTTGATTTTGTTCAAATGAAGTTGCCTCGCCCGTGGGTAGGGTCACACCCAAAAAGTGTGCTGAAATCTTAAAAAATCTTCTTCTCATGAACCAGCAGTAGCAGAGACTTGATATTTGGTGTGCAGCTTCCTTTTGAGGTGTAGACTCAGATTTGTTCAAGAGAAGTTTGTGGGGCTATACTTGGCGTCGTTATGGGAGGGGCAAAATTTTTGGCCCCGCCCAAAATTTCTATTTTCCAAACCAAGAGTCTGATTTGAACCAAATTTTATGTGAGGGCTTATTGGGTCATGAGTACTTGATTTATGCAAAAAAAAATTTCCCGCAGCCCCGTGGGAACCGCAGGAGCTAAAAATAGAAAAAATTTAAAACGCCCATATCTCCAAAACTGCACGGCACTGAGAATTTTTATTTGGTGTGCAGCTTCCTTAGGACCAACAGAAAGGATTGGTAAAAAAAAATTGCCATCGGTTTTATCATTGGGTACAGTTTCGGGACTTTGAAAAAGTGCTGAGTCAGCACTTTTTAACACTGTAGGCAATGGGAAAAACATTAAAAAATCTTCTTCTCCAGATCCAGCAGGCAGAATCTTTTGATATTTGGTATGCAACATTGTAGGGTGGATCTGATTCAAGTTTGTTCAAATCGGCCCCCTGGGTTCATATTTGGGCTCAGTATAGGAGCCCGATTTCGAACTTAGTGCATTTCAGGCAAATTTCTTAAAAAATCTTCTTCTCCAGATCCAGCAGGCAGAATCTTTTGATATTTGGTATGCAACATTGTGGTATGCAACGTTGCGGGGTGGATCTGATTCAAGTTTGTTCAAATCGGCCCCCTGGATTCATATTTGGGCTTACTATAGAAGCCCGAATTCAAACTTAGTGTATTTCAGGCAAATTTCTTAAAAAATCTTCTTCTCCAGATCCAGCAGGCAGAATCTTTTCATATTTGGTAGGCAACATTGTGGGGTGGATCTGATTCAAGTTTGTCAACTCGGCCCCCTGGGTTAATATTTGGGCTCAGTATAGGAGCCCGATTTCGAACTTAGTGCATTTAGGCAAATTTCTTAAAAAATCTTCTTCTCCAGATCCAGCAGGCAGAATCTTTTGATATTTGGTATGCAACATTGTGGGGTGGATCTGATTCAAGTTTGTTCAAATCGGCTTCCTAGATTCATATTTGGGCTCACTATAGAAGCTCGAATTTGAACTTAGTGCATTTCATGCAAATTTCTTAAAAAATCTTCTTCTCCAGATCCAGCAGGCAGAATCTTTTCATATTTGGTAAGCAACATTGTGGGGTGGATCTGATTCAAGTTTGTTCAAATCGGCCCCCTGGGTTTATATTTGGGCTCAGTATAGGAGCCCAAATTTGAACTTAGTGCATTTCAAGCAAATTTATTAAAAAATCTTCTTCTCCAGATCCAGCAGGCAGAATCTTTTGATATTCGGTATGCAACATTGTGGGGTGGATCTGATTCAAGTTTGTTCAAATCGGCTTCCTAGATTCATATTTGGGCTCACTATAGAAGCTCGAATTCGAACTTAGTGCATTTCAGGCAAATTTCTTAAAAAAAAATTTTCTCCAGATCCAGCAGGCAGAATCTTTTGATATTTGGTATGCAACATTGTGGGATGGATCTGATGCAAATTTGTTCAAATCGGCTCCCTAGATTCATATTTGGGCTTACTATAGAAGCTCGAATTCGAACTTAGTGCATTTCAGGCAAATTTCTTAAAAAATCATCTTCTCCAGATCCAGCAGGCAGAATCTTTTGATATTTGGTATGCAACATTGTGGGGTGGATCTGATTCAAGTTTGTTCAAATCGGCTTCCTAGATTCATATTTGGGCTCACTATAGAAGCTCGAATTCGAACTTATTGCATTTCAGGCAAATTTCTTAAAAAATCTTCTTCTCCAGATCCAGCTTCAGAATCTTTTTATATTTGGTAAGCAACATTGTGGGGTGGATCTGATTCAAGTTTGTTCAAATCGGCCCCCTGGGTTTATCTTTGGGCTCCGTACAGGAGCCCAAATTTTAACTTAGTGCATTTCAGGCATATTTCTTAAAAAATCTTCTTCTCCAGATCCAGCAGGCAGAATCTTTTGATATTTGGTATGCAACATTGTGGGGTGGATCTGATTCAAGTTTGTTCAAATCGGCCCCCTGGGTTTATATTTGGGCTCAGTATAGGAGCCCAAATTTGAACTTAGTGCATTTCAGGCAAATTTCTTTGAAAATCTTCTTCTCAAGATCCAGCAGGCAGAATCATCTGATATTGGGTATGCACCATGCTTAGGGGGGTGAGATTCAAGTTTGTTCAAGCCAAGTCCCTGGGTTCATATTTGGGCTCACTGTGGTAGCCCGAATTATAACTTAGTTCAAAATGAGGAATTTTCTTTAAAAATCTTCTTCAGATCCAGCAGTCGGAATGTTTTGATATTTGGTATGCAGCATCCTTAGGGGGTGAGATTCAAGTTTGTTCAAGCCATGTCCCTAGGTCCATATTTGGACTCACTGTGGGAGCTCAAATTGTAACTTAGTTCAAAATGAGGACTTTTCTTTAAAAATCTTCTTCTTCAGATCCAGCAGTCGGAATGTTTTGATATTTGGTGTGCAGCATCCTTAGGGGGGTGAGATTCAAGTTTGTTAAAGCCAAGTCCCTGGGTTCATATATGGGCTCCCTGTGGGAGCCTGAATTATAACTTAGTTCAATATGAGGAATATTCTTTAAAAAATCTTTTTTTTTTTAGATCCGCTGGTCAGAATCTTTGGATATTTGGTATAAGCTTTTCTTAGGAGGAGCAGATGCAACTTGTTGAAATCAATTCTCTGGGTTGATATAAATTTAGGCTACCATGTCAGGTGAGCGCCCTCAGGCCCCTTGGGGCCTCTTGTTTATTTTGGCAGAACAGGGCATACCGAGAGTTTATATGCGTCTAGACGGCGTGGTTAAAGACTGCAAATTATCTTTTTCGCCGTCTATGTCTTTTCCAACCACAATGTTGGGAACGACAATGTTGTCTAATAGACTTAACTTAGACGCTTTATCATGCGTAGTCCACCTTACTGAGGCGTTATCATTACGTCTTCAAGAGAAAGAATTCCGGGATATGATCCTCAATGTGATTTCTTTCAAGGGCAATAGTTTGTCCACGTATAACTCCTCCCTTCAGTGGCAACCTGGAGTTGGTTAGACGTGACACAGCCCTAGCTACATCCACGCGCGTGGATAGTAAGGTGAAGAACTCTCCGAGAGTCGCTTCGGTCCTGGAGAAGCTTCTTTTCGACGGCAACTTTTCAGCAATCCATGAATTGCTCGATATACATGTTCTCTTGTCTATCAAGTGTAGCAAGAGATTCAGACTGGGGCAAACATTCGGTGGTTGACTCAGAGAGTGCCACTGCAGTTGCCGGATCCGAGTTTTATATTTATGACGGTTGCCAGTCAAACAGGTTGGGGTACAATATTGATCCCAACGGATTCGTAGTGCCATGATCTTTGGGTTCCGCAGTCTCTAGGCAAGCACTTATCTCCACGGAATAATGTTTTTTAGGCTTGCTTTATGTCATTGGATGAACATTATTCAGAAACGCATGTCCAAATCCTGTCCGATAATATGACAGTAGTTGCGTATCTCCGGAACCAGGGAGGCACTCATTCGATTCCGTTATTCAATTTAACGGAAAGAATCCTTCTGTTTGTTATAGTAGACCAAGTTCTGCTTCGGTCCGTCATATTCCGGGTCGTCTGATTGTATTACCGGACTCCCTTTCACGTAAGGGTCGCTTGTTGCCGTCAGAATGGACTCTCAACAAACAAGTATTCAATCAGATTTGCTATCAATGGGAGCGCCCAATGATAATTTATTTACGACACAACTTGCTAATCAATTGCAGACGTATGTGTTTGCTTGTCCGGATCTCTGAGCTTTTGTTGTTAATGCTCTATTGATCTAATAGGACCTCGGTTCGAATCCCACCTGCGGCAACCGCGTTGTGTCCTTGGGCAAGACACTTCACCCCGATTGCCTAAATGGGGGCACGATGACGCTGTGTACTGAGGCGTACTGCACGTCGATGGTGCACATGTCTTCAACCAATCTAACCCTGCCTGTGCTGCGGTGCAGAGTTCAGAGTTACGATGTTGGAGAGCTGACAGCTGCTCGGTGGTTCTCTCCGGGTACTCCGGCTTCCTCCACCCGTAAAACTGTCACGGTCACGATTAGCCATTGTGCATAAGTATGTGACCTTAAACACCAATCAATAAATAAATAAATAAATATGATCTAATAGGACGGAATGATAGGATATGCATATCCTCCTGTGCTGTTGTTTCAGCAAGTATTGCTAAGATAAACAACCACAATACATTTCTGTTGATAGCATCTCTGTCTTCACAGAGACCGTGGGTAAATTTACTCAGATGTCTACTGTGGGACTTAACGCGAAAACTTCCTCCATGAGAGGATCTTCTTTCGCTGGGGAAAATCGTGTCATCTTCATCACAACCCGCAAGGTCTCAACCTTCACGTATTCCGTTGTGTGGTCCTTATTGCATTGTAAGCATTGTACTGGACGAGCTTTGGACGCGATTTCTTACTGTAGGAGAACCTCTTCTTCGCTATACTATGCGGCCAAAGTGGAGGCTCTTCCGTCGTTGGTGTAGGGATCACTATGTTGATATTGTTGATCCCTCCATACTAGTCATTGCAACTTTCTAGTATACTTGTTTGACAAGATCTACTGCAGCCTGATACTATTAAGGTTATAGGTCTATGTTATCTCATACCTATGCACTCTATGATAGTTTACAATTGAGTCTTATGTCTCTTTATCTAAGTCAGTTAGTAACTTTTCGATAAATAGACTTAGAATCATTAGATTAAATTTCTATATGGAATTTAACTTCGGTTCTTATTTAGCTAAGTAATCATTTGAGCCTCTGGAAACAGTAGTTTTCAAATTCTGACCTTTTAGACAGCAATTCTGTTGGCTTCTCTTTTACTGAAGAGTCAGTGAGCTTCATGCACTATCGGTGGATGATTCTCACTTTCGTAGTTTCGGAATCACTACTTCCTTTACTATTTAGGGTGGATTTTTGGTTAAGAGTCAGGCTCCTAATAAATATCCGGAACCTATTGTTATTAAGGTCCTTTCGTCTTCGTACGGGCATAGGCCTTTACTCTGTCCGGTTAGAGTTTATGTATTTATAAACAGATATCTGTTTATTACTATGGACGTAAGCTTCTTCTGTCTTTGATGCCGAATAGAAGGACGTTACGCTCCATTCTATTGCTAATGGATTCAATTAACTATCGGTACTGCTTATGGTATATCATTGACTCAGCAGTTGTGCTTGAGATTTCGACTCATGAAGTAAGAGTTCTTTCTACATCTTGGGCTTACATTAATAGTGTCGCTATTATAGATTTTTGAAGGCTGCTCATTGCGCTCAGCGCCACATTCATGAATTTTTTATCTCAGAAATATCGAGTCCATTTCTGGAGGCCTCTTTTGTTAGGTCTATTATCTACTGCTCAGAATGTCATTCACTTAACAGTTGCTACTATAGCTAGGTAGGCGGTCTGTTTCGGCAGTGACTCCGTTCTGCTGCCCTCTTCGCTCTGGGCTATTTGACCAGGGCAAGAAAAAGGGGGGGGGGGGGGAGGGTGTTCCCTTGGGTCACCTGTTTTACTATTAAAACAAGGGGATACCTCCTCCGGAGTTAGTAATTCTGAGCTGTTACTGGGATGGTTTTTTAGTGAGAAGTTTATGTTTTAAAAATTCATTCAGGTCTTAGTTTTTAAAGTATAGCTTTTGAATATAGCACGTGTCAAACGGACGTTATTATACAATCCTCAGACACTTCTAAGGAGTATAAAGAGTCTCTATTCTCTAGACTTACTTTATTTATTGGCTTACTTTAAAAATTATTAGTATAAAGATTATACTAGATATTAATAGAGTACATGGATGTATGATGCTCAATTTTGCAAGGTGTTGTATCTTTCTAATTTAACATAAATAAGAAAGATACATGTAAGGCCTAATACTTCTTTTTCCCTAGAGGGGATGACTCTATTTTATATAATTGAGCTTATTGGATTTTCCTCTATGTCCTAGGCCCTCCAGCCTTTTTACTATTCAGCTATGTCTGGGTCATTGGTACAGTATAAAAATGTTAAAAAATTTATAGTAATTTATATATTTTTTATACTTACCAATGACCCAGACGGGGATGGCCCTCCCAGGAGTTGGGAACTCATACCTCCCCGCTGAGTACATAGCGCTTACCAGGCACTGGTTATAAGAATGATTAATGGCGCCAATTTCGGGACGTCCTTGACACTGCGCATGCGCAGTAGAGGTGAAGTATGGAGGGCCATTCAGGACATGTTTTCTTTGGTTTTAGATGCAAATTTTGGGGATTGGGGGGCAAAATTTGTGTTTGGCCCTATATTTTTAAGAGTTAGCACCAGCTATGTCTGGGTCATTGGTAAGTATAAAAAATATATAAATTACTATAAATTTTTTAACTTTCCAGAGTTTTTTGGAAACGCTTCAACGGAATGATTTCATTTTTGGTAAACTACTATAGAACTATGACTTACAGATCAAGTTTGAGTTTCATGCTGATTGCATTATTTTTGTGGGAGTTTGGCCCTTGGAAATATGGAAAAGCGCCAAAATATCAGTTTTCCGGACTTTTTTTGGAAACGCTTCAATGGAATGATTTCATTTTTAGTAACCTACTATAGAACGATGACTTACAGATCAAGTTTGAGTTTCATGCTGATTGCTTTATTCTTGTGTGAGTTATGGCCCTTGGAAATATGGAAAAGCACCAAAATATCAGTTTTCCAGACTTTTTTTGGAAACGCTTCAACGGAATGATTTCATTTTTGGTAACCTACTAAAGAACGATGACTTACAGATCAAGTTTCATTTGCACTCTGTCCATCCGTCAGTCAGTTTGTCAGTCATAGTTTAGTTTTCCGAACTTTTTTTTGAAATGCTTCAACCAAATGATTTCATTCTTGGTAACCTACTATAGAACAATGACTTACAGATCAAGTTTGAGTTTCCTGCTGATTGCCTTATTCTTGTGTGAGTTATGGCCCTTGGAAATATGGAAAAGCGCCAAAATATCAGTTTTCCAGACTTTTTTTTTGGAAATGCTTCATTGGAATGATTTCATTTTTGGTTACCTACTATAGAACGATGACTTACAGATCAAGTTTCATTTGCACTCTGTCCATCTGTCAGTCATAGTTTAGTTTTGAGGACATTTTTTGGAAATGCTTCAACTGAATGATTTCATTCTTGTTAACCTACTATAGAACGATGACTTACAGATCAAGTTTGAGTTTCATGCTGATTGCATTATTCTTGTGTGAGTTATGCCCTTGGAAATATGAAAAAGCTCCAAAATATCAGTTTTCCGGACTTTTTTTGGAAACGCTTCAACGGAATTCATGCTGATCACATCTAGGTTATAACATTTGTATAATTATTAATGCTCATTAGTCCGGTAGGGGACATTGTATTGCTTAAGCGATACATGCGCTCTTGTTTAGATATATGACCCAGACACTTGGCTTTTTCCACCACATCTCCACAGGATGTTACAGAAATCATAATACTGCATGTGTGATGAAACTGTACTATTCTATCAATGGATCAAATAGAAAAATGAATTGAATATTCAGAAAGAGCATCAAAAAGTTAAATATAAATATACCAAAGATATATACTATGAAAACAAATGTTAGCTCACAAGAGCAATGTGTTAACATATTAGAGCAAGTTGTGGGCAAGGCACTTGATCCAGATTGCTCATATGGGGGCACTGTATACTAAGGTGTACTCTATGTCGATAGAGCACTTGTCTTCAAACAATGCTAACCTTGCTTCTGTGGAGCTAGTACATTGGGGAGTCTAGCAGTTGCTCAGTGGTTCTCTCCGGGTACTCTGGCTTCCTCCACCTGTAAAACTGCCCAACACGTGTTGATCCTGGCTGTTAAAAGTGTCGCGAAATCCCAATAAATAAATTGGAGCAAGTTGAAACTGTTGACATTCTGGTGACGTCACTTTTGACTTGATTTATTTTGATGATGTGGTTTGTGATGGGGAAAAAAATCATCTTTGGGTGGTGTGGGGGCCAGGATTAGGTTGTTGTGTCAATTGAAGCGAAGTAGGACACCACATTTGTTCAGAAAACACAGATGATGATTAACCCTTTACCCAACATAATGACCAAAACCAGCCAGCACTATTCACAAAAATCATTCAATTTTCATTATTTTTTCATTCTTTGTCTCAAAAATATAGATTATGAACCCTCTTTGGAACAAGCTCATTGAACTCGTTCCAATGAGGTGTCATAAGCTATGTTTTTGAAGCAAAAAATGAAAAAAAATTGTTATTTAACTGGTTGAGTGCTAAACTACTTTTCAGTGGTCATTTGTAATGCACATATTTTTTCTTCAAAAATATCACACTGCTACAAAAGGAGCCTTAATTTAACAAGATGTTGCTCATAAATAATTGTTTTATTGCAATTTATTGAAGAGTGCCAGTTGGCACTCTCCAATAACTTGTAACAAAATAATTTTATTTTAATATTTTTCTTCAACTACTGAGCCAATAATAAATTAGTGCAAACAGTGTAAAGCCCTGATAGTGGCTTCTAGCACTCAACCAGTTTAGAATTGTGTTTGCAAGTGACTGTCTCACCCAGGACACACATATCTCAATACACAGGAAGTAGGAGAAAAAAAAAAATGCCCATTCTTTTTCTTAAATAAAATCAGCCTGTGGCTATTTTATTCATGAAGACGAATGAGCTAAACTTGATTTAATGATGTGAAAGGCCAGTAGCATTCTTTAAGGGCCAGCATCATTCAGGAGTTCCTTTTCTAAGGCTGACCAACAAATGAGACTCACTGGTGATATTTGGGAACAATTCAACATGCCTTTCAAGTGACTTGTCGAAAACCTGTCATTTTCAGGGATTTTAAGTTCTTGTAAATTAGGTTGCAAAATTCAAGTAAATCAAATTATAATCAAAGACTTCAGGAGCCTGAATGAATCTTGGTTTGAGCACTCACCAGTAGAATGTTGTTACGAACAATTTTTTTTTAACATCCAGTATTTTATCAGCTGAAGTATTGAGTCACGGCAAAGAAAATTTGCAAGATATCAAAATGTATATCCATTAATAGTTGTTGTGCATAAAAAAATGGCTGTTGTTTTGTTCATTATAGAAATATTTTCTGCTTCTTACAAGTGAATAATAAATGTTATGTAATGATTGACCGTTTTGATTTTTGACCCTTCAGAAAACTCTCCAAAAAGCTGAAAATAAGGCTTAACTTATTGCTCTCCATCCACCACCATCCTTGTGCTGGTCCAACTTGAACCATATAATGAAAAAACAATGAAATATAGGTATTTTTTATAAAAAAAGAAAAAAAAAAGAACAAAGCTCTCATCATTGGAAAGGATGGCTCACAGGCAAAGTACAAAAACTTGTTTGGAAATCCTTTTTTCTTGAACTGTTGAATATATTTTTCAAATGTGGTGATGAGAGATTGGAGAAGATAGGAGGGTGTATTCAGAGAATATGTGAATCTGACTTACCATTTTTGAACATATTGTCCAAATCCAACCAGTATAATGCACAAATAATATTCAAATTTGTTGATCTCTCACTTTGTTGTGTTTTTTGAAATCCATACCACTTGCCTTTTCATTAGAACAAGCTCATTGTGCTTGTTCTAATGAGGAGTCACAGGTAATGTTTAATTGTCAAAAAAAGGAATTTTTCAGAAGAAGCTAGCATATTTGCCTTCATGTGTTAGGAAAAGGGATTCTAAAGGGTGTGCCACTTGAACTGTTAAAATATCATTTCTCATAAATTTTCAAGTTCAAGAGTATTATTTTATTCATTTATATGGGAAATTTACAAGATTGAAATAAATTTTGTTGAAATCAAGACCATGGAGGTGATACATGTTGGGACTGTCCTTGACAAGAAAATAAATATTATATTTTCCACAATCATATTTTCTCCCAAATAATGTTGTTAATTTGAAACGAATATCAGATTGCCAAATACAATGGAGTCCATGTAATTTGATATCTCTCAATTGAATAACCCTGTTAACTGAATTTAACTTCCAAACACAAAACCATATTCAATTGAACCCTGTTAATTGAATAGCTACTTGGCCAGAGAAAATTATTCAGTTAACATGGGTATTCAATTAACAGAGGTTTCATTATTTTCCTGCATTCTAGAGATAAATTGAGCATTCTATTATATCTTGTTTGACAGAGCTCGAGGAGCTCTGTCAAACAAGATATAATAGATTAAATGCCTATCTTGTATGTGCTGAGGCCAAAAAGGTCTAAAAAACAAGGTGACTCCCCTTGAGAGCCATTGGAAGTGAAACAGTGCTTGTTTACTGTGGTAAACAAGCTCTGTTTTACTGGTAAAATAGGACCCATTCACCAATGCTTGGGGTGGAAGTCCTCTAGAATGGGCAACATGGGTTTAAACAACTGACTATAAACTTGGCTTTTATCTCCATTGTGTGGTCATGGTTAGCAATTGTGCAGAAATATGGAACCTTGAACACCAATAAATAAATAAACAAGGGGACTTTGGTGATTGTCAAGATAATTTCTCGACATATTGCAAGATTTTGTATTCAATTAACAGGAGTATATTATATAACCCATATGCAATTAACAGGTCAAGTTTGTTCTGAAGGTATGGAAAATGGTTTTGTGTTTGGAAGTTCAATTCAACTAACAGGGTTATTCAATTAAGAGATATTTAGTTAAGTGGGCTCCTCCGTACCAAACTTTCAGTAGAAATTTGATTGGTTAATTGTATGTGGATTATAGAGTAAAGTCCTGTTAATTGAATAAAAAAATTATGTAATGTGATGAGAAATTACCCTGCTTGTCATTGAATTTGTTATAGACCCATTCTATCTCACTACATCCAATACAGGCAGTATCTTTTATATCATGTTTCACAGAGCAAAAGCAGTTCTATGAGACTTGGCATAATATCAGAAACCAATTCAATAATACTGGCATAGACATGTTGCCTAGCAAATGCTAGTGAACCGACCTAGAAATGGTCTTTATGATGGAGCACAACATACTCTTGTGTAAGGAAATCCAAAGTCTGGTGGCAAAACTAATTAAGACAGAACTTGAGGATCTGTTCTTAGAGAAATGCATTAGAAATATAATATTACCCTCACCATGTGAAGTGTATGACAGGCAAGTGCATTTTTTACTTGCCAGCCGTAACAATACATAAGCAAGACAAAGAGAAATTCTGAGATACACCTTCGAGAACATCTGATCAATATTCGACATTCACGGCAAATACAAGTAGCATCATATTTTAACGATGATGACCATTTTTTTTCACCAATCTACATTTTTGGATCATTCAAGTTCCTCGTTCAGAACCAGACCGTAAGTGCTCTGAAGTTTTGATTTGATTTTCAAGATTGAGTTCATCACGATACCAGTCCCAGTGCATATTTGGAGCATGAAAATTAAACAAATGTCATTTGCCCTCCAGAATCTTTTATTAGAGCCCTGATGGTGCTTAGAACAGAAATACACTTCAGAATGAGAATGACTAAAAACAGATCATTGTTAATACCAGGCTGTATGATAATGTATAACAAAAAATACAATATAATGCATGAATAATAACTTAAATATTTGATTGTACTAAAAATTACAGTCGACAATACAATGAGGTAATAATTTGAGATTGAGCTCCGCTCATGAGTATTCAAATATTTCTCAAAGAGATTTATTTCCCTTGAATTCTACGAAAAGATCTCAAACATCTTCCCTGTCATGTAAATTATCACTGTTTCAACAAAAAAAACCCAATTTTTCCTGACCTCAAATTAGTACAATGTACTCTGGTGTCAAGACATAACATTTTTCAGCAAGAAAAATTCTACCAGTACCACAATAAGTAATTTAATTAGTTGTAAGTTGTTTGACAGAGATCATTGAACTCTGTCAATTAAGGTACAACTAATTAAATAACAATAAGTAATTTAATTAGTTGTACCTTGTTTGACAGAGCTCATTGAGCTCTCAAATAAGGTATAACTGCGTGAATTATCTGTTTGTCATGGCCATAACAGTGTCTTATTCTTGTCTCCAACCGGAGAGCTAGGAATAGAGATATCTGTAGTGTTAATATTTACTTTACACATAAACCTTTACTGACTATTATATCTTGTATGTAGCGCCAACGGAACTTTGTCAGATGAGATATATTAACCGTTTGTATTTTTAATACTTTTGAGGCTGTTGGGTAGAATATTGCCTCCAGCATGTAGGATGCAAACTCACTAATATTATTGGAAGTTGGAGAGTCTTGACAGGTGCTCAGCACTAGTCAGTGGTTCTCTCCAGGTTCTTTAAAAAAAACTGCCTGACATGATGATATGAAACTGGCTGTTGAAAGTGTTGTTAAACTCCAATAAACAAACAACTGGAATTTCAAGGCTGTTTTCAATTTCACTTCAGCTGAAACAGTTCATTATTGATAAATCTGTTCAAGGGCATCTTCCGGAATAATGACAGGTGCAAGCCTGAAAATAAGCAGACTGTCATCTTCAAAATGAGGTCCCCAGAGGGTGAATTTTGGCAAAATTTGCCCTCTGTGAACCTCAGTCTGAATCAAGGTCTCAAGCCAAAACACAAAGATGTACCTAGCGGATAAATTGGCCCACTGTATGGGATAGCTTCAGCAAATTCACCCTCTGGGAACCTCGTTTTGCAAATGACAGGTTGCTTATAATCAGGCTTGGGTCACAGGTGTATATGTTGAAGTAAAATTATGGAATTCATTAAATTATGAGGATGTGTAGTGATTTCGTGAAATACTTATTCACCTTGGGATTTCATGAAATTACTAAAAATCTAATTGATGATCATTAAAGTCCTTTAAATTTTTTATTTTGAACAAAACTTACAAAATACAGTGTGCAGATATAATATGTGATATCGGCCTAATTTACAGTTACTTGTTCCTGAAAAAAAGATCAGAAAAGTTATTTGTTTTTGCAGGTCAGGTTATTGTGACGCCTTGAGTTGCAGAACACCTTGGTCTTGAAACACTTAAAACACTACACTTGCTTGTGTTACAACTACCTTGCAATTGCATTTTGCAAATTACTGTCCACCTGTATTAGATTTTTCAATTACTGCTGCGTGGAATGACACAGTTGTCTCTTTATTAACAACTTTCTCTGTTAGTACTCACTGTGGACAGAGATCAGACTTATATAGAGATAATTCAAAACACCAGACTTCACGGCAATTCTATACATACACAGAACATCATGATGTATGAATGCGTTTGTCAATACGGCATCAGTGCCAGTGTGGAAAGTCAGAATGAGAGGTGCAGCCTCAAGTTCTATTCTTCTGTAATGTCATGAGTGAGGCATTGATGAACACATTCACACATCATGGCATTCTGTATTTATTACATGCCTCTAATGACATAAAATCCATTAATTTAAAAATTCAAACATCACACACAGAAAATTTTAAAACTCTTTGTTATTTTTCCAATTGACATTTGGTTTATCGGCTGTCACCGCAGCTTCCGAATTGATCTCGATCAGAATGTGACATTTCGATTGGCCAATTACAAAAATGGGTGGAGTTTAGTTCTTTTTGATGGATCCATGGCATCAGGTGAAAAATAGTTCTTCAATGGAAATCCGTATGGAACACGTGTTCCATATGGATTTGTAAATATGGAGCTGGAGGAAAAGTGATAGGCATGTAATAAATGTCAGAAGCTATGTCTCTGTCCCTTTCATGAAACCTCTAATTTCATAATCTTATTGCAACATATGCACAAGTTAATCATTCATTTAAAATTATGTAGTACAGTGGAACCCTGTTAATTGAATAGCCACTTTGCCAATGAAAAGTATTCTATTAACAGGACTATTCAATTAACAGGGATGTGTCACTTTCTTGTATTCTAGACATAAACTTAGCATTTATTCTATCATATCTTGATTAATAGAGCTCATGAGCTCTGTCAAACAAGATATAATAGATTGAATGTCTATCAGATGTACTGAGGCCAAATAGGTCGATAAACAAAGGAAAACTTGGGAGAGTCAGGGTAATTTCTCAACAGATTACAAGACTTTTTTATTCAATTAAAAGGAGTTTACACTATAACTTATATTCAATTATCAGGTCAAATTTGTTCTGGAGGTATGGTAAATGGTTTTGTTGGGAAATTATATTCAATTAAAAGGGTTATTCAGTTAAGAGATATTCAATTAAGTGGGCTCCACTGAAAATATAGGAGCTGCTTATCCAGTCAACTGTGACCTGTAAAATAGAACAACTTTAAGTCAACTTTCCAGATTTACTTTTGGAAAGTAAAATCATGATATATAAACAATATGACTGATGGGAAGTTGAAACTGTAAAATAATTGTGTCTTTGAGATGTACAGAGCTAGAGAGTATAAATGATACAAAAATAAACATTTGTTTCTGAAAAGTAAATGAACCCTTTCATCGACACATCCCTGTCTGCAAGGACAACAGATGAATACTTTTTTCAAAAGCAGACATCCATTTTGGCTAATTTCATTCTTCTAATGAATTGGAACAACATTTTGCATGAGGGATATTCTTAATACAGGATGCATATGTTGACATAAAGATGCTGAATTAAGTTTTTTCATCAAATAAAAGGACATTTAGCCAAGTTATTATTTGGTAGACTATTTTATTTCTATGAATTTGGCCTGTTAGACCATTTTCAAGTAAATTCATAGAAAATAAAAATTTAGCAATTTTGCTCACCATTTGGCTCAAAGGGGGCACGGTGGCTGAGTTGGTAGAGGTGCAGGCTGCAAGCCGAGAGGTCCTCGGTTCGAATCCCACCTGCGGCAACCGCGTTGTGTCCTTGGGCAAGACACTTCACCCCGATTGCCTACATGGGGGGCACGATGCCACTGTGTACTGAGGTGTACTGCACGTCGATGGTGCGCATGTCTTCAACCAATCTAACCCTGCCTGTGCTGCGGTGCAGAGTTCAGAGTTACGATGTTGGGGAGCTGACAGCTGCTCGTCGTTGCTCGGTGGTTCTCTCCGGGTACTCCGGCTTCCTCCACCCGTAAAACTGTCACAGTCACGATTAGCCATTGTGCATAAGTATGTGACCTTAAACACCAATAAATAATAAATATATTTGGCTCAAATCATCTAACAGATGATCTTTCTCATCTTTGTATTAATGACGAGCAAATCACATGTTCTAAATTTTATTACAGAGTTTATTGTTTCATGGATGAAAAAATTCATGGACCTTTTCAAGCACCTTTCAAGACTTTTCCCTGCACTGGTCAATCATCCTGAGAATGATCTTTACCTGCAGTGTAAACATTGTTGTTTAATCCTTAAGGGTCTAATTTCCAATTCTGATAACTTTTTAATGCAAAGGAACAGGTGCCCCAACATGCATTTTGGGGGTAAACTCAAAACTTGTTTTCTAAGTATCTTGTCAGTTGTTTCTAGGCAAGTCTTGGCTGCCTCTGTTGGCAGCCAAGACTTTACTAGAAACAACTGCAAACCCACAGGAGGTAGACTTTCAAAGTATAGCAGAAATGTATAAAAATCTCCAGGCTCTTAAGGGTTAAGATAAAAGTTTCTGTTTATTTATCCTGCAACACATTTGTGTATACAAATCGATTGTTGTACATTGATTATAATACATTAGTCATACAAGAAAAGTACTTCAGTTTTCAAGAGGCAACTGGAATTTAAGGATCCTAATAGAATTTCAAGCACTTTTCAAATTGAAGGTTTTCGAAGACCACAATGAACCCTGTAGCACAACTGTTTTCAAGTTGAGGCTGAAGCATGTCCCATTTATTTGTTTTAGGTAACAGGTAAACAAACATTCCACACAGTTCTTCACTTCCGAAAAAGGAAGTGCGGTGGCTCACTGGTTTTTTAAATATTTACTATTTAATTTCAAACCAAAAGGTCCACAGTTCAGTCCCCTCCTGGGCTAACTGCATTGTGTTCTTGGGCAAGACACTTAATCCCAATTGCCTACATGGGCTCACTGTGGTGCTGTGTACTAAGGCATACTGCATGTTGATGGTGCATTTGTCTTCAACCAATGCTAACACTGCTTGGGCGGAGTTAGTACGTTAGAGACTTTGACAGTTGCTCACCACTGCTCAGTTGTTCTCTCTCGGTACTCCAGCTTTCTCCACCCATAAAACTGGTGACCTGGGCTGTCGTAAGTGTCATAAAAACGCCAATAAAAATATACAAAATTCTGAAACAGCAGATTCAGTTTTCATTTCTTTGACAATTCAACAGTGGAAGTTTACAGTTAAAAGTCCAATATTTTTCATGTGATCTATTGTATACCAACAAATATAGAAACAAAGGTGTCATGGATTCATATTTATTATTATTATTTATTAGTATTTAAGTTCATTTTCAATATCTATTGCTGTATCTTGACCACAACACAAAATTAAAGTCAAGTTTAGCCAATTGTTTTTCCTATTTTGCCAACTTTTGCAGACTTCCACCATTGGCCCTGGTTACCAGGTTCTATTTTAACATTAACTGGTTAAGTGCTAAAAGCCACTATCATGGCTCTATTGAAAAGTGCTGAAAGCAAATATAGCGGCTTTACACTTACACAACAGCTTATTGATTGCTCAGCATTAAAAAAAAATGTTTATATAAAATTGTTTTGTTACCACTTATCGGAGAGTGGCAAAAGGCACTCTCCAATAAATGACAATAAAACAATTATTTATGAAGAACATCATGCTAAACTAATCCTCAGTGCTGGTTGTGTGGTATCTTTGAGAACAAAAATACTCATGTCACAAATCACCTTTAATCCTTTACCTGACATGAAAAGCAGACAACACTTGCAAACAAAATTCTTGAATAACGAATTTTTTTCATTTTTTGTCCCAAAACATAGGTTATGACTCCTCATTGGAACGAACTCAATGAGCTCATTCCAAAGAGGGGTCATAGCCTATGTTTTTGAGAGAAAAAATGAAAATATAATGAAAATTAATTGGCAATTTTTTAGAATAGCGCTGGCCGGTTTTGACCGTTACATTAGATAAAGGGTTAAAAAATACTGTAGCACTCTACCAGTTAAACAAGCATTGCTCTGCAAATTGGAGTGTCATTGACTGCTGCCAGTTTAAGAATGGGTAAAAAAGATAAGGGATTTTGACCAACACTGCACAATCATAACGACTGGGTACAACACTGAAAACAATTTTCTCCACTATTCCGGGTTTGATTTATTCTACTTTTTTCTTCCATGATATAGTATTTCACCACTATTTCGCATGCTATTTGTTGAGCAATGGGTTGCAATCTGGACAGAATTCTCCATCTTCTTATTTTCCTTTTGCATTGTAACTTAAGCACGAGTTGTTGGGTTTTGATGTCGATGTCCTGTGGTATGGTGAGAGACAAGTATTGGAGAAAGGATATCCATATATTGCAGGTTTCATCCACGCATACTCAAATGAGTTATAGCCCTTGTTAGACTTAGAAAACGGTCCAATTTGCATTAAACCTCAAGCATCAGTTGTCAGATTTTGATGTTGTTTGATATGCAGAGACACCCGTATAGGAGAAAAGAATATCTACATATTGCGCATAGAGATGGGATTTTGAGTTTGGTATCTGAATTGACTGAGATTTGCTGACAGTACCAAAGAGGAATTCACATCATGAAAAACAGAATAAGTTGTTGTAGTATCATTCTACCACAACGCCATAAATAACACTGCCAATGAGCTCAACAGTGGCATTATTTTATGACCACAAATCATATATATTGTAATTTTGTGACCTGTTTTAAATGCACCTTAATGTTTAAAGACCTATTTCGGGCTTTTGTGATCTCAGAGAATGTGCTCTGACCATGCCATATCTTTAGGAGGTCCTGCTTACAATAGACCAAATATCAGGGCAGTGATTTCTAGTCAGGTCTTGGCAGCCTGAACAGCCAGCCAAGACCTGACTAGAAATCACTGCTAAGCAATTGGACATGTACAAGTTGTAGTCAAGAGGGAATTCAGGACAGTTGGCCCGTCCACTGAGGTTTAACAAAACTGAAAAGAAAATCAGTCACTTCTTTCATGAAAATGAACCTTTCAGCTGTTATCAAGCCTCAACACTTACAAATAGTGAATGTTGGAAAAATTGAAAATTCAGACAGTTTCGGTATTCAACGATTGGTTTGGTGCAGTATCGATTCAGTTTTTTTAAGTATATTGCTCATCTCCAATTGAGGACTTTTTCCATGCATACTAACCAGTATTATGTCCTTTAATTGTTAGACTTTCAAAACTGCCCCTATGAACATTTTGCATTATAACTCGAGCATTGGTTATCTCATTTTTATGTCCTTTGGTATGGTGATAGACCAATGTGGGGGAAAGGATATCCACATATTTTGGGTTTCACCCACTCCTACTTACCACAATTGTGTGTTTGTTAAGTCTTAGAAAACATCCTTCTTAAAGTTTTGCATTATTTTTTGTCCACAAGAATAATTTTTATCAAATGGCAGTAGAAAATTGAATAATTTGTACATCACCCATATTCACTGGGTATGCAGGGTGAGTTTAACCAAGTTAGTCTGTATGTGTGTTTGTTTGTTTGTTAAAAATGACAGACATCCATTCCAACTTGTGTTTTTTTTAGATACTATCTCATATATTCTTCATTGAAATTAGTTACCTGTGTGAAATGCCCCCCTCTTCAATGAGTAGCATATGTTATCAGTAGTATTGCAGTAGAGGGCATATGTAATGCTCTGTGTTTGGTGTTTTTTCTTGCTTTTACTCAGTTTATTTATTCAATGTTGACTCAGTGTAATGCTTGAAATTTTACTCCAGCTGTTAAACAAAGACAATAATTAAACTATATATATTAAACAAGAAAAAATTGTTAACCTTCACTCAGATGATTTGAAGATGACACTGGTAAAAAGTAACAAAAAAAATTCCTGACACCTAAAAATGTTCATTTTTAAATCTCAAAACATAGCTTATGATGATTTCATTCCAAAGAGACATCATCAGTAATGTTTTGGAATAAAAAAAATAAAAGAACAATTTTTATGGTAAACCCTTATATAAAGTGCAGTCCATATTTGGTCAATTTGTCAGGAAAATGGTTAAAAGAGATAATGAATGGTATTACTAATTTAATGTTAAAATTTCTGTAAATACTTGCATCCTGTAAATATGATAGAAATGTCAGATATATTTATAAAATAAAATACAGTAAAAAAGTATGAGCTGACATTTGATTTGAAAAAGATAGAAAGACATGAAACTTGTCTTAAAAAATACATGTATTTCAAGTGAATAATGTGGTGATGAAACTCATTCCAAAGAGGAGTCATAACCAATGTTTTTTGCAACAAAAAACGAAAAAAATAATGAAAATTAATTAGCGATTTTTGTGAATAGCGCTGGCCGTTTTTGGCCGTTTCATTGGGTAAAGGCTTAAGGGTATATGTAAATAGTGAAAAATGATCTCAACAATGGTCCAATAGGTCCTTGAAAATGGTTTAAAAGGGTCCTTAAAAGTCCTAGAACTAACCTCATCTTTGAGACAATGAGCCCTGTTCGGGCTGTAAAAGACATGAATAAGTTACATAATCACGCAAAAGTCCTCAGAGGTTACACATGAGTCATTTTTTCATAGGCTGTACCATCATAAGCTTTTTGAGTTTTGATGCAAGAAACTAGAATTATCATTATAATAAAAAGAGATTTGACATTTTCTCCATAAGATTTAGCAACTGGTATTCTGGCACACAACAATAGGAGGTTTCCAATGATTTATTTTATGCTACCCTATAAGGTAGTGGAAGGTGTCTAACAAATATTCTTTGATTTATGTTGTTACAATATGAGAGAATATTTCTCTGAAAGTGACACATATTATGCAATGAATTTATATCGATACACTGCATGTTTTCAACATTTGGGGGTTTTATTGCAATTAAAATATTGCATCTCATATTATAAAAAGAATACCTATAGTTGAGTTAGTACAGTGGCATCCCCACTTAATTGGATAATTTTTAATTGAATAAATCTGTTAATTGAATATAATTTCCAAACACAAAGCCATTTACCATACTTTCAGTGCAAATTTGACCTGTTAATAGCATGTTGATTAGAGAGTAGACCCTTGTTAATTGAATAAAAAGTCTTGTAAATATGTCGAGAAAATAACCTCACAATCCCCAAATTCCACTTAGTAAAAGAACTATTTTGCCCCAGTACATCAAATATAAGCATTTATTTTACTATATCTTGTTTTACTGAGCTCTGTCAAACAAGATATAATAGAATACATGCTCAGAATATCTCTGGAATACGAGAAAGTGACCTTGTTAATCGATTACCGTAGTCATATTATTGATTAATTCTTGCTGGCAAAGCGGATTTTCAATTAACCCTTCACCTTACATGAAAGGCAGACAACACTTGCAAATAAAATTCTTGAATAACTAAATTTTTTCATTTTTTGCGTCAAAAACATTAGCTTATGACCCCTCATTGGAATGAGCTCAATGAGCTTGTTCCAATGAGGGGTCATAAGCTATGTTTTTGAGACAAAAAAATGAAAATTGAATGGTGATTTTTGTGTACTGTGCTGGTTGGTTTTGGACGTTATGTTCGGTAAAGGGTTAACACAGTTCCACTATTCCAAAATTATATCATTCATGACAGCAAGGTAATCCATGTTTTCAGCTGCAGCTTTTAGTCACTCATTAAAACATGTATTTCCTTTCAGTTATTCATGAGATAATGCAGGCGCCTGCTCAAAAACAGCAGGTGCACTCTATATATTGTCTGTAGTTTTCTGTCATTACAGTTTTAAAAAAAATAGTAACATACCAATTTGTACCCAACTTCAAATTACGTTAATTTTAATTTGAACAGATGAGGAAGATTTTTTTTTTAACTTTGGAAAGCTATGTTCTCAGAATATGAAAAAATGAAAGAGTTAGTATTTAAAAGAAACAGTCAAAAATTCACAATTGAACAGAATCCGTACTTTGTCTAAACCATGAATGAAATAAAAATAATTTAGCACCAATAATAATAATATCATAAATTGTATAAAATTAGCCAGTATATACATACATAACATTATTGACATAACATAATGAAATTACATAAACATATCAACTTCACTTATTCATTCATTCATTCCCAAACTATGAACCTAAATGCAAACTCAACGAAAAAGCTTCCAGGGCTTATATTTCATCTAAATTTGGGAGAATCCATTTGGATTCTTGCAAAAATGGTTGCAAGAATCCATACCTGCTATGAGTGTTCCAGGATCCCATGAGACCATCCTGATTGAACCCTCGCTGTATACCGATAATACATCTTAACCCTTTACCCAACACAGCTTTTTAATTTTTAAACATAAGCTGCATTTGAGATTTTCTTAAAAAATAAACAATATTTACCAATAAAACCTTACAAATATGTTTGTCATTGGAACCAGCTCACTGGGCCGGTTCCAGTGACAGCCATATTTGTACAATTTTATTGACAAAGTCTCAAGATATTTCAGGTCATGTTAGCCTTGTATTGGTTTGGATTCTCGCTGGTTTTGTTCCGCAAATCTTTGCATGAATCGATTCTCAGATTCTCGTAGAAATATAAGCCCTGGCTTCCCATTATTCATCAGTTTTTGGCAAATTAAATGTTTAATAAAATAATAACACAAAACATTTTTCTGTTGACAATTAATTGGGACGAGTGAAAAAGATTTAACCTCTTACTTCTCACTTGGATATATTTACCACAAATCTGTCACATTCAACCAACAATTACTGAATACAGGGGAACCCTGTTAATTGAATGGTGAGTAAAGAAATATTCAATTAACCAGAAATTGGTCATTTTCAGATGATAAAGTCAGTATTTATTGCATCACAACTTGGTTGACAGACCTCACACACAACTTGGTTGACAGACAAGCTCTGTCACACAAGATATAATATTTATTCATTTATTTGGGTTTAATGACACTTGACAGCCTGGGTCAGCTCATGTCGGGTAGTTTTATGGGTGGAGGAAGCCGGAGTACTGAGAGAGAACTACTGAGCAATTGCGAGCAACTGTCAGACTCCTCAACATACTAACTCCACACAAGCAGGGTTATCATTGGTGTGTCTTGCTTAAGGATTAAGGACACAACACAGTTGCCACTGGCAGGGATCGAACCATGAACCTTTTGCTTTGAAGTTCAATCCTGTAACCACTGAGCCACTGGACTCCCTACAAGATATAATAGATTAACTCTTTGCATGCTGCCTGCAGATATTCCCACCAGGACAACAATGCATTTGTCATCAAAAAATGGGTAATCCTTTCTCTGCTGAACAAAATTTATTCAAGTGAAAATTAAGCTGTTTCCTGAATGATTCCTGAGCTCCATTTGTTTTCATATTTCATCAAATTTAGTCATAGCTGGTTTTGAAAAAGTTGTGAAGCTGGGGTGGTTCAAAACTTTTTTGTGTAGTTAAGAAATCAATGAAAAAAATCAAGGCTGAAGAGGAGATAATTCCGCTAAAAGTTATCACAACTTAAAAATTTGAGAAGATGCACGTCTGCTTCGCAACAATCATGTATGAGAAGTTTGATCAAAATCAGCTCATAAACCTAGGAGCAATACACACAAGAACAAAAGGGGATGGATGGGATTGGGCTGGTTGGGTGGGATGGGAGTAGTCAAATGAGACCACTGACATAATTCTCCAAGAAAATGATGTTCCCTAAAGAAAGATAATAAATATCTCATTGGGACTTGTGACTGCGTATCTCTGTAACTTCATATTAAAGTGACATTGGCCCAATTTAGGGACTTTATACCCCACAAAGTGAATTCGGCCCAACTGATGTCAGCCCCACCCAATGTGATTCTTGGGCAAACACTAAGGGAATTTCAAGGCTCTTGGTGCATTTCAAGGACTTTCAGTGTCACAATTTTTAGTTGGCCAAATTTGGAGGTATTGGCCCTGCAGGTGCAACCGTGGTTGCTTCACCAGGTGCAATGCCCTCAAATTCAGCCAATTTCAATGTCTCCAAACTTAAGCAAGCCCGATCACTAGAGGATACACGCTGCGGTTTTTCTCAATACCGTTTGCCACAATTCTGCAAATCCATTGATCATGTGACCTGCCCAGTATGGCATTGCGCAATAAGTGAAAGTTTGCTGTGAGCCATTTTTTCTGTCATGTGACATAATTCCAAATGCTGATTGGTCTCTAGAAATTGTTCCATTCGACTATGTTTGCCAAAATGAGCACATGAGCGATTTTTTCACAGCAATAATAAAATCGGGCAAAAATATCAAACATGCTTGATAGGTGTGACTGACCGTGTGAACAGGATCACTGAGTTCTGTTGCAGTTGCCAAATTGGGCAGACGAGTGAAATTTAGAAGCGATTTCAAAATTGACACGATCCAGTGAAAAATAATAGCTCATGTGCAATTTGCTTTAGACAATCTGAAAGTGCATCTATTGAAATGAAGTAGTATCCAATTAATTGTGGAACACATGCTTCAAATACATGGGCTATGCTTAAATGGCCCCCTGTAACAAAACACAAAAAAAAATATTAAAACATATATTCTACAATCATCATACTTCTGTTCCGGAATTTAATTTTTTCCGTTTCTCATTTTTAATATTGGTGTCTTTTATTCTGACTTCTAAATTTTTCTTGTTCTGTCTGTTGTCAAGTTTTGTCATTTGATTGCACTCACTAAAATTGTTTGCACTACAACTAGAAATACGCACTCTAGTTATAACATTAGTTTCAAGGTTATTGCACACTACAGAATCCTTCCTCTTAGCTTTGTGTTTTCTTTTATACAGTAATACTCCAAAGGTAATGCACAGTAATAAAGTTACTACTACAAACAATGGAACAATCACTTCAACTGTAGGGAATGTATTTGAAGTTACATTTTCAAATGAGCTCATTATGAGATTCAACTGTTTCATATTTGTGCCATTTTTCTCTGAGGACAAATCTACATGGTCATCCCCTTGTGAGTATTCTCTTATCTCTCGTTTACTTATAGTGGAAATTGCTGAACGACGAAATCTGTGGAATGAATCTGAAGATCGGATGACATATATGACTTGAATATACCACTGATGACCAGGATCAACCTGAAATTGCAAAAAAAAAAAAAATTATTTTTCTTAAATTTGAGGGCATGATTCAGACTCATTACAGTTTTTGTAGAATCAAAACAAGTCTGGTGCGAGAAAGTCTTCAAAATAAATGTTATCTTTCATTACTAGTTGCTTCTTATCAAAATTTAAATAATTGAATAAATATACAGAACCGCACATGCTTTTGAATGGGTTAAGAATTATCGCACCCGATTGCTTTTGCCCAGGATATCACAAGAGCCAAAGACTTGTGTGGTATCCTGGGCCAAAGCAATCAAGTAGGATAATTCTTAACCCATTCAAACGTATGTGCAGTTCTGCATTTATCACACACATCCCATGTAACAAACAGTCCACACAAAAATTTAACTAAAAGCACTTTTCAACTGGACAATTTCTGTGTTTCCTTTGTTATCACTGTTAGGTGGTGGGGTACCAACACTAATTTGCTTTTTAATTTTTACGGCATTCAATTGGTCAAGACCAATTGTCACCGATAAGCATAGAAAGGATGAAAATTCCTCAGGAAGGACAGAGGCATGTCAAAAACAAACATACAGAAAATTGCTTTGTTTGCCAAGTTAAACCCTCTGCTAATAGTATTTTCATGAAATATCAAACCCTTTTCAAACAGAGAAAATTTGTCTCTCCCTTCATTTCACCTTAAATGAAAGTGTCAATGACACTGTAGCTTACCTTAACTTTGTACCCCATTTATGAGATTAATGTCATAATTACCTAACTTATGTTGCATTTCAGACAATTGTGTCATAATTATCAACTATTTCTGGAACAAGAAAGTATTTAAAAAATAAAGGCAGATTTATGGCAGTCCATAAATTCTTTTATAGGGGGCACACTTTTTTGTTGCTAACTTAGATTGGGTCACTTTGATCCAGTGTATAAATCACAGGCAGACACATCTGGAGATCATATTACTTCAATAAAGTTCACTCAGTTCAGCATCTAATTCTAATAAAGTCATCATCTCAAGGAACTCTCATATTGGTGATGTCTAAATGGCACCTCACACTTTCAAGAAATAGGCTATAATCTCTGTCTTTAGGTTTCAATCCCACAATTCCTTCTATTCTTTTCTATTAGTGGAATGACCATTTCTTTGTTCAACTTTTCTGAAGTCTTTTCAAGTATGGAACTGTGGAACTAACAAGTGAATTTTCAAACTGAACTGTGGAAGTAACCAGTGAATTTTCAAACTGAACTGTGGTAGTAACTAGTGAATTTTTGTTTTGTGAAGCTATTCTCTTCCTTTTGGATTTAGTAAGTTGTATTGTTCCTTTTTTCTTATTATTTGAATTGCACAGTGAAAACCTTGGTGCTTGGTCACAGTTTTATCCGCCGGTTCTGGAATCACATGGATGCCCGCTTTTCACAGTACCAATCGACTTTTGGGATTGCCGACTGTGACATTCGTTATTTGGGTATAGGTGGCCTTACAATATATTGGGCATATGAACGTGGTTTACTGGTCATCAAGCTCTTTCAGCCAAAGGTGGTGGTGATTCAGTTAAGTGGTAACAATCTTTCCTCTGCTGATGACCCAGCAGACACAGCCTTACAGGTGGTCCAGTTTGCTTTGCTGCTCCACCATTCCTACGGCGGCAAATCCATTGCGGTGTGTTCCGAATTCTGGTGACACGACCTGTTATACCAGTCCAAATTAGGG
The DNA here is from genome assembly GCA_031216915.1 of Pictodentalium vernedei. Taxonomy (NCBI): domain Eukaryota; kingdom Metazoa; phylum Mollusca; class Scaphopoda; order Dentaliida; family Dentaliidae; genus Pictodentalium; species Pictodentalium vernedei. The sequence goes on along the minus strand of CM062297.1, from coordinate 476,327,461 downwards.
GAATTCAATGCTTGACTTGAAAATCTGTGCATCCGTCCTGTCTATTTGTTGTTTTGGAAACATCGTTGTTTCAATCAGTCTCCGGCTCCTCTGTTCGCACGGGATGGGGTGCACCTGTCAGCAAAAGTGATGGTTCGTTTTTATTACAGTGTGCAGGCTGCTGTGTGACATGTACACCGGAAGTTACACTTGCTTTCTCCCTTGTGTACAATCAACAAGCCAGGGTATTCTGGGTGAAGATGTTCGGCTCACTGAGGGATGGAAGATATCCCTGGCATAAGTAGTTGGACAAGCATCTGTGTGCCAATTAGCTCAGCTAGGGGGGCCACGTTTGGTAAGCACATAAGAACCAATCACTGTTTAGCATTTCATGGCGGTTCAGCCAGTCATTGTGGCCACTGTAGATTGAAGTTTTGGCCATGTTTCACTTATGCCCAGTTTATGGGCCATCAAATCCTGGTTTGTGGGAATGGCATACATGTGGGGCTTGTTGCTGAGTAGGTGACTCCTGTGTGATGGGCAGTTGCCCAGTTTACTTTAGTTACCAGTGGGCAGTTGCCCGTTTTTCCTTTGGTTCACAGTGGGCTGTAGCCCATTTCCTGCTTTTGAGCAGGCAGGAGGTATTTTCGTTGGGTTTGTCTTGTCACCCCTGTTTTGGGGCAGTTGCCTGATGCCCCCCTCCCTGGTTCACAGTGGGCATTGCCCGTTCTTTTTTCACTCTTTGCATCTGCATCCCCGGGATTGAGCTTATGCGCCTTCATGTTTGTTTCTGAGACTTTTTCATATCATTGCAGATGGCTCCCAGGAAAAGAATTCGTAAGTCCACTGCTCAGAGACAAAGTTTACGTCAAGCAGTGGCCTTATTGCAGGAGAATGCTACACAGAGAACTGAAGAATTTCCCAGCACACCGTCTATCATGGAGATGGTTTCTACAGTCAATCCTTTGCGGGGGAGGACACGTCACACCAGGTCGCACAGGATAACTTCTGGAGTCGGTCAATTTGGGGCAACTTGTCCACAGGAAAGTGAGATGCTTGCAGTTATGACTAGGACTCTGGCGCAGATGCAGACATCGATCAACTGGCTAACAGATTCCGTCAACTGCCTTCAACACCAACAGCAACAGTAATTACCGCAGACAGCCACTACTCCTTTTGATCCTTCGGATGCAGCAGGTACCTCTATGTTTACAGATGCAGAAGCTCCTTTGCCAGGTGGAAGAATTCTTGCAGGTCAGCAAACTTCTGGTCATCACAATCTCTTCTCCACTCACCCTATTGCTACTCCAGTGACGGTCTCAGATTCAGGGCTTTCCCAAGTAACAGACCCCTCTCTGCCTGTTTTTCACTCTCTGGCCACTCCTTTAGATGCTTTTATTCCTGTATCTGTCAAAGAAAAAATTTGGACTGATTCCTTCATTTACATGTCTGATCTCCTGATCTGAACAAAACTAAGCCACCCACTTCTGTCATCACTCTGGAACAGGGTTCCTCAGGACCACCATCTCTTTGCCTCACCCAACCTACTCGCAAGAATTTTCTGTCACTAGACTCCTGGATAACTGCCTTTACTATCTTTGTGTCTATATATACCCAGAAACTCCCATCCGAAGCGCCTCGCCTGATGCGATACTTGGCAAACATTAGGAATCTGGTCCAAAAGGGTGCGGACAGGTTTCAGTATGATGAACAATTCCGTGCTCTTAGGGAGACCATTAAGCTTCGATGGAATATGATTCACTGGGAGCTTATGGATCAGGTTAACCATTCCAGTGCCCAGGGATGGCAAGGTTCCCATAGATCACAGAATTTTTGGATCAGCCAAGGAGGGAAGCCTGGTAATTTTCTGTCTGCCAATGGGGAGCTCCTCCTCTTGCAGTCATTTGAATGCTTCAGCACAGCCCTTCAGGACATTTTGGAAACCAAAATCTCTGCCTCGGAAGTCCACTTGTTAGATGATTCCTTTTTTTGCCATCAGCAAGCTGTGTTGTGTTTACAGGGTCTCCACACCTTTCAAGCTCTGTGTCAAGAGATAGGGGTGCAATTAGCTGAAGATAAAACTGTGATGCCCACTCAGTGCATCAAATTTTTAGGCATTACTTTGGACAGTCTTAAGATGGAGGCACGACTTTCCTTGGAAAAGCTTGTCAAGGCACGGGACCTCATTAACACCTACAGAATAAAAAAGAAAATTACGTTACAAGAACTACAAAGCCTCATAGGTTTCCTCAACTTTGCATGTTCCGTGGTTCTCCCAGGGCATCTTTTCCTTCGCCGGCTCATTGATCTAACTAAGAGAATAAAAAAAAAAAAGCCCACCATAGAATAAGGATAACCTCCTCCAATCAACTCCTTTCAGCCTTAACCCACATCAGCCTTTCTGGGTACGAGATCATCATGCTCCGAGCCATATGTTCACATTGGCATTCTTTGCCCTGTTACACCTAAGTGAATTTACAGCCAGGTCCAATACAAGTCATGGTCATCGGGATGCTGCCTGTTTGAAGTGGGATGCGCAAGGAGTGATTCTTACACTGCGTTCCTTTAAACATATGGTACCCGGATCACCCTTTTTGGTGCACCTAACTCCAAATTCTCATCCTCTGCCATGCCCAGTTGCACGCTCCGGGCATACAACAGCTGCCATCCTCCAATCCACTCTCCTTACTTTGTATCCCACATAGGTGGACCGGTTACTCGCACTTACTTTTCGTCAATACTGCATCGATGTCTTAATTTCTGTGGTTTGGATACATCCCTTTATAAGACACACAGTTTCAGAATTGGCGGGGCTACTCATTTGGCGAGTCAGGGTTGCTCAGAAAAACAGATCCATCAGCTAGGGCATTGGGCATCGGATGCATTTAAACTCTATTTGCGGAATATTCCTACCGCTTAATCATGTAGGGAGAGGGGGGTGGGGTTCGGGTGGCACAGGCTGCTTGTAGGATTCCCTAGGCTGCCAATGGCCTAAAGTGTGCCACCTTTGGCAAACATTAATATTCATTTTGATGGGGGAAAAGTCTTTTCACTGTCTTCGCATCAAATGGCTTAGGCAGTCTTATACTATTGTTTTATTAGGCATGTACACTGCCCTGGCATCAAAGGTTGGGGCAATTATTTATCTGTTTTAATAAAGTGGCCACCCATGGGTGGTCCAATTTCATCATATACAGTTCGGTTCTGCGTTATCTGTTTGCCAAACAAGCTTCACACCGACTGTCTGGGTAGGAGGGGTTTAGTGAAAGGAGGCCCACACTTAAAGGCAGATTTATGGCAGTCCATAAATTTCTTTTATGGGGGGCACACTTTCTTGTAGCTAACTTAGCTTGGGTCACTTTGACCCAATGTATAAATCACAGGCAGATACATCTGGAGATCATATTACTTCAATAAAGTTCACTCAGTTCAGCATCTAATTCTAATAAAGTCATCATCTCAAGGAACTCTCATATTGGTGCTGTCTACAATGGCACTTCACACTTTCAAGAAACAGGCTATAATCTCTGTCTTTAGGTTTCAATCCCACAATTCCTTCTATTCTTTTCTATTGGTGGAATGACCATTTCTTTGTTCAACTTTTCTGAAGTCTTTTCAAGTCTGGAACTGTGGATGCATAAATGCAACTTGCATGGTATTTATTTATTTATTGGGGTTTAATGACACTTTTCAACAGCCAGGGTCACCTCATGTTGGACAGTTTTATGGGTGGAGGAAGCAGGAGAGAACCACAGAGCAATGGCAAGGAACTATCAGATTCTCCAACATACTAACTCCACATAAGCAGGGTTAGCACTGGCTGAAGACGTTCAGTACGCTGTAGTACACAACACCTCCGTACACCCTCGTGGGCAAGTGGGATGAAGTGTCTTGCCCAAGGACACAACATGGGTGCGGCAGGTGGGATTTGAACCCAGGACCTCTCAGCTTGCAGTCTGTATCTCTACCCACTGAGCCACCATGCTCCCAACTTGTATGGTATCTTGAAAAAATCATACTATTGAGTTTTAAGAAATTGTTGCATAAATGTAACCCATGGGATGTTCTAACAAATCAAAGATGGGGGCCATGGCGACCAGCCATAACCACAACAGGACGTACTCATCCATTCATCATACTAAGTCATTCTGCCAAATTTCAAAGAAAATTGATGTATAAATGTGACCTGTAACCTGTGCTCAAGAACAGAAGATGGCTGCTATGGTGGACAGGGCAGGCAGAATCCAAGATGGCAGCATTTTGTGTGGCCAACCATAATCAACATTGGATGGTCTCATCTCCTCATCAGACCAAGTCATCCTGCCGAGTTTCAAGATTCATAAACGTGACCTGTAGGGTGTTCTGGAGAAATTCAAGGTGGATGCACTGGTGGTCATTGCATACTGCCAACCATTATCAAAATAGAATGTTGTCATCTATACATCATACTAAGTTGCTCTGCCAAAGATCAAGAAAACTGATGCACAAATGTGACCTGCTGTTTGTGTTGAAGGCATCTTGGTGGCTGCTGGCAGTCCCACTGCAGGCATATGACAGTAGCTATACTACTCACATTTTGCCAAGGATCACGCCCTATTCATCGACATAATTTGTACATGAAAGGAAAATGTGTACATTATTTGTTTGTTTATTTATTTGGGAGCAATGACACTTATAAGTCAGGGTCATATCAAGTTGTACAAATGTACGTGTAGAGGAAGCCAGAGTACCCACAGGGAGGCACTCAGCAATGCTGAACAACCATCACACTCTCTGATTTATCATTCTGGCACAAACAGGGTTAGCATTGTTGAAGGCAAGTGAACCGTGGGAATACAGCACGTTAACCATAGATGTACAACATATCAAAGTAACACTTACTTTCAATCAGTTCTAACTGCTTGTGTCAGGGTGGTAAATTAGAAAGCCAGAGTTACTCACCATTGCTCAGTGGTTCTCTCCAGGTACTCCGACTCTCTCCACCCGTGAAATTGCCCGACATGATATGATCCAAGCTGCTGGAAGTGCCATTAAATACTAATGAACAAACAAACATACTTAAAACTATACACATTCAACCTTTTATGTGTCAAATATACAGATGGGTTGAAGTGATCCTTAGCAAATGTGAGTAGTATATAATTGGACATTCCCATCTACGTACGATACTATTAGTTATCCTTTGGTTTCCCAGGGTGCTGAAAACTCATACACCCTGAGGCCGAAGGGTGTATGAGTTTTCAGACCGGTGTAAATTCCCATACACCCTGGGAAACCAAAGGATAACGAATTTATTTCCAAAACCAATAAATATTGGGTTACTATTGCAACATTGCACCAGACAATTCATTGCATACCCCCCCCTCCCCCCCCTCCCCCCCCCCCCCCCCCCCCGATCATGGGCCAACAAAAGGCTACATGCAGAATCTTGCAGAGTGTTTATTGACAAATTGACAGTTCAATACCGTATCATAAATGTAAGATTTATTAAACTTTTAACAAGGAACATGAAAAGTTGCTAATATTAGTTCATTCTTGCTTGTACCAGTACCAAGTTCATTTGCGAAACACAATTTCAACTTTACCAATTGAGCAATTATTGAACATTGAACATCTACGTGGTCCCTCCGAAGCTGTTCTAACTGTTAGTGATTCTACCTGCCTACTTTCCGTCACACGCTCTAGAGGTTCTAAATCAAAATCATCAGAGAATAACTCATCGAGTGCAGCAATATCAAGAAAGTCCCCACTGGGCGCCCCCGAGATTGACGTTTCACTTGTAACAACAGGCATGACCTCATTTGAATGTGAAGGTTCCGTGTGCGACACGGCAGGGCCACTGTCGTCAGTACATGTTGGTTGTTTTGAGTTACAGTTGACGTCTATAGTTTCATTTATTGTTGTGCCCATTGCGATTTTCTCTTTCGTTGATACTCTGTGATAAACAGCCAAAGAATTTACAGACTTATGACCGGTTACTGCCATTATCTGTGACGGAGAGAAGTTGTTTCTGGCTAAAATGGTGGTGCCTGTTGCGCGCACTGAGTGATTCGTATAAATCTGGGACAAATTACAGAATTTGCTCAAGCGAGTCATGAATGAACTCAAGGAATCTTTTCCAACGCATTGTTTGGTGTACCATATTTCATCGTCGTCTTTGAATGAGTCAATTGGGCGTTGCCAGAGTTTTTCATTGTCAGGATGGAGTTTGGATAAATATTTTTCAAAGGATGCCACAGGACAGAATGGTGAGTTTGGAACTTGAGTCATTACACCACCGTAATTTTCCTTGTCGCATTCACGTCTATTTTTAGACAGTTCATCCTTGGCCTTGCTTACAAAATTCAGTCCAGTTGCAAAATCTTTTTCAATTTTAAATGTTTCTTTTGTCATGTCTTTGAAATTTTCCATACCTCTTCGACAAAAATACAACCTAATGTCTAACTGAACTTTGTTTTGCAATCCAACAGGTGTATTTGCAGGCAAACGAAAATTTCCGTACAATTGCCTAATATCGGCGTCTGTTATGACCGGGTAATGCACACACTCACCCTTCCCGGCGGATTTCAGTTCACACAACGTAGTTTTGAAACACTCATTCGACGAATAAAATTCATTGTTTTTTATAATGTCAAATTCCTTTACATGTGGGGGTGCCTTCAAATACCTATTGAGTCCATATCTGAAATTTTCGAGTGATGATGTTTTGTACATTTCTCCACCACTTTTCCTTGCATCCAGGTAAAAATGCTGTAAAGTCTCATCTAGTTTTACAGGTGTATACACTTCAAAGTTTTGATTTTCACCCTTTTCCAATAAATATGCTCGCAGCAGATTAGCACATTTTCTGTTGGCCTTCACTGTATTGTTAGGAATAACTTTTGTTCTTTTTTCCAGTATTTCTGAATCCGTATGACTTGCAAAGCGCTTGTTATTTATTTCTGCCATTTTCTTTTTAAATTGGGCAGACAACAAAACCTTTTCGCTTTTACTTTCAAGAAAACAAAAACATAAAAAAATAATTCCAGAATTTTTTATTTTTATTTTTGTTTTTATCTCATTTTCTACATAACTACCAATCTCAAAACATTAAATATATCTTATTTTTTATTTAAAAAAAAAATAATACACCAATAAACATACTTTTTTACTGAAAAAAATCATTTGGCAAAATAGGAACTTTTTAAGACATCTCCCTCTCAGATTGTGTATTCTTGTTTTTATACCGGGTTTAAACATGGTGTAAAAAATATAAATACCTGTGGGGCAGGAGTTACACCGTGCTTCTCAGCCAATCAAAGTAAGGCATTCTATTCCATTTGGAAATAATAACTCATACTAAGTCACTCTGCTAAGTTTCAAGGAAACTGATGCATAAATACACTCATTTTAAGGTAAAACAAAATTTCACCTGCAGCCTGTGCTGGAGACATCCAAGGTGGCTGCAATGACAGCCATTGTGGGCAGCCATCCATGACCATAATATGAAGTTCTCATCTAGGCATGAACTTAGGCATGCATATGGAATTTTGTGATGATGAGAAAAGAACACATAGGTTGTAGCTTGTGCTGAATGAATTGTGCACAGTGACCTGAAGAAATCTAAACTGGCTGCCATGACAGCTATTATGGGCAGACAAGCATTATTAAAATAGAATAGTCTTGTCTACTCATCATACTAAGTCAGTCGCCTTGCCAAATTTCAAGAATACTGATGCACAATTGTGACCTGCAGACTGAGCTGAAGTCCTCCAAGATGGCTGCCATTGCAGGCAGTCGGCTGTGGATCTTAATATGATGTTCTCACCTTGGCATGAACCTGAACAGGCATAATGAAGGTTGGTGATGAAAGGAAAAGAACTGCAAGTTGTAGCCCATGCTGAATGGATTGTGTCCATACTAACAGATGTCCATACGCACTATGGCAAATAGCTTACCTTGACTTCATGAAGTCAAGCTAAAAAGATTTTTGGCAAATAACTTACCTTGACTTCATCCAGTTAAGCTAAAAGGTTATTACTTTAACATTTTACATATATCTTGTAACAGGCCTACTCAAATCCATTCAGAAACGGTCACATTCAAAGAAAAAAACATATTTTTTCCGACAGAAGGTATTGAGAGAACCCTAAGAATCAGCTAACAAAATCACCTAATTCATTAGGCATATTGTCCAAATGCTAGATGTTTTCCCTGTCATCAACAGTTTTCTTATACCATCAGTGTTCATAGGGTCAAAACACAGCTCGTGACCTTTAATTAAAAGTTCAATGTGTACATTCCAAATGTGATGACAAAAAATTATACTTGGAATAAAACGAAAAGTAATATTATTTTAATAAATATTATAGGTACTATTGCTTATGAATTTTGTTTTGGATGAAACACTGAATGTAATATCCCAGAAATATGTTTCATATACAGGTCATGCTTGAATGCATTTTGTTCCTTGAGTATAGATAACTGATTTTAACATACCTTATATAAAGGATCAACATCCATTACAAAACCATCAATTCCTGGTAGATCCAGTAGATCAGCATATTCTGCATTATCTGAAGCTAACTGGGCACCAAAGTTTACTCCATGGAAATATCTATCTTCCATGTTTCTATCACCTCTGTCCTAAAAGAAAAATACACCAGCATATAAAGATTAGGACATAGAATTCCAATCTGTGAATCTGACATTAGAGGTATAAGCAAGGATCAAGGTTTTGTTGCAGCCTAAGAATGTGGGAAATAATTATATGATTTATGACTGAGATCTGTCTATTGAAGCAAATTATATGGATTGTGGATTGAAAAATAGTGATACAAATTTTGTTAAATCTTCCCATCTAAGAACTTAATCAAAGCAGCATTGTCATGACTCAAGGTCATGACACATCCAAAGTTCAACAACAATTGTTGTGCAAAGTATGGAAAATAATCTTTCTTCTGAACCCGACTGGACATAGAAGGTACAATGCGATGACACATCCTTGAACCATTGGCACAAAGCTGTGTTCTGAAAGAAGATTGTGCCCATTACTGAACTGGACCTGAACAACTGTTGACAAAAAGCAAGGTCAAAAACAGAGGTTTGACCAGAAATATAAAACAAGAGGACCCAAGGGGCCTGACAGCACTCATCTGACACTGACAACTACCAACCGAGGGTCCAGATTTGAACAAACTTGCATCTGCCTCATTAATAAAACTGTATACCAAATATCAAAACATTCTGACGGGAGGAACTGAAAAAAAAAGATTTTAAAAAAATATTCCTCGTATTGAACTAAGTTATAATTCGGGCTCCCACAGTGAGCCCAAATATGAACCTAGAGACTTGGCTTGAACAAACTTGAGAATCTTTGACTCTCACCTCCCTAAGGATACTGTATATCAAATATCAATGGATACTGACTGGTGGATGTGAAGAAGATTTTTAATGAATGTTCCTCATATTGAACTAAGTTATAATTCAGTCTCCCACAGGGATCCCAAATATGAACTCAGAGACTTGGATTGAACAAATTTGAATCACACCTCCCTAAGGATGCTGTATACCAAATATCAAAACATTCTGATTGCTGGATCTGAATAAGAAGGTTTTTAAAGAAAATTCCTCATATTGAACTAAGTTATAATTAAGGCTCCCACAGTGAGCCCAAATATGAACCCAGAGACTTGGCTTGAACAAACTTGAATCTTAGTGGATCTGAAAAAGAAGATTTTTAAAGAATATTCCTCATACTGCACTAATTTAAACATTTGGGCTCCCATAGAGAGCCCAAATATGGACCCAGGGATTTGATTTCAACAAACATGTGAAACAATCTTCCAAAGATGTTATATGTGAAATTTGAAAGGTTTTGGAGCAGTGGTTTGGGAGAAGAAGAGTTACTTTACCCAAAGTGTTAAAAAATGCTGACTCAGCATTTTTTTCAAAGTCTCAAAAACGTACCCTATGATAGAACTGATAGCAATTGTTTTGGACCATTTCATTCTGTTGTTCCTAAGGAAGCTTCACACCAAATAAGAATTCTCAGTGCCATGTAGTTTTGGAGATATGGGCGTTGGAAATTTTTTCTATTTTTTGCTCCTCTGGTTCCCACAGGGCATTTTGAAACAAAATTATGGCACAAATCAAGTACTTATGACCCAATAATACTTCATCTCAAATTTGTTTTAAATCGGCCTCAAAGTTTGGAAAATAGAAATTTTGGGCAGGGCAAAATTCTTGCCACTCCCATAATGATGACAGATATTGCCCTCGAACTTCTCTAGAACAAACTTCAGTTTACACCTCAAAAGGAAGCTGTATACCAAATACAGCTTTACTGTATTTGGTATTCTGCTATAGCTGGTTCATGAGAAGATTTTTTTTTTAAATTGGGGCATTTTGGCCCCACCTCTCTTCAATATGAGCAGAACCCCAATTTGAAGAAAAACCCAAATGCCCCTATATAACCACTACTCATGTCAAATTTCATTAAAATGTGGCCAATGGTTTGGGAGAAAAAGACCCAAACACCACCTTCACGACAGACAATGGACAACGGACGAAAAGTGATAGGATAGCTCACCCTGACTTTCAGTCAGTTGAGCTAAAAATTGCTGTGCTGGGCAATCACCCAACAGCAAACAAGACATTCAAAATTGTGTTTTGGAAGGAAAAAATTACCAAATTAATCATGTAATTTGCAATTTTAATTCTGCTGTTTGCCAGACCTGACTGATAAATATGTTAAAACCATATAAACCACAGATTCAATAACTTAGCATTGGCACTACATTCCAGGATGAGATTAACTGTTCAAATGTCATCATATCAAAGTTAGATGTCTGAATGACAACAAACGGAAATTGTCTGCCAGTGACTGCTTCAAGGGAGATAATATGTTACAACAGATGCCTATGTGCATACTTCAGGAGGACCCCCCAGTACAACATTAGTATGGAAAAGTATAAATGAATCACATACTTTGGCTTATGGAAAACATTCAAATTCTAGAAATATGAGCTGGGTGTTTGTGGGTCAGAAGATGAAAAGCAGGATGAATAATTTTATAATGAATTGCTTGTATTAAGTTTAGTTAATGTCTGCTCTGACATGTTTCATAAAACTACTTACAATATTGGGTGCACTTTACTTACTAGAATAAGAAACCTGTGCTTCAGCTCTTCAGTTGCCTGAATGCATCCAAACTGTGGTCCCTCATTGTAAGTTTCACCAGTGGGATCATATGTTGGGATGTATCCATCTCTCCCTAAAAATATACAGTAAAGATATGGCTTAAAAAAAGTGAAAAACCTGTTTCTCAGGCCCTCCCATATGGTCCTTTTGGCTGCCGCATGCTCTAATGAAAGTGTCAATGACACTGTAGCTCAACTTGTCAAGACAAAGATATGTACATGTATAGTATGTGACACAGCAATGACAAACATCTAGGTAATGACCTGATAACAAAGGTACATATAAAGTATTGTAACGGTCTGTACATAAATACTGACCGTTGCCTGTAACATATGTATAGGTAAAGTATTGTAAAGGTAGGTGACAGTCAGATGCTAAACTAGAAAAAAATCTTTTGAGTCCCAAAGTGGGTCTGACTGAACCCCAAAATATTTGTTCTCATAGCACAGTGATAACAAAAGCACCCCAAAACACACTCGTTCCTGTCCCAAGGTGAAAACAAAGGTACCCAAGAAGTTTTGTGAAGATCAGTTCATAAATATGAGCTGTATAGAACTTGTGACAAAAAACTGATTGGACCTAATTTTGGTACAAAATGGCCACTGGCTGCCATCTTGAATTTGGACCGTACCCAGAAACACTCATTCTCGTCCCAAGGTGATAACAAAGGTACCCAAGAAGTTTTGTGAAGATCGGTTCATAAATACAGCCTCTACCCTGAGCCGTATTGACATGTGTGCTTACATTGTGTAAGTAGCACTGAATAAATCAAAGTTCATCTAATTTGCATAATTTCTGCACGAAAAAAAACCCCTTACAATATGTGATGTAGTCCATGTTACTAAACATTCATACAAAAATTTATTCAAATCAGAACTTTCATACAGAAGTTCTGTACAAAAGACTGATTGCACTAATTTTGGTACAAAATGGCTGCTGGTGGCCATCTTGAATTTCGGACTACACCCAAAAACACTCACTCTCATCCCACGGTGATAACAAAGGTACCCAAGAAGTTTTGTAAAGATTGGTTCATAAATATGGCCTCTAGTCTGAGCTGTATAGAAGTTGTGTACAAAAAACTGATTAGACCTCATTTCGGTACAAAATGGCCACTGGCAGCCAGCTTGAATGTTAGACCGCACCCAGAAACACTCGTTCTCGTCCCAAGGTGATAACAAAGGTACCCAAGACATTTCGTGAAGATCAGTTCATAAATACAGACTCTAGCCCGAGCCGTATTGACATGTGTACTTACTGTGTGTAAGTCGCACTGAAAAAATCAAAGTTCATCTAATTTGCATAATTTCTATACAAGAAAAAAACCTGTATTATATGTGATGTATCCCATGGTACTAAACATTCACAAAAAAAATTATTCAAATCAGCGCTTTCATATGGAAGTTCTGTGCAAAAATCTGATTGCACCTAATTTTGTACAAAATGGCTGCCATCGGCCATCTTGAATTTTGGACTGGACCCAAAAACATTTGTTCTCGTCCCACCCTGATACCAAAGGTATCCAAGAAGTTTCGTAAAGATCGGTTCATAAATACGGCCTCTAGCCCGAGCCACATTGGCATTTGCACTTACAGTGCTGAAAGTAACACCAAAAAACATCAAAATTAGTCTAATTTGCACGATTTATGCACGAGAAAAAAACCCATATTATATGTGATGTATCCCATGGTACTAAACATTCATACAAAAAATTATTCAAATCAGTGCTTTCATATGGAAGTTCTGTACAAAAAACAGATTTCTGCTTCGTTACTACAAAATGGCTGCTGGCAGCCATCTTGAATTTTGGACCGCATCCAAAAACACTCGTTCTCGTCCCACGGTCATAACAAAGGTACCCAAGAAGTTTCGTAAAGATCGGTTCATAAATACGGCCTCTAGCCCGAGCCGTATCCAATTGTTGACGTACAGACAGATGGACGACGGGCCATGACAAAAGCTCGAATTTGGCTTCGCCAAAGTTGAGCTAAAAATTAAATCATTTATGTCTGATATTTTACCCAAGTTAATAAAATTTATAAATTTGTTCCTTGAGTACAACAAGGCTTTTAGCATAGCAAAGTCTTGTTCCACTCAAGGGACGAAATACACCACCGCCCATGCTATTGTGTAGACTATGAGTCCTAAAACATAAACAAACCAAGAACATGAACTTTTGATGCAAAAAATAATTATAAAAAATAAAATAAAAAACTGCATGCCCACATGCAATTTTACAAAAAATGGCCTGAGAAAGAGAAGATCTACTTTGTGGGACCTATTGAATATAATTTGAGCTACCATCAGAATAAATTCTAGTCTTTCCATGTTGTCCACAGTGGGATTGTCTTGATTGGAGCAGGTGTTTATTCTTTTTCTTTGTGACATTTGATGCTGGGTACATGGCGACAATGACTGGATAGTGGTGGGGGCCATGGCTATTACACATTAGGGGCCCCAAGATGCCGTGCTGACCATGGTCTAGCCAGGCAGTGAAAATTTTTAAAATTGCATATGAAAAGGTGTAAAATCCTCAATTCTGAGAGTCGATGCACTGAGGAATTACAAGTAGAAAAAACTTGCGATTCATCTCTCTCTCTCTCTCTCTCTCTCTCTCTCTCCTGTTCACTAGTGATACCCTTTTGACCTTGTGAGCACCATGTTGAGACACACTTGTGCCCTGAGGTTGGGGGGTTCATAACCACTGGCCACCCTGTCCCATATGGTGATCTACTCCTGGGCAGTGGTATGAAGAGAAAATGGTAAAAATGCCTAATTTTGTGTTGAATGTAAGAAAATATGTCCAAAGTTATTTGCATTAATTTTTCAGCACAGTATTACCTAAAGGTTGGGAAATGAAAATAATCAAACAAATATTCTTCAGGATCATTAAAACAAGGTTGTTTGTGGCCTGTTATTAGGCCCACTCCATTAAAGTGTTTTACATCATGTTTTCGACAGATGACGGTCAAATAATGAAGTTTTTCTATTTAAAAACACAAAATTCTAAAGAAAGTACCTGTACAAAGGAAAACTTTTTCAATACTTAGTTTGTAAGCCTTCCTTAAATCTTGCTCAAGGCTCCAAAGCACCCTTCCATATATCTTCTGTCCTGTATTAAGAAAGAAAATGAAAATGAAAGTGGTTTGTTTTAGAAGCACAAAAAACTACCTTTCTCATCTTGCATATAGGTTATGAGTAACTACAATTCAAAGAAGAAAAGTCTGAGACCACAAATCTGATAATGCTGCTTTCTGCCTATGAAGTCCAAAACACATGAAATCAATATCAAACTTGCCCAAATAGTTGCAAAATACATTTACACATAAAGGGCAAGAAATGCTGTTTAACCATATTTTGGCATTACATACACAACTTACATAAATAACAAATGCAATATGTACATACACGACAAGCAGGGGCAGCAGCAATACCAGATGGATTAAAGCATATATGATGGGCCAAATGTCAGCATTCTGACAACCTTTTAATGCTGCAGATTGGTAAACTACAAATCTAAAGTTCAACCACCAGTGATATCCCACCCTATCTGACCCAATGGATTCTGCTAACCCTTAAAGGTCTATTTCCAACTTGTATGACCTCAGAACAGGTACCCTTAATATGCCATCATAAGATTCTGCAGACAATATGTCGCCTGAGTGCAGGAATGTCCTATGTTCCATAGGGGACATAGAACATTCTAGCACCAAGGCGACGAATAGAAAAACTAGATAGGCAGTGGTTTCTAGTCAAGCCTGCCTCAACTAGCTGAGGGCTAGATTATTTTTGGTACCTCCAATTTCTTATTCAAAATATGTTTTAATACAAATTATTGGAGAGTGCCCATTGGCCCTCTCCAAAAATTTGTAATAAATTTGATAAACAAAATATTATTTTCATTTGACTGAAAATGAAACAATGGCAAGCAACTGACAAACTCCCAGACATACTAACTCCACACAAGCAGGGTTAGATTTAGTTGAAGACAAGTGCACCATCGACAGGCAGTACGCCTTAGTACACAGCACCACTGTGCCCCCACACAGGGGAATCGGGATGAAGTGCCTTGCCCAAGGACACAAGGCAGTTACCCCTGATGGGGATCGAACTGTGGACCTTTGAAGTTCAGTGCCATAACCACTGGGCCACTGTGCTCCCAATACAACATTAAGAGAACTTTCATAATCCAAACCATGAAATACAAACCTTTTGAGAAAGCACCATTAAAGTCAAGTTCATCTGATTCAATGTCTGTGTGGGAAGGGTTCATTAAGAATGTTTTCAAATTATTAGTTAACTGGAATTCTGTATTTAAAGAATATTCCAGAGGGACTGGTCGATTGGTTTGTTGGAATGCTATTGGAACCTCAAACCTGAAATGAAAGAGATTCACTGCAGATCAATATCACATGTAATTCATTTTAATATAGCAGAAAAAGTTGGAGTACATTAAATAGAGGATATCTATGCTGTTTTAGTGAATATCGGGAATTATCTCATGAGTATTGACCTGGAAGTTTTATTTTTTATGAGTGCTTGCGAGTGAAAAATAAACCTTCCAGGTCCACACTCATGAGATAATTCCTGATACACACTAAAACAGTATAGATTTTCTTTTTATTATATGCTATGTGACATTTTTCGGTGCAATATTCAGCCCAATTTGAATGCAAACAGTTTCAAGACAATAACAAAAAGCTGCTGATAGTTCCTTCAAGGTGACATCATGTGCCAAAGCGTAATGACATTTAGGAAGCTACTGAAAATATTCATCCTGTGGGCCTGAAAATATTATTTTTCACTCACTGAAGCACTCATGAAAAATAAAACTTTCGGGTCCACACTCATGAGATAATTCCAGATACTGACTTAAATAGAGCTGATTTTATTTTTTATTATATGCTACGAGACATTTTATTGCTCAATATTCAGCCCAAATCGACCAAAAATGCATATGTTTCAAAACAATAACAAAGATCAGCTGATCGTTCCTTCAAGGCGATGTGATGTGGCATAGCATGATGTCATTTAGGAAGCTACTGAGGGATATTCCACAATATCTATTGAGTCGATGGATATCAAGAAATATCTTTTAGATAATTTGCAATAATTCACAGGCTAGCATATAATAAACATCTTTATCCCATTACCTAATTTAACATCCATATCCATCTAGCATTATGACAAAAATTGCCATTAAAATTGGATCACTTTTTAAGTTTTGTCTGAAACTCATTGTTTATGACTCACTGGAATAAGCTCATTGAACTCAATCAAGTGATGGATCATAACCTATGTTTTAGAGGGAAACGATGGAAATTTTCAGCTCATCTGGAAAATATTTACATTGTCTTCTGGTTTGGTTAAGGGTTAAATGTTTTCCCTCCATTCCATCATTATATCAAAATGCAGGCAAAACTCTTTGATAGAAATGCACTGGAATCCATTAACAAATTGATTAACTACTGGAGCTCTGGTAGTATTTCAAATTTCTCGTCACCGACTCCATGTTGCCCATGAAGAATCAAACATTTAACAAATTATATCTTGTTTGACAGAGCTCAATGAGCTCTATCAAACAAGATATAATTTTTTTAAATTCTAACTTGGATTGTGGGAAAGATTTGCTCCAGAAAACTTTGTTATTCTGACATCAGAGTGCAGAGAGTTAAAAAATGTTCATATCAAGAGGATGTGAAATAAGTGTGCATCTTGAAAGATTTTTATGCAAGAAGTCTGACAAAAGTTTTTAATGCTGTCATTTTCTGACAAACTTCATATTTTGTTTCTCACATTGCACATTTTCTGGTTTCAGTGGCAGATAAGCGTAGATTGCCACCTTGGGCTAGGTGCTGCTCAAGCCTGATATAAGCAACCTGTCATTTGCAAAATGAGGTCCCTGAGGGTGAATTTGCTGATGCTATCCCAAACAGTGGGCCAATTTATACTCTAGGTACATCTTTCTGTTTTGGCTTCAGACCTTGATTCAGACTGAAGTTCATAGCGGGTACATTTTGTGATGTCACCCTCTGGGGACCTCGTTTTAAAGATGAGAGTCTGCTTATTTTCAGGCTTGGTGCTGCCCTATCTCCATGTATTTCTAAGTATTGTTTGGTAGCTGGTTTCTTATAGACATCTAGATTTTACGGCTTTATTGACATATTTTGCCATCGTCAAGAGACGTCATTCAGAGTCATTACCTCCCACACAAATCCCCCCCCCCCCCAATTGTCACTGTCTGGTTGTTATCATCCTTAGCAAAGTTTAGTTTCCAGTACAAGAGATTCCCTTGTAAAAGCAGTTGATTGTGATGCACCCTGATGAGGTTATGAATATTATGTAATTATTCCTTGGTGAAAAAGGATTCCTACTGATTACACATCTTTTCACAGCAAAAAACGAAATAAGAGCGATGTTTTTCTCACTCTGGAATTCAACCTTGAAATTGACTCCAACCCTTATTCTGTCTTTTGTCATGATCTGTTGAAACTAAGAACAGTGAAATAGCTCAGTTGATGATGTGTAGTGATTAACAAGTGCGACATCAACAGAGACATATCATGTGGGATAACATGGATATTTCATTAACTAGAAACCACTGCCAGAGTACTTTGAGTTTATCTGGGAAGTCCACATAAAGGGCACCTGCTACCAAAGTTGGAATTGGTTCCTTACAGGTTAATCCCTAAAAACAGTTCAAAAAAAAAAGAATTGAAATGTCTAAACAATTTGAAATGTTTTCTTTCCCAGGAATCATCAGTCATTCTAAAGTTGTTTTTTTTTTCACTTTTCAAAGTTTTTCGACATATTGATTACACATAAAAACTTGATAAGAATTGACTTCAGTCAGTGTAGACTTTGAATGTCTAAAATAAAGCAGATAAAAAACTGTTGGCAAAATTTTAATGAGGGAGGTGCCTGAGAAACAAGATTTTTTTATAATGGCTTCAATAAACTTTGAACGCCTTGAATGGATGTAAGACTAAATGAATGGTTCCTAATGATATATCAAAGTAAACTTTGAACACCTTGAATGGATATAAGCCTAAATGAATGGTTCCTAATTAGAGCAATGATGATGCCTTCATATATTAACAATATCCATTCCAAAATCATTCTTATTTTCTTACCTTTGTAAATCCTGAGCAGTGCATGGAATAAACTCATCTGTTGAGGTATACTTTTGTGTGGATTTTACAGTACATGGAATCAGCTCGATGGTGTACTGGCCAGTGTAGTCCTGAAAGTAGCATTCTAAACATTTTAACTTTCTTTTCTTTGAAGCCAAATTATTAAACATCGGCAGCCTTGTCAATCACACTATGATCTGAGAACCATCTCTTTTAGGAATTCAAATAAGTAATGTGTTGAGGACTGTATGAATGAATGTGATGTGAGCTTTGTACACATGCAACATAATAAAGTAATAATTTACAATATTTTTCTCACAGTTTAAAATTTCAACACTTTTTGACGCCTCTAATTTGGGTCTTACTTTACAACAAAAACAGCAAGTAATTGATCAATGGAGTCCAGAATCCAAAGTGAAACATCATCAGGGCTGTAACTAACAAAAATAAAGGGGAGGGGTTGGGGTTGGGGAAGCGTGGTTTCCATGGGTTGTTGGGGTGTAGGATGTTGGTGCCTGCCAGCTCAATCATATTGCACAACTATTTGAAACTTGCCTACCAGTAATTACTTTTATTAAAGACTTATACACTACAAATATACTTTTCATTGATATAAAAATACTGTATTTTAAACATACAACAGGTGAAATAATTTGTAAAGTATTGTACCCTTCCACACAATCATTCAGTTTTTCAAGATATGTGACATTTGTCTTTGATGATAGTATTTCTTATCAACCTACTCACAATTGTTTACTACAGGCTTGCACTACAGTGGAAGTCCCTAACTCGGATAAAATACTCTCTATTTTTGTCTTTCCCAAGCAAGTTGGGAAAGAAAAGTGGTGCAAAAGCACCAATAAAAATAAGCCAAAACTGGGTCGAGTGCAACCGGCGCAGACCCAGTACGGGACGCTCTCTCCCAAGTACAACTCCACGACTTCCGTTGCCAGTGCGCATATACCGTCTCTAAAGACTCATTCTTTTTGAAATCCGCTTCGTGTCGAGATGTTTTTGCACGCTTATCAGTGTTCCACCAGCTCGATGTTTGATGATTCCTGATTCATTATACCACAGTGTATCCTTTGTATTCTCAGGAACAGTGTTTTATATTCTCTTTTTTCTATTATATGTCCATAATGTATATTTATTTGCTCTCTCTCGGGTCGCGCGCGATTTTCGCGGGCCACGCGGTTCGGACTTAGATTTTCACAATTATTGTTCATGCTTTTTTTGCAAATTTTTCTAATTGTGTTAGAGTTAGGTGTCAGCGGGGTACCACTCCTGCAGTGTTTCTTCTTTCTGTTGAGAGTAGTCTTCCTGTTGGGTGGTTCCCGGTCGACCGTCTGGGGTCTTTGTTTCTGTCACCTTTCTCTCTTTGGGGGTGTTCTGTTTTCTGATCTCACCTTCTCTGCTCCTCTCACCTCTCTCATGCCTAGGACAATTCCTTGTGGGCAGTGTCTGCTGCCTAAGCATGTGGACGATGTACATTCGTCGTGTTCCTCCTGTAATGGGTGTTCGGCCGAGCGGCCGTGTGGTGTCTGTGGAACATGGTCTTCCACCTTTTGGGCGTCTGTAAATCGTGTCGTTCATTCTCGTGGCCGTGCCTCCCGCTCCCGCGGGAAAGGAGAACGTGGTCATTCGGGGCCTCCCGAGCCGACTTTGTCTGGTGAGAGTTATTTCTCCTCCGTGGGGGATGTGCAGTCTTTTCCTGTGGTGGATACTGCGGGAGCCGTTGAGTGTTCTGGTGTAGAGATGCCTGGTTCCGGGACTACGGTCCCCCTCCAGTCGACATCTGAGGCTGTCACTAGGGTTGTGACTCCTCCTTCGGAGCCGAGCCGGTGTGCTCTCTCCATTATTTCACCAGCCTCAACGACTCTCGACGTATCTACTACTGCTGCTGGTCCGTCTGCTTCGTTGTCTGTTTCAGCCGGCCTCGGCTTTTCGCTGCAGGGGACTGCAGAACTGTCCGATTCTGTAGACGTGGGATATCGGCCCCAGCCTTCCCTGACTTCAACTCGGCGAAGTCGGAAGGGGCTGCCGGCCGAGCCCATCGCTGTGGTCTGGTCGCCGTCGAGTACCACAGTTGTGTCTTTGGATTCGGATGTTCGTAGTGGAAACACTATGAACTCCGTGGCGTTTCCGTCCACTCACTCTGGTCACACGACCAGTTTTGGGGGACCAACGCCTTTTGTGCAGCCTGGACCTTCTGCCCCGCAGAGGTCCGCGGTGACTCTCATGAGTTCTCGCAATATTGATCCTCGGGGTGCATCGTACCCCTATACACGTCTGCCTTCAGATGTTTCGGCTGCCGCCCGTCGTCCCGCGTCGGGTGTTTTGGAGGATCGTGACCCTTCGCTGGTTAAGAGGGTCAGAGGTGAAGCCACTTTGCCGGTTCGCTCCCCTGTCGAACCGGTCGGTACAGGCAGTGAGCTTAGGGAGGCCCTCTCCTTACTCACTCAGGTTCTCTCAAAGAGCCTTCCTGTTGCTTCCAGCGAGGCTATGGGTGGTTTCCAGGCGCCTCCTATGGCGCCGCCTCCCGGAATTGGAAACAGGCCGGTTTCCGATTCCTCTGGTGTCCCGACACCATGGGAGGCGTCGGCTGGTTTGCCCACGATGGGCTATGTGTCTTCCGACTCTGGGGAGGAGTCCGACATGCTTGAGGTCGATGGCCAGCAGTCTTCGGACTTGGGGGCGGCTCTTGACTTTGTGTTTGGGTTTCTGCCTGAGCTCAAACCTGCTAACCAGCCGACAGTGTCAGCCTGGCCGCGATCATCGGTCACGCGCCAACAGCCTATGGAGCAACCTGCTTCTGGGCGCCTTCGACCGTGCCAGTCGGTACAGGTGGTTGAAGCTTTTTCAGCATTGGATGCCAAGCTGAATTCCAAGGCTTTGAAGACTTCGTTCTTCACCAGGGTTGACACCTTTTTGCCTCCTGTGCGTTATCGTTCCTACGATTCCGCCAATCCGTCAGTCTGCCAGACTTTGACGGTTCTGGATCAGGACTCCACTTCCCTCGGGCTTTCCAAGCCCAAGTCTGCCGTCATTCCAATGACGACTCTGGAGTCCACGTTGGGCTTATCTAGAGAGATGCTTGGCATGCTTTCTCTCTCAGATCACGTCGTCTCAGCTTTGGCTGCTTATCTGCCTCCAGATAAGTTTGACGAGGTACAGGCTCCTTTGCGTGTGCTGTCCAAGGCGCTTATGCACCTTACTCACACGCATGCCTGTAACACGGCCAATCTGGAATTAGTTCGAAGGGACGCTGTGCTGGACACAGGACGATCCCTTCCCGAGGAGCAGCGTGCTACTCTTCGATCTGCTTCTTTGGCAGGTCCGCAACTTTTCCATGGTTCCGTGTCGACGGTCCGGGATGACGTCCTACGTCATTCCAAAGATCAGCTGCTGTTTCGTCAGCTTGATCAGCCTTCTCGGGGAGGCAAGGGCCGTTCCAAGCCTAACAAGTACCCTTCTGCTTCCTCTGTGAAGCAAAAGGCTGGTCCTTCTGCCGCCACCTCTGCTTCTAACTCACGGGGTAAAGGTAGGGGTCGGCAGAATCGAGGGAAGTCTCAGAATTCTTCATTTAGCAGAGGAGGTGGTTTCTCCTCTCGCGGGCCTCGTCGGGGCTCGAAATGAAGGTCCTCACCTCGACTCGTCCCAGGTTGGAGGAAGGATAGCAGAGTTTGCAGACCATTGGACCACCATCACATCCGATCCATGGGTGTTAGATGTTGTTCGGTCCGGGCTGCGCATATCCTTCCGACGGCACCCCACTCTGTCAAGGGTGCCTCTTCCAACCACAGTTCCTTCAGACGTTTTACGTCGGGAACTTTTGTCCACGGAGATTGCCAATCTCCTGGCAAAGGGGGCGATCGAGGTCGTCAAGAACGTTCAGTCAGTGGGTTTCTATTCCCGCCTGTTCTTGGTGCCGAAGAAGGACGGCCGACTCCGACCGGTTATCGATCTGAGCATCCTGAACCAGTCTATCATTGCTCCCAAGTTCAGCATGGAGACTTTCAGGTCGGTCCGCCAATCAATTCACCAGGGAGATTTCGCAGCCAGCATCGACCTGCGAGACGCTTACTTCCACGTTCCGATGCATCGGGCGTCACGGAAGTATCTCAGGTTCGCTTTTCTGGGGCGAGTTTACCAGTTCAAGGCCATGCCTTTCGGCCTCAACCTGGCTCCTTGGGCGTTCACCAGACTGATGTCGCATGTGATAGCGTTCCATCGCACACAGTCCAGGGTGACTACTTCGGCATATCTGGACGATATCCTCCAGAGGCATTCCAATGCTGCCTTACTGGAATCGGATGTCGCCACTCTGTTGAGCTTGCTCACGTCGCTAGGATTCAGAGTCAACGAGGAGAAGTCGGACCTGGTCCCTTCTCAGTCGTTTTGTCATCTGGGGATGTCTTTCCAAACCAAATTCAATTTGGTGGCTGTTCCCCAGGCCAAGGCTGTGATTCTCTCAGCTTTTGCTCTGACTCTGTCCCAGTCCAGGTCCGCGACTGCTCGGAGTTTTCTCCGGCTGATCGGTCTCTGCGGTTCGGTGACGGATATCATTCCTCTAGGTCGGCTGCGTGTCAGACCTCTCCAACACTTTCTGCTCAGTCGTTGGAGACCGAATGTAGATTCTCTGGATCAGGTGCTTCCGTTTCCGGACTCTCTGTATCCTCACCTTCTTCCCTGGACAGATGTTCAGTGGATTACGCAGGGTGTTCCGCTGGACTTACCCACGTCCGATCGCGTTCTGACGGCAGATGCCAGCGATCTCGGATGGGGTGCGACGTTGGATCCTCTCGGTCTTTCCCTACACGGGATGTGGGACCAGGATCAAGCAGCTCTACACATCAACCAGAAGGAGCTTCTTGCTCTTCTTCTGAGTTTCAGGCAGTGGATCCCTCACTTGTCGAATCGCCAGGTCCTTCTACTATCTGACAATTCGACAGTGGTTGCTTACATTCGGAACCAGGGCGGCACGCACTCGCTTCCGATGTATGAGTTAGCTCGGGATCTTTTACTGCTCGCTCAGGAGGTTCACGCCGGGGTGGTTGTTCGTCACATTCCCGGTCGTCTGAACGTCCTAGCCGACTCCCTGTCCCAACAGGGCAGGGTTATTTCCACCGAGTGGATGCTTCACAGGGCAGTGTTCCAGTCGCTTTGCGATCTCTGGGGACGTCCCCACATCGATCTCTTTGCGACTCGTTGGAACCATCAGGTGGACACTTTCGTGTCCCCGTGTCCAGATCCTCTGGCTTTTGCCATGGACACTCTGTCACTCGATTGGAACGGTCTAGTCGGCTACGCCTTCCCGCCGGTTCCGATTCTTCCTCAGGTTCTCGCCAAAATTCGAACCTGCAGTTGTCGAATCATTCTGATCGCTCCCCTGTCGCCTCAGCGGGTGTGGATCAATCAGCTCCGCTCGCTGATGGCGGCGGTTCCGGCACGTCTCCCGCTACATCGCGACCTTCTTTGTCAAGGTCGCCCGAGGAGGTTTCACGTCGACCCGACTTCATTGTGCCTTCACGCATATCTTTTGTCAGGTCCTGTCTCCTCCGTAGAGTTTCTGGTATATCTGTTTGATTCTCGGGGTCTCCAGCCTGTTACCATCAAGGGTTACAGGTCTATGCTTTCAGAGACTTTTTCTTATGTGGGGAAGCGTCGTATCGGCACTAATCCTTACCTCTCCAAGCTTGTTCGGCACTTTTCTTTGAAAAGGCCTCAGACTTTGCAGCTTACTCCACGATGGAATCTTTCGTGGGTGCTGCTTTGCTTGGGGGGGGGGGGGGGGGGGGGGGGGGGGGGCGCCGTTCAAACCTTTATCCCAGGTGGATATGCAATTTCTCACATACAAGACGGCTTTTCTGATGGCATTTGCTTCGGCCAGACGGGTTAGTGAGCTTCACGCCCTCTCGGTTGACCCGGCCTTTTTTAGGAGTTCTCCCAACAGCGTTACTTTTACCACTGATTGCTCCTTTTTGGCTAAGAATCAGTTACCAGATACTACTCCTCCTCCTATCTGTATCAGGGCTCTTCCCTCTGTTGAGGGTACTCGCCCTTTGCTCTGTCCGGTCCGTGCTATTCGCATTTATCTTGATCGGACACGCTTCATACGGAAGGGCAGAAAACGTTTTTTTTCTGTCTCTCATTCCGGGTCGACAGAAGATCTCTCCTCAATCCATTTCTCGATGGATTTGTCTTGCTATTCGTACGGCTTATAGTCGTTTAGCAGCTGGCGATTGTATTACCAATCGTATTTCTGCCCACGAGGTGTGGGCACTGTCTACCTCTTGGGCTTATTCTAACTCCGTCAAGTTGTCGGATGTTATGCAGGCAGCCTACTGGAGAAATGCTTCTACTTTCTCCACCTTTTATTTACGCCAGTTGCAGGAGCAGTCGGAGGACCTTTTTGCCTTGGGTCCTCTTTCTTCTGCTCAGGCTGTTGTCTGCCATAGCCATTAGGCTTCTTGAAGGTCAGTTTCAGCCTTGTGCTGTTACTGCCCTTTTTTCTGTCTGTGTGTCACACAGGCTCATATGTCTCTTTTCATTGTCCTTTACCAATGATTGCGACATTATGGTTGATAAGCCTCGGGACCTCTTCCTTCTGCTTCACGGTTCCAGTGCACTAGGGTTATGTGGGGGTTGGTTATGCGATTCCCTCCAGCCTTTTGTCTATTCAGCCTGTAGTAAACAATTGTGAGTAGGTTGATAAGAAATCTAAATTTTATAGTAAATTTCCTTTCTTATTATACCTACCACAATTGTTTACATGGAGGCCCTCCCGTCTTCTTTACGGGTAAAGAATCTTTCCTCTCCGCTGATCACATAACTCTAACGTTTACGGATTCAAAAAAGAATGAGTCTTTAGAGACGGTATATGCGCACTGGCAACGGAAGTCGTGGAGTTGTACTTGGGAGAGAGCGTCCCGTACTGGGTCTGCGCCGGTTGCACTCGACCCAGTTTTGGCTTATTTTTATTGGTGCTTTTGCACCACTTTTCTTTCCCAACTTGCTTGGGAAAGACAAAAATAGAGAGTATTTTATCCGAGTTAGGGACTTCCACTGTAGTGCAAGCCTGTAGTAAACAATTGTTGTAGGTATAATAAGAAAGGAAATTTACTATAAAATTTAGATTTCTCCTGGAACTTTGGAGTGAAAACTGCAGTTTGGAAGCTGATGGGGTCATGTTTTTGAAATCATACAATTTAAACTAATACTAAGCTGTTGATAAGACATACATGGCAAGGAATTTAGTATAGTTTTAGGACAGTGCTGTCAATTACACACCAGCTTGATAAAGGCTGCTTTCAACATGTCATGGTCATAAAAATCATTTGTTATTAGTTTCTCTCTCCTTGGATGTGGAATGCTAATGATATACTGAGTCGGGCATTTATTACACTTTCTAATCTGTGCATATTTTTTCAGGTAAGCAAAAGATTTTGCACAACGGAGAACTCCAAAGTATATGTATATTTTCATTGGGCAAGCAAGGATATCTGCCCAACTTGGTATTTCATAATTCCTCCCAACCCCCCCCCCCCACCCCCTCTCCCCAAATTTAGTTAGGCCTCTGTTTATTATATGGTACCTTACAAGATAGTGGGAAAAGTTTCACAAATATTTTTCAAGATTGATTGTCATGACAGATATGAGGTTACCTCAAAGAAAATAACATGCAACAAACAATAAGTTTAGATCACTATCACTGTGTTTTTGGCATTTGGGTGTTTCAACTGCATTTAAAATACCCAACTGAGAACTCCATAGCATGTGTATATTTTTGTTGGGCAAGCAAGGATATCTGTCAACTTGGTGCATTTCAGAATTTTTCTCGGCTCTTCAATGCCTTAATACTGTCTTCATGTAAGGTGCCACTTATTTTTCGGATACACACTAAACTTTTATTTTAGCTGTTTTTTCAGAAAATGTAATTAGATTTTGTCAATGACTAATCTGCTTTACACTGTTAATTGAATAAAATATCTTGAAAATCTGTCAAAGAATGAATCTTGACATTGAATCGGTGACATATGACCAGTTTTCAAACACAAAAGATGTCGTGTTGGCATTTGGGTGGAGAAAACTTTATATCCACGATGGGTTTTGGGTGTGGAATAGGGAAATATCACCCTTGGGGCAAGATATTTGTACAGGACACTCGGAAAGCCTCATGACAGGGGTAAATATCTTGCCCCAAGGGTAAGATTCTCCCATTCCACACCCATCAAGAATAATTATTTATTTATTGGTGTTTAAAGTCACATATTTCCGAACAATGGCTAATCGTGACCACAACATGGATATAAAATCAAATCCAGCATATAATTTTCACCCATGTTGCCTATTTTAGTGGACCTCCACCCTAAGTATTGGTGGCCGGGTCCTATTTTACCAATAAAACTGAGCTGCTTTACCACAGTAAACAAGCACTGCTTCACTCCCCATGGTTTTCACAGGGACCATCAAGGATAATAATATGGTCATCTCTGATCATGTCTTACTAACCACCTTTAGGGGAAGGGTGTTTGTCCTCAGCATTTTCTGTTTATACAGACATTAACAAGATCAACTAATTCAAATACTGTACTGTTTCACTGACTGAAAGACATTTATTTCATCACAAACAGTGAGCTCTGTCAAACAAGTCTGAATTGGTAAAATTCCTATTTGCATTATGTGATAATTGGCTGCTTGAAATTTCAGTATTTTGACATCAGTGTGCAGGATGTAATTTTGTTATGACATTGTAACAGTGGACCTGAACAGTAGGGCCCTGCGAATCACACATTTTCAATTTGAATAAAATCTCAAATCGAATCAACTCTATTATTTGAAATTGAATCAAACCTCAAATCGAATGCAGGCATCTTGAAGTCCCAACTGATAAAATATTTCATCGAAGGCATGCTATGATGATGTAGTTGGAATATTACCCAGTAATGATTTTTGTTAAAAAACAGAAATGGGTGCGAGAATTCTGTTCTGGGCGCTGCACTGGGCTAGTCACTAGCAACAGTGAGCTCATCGTCGATATTGCCTGGGAACTTTAAGTTTGCTTTCAGCAGTGGTAGTTGCTAGTGAAACTTGAATTAGCTTGGATGCTGGCATGGGTACAGATACATTTTATGTTAATATAGTGGAAATTACACTCAGTCTTTATGTTCAACATTATTTATGTACAATTGCTGTCTCACCTATATGTTTTGTGAGACAACTAAGGTGACTGATACCAAGCAAAATTCCAGTGAAAAGATCTGAAGGAAAATTAATTGCTCACTTCGAATCGAACCAAATACCAACTTAATAATCAAAATCAAATCATATCTCAAAGCTTTGCAGAGCCCTAATGAACAGCACCAGTCTGTTTGAATATAAACATTGGTCAGAAAAAAGTTACCTTCAGATTGTATTTGCTGGTAGCTCTCCACAGCTGGTGAGGACTATCAAATGTATGTTGGCTCCACAACAAAGCTAATTCAAAATCCACTGATATTGTACTTGGAGGAATGATTCTACTACTGTGACTTGGTAATGTGTGATGTTCCAGTACATATAGACCTGTAAACAGAAAAGTATTCACAGCATTAGAGTTAAAAAAATTTAAAATAAATCTTATTTATAAGAAAAAACTCATATTCAAAAAGTTTTAGAGACAGAACTTTTTTCATGGATAGAGTTCCTGGATCATTTGGGAAATGGAAATACACAGCCTTTCAAATATTTTCTGTGGTGATGTGCTAAAAAAGCATAATATGTTAAGATTACATAATAGAAATTTAGTATTTAAATTGATTTTTGTGATGTGAGTGGTTAATGAAATCTCAACAAAATTTTCATCATTCTTAACTGAATGATGTACCTCACTGAGCCGAGAATAAGCCCATAATTGAAAATAAACCCACCTATCAACTTTTCAGATTTTAGTTTCAGAGTCCCCTCCTTTTAAATGAGCCCAGTCCCTGACTTTGTGATGACTGCCATGCCTGGCACATGTATGTTGTTACCCAACACACACGATATAAAAATTTGTTATTTCAATTATTTCTTTTTCAAATGTTTAAAAACATTTCAACAAAACCTTACTTACAAACTCGTTCCAATGAGGGGGTTAAATGATATGGTTTTGTTGAAATTGCATTGCATTTTATTTTTAACTGTTCAGTTTGTAAATTACACAGGAGCATGCAGCCAATTTGTTAGGTAAAGGGTGAATGCATCTTTGTTATGGGATTGACTGCATCACCAAACTGTGTGTTAACTTTGCATCCAAATCCTCCTGTAGGCTGGACTTCAGGAAAATAAGCCCACCCATATACTTTTGCCCTTTTTTCACTTCATGCATCCTGTGGGCTTATTCCTGAGTCAGTACCGTAATGTAACACACTTTTGAAGAGGATCTAGGGAGCCCTTCCCAGAGAGTATAAATAGCAGAATTCAGTAATCAAAAGCAAAACTACCCCAAGGTTCTTATCATGATCCTTATAGACTATGGTTATACTACTGGGCTACATCAATTTTGGCAGTTTAAACCTTCCATGAAGTCATCAGAAATAAATTCTAATTGAAAGTAAAATAATTCTTTCAAGACAAGATAATCAAAAAGCAGCCAAGATTTTACCAGAAACCCGTAAGAAGCCTCAAAGAATGTTGTGAAAATCGTGCAAATTTGTTCAGAAGCTGTTGTATTCAACTTTTTATTTAGCAACAAAATGTCACCATTTGGTCCAAGAGGATACAGTAAAATTATTTAGTATGTCGATTATTAAAGTATGCTCTCTTTTAGTTTCTTTAGCAGTGAATATTTTAAATGTTTCATTTCCAAGGGCAACATTATCCAATTTTTCATACACTTCTCAATATTCCAGCAGTTTTGCTGACTTGAAGAAATACTGTCAGATTCTAGAATGTTGGAAAAGGTTTAACATGCCTTATCAATGGTGTACTACAAAGCAAAGCATGAAGAAAAATTAGAGGTACTCATCTGGGATACATTGGCTTATCCACACCTCAAAGTGCATATTCAGAATTCTGTAATTTTGTGACCTTGACATTTAACCTAAAAAACAATAGGCATTTGGATCTTACCAATTATCATTCCTGCACCAAGTTTGGTAATCAAAGATAAGACCATTTTTTCTAGAGGGCAAACAGACAAACAGACATGCACTTATGAACCCCCTATGAATGTTCCAACTATGGCTGGTGTGGGTAATGAGTACGATTTGTGTTGATATAAAAAAAATCTTCATCAAGCTGTGAAAATAATATAGAATGCCTGACAAAAAAGAGTACACAACAATATCCAGGACCTCCACTGAAAAATCAATGGAAAATATATAATAAGTGGGAACATTTTACTTAACTGGTAGAGTGCTAAATTTTTCTTGACCACAGATTTACTTTCACCATATATTGCTCTGATTATTTGATTGGCTAGTGCCAGGAGGGACTATTCAATCAAATGTAACTGAGGAAGGTGTCACCAACAAAATTTGATTCTTGCCTCTGTCAATATGAAACCACCATCAGTTGAGTGTTGATGTTATAGTCACAGCCTGTGGTATTTAGTAAAGAACAAATATGGGCTTCCAGCACTCTGCCAGTTAATAAGTCCATAAGAGATATAGTCAAGATTGAATGAAAGAGTTGCGGCAACCGCGTTGTGTCCTTGGGCAAGACACTTCACCCCTATTGCCTACGTGGGGGCACGGTGACGTTGTGTACTAAGGCGTACTGCACGTCGATGGTGCACCTGTCTTCAACCAATGCTAACCCTGCTTGTGTGGAGTTCATATGTTGGGGAGTTGACAGTTGCTTGCCGTTGCTCGGTGGTTCTCTCCGGGTACTCCGGCTTCCTCCACCCATAAAACTGTCGCAGTCATGGTTAGCCATTGTGCAGAAATATGTGACCTTAAACACCAGTAAATAAATAAATAATAAATAAATAGAATGAAAGAGAAGAACATTAATTAGGAAGTACATCATACCAAAAATATAAACAGAAAAGAGGATTAGCATGCACATTCACCCTTTACTTGACATAATGGCTATTCAGCACTCTTTACAACAATTGCCAATGAAATGTTTTCAATTTTTTCCTCCAAAACATACCTTAGGGCACCTCTTTGGAATTGGCTTGTTGAGCTCATTCCAATGAGAGGACATAAGCTATGTATTTGAGGCAAAATTAATGAAAATTTCCATTATTCAAGAAATAATTTTGTCTCCTAGTTATGTTAGGTATAGTGTTAAAAAGGAGTTCAATAGAGTGAAAGATAGTACTTACATAATTTGAGATGAAAAATGACCCCACATTGGAACAATCTTGTTCAACTTCTTCCATTGCAGGGTCATAAGCTATGTTTTAGGTGTAACGAAGGTGAAATTTTCAATTATTTGAGAAATAATTTTGTGGGTGTCTCCTGGACATGTTAGGTAGAAGTCTAAAAATTAAAAAGTCATTTGGGAGCACGGTGGATCTGTGGTCAGAGCAGTGGACTTTAAACCGACAGATCGATGGTTTGATCCTGACCAGCAGTAACAGCATTTTGTCTTTGTACAAGACACACGAACCTGACTGCTGATATGGAGGCACTATGTATTAAGCATATTGCACACTGAAGATGCATTTGCCTTCAACTGCAGCTAACTCTGCTTCTACTAAGTTAGTAAACTGGAGAGTTTCATAATTTCTCGCCACTGATTGGTGGTTCTCTCTGGGTGTTCTCTCCCCCCCCCCCCCCCCCCCCCACATAAAGCTGTCTGATGCAATGTGACACAGGTTGTTGAAAGTGTTGTTAACCCTTTACCCAATGTAACAGTCAAAACTGGCCAGCACTATTCACAAAATTCACCATTCAGTTTTCATTACTTTTTCATTTTTTGTCACATAAACAAAACTTATGACCCCTCATTGGAACAAGCTCAGTGAGCATGTTCAAATGAGGGGTCATAGATTTTGTTTTTGATGTAAAAAATGAACAAAATTAGTTATTCAAGAATTTTGTTTGGAAGTGACGTCTACTTTAAGGGGTTCAACCCCAATAACCAAACAAAGAAGGAAACAAACAGGAGTTAATTCGAGTAAAAGATAGTACTGACAGAGCTTAAGATGAAAAAATGATGGGTCTCAGTGAGTAGCATAATGACATTTTATGATGCAATATATGCAATACCTTGATCCAGTATGACAAACCTGATAAGTGCAATTCGTCTTATACATTTTGATTGATATTGAGAATGTAGAAATGAGAACACAGCATGAGTGATTAGAAAAATTAAAATGAAAGGAAGCAAGTGCTCGGACTTCACAAATGAACTGGGTCTCAAGATTGTAAACAGGTATCCAAGATTCTTGGATAAATTAACTGGTTGAGTGCTAGAAACCACTATCAGGAATTTAAAAAAAAATGAGAGTGCCAAAGCAAAAGTAAAAATAAATTAACCTAGGATCAGAACAATGATAAAACAATAACTGATTATATACACACTGAATCAAGACCTATGCAAAGGGGTTATAAGTATACAAAATTTTTTTTATAGAATATTTATGACAGAAATATGCAGACAGGATGAACAAAACAGGAGACGGACCTGATGGCCATTATTTAATGGGTGTTATGGGGTGCGGTGGATCAGTAGATAGAGGTGCAGGCTGCAAGCTGAGAGGTCCTCAGTTTGAATCCCACCTGGGACAACTGCACTGTTCCTTGGGCAAGACTCTTCACCCCCCCCCCCCCCTGCCATTGCCCACATGGGTCATGGTGGCATTGTGTACTAAGGTGTACTGCACTTCGATGGTGCACCTGTCTTCAACCAATGCTAACCCTGCTTGTGTGGAGTTAGTATGTTGGGGTGCTGACAGTTGCTCATCATTGCTCGGTGTTTCTCTCTGGATACTCCAGCTTCCTCCACCCATAAAACTGTTGTGGTCATTATTAGCCATTGTGCAGAAATATTTGACCTTAAACACCTATAAATAAAATAAATGGATGTCACATATCTGGAAGTGAAATTGGATCAAGAAAACAAATTCTCCAGAGGAGGGCAGTCTTGGAGAAACAAAGACTGCCACTCTGGGCCAACCTTGAAAGCATCATCCTATCATCATGAATCGTAAGTATCTTTGGTTCACTGGTTCCACTAAGACATCTCGACTTCATGGCTTTATTGACATATTTTGACTCCCCAAGAGGTGTTAATTGGGGCCATCACCATTCTCGCCCCATCTTTTGTCTTCTTCTGATGGAGGAAGAGGGGGCATACATCGTTTACCGAAACTAGCTTTATAAACTGATTTGGGAGAAAATGAAAAAAAGTCTTCAGACAAGCTGCATAACTGAAGATGAAATAAAATATGATGAACTAAGACAGTATTTTTTTTTTCCTTGCTGCTCAAACTATGATCAATATTGATGAAGATGTGTTGGGAGACTGGGAAAGTTTTATTGGGAATCTAACATTAATGAAAGGTGAATATGGGGATGTAAAATGGGAGAACTGGTCTGATTACTTGAAACAGTTAGAGAAAAACAGTTAGGAATACCAGAAAACAGTATGCTTCTAAAGCTGGAAGATAAGGAAAATGAGAGTGCAAGGAACAGTTAATGGGAACAGAAGTAAAAAGGATCTTTTTTGTATATGTGTTACCGTACCTCTGAATTTTGCTTGAGTTTTGAAGTCAATAACCAGTTTTCCATCTTCTCCAATCATTATCTTCATCACCTGAAGTTTGCCTCCCAGTTTTCCTTCAGTTTCCAGGCCATCTCTCCACAAGATAGTGTCATAGTAGAATGAAAATTCCATTTCTGTCCTGTGTTCTAAGGGGCCCCATCCAATTGGTGCAATGGCATATAGATATGAAACATAAAGTGGCACTCTGACAGTCAAATAGGTCTTTGAATAATCTTTCACCTGAAAGTCTGATATAACTTTGCCTCCACAAATATCAACCAAATCAGTCATATGATACCAAGCTTCAAACTTCCAAGTACAACTTTTCAAGTTAAGATGCTTGTATAACATTATTGTCTTTTGCTCTCTCAATGCTGGGTCAAACTGGTAAGGAAAGTGTTGTCCAGGCAAAGGGGCAATAGTAGAATAGTCATCCCATTCTGTCAAAAAACCTCCATCCACTACATGTGATCTTTCATTAAGGGTAATGATATTTGAACACACATGCTGTTGTCTATATATAGGTTCAGACAATAGAAATTGTAGATTATGCAGAGGGAATGTTGAAAGCAGAGGTAGCATACCATCTTGATGAGGAACCTCTATAGATATGTGTATAGTATTAGGATGTTTGACATCATCAGGACCCTTGTAGTCCAGGTTTGCCATGAAAGATTGTGCCTGAAAACCAAATGGATTTCCTGAAAACATTGTTGACCTACATATTCCATTATCTCGTCCAACTGTGACCGGTGAGCTTTTTAGAGGTACTCCTGGATTACCATTGTTATGTATAGGCTGAGCAACACATCTCACTCGAAAACTCGATCTGAAATAAATACTGTCCAATACCTTCTTGTCTACACTTGTAAATACTGTCTTGTCTGAGACCTGAACAAAAGGGGATCTTGAACCATCTCCATCTGCAGGCATTGCCACTTCCCAGCGGTAGGCAACTGTAGACTGGTTGATTCCACTTTCTTCACATAAGGTATGTGTTACAGAATAAGTTGGATAATGAACATCGCAAGGCTGAAATAATCAAAAATTAAAAATAAAAAAACTTATGAATTTAACAATTTAACACACTCTTAGCCTATTACCTTACACAAGTGGCAGATGACAGCTGAAAAATTCCTTTTTTTGCTAATACAACATAGGTTATGACCCTCATTAGAACAAGCTTGATCCAATGAGGGATCATAAGCCATGTTTCGAAGGCAAAAATTGAAAAACTAATAAAATTTGAATGGGTGATTTTTGTGAATGGTGCTATAGTAGATTTTTTTTTTATTAGGGTTTAACGACACATTACAGCCAGGGTCATATCATGTCGGTGACCGTTTTATGGGTGGAGGAAGCCAGAGTACCCGGAGAGAACCACCGAGCAACAACGAGCAGAGGCAACTCTCCAACATCGCTACTTTGAACTCTGCACCGCAGCACAGGAAGGGTTAGATTGGTTGAAGACATGCGCACCGTCGACATGCAGTATGCCTCAGTACACAGTGTCATCGTGACCCCATGAAGGCAATCGGGGTTAAGTGCCTTGCCCAACGATACAACGCGGGAGCGTGAATTAGTCGCTGAAATGGTCACCCATCCAACTACTAACTGTGCTTGACGTTGCTTAACTTCGGTGATCTGACAAGAACTGGTTACCTCGATGCCCCATGCTATAGCAGATAAAGCCATTATGTTAGGTAAACAGTTCAAACATTGCTCTGATGGAAGCATAAGAATTCTGCCAGCTGTGTTTATTCTGTTACAACTTAATGAACTCTTATCTCAGGGCTTCCATGACAACAATGGTACACTTATTCCAATACCTGACTACAAATAACTGAGTCACTAAACTTATGAGAAGTGGTGTGGTAGGCATCCTGGAAAACTACCCAGGGACATAGGGGATTAAACCTAGCCATGACATATTGCATAACAAATTAAACTCTAATGAATCTGCAGTAACAGTAAGAAAATGTGAAGGATGAGCACAATAAGAATTCCTCTAATTCTTTTTCTTTATTGATACCAGCCTCTGATACTGAATCTCTGTGAGCTTTTAAAGAATCAATGCCAGAGGCTGGTATATTATTAACAAGCATAGAAGTTAATTTGCAGTTCCCCTACAATATATATATAGACTGCTGAATAAATTTACTCTAATGGACCTAAATAGATTTTATACCCATACATTTAAACTGATGTTGAAATCCAGTAAGATCTGTACCAGTCAGAGCCAGGACTGTGCTCAAGCAGTCACAACTTTGCTGACATGGGCATTCTGACATTTATGGAAGAACGATTCTGAATTTCTAGTAATATAATATATTTGATAAAAAAGACATATGGAAAACTTTTACCCTCTGCATTCTGATGTCAAAATATCAAAATTTCTAAATCTCAATTTTTCCCATAATGCAAACAGGAATTTGATGAGCTCTGTCAAACAAAACTGAATTGGAAAAGTTTGCAAGCTGAAATTTTGATATTTTGACACAAGCACACAGAGGGTTAAATCTGTGAGGACCATAATTATGTTCAACCCTTCACCCAACACACAGGATATCAAAATTGATTATTTAAATTATTGTTTTTTAAAATTTCTCAAAACATTTTGATAAAACCATATTTTTGTGACCCTTCATTGGAATGAGCTTGTTCCAAGGAGTGGTCACATGATATGGTTTTCTTAAAATTTTTTGAAAAATATTGTGTTTTTTTAACTGCTCCCTTTGTAAATTATATGGTTGGATGTGGCCGATTGATTCGTTAGGCAAAGGGTTAAAAATAACAGTACAGTTAAACATGCAAAAGTTTTCTTCTCTTAACTGGTTGAGGGCTAGATTATTTTTGGTGGCCTGTTTGTGTTATTCAAAATTTGTTTTATTATAAATTATTGGAGAGGGTCCACAGGCACTCTCCAATAATTTGTAATAGAGCAACTTTATATGAACAAAAAATGATTTAATGACTGAATATGAAACATGAGCAAGGAAAACATTGGCTTTTGCACTGGTACCCTTCATTTTTCATGATTCTCAAATGCAACACTCTGATAGTGGCTTCTAGCACTCAACCAGTTAACCCTTAAGGGCCTAATACCGATTATAACTTTTTAATGCAAAGGAGCAGGTGCCCCAACATGCATGGTTTGGGTAAACTCAAAACCTGTTTTCTAAGTACCTGTCAGTTGTTTCTAGGAAAGATTTGGCTGCCTCTGTAGGCAGCCGAGGCTTGACTAGAAACAACTGCAAAGCCACAGGAGGTAGACTTTCAAAGTATAGTGAAAATGTATAAATATATCCAGTCCCTTGAGGGTTAAAAATTCTTTTCAAGCAGAATATATGTAAGAAACCAATACTTACACTGACACAAACTAATGGATAACCAGGAGATGGGTCAATTTTTACTCCAACATCAGCATCATCATAGTGCAGTAGTGAAACCACCTGAAATGAAATATAATTTATCACATGATTTGACTCTTTTTTCCAGACATTAATCCTCTGCATACTGATGCCAGAAGATCAAATTTCAACCTGTCAATTTTCCCATAATGCAAATAGGAAATGAACCAATTCAATTTTGTTTGCCCGAGCTCAGTTAGCTCTGGCAAATAAAACTGAATTGATTGAATGAGCTCAGTCAAACAATATTGAATTTGCTGAATTCCTATTTGCATTATCGAAAGATTTGCTGCTTGATATTACAATATTTTGATATCAGTGTTCATGGGTTAAAACTTATATTTTAAAAGCAGTAAACATGGTTATCCAATAACATTTTGAATGTAGCCCCAGGTGAACACAGTTGTATTTTTGTGAGATGTGAATCTTGTCCTCTAGTCATCTGTTTTAGTTCTGTTCACAATATATCCAAAAATATGGCTTTTTGGTTTTGAACTGTTAATTCAATAAAAGTTTTTTTATGAATGCATCCAAATAACACTGTCATTGGCAACTATTTTTTGGAGTGGATATTCCACCAAACAGCACAATGATTTTATCAATCTAATTCAACACCTTATGAAGCTCCGTTTCTTCTTCCATTTTAGCATCTTTTATGCATTTTTTATCAAGTAATAATTAAAATCTAAAATGGACACCAGTTTATAGGTCTGGAACTAGTCCCAGACCAAATTTACTGAACTGTTTTAACAAATTTAACTGTAAATTGGGGGGTCCTTATATCTTAAGTCTATAGATTAAAAATAACACTTGGATAATATCAAATATGAATTTACTTTTTCCTGGTAGAGATGGTACAAGCAAAATTTGTAGTAAAGTCTTTTTTAGGTCTTTAAAGGCGGTAACACTTTATCATTTAATATCATTCAGTACAAAAAAGGAAAGATAAAAAATAAGTTAAAAAAGACAGAAAACACTCACATCAGTGGAAGGTTTGAGCCCTTTCCATTCCTTCCCTTTCCTCTACCTTGAACATGTACTATAAATTCAATGACTGATGAACCAATTATATAAACTTGCTGTGAACTGATTACCAATTATTTCACCAAACATTCTGTTGATTCTGATGCTGATTCTGATGGTTTCATTAGGGCACAGAAAAAAATCTGTTGCTGCCAATTGTACCACTACATTTCATTGATCAAAATGTTAATAGCACATACAGTTAAAACTAGAAGTCCTGTCATGAAATGCGCACAAATAGCATGTCGATCTGCACGTTAATCTACACGTTTTGACCATAGTAAGGCTATCAACTTCTGTACATATGGTCTGTGCACAAGCAATGTTTCAGCCAATGGACCTCCGGGTAACCCAGAGGTCCATTGACAGAAACATTGCCTGTGTTTGCAATGAGTAACCAGGAGAACCTGCCATGCTTTGGATGCCATTCGATATGGCAATTGCGTGCATTTCCTATGCGCAATTAAGCCTAGATAAGCACACAGTTCGTGACAGGACTTCTACTTTTAACTGTAAGTTCCCAAACTATGCAATTTTAGTGCTGGGCAATATTAGCCAAAACAATATCCATGTTTTTGTTTTTTTTAAGATTATGATTAACCCTTTACCTAACATGAAAAGCAGACGACACTTGCAAAAAAAAATTCTTGAGTAACTATTTTTTTTTCATTTTTTGTCTCAAAAACATAGGTTATGACCCCTCGTTGGAACGAGCTTGACGAGCTCATTCCAACGAGGGGTCATAACCTATGTTTTTGAGACAAAAATATGAAAAAATACTGAAAATTAATTGGCGATTTTTGAGAATAGCGCTGGCTCGTTTTGGCCGTTACGTTAGGTAAAGGGTTAATGATATAATCACATGATACTGTTCTCTTGTGAAGGTAGAGTTTTTCTGGTAAATAGTGTTAATACAGTTTTGTGTTTGAATACAATACACTTTGATGTATTAACCAGAAATATACTGAGAATACTTCGTGTCTCAATTTAATAATATCTTTGATGTAACTGTGTGTTGTGAACTTGTGTCCATGCATGGTTTACAGATTGATAGACACAGGGCATATCAGAATTTAATGCTAATTTTTTAACTTTTTACATTTGTTGATGTGTTTCTCAATATTTACTCTGCAGTCAACATTGGAGAGAAACATCAAAGAGGTAACTGAATTTAACAATGAACTTGACAAACTGAAAATATTGGTTGTGAATAATCATGTGACACACATGTTGCATAACAATCATCAACAATGGAAAAAAAGATTATGTTTGGAGTTTTATTCTCCTATTGTGTTGTCATGTCTGCATCATGAAATACTGCAGACTGCCGGCTGAACACACTGTATTTCTTCATTAACATTATGTACTCAATGCAACTTTGTGCAGCATCATGGTCGAAGGCCAAGCAGTGACTTCGATCAGCCAGTAAACAGTTCTGATCTCACACAGATTGTTACTCATCAAGTCAAAATATATTGCTTTTTGAATATAATAATAACTGGGTCAGTGGTCCAAAGGATTTTTCTTCAGCCCTCATATCACAGGTTTATTCCCAACAAGACGAATCCTAACAAGATGAATGTCAAAAATGGTCATCCCAACAAGACGAATCCCAACAAGACAAATTTAATTAAAATGACTATGTAACCCATTTATTGTGAGGTTTTCCATCATAAACTGCTAACATGGCTTACTTTTGGACAAAGAGATTTCAGTTAACTAGTTGAGTGCTGGAAGCCCATTTTGGGGCCTTATCCTGAAGTGTGGGTACCAGACCTAAAAGGCTTCATATTCTGTGGATGTACTTCAATTAATTTTTGATGTGATATTATTAAGTCTGGGTGGATTTGCCCTGTTACAATTAATGGCAGTGTGCCTACATGCACTCTCGCATTAATTGTAACAAGGCAATAATATGTGAACCAAATTTTGACAACCAAAAAAAAACCTTAGCACACTACCAGTTAACAGAGGCGCCATGCCTTGTTACAAGATGCTATTTGCTACAGTTTTTTGTATCTTTTTTAACAACAAAACTCCCAAACACATGCATAAAATAAAACCCTAAAAGACTTCAAATAGCATACATTGATTGTAATGTACACATTCTTTTTAAAGTAAATTTCCCCCATATTTGATGAGAAAAAAATTGTCACCTTGTTAGGATTCATCTTGTTGGGATCATCTTGTTGGGATCTTCTTGTTGGGATATTTTACCGATTCGTCTTGTTGGGATTCATCTTGTTGGGATGACATCATATCACAGGCTTGAAAACTTCCCCACTAGATGGGGACTATGAATAATGATTAGAATTGTAATAATGAACAAGAAAATTTCTAATATGTGAAGAAAGATAATTCCAGCTCACTCCATGTTTCATGTAGGTTGAGTTAAAAAAAATTACCTTGTGTCAATACATGAATCAAGAGTATGCAATTACTTCAATTCTAAAGCTGTTGATAAATACCCACACAAAGATGCAATTGGGAGTTTTCATGAGGCATGATTTTACATGATATTTCTGAACTGAATTCAACTGATCTGAGCAGAGGTTTACCAAGGCTCAGATTGACTTTAGTGACCGAGGCTCAGAAATTTCACATAAAATCGTAATGAATTTGAGATTCTTTTTATCATATAATGTGTAATTTAACCTTTTAGTTAATGCAACGACTAAAGCTGGCCAGCACTGTTCACAATCACCAGCCAAATATTATTATTTTTTCAAATTTTTCCCTCAAAAACATGGCTTATAAGCTATGTTTTCAAGACAAAAAATGAAAATAGTTAATTATACAGGAAATATTTTCTGCAAATGTTGTCTATCTGTATTAGGTAGACAGTTAATGAAAAATAAGAGAAGACTAATTAAATTCTACTTCTGAAACCAACTCACAATGTTACCACACTGACTTTGACTTTGGACATCATTCCCGTATTAAATGTGTTCTGAATGATACTTTCCATAATGAGCTTTTTGATAGTGATTATGTTATAACTATCGTTTTAAATGTTTTCACCATTGCCAACAGTGTTAAAATGGGGTTCACATATGGTGCTCCAAGAGATAACATATAACACTTTGCTAATGCTACTTGATTTAATTACTCATAAGCAAGGGTCAAGAAATAACAGCATCTGTCTTGTGTAGTTCAGGAAATGCAGGCATTCAAAAGTTTTTTTAGCTCGCAGCATTTAGGGAAGAGAGGGGCGAGAGGAGAAGCAATTTATTTGCCAGAAGCAAGATTGTGTCACCCAGTAATACTACAAATCAACTGACTGCTTTTAAAAAATTTAAATTTTTGATGGGGGCTATAAATACCCCCCCCCACCCCCCTCCACAGGGTGTGCCCTAATACTGTCCGAGAACCTTTCTTGAACAAACTTGAATTTACACCCTTACAGGAGATTGCATGCCAAATATCAAATCAACGTAGCCAGCACTCATGAGAAGATGATTGTTCAGTATTTTTCCAGCTACCAATAGTGTTAAATGGGCGTCCCCATTGGAAGGTATCCCCAAAGGAAGATTTCTGTCTAATTTGGTTGACATTAGGCCAGTGATTCTGAAGAAGAAGGCAGATATGAAAAATCTAAATGATAATGGAAGATAGATGCCAAATAGGCACAATATCTCGTGCTGATTTTTAGTAAGTTGGGGATAAAAATGTTATGCAGAAGGGAATTATTTTGTCCATAGGTTTTGAATTGAAAGGACCTGAAATTCTGCGTACCAATAATTGGACTACTTGAGTATCTAGTACCTAACCAGTGGTGAAATCAATAAAATATTGTTCAAATAAAGTTCACTTACAAGTGGAGGAGCAGGTAAGACCAGACTTCCTGAAACTTCAATATCCAGAATTGTAATTGTAGTTATTTTGTGTATTCCAAACACAGCACCTGTTGGAGCATCTGGACCTAGCACAATGTTGAATGACTCATGCCATTCTATATCACCATTGTATAATATGTCCACAGGAAATTCTTTAACTTTTTCACCTTTAAATTTATAATAAAGCAATGAGTGATGTGTAAAACCATGAGTTCTGTCAAACAACAAATTATAGAATAAATGTTAAGTTTATCATTAGAATAAAGGAAAATGACAAAATTCCTATTAACTGGATACTCCTGTTAATTGAATATTCTTCGCTGGGTAAGTAGCTATTCAACTGACAGGGGCTGACTGTAGTGCACAGTTTATTTTTTCAGATAAAAGATGGCTCTAGATTTTATTTCCAAAATATGGCTGGAATATAATTATTTCACAGTAGTTTGCATTTCAAGATTATGGCACCTCACATCAATGGAAATCAGCAAAAAAAATCTCCAGAGTACGGGAGAGTTAAGAAAGGAATCAATTTTATTAACTTGGTAAAATATCAGACAAACCATTTAATTTTTTTTCTTTTTAAGTTTGCATTGGTTATAAAAAGAGAGTATGTGTCAGTTGAAAGGGTCATGTGGGAGGGCCTGAGAAACAGATTTTTAACTTTTTTAGGCCTAATGCAGAGCATTGCTAAATCCTGTTATGGACTTGTTTCACTATCAGAAAAATATTTACCCAACTGTTCTAGATTTATTTGGACAACCAAGATCTATTCTAACCAACTGTTCTGTAAGTGTACATACTTATAATGGATATTTATTTTAAGCATTTTTCAAATAAACTGTCATAACATAAACCATAAGAAAACAATAAATGATTCAAATTTTAAGTCAATGGGGATCATTCAAGGAATATAAAGCCTTTATTCCACAAACAAAAAATCTGTTTCTCAGGTGCAACTGCAGGATCAATTTGACTGCCACATGCTATCTTATTATCACCTCTGCAAACATGAAAAAAATTAAAATTAACTGGTTTATGCCAGATACCTTCCACAAGTTAATAAGAAAACTAAACTACACCACTGCCAAAGTTAGATTATGAAGTCTACAACATGAAACAAACAAAGAATATGAAGTTCTGAGGGAAATGAAACAATAAAAAACATTGAAAGTGTCAATGACACTGTAGCTTAACTTGACTGTGTGTTGTGTTTGATGAAAAGGATAATGTTCAATGTTTATGAAAGGATTATGAAATGCATGAATTGTGATAATTGAGAATATGTTAATTTCTGTTCCCTGTATGCTATGTTTTCAATAAAAATAATTTGAGGTGTAGACCGCACTAAAGAATTGAGGGGTGGGTTAATGTGGCCCTCACAGTTAATGTATGTCAACCAAAGTTACCAAGTTACAGTGAAATTTTTCCAAAACGAGTCATCTTATCAAGTTACAATGAAATCCCTCCATAAATATGGCCTGTAGACTGTGCTAAAGGTTTTTGGGCTTCGGGCCTGAGTAGCCATCATGGTTGACCCATCACAACCAAAAGAGGAAGTCCTCATCTAGACATTATACTGAGTCATCCTACAAAGTTACAATGAAGTCCCTTCTTAGATACGACCTGTATGTGCAAAAGGTTTTCAGGTTTTGGGCTCGGGCAGCCAGCACGGTTGAATGATCATGATCAAAGGGGGCGTTCTCAACTAGACATTTAGACATTATCTGGAGTCATCCTACCAAGTTACAATGAAATCCCTTCATAAATGTGACCTGTAGACTGTGCTAAAGGTTTTCAGGCTTCGGGCCCCTGTGGCCATCACAGTTGACCAATCATGACCAAAAGGGGATGTTCTCATCTAGATATTATATGAAGTCCTCCTACCAAATTACAATGAAGTCCCTCCATAAATACGACCTGTAGACTTTTCAAAAGGTTTAGGGGTTTTGGGCTCAGGCAGCCATCATGGTTGACAGATCGTGACCAAATGGGGAAGTTCTCATCTAGACATCATATGGAGCCATCCTACCAAGTTACACTGAAATCCCTCCATATTAAATATGACCTGTCGACTGTCCTAAAAGTTTTTGGGTTTTTAGGCTTGGGCAGCCATCACAGATGGCAGATAATAACCAAAAGGGGACGTTCTCATCTAGACATTATACAGAGACATCCTACCAAGTTACAATGTAATCCATTCATAAATACGACCTCTAGACTGTGCTACAGGTTTTCAGGCTTTGGACTCGGGCAGCCATCACAGTTGACTGATCGCAACCAAACGGGGACGTTCTCATCTAAACATGACCTCAAACCTGCATATGAAATTTTGTGATGATCAGACAAGAACTACGGGGTGTAGCCTGTGCTGAAGGAAAATGTGAACAGACTGACAGATTGACAGACTCACAGACTTCTGCACACGTGATGGCAATAGATTATCTTGCCTTTGTCAAGTTAAGCTAAAAATTAAAAAAAAACCTTAAAACATCATTTAAAACAAATAGTGTGAGAAAAAGCAGTATCAGAGTTTTTTTTAATCAAGACTACAACTTTTTTAAATCAAATCCCAACAGTAGTTTCGAGCAGTGAGACAGTTAAATCTTTACCTCACATCACCACAAGATGATATTTACAAACAACTCTACGTAAATAGTTAAACATTTTCATTTTCAGCCTCAAAATCTAGCTCATAGCACCTTGCTGAAATCATTCCAGTGAGTGTCAAAAGTTATGTTTTGGAGGCAAAACAATAAACAAGAGGCCCCATGTGGGCCTGAGGTGCTCACCTGACAATAGTTGTTTCAAGAAGGATTTAATTAGCATCTATAGCTAATTAACACTACAGAGGAATGAAGTTATTTAATTATTTACAACTCTGTTGTCCATGCCAGAAGATTTTTTTCTAGTACTGGGATGCTATCACAGAAATAATGCTCGATTTCCAGTAATGCAAAACTTGGGAGTCCAAATATCATTCTAGGAACTTAACTTGAACAAACTTGAGTCCGAGCCCTTCCCTTCCACCACCAGGATACTGTATACCAAATGTGAAAGCAGTCTGACTGGGGGATATGAAGGAGAAGATTTTTAAAGAAATTTCTTCATATTGCACTAAGTGGACATTAGGGCTACTG
Organism: Pictodentalium vernedei; assembly: GCA_031216915.1. Lineage (NCBI taxonomy): Eukaryota > Metazoa > Mollusca > Scaphopoda > Dentaliida > Dentaliidae > Pictodentalium > Pictodentalium vernedei. The sequence goes on along the minus strand of CM062297.1, from coordinate 476,283,083 downwards.
TAGGGGGCCCAAATATTAACCCAGGGAGACAATTTGAACAAACTTGAATCTCACCCCACTAGAGATGTTGAATACCAAACGACGGACAGTGAGTGATCACTATAGCTCATCCTGACTTTCAGTCAGGTGAGCTAAAAAATGAATAAAATTTGAATGATGATTTCTGTTCTTTGCCTTGGCGGGAAATGACAATTATGTTAGAGAAAAGTTGAATGAAAAGTTCTATACCTGGTTCAAAGGTTAAAACAGTACTCCTTGCATTATAGTCTATTCCTGATATTGCTGATCCATCTCTTGTACTACTTCTCACTGTGACTGGCTTACTGATATCTCCTGTTCTTATTATCTTAATAACCAGAGTTTGTATTTGATCTTCCAAAGTTGGTTCCATTATACTGTATGCAGCCTCCTCAAACTGCACTTTGGGGACTATAAAACAATAGGAATGAAATGTTCACTACAATGCTAAACAAAGAATTGATACTGACTTTCAATTGCGAGATGAATTAAAATTTTCAAGTCCTGATTTCATACAATAAGTATAAGAAATATATCCAGAAACAAGCAGCATATCATGCAGGGCCTCGAATTACATTGTTAAAAACAATGTGTTGTTAGGCAAAGCATCTGCTCCAAAAATAGTACCCAGTGATATAGATATTAACTTTTAGCAATCAATAATGAAGATATTGAAAAAATGGTTCAAAACCCATAAATGTTGTCATTCGAAGTGTTTTTATTTTAATCCTTTGCAGAGTTGAGAAATAAACTGAATACTCTCACAAGAATACTATTACTTACATGGTGTTTCCACAGGGTGTACGAAACTGTACTACCCTTCTGAGACCTATATTTCCTGAGGTTGAAAGCTGAAGAAAAAACAAATCTCAGAAGGGTAGTACAGTCCCGTACACCGAGCTGAAAAACCATGTAACTAATAGTATTCTTGTGAGAGTATTCAGTTTATTTCTCAACTCTGGAGAGGAGTAAAATAACAAGAGGGATGTTACATCCCAACGCTCACCTACATTCGCGCTTGATAATGTCGTTCCAATGTAACATGCCTAATATTTAGTTAATATAAATCATTAACTAGGCATCAAATGATTAATGTGGTTTATGTGATGGCTTTGGAAAGTCTATATTTCTGCACTTATTATATATCAATTCAACATAAAATCATTGGATATAAAAGCATTTTTTTCTTTTAGAAATGTTTATGATTAAGAATATGAATCGTGAGGCCAGATATTAAATCATAAATAAGAATTAGGAAAGGCTTTCATAAATAACTGAAATTGTAAGTACATTCATTGGTTAAAGAGGAGTTGCGGAAAAACATTCATTCAAGGCTTTCATAAATCACTGAAATTGTAAGTACATTCATTGGTTAAAGAGGAGTTGCGGAAAAACATTCATTCAAGAAAGTGACTATAAGTCCCAACAAAAATACATCACATCAACAACTAAAATAAGCCTTAATGTTACTAGTAACAAGTATGAGAAAGTATTAAAAAAAAAAAGTTAAAAAATTTTTTTTTAAAGAAAGTGAATATAAGTCCCAAAAATCCCCCTCACCTTAACACAAACTTTTAGAACTTAAAATTGAGTAAGTCAGACAAAAACGTGAACATTGTGACTGAAAAAAAAAAAAGAAATCAGTTAAATTTCTGCATACAGTAGGGTTAATACCTACAGTTGTTATTGAAATGAGAAAATAAACAGTAATGAGAGATGAAGGCACCACAATCTGCACAAAAGCTGACTTTAACACAAATTCTTACAACACCTAAACGCTAATTCTTACAAGTTTTGGCAGAAAATCAGCCTCAAATTCCTCAAATATGCATGTAATGAGGGTTAAATATTACTGCAATGGAGTTCAGTAAACCAAGCGTAGAATATTAATCGCCTGGAAACAAACATAGAAACACAACTCACCTAAACACAAAGTTTACAAAGTTTTACAACTTAAAATTTACTAAGTCCGAGAAAAACATGAAAATTTTGACTGAAAAAAAAGAAAATTTCCATTAAATTTCTGCATACAGTAGGGTTAATACCTACAGTTGTTAATGAAATATGAAAATCAACAGTAATGAGAAATTAAAGTAGCACAAGCTGCACAAAAGCTGACTTTAACGCAAATTCTTACAACACCTAAACGCAAATTCTTACAACAACTTTTGGCAGAAAATTTTAGGTGAAATTTGGAAAAAAATTGTAGTATCAGGGTTAAATACTGTTCTGATAGTCCCCTACAACCTACATATGCAATATCAAAGGCCTACTGATCTTTGAGAACTCAGCTTAACACCTCACCTTAACACAAACTTTTAGAACTTAAAATTTACTAAGTCCGAGAAAAACATGAAAATTTTGACTGAAAAAAAAAAAAATTCTGTTAAATTTCTGCATACAGTCGGGTTAATACCTACAGTTGTTATTGAAATATGAAAATCAACAGTAATGAGAAGTTAAAGCACCACAATTTGCACAAAAGCTGACTTTAACACAAATTCTTACAACACCTAAACGCTAATTCTTACAACAAGTTTTGGCAGAAAATCAGCCTCAAACTCCTCAAATATGCATGTAATGAGGGTTAAATATTACTGCAATGGAGTTCAGTAACCCAAGTGTAGAATATTAATCACCTGGAAAGACACATAGAAACACAACTCACTTAAACACAAAGTTTTACAACTTAAAATTTACTAAGTCCGAGAAAAACATGAAAATTTTGAGTGAAAAAAAAGAAAATTTTTGTTAAATTTCTGCATACAGTAGGGTTAATACCTACAGTTGTTATTGAAATATGAAAATCAACAGTATTGAGAAGTTAAACCAGCACAATCTGCACAAAAGCTGACTTTAACACAAATTCTTACAACACCTAAACGCAAATTCTTACAACAACTTTTGGCAGAAAATTTTAGCTGAAATTTGGAAAAAAGTCGTAGTTTCAGGGTTAAATACTGTTCTAATAGTCCCCTAGAACCTACATATGCAATATCAAAGGCCTGAGCCCACTGATGCTTGAGAAATTCACCTTAACATTAACTCTTACAATATTGGACAAGCCGGACGCCGACGCCGACGCTGACGCCCGAGGTTATCACAATAGCTCACCACATCTTACAGATGTAGGTGAGCTAAAAACAAATCCAATGATCAAGAAATACAGATCTCAGAAGGGTAGTACAGTCCTGTACACCCTGCTGAAACACCGTGTGGCAAATTTATTATCCTGCTCCTTTAGTTTGTTGAGTTTTGTTTTATTATATAATCCCCAAACAGTATTCCAGTGATGAAAACCTTGATAAAAGTAATAATTAGAGAAACTGAAAGAAACATATCTTTCTTTATTATTGAACAAGAATGATTTGGCGTTGTTTCCCTTTGATTGAACTCAAACATTTGGGAGACTTCAATTCAAGGACATTGGGAAATAACACGTCGTTATTATTGTGGGTCGCAAGGTGACTTTATAAGTGTTTTATTCGATACAATGGTGTGTTGTGTACCTTGGAGAATCGGGAATACTATATTCAAACTTGTACATGTGCTTTCATAAGTTTCACTAAAGAGACCATTCATATAATGAGACAGGTTGCTTGTTTCTCGAAACCACAATGAATTGTAGTGTAGAAACACCACCACAGAATCCCTCTTCTCAACCCGTAAAATCAGACATTGGGGGTATGTACACATGTTTTGTTTCAAGTTTTTGGAATATTCTCAAGAAACAATATTATTCACATTTCGTCTGTGAGTCTGAATGTTTATTATTACTGAGATAAATGTTTATGGCAATAGGTGAAAGGGAAATTGGCTAAGTGTATCAAAAAATGTCTCTACACACCTTTTAGCTGTCATGTAATATTCTCATACAACCTGTTAAACTTCATACACGCTGTTGAAGTTATATGTACCATACTGGATGCATTGGTTATATTACTGACCAATCAGGAAGCTTGTATAATTTTAAAAAGGTAATAAAAGTGCATTCACCCAGGGTAACTTCACGAATGTTATTGAATGATCCTGTTTTACCACTTTTAAAGCATGACTTAACCCTTTACCTAACAAAGAAAGAAAACAACACTTGCAAACAAAATTCTTCAAAAAGTAAATTTGTTCATTTCTTGGGTCAAAAACATAGCTTATGCCTACTCACTGAAACGAGTTCAATGAGTTCGCTCCTACGAGGGGGTCATAAGGTATATTTTTTAAACAAAAAATGAAAATGAAAGTGTCAATGACACTGTAGCTCAACTTGTCAAGACAAAGACATGTACATGTATAGTATGTGACACAGCAATGACAAACATCTAGGTAATGACCTGATAACAAAGGTACATATAAAGTATTGTAACGGTCTGTACATAAATACTGAGCGTTGCCTGTAACAAATGTATAGGTAAAGTATTGTAATGGTGGGTGACAGTCAGATGCTAAACTAGAAAAAATCTTTGAGTCCCAGAGTGGGTCTGACTGAACCCCAAAATATTTGTTCTCATAGCACAGTGATAACAAAGGCACCCCAAAACACACTCATTCCTGTCCCACGGTGAAAACAAAGGTACCCAAGAAGTTTCGTGAAGATCAGTTCACAAATATGAGCTGTGTAGAAGTTGTGACAAAAAACTGATTGACCTAATTTCGGTACAAAATGGCCACTGGCAGCCATCTTGAATTTTGGACCGTGCCCAGAAACACTCGTTCTCGTCCCAAGGTGATAACAAAGGTACCCAAGAAGTTTTGTGAAGATCGGTTCATAAATACAGCCTCTAGCCCAAGCCGTATTGACATGTGCACTTACAGAGTATAAGTAGCACTGAATAAATCAAAGTTCATCTAATTTGCATAATTTCTGCACGAGAAAAAAACCCGTACTATATGTGATGTAATCCATGTTACAAACATTCATACAAAAATTTATTCAAATCAGAACTTTCATACAGAAGTTCTGTACAAAAGACTGATTGCACTAATTTTGGTACAAAATGGCTGATGGTGGCCATCTTGAATTTCGGACCACACCCAGAAACACTCGTTCTCATCCCACAGTAATAACAAAGGTACCCAAGAAGTTTTGTAAAGATCAGTTCATAAATACGGCATCTAGCCTGAGCCGTATAGAAGTTGTGTACAAAAAACTGATTAGACCTAATTTCGATACAAAATGGCCACTGGCAGCCATCTTGAATTTTGGACCGCACCCAGAAACACTCGTTCTCATCCCAAGGTGATAACAAAGGTACCCAAGACGTTTTGTGAAGATCGGTTCATAAATACAGACTCTAGCCCGAGCCGTATTGGCATGTGTACTTACTGTGTGTAAGCAGCACTGAAAAAATCAAAGTTCATCTAATTTGCATAATTTCTGCACGAGAAAAAAACCCGTATTATATGTGATGTATCCCATGGTACTAAACATTCATACAAAAAATTATTAAAATCAGAGCTTTCATATGGAAGTTCTGTGCAAAAATCTGATTGCCCCTAATTTTGTACAAAATGGCTGCCAGCAGCCATCTTGAATTTCCGACCAGACCCCAAAACAATCGTTCTCGTCTCACAGTGATAACAAAGGTACCCATGATGTTTCGTAAAGATGGGTTCATAAATACGGCCTCTAGCCCGAGCCGTATAGGGATTTGCACTTACAGTGCTGAAAGTAACACTAAATAAATCAAAGTTAGTCTAATTAGCATAATATAAGCACGAGAAAAAAACCCATATGATATGTAATGTATCTCATGGTACTAAACATTCATACAAAAAATTATTCAAATCAGAGATTTCATATGGAAGTTCTGTACAAAAAAAAAATTTCTGCATCGTCGGTACAAAATGGCTGCTGGCAGCCATCTTGAATTTCGGACTGCACCCAAAAACACTCGTTCTCATCCCACGGTCATAACAAAGGTACCCAAGAAGTTTCATAAAGATTGGTTCCTAAATATAGCCTCTAGCCCGAGCCATAGCAGCTTGGCACTTACAGCTCTGAAAGTAACACTAAATAAATCAAAGTCAGTCTAATTTGCATAATTTACGCACGAGAAAAAAACCCGTATTATATGTGATGTATCCCATGGTACTAAACATTTATACAAAACTTTATTCAAATCAGAACTTTCATACAGAAGTTCTGTACAAAAAACTGATTTTTGCATCATCAGTACAAAATGGCTGCTGGCAGCCATCTTGAATTTCGGACCACACCTAAAAACACTCGTTCCCGTCCCAGGGTCATAACAAAGGTACACAAGAAGTTTCGTAAAGATCGGTTCATAAATACAACCTCTAGCCCGAGCCATAGCCAATTGTTGACGTACGGACAGACAGACAGATGGACGGACAGATGGACGACGGACGACAGGCCATGACAATAGCTCAAATTTGACTTCGTCAAAGTTGAGCTAAAAAGTAATGAAAATGATCTGGTTGAGTGCTAAAAGCCCTATCAGGGCTTTCAAAAACAATGAGGGTACCAGAGAAAAACCAACAGATTCATTGCTCATGTTCCATATTAGGTCAAGTGCAAATAATATTTTGTTTATATAAATTTGTTTATTATAAATTATTGGAGAGTGCCAATGGGCACTCTCCAATAATTTGTATTAAAGCAAAGTTTGATGATCAAATTCAGACCACCAAATATAATGTAGCCCTCAACCAGTTCAATGGTAATTTTTTTTTGCGAATAGCATTTGCAAATTTTGGTGATTATGTTGGGTAAAGGGTTAAAAGAGGGAAAAAGAGTTTGATCATAATATAAATAAAGAAATCAAATGGATCAAGTCTCTTACTATCTTCATGATCTGTTATAGTTATAGTAGTTTTGTTCAGAACTCCAAGTTTTGCACCAAAATGTTCAGGACCTTTAGGATCTGCCAGTTTCAGAAAGAATGTTTCTTCATCTTCAAAGTCATCATCATTCACTATTCCTACAGTGCAATTTTTTATCTGAAAAAGATTATCATCCGAACTTTAGATAAGAGGCATACTGGTTTTTAGTAACACACAGATTGGAAATATTATTGGGGCACACCAACTTGCTTTTAATTTTAACCCTTTACCAAGCATGACTAGCACAGGACACAATAACTATATGTTGATTTTTACCTAAAAAACTAGTTTACCATCAGTGGAATAAGCCCATCAAGCTCATTCCAATGAGGGGGTCATAAACTATGCTGTTGGGTCAAAATTGAAAAAAATTATTAAATCTGACTGCTGAATTTTGTGAATAGCAACTATCAGATAAAGCTGTTAGGGTAAAGGTAAAACAAAAATGGATTGATAGCCTATCACATTCACAACAAGTTGAACGAGAGTGGGTATCAGTACCCCGTGGCTCACCAACAGGTGGCCAATGTAAAGGGGTGGCTGGAGTAAAAAAAAAAGTTCAAAACCTGCACACAAAAGTCCACAGTTAAAGAAAATAAGCAGCTAAAGGGTTAAATAATATAATAATAACCCCTAAGAAGCATGCTAACATAAAATAGGAACCATGGCAATATGCTACAAGGTAAGTCTCCCTTTGAAAAAAAGAAAGACCAACTTCAAAACCTGCACATAAAAGTAAAAATAAAAAAAGTATCACATTTGTTTCAATGGGTTAAAATTGAGAAAAATACACTGATAATCTCACAGTAACCACCATGGCAATATGCCAGTAAGGTGAAACCCTACCTGAAAAATATCCTCTTGGAAGAAAAGAAAGAAAAACCTCAAAACCTGCACATAAAAGTCAAAAAAGTATCACATTTGTTTCAAAGGGTTAAAATTTAGAAAAATACCTTGAAAATGTTACAATAACCAGAGTGGCAATATGCCAGTGAGGTAAAACTCCACTTAAAAAAAATATCAAAACCTGCACACAAAAGTACAAAACCTGCACACAAAAGTCCAAAATTAAAGTAAATAAGCAGCTAAAGGGTTAAATAATATAAAAATAGCCCAAGAAGCATCTTAACATAAAATAGGAACCATGGCAATATGCTACAAGGTAAGTCACCACTTGGAAGAAAAGAAAGACAAACCTCAAAACCTGCACATAAAAGTAAAAAAAAAAGTATCACATTTGTTTCAAGGGGTTAAAATTGAGAAAAATACCCTGTCACAGTAACCACAATGGCAATATGCCAGTAAGTTGAAACTCTACTTGAAAAATATCCACTTGGAAGAAAAGAAAGACAAACATCAAAACCTGCACATAAAAGTCAAAAAAGTATCACATTTCTTTCAAAGGGTTAAAATTTAGAAAAATACCCTGAAAATGTTACAGTAACCACCATGGCAATATGCCAGTGAGGTGAAACTCCACTTAAAAAAAATTATCAAAACCTGCACACAAAAGTACAAAACCTGCACACAAAAGTCCAAAATTAAAGTTAATAAGCAGCTAAAGGGTTAAATAATATAATAATAGCCCCAAGAAGCATCCTAACATAAAATAGGAACCATGGCAATATGCTACAAGGTAAATCGCCACTTGGAAGAGAAGAAAGACAAACCTCAAAACCTGCACATAAAAGTAAAAAAAACATCAAAACCTGCACACAAACATCAAAATAAGTCCAAAATTTGATTCAAAGGGTTAAAATTAAGACAAAATACCCTGGAAAAGAGTTAAATATTATCGTGAGCCCCCATAGCAATATGCAAAGAAGAAACAATTTTTTAAAAAATCCAAACCTGTAAAAAAAAGAAGTCCAAAGTTGAAGTAATTAAGCAGGAAAAGGGTTAAAGAATACAACGTAGCACTAAGATGCATGTTTACATACAATAGAAAGCATGGACATATGCTACAAGGTAAATCTACACTTGGAATAAAGGAAAAAAAAAACATGAAAACCTGCACGCAAACGTCAAAATAAGTCTAAAAATCTATTCATAGGGTTAAAATTTAAAAAAAAATGCACTGGAAAGATATCAATGTTATAATAACGACCACTGCAATATGCAGTGAGGTCAACCTCAATTTAATTTATTTTTTTTTATCACAACCTGCACATAAAAGTAAAAAGCTGTAAGCCTTAGTCCAAAACTTGTGCATAAAAGTCCAAAATTGAAGTAATTCAGTGGGAAAAGGGTTAAATAATGCAAACTTAGCCCTAAGATGCATGTTTACATACAATAGAAAGCATGGCCATATGCTGCAAGGTAAATCTCCACTTGGAAGAAAGAAAAAAAAAAAACCATCAAAACCTGCATGCAAACATCAAAATAAGTCTAAAATTTGATTCAAAGGGTTAAAATTAAGACAAAATATCATGGAAAAGAGTTAAATGTTATAGTGAACCACCATAGCAATATGCAATAACTAAACAAAATTTTAAAAAGCCAAAAAATCAAAACCTGTACACAAAAGTTCAAAATATTTGAGAGCGGATGCCGACGCCGACATGAGGGCTATGCCATAGGCTCACACAACTAACGTTGGTGAGCCAAAAACACCACTGGTTCATAAAAGTATGTCCCTCATTTCATAATCATAGGTGCGTGGTACCATCTGAGAAGTCGAAAAAAAAAGATATTTTATACCAATTTTTGTTGATTTTTAGTACCCCTATAATCCAATATTGTAACATGCTTTTTCCAATTTCTGAGGCAATGAGAATTAATAAAAATGTTATTATTATGGAATTTTTTCGACTTTTTAGAATACATTGAAAACAACTGATTTGACATCAGGTTGCTATAATGCAAATTCATTACACAATATGACGAGAGCAGCAGGGAGGGGGAGTGAGTAGGCTTTTATGGATGAGAGCTTTTTTTTCCAAAAAAATTATAAATTTTAAGTAATTTGTATATTTTTTATACTTACCAATGGCCCAGACTAGCTGGTGCTAACTCAAAAATTAATCCAGGGCCAAACACAAATTTTGCCCCCCAATCCCTAAAATTTGCATGCAAAACCGAAAAAATAATGTCCTATCTGGTCCTCCATACTTTTCAAATCTGTGCATGCGCAGTATCCAGGAAGACACCGAAATTGGCACCAACCATCATTCTTTCTATAATTGCCTGTTAAATGTTGTAAACAGCGGGGAGGTATGAGTGACCACTCATGGGAGGGCCATACCCGTCTGGGCCATTGGTAAGTATAAAAAATATACAAATTACTTAAAATTTATCATATTTTTATACAATAACCAATGGCCCAGACTAGCTGAATTGTAAAAAGGCTGGAAGGCCTAGGACATAAAGGAAAATCCAATCTCTCAATCACTTCAGTAAAGGATATCTCCTACGGGAGAATAGGCGAAGATAGGAATTATATATGTCTTTCTCCTGTACAAGAAATGAGAAAGACATAACACCAACAATGTAATTGAGTATTACATAATATATAATTCTCCATTTAATGCCAGCATAACCCATTATGCTAATTCGGTGAAGGAAAGCCAATATCTAAAGATAGTCCAGAGAATGAGACTCTTTATACTCATTTAAAAGTGTCCGAGGATTGTATATTAACGCCCGTTTGACACGTGACATATACAAATGCTTCACAGTGAGCTACACTTTAAAAACAGTACATAAATGAGACATTTAGTTGTTGCTTCACACCGAGCTACATATTAAAACCATCTCAGCACCGACTCAGGACTACTGACACCGGAGGAGGTCTTCCCTTGCTTTTCACTATAAAGCCAGATGATCATAAGGGAAAAAACCATCCCCCCCCCCTTCCTCTTGTTCTGAGGTACATGTCCTCAGAACGAAGAGGGCAGCAGAACAGCATCACTGCTGGAACGAGCTGCTTAAATAACTATAGATGTAATCATTAAAGGACGACATTCTGAGCAACAGAAAGAGGACCTAAAGATCTAAGGTCACCAGAGATGGACTCTAAATTTCTCAGGTAAAACTTGGTAAATGTAGAGGGCTGTGTCCAGTATGCAGCCTTCATGAGATCAGTAATGGCTATACTGTTAGAATAAGCCCAAGGAGTGGACAGCGCTCTAACTTCATGCGCTGATATCTTATTTACAGAACGTTGATTCGAAGATTCATAGGCAATGCGTACTGCCAACTGAATCCATCTCGCAACTGAATGAACAGAAATATCCTTCCTGTTAGGAATCAAAGAAAGAAAGAAACTCTTTCTTCCTTTTCTAATAAAATCCGATCAGCGTTTACATATGTGCATAGCCCTGACTAGACACAGCAAAGGTCTACGGTTGTCCAAGGACGGCAGAGCCTTAATGATAATAGGCTCAGGCTGCTTGACTGGAGTCTGATTCTTAGCCAAAAATCCCACTTCCGTAGTCAGGGTAATGGTATTACCAACACTACGGTAGTGAGATTCATCAACCGATAAAACATGAAGTTCACTAACTCTTCTAGCAGATGCAAAGGCTAAGAGAAATGCCATTTTATAGGTCAAGAATGGGAACTCTACAACATCCACCGGCTCAAACGGAGCTTCTTTGAGCTTCAACAGAACCCAAGCCAAATTCCACTTAGGAATTAATCTGAGGGTTCTAGGTCTATTAATAGAGAAATTTCTAACCAGCTTGGACAATGAAGCATTTGATCCAATAGCCTAGTTATCATGATGAGCGTATGTGTCTGATAACATAGACCTATAGCCCTTAATTGTCGCAGGCTGCAGTTTGAGATCGTCAAACAAGTAGACCAGAAAATTGGCATTATTTGATATGGACGGATCATAAACGTCTATCGACTTATCCTGACACCAACGGAAGAAAACCCTCCACTTCGTTGCGTAGTTCAATGAAGAGGAGGACCTCCTGCAGTTAGAAATTGCGTCCACTGCTCGTCCTGTAAACTGTTTTCTGTGCAAGAAGGACCGCCCTGGTACTCTACTACTGTCGAGTTGTCCAACAGAACCTAAACATGAACGTCCGCTATTATGTGAATCCAATGTTGTAGCGCTAGCCATATTGACATCATCTCTTTGATATTAATGTGCTTCTCTTGGAACCAAGGGTCCCAAAGACCCTGACACTTCGAGTCTTCAGGACTTAGGGTCATGCCCCAACCCATCAGACTCACATCCGTCATAATCGTGAAAGCCGGATCCGGCAGTTGCAACAGAACTCCCTGAGTTAACCACTGAATGTCTGCCCAAATCTGAACCCTTTGTTTTATCAGGTCCGTTAAAACAGTACTGGTTTCGAGAGAATGCATCTTCACACTCCAGTTCTGAGTAAAGAATATCTGGAGGGGATGCGTGCGCAGACGGCCCATCAGAATAAGATCCGCAGCCACTCCGCACAGCCCCAACAGTCTCATGAATTCCCTCGCTGTTAATGCATCTGAGTGTAGATAAAAGTGAGCATAACAACTGACTAATTTCGCTCTGGGTAACGGCAGACGAACCAGATTGTTGCGAGTCTTGAAGCTCATTCCCAAGTGAGTGAACGACTTGAACGGAGCTAGATCTGACTTTTTCTCGTTTACGATGAAACCGAGACGTCAGAGTAATAGAAGCAGACTATGAACATCGTTCTGAAGAATAATTCTGTTGCCGTATCTCGTCCAAGTAAGCCGACGTTACCGCAGACGAATGAGCTGGGAAGTATGACATTACTGAGTTCATTATTCGAGTGAAAGCCCAGGGAGCCAGGTTCAGGCCAAAGCACATTGCTCTGAACTGACACACCTTCCCTTGTACAACGAACTGCAGGTACTTTCTGAATGCCGGATGTACCAGGACATGAAAGTATGCATCCTTTAGATCTATGCTTGCCGCATAGTTGTTCACTCGAACGCTCGCCCTTACCGACCGAATGGTCTCCATATAGAACTCTGGAGCCATGATAAGCTTGTTTATCCAGCTCAAGTCTATTACTGGTCGGAACGAGCCTTCTGGCTTCAGTACGAGGAACAGGTGACTGTAAAAACCTTGAGAATTCTGATTCTCGACGACCTCTATTGCTTCCTTTGATAAGAGAGCCTGTACCTCCGTTAGGAGAGACTCTCTTTTGCAAGGATCTGACAGAAGATTTGTCCAATGCGGACACCTTGTTAGTGGGGGTTTTGCTCAGAATGATAGCCATAGGCCATCCGAGACTACACTTCTCACCCACGGGTCTTCCGTAACTATTATCCAGTTTTTCGCGAAGCTTGATAACTTTCTGCCAACTGGCAAGCAATAGAGGTCTTGACCATCACCTGTATGACCTTTGAGGCTTACGGGAGGAGAAACCACGTCTTCCCCACAAAGAACCTCGTCCCGTCGGTCTAGGTGCATCTGACTGATAGTTCTGATCAGAACTCCGCCCCTTTCCCGAGTCACTATACTGACAACCTCCAGAATAATTATAAGAGGGTTTCTTGTACCCTCGTGAGGCATTTCCTTTAGACGATTTCTGTCTGGAATGCTCTCCTTTACTCTTGTCTGCTGAAGCGGGTCGTTGAGACGCCGACTTCAAAAGCAGAGCACTAGATGCTTTCTTAGTAGCCTGATCATAGACTAATGAAAGCTTGTCATCGAAAATAGTATGTCCGGAGACTGGAGCGACTCGGACCTTGTCATCTATCAGTGATGATGACGCAAGGACAGCATCATGTCTGATTAACTCCAAATTAGCCACTGTTAGGGCAGAGTTATACATGGTATATATAATTGCCCTGGAAAGAACTCTAAGAGAGGTACGAACATCCTCAAATTCCTTTCAGTTAGGACGTTGCGCCATAGTGCTTGTAAGGTGATCTGTGTAAGACATAGCATCCAAATTCGCTCTTTTTGAAGAAATTGCCGTCTCAATTGTGTCTGAGCAAATTGTGAATGATGCAGGTAAGGATACCTCTAGAACCTCGGCCTGCTCATCCAAATGCAGAGGAACTCTCTGAACATCTTCACCGACCATTCTAAATGAACATGGTCCAAGAAACTGTATGCTTATGGAAGATGAAGATAAGAAACTGCCTTTCCTTCTCGCACGCGAGAGGTTAAATACACCTTCCTAGACTGAACTGGAAAAGAAAGGACTTCCTCCTTTGTCCGGATAAAGTCTACGTCCAATGATGCCAGTGGTTTCTTCCTTGTCGTCGCTGCATTCTGATTCGGCAGAAAAATTCAGGGTAGTATTGATGGATGAAACCTATCGCAACCATGTGCTGTTCCAAAAGGGAAGGGTAATCCTCTTCCATATCCCTTTCACCATCCGAGAGAATCAGTTGTGAATCTCGGTCCATTGCATCTGCATGAACAGACGACTGGACCAACCCAGCACCATCCAACAGCTCAGATTATGAGTCTGAGGAAGGCTGCACCTGCACTTACACTTGCTGGGATGCTGCGATCAGCTGCACAATCTGCGACAGCAAGTCCGTCACCGAGGCATGAGGAGCAGCAGTCTTCTGCTTCTACGGGATGGTCCGACTTCACAGGCGAAGAGTGGTCCCTTCTTCGCGTAGCAGGCTGGATATCCAAAGTCGGGTAGCTAGGATACGGTAGTGTGTGCTTAGTATTCAAAGCTGAAGAAGCTGTGACTGTAGCCGAGGCCAGCTGCAATCTATATGGAGCATAAGTTCTTCATCACAACACCTGGCCCCAGATGTTGTTGGGATAGAGAGGGACCTCTCCCGCACATGGTCCTTTCAGACCTCGCCGAGCTTCCCAAAACACTTGCTGGCTTCTTCCCTAGTTCCGTTGTCACTGGGTGAGCATGTTTAGATTTTAAGGTGCTCGCTCTACCCACTACACTTCCTTCAACTGTAACGGACATACCCGGCGTCACGGTACCCACGGACGGAGCAACCGCTTCACGGGTCGAGCTAGCTGCTGACAAGGGATTAAAACCACCGGTTAGTGGCTTTATCCCCTGCCTAATATTCATGAGCAACTTGGCAGCTAGCTCTGTTTGCTCATCAGAGCGTGACGACGGTAGCACACTTTTGGTAGGTGTCACATAACCATCACCATGTTCTTGTTCCTCTGAAAAAGAAACTGAGAAACTTGAATGACCTTGCGGCGAGAGGGCATTGGCCTCACACCGCTAACAACATACCGTGACACCCTTGTCCAATGTTTGTCATCCCAATCAACACATGTAGGACAAGAATTAGCGGGAGTACATCGACTACAAGCAAGGCAACAAGCATGTAAATCTGAGGAGGACTTCCTCGCCTTGCATTTTGAGCAATAAGATTTCATGATTAAGCAAACAAAGTCGATAGAACTCCCACAAACTCCACAATAAAAATATGATAAAGATACATAATAATCAACATTCAAAATACAAATTGAAAAATTAATTTCAAAAAAATTTTAGAAAACATTTTGACAAAAGCCCAAGTTCCCAAAGTGAACATGATGAGCCCTAGGGTATTCCGATTGAGCCTAGGTGTGGACAAAATTCCAAAAATAATTGCTACACTACCGGAATATTATAACATGTATCTTACAACAATCCTGCAGTAATAATAAGTTGAAACTACATATATTTAAAGAAGGTTGCCAATGGAAACAACGTCAAATGAATAAAAACGGAAACAAGACCCCAGGCACCAAATAAAAAAGGCTCAAAGTCAGTAACAGATTTTAAAGCTACCCGATGTAAAGCAAGATCTTCAGATGAAGAAATGAAAGTGTCAATGACACTGTAGCTCAACTTGTTAAGACATGTACATGTATAGTATGTGACACAAAAATGACAACCATCTAGGTATAATAACAAAGGTACATATAACGTATTGTAATGGTCTGAACATAAATACTGACCATAGCCTGTAACAAACGTATAGGTAAAGTATTGTAAAAGTGGGGTGACAGTTAGATGCTAAACTAGAAAAGAAATCTTTGAGTCCCAGAGTGGGTCTGACTGAACCCCAAAATATTTGTTCTCATAGCACAGTGATAACAAAGGCACCCAAAAACACTCGTTCCTGTCCCAAGGTGATAACAAAGGTACCCAAGAAGTTTCGTGAGGATAGGTTCATAAATATGGCCTCTAGTCTGAGCCATATAGAAGTTGTGTACAAAAAACTGATTGGACCTAATTCTGGTACAAAATGGCCACTGGCAGCCATCTTGAATTTTGGACCACACCCAGAAACACTCGTTCTCGTCCCAAGGTGATAACAAAGGTACCCAAGACATTTTGTGAAGATCGGTTCATAAATGCAGCCTCCAGCCCGAGCTGTATTGGCATTTGCAGTTACAGAGCTGAAAGAAACACTAAATAGATCAAGTTAGTCTAATTGGCATAATTTATGCATGAGAAAAAAAAACCTGTATTATATGTGATGTATCCCATGGTACTAAACATTCACACAAAAAATTATTCAAATCAGCGCTTTCATATGGAAGTTCTGCGCAAAAATCTGCTTGCACCTAATTTTGTACAAAATAGCTGCCAGTGGCCATCTTGAATTTCAGACCGGACCCAAAAACACTCGTTCTCATCCCACGGTGATAACAAAGGTATCCAAGAAGTTTTGTAAAGATCGGTTCATAAATACGGCCTCTAGCCCGAGCTTTATTGGCATTTGCACTTACTGTGCTGAAAGTAACACTAAATAAATCAAAGTTAGTCTTATTTGCAGTGATCCTAAGAAGTTACAATGAAATGCCTTCATAAATATGACCTGTACACTGTGCTAAAGGTTTTCGGGCTTCAGGCCCCTGTAGCCATCACAGTTGACCAATCATGACCAAAAGGGGATGTCATCATCTAGGCATAATATGGAGTCAACCTAACAAGTTACAATGAAATCCTTCCATAAATACGACCTATAGACTATGCTAAAGGTTTCTGGGTTTTGGCCTCGGGCAGCCATCACGGCTGAATGATCATGACCAAAAGTGGACGTTCTCATCTAGACATTATTTGGAGTCATCCTACCAAGTTACAATGAAATCCCTTCATAAATATGACCTGTAGACTGTGCTAAAGGTTTTCGGGCTTCGGGCCCCTATAGCCATCACAGTTGACCAACTGCATCCAAAAGGGGACATTCTCATCTAGACATTGTATGAAGTCAACCTACCAAGTTACAATGAAATCCTTCCATAAATATGACCTGTAGACTGTGCTAAAGGTTTTCGGGTTTTGGGCTTGGGCAGTCATCACGGTTGACAGATCGCGACCAAATGGGGAAGTTCTCATCTAGACATCATACAGAGTCATCCTACCAAGTTACAATGAAATCCCTCCATATTAAATATGACCTGCAGACTGTGCTAAAAGTTTTTGGGTTTCGGGCTTGGGCAGCCATCACGGTTAGCAGATCATGACCAAAAGGGGACGTTCTCATCTAGACATTATACACAGGCATCCTACCAAATTACAATGAAATCCCTTCATAAATATGACCTGTAGACTGTGCTAATGGTTTTTTGGGTTTTGGGCTCGGGCAGCCATACCAGTTGACCGATCACGACCAAAAGGGGACGTTCTCATCTAGACATGACCCCAAACCTGCATATGAAATTTTGTGATGATCAGACAAGAATTATGAGGTGTAGCCTGTGCTAAAGGAAAATGTGAACAGACTCATAGACTGACAGACTTCCGCACGCGTAATGGCAAGTTAAGCTAAAATAAAAATGAGATTTAAAAGCACAGATGTCAGTTCAATGTTGCTGCCTTCAGGGCCAAACAAAGAATGATGGTTGGTGCCAATTTCGGAGTCTTCCTGGATACTGATACAGATCTGAAAAGTATGGAGGACCAGATAGATAGACATAATGACCCACAGGTCAGTCTAGGGTCTACATATTGTTCCACCCAACACCTCCACTAGCCTAGGGTAAGGATCCACCCCAGCTTCAAGAATGCCTCCCTCCCACTCACTCCACCTAGTCTAGGACCCACAGAACCACCCCAGCCCCTCTGAGCCTCACAGCCCCTCCAAGCCTCCAAACCCATGTTCAGCCAAAGGGGCAACCATGTTAGACAATAGAAATCTGTAGTTGCATGGCATGGAAGAGATATCCAACTATGCATATGAAAACAAAAAAATACACATGGCTCATGAATGGATGAGCCAATCTGTGTCTAGCCCCAGTATGAGGTAAGGTTGAGTGAGCCTGAAGTCAAGTTATCATGCGCCAGCAACTGATATGGGTTTGTTAAAATTTTAAATAACTGCTTAATTTGTAAATTATGCAAACAGATACAGACAGTTCATTAGATAAGGGGTTAACTGAGTTAAATCTTGTTGGAAATGACTTGCTGGATTGAATATATGCTATCACATCTCACATATGCACTAATGAGATTACAAAAACAAAAGAAATATTTTTACCAGATCATGAATGGGTCACAAGTTAAAATTTTCTGCCTGCTTTCAATTTTCTATGTCGAAAAAGAAATGCAAGAACATTGCATCTCTGATGTTATTTTGGCTTGTTTATCTTGATTCCATTTCGAGTTTGCAAAATATTATAATTTTGACCTACTTTCAGTGCCATTTTGGGACCTGACAAAGAAAGAAACTGCTTTTAACAAGCTATTAATTGAGAAAAGAATATGTTTTCATTTTTTTAATTCACTAAAAAAAACAACGAGGGACCTTAAGCGGGGTTTGAAAAGTACTGGCTGGTTTTGACCATTACATTGGTAAAGAGTTGATATAGATGAAATTTACACTGAAGTTGTACAATGCACAGGGCTAATTACTAAGTTAGAAATTAATTTTTTTTTATAACCAGAAAGTGTGACTAACCCTGTGAATTGCACAGGGTTAATCACACTTTTGGGTTATAAAAAATTGGTAACTGCCATATCATACACTACATGAAAATATGCACTGACTAAGGCTGTAAAAATGCAGAGGATAAGTTGGCTACATGTTGTTATAAAGGGTGCAGGATTCAAGGAACTAATGGAAATACTTATACTAGATTGTGAAAATTTTTTAAAGTGAATTCCAAAAATGAAAACACATTCTATTTTCAACTGATAGCTTGTTTTTTTGTAATATCAGTACTGCAATGCAGATCTTGTTTCAATATTTTTTTTTCATATAATCTATAGTGGGATAAATAATCCAATAGTCCAGGCACATTAGACATAAAAATGAGAAAGTAAGGAAAAAAATCGGAGAAAGCTGATTTTTTTATATGTTTCCGGGACACACATTGCAGATAAAGTGTGAAAAGTCCCCGCGAATCCGAGTTGAGCGTTTTTAGTTATAGCGTTTTTTTGATGAAAAAAAAAATTAAAAAAAAAATTCGACCCAGCTCCATATTTCTCATTCTTATTCGCCTTAATAGGGTGAGAATCATAAATATCGTGCTGAATTATATTGAGAATACATATCCCCAACAGAAAATGCCAACTTTGTACCAATCCTCACACTCAATGGTGAAATATTCACGAAAATGTACAAAACTACGAAAAAAAATTTATTGTTTTCATACACACAACTGTACACAACGTCCATTAAATCAAATCTACGACTACTTTGGGAGTTAAATTATATATCAAAAATTGCAGAAAAGCAGTGGCTTTATAATGATATATAACAATAGTCATTTATTCCATAATGAACTGGTGAAACGTGTGAAATATTAACCATACCCCCTAAACTCAAATTCAAACGGCATCGACTTTTCTCATTCAAATACCGTATTATAGCATCATTGTTTCAATTTCCATGTTCGATTAAATCACATAATGTGGTGTTCGCCTACACTCAAGATGCATTGGCATGTAATGTGTGCACGCCCTTGATGTGTACTCATAAACATCTACTGTCAAAATTACACGAACTGCTCCAGAATGCGTCTGTAGGACGCACAGGAAAGCTTTGGGTACAATACTACGAGCAAATAGGTCTTCTCCAGTTGTTCTTGAGAACAGAGCGCACAGGCAACTGGGAACTCCACACATATTGTGTTCGCAATATGATTCCAGTATTTCACGCAGGTGGTCATTTTGCATACGCAAAAAGTTCTCATCTCTATTTGCAGCAGATGAATGAGCTAACAGAAATAATGCAACAGGATGATTTGAAGCTGTTCACTGAGAAAGGTTACTTTACCATAAGGCGCTCAGATAAATTCTGGGACGGGATATATTCTGATCAGACCATAGAGCAGTGTTTAATGAGAATGTTCAAGCTCCCTGGTGGTCTCACACATGGCAGGGGAATAACCGATAGTACTGTTGCGAAATGGGTACATGGACTACCTCTTCCGATATGTAATGCTCTCAAAAATTTTGTTCATGTTCACACTGGTCATGGCGAACAACATCGGGATCTCAGTCAAAGTTCACAATTGACTGATGCCAATGATATCACCAAATTATTGAACTGGCTCAGAGTGCATTCCCCCTTTCAGAATAGAGATCCACTACAATTAGTCTCTATAGCGACCGGGCTTGTGGCCGACGAAACTGTGACCAAGTTTGCAAAATTGGTGAATGTTGCGTATCGAATGCTGTAAGCAAAACGTTCAACAGCATCAAACTACGACGTGTTGACACTGTGAAGTCTTTCGCATCGATGGCAAATAGCATCAAAGTCCGTGGAAGTAAGGTAGTGATTGACCCCACAATTCTGTTCAACCGCATCACATGTGTTATTCAGTCACAAGCAGAGATGGAAGAGTATCTCAAATATGAACTCGCCCCGAAACCACCAGCATTGTTTGATTCTGCTGGAATGAGGAAGACACAGAAAAGCACGCTCGGTAAGATCCTCAAAACATACGGTTCCGAGCAAACTAAAATCCCAGAACATTCTCTGTTTGTTGTAGATGGTGGATTTTTATTGAGGGCAGTTGTATGGCCTAAACAGTCATCATATAAGGACATATGTACATCATATTCCAATTATCAAGTGAGACATTTTGGGGCGAACATCATGGTTGTTTTTGATGGTTATGCTTGTACAATGTCGACAAAGGGCATGGAACAAGCCCGTAGATCTAAAGACTGAGAGCCGAAACTGCACTTGACATCGCTCAAGATGACAACAATGTTGTCGTTGTGGGAACAGACACAGACTTGTTAGTCATTCTTACCTCTCGAGTTCAACCGGGATGTAATATTCACATGATGTATTCCATTACCCCAAACTTACTAGTTTCAGTTAGTGAAATAGCAACCAAAATGGGTGACCATAGAAGCAACCTCCTTGTAGCACATTCTATAAGTGGTTGCGACACTACTTCTGCACTCTTTCGAGTTGGTAAGAAGAAAGTATTCAGTACAATTGTCTCCGATGTTACTAGCGACTCACAACAGTATGTCAACACAATTTTGGCGGATGACAGTACACCAAGTGCAGTAGCCGCTGCAGGGGAACAACTTCTCCTGATCTTATACGGGAGTAAAACTGTTTCCTCTCTCGACCAATATAGATATGTCACTTACAAGCATTATGTAGCAAAATCTAAACTGAATAAACCCATCGACCTAGCCTCACTCCCACCAAGCAGCGATGCTGCATAACAACATGTCTACAGATGTTATCTCCAGGTCCAACAATGGCTGGGCACTTCGCTTCCTCCGACGGATTGGGGGTGGTCGCTAGACAATGGACTTCTTGTACCGACTGCAGCCACAAAGCCATGTGCCCCCGATAACCTACTGAATCTGATCAGTTGTGGTTGCAAGAGTGCTTGTACAAAAAGGTGTGGGTGTAAGAAGGCAGGACTCTCTTGCTCAGGTTTGTGTAATTGCAGTTCGGATTCTTGTAACAACCACAGAAACACTGTCCTGTCGGAAATTTCTGAGTTCGATGAATAATATGTATATAGGTCATGTCATTTCTGTATATAGCGTTGATAATAGTCAATGTAACTTAATCCATGTTGATTGATTTGTACATTCTGTAAATATTATTTATTGATTTTTGTACATTCTGTAAATATTATTTATTGATCTAATGCTGCCAGACACAGACGTGTCTGTTCGGTCCCAAGCCCGAAAATAGTTGAGTTCTCATGCTGACGAATTTTATGCCAAAAGGGGAACTCGGCCAGAAGCAGAGGGGGTCTTCCATAATGTCTATTTTGTAAGCAATGATAAAAGTCTTCAAATGGTGGTGGATTTTTTATCGTCTGTCCAACTAACATCCCATTCTGTACTACGACCCTTTGGGCAAATCCGTTAGGAAAATCGTCATTTTTTGCGTAAATCCGATACTTTTTTGTGAATTTTCAATAATTTTTCGCAGAAATTGTCACAGAATGCACATTTTCCTCTAGGTAAATGTATATTAGACATAATGTAGCTCGAAATACGCGTAAACAAAAAATACAGTTGGATCAATTCGAGGTTACAAAGTTCGTGCGATTTTTTTTATTTTTTTCAAACGCGTTTTCGAAAAAAGGCTGTAGAAAAAAAAGCTCAACTGGGATTTTAGGGGACTTTTGTCTAATCGTTCAGTGACATGTACTCGACATTCCCTGAAAAAATCAGCTTTCTCCGATTTTTTTCCCTAGTGAAACCTAATGTTCTTGGGCTACAAAACAAGTGTAAAAGTGTTTAGTTACTTTTTCTCCAGGAAGAAATATGATCTTTGAATCTTCAGTAAACACTCTTTCATCATAATCCATCATTACTACTGCACTTTTTTGTCTTGTATAGCAAATAACAGATGATTCAAAGCTTGTATCACCAGTTCGGTATATAGGAATGACTACAGAGCCTTCATCTTCACCAACAATATAACTGTCCTGAACAAAATACATTGTGGGTACTGCAAACAGAAAAAAAAGATTTTAGAAGATGTAAATTGAGAAGTGTAGAGATATGAGTAGTTTGATATTTAATTTTTGTGTGAAATATTTAATTATACCTGTAGAAGATTCTCATCCAATATGAGTATTGAGTAGAAGCCAAATCAACAATTTAATTATTAGCAGGAAAATATAAATTTTATAGTAAATTTCCTTTCTTATTATACCTACCGCAATTGTTTACTACAGGCTTGCACTACAGTGGAAGACCCTAACTCGGATAAAATACTCTCTATTTTAATCTTTTCCAAAAGATGTGGGAAAGAAAAGTGGGGTAAAAAACACCACGAAAAAATCAGCCAAAACTGGGCTGAGCATACTGGATGCTCTTCCATTAGCACAATTCCATGACTTCTGTTAACCAATGCGCAGTGCAGTCATCAATTAATCATTCTTTTGAGTCTGCCAACATAGGAGTTATGTGATCAGTGGGGAGGAAGGATTCTTACCCGAAGAAGAAGGGAGGGCCTCCATGTAAACAATTGTGGAAGGTATAATAAGAAAGGAAATTTACTATAAAATTTATATTTCTTATCAACCTACCTTACAATTGTTTACTAAAGGCTGAATAGACAATAGGATGGAGGGAATCACATAACCAATCCACACATAACTCAATTGCACTGGAACCGTGGACAGAGGAAGAGATCCCTAGTCCTATCAAACCATAGCATCACAAACATTAGTAAAAGACAATGAAAGATGAGGCGTATGGTGATGTGTGATGCACAGACAGAAAGGACAGTAACAGTACGAAGCTGGAACTGACCCTGTAAGAAGCTGAATGGCTAGATTAGACAACAGCCTGCAGCAGAAGAAAGAGGGCCGGTAGACAAAGGTCCTCTGTCTGCTCCTGCAACTGTCGCAGATAAATGGAGAAGGTAGCATTTCTCCAGTAGGCTGCCAGCATAACACCTGACAACATGACAGAGTTAATATAAGCCCGAATGGAAGACAATGCACGCACCTCGTGGCATAAAAATGATTGTTAATACAATCTCCAGTAGCTAGATGAGTGGAAACTGCACGAATAGCAAGACAAATCCATCGAGAAATGGATTCAGGAACGATCTGGCATGTGAGAAAACACATATCCACCTGGGATAAAGGCATGAACCCCCCCCCCCACCCCAAGCACAGCAGCGCCCAAGAAAGTGTCCATCTTGGAGTAAACTGCAAAGTCCTAGGCCTTTTCAAGGAAAAGCGCCGAACAAGCTTGGAGAGGCAAGGATGAGTGCTGATACGATGCTATACAACATATGAAAAAGGTCTCCGAAGCATGGACTTGTACCCATTACTGGAGACCCCCAGAAACAAACATATACCAAAAACTCTGCAATCGGTGTGAATGAAGGAGTGACAGAAGCAACAGAGTGATCGCACACCATCAACAGAAGAACCTTCTACTTAGCCACAGAGGCTAAACCAGTGGAGTGAGTGCCTCCTTGAAGAAGAAAAGCAACTCCACTGCTCGTCTCGAAAAAATCACTACAGAGGAGACAGGACCCGATAAAAGACATGCGTGAAGGCACAAAGAAGTTGGGTCGACCTGAAACCTTCTCGGGCAACTTTGGCAAAGAAAGTCGTGACGTAGAGGGAGACATGCCGGAACCGCTGCTAACAGAGAGCGGAGCAGATTGATCCACACTCACCGAGGCGACAGGGGTGTGATCGAAAGGATTCGAGAACTGCAGGTTCATATCTGGGCTAGAACCTGAGGCAGAATCGGAACCGGTAGGAAGGCGTAGCCGACAAGACCGTTCCAAACGATGGACAAAGTGTCCATGGCAAAAGCCAGAGCATCTGGACACAGGGACATGAAAGTGTCCACCTGATGGTTCCAACGAGTCGCAAAGATATCAATGTGGGGACGACACCAGAGATCGCAAAGAGACTTGAACAGCGCCATGGGGAGCATCCATCCGATGGAAAAGAACCTGCCCTGTCGGGACAGGGAGTCGGCTAGGAAGGTCAGACGACCGGGAAAGTGATAAACCACCACTCCGGCGTCCTGAGCGAGCAGTAGAAGATCCTGAACCAATGCATACATGGGAACATAGTGCATGCTGCCCTGGTTCTGAATGTAAACAACCACCGTAGAATTGTCAGACCACAGAAGGACCTGACAATTCAAAAAGCGGGAGATCCACTGCCGGAAACACAGAAGAAGAGCAAGAAGCTCCTTCTGGTTGACATGAAGAGCTGCTAGATCCTGGTCCCATGACCCGTGAAGGAAAAGATCTAGAGGATCCAATGTCACACCCCATCCGAGATCGCTGGCGATTACCGTCAGAACACGATCGGACGTGGGGAAGTCCAACGGAACTCCCTGCATAATCCACTGAACATCTGTCAGGGGAGAAGGTGACAAGGAAGAGACTCCGGTAACAGAAGCACCAGAACCAGAGGATCAACATTCGGCCTCCAACGATTGAGCAAAAAGTGTTGGAGAAGTCAGACATGCAGTTGACCTAGAGGAATGAGATCCGTCACCAAAACACAGAGACCAAGCAGTCGGGGAAGACTCCGAGCTGATGAAGTCTATCCCAGATGACAAGACGGAGAAGGGACCAGGTCCGACTTCTCTCCGTTGACTCTGAACCCTAGTGATGTGAGTAGGCTCAACAGTGTGACGACATCTGACTCCAGAAAAGCAGCATTGGATTGCCTCTGGAGGATATCAACTAGACAAGATGAAGAAGACCCCCTGGACTGTGTGCGATGTAAGACTAACACATGCGACATCAGACAGGTGAAATCACAAGGATCCAGGCCGAGGCCAAACGGAATGGCCTTGAACTGGAAAACATCCTGGGGAATGGAGCGGCAAACTGATCTGAAAGCCTCCATGCTGAACTGAGGAGCAATGATAGACTGCGTCAGAAAACTCAGATCAATAACCTATCTGAGTCGGCCATCCTTCTTCTGCACCAAGAACATGCGGGAACAAAATCCCACTGAAAGAAAGTTCTTGATGACCTTGATTGCCCCCTTTGACAGGAGATCGCCTATCTCCATGATCAAAAGTTCCCAACGTGTAACGTTGAAAGGGACTCATGTTGGAAGAGGCACTCTCTACTTAGTGGAATGCCTAAACCTGGGACGAAATCGAGGTGACTACTGCCGACGCCTACCCCACCCTGTGAGTGAGTAGAAGTGGCGGTAGGAGGATCAGCCCTTAGCTTTGCAGAGGAAGCAGAAGGGTACTTGTTAGACTTTGGACGGCACCTGCCTCCAACAGAAGGCTGATCAAGCTGACTAAGCAGCAGCAGATCAATGGAATGACAAAGGGAGCCATTGCAGACCATCGCCACAGAACCATGGAATAGTCGCAGACTCGCCCGAAAGAGGCAGATCGAAGAGCAGTGCACTGCCCCTCAAGAAGGGGACATCTTGTGTCCAGCACAGCGTACCTGCGAACAAATTCCAAGCTAGCCACATTACAGGCATGTGTGTGAGAAGATGCATGAGCGCCTTGAACAGCACAAACAAAACAAACCCTGTTTTCGTCAAACTCATCTGGGAGCAGATAAGCAGCAAAGCAGAGACAACGTGATCGAAGACAGAATGCATTCCAGCATCCCTCTCGATAAGCCCGACCTGGACTCCATATGGCTGAGGCGTTGGAGTCCCGATCCAAGACTGTCAAAGTCTGGCAGACTGACGGATTGGCGAAATCGTAGGAACGATAATGCACCAGAGGCAAAAAGTGTCAACCTTGATGAAGAACGATGTCTTCATAGCCTTGTAACTCAGCTTAGAGTCCAAAGCGGTAAATGCTTCAACCACCTGTACCGACAGGCATGGTCGAAGGTGCCCAGAAGCATGTTGCTCCACAGGCTGTAGGCGTGCGACCGATGATCGCAGACAGGCTGACACTGTCGGCTGGTTTGACGGTTTGAGACCTGGAAGGAACCCAAACACAAAGTCAAAAGCTGCCCCAAGTCAGAAGACTGTTGGCTCTCGACGTCAGGAATGTCAGACTCATCCCATGACTCGGAAGACATATAGCCCATCATGGGCAAACCAGCCGATGCCTCCCATGGTGTAGGCACACCAGGGGATCAGAAAGTGGCCTGTTTCCAATCCCGGGAGGCGGTGCCACAGGAAACGCCCGGAAACCACTCGTATCCTCGCTGGAAGCAACGGAAAAAGCTCTTGGACAGAACCTAAGTAAGCAAGGAGAGGGCCTCCCTAAGCTCACTGACTGTCGGAATGGAACGACGTGGGAATGAACCGACAAAGTGGCTTCATTCCTGACCCATTACCAGCGAAGGGTCACGATCCTCAAATACACCCGACGTGGGGCGACGGGCTGCAGCCAAAAACATCTGAAGGCAGATGTGTATTGGGGTATCACATGCCCTGAGGATCAACAGAGCGGAAACTCAGGAGAGTTGCCGCGGACCTCTGTGGGACATAAGGTCCAGGCTGCACAAAAAGCGTTGGTCACACAAAACTGGCCATGGGACCAGAGTGCGTGGACGGAAACGCCACGGAGATCATGGTGACCCCACCATGAACATCTGAATCCAATGAGAAAAACTGAGGTACTCGACGGCACAGTAGAGGGTTCGGCCGGCAGCCCCTTCCAACTTCGCCAAGTTGAAGTCAGGGAAGGCTGAGGCCAATACCCCACGACTACACTACCAGACATCCCTGCAGACACCTGCAGGGATAAAACTGCTGTGCTCAATGGCTGAGAGGACACAGCATGGGGGTTCGGTCGGCAGCCACTTCCGACTTTGCCGAGTTGAAGTCAGGGAAGGCTGAGGCCGATACCCCACGTCAACACTACCAGACACCTCTGCAGACCCCTGCAGGGATAAAACTGCTGTGCTCAATGGATGAGAGGACACAGCAGGGGGTTCAGTCGGCAGCCACTTCCGACTTCGCCGAGTTGAAGTCAGGGAAGGCTGAGGCCAATACCCCACAACCACACTACAGACATCACTGCAGACCCCTGCAGGGTCAAGCCGAGGCCGTTTAAAACGATGACCGATGACGTTGTAGACAGAACAGCAGTAGCAGCAGATATGACAGGAGCTGTTGATACTGGCAGAAAAGGGGAGAGAGCAATCTAGCTCAGCCTCCAAAGGAGGAGTCACAACCCTAGTGACAGCCTCAGATGTCGACTGGAGAGGGCGCATAGTCCCAGAACCAGGCATCTCTTCACCAGATATCCAACAGCTCCTGCAGTATCCACCACGGTAAAAAAAAAAACTGCACAACCCCCACGGATGGGGAATAACTCGCACCAGACGTGGTCGTGTCAGGAGGCCCGAAACAACAGCATTCCCCACCCGCGCGGGTGTTGGAGGAACTGCACATCCCCCACGGATGGGGAATAACTTGCACCAGACGTGGTCATGTCGGGAGGCCCGAATCGACAGCATTCCCCACTCCCGCGGGTGTTGGAGGAACTGCACATCCCCCACGGACGGGGTATAATGCTCACCAGATGTGACAACAGCATCTCCCCCCCCCCCATGGGTGTGGGAGGAACAGCCACGAGAAGGCACCAATAGCTAGGGCTAAAGGAATTGCCCTAAAGGAACCGAACTGGAAATAACAGAGGTGAGAGCAGTAGAAGAAAAAGGTGAACTCAGCAGATACAGAAAGTAGAAGAACACCTTCAACTACGAGAGAAGGTGGCAGAAAAAATAACTGGTGGGTACATGACAGAACCCAGACGGCCAACACGGACCTAAAAAAAATAGAAATTCAGCCCTCAACAGAGTGAAGAAATCCTGTCCATACAGTCCCTCACTGACACCTAACTCCAATAATTATAATAAAATTTATCAACCGAAAAATTTTATTTCCGAACTGTGTTAACACGATGTCGAAAAACATTCGCGAAAGTGGAATATATAAATAAAATTCAATGAGAATGTGGCTGAAAATAGTAATGAGAATATATAAAACACAGTCCTGTTATTATACGATCTACAGATCCATAATTCCAGTCACAGGAAAACCATTATCGAGTTGAATTATCACTGTTTCGTAATGCAAAATGGAGACACATCCTCCACGTGTCTCAGACAAAAAAAGAATGATTAATTGATGACTGCACTGTGCATTGGTTAACGGAAGTTGTGGAATTGTACTAAGGGAAGAGCGTCCCATACTGGGTGTGCGCCAATGGTGCTCGGCCCAGTTTTGGCTTATTTTTTCGTGGTGTTTTTTACATCACTTTTCTTTCCCACATCTCTTGGGAAAGATTAAAATAGAGAGTATTTTATCCGAGTTAGGGTCTTCCACTATAGTAAACAATTGTAAGGTAGGTTGATAAGAAATTCCTCAGTGAACTGCAGTTTATAGAAGAAAAAGATTTCAATGAGGTATCTGTCCCCAAAATAACATTTAGTAGAGAATGGGTGTATTTGGTATAGAGTCTAAAGGATATATGATACTGATTAATCTAATGTCTCTTAATTTCAACTGTTTATAGTGAAATATAATGCAGACATTTTCCAATCTTCGACTGCCAGTAACGTCATAGCATTCATGATTTTCCAACAATAGGCACTTCAAAAACTCAAGATCTTGAGGATTAATGGGTACCGATTTAATAATGATGATGTATGCATAGAAAAATAATAAAATCAGTGAAACTGCTGGATGCTTCCTGACAGTCAACTTAGTTAACAAGCTGATTTTTAAAATTTTAGTCTCCCACTATGGGAAATAATTTGGCACATGTCTTTGAAATGCAAGGACTGTAACTCTGGTGAAAAATAAGTGGGCAACTTTTTTATAACATGTGCATGAGTGGCTTGTCACAAGGATCCCTCATACCAAATTTCATTGAAATCAATCCACTCACAGCTGAGATATCGCTGAGCTTGGGAGGAGTTGGGGGCCATGCTTATAACAAGACCATGTAGATTTTGATTGGTCATTTTTCAAAGAATAACTTCAGTCATTTTTTATGTGTTTTTTTTATGCTCCCCCGAAATTGTTTCGGGAGGATTGAAAAAAAACATAAAAAAAGACTGAAGTTACTTTTTTAAAAATGTCTTATCAAAATCTACATGGTCTTGTAATAAGCATAGCCCCAACCCCCTCACAAGCTCACCTCCTCAAAAGCTGTGTATTTTTAATAAATATTTGCTTTTTATAATTTTTTTTACAATGCCCAGGTGTTATTTGCTGATCACATCTGACAATCAAAGACTGAGCTGAAACTGATTTTCTGACAATTTGGATGAAACTGCACATAACTTGCCCTCAACTATTCTTCTTACCAAGTGTGATATTATTATAGTGGTATGTGATGTAGTTTAGGGGCTAGGGCTGTCACCAAATGGGAGTGGATAAAGCCTGTTGGAAATTCCATAATATCTCTGGACACGGAAGTTGGATCTGAAGAATTTTTAAAAACTGCTTACTGGGACCATGAGTATTAAAATTTCCCTGGATTTCAACTTTATGCAGTGAAATTTAATTAATTTGCCCCTCAACTATTCCTCTTGCTGTGTGTTATATTATTATTGTGCTATGCCATGTAGTGGGGGGAGGGGAGGGGTAGCACTGTTACTAGATGGGAGGGGAGGGGAAAACATGAAATGATGTTAAAACATTGAAAATCACATTAATTGAAAAAAACAAAAACACTTCTATTTTTATTTTGTTAGCTCTACAACATATTAAAATTTCATGAGAGTTGGATAAAATTAAATTTTTTCTCATGTTGATGTGGAAAGGATGACCCCAAAAATCTGTGATAACCGTTGAGAATTTTCCAAGTCGGTATCATATTTTTAGATATGGTTTTTGTATGTAATTCTTGGTGTCTACATTTTGGAAGTAGGATTAATGAGCATAAACATTTGTATAAATACAGAAGATATTTTCTAGAAAGCTCACCATCCAAATTCTTATCTCCCACAGTCACACGAGATACATAGGGTTCTGCCAAACTGCTACCAACAGCCGAACTCAAAAATACTAAAAATGTTTTGTTTCCCTCTAGTTTGGGCTCAACATCATCATCCAGTATGGTTAACCTGCATTTCTGAAAAGAGGCACACATTTTCAGAAGTCATTGTTCACAAGACTCCTGTTCAGTTTTAAATTGGCAATCAAAATAATATGACTAAAAATGTGAATAACCACTGGATAGCTGAGGCAGTACTGAGGGATACAGTGAACTATGTAGATTAAGTATACAGCTTGGAAAATACAGACCAAGCCTAAGATAGGACAGGTGTCATTATTTTCTTGTCAGAATTGTTATAACTAATTACAGTGAAAATCTTATTTAGATTATTAAAAAAATAATTTTGTTTCTCAGGAACCTTCCTCAACAGAGAAAATCTGCCTCATCACCTTTTGTTTCACCTGGAAATCCCTTCAAGGACACTATATTGCTTTAGTAGGACAAATATTTAACCAACTATACCTTGTTTGACAGAGCTCACAGAGCCTCTGTCAAACAAGATACAGTTGGTTAAATTTTTAACTGCATTATGGAAAATTTTCACTGCTGAAAACATTGGTTTGCCACATAATAGTGTAAGTAGTTAGATTTCTGATTCCAATTATTTTCAGAACTGTTTTGTAAATAAACGAAAAAAAAATGTAAAAAGCCTCCCTCCTTCATCATAAAATTGAGGAAAAATTGCCTGAGAAACAAACAAATTTTTATAGGCCTTACTCTTAAACCATTTCTCACATACATAATCAAAACATAAATGACCATCAATGTCAGATGACAGTCACCACCAGATATACTGTAGAGTTTCTTAATACCATCTCCTGCTAGTAGGCAATATGTATGCACTTTTCAGCAAAACAAATTCGCATTATCACAATGTCATCATTAACTGTCAACTGGAAGAGTTCTAAAGTATTTTTTCATATATGATTTTAAATCGGAGTACTCTTTATGAAAACCTGCTATCAGCTAGAAGAGCCTTAGATTAGCATGATTTTGCTAATAATTGTTTTGTTACAATTTATTGCGTAGCAAATATTTGTACTCTCCAATAAAAGGAAACAAAACAACTTTATAGAAACTTTTTTATTCTAATGCTGACCAAACTAATGTTTTCAGTGTAAAGTCACTCAAGTGGCATTCAGCATGTTTCAACTGTTTAAAGACAATGGCTTCCAGCACTCAACCAAGATAGAATAGAGAGAATATACAGAGGACATCTACGCTATTTTATTGAATATTGGGAATTATCTCATTCATGTGGACCTGCAAGCACTCGTGAAAAATAATATTTTGGGGTCCACACGAATGAAAACATTCCCGATATTCACTAAAATAGCATAGATTTTTTTTTATTATATGCTATGTGACATTTTACTGAACAATATTCAACCCAATTTAACTGCAAACACATACATTTCAAAATAATAACAAAGGTCAGCTGATTGTTCTTTCAAACCTGTACTAGCCGAATCACTCAAACATAAAAAAATAGTCCCACTTTTCCATTTAACCATCTAATTGTTCAAACTCACAGATGAAATTTAATAATTATAAAACTACAAATGAGAATATTCTCATATTTTTCATTAATCTTAATTTTTAGAACATTTTAGATGCCAATTTACAACAAGGAATTTGTAATTGAGTGCACCGTTTCATCCAAAAAAATCTTCCCGAGCGAATCAATCAACAACACTTTCTGTACATCTAATTATTTTATTATTATTATGCATCTAATTTTTCAGTCCTAGAATCACCAGAACGGCTTTCAATAGCATGAATTGGAAATGCTGGTAAACAGGCCACTGAATTGCTTGTAACAATATCGAAGACGAAGTGATGCACCAAAGCGTGATGTCATTTAGGAAGCAATGGAGGGATATACCTCATTATCCATCAAGTCGATAGATATCAAGAAATATCTTTTAGATAATTTCCGATAATTCACATGCTAGCATATAACGAAGTCTGTTCTTTCAAAATAATGTTTTCCCCTGAAACCTGCTAGCACTTCAGAAGAAGCATATATAATTTGCAACTCGGAAAAAATTATAAGGAAAAGACAGCAACTGTTGTATCCAATAGTGGCTCCATGTGCATGTTGCTAGACACACTAATACCCTACAGCTGTGACTAAACCTAAGGCCATTCTAAAAAAAATCCTAGATTATCATCCTGGTCTGCCCCAATATTTTGACCTCACCTCCCCCCCCCCACCCTCATACACCTGATTCTTTAATTTATAAACAAATATTTTTTCCTGTTTTAAGATGTTCAGAGTCAAATTATGGCCGTTGCAGCTCTGATTTTACAAACAAAACAAAAATATGTGTACAAGTGAAATATACTTCAAAAAATAGTCTTTTATTATACAAAACATACTTCAAATACCCATATATTTTTTCCTATTTTATTCAGTTTAACCCTTTACCTAACATGAAAAGCAGACGACACTTGCAAAAAAAATTCTTGAATAACTATTTTTTTTTTCATTTTTTGTCTCAAAAACATAGGTTGTGCCCCCTCATTGGAATGAGCTCGACAAGCTCGTTCCAATGAGGGGTCATAACCTATGTTTTTGAGACAAAAAATGAAAAAATACTGAAAATTAATTGGCAATTTTTTAGAACAGCGCTGGTCGGGTTTGGTCATTACGTTGGGTAAAGGGTTAAGCAGAGCTTCGTGGTCGAAGCTGCAAGCACTGAATCAAAAAATAGGCAACTTTTTTAAAATTCCACCTTCATTTAAATAGTGCTTTCCAACGAATAAAATATATGAAAATGAATTAAACAATATTATTTATTCAGTTCAAATATCAACTCATTTTATCATTCAGTACTTGAATCAATGTGTGATCCACTGTGATTTGGCAGTTAAAAAATAGATAAGAATTTTGCTGATACTAAATTTTATTCTGTTGCACTGATTCACATTTGGGTGTCTGTTCACAGAAAGCTCTGAAAGGAAATAACACAGGGATACTGTCATACAATTATTCATGCTTGATTTGATTTATATTTGACAATTTGGACCCATAGAAGTAAAAAATATACATCTGAAGAGTATTCCATCTTGATGAATGATGCATCTCAAAATAAAAAATAGAGAATAAAATTTGCCTCCCCACCTCACCCCATTGTTTTTTTTAAAAAGTTGATGTTAATGTCAGAATTTTTTTATTGTGGCCTTATGAACAGTATGTTTGCCATCTATATATAATAAAACAAGAGCTATGCAAAGCGTGGTCCACTGCCCTGAATATTCAAAGTAGCCTTAAAGGTATTGTGGGACAGAAAAATTTTCTAAGTTGAAAGTGTGAAAAACTGCCATAATTCTGGGAAACATTAATGGATGGAACCTGTTCCTTGTGCATGTCCATTTCCCCATGTGGGTCTTTCAGCATACCAAAGGCAATACAAATCCAACCGATGGCCTTGAAATTACAATCCAAAATGTTTGTATGGACAGATGATTGTCAGTTGGATGGATGGATGGATGGATGGATGGATGGATGGATGGACATTCTTACACGTTCTTACTTGTGGGGTTTGTCCCATGTTAAACCCTAACCCCCCAAGGTCAACAAATTAACCACACAGTGCAAAAAATAACCCCACAAGTGGCCACTGTACTAACCCAACCCCACAACTACCACTGACCCTAAATTGTAAACCTCTGCTAAGCCTGGATGGATGGATGGACAGACAGAGTTCTCCACTAGATACCCCTGAATCCTCCTTCGGAGGTCAGGGCATAATCATTTATGGCATAATATACAGGCAGGGTTGTTTGCATATTTTGTCATGTCAACTAATCACATACACACACACACACACACACACACACACACACACACACACACACACACACACAATGATTATATCTTCTACCCTTTTTGTTATGGAAAATGAAATTTTAGCAAATATTTCTTTCATGTCAAATCACTCAAGATTTCAAGAAGGCAATAGCAAAAGGGTGAAGATTTGTAAATTGTGATATTTTAACCCTCTGGAAAAACTTTTTTTTCCCAATTTCCATTTTTCACTGCCTTAACATGTTCTCTTATTGAATTCAAAAGCTCAAAAAACTCAAATAGAACATTTAGGTAACAAAAACATCTGATTAACCCTTTACCCAACAAATCAGCTGCATCCGCCCGCGTAATATGCAAATTGTGCAGTTGAAAAAAATTAAATTTTTCAAATTATTTCAACAAAACCATATCATGTGACCCCTCGTTGGAACGAGCTCGTCGAGCTCGTTCCAATGAGGGGGCACATAATATGGTTTCGTTGAAATTTTTTGAAAAAATTTAAAAAATTATATTTAAAATAATAAATTTTGATATCATCTGCGTTGGGTAAAGGGTTAAAAATGTCTTTTTGTGTTAAAACGAATATTTAACATTAAAAAACAGTTTTTATCTATAAAGTTTCTTAGAACCCCAGTACAGTGGTTGCACTTTATTAGACAGAGTAACTTTATCCTTACCTCGGCCAATTGACCGGGGCCAAATGTAATATGGCTGGAGCTTGGTACATAGTCTTGACTAGGAAGTGCTGAAGGTGGTTCATCAAGTTTTGTGGCACACCAAACAACTGATGTGTGAGATAGGTCAGTTCCTTGTCTATATATCTCTATCTCAACATTTCCATCATTCTCATTGAAATAATAAGATGGTCGAGACAGGAGTATTTTCGATTCTGGAAAAAAGAATATATTACAAAACATTCTAAAATATTTTATATCCTATTTTACCAATTTGCATCAACAACACAAATGTATTAGAATGATTGAGCATGATTTAGCATCACCTAAAATTGAAAATACCTATTTACTGTCAATATGAATGTTAAATTTCATCCCTCTGGCAAACAAAATAACAAAATTTATTTTGTAAATTTAAATGATAAATTTAAAGGATATTACATGTGTTTTTCTAATTAACCCTTTCAAGCTAGTGCTACTCACAAAATCACCATTCAATTTAACCCTTTACCTAACATGAAAAGCAGACGACACATGCAAAAAAAATTCTCGAATAACTCATTTTTTTCATTTTTTGTCTCAAAAACATAGGTTATGACCCCTCATTGGAACGAGCTCAACGAGCTCGTTCCAATGAGGGGTCATAACCTATGTTTTTGAGACAAAAAATGAAAAAAATAATGAAAATTAATCGGCAATTTTTGAGAATAGCGCTGGCCGGTTTTGGCCGTTACGTTGGGTAAAGGGTTAATTATTTTAGCCTCCAAAACACAGATTATGACCCCCTTATTGGGACAAGCTCATCGTGACAATTCCAATATGGGCTCCTAAGCTGTGTTTTGGAGGCAAAAAATGAAACATTTCTGTTATTCTCAAAACATATGTAAAAAATTTGTCATTTCAGTTTGTTAATTACTCATTTTTCTTGGCAATAACCTTTCAATAAAACAAGACCAGTGGACTTAATTCAGTGCATTGTTACAAGCCATCTTTTGGAAAGAAATACAGAAACAAGAGGAGCACATCAGAGATGCAGGCATCAAGTTGTGGTTGCAACTGGAGAGTGTTGCATGTCCATAACCTGGTTATCAATCATGTGCCGATTGTCAAATCTGGAACCTTTGTTCAAGTTATAATACGCTGTATGGAAAATATTGGTCAAATCGGAGAACGCTTGTTCAAGTTATTGCACTAACGAGCTAAAAATTTACTAATTAAAGCCCATAACTCTGTAACAAAAAACTTTGGCCACGCCAGTTTTTGAACTTGCTTGAGATATAAATTTCAAAAGACCTGTATGGCATATATCAGTCTAATTGGAGAATGTTTGTTCAAGTTATTGCGCTAACAAGCTCAAAATTTGTAAAAAAAATTACTAATTAAGGCCCATAACTCTGTAACAAAAATTGGGCCAGGTCAGTTTTCAAACTTGCTTGAGATATTATTACAAAAGACCTGTATGGAAAATATTAGTCAAATTGAAGAAGGTTTGTTCAAGTTATTGTGCTAACGATCTCAAAATTTGTAAAAATTGACTAATTAAGGCCCATAGCTCTGTAACAAAAAATTAGACTGGGCCAGTTTTTGAACTCACTTGAGATATTATTACAAAAGATCTGTATGGCAAATATTAGTCAAATCAGAGAATGTTTGTTCAAGTTATTGCACTTACAGTGCATGGACGATGCCAGAACACCCACCCAGACTCACACCGACCATCGTCAAACCATAGATCTCTGTTGTTAACACCACTCAACCAAAAACATGTAGTGTGTTATACAGAATAACCATGTAGTGTGTCAAAACATTTTTTTCAATCACATGACTAGGAGTAATTATTTATAATTATGTATTTGAGTGGGTGACATGCTAAGGGAGGGATAAAGATTTATTTTGGCATACTATACAATTATTTTACTTATCCAATGACTGCCGTCTTTTGTTATCTATGGGTAAAATAAGAAGTAACACAGGCCTCCCCCTTAAAAGCACTAAATGGAACTGACTGTAATGATATTGTGAAGTTTGATGATTGTAGCCACAACAATTTCTGTGTTATG
The DNA here is from genome assembly GCA_031216915.1 of Pictodentalium vernedei. Classification (NCBI taxonomy): domain Eukaryota; kingdom Metazoa; phylum Mollusca; class Scaphopoda; order Dentaliida; family Dentaliidae; genus Pictodentalium; species Pictodentalium vernedei. The sequence continues at coordinate 476,245,894 of CM062297.1, read as the reverse complement.
GTTGAGATATGACAACAGATATGCCAACTTCAACAGAAGTACTCAAGTATGATCTGGATCTTGGAAATGCACAAACATGTATGATATGCTACAGATCTTCTGACTGTCTTTAACATGTGTATGAAGTTTGATAATTGTAGTTTGGTTTGTTTCTGACTTGTGGCTGAGACACTAATATCAGCAGATTTTAAGTTAGATATGGATATCAACAGATCTGAAATCTGATATCAACAGATTTTAAGTGTGACCTTAAAACCTGACCTTGACCTTACAGTTGTCGACCTATCTATAGTGTATGGCACATCCAGCTATTGTCCTTTCTAAGTGAGGGAAGTTTGATGATTGTAGCTCCGGTAGTTTCTGAGTTATGCCTGAGAAATGACTTGTAACTTTCAACATATGGTACTCGAGTATGATCTTGACCTTGACACACCTTCTCACTGTCCTTAAGTTTTGTATGAAGTTTGATAACTGTAGTTTGATCCATTTCTGAGTTATGGCCGAGACATGAATATCGACAGATTATGTAATTTTTTGTCTAGAGCGATCAGCACAAAAGCACTTAAGTTTTTATTTTTTATTTGTAAAATTGTCATCTCGATAATCTGTGCAAGTTAGTGATGTTACATCAGCCTCAACTGAGACAGGCATGATATGAATTTGAAAAAGTTGAGACTCTAGTTTTCAGGAGAGATGAGCAAACAGTAGTGGTATTGAGAGGCTATTTGTGGTAGTCATATGCAAGCCTGGAAAATATCATTTGGAGAATGAGGTCCCCAGAGGGTGAATTTGCTCATACTATCCCATACAATGGGCAATTTAGCTTCTGGGTACCTCTTTCTGTTTAGGCTTGAGACCTTGATTCAGATTGAGGTTTACAGAGGGTAAGTTTAATGATGCTACCCTGCTGAACAGGGTAGCATCACCAAATTCACCCTATGGGGACCTCATTCTGCAGATGACAGTCTGCTTATTTCCAGGCTTTTCATATGAAAAACAAAAGTTACAACTCCAAATAATAAAATCAAAGAATCAAATACTGTTTGCCCCAAATTTTTGATGATGAATAGATCAGGATTTTCAGGATTATGGTATCACAGTACTAAATATTTTCCAATAGGCAACCATTATAATGTTCAGGCAAAACAAATATGATCACATCACTTTTATTTTGGCATTCAAATATCTTTGTCAAGTATAGTGCTTCAAACAACATTTCCTAACCAGAAAACAGAGGGTCATGCAACAAATAAGAAAGAAAAACTGGCAGGAAGGGAAGTACCAGTCACATGCACATATTTTTCAGGGAATTCCAAACAAAAACACATCAACAACAACTGTATTTTTTATGTCAAAAAAGTCATCAAATCACCCTAAAAAATTTATCTGGAATATTCAACAATAATGATAAACAATAATACAAGATGTCAGTAGAATGCTTCAAATGTTTATTGAAACAATATATTTTCCCAAGGCTGCTTAGTTTTGGAGATTGCATCATTTCCCAGTGCAACTATTCAAGGCGGGTAACTCTAATTCAAATATTTAGTACAATAATACCTTTAAACACTTTTTTTTATGGTAACATTCTGAAGTTAATGAATTTATTCTTACCATCATTGGGACCTCTGATAGTTACAGTTGCTTTAGACAGCTGCCCAATAGTTGTATCAGCTGAGGGATCAGCTAGGTTTAGCTGAAACTGTTCTAATGGTTCAAATTCATTATCATCAATCATCTGAAGCATATAAAATGTATACAAAAATTAAACATGGTAACTAGTAAACAGTGTCATTTTTCGTGAAAAGAACAATATAGTTCATCTTTATTCTCTTTTTTTCAGAAAATTGTTATGGATCAGTCTGAAGTCACTTTCAACATCATGGCAATAACACAAGCATGTAGTCAAGAGCCATCATTTATGCCTGTGCTGACCACTTTAGAGGACTCCCACCCAGACATTCCTTACTGGGTTCTATTGTATCCAAGCCAGAAAATAAGCAGACTGTCATCTGCAAAATAAGGTCACCAGAGGGTGAATTTAGTGATGCTACCCTGCACAGCAGGGTAGCATTACTGAAGTTACCCTCTGTGAACCTCAATCTGAATCAGGGTCTCAAAACTAAACAGAAAGAGGTACCCAGAGGATAAATTGGCCCACTGTATAGGATAGCACCATCAAATTCACCCTCTGGGAACCTCATTCTGCAAATGTCAGACCGCTTATTTTCAGGCCTGATTGTATCAGAGAAAAACTTTTTACCTCAGTAATCAAGCAGTGCTCTGCATTCTGGAATTTCAGATTTTCTATAAAGGTCACAGACATTCCAGAATTTAAAAATTAACTTGGTAAATTTTATCACCTTTGTATTCTGAACTTTTAAGACAACAAAGGACAGTACAGAATTTTGTGCACTGTTTATAAAAGTCTCTATCAGTTTGGGGAAATTATGTAATTTTGATCATTGGTAGTTCAGTTCACAAAGCAATGATGCCAAAAAGAAAATTTACCAGGTATAAAGTTAAAAACTGAAATGGCAATTATTAAAAGATACAACATCAGCACTGACAAAAATGATGGGATTTTTCTTAATCTCCCACTTGCTTCCCTCTATGAAATTCACTGCTGTGCTAAGACCAAATAAAAAAATATATTTGGTTTGTTTGTTCACATGTTCTACAAGCACTCTCCCATAAATTTTCAACAAGGTAAATCCACACAGGGGCCATAATTTCACTTCACAGATTTTATGGAGCACATTAGCCTTTAAATTGGGAACCTTCATTTCTGAAAAACACCCAAATTTGCACTTCCAGCACTTAACCAGTTAATAAAGAAATATGAAATCCATTTGTGTTCAGTTATATTTAAGTATCTTTTTCGAAAAATAAATACCATCCACATAATAGTTGAGATACATTCCATAGAACACAGCAAACTGGATGTTTACAAAAGACACTGTATTTTAATCAGGCTTTGTTGAAAACATGCACAATGAATATGCATCAATCTGAAAAGGAACAATTTTAAAGTTTCATGATTTCGAAATAACTTTGGAAGACACAGCAAGCCAACAAATAAGTTCCTGGAGGGGGTTTAATTTCAATGAGGGAAGTGTCTGAACACCAAATACTTTTTTTTAGCCTAAAGTACATTGGAGCACAGTTAATTAGATATTTGTTAATTGGATAATACTCTTAACTGCATATAACTTAAAAATTCATATACCATACCTTCAGTACCAATTTGACCTGCTAATTGCATATCGGTAAAACAGTAAACTCCTGTTAGTTGAATAAAAAATCTTGTAATCTATAAAAGAACTACTCTGAAAACTACTAAATTTTCCACTGTTTAAAAATTTATTTGTCCTCAGTACATCCAGTATAGCATTTAACCTGCTATATCCTGTTTGACAGAGATCAGAGAGCTCTGTCAAACAAAATATAATAGAGAAAACACATAGTTTATCACTAGGATACAGGAAAAAGAAAGAATTCCCATAACTTAATTCTCCCATTAGGCCTAAAAAAGTTAAAAATCTGTTTTTCAGACCCTTCCGCATGGTCCTTCCGGCTGTCGGATACTCTCTTTTCATAACCAATATACAAACTTAAAATAATAAAAATTAAATGGTTTATGTCTGATATTTACCCAAGTTAATAAAATTGCTAAATTTGTCCCTGGAGTGCAACAAGGCTTTGCAGTGCTTTAGCATTGCAAAGCCTTCTTGCACTCAAGGGACGAAATACACCCATGCTATTCTGTAGATTATGAGGCCTAAAGCATAAAACAAAGCAAGAACATGAACTTTTGATGGCAATGAAATAATTACAAAAAATAAAATAAAAATAAACGCCTGCTCACATGCAATTTTTTTGTGGGGCCTAATAGGGCAAAAATATCGTTTATCACTAGAATACAGGAAGATGAAAAAAATTCCCTTTAACTGAATTCCCCCATTATATGAATATTTTGCACTGACAAAGTGGTTATTCAGTGAAAAGGATTTCACTGTACTTTCTTGTCATATAATACACACCCTCACATCACATGATGCTGACATGACACCAGGAGGAAACACCACTCTGTATGAATTTCTTCTTCCTCTTGATATATAATCTGATCCTGATTCTAATTTACCAGCTGTGCTGCCTTTGGCTGAAAGTGATGTTGTGTAACAAATGGCTGACACTGTTTTACCAAGGTCACCTATAAACAAACAAAATTAATAGTACAATGCTTGAGTTCAAAATTAGTTTTATTTCTGGTTTAATAATTTTATAACATATTTTAAAAAGCTACTTCAAGAAAAATCAATGATGAAAGGGTTTGATTAATTAATGATCAAATAAAACAAAATGTCCAATGACTCAATCTATCGATTCAACCTTCCAGTTTAGAATTATGCAGCAATGTGGCTACACCGTTGGTGACTGCAGCTGGTGATATTTTGGCTTTGGGATTATCTATTTAGCAGTTGAAGGGGTATAAAGAACCCAGAGATAAACACTGAGTAGTTGTAAGTAACTTTCAAAGTACTAACAAAGTACTAAATGGGCCCAGTTCAGGTTGCATTGGTTAAAGACTCCCTTCTTGAGCAAGCATGAGTGAAAGGTCTTGCACAAGGATGCCATGGAAGTGTATGGGTGTGATCCACTGGTTCCTAAACAACAGGATTGCTTAAATGTCAGTGTTAACCTCTTGCATGCTGCTATGGATATTCCTGCCTAGGACAGGAAATGTTTTACCACTAAAACAAATAGAGTTTGAGTACATTTTACAAACATTTCTCATGCAAACTGTATCAACCTTTTTGACCAATGATTTCTTCTGTCAACTGTTCAAGAATTTTTCATCAAATTTAGTCATGGCTGCTTTACAGCAGCCATGACTAGGTCTGATGAAAAATGTTTTAAAAATACCCAGCGGGTTAAGAGTTAAAATGTCACAACTCATTTTTGCAACCTTGACATCTTGTAACATATGGCATCAAGAAAATCAATGTGTGCAACTCCTTCTATCACAATATTTGTTTATGCAAAAGCTGTTGTGCTACAATGGTTTTCATGCAGGTTTAGCACAAATACTAGTAACACTGTATTTACTTACCAGTATCAGCACTTGTTTTATGTCAGTAGTAACTTAAATGTACAACATAGAAATTTTGATAAATACAAGTGCTGCCCATGGGCTTATAACTGCACCTATACCCTGGTAACACAATTCTGTTGGTGCTGTGTGCCTCACTGGTTTCATACAATTTATACTCATCAGGGGCCCGGTTGATTCACTCTCGGCACAGCACAAACTGTGACGGAACAGGGATTCCCCACAATCAACAACGAACAGAACATGTGACGGGACTGTTCCGACCGGCACAAATTTACAACTCCTCGCGAGGTGGCGCAAGATTTGTGCCGTGACATCATTCAACAAAATGTCTGACAGAGAGACGATGTTTCAATGCGACTCCATCATTTTTTGTTTACCTTCGCTTACAACTGAGCTGTCCTGGTTGATTCACCGGTACAAGTGACGTCACAACTTTGTTACAATTTGTGCTGTGCCGAGAGTGAATCAACCAGGCCCCAGAGGTACAGTAATTCTTCAATTTTCTTTGTCTTGGAACATGTGTACATAATCAATATATTTGTTTTTCATTGAGACCAAACTATATTCCTTTAATATTAATCTGTAAACCTTATGCATTACTAAACTGAACATTATTGAAAAAAAAATTGTTTTATAGCAACAGATGCCCCTCCCACTTGTCTTCAACACTGTAGACAGATTCATTTTAAACTACTTCAATATGTCCACAACTTATTTACTAAAGATGTTCACACTGGAAAACATTCAACTCACCAGATCTAGATACAGCTGCTGTTAAATAAGCATCACTTTCATTCACAAAATATTCAGCTCTGTCAAACTGGATTACTGGTTCTAAAATAGTAAATTGCATTTATTATTAAATTTTCATCTGCATTTTCTCTCCCAAATAATAACAGTATTTAACTGCATGACATAATCAGAAATGGCAAGCAACCCCCAAATTGTTTCACCAATTTTTGGTCTGAAGCAGTATTTTAGACTCTTCATGTTTGAATCTATGTTTGAATAGAAAACTATATATATCTAGAGTACATTTTTAAAAATTTTTCTGTGTTATAAAATTCGGACTGGAAATCAAAATTGACCCTTGAGAATTTTCTCAACCGTGAAAATTCCAAGTCACAAGGATGCCTTTGTCTGGTATAGTCAAGGGGGTGCTTCTCTGACTAGATGGATAATGATACTTGAAATCTGGCAGAATTACATTTGAGACAGAGTCTTCTGGGGAAAAATAACACCTTGAAGGCTGTTTTTCTGAAACAGAGCATCTGCAGAAGACTATATCTGCTGTAAAAGGCAAGGTTCCTACACACCTGAGAGAGAAATAAACCTGGGACTTTTCCAGGGAATGTTCAAGCCCTGTCTATGATCTTTCCCTAAATGATTCTCAGGACGAACTGAAGCAGTATGAGGAGCAGGTATTATTTCAATGGAAGAGTAAATGCAGTTTACACAACAAAAATGCACAAAATACAGTCTATAAGTATGTATGTAGATTAACTGGTAGAGTGCTAAATTATTTTTGGTCATCAAAAGTTGTCAGCCCTATCTTTGCCTTGTTAAAATGTATGGGAGAGTGCCTGTAGACACTCACCCATAAATTGTAACAAGGTAAATCTTTAAACACTAAATAATTTCACTTCAAAGCCAACTGAAGTACACCAACTGAACATGAAGTCTTTAAGATGGGTTACCAGCACTTCAGATTAAAGCACAAATATGGGATTCCAGCACTCTATCAGATAAAAAGACTCAGCCAAATAACTAAATATATTTTTCAATGACTTTCCAAGAAAGTCCAATTTTCAAACACTTTTAAGGGCTTGTAATTTCAATTTAAAAATCTGAACACTTTTGAGCTCTTTCAAGGATCCATTCGAACCACGAAAGCACAAATGTATAATAATTTAATCAGTTTTACTCTCCTGACATATGATTGGTTCATTCTGTACCAGGTGACATTTGTCAAAATTGTATAACCTGAATGGATGCATGGAACAATATTTTTAAGCACGCCTCTATAACTGAACTAATAAGGAATTTGCACTGAGGCTATCAAGTAAGCTCCACCCACCTTGTCAGCTGAATATGCATTAATGGTCAATTAAATATCAACTCAGCAAGTAACAAATATTATTTTATTTTAAATAAACAACAAAATTACTGGATTATAACTGAGGAAAATAAACTAAGAAACCAATAATTTAATGTATAACTTTTCAAGTTTTTATGGACCCATCTATCCCAGCATCTCCGTGTACCATCTGTTGATATTATCGTCTGCACTCAAGTTCAGTAAATAATAAAAAGTAAACAAACTAGCAACTGACAATTTTACCAATTGTTATGAAGAAAATCATCATCATAGGTGATGAATATGAAATGTTCAGCATTGGAGATCCAGTGGAAATAATTAGATTACATGAAGACATAAATGGCGACTTTGTATCACTTTCAAATAAACAAAACTCGCGATTGTCAGGTGAACAATTGAATATCTTTGATGGCAGTTGACAATCCCATTAAAATCTGAAAATACAGTGTTGAAGCTGGCCAATAAAAGAATGTTCTGTGATTTGACTGACATTATCCATATTTGTCGCAGGCTTCTGTGTCTACTGACGAAAAAAGTAAATTATTTTTGTTTAAATAAATGCTAATTTTCCACTTTTTTTTCTATCCTGATATCTCTCTTTTACATTATAAGAATGAACTGTTGTTTCTGTTCAGGTTATGCAATATAAACCAAAAATTCTCAGCACAAGCTTAATCATAACTCGCTATGCGAATTATGAAGCTTGTGCTGAAAATTTTCAGTTTTACTCGCATAACCCAAACAGAAACAACAGTTGATTCTTAATTGTATCCAGAATGAAAATCAGAAGTAATCTAACCATACAGTCCCCTACAGCTGTAGAACTGAATTATTACTGATCCTCCTTAACTTTTTGTTGTTCATTATGCCATCACTGTTCTGTAGACTGTTTGTCAATGCTTTTCCGAAAATCGTCATTCAGATTTCATAATTATTCAGTTTTTGCCTCCAAACCAAAGCTTTTGACCTCACTGGAACAAGCATTTTTTCAAACAGAAAATGCAAATTTTTAGTTATTAACAGATTGAGTGCTAAATCTATTTAGGGCCACCAAAATTTGTTCTCACATCTTTGTGTTGTTACGATTTATGGGAGAGTGCTTGCAGGCACTTTCTCATAAATTGTTACAAGGCAAATTCATATTCAACTTTTGCCTCCAAACCAAAGCTTATGACCTCACTGGAACAAGCATTTTTTAAGGAAGAAAATGCAAATTTTCAGTTATTAACCCTTTACCTAACACGAAAAGCAGACAACACTTGCAAACATAATTCTTGAACAACTAAATATATTCATTTTTTGTCTCAAAAACATAGCTTATGACCCCCTCATTGAAACGAGCTCAACGAGCACGTTCCAGTGAGGGGTCATAAACTATGTTTTTGAGACAAAAAATGAAAAAATAATGAAAACTGAATGGTGATTTTTATAAATAGCGCTGGCCAGTTTTGGTTGTTACAATGGGAAAAGGGTTAACAGGTAGAATGCTATGTCTATTTAGGCTATCACAATTTGCTCTCATGTCTTTGCCTTGTTACAAATGATGAGAGAGTGCCTTCAGGCACTCTCTCATTAATTGTTACAAGGCAAATCCATGCAGACTAAATAATTACACATAAAGATAATACAAAGCAGAACATAAAGCCTTTAAGATGTGGTACTAGCACTTAAGAATAAAGCACAGATATGGGCTTCCAGAACCCTACCATTTTTCTGTGAGTGTCATCTTCTAGTCATGTTTAGTAAAAGTTCCGAAAACCTAATTGTAGAATTTCTTTAAAGAATTATTAGCACATACCATCTTCAATATCATACACATTGATTGCAGTTTTGGTGTTTGTTCCAAGCAAAGAATATGTTGGAAGTGCTAATTCCACATAAAATACTTCTGGGCCTTCAAATATGGAATCATCATTTATAATTATGGAGCACATTTTAACATCTTGCCATTCATCAAACTGCACCTGTAAATTAACAAAGTAAATTTTACCATTTCTCAAGAACTTTAGAATTATGCTGTGCAGATTTTTCAATATTGAAGATGAGATACCTACATGATTTACTGTTATACCATTTTGCTTGTTCATTAATGTTTGAATTCATTTCATAATAAAAAGCTATACAGTAGAACCTGTCTTGAGAGACCATCCTTTTTGCCAGGCAAAATTGGTCTCTCTAGACTCAACACAAATATAAAATCAAGTTTAGCCAATAAATGGTTCAAATGTTACCCAATTGAGAGGTGAAAAAGAACTTGTTTACCATGCTTATCAAACCATTGAAATTCTCTGTGATCTAATAGGAATGCTGTATTGCAAAGGTCATGTTTCTGGTACATGTAATGATGGGAGTGAGGTGGGTCAGTGATCAGAACATTGGGCTTTAACCCTTTGAACCCTCATTTCCTGGAATGGTATCACTTTTGTGTACACTTACAGTGTGATGGGTCAATCCACTATCAATGTACAGGGGGGGGGGTGGGGTGGGGGTGGTGGGGATAAAACAATAACTGCAGTCTGCAGCCATTTGGCTGCAGACTGCAGCTATTATTTTATCATCATTGCCTGTGTATAGACCTCTTATAATAAGACAAAAATGGGACACAATTTTGCCTTGGACTGAAAAATCGGTCTTACTCATTCAAAGGGTTAAACTGCAAGGTCAACAGTTTGATCCTGACCAGTCATTTTATAATGTTCACTTGCCTTGAACTGCTGCTAACATTGCTTGTGTAGAGTTAGTAAGTTGGGGAGTATGACAGTTGTTTGCCACAAATCAGTGGTTCTCTCTGGGAACTCAGTCTTCCCCCACCCATAAAACTGCCTGACATGATGTGATCCTGGTTGTTAAAAGTGTCAATATATCCCAATAAAACAAACACAAACATGTAATGATAAATTATCCATCAGTCTGCATCAGTTGGGTATTTATAACATAGAAGCTAAACTGCCATTATTCTTGGTGGATAATAATTATAACTTAATCTTTGACTTACCTTCGTGCTAATAATACGAAAAAAAATATAAAAAAATTGTTTTGTGTTTTTCAGTAAAGAGCTATGAGCTATGTGTGTTTTTATCACATGAGCTAATTCTCCTTCCACCCATTAAACTTGTACCTTAAACTTTAAAGGTCTAATTTTGATTCTGATCACTTTTAACTTCAAGAAACATGTGTACTAACATGCAGTCTTTAGGCAACTTTCATGTTGTATTCTAAGTATCTTGACAGTTGTTTCTTGGCAAGTTTTGGCTGCCAATACTGCCTAGAAACTACTGCAAAGCCATAGGATGTACACTGTCAAAATTAACAAAAAAGCATGAAATTTCCAAGCCTTTAAGGACTTAAATGTGGTGAACTATAATAAATCAATAACATTCCAGAATTGCCCCGGTGTATGCATTGTTACACAAAACTTGAGCCCTGACCTTTTGTTGTCTGTTTGTATTTCATTCAGTGATATCATTTAATGAGTTTTGAACCATTATTTCAATAAAATAAGCTAACTGAATGCTTAAAAATATATAGGTATTTGGAGACTATACATTGTTTTCAATGACATAATTTGAGGCCATCAAGGATGCATTGTTTGTTTTTCAATCCATGTATGCATCTGTTATCAATAGGGCCCTGCAAATCATACATTTTCAATTTGAATTGAATCTCAAATCAAATAAGGTCTATAATTCAAAATCAAATCAAACCCCAAATCGAATCAGGTGCATCTTGACCGATTTTTCTTTTCTTTTTTTTTTTTGAGGGGGCGGGGGAGGGGGGGGGAGGGGGGGAGGGGGGGAGGGGGGAAGGGGTCCTCAAGTCCTGACATAAAATATTCCAACTACATCATCAAGGCATGCCTTGACAATGTAGCTGAAATATTACCCAGTATGGGATACAGTTCAAAAACAGAAACAAATGCAAGAATTGCCTATACTAGATTGCTTGGACACTTTTGCTTCCAATAGTGGTAGTTGCTGGTGAGACTGGAATTAGCATGGGTGGTGGCATGGGTGTAAACACTATTTATGTTAATATAGCAGAAATTACACTCAGTCTTTATTTTCAACATTACTTATGTACAACTTCCATTTGAACTGTAAGAGGATGAATATGACTGACACCAAGCCATATTTTAGTGAAAGGATTCAAAGGGAAATGAATTGGCAAACCAATTTCGAATTGAACCGAATACCAACTTGATATTCGAATCAAATCAAATCTCAAAGCTTTGCAGGATGCTAGTTATGAAGTATTGGATCAAGTAATAAAGCTTTCAACTCTTCCCGAATTTAATCTGAAATTTACAAAACTTGTTCAATTAATTTATTGAGCTTGTTTTGTAAATATCTGTATGAATTGGGACTCTTTGGAGACCCTCTATTATAAAATTTTATATATTTTTAGTGTAAGATACTCAAAATACTGTTAAATGAAATGTGATGAGTAACAAGAGACTATAAATTACAAGCGAAAAAAAACAATGTGTAAATCAGATAACTCTGTTTTTCAAAATAAAAAATGGATTAAATTTTAGACTGTCAGTTTAACCTTGTATTGTACAAGGGAGGCCACCAAACTGAGCCCTTATAAAATACAGAGACAACTGACAAAATATATTTATATGGAATATTGGGGTTGGCTGAGGATAAACAAACCCAAAACCTCAAGTCTACACATGATCATAACCCATTCCTAGAATACTAATACAACAATTGTGGTCACAAAACCAACAAAGTAACATAACATATGACGATTACAAACTAAAAGCACATAACATCCAATTTATAGGCACATGGACAGTCATAACACAAAGTTTATATCAACAGAAAGCCATGCAATTCCCATTTAGTGAAAGCAAACAGATCGATAGGATGAATGAATGAGTGATGGACACCAATAACATATCATGTTCTTGACTTTGTGGCAGAGATAAATAGCAGTTTCACTTTAACCATTTACCTAACGAATCGCCTGCACCCGCCTGCGTAATTTGTAAACTGAGCAGTTGAAAAAAAATAACTTCTTCAAAAGATTTCAACAAAACCGTATCATGTGACCCCTCATTGGAACGAGCTCATCGAGCTCGTTCCAATGAGGGGTCGCATGATATGGTTTTGTTGAAATTTGTTTGAAAAAATAAAAAAAATAGTAATTAAAATAATAAATTTTGATATTCTCTATGTAGGGTAAAGGGTTAATATTATCAGAATTACATTCTGAAGCTTTCAACTAAGGTGCTCACAAAGTAGATCTTCTGTTTCTCAGGCCATTCCTTTATGTAAAATTGCATGTGGACAGGTGGTTTTTTATGTTAATTTTGTGATTATTTCTTTGCCATCAAAAGTTCATTTTCTTGGTAAGTTTTTTGTTTTAGGCCTCACAATCTACATAATAGCATGGGTGGTGGTGTATTTAATCCCATGAGTGCAAGAAGGTTAAAGCACTGCAAAGCCTTGTACTCAAGGGACTAATTTATAAATTTTATTAACTTGGGTAAAATATCAAACATAAACCATTTCATTTTTAATTTTTTTTAAAGTTTGCATTGGTTATAAAAAAGAGCATGTGGCAGATAAAAGGTCCATGCCGGAAGGCCTGAGAAAACCAATTTTTAACTTTTTTAGGTCTAAATTAAAATTTCTAAAGTTAGAAAATGATGCAGAACCCCGACATTCATTGAAGACAAATGTCTGATTTTCCATGTATCTGTGTTTTATCAAGAAAAGCACTGCCTGTACAATACAGACTGCCACTTGCCTCAAAGTAACTGTTGGAAAAAATGTTACAAGCATAACAAATCCAGTAATAAAATTTATTTTGAATTCCCACTATAATCTGTCCTAGATTGTTGATAGAACCTTGATATATTTTTACTTTGATGTTGGTTTTCTGTAAAATGATATACTGTCAGGTATGGTATCTAATTTTCCCAATAGAACAGTACAACTAATCAATTAGTACCTGTCCTGTGTATTCCACAAAGTCTTGCTGTCCTGGTCGAGAACCCATAGATACAGATGTTGCAGATCCTGGAACTGTTTTACATGTTACAATTGAGTACTGAAAAAAGCAACAGACATCAGTCAGTGACTTGATCCTTCTTTTAACCATTTACTGCTAGCCATAATGATCATGTCCAGCCAGTGCTATTCTCAATGAAAGTGTCAATGACACTGTAGCTCAACTTGTGAAAGACATGTACATGTATAGTATGCGACACAGCAATGACACACATCTAGGTAATGACCTGATAACAAAGGTACATGTAAAGTATTGGAAATGACTGTACATAAATACTGACCGTAGCCAGTAACAAATGTACAGGTAAAGTATTGTACAGGTGGGTTACAGTTAGATGCTAAACTAGAAAAGAAATCTCCATGGGGTTAATGCTACAATGGGGATCCTTGTATGGAGCAACATAAGCCAAATGTTAGCAACTGTTTTGGTCTGTTTGATTCAAACCCTTCTAAAGTTGATTCATACTAATTAATACATATTTGTCCAGTCCTTCTTAAAATATAGGTATTTGAATTTTTTATCTTTAGCTCATACGGTTCCCACGGGTGAGGAGGTTTTATTTTTTTCATTGGAAATAGAAAATCGGGTTGTGCTAATAATGTTTACCCTCCCCAAATAACACCAAATATTAACACAGGAACTTGGCTTCAGCACATTTGAATACACACATCATACAAAAATTTATTCAAATCAGAACTTTCATATAGAAGTTCTGTACAAAAAACTGATTGCACCTAATTTCGGTACAAAATGGCCACTGGTGACCATCTTGAATTTTGGACCGCACCCCAAAACACCCATTCTCGTCCCAGGGTGATAACAAAGGTACCAAAGAAGTTTCATAAAGACTTGTTGATAAATACGGCCTGTAGCCAGAGCCGTGTTGATGGACAGACAGACGTCCAGATGGACAGACAGACGACGGGCCATGACAAAACCTCAAATTTGACGACATCAAAGTTGAACTAAAAATAAACTCATCAACTACTTCCAAACGAAAAGTCATCAATAAATATAGAAGTTCTGTACAAAAAAAAAAAACAATTGCATCTAATTTCGGTACAAAATGGCCAACGGTAGCCATCTTGGATTTTGGACCGAACCCCAAAACACTTGTTTTTATCCCACAGTGACCACAAAGGTACCCAAGAAGTTTTGTGAAGATCAGTTCATAAATACGGCCTCTAGCCAGAGCCGTATTGAAATGTACACTTACTGTGTATAAGTGGCACTGAATAAATCAAAAGTTTGTCTAATTGGCCGCTGGTGGCCATCTTGAAATTTCGGACTGCACCTAAAAACACTCGTTCTTGTCCCAAGGTGATAACAAAGGTAACCGAGAAGTTTTGTGAGGATACGGTCATATATGCAGCCTCTAGCCCGAGTCGTATTGACATGTGTACTAACTGTGTACAAGTAGCACTGAATAAATCAAAGTTCATCTAATTTGTATAATTTCTGCAGGAGAAAAAACCCATATTATATGTGATGCATTCCATGTTACTAAACATTCATTCAAAAATTTATTCAAATCAGAATCTTCATATAGAACTTCTGTACAAAAAACTGATTGTACCTAATTTGGGTACAAAATGACCCCTCGGCAGCCATCTTGAATTTTGGACCGCACCTAAAAACACTCGTTCTCGTCCCAAGTTGATAACAAAGGTACCCAAGAAGTTTTGTGAAGATCGGTTCATAAATGTCCAGATGGACAGATGGACAACAGGCCATGACAAAACCTCAAATTTGACTACGTCAAAGTTGAGCTAAAAATCACAATTTGAATTTCATTATTTTTTTTCAATTTTGCCTACAAAATCATAGCTTATGACCCACTCCTTGGAACCAGATCATTTTAAAGAAGTAGCCATAAACTATATTTTGGAGAGAATACATGAAAATTGTGGTAGTTGAAGAAATATTTTTAAAATGTCATCTGTAAGTCACAATAGGGTGAGTTGAATCTCTCCCTGATCTCCTGTCCTGAACTGTCCTGTTCTGTCTCATCTTATCTTGACCATAATAGGTAAACATTTGAGACCCAAATAGTGTCAGAACATACCACTTTTTGATTAGAGTACTTATAAATCATTAATTTGGCATGGGAGGCAAACTCTTCTAAGTGAGATTAATTTGAAGGATGGGAGGCAAACTCTTTTTGTCAACAAATTATGATTTAGTTGAGAGTACAAAAACTCTCTCCAATTAATTGTAACAAAAAGTCTATGTACAAAAATCATTTCCAAAATTTGGCATACAGTAAAAAAGTATTAAGCTTTTATCCCCGTACTATCATTCTTCAGTTGAACTTTGATAGAATAAATGTAAATCAAATATATTTCAGGAAGTTGCATTCTCTTCTAAAAGTAAAGATAACCCCTTATATATTTTAGAAATGAAGACATTATTTTTTTTTATTGATATTTTGCAAAATTTCATATCATTTTGTGGGAAAACGTGCAATGTAATATCATTGATTACTAAGGAAATTCATTAACCCTTTACCCAACGTACCGGCCAAAACCGGCCAGCACCATTCACAAATATCGCCAATTAATTTTCAATATATTTTTCATTTTTTGTCTCAAAAACATAGGTTATGAGCCCTCTTTGGAATGAGCTCATCAAGCTCGTTCCAATGAGGGGTCATAACCTATGTCTTTGAGACAAAAAATTAAAAAAAATTGTTATTCAAAAATTTTGTTTGCAAGTGTCGTCTGCTTTTCGTATTAGGTAAAGGGTTAAATAGTAATTTACAAATGAGTCTTAAGAAAATTTGAATACTTTACAGCATTACATACTTGTTTTAAGTTTCCTACTCTCACAACAGGAATTTTAATGACACCAGCTGTCTCTGTAATGTTGATTTGTGGAGACTCAAACTGAATCACAGACCATGTTATATGGAAATCATTCCCTGCAACAACATTTGGCTTTGCATCCATCACATTAAAACTGAAAGAATCTTGTGTTGAGTCTGCTTTGGGATTTAGAACATATCGAACCACTGCATTGTTGACATCCTCTAAAATTGAAATGAAAGCTCAAACTAAAGCATTGCAGATTGCACCTTGTTCCATACAAGGGACGATAAAGCTTTTGCACTATCAATATTTCTCAAACCCAATTTAGAATTTGTCCATAAATTTGTCCAATTTATATTTTGTACATAAAAAATGAAAAGAGTAAAATAAACCTGACAACATATTTTTATGAAGAACTTCTGTTAGCCAAATGATAAGTAATTATGTAAAAAAAAAAGAGAAAGCCACCACTGTGGCTTCCAAGATTCAAAAGACATTATTCAATTCTGAATCAAAAATACTAATATAATAGACTCAACCATTTATTCTGGTGTAATTTACATACATCCACTGAGTGGAATAAGCAATGTCGAGCCTGGTTAGTCCTTGGATGGGTGACCGTCTGAGTGATCGATTCAGACTCCCACGTTATGTCCTTGGACAAGGCACTTCACCCCGATTGTCCTCATGGGGGCGCGATGACGCCATGTACTAATGCGAACTGCACGTCGATGGTGTGCATGTCTTCAACGAATCTAACACTGCCTGTGCTGCAGTGCAGAGTTATGATGTTGGTGAGCTGACAGCTGCTTGTTGTTGCTCGGTGGTTCTCTCCGGGTACTCCAGCTTCCTCCACCCATAAAACTGTCACCGACATGATGTGACCTTGGCTGTTAAAGTGTTGATAAACCCTAATAAATAAATAAATACTGAGTGGAACAAGGTGCCATCTGCAATGCTAAATCATTGCAGATCGCACCTTGTTCCACTCACAGGGCAATAAAGCTTTTGCACTTTCAATATTTCTCAAACCCAATTTAGAATTTGTCCATACATCTGTCCAATTTATATTCTGTACATAAAAAAGGGTTTAGTTAAACATTTTGTTCAAAAGTAAATAAGCAGAGTAAAATAAACCTCACAACATATTTTTCTAATTTAATTTAATTTAATTTAATTATTACAGTTTAATGACACTTTAACAGCCAAGGTCATATCGTGTCGGTGACAGTTTTATGGGTGGAGGAAGCCAGACTACCCGGAGAGAACCAACCACCAAGCAACGATGAGCAGCTGTCAGCTCCCCAACATCATAACTCTGCACTGCAGCACAGGCAGGGTTAGATTTGTTGAAGACATGCTCACCATCGATGTGCAGTACGCCTTAGTACATCGCATCATCATGCCCACATGTGGACCTCAGGGTTGCCCTGTCCAAGGACACAACATATTTTTATTATTTTTAATTTTTTTTTTATAAAAAACCTCTTTTAGTTGAATGATAATTAAATATGTAAAATATGAGAAAGCCACCACTGTGGTTTCTAGAATTTCAAAAGATGTTGTTAAGATTTTGTTCTGTAAGTGTCCTCTGCTATTCATGTTAGGTCAAGGGTCACAAGAATTACTTTGTTTGGATTTTTCAGAGTAAGAAAAAATAAAATTTAAAGAGAAATAAATAAAACATTACTGTTTTAAAATTTTATCATTCCAGGTGATAAAATCTTTTGTTAACCCTTTGAATGCGAAAGGCCACTTTTTCAGTGTAGGATCATGGCACAACTTGAATTCATAATGTCGATAGTTACTAAGTAAATTTGTGTGGTGGACAAATCAAGATTTTCAGCGTGCAGCCCCATGTAATGAATATAGACTCTACCAGTTGAAGGCTCTGAACTGGCATGGAATATACCATCCGGGTTTAAAGGGTTAACGAAATATGATTAACACACTTACTACATTTCTACATCAAAAACTGTGTTACTGAAATAGTATAAATCAAATTTTCAGCAAGTTTATATTTTTATTCAAGATCACAAAAAGTTATAGAATAAAACAAAACTGGTATATATATCACAACCTCAGTTTGTGTTTCACAATACTAGGACTTAAAAACTTAACCTCAAAACAATAAACACAGACTGATCAAGACTTTACAAATATTGTATTTTAATTATGAAGGCTGGATTCTGACTAAGACAACTTTTAAACCTCCTTACATTCTTCATGAGTGAAAACCACGCTATATCATTTCAAAGCCCATTTTGAACACTTCTATTCATTACAATATCATTTGTCATAAAAACAAAAACTGAGTATTTGATTGAACTTAACCTTTTACCCAATGTACACAATATAAAAAAATTTCAACAGAACCATATAATGTGTTCCATCATTGGAAATCTAAATTTTATAGTAAATTTCCTTTCTTATTATACCTACTGCAATTGTTTACTACAGGCTTGCACTACAGTGGAAGAACCTAACCAATTAAAATTCTCAATGGACACCTCAGGACTGCACACAGAAAATATTGATTGGTCTACCCAACAAATTCTCTGAGCAGCCTATTCCTTGATTCATTATTATGATTTTGTCCAGGAAAATCTTTATGCAGGTACAAAGGATTGATATATTGTAAACAAGTTTAATTAACCCTTTACCTAACAAATCAGCCACATCCAAGTGCACAATTTACAAATTGAACAGTTGAAAAAAATTAATTTTCAGAAAATTTCAAACAAAACAAAACATCAAGCTCTTTCTTATCAACCTACCTTGCAATTGTTTACTACAGGCTTGCACTACAGTGGAAGAACCTAACTCGGATAAAATACTCTCTATTATAATCTTTCCCAAGAGATTTGGGAAAGAAAAGTGGTGTAAAAACACCATGAAAAAATAAGCCAAAACTGGGTCGAGCGTCATCGGCACACACCCAGGATGGGACGCTCTTCCATAGTATAAATCCACGACTGCCATAAAACAATGTGCAGTGCATCAATTCATCATTCTTTTGATTTCGACAACACAGGAGTTATGTGATCAGCGGGGAGGAAGGATTCTTACCCGAATAAGAAGATGGGAGGGCCTCCATGTAAACAATTGCAGTAGGTATAATAAGAAAGGAAATTTACTATAAAATTTAGATTTCTTATCAACCTACCTTGCAATTGTTTACTACAGGCTGAATAGACAATAGGATGGAGGGAATCACATAATCAACCCACACATAACTCAATAGCACTGAAAGCGTGGACAGAGGATGAGATCCCCAGGCCAATCAAACCATAGCATCACAAACATTAGTAAAAGCCAATGAAAGATGAGGCTATGGTGAAGTGCAACGCACAGACAGAAAGGGAAGTAACAGCACAGAGCTGGAACTGACCCTGAAAAAAGCTGAATGGCTGGGATAGACAACAGCCTGAGCCGAAGAAAGAGGGCCCCAAGGACAAAGGTCCTCTGTCGGCTCCTGCAACTGTCATAGATAAAAGGAGAATGTAGCATTTCTCCAGTAGGCTGCCAGTATAACATCTGTCATGACAGAGTTATTAAAAGAGGAAGACAATGCATGCACCTGGTGGCAGAAAAAACAATTGGCAATACGATCACCAGTAGCTAGACGAGCGGAAGCTACACGAATAGCAAGACAAAGCCATCGGGAAATGGATGCAGGAGAGATCTGGCATGTGAGAAAATGCATATCCATCCAGGATAAAGGCGCGAATGCCCCCCACCCCCAAGCAGAGCAACGCCCAAGAAAGTGACCATCTTGGAGTAAACTGCAACGTCCTAGGCCTTTTCCAGGAAAAGAACTGAACAAGCTTGGAGAGGCAAGGATGAGTGTCAAAACAATGTGGTACCACATATGAAAAAGGTCTCCGAAGCATGGACTTGTACCCATTGCTGGAGATCCCCAGAAACAAACATATACCAGGAACTCCACAAACAGTGTGATTGAAGGAGTGACAGAAGCAACAAAGTGATCGCACACCATCAAGAGGCTAAACCAGTGGAGTGAGTGCCTCCTTGAAGGAGAAAAGCAACTCCACTGCGTGTCTCGAAAAACCACTATGGAGGAGACAGGACCCAATAAAAGACATGTGCAAAGG
Source organism: Pictodentalium vernedei (assembly GCA_031216915.1). Lineage (NCBI taxonomy): Eukaryota > Metazoa > Mollusca > Scaphopoda > Dentaliida > Dentaliidae > Pictodentalium > Pictodentalium vernedei. Next base: position 476,225,737 of record CM062297.1, on the reverse strand, counting down.
CACAATGAAGTCGGGTCAACATGAAACTCCTCGGGTGACTTTGGCAAAGAAAGTCACAAGGTAGAGGGAGACATGCCAGAACTGCTGCTAACAGAGAGCGGAGCAGAATTGATCCACTCCCACCGAGGCGACGGGTGTGATCGAAAGGATTCGACGACTGCAGTTTCATATCTGGGCGAGAACCTGAGGCGGAATCGGAACGGCAGGAAGGCATAGCCAACAAGACCGTCCAAAAGGAGGGCCAGAGCATCCACGGCGAAAGCCAGAGCATCTGGACACGGGGACACAAAAGTGTCCACCTGATGCTTCCAACGAGTCGCAAAGAGATCGATGGAACCCACCATGTGGAGCATCCACTCGGTGGAAATGACCCTGCCCCAATGGGACAGGGAGTCGGCTAGGACGTTCAGACGACCGGGAATGTGACGAACAACCACCCCGGCGTGGACATGCTGAGCGAGCAGTAGAAGATCCCGAGCCAATTCGTACATTGGAACCGAGTGCGTGCCGCCCTGGTTCCGAATGGAAGCAACCAACGTCGAATGGTCGGACAACAGAAGGACCTGGCGATTCGACAGGCGAGGGCTCCACTGCCTGACACTCAGAAAAAGAGCAAGAAGCTCCTTCTGGTTGATGTGTAGCACTGCCTGATCCTGGTCCCACATCTCATGAAGGGAAAGACCAAGATGATCCAACGTCGCACCCCATCCAAGATCGCTGGCATCTGTCGTCAGAACGCGATCGGACGTGGGTAAGTCCAACGGAACACCCTGTGTAAGCCACTGGACATCCGTCCAGGAGAGAAGGTGAGGATAAAGAGATTCTGGAAACTGAAGCACCAGATCCAGAGAATCTACATTCGGCCTCCAAAGACTGAGCAGAAAGTGTTGGAGAGGTCTGACACGCAGCCGACCTAGAGGAATGAGATCCGTCACTGAACCACAGAGGCCGATCAGCCAGAGAATACTCTGCGTCATCGCAGATGTGGACTGGGACAGAGTCAGAGCAAAAGCTGAGAGAATCACAGCCTTGGCCTGGGGAACCGCCACCAAATTGAATTGGGTGCGGAAAGCCATCCCTAGATGACAAAACGACTGAGAAGGGACCAGGTCCGACTTCTCCTCGTTGACTCTGAATCCTAGCGACGTGAGAAAGCTCAACAGAGTGGCGACATCCGACTCCAGTAAGGCAGCATTGGAATGCCTCTGGAGGATATCGTCCAGATATGCCGAAGTAGTCACCCTGGACTGTGTACGATGGAAAGCTATCACATGCGACATCAGTCTGGTGAAGGCCCAAGGAGCCAGGTTGAGACTGAAAGTCATGGCCTTGAAATGGTAAACTCGCCTCAGAAAAGCAAACCTGAGATACTTCCATGACGCCCGATGAATCGGAAACGTGAAAGAAAGCGTCTTGCAGGTCGATGCTGGAAGCAAAATCTCCCTGGTGAATTGAACGGCGGACCGACCTGAAAGTCACCATGCTGAACTTGGGAGCAATGATAGACTGGTTCAGAATACTCAGATCGACAACCGGTTGGAGTCGGCCGTCCTTCTTCAGCACCAAGAACAGGCGGGAATAGAACCCCACTGACTGAATGTTCTTGACGACCTCGGTCGCCCCTTTGTCAGGAGATTGTCTATCGCCATGGACAAAAGTTCCTGACGTAAAACGTCTGAAGGAACTGTGGTTGGAAGAGTCACCCTGGACAGAATGGGGTGCCTTCGGAAGGATATTCGCAGCCCAGACCGAACAACATCTAACACCCAAGGTTCAGATGTCATGGTGGCCCACCGGTCTGCAAACTCTGCTATCCTTCCTCCAACCTGGGATGAGTCGAGGTGAGGACCTTCATTTCGAGCCCCGACGAGCCCCGCGAGAGGAGAAACCACCTCCTCTACTGAATGAAGAATCCTGAGACTTCCCTCTAGTCTGCAGATTCTTACCCTTACCCCTTGACTAAGAAGTAGAAGCAGTGGCAGAAGGATCAGCCTTTTGCTTCACAGAGGAAGCAGAAGGGTACTTGGTAGACTTGGAACGGCCCCTGCGTCCCCTAGAAGGCTGATCAAGCTGACGAAACAACAGCTGATCTTTGGAATGACGTAGCAGCAGCAGATCAATGGAATGACAAAGGGAGCCATCCCGGACCGTCGACACGGAACCATGGTAAAGTTGTGGACCTGCCAAAAAAGCAGATCCTCTCCTCAGGAAGGGAGCAGTCTGTGTCCAGCACAGAGTCCCTTTGAACTAATTTCAGATTAGCCATGTTACAGGCATGCGTGTGAGTAAGATGCATGAGGGCCTTGGACAGCACACGCAAGGGAGCCTGTACCTCGTCAAACTTATCTGGAGGCAGATAAGCAGCTAAAGCTGAGACGACATGATCTGAGAGAGAAAGCATACCAAGCATCTCTCTCCATAAGCCCAACGTGCACTCCAGAGTCGTCATTGGAATGACGGCAGACTTGGGCTTGGAAAGCCCGAGGGAATTGGAGTCCTGATCCAAAACCGTCAATGTCTGGCAGAATGACGGATTGGTGGAATCGTAGGAATGATAACGCGCCGGAGGCAAAAAGGTGTCAACCCTGGTGAAGAACGGAGCCTTCATAGCCTTGGAACTCAGCTTAGAGTCCAAGGCTGAAAATGCTTCCACCACCTGTACCGACTGGCACGGTCGAAGATGCCCAGAAGCAGGTTGCTCCATAGGCTGTTGGCGCGCGACCGATGATCGCGGCCTGGCTGACACTGTTGGCTGGATTGATGGTTTGAGATCCGGAAGGAACCCAAACACAAAATCAAGAGCTGCCCCAAAGTCCGAAGACTGCAGGCTCTTGACATCAAGCATGTCTGACTCTTCCCCTGAGTCTGAAGCCACATAGCCCATCGTGGGCAAACCAGCCGACGCCTCCCATGGTGTCGGAACACCAGGGGGATCAGAAAGCGGCCTGTTTCCAATCCCGGAAGGCGCCATATGGGGTGCATGGAAACCACTCGCTGCCTCGCTGGAAGCAACGGGAAGGCTCTTTGACAGAACCTGAGTGAGTAATTATAAGGAGAGGGCCTCCCTAAGCTCACTGCCCATACTGGCCGGTTCGACAGGGGGGAACAAACCGGCAAAGTGGCTTTACCTCTGACCCTCTTAACCAGCGATGTGTCACGATCCTCCAAAACAACCGACGTGGGACGACGGGCAGCAGCCGAAACGTCTGAAGGCAGACGTGTATAGGGGTACGATGCACCCCGAGGATCAACATAGCAGGAACTCATGAGAGTCACCGCGGACCTCTGCGGGGCAGAAGGTCCAGGCTGCACAAAAGACGTTGGTCCCCCAAAACTGGTCGTGTGGCCAGAATGAGTGGACGGAAACGCCACAGAGTTCATAGTATCCCCACTAAGAACATCCGAATCCAATGACACAACTGTGGTGTTCGACGGCGCAGAGACCACAGAAGAGGGTCCAGCTGGCAGCCACTTCCAACTTCGTCGAGTTGAAGTCAGGGAAGGCTGAGGCTGATACCCCCACGTCTACACTCCCAGACACTGCAGCAGACCACTGCAGGTATAAAACTACTGTGCTCAACGGCTGAGAGAACACAGTAGGGGGTTCAGTCGGCAGCCACGTCCGACTTCGCCGAGTTGAAGTCGGGGAAGGCTGAGGTTGATACCCCACAACCACACTACAGACATCCCTGCAGACCTTTGCAGGGATAAGCTGAGGCTGGCTAAAAACGGTGCCCAATGACGTTGTAGACATAACAGCAGTAGCAGCAGATACGACGGGAGCTGTTGGAACTGGCAGAGAAGCGGAGAGAGCCACCTGGCTCGGCCGCCAAAGGAGGAGTCACAACCCTAGTGACAGCCTCAGATGTAGATTGGAGAGGGCGCATATTCCCGGAACCAGCCATCTCTTCATCAGAAATCCAACAGCTCCCGCAGTATCAACCACGGTAAAAAAAAAATGAAAGTGTCACTGACACTGCAGCTCAAGTTGTCAAGACATGTACATGTATAGTATGTGACACAGCAACATCTAGATAATGACCTGATAACAAAGGTACATATGAAGTATTGTAACGGTCTGTACATAAATACTGACCGTAGCCTGTAACAAATGTATAGGTAAAGTATTGTAAAGGTGGGTGACAGTCAGATGCTAAACTAGAAAAGAAATCTTGGAGTCCCAGAGTGGGTCTGACTGAACCCCAAAATATTTGTTCTCATAGCACAGTGATAACAAAGGCACTCCAAAACACACTCATTCCTGTCCCAAGGTGAAAACAAAGGTACCCAAGAAGTTTTGTGAAGATCAGTTCATAAATACGAGCTGTATAGAAGTTGTGACAAAAAACTGATTGGACCTAATTTCGGTACAAAATGGCCACGGCCAGCCATCTTGAATTTTGGGCCGCACTCAGAAACACTCGTTCTCGTCCCAAGGTGATAACAAAGGTACCCAAGAAGGTTCGTGAAGATCAGTTGATAAATACAGCCTCTAGCCCGAGCCGTATTGACATGTGCACTTACAGTGTATAAGTAGCACTAAATAAATCAAAATTTATCTAATTTGCATAATTTCTGCACGAGAAAAAAACCTGTACTGTATGTGATGTATTCCATTTTACTAAACATTCATACAAAAATTTATTCAAATCAAAACTATCATACAGAAGTTCTGTACAAAAGACTGCACTAATTTTGGTACAAAATGGCTGCTGGTGGCCATATTGAATTTTGGACCACACCCAAAAACACTCGTTCTAATCCCACGGTGATAACAAAGGTACCCAAGAAGTTTTGTAAAGATCGGTTCATAAATACGGCCTCTAGCCTGAGCCGTATAGAAGTTGTGTACAAAAAACTGATTAGACCTAATTTCGGTACAAAATGGCCACTGGCAGCCATCTTGAATTTTGGACCGCACTCAGAAACACTTGTTCTCGTCCCAAGGTGATAACAGAGGTACCCAAGAAGTTTTGTGAAGATCGGTTGATAAATATAGCTTCTAGCCCGAGCCGTATTGACATGTGTACTTACTGTGTGTAAGTAGCACTGAAAAAATAAAAGTTCATCTAATTTGCATAATTTCTGCACGAGAAAAAAACCCGTATTATATGTGATGTATCCCATGGTACTAAACATTCACACAAATCAGCGCTTTCATATGGAAGTTCTGTGCAAAAATCTGATTGCACCTAACTTTGTACAAAACGGCTGCCATCGGCCATCTTGAATTTCAGACCGCACCCAAAAACACTCGTTCTCGTCCCACGGTGATACCAAAGGTACCCAAGGAGTTTCGTAAAGATCGGTTTATAAATACGACCTCTAGCCCGAGCCATATTGGCATTTGCACATACAGTGCTGAAAGTAACACTAAATACATCAAAGTTAGTCTAATTTGCATAATTAACGTACGAGAAAACAACCTGTATTATATGTGATGTATCCCATGGTACTAAAAATTCATACAAAAAATTATTCAAATCAGCACTTTCATATGGAAGTTCTGCGCAAAAATCTGATTTCACCAAAGTCTGTACAAAATGGCCGTCAGCGGCCAACTTGAATTTCTTATCGGACTCCAAAACACTCGTTCTCATCCCACGGTCATAACAAAGGTACCCAAGAAGTTTTGTAAAGATTGATTCATAAATACGGCCTCTAGCCCGAGCTGTATTGAATTGTTGACGGACAGACGGACGACTGGCCATGGCATAAGCTCAACTTTATAAACTGCACATTCCCCACAGAAGGGGAATAATTCTCACCAGACATGGTCGGGTCAGGAAGCCCCGAAAAGACAGCGTTCCCCACCCCCGCTGGTTTGGGAGGAGCTGCACATCCCCCACAGAGGGGGAGCAATTCTCACCAGACGTGGTCAAGTCGAGCAGCCTGAAACAACCTGCGGGAGTGGGAGGAGCTGCACATCCCCCACGGAGGGGGTATAACTCACACCAGACGTGGTCAAGTCGGGGGGCCCCAAAACGACAGCGTTCCACACCACCCGCGGGTGCGGACGAAACGGACACGAGAATGCACAAAGGCGAGGGCAAAAGGAATTGCCCTAAAGGAAATGATCTGGAAATAACAGAGGTGAGAGCAGTAGAAGAAAAAGGTGAACTCAACAGAAACAGAAAGCAGAACATCCTCAACTATGAGAGACGGTGGTAGAAAAAAAAACGGTGGGTACACGACAGAACCCAGACGGCCAACAGGGACTGAAAAAACCCCAGAAATTCAGCCCTCAACAGAGTGAAGAAATCCTGTCCAGACAGTCCCTGATTGACACCTAACTCCAATAACAATTGAATTTTTATCAACTGAAAAATCATTGTCAAATCGCATTGACACGAAGTCGAAAACAAAACATTCGCGAAAACGGAATAGTAAATAATATACAATGAGAATGCGGTTGAAAATATTAATGAGAATATATAAAACACAGTCCTGTTATTATATGATCTTCAGATCCATAATTCCAATCACAGGAAAACCATTATCGACGAGTTGAATTATCACTGTTTCATAATGCAAATGGTGGAGACACATCTTCCATGTGTCTCGGATAGAAAAAGAATGATGAACTGACGCACTGCGCATTGTTTTATGGAAGTCGTGGATTTGTACTATGGAAGAGCGTCCCATACTGGGTGTGTGCCGATGGCGCTCGACCCAGTTTTGGCTTATTTTTTCATGGTGTTTTTACACCACTTTTCTTTCCCAAATCTCTTGGGAAAGATTATAATAGAGAGTATTTTATCCGAGTTAGGTTCTTCCACTGTAGTGCAAGCCTGTAGTAAACAATTGCAAGGTAGGTTGATAAGAAAGAGCTTGATGTTTTGTTTTGTTTGAAATTTTCTGAAAATTAATTTTTTTCAACTGTTCAATTTGTAAATTGTGCACTTGGATGTGGCTGATTTGTTAGGTAAAGGGTTAATTAAACTTGTTTACAATATATCAATCCTTTGTACCTGCATAAAGATTTTCCTGGACAAAATCATAATAATGAATCAAGGAATAGGCTGCTCAGAGAATTTGTTGGGTAGACCAATCAATATTTTCTGTATGCAGTCCTGAGGTGTCCATTGAGAATTTTAATTGGTCGACACACAGATAATTACTGTGGGCTCTTCCAGTTGCTTCGGTTGAACTGACATGTTAGATACCACAAGAGTTCAAAGGATTAAAACAAACAAAATTTCTGTTAACTGAATATTAGTGGCTAACAAAACATTTAAGCTACATTTTTATTTAACTACTATGATTTCTCTGTGTGATTGAAAATGTGTACTGTTAAAATAAAAATGTTTCAGAAGCTTGAATAGGCAGATGAAGATGATTCTCAATAACAACAACATCTGCTGAGTCACATGTCTTGGAAATGGTTGAAATTTTAAATAAAATGTATTCATTCATCCTAAAAAAGTCCAATAGTTTTTTATGATTACCTTGAGTAAATGAACTTAGAGGTGTACCAGGCTTTGCTATATTCTCTACTCGTCCATACTGAGGTTGAGCTGTTATCAAGTAGACAATTTTGTTTGGCTGAGTATCTTCATCATAAGATTTCAAATTTGCAGAGGTGATGAAATTATAAGCCTGTAAGCAATGATAATTATTGAATGACCAACATGGATAAAATAAGGTTAGATAAAAAACAAGAGGCACCAAGGGGCCTTAATCGCTCACCTGCCAAAGTGGTTAAAAGAAGTATTTGGGGTCAAATTCAGTTAGACTTTTTTCATCAACACTACAAAGGAATGAAGTCATGAAAGGCAAATTTTATGGAAAAACACTAAGGAATGGATTTGAACAAACCTGTCCCCCTGCCACCACACCCATAGAGAACCCAAATATTAAGACAAGAACTCAAATTGAACAAACTTGAATCTGATCCCCTTTGAGATGTAATATACCAAATATGAAAGAATTCTGACTGGTAGATCTGAAGAAGAAATGCCCTCACAGTGCATGAAGTTAAACTTTGAGCTCAAATAGGGAGACAAAATATTAACCCAGGGACCCGATTTGAACAAACTTGAATCTGACCCACCACGATATGTTGTATACCAAATATGAAAGGATTCTGATTGGTGGATCTGAAGAAGAAGATTTTAAAAGAAATTCACTCATATTGCACTAAGTTAAAATTGAGTAGGGCTGGGCGGTTTATCACTCTAAATCTTTCAAAATATATTTTGCAGCCAAACATTTTGGTACATCTAATTCCCCCCCCCTCACCCCAACAGGGAAGGGAGGGGAGGACATTTTCACATAAAACCACTCTAATTCATCTAGGAACTTGAATTTCCTAATTTTTCTCAAAAAGTCGGAACCGGACCCAAAATTTTAAGGCTATAAAAAAAAAAAATTTGTCTCAAAATTGAAAACGAATAACAAAACAAATTTTTTTTCTCCAAATTTTGGTCCAAAATTGCCAAGTCGGAACCAGACCCAAAATTTTCAGGATAAAATTTTTTCATCTCAAAATGGAACAAAACACACAAAAAATTTAAAATTTCTAAGTCTGAACCAGACCCAAAATTTTCAACCTGGGGACCCGATTTGAGCAAACTTAAATCTGACCCCCCTAGAGATGATGTATACCAAATGTTAGAAGATTCTGACTGGTGGATCTGAAGAAGAAGAAAATTTTTAAAGAAATTTCCTCAAATTGCACTAAGTTAAAATTCGGACTCCTACAGGGAGCCCAATTATTAACCCAGGGACACGATTTGAACAAACTTGAATCTGACCCCCCTACAGATGTCGTATACCAAACATGAAAGCATTCTGACTGGTGGATCTGAAGAAGAAGATTTTTAAAGAAATTTCCTCAAATTGCACCAAGTTAAACTTTGGGCTCCAATAGACAGCCCAAATACTAACTCAGGGACTCGATTTAAACAAACTTAAATCTGACCCCCCAAGAGATGTTGTATACCAAATATCAAAAGATTTCAACTGATGGATCTGAAAAAGATTTTTTTTAATTTTTAAACAAAATTTATGGGTGCTATCAGAGTTATGCCCCTTGTGGTACCCCCTGTGGGCATGGCAAGTTTATTTGTACAAACTTGAATTGATAGGGAACATGCACACCAGATTTGGTTCAATTTGGTCCTGTAGTTTGCGAGGTGAAGTCGATAATGTAAAGTTCACAACGGAAGATGACAGACGATGGACGGCAAGTGATAAGTTAAGCTCCTTTTGGTGAGCTAAAAACCCAGATCACACAGTTTATAATAAATTGAATTCTTGCAATGCCTGCCTGTTGTTCCATGGCTATGAGCATTGTTTGATTGCTTATTTCTGTTAACTGAATGCTCAAATGCAAGGACAATCTGAGTTGGTCAGAAGATCACAGCTCAATATTGAATTCAGGCTTGCACAAATGAGGTGAACGCTTGTTTCATTCAACTGCTGTTCACCTAAAAATAAATAAGGCAACCGACTTTTCATTTGCCTACATTTTCAAATATTAAACAAATAAAACAAATTTAGAAAGAAACTGCTGTGTTCAAGAATGTTAAAAAATCAGTCTCAGCATTAACACAGTTGTACATGTCCTACCCTGGGAATATTATCGTCTTTCGGCTTAGCAAAAGCAAGCCCTGGGAAAAGTGTCGGCTAAGCCAAGGCAAAATCAGACATAAAACCAGTTTGTGTTGGCCGTTTTTCAGTCGATGCAAATAAATGAAAACTCCTGTGGCTAGCAAGTGGGAAGGCCACCATCACAAACACTATCCATGCTCAAAATGGCCACAGTGAGGACAACATGAATACTCATGCATGAGGGGTGCAATTTATACACAGGGACAACTGTTTTCAGAAAAGTATACATTGTAGGGCACATTATTGGTGAACCAATAATAATACCAACCAGTCTATATGTCATGAAAAACAGAATTAAAGGCACCCAGACCATATCTGGGGAGAAGCATTTATTTATTTCAGCAAACTGTCAAAATGATGGAATCCATTAATGTGCAGTAATCTCCAGTTAACGATTTGGTGAAAATATTCTGCACACATGTACCAAATCAAGTTAAAAATATTGAAGGAGTATTCCCTCAGTGTTAAGATGTGGTTATTGCTCCTACATTCATTTTTAAATAATTTGGGGATTTCCTCAATAATAAGTCATGGTTATTTCCCCCAGCAGTCACTGTATAAAATTATACATATGTCAAGAGATTTAAGCAATAACTTGGGGATAAAAAAAACCCATGAAACTAATAAATACGGGTATTCTATTAATCCATTTTATTAGTTTCTCTGTCAGTGGCTATTATAACACAATGATTGAAATAACAATAACACTCCATCTAATCCAGCAAACTTGATCTTCTATGTTTGCATGTGGTGTTATCCTCAAGTCTAATATTTTATTCTAAGCCTATATACTTTACAAGGATTGGCGAGCAAGTTCTATAACTTATATTTATGCCTCTCCTTGGCCAAATGGCATGGGTGTGTGGGATGGCGTCCATAGTGGCAACTTCATGGCCTCACTCCTTGCATACACTACAAAGGTATTTTCAGCTTGCATGGAGTGTGGCTCACGCCACACAATTGGCAGCCATTAAACCACCCAATAGGACACTATGCTGAAACAGCATCAACTCAACAATTGATACTGACATAGAGTGTGAGAAACTTCCCGAGTTTAGTATGCCGGACTACATTCATCACTGTGTCTATTTTACTAGTAGTCTCCATAAAACTATGCCTTTCCTCTGGACTAAAAGTTCTGGCAGTCATAAACAATCAACTGCATGATATATCTAATATTTAGAGCCCACATAAGGCTAAGGTGTGACATAGATATTATTAATTTTATCCTACAGCTAATATTTTAAGAGTTCAAGAAAAAGTGTACCTCAATATGGCATGTCATAGGTGCACAAATGCAAAAGCATGCCTCAGGCATGAAGCACTGCTGCTACAGTACACAATGATCAAAGCTTCAGATTTTATTTGAAACATCTATTTGTATAAATACTGCATCTAATTTAGATACTGAACTAAGAAACATGGTAATGTGAGGGCACAAGCCTAGTCCAACTAGTTACTAGATGAAAAATAATGTTATAACTAAAGATAAATTATTACCAATGAATCTGTGAATTCCAAATATGGTAAACCGGTGTTGAGAGTTACAACAGGACTACCATCATCTGTTGGCAGTATTGCAATATTGAATTTCTGGAAAGAAAATAATTAAAATATTGTATTTGGTGTATCAATGTAGTTTACAAACTGTGTAATATTCTGTGTGCTGCAAATACTTAACACACAGCACAAAAGATTTTAAGAAGCAATTTTGTCTCATAATGCAATTAGGAATTTAACCAATTCAATCTTGTATTACAGAGCTCAACATTTATATTCCTAGCTGCATTGTGAGAAAAAATTGCTACATGAAATGTGGTTATTTCAATATCAGTGTGCAGAGGATTAATACTAGGAGACTTTAACCCTTTTAATAAAAAGTATGCATCAATTTTTGAGTGAAGAAGAATTTGGCAGTTGATAAGCAGACGACACAATGAACAATAAATTAATAGTAAGGTTCAGTTATAATTTAATTCTAGAGCATAGTATCTAAATTATTACTGCCCCGCCCTATAAATGCAGAATGGATTCACCCATTTTGCTAGAGACAGTATTGCATGAGATACCATTCAGGATGCAGTGTGAAAGGGTTAATGTGTTTTATTATTGTGCATTACACATTCCAACCTGAACATGATATCATGTGTCTATAGTAAAATTATGTGGTAGGTAAATACAGAGCATCCCTGTTAAATGAACAGCCACTTGGTCCGTGAGAATTATCCAATCAACAAGAGTATTTAATTAACAGATACTTGATCACTTTCCTGCATTTTAGCAATGATTTGAACATTTACTCTATTATATCTTGTTTGACAGAGCTCATGGAGCTCTGTCAAACAATATATAATAGATTAAATGACTGTACTGGACGTGCTGAGGCCAAACAGGTTTATAAACATGGAGAAATTCTGTAATTGTCAAGGTAATTTTTTGACATATCACAAGATTTTTCTATTCAATTAACAGCAGTTTTCTTTATAACATGTATGCAATTAACAGGTAAAATTTGTACTGATGGTATGGTAAATAGTCTGGTGTTTGAAAAAGTAATTCAATTAACAAGGTAATTCAATCAAAAGATATCCAATTAAGCAGGCTACAGTGTACTATTCTTTTAACTCTATACACTATTCAACAGCTCTATTTGGCCAGCACAAAAATCACTCTTCAAATTTTATTATGTTGTCAGTTTTTGCCTCCAAGACATAGCTAGTAAAGGAGCTCTAATTGGAAAAGAATATATTTATGTCATAAGTCTGAGATTTGAAGTTTTTTTCTTTTTTCTTCCCTCTTTATTTGGGACCACAAGTACTGAATTTCAACTTTGTGCAATAAAATTTAATTATGGTGTTTTGAAACTTCCATCACATTTAATATGATAGAATTCAAGGCTTTATGTCAATCAGAATAAAAATATGACAGTGCCCAATTGGAAGGATTGGTAAAACTGTCTGTAAAATGATTGTGGTGGTATCTTTTGCAGTTCCTGAGGTAGGATTGTCACAAAATAGGAGCGGCTGTCCTCGACATATTTACATCAACTCTCTGGTACATGTATATGAAGTTGGATTTCCAAAATATTGTCAACTCCTAAAATGTGACAAAAAGTGCACTAAGGACACTTGACTTCAAAATCATTCACTGAAATTTAATTTGGACATTTCTGCATCTCATATTTAACATCATTCCATCATCACACAGTCTCATATTTGAAAAAATTAAAATATTTTCAAAAGAGGCAAGGCTTGCAGATATTTTATGAAATTCCAAAACATCAGAATTCCAAACCGAGGAGATTTGAAGTATTAAACATCAAAATGTGGAGTTTTCCATGCTTTTTTACATTATATAGCTTGTAGGTTTCAAGGTTCCATGTTAGTCATATTAAAAACAAGACAATTCTTCATTTAACTCCTGATGCAAACCCCCTGATACATTTGGTAGCGGTAACTTTTAACTGTTCCTGAAATAAGATTATCACAAAATTTGTGGAGGTGATAAAAAATACTCTGTGTTAGGGCTATTTGACATGATTTACTCATGGTGTCCATTTTACTGCCCCATTTCATGTTTGATTACTATTCTACAACACATGAGACATAGAGAAATCAATATATAAATGTCTTGAACTTGAAATCTCAGATCGGAGGGTCAATTTTCTCATCTTTTTTAATCATCTCAAAGTCTAGAGAATGAATAGTCACCATTATTTGATTGGTATGTATAACAGTTTAGATGCACTACTTGCCTTGTGATCACATGTTTGAGATTCCAAAAATTCAAATCAGAATTATGGAATTTCGAAAAATATATGAATGTATGGATGAATGTTTTAGGTGGGAAAGAAGGCATGTAGAGGAGTGGAAAAAACATTGACTGATGTGAAAACATCTGAAAAAATATAAAATAAAAAAAAGATATTTTACAATTTTTTTAGAAATTCACAGTATAATTCACAGTATAAAGAAAAATCAGGGATGTTTTAATTATTTTACACTGAAGTGCTCGGCATCAAAGGATAGGAAAACCAGTTGACTGAATGGTAATTGCCTTTTAGATATGTTTTTTAGTGGTGAAAATTTATCCAAAGTTGCACATGGAGGCACTCCATTATGATATTACACAATTTAAAAAAAAACATGTCAACTCACCCCTCTATTGAAAATGGGCAAAATTTTTTAAATCCTCCAAAAGGGAAGTATGCCATATTTTGTGAGCATGAGTGAATAGGAAGTACTTCAAAAATGTTCTGACTGAAAGAAAAGATAAAATGGTTTCAATTGCTACATGTCATTTGTTCAAGAACATAATTACTTACCTGTGGTGCATTTATAGGTGACAGAGGAGATCCTTCATCTTGTTGCATAGCAAACAAGCTATTGGTACCATCAGAAACTTTGAAAGTAAAGCTATCTGCAGAAGTTTCAGAACCATCATGTTTGTAGGACACTCTATTTTCATAGATGTCAGCCATTGTAAATCTGTTAGTAGAGACATAGTCACTTCCCTGATTGAAGTCAATTGTCCCATGAATAGGTTCATCAACAATATGAAAAACAATTTGATTTTCCTGTAACAGAGAAAAATAAAATCTATCTCTGTTTCCAGATGACAAGAAAATTGTTTTTTTTAACCCTCTGCAACTGTGATGTCAAAATACCAAAATTTCAAGCATTAAATCATTCCGATAAAGTAACGAGGAATTTAACCAATTCCACTTTGTTTCACAGAGCTCCTTGAGCTCTGTGAAACAAGGTAGAATGGGTTAAATTCCTACTTTCAATATTGGACAAACTTGCAGCTTGTTACTTTGATACTAGTGTACAGAGGGTTAAGCATTTCCAATATCAAATCATAATCATAATATAAAGTTTTCATTCACATACTCAGACAAATCCAAACATACTTCTAAAATCCACATAAACATCAATATAGGTTGCTATAATTATTATGAAACTTTATATGTCATTTTTACTGGTAATAATATTTAGTTAAACAGTAACCAGAAACCTGATAAATTAATTTTTAAGTCACTATTACCCGAGCCTGTGCTGAATTATTTTAGAATAATTTAATCACGATGCCATATGAACGTTCCTTATTTTTTAAATATATCAAATGTCAAAAGCAATAATCAAAACTTCATACACTCCTTTTGATGAGTAACTTAAGGGTCATCAGACAGTTTTCAGTCTAAGACAATTTTCAAGAATATCCACAGTACCACAATCTCATGGCTTGGCAGTGATTTACAGACAAATAAAGGTAGCAAGACATAGTTAGAAACCACCACCAAAGTAATGTAACTATATGTATACTGGAGCAACTATTCTAAGGTGAAAAGTTTATAAAAGATGGAAGTAAGTTTGGAGGCAATGTAGACATTCCACTATCAGTTATGCTGAAATTCCCGATCATTAGTGTTGAATGGTTTAAAACACACAGAAGCTGCAAGATCACTTTGAACAGCTTAAAAAACACTGCAGCTACAAGATACCTGTGATAAAAAGAATCAGTCGCTGACAATCAAAATTTCAATATACAAATGGGTTAGATGCAGTTTTGATATTACCTGAGTATCACTATCAACAGCTTTCAGATCAAATTCTGTGATCAGCTTCCTGAAACCTTCTGGTACTCGAAGTCCCACATTGCTGACAACAGGGATGGAATCATCAACTGGACTCACACTGATGAAAAAAGATTTCACAACCTGAAAGAAAATTAATTCAGCCTTTTCTACTGTTTTGGAACATATATGACAATAATTATTGTTCCCACCACAAAGAAATTATTTAAATGAATATCACTAGAACCAGAAGTAGTGAAAGGACAAATTTACCATTGATGAAAAGAGATATCTTCAGAAAACTAGATGATTACAATCTAATATTGTCTTGAATATTAAAGATCTACTGCCAGGATGACATTAAAATGCAAAGCATACCTTACCATTCAATACTGGCCTACACCACATCATCACAATTTTATAACCCTTTACCCAAAGTAACGGCCAAAACCAGCCAGCATAGTTTACAAAAATCACTATTCAATTTTTATTATTTCTTCATTTTTGTGTCAAAAACATAGCTTATGCCCCCTGCGGGGTCAAAAGCTGTGTTTTTGACACAAAAAATGAAAAAAATTAGTTATTCAGGAATTTTTTTTGCAAGTGTCGTTTGCCTTTTGTGTTAGGTAAAGGATTAAAGCAAAATCAATATTTACTGTTACAACAATACCCTCAAAAAAGCATATATTTCCAAATAATTTATTAAATGTCATGTTAAAGGAATGATACTCTGACATTTGATTGGAAGATTTCTCTACACCAGAACAGGTGACCAAATGTACTGCCTTTATGTCATTTGCCGTTTAAATTCAAAGTTTACTGCCATTGGTTTCTAGTAAAGTCTTGGCTGACTTTATAGGCAACTAAGACTTGACTGTATACCACTGCAAATCCACAGGTCAGAGCTTGTTGAGCAGCCAGATTGTGAACAATTGTCCAGGCCTTTTATAGGTGGAGAATAAACAATGCATTAAGGTATTTTGCTGCTGTGATGTGTGTTGCAGTAGCAAATTGCACCTGTAAGCATGCCAAGTCAAATTATTGCTATAAGTATAGTTTACAGCTGTAGAGTGTCATCAATTTCGTGCCTTGTGAGTTCTGAAAAAAAAAGAATTCATTCAAATTTCTAAGATTCCTATTAAAGTACATGGGGAGTGGATGTCACTAAGACACCTGTGGAGTAAGGTTGCCATCCATTTCGTAACTTTCAAATTCTTTTAAAAAGTCTGAGAAATCCTAGCAATGTTTATGGACCTCCAGGTTTACCCCTTAAACACTGTTTGTGTTTCTCATGCTTTTTCGTATTCCTTGACACAAGTCCTGAATTCATTTGGTTGATCACGTTTCTATTTACTTGAGATCACATTCTGATTACAGAAGATGTAATTTGATCAGTAGAAAATAGAAGACAATTGGATCATGGGTAGATCTTATCCAATAGAAATTTGAATTTTATTTATTGATAGCATTTACAGAATTTGAGAATAACTGTTTGGGTAGCATCTTCACTCTCTTGTCACAAATTCATTTGTTAAGTACCTGGTCTCAGAAATGCCTAGATCTTGGAATGTACAGTTCAAGAGGGTTGACAAAAACATGGCTGTGTGCAGTTTAGCAGAGAAATAAGTTTATGCTCTGGAACATCAATGACCAGATAAACAAGTATAACATTCAGAACCCACATATTTTAAATTGTGAATGCAATCAGGAATGTTCAATACATTCTGCATTACAGTTATATTATACACATCAACTTTTAACCCTTTATCTAACATGAAAAGCAGACGACACTTGCAAACAAAATTCTTGAATAACTGATTTTTTTTGATTTTTTTCTAAAAAACAAGGGTTATGACCCCTCATTGGACTGAGCTCGATGAGCTCATTCCAAAAAGGGGTCATAACCTATGTTTTTGAGACAAAAAAAATGAAAATATAATGAAAAATAATTGGCAATTTTTGAGAAGAGCGCTGGCCGGATTTGGCCATTACATTGGGTAAATGGTTAAAAAAAAAACCCAGACTGACAGTTTAGAACTATGAACCTTGACTCAAGCCCTTTCTTCTAATCATGTAGCATAATTCAGGCCTTACAGACTCTCTCCAGTATGTACACATGAACAGACTGAATTGTGTTGTGAGACAATATTTTTACTTTTGTGTTGAGAGCGAAATGGTCCTCAGTACCATCATTTTTAATTGTGAGGACACTTTGCTCATTATTAAAACTGGTGATATATGCAAGATGAAAGTAACATCAAATTAACCCAGAAAGAGTAAACTAAAAAACTTTTGAATGTAAAATTCTCAATCAAACTCAATCTTTCAGCTGATAATCTGTGTAAATCCATCCAATAATAAAAATACAAATTTATTCTTCATGTTTCACTATTTAAAAAAAAAACAACAACAGACCTATTTTCTTTCAAAGATAAAAAAAGCTGTGTGATTAACCCTCTATCGTATGAATTGGCCAAATCAGTCTATCTAATATAAAAACTGAGCAGTTGAAAAAATATTATTTTTTCAAACATTTCAACAACACCATATGTGTGTGACTCTTCACTGGAATGAGCTCATTCCAGTGAGGTGTCACATGATATTGTCTTATTGAAATTTATTTAAAAATGGAAAATTTTTTATCTAAAATATTAAATTTTGATATCCTGCACATTGGGTAAAGGGTTAGCAGAATATACTTCTCATTTTAAGAAGCTTTATACCAGAGGGGTATATAGTCTTTATGCACTCTGATATGCAAAAACAAAAGCTTTTTAGGAGCAAACATTTCCCATGTTGCCACTGGGAAGGTAAATGACTACATTCATATAATGGGCTAAATTCTTTGTCAGAAATATGGTCACAATAGAGCATTTAAAGAGAATTCTACTATATTACTACAGAGCTGGGATTAGTAGATGAACACATGTAACAAGTGCTGGTCTGCACAACTGATTCATCTTTAGTTTAGTTGACAGTAGAATATTACCTTGTTGGTTCCATCTGATACAGAAAATGTAAACTTATCCATGTATACTTCTTCAGGGCTAGTGTGAACATACAATACACTATTGGCTGCCACTTCTGATTGTGTGAACTGCAATACTGGAATTCCTACAAAAAAGTAAGTCATGTATGTACAGTGGAGCCCACTTAATTAAATAATTCTTAACTGAATACCGATAACCCTGTTAATTGCATATAACTTCTAAAGTTAAACCATTTACTATATCTTCAATGCAAATTTGACTTGCTGATTACAAAAATGTTAGAGAGTAAATTCATGTTAATTGCATCACAAATCTTTTGATCTGTTGGAGAATTATTTGACATCCACTGAATTCATTAATCCAGTATATCTTGTTTTATTATTTATTCTCCTGTGTTGAATGACATGGTAGATCCACGTTTGGAAGTTTGAGATTTTATGGACAATGAAAGTTGTTGAGAGTCATTATTACACTTTTAAGTAAGTGTAAATCCCTATTCAAACATAGACAGAAATTCAAAGAGAACGAAGTGACAATGGCATGTACATTGTTATGACTATCAGTTGATGGAAGGGAAATAACTGCATATTTATTCTTCCATGGGAAATTCCCAACTTTCAGGAGCTCTATGTACATGTTTGTGCTGTGCAAAGTAGTACATAAAGCTCCTGAAAGTTGATTTATTTTTCTGTAAAATAATTTTAGAACAAATGAAGTAAATTTAAATGGATTCATCCATATAAATTTCTCAGAGAAACTACTACTGATGAAGGAGGAAACATTAACAGGTATTTTTAGGATATTAATAAATTCAGTGTAATTTTGATTGTTCCCACCCACTGACCACCTCATCTCCACTTTATCAATGTTTACAAATGTAAACAGTTGGGAAAAAACCGTGAGTAAACAACACAATATATACAAAATGAATTGTTTTTATTGAATTCAAATGTAATTAATAACTATTTGAAAGTAATATTTATGTTTTTTTTAAATAATTTAATTAAAAAAATAACAATCAAAGCATATGATTCTTGGCAATAATATGGCTTGACTGCAGTTGTTGAGTCATCGAAGTGATGTTCAATTCAGAATTGATCACTTTCTAAAACTGTTGTACTTCTGTATAAGTCACACACCCATGTCGATGCCATGTTTTCTGAGAAAAAGATGTGACTTATTCACAGACATATATGGCAAGTTTCATTGTGATATCTTTCACTAAAAAGTTATTGCCCTGACACAAAAAGCTGATGTGCATGCCGATTCCATGTACTGACCTATACCTCTGACCTTGGTCTTAATGGGCCAGTCATGAAAGTTGTACACCATACACCATCTAGTGGTTGTCCATATGTGGTGTAAGTTTTATTGTGATACCTCCTCCCACTAACATTTTATGCCTCTGACATGAAACAGTTGATTTGCATACTGATTCTATGTGTTGGCCTCTATCTGTGCTCTTGACCTTGGTGGGTCGGTCATGAATTCTGTATAAAACACACCATCTAGCGGTGGACCAAATGTTGTTTAAGTTTCATTCACTGATATCTCCATGCACTAAAATGTTATGGCCTGGATACGCAAAGTTGATGTGCATTCTGATTCCATGTGCTGACCTCAATCTGTGACCTTGTCCAGTAGTGGTCCCTATGTCTATTACAAGTACTCTGCAAGGGGCATTGCCATATTTTGTCACGACATTACACAACCCAATTAAATGACTCTCTTAACTGCATAATGTCTTAAGAAAATTCTAATTTGGTTAATTGTAAATAATATGCAAACACTAAACCATTTAATTACTTCGGGAAAACTCCTGTTAATTGAGTGAAAAATCTTGTGATCCATCAAAGAGTCACTCCAACACAAAACAGATTATTTTATATGAACAAAGTGTCTTGTTCCTAGACCTTTTAGATGTTACATAGAGGATATCTACGCTATTTTTGTGAGTATCAGGAATTAACTCATAAGTGTGGACCTGAAGTTTTTATTTTTCATGAGCACTTGCACGAGTGAAAAATAATACTTTCAGGTCTACACGAATGAGATAATTCCCAATATTCACTAAAATAGCCTAGATTTTCTTTTTATTATATGTTATGTGACATTTTACTGAACTATATTCAGCCCAGTTTGACTGAAAACAGTTTCAACACAATAACAAAGATCTGCTGATCATTCATTCAAGGCGATGTTCAAGGTGACGTCATGTATCAAAGTGTGATGCCATTTAGGAAGAGATTGAAGGATATTTCTCAATATCCATCAGGTCGATAGATATTGAGAAATATCCTTTAGATAATTTGCAATAATTCACAGGCTAGCATATCATTAAGAAGTATTCTATATCATTTGTATACATTACAATTTACTTATTCAGCTGATACCAATCTTCTTCTTTAACCCCCAAAGGCCTATTTCCAACTTTTACAATCTTAAAACAGGTGCCCTTAACATGCCATCATGAGGAGGTTCTGCTGTCAATAGGCAAATTATCTAGGCAGTGGTTTCTAGTTACAGTCTTGGCTGCCTAAACAGGCAGCCAAGACTTGACTAGAAATCACTGCTAAGCCACTGGGCATTTTAAGGCTGTGGGCTGGTGGGAATTCAGGATACTTGTACAACCCTTTAAGGGTTAAGTTTTCTCCACTGCACTTTCCACTTCAAAAAAGGCTCTTACAGAGATTATTTCAAACCTATTTCTGCTGTAACAGAATAACAGCAGAAAATGTATTGCCACACCTCCATTGTAATATTTTCATGAACACCATTCTGTGAAATGTGAAAAAAGCCTGATTCTGATCAAATTATTGCAAGTAATGTCAGTTGAGAGAGGTAGCCTGTCTTTAATTCTAATCACTGCATAAACTACAAATGCTGGGGTCCTTTCACTATTTATGGGAAGAAAATGCAACATGAATCACAGAAATTTGGAAACGATGTACTCCATTTGACTCATTACGTATTAATATAATATCTCATGGAAACTGTATATATTTTCCGACACCAATACATTTACAATAAACTCAATAAAATATTTGTCTGTTAAGTGCACATTGGTTATAGAAAGAATTCCTGTTAACTCTCACAGCCTGGACAATTTTGAAAATTACACCAAACCATTACCTGCAAATTTAGAGGATTGGTAGAGATTCCTAGTCAAGTCTTGGCTGCTTATAAAGGCAGCCTAGGCTGGATCAGAAACCACTGCCTCGATAGTTTGATTGTGACAACCTGTTTTGGGGGGATAAGGCTTCTCAAAATGATCACAACTGGCCCAAAAGGGTTAATTGAATACAATATCATGTGTCCTCCGAAATGTTTTTAGATAAAATTTAATTTATCAATACTATGTTACATTGGCATCAAAGTGGAATAAAAAAATTTTATTTTATAATATTTTGTTTGGCTTAGCTCCCTGAGCTCCATCATCAAAATATGAAGAACTGAAATCCTGACAGAAGTCAATTAACAGAATTGTAGCTATTGTTTTAACCATGTTAGATGTCCATTCAATTATAAGTATCCCACTGTGATGTCACTGAGCAAAATAATAATGTTCACAGAATTCTAATCCTCACCTGGACTTTGTGTTAGTTCAATGTGTCCATATTTTGGCAGGTCGAGTATGGTATATTCCAAGCTTCCAGGTTCAGAGTCAACATCAGTGTATGACAAGAATTCTGTTGTTATCCTTGCATCAGATCCTTCAATAACGGTCAGCTCTCTATTAGCCACTTCTAACGGTGGAACCCTATCCTCTGTAACATAAGAAACATTTGTATTAATCTGTAAAACAATATACCTGGATGTTAAATTTTAATTACAATCTCATCATGTCTTTGAAAGCACACATGTTTTTGCCCATAGATTGAGAAATATGGTCTTCATACAAAAAAATATAATAACATCCATTAAGACATGCCATTACAATATTCATTTTGAAAGCAGAGGAAGAACAATAACATCAGAATAAAGAACTCCATACAATGTCCCTCAATCGTTATATAAGTTTTACATAAGCTTTATGTCTATCAAAGATGTAATCTTGTTCCCATGGAAAGAGCTTACAAAAGCCATAACTTGCTGCAGGGTCCCTTTTCCCATTTTATGTTGCAATATTTTAAATATTTCTTTGTTTTTAAGCCTTTGAACCCTTGTTTCCTGGAATGGTATCGCCTTTACGTACACTTACAGTGAGATGAGTCAGTCCAATATCAATATACAGGAAGGATAAAATAATAACTGCAGTCTGCAGCTGGCTGCAGACTGCATTTATTATTTTATCATCAATGCCCTGTGTATAGTCCTCTTATAGTAAGACAAAAATCAGACAAAATTATGCCTTGTACCAAAAAATCAATCTTACTGTTTCAAAGGATTAATAGTACTGAAATTTCAGAAAAACTATTAAATGAACATAGCAAGTAGTATTTTCAATTTTGTTCTGCCAAGAATATTTTTAATTACTTTTGAGTACATCTTGTTTTTCCTATATGAAACCAAACAAGGCACACTTAATCATTGCTCAACCTTTTATGAAACATTAAACATATATTAGTACCTACAGAGATGGGTGGTATTGCAATTTTGATTTTGGTATCGGTTTTGATATTTTTAGGGGGTATACCTTGGTAGTGGTTCTGGATTCAGTATCTGACTTGAGATCTGCTAACAGTACCAAAGAGGAATTCACATCAGAAAAAACAGAATAAGTTATAGTATCATTCTACCACAGTGCTATAAATGACACTGCCAATGAACTCAACAGTGGCATTCTTTTATGACTACAAATCATATCCACAGTAATTTTGTGACTTGTTCTAACTGCACCTTAACTCCTAGTACTCTGGTAGTATTTCAAATTTTTTTTATTGACTCCATATTGCCCATGCATCTTGAAAAATTTAACCAATTATATCATGTTTGACAGAGTTCAATGAGCTCTGTCAAACAAGATATAATTTTTTAAATTGTCAGTTGCACTGTGGGAAAAATTAGCTGATGAAAACTTTGGTATTTTGACATCAGAGTGCAGAGGGTTAATGTTGACCTATTTCAGGCTTTTGCGATCTCCGAGCATGTGCACTGACCATGCCATCTTTAGGAGGTCCTGCTGACAATAGATAAAACACCTGGACAATGATGTCTAGTCAGGTCTTGGCTGCCAAGACCTGACTAGAAATCAATGCTAAGCAATTGGACATGTACAACTTGTAATCTGGGGGGAATTCAGGCCACTTGCTCAGTCCATTGAGGGTTAACAAAACTGAAAAGAAAATCAGTCACTTCTTTCATGAAAATGAACCTTTCAACTGTTATCAAGCTTCAACAGGGACTTATAAATAGTGAATAAAGGTAAATTTGAAAATTCAGACAGTTTCGGTACTCAGCGATTGGTTTGGTTCGTTTTTTTCAGTATCCCCATGATATCGATACTGGTTTGGTTTTTTCAGTATATTGCCCATCTCTAAGTACCTACCTAGTATTGTTATATAGAAATATCTATCAATTAGCTTATTTCCTTCTTGATCTTCAATATCAAACTTGAATATGATGTTTCCTACTGGTTCATCTGGCTTATGGGAATAGAAAACAAATCCTACAAATTGACATAAACAAAAATTTTAAATCTTTTTATTCTCAAAATCTGCAGTATTCAATCTGTGTGTGTCTATCTAGATTATATCATTTAATAAGTACAAACCCAGACTTTGGTGATACCTTGTTTGGAAAACCACCTGTTGATAATGACCCCAGTTCCAAAAAATGGATCAAAGTTTCTTCCCAGCAAGAAAGTGATGAGCTGACATTTTGAAACAAGACAACTTTAAAGTTTTACACTTGAGTCAAACTTTTTTTCCCTTAATTCGCCAGCTCACTTGGGTAAGAATTGGTAACTTCACATGATAGTTAGTTTACAAATGAAAATAGAAGATAAAAATATCTTGCAAGTATGATTGTATTTACTTATAGGCAATATAGTAATTGCAGACCTAAATAATTTATCATGTGATTTGGTCCTTTTTCCGACCTTCAAACTCATACTACAAAAGCAGTAAAGCATGATTGTTCAATAACATTTCAAAAGTAGCCCCATGAAGATGTAGTTATACTTTTGCATAAAATTTGAATCCTGACCTCCGGCTGCTTGTTTAAATTTCTTACATTACATATAAAAGATGTGGCTTTCCAGCAAATTCAGTAGTGAAACTTGATGGCAGAGACTGGCTTGAAGATGCAAATGGAGATTATTTTTGGAGCTGACCCTCTGCCCAACCATGCATTATCATTAACATTATTCAAGGCCTTATAGAAAGAGCTGTTTGTTTTTCAATCTGTTTAGACTTCATTTATCAGGTTTGTCCAAGTGATAAATAGAAAATGAAACTCCTTCATTGAATTAGGAATTGACCTTGCTAAAGGCTTGGTGCAGACCTAGTTTACCGAACTTGTTATGTGAATTTCAGTCTAAACAGTGGACTCATTGGAAATTCTCTGTGTGTTGCCCCCGGCAGAAAATATCATTTCTATGTCAATACAGTGGTAAGCAGAGTCCACATAATTGGATATCTCCCAACTGAATAACCCTTGTTAATGGAATTTTACTTCCAAACAAAAACCACTTACTCTACCATTTAATCCTTTACCTAACAAATCAACCGCATCCACCCATGTAATTTACAAATTGAGCAGTTGAAAAAAATTATTTTTAAATACTTTCAACAAAACCATATCATATGACCTCTCATTGGAATGAGCACTCTCCAAAGAGGGTTTATGAGATATGATTTTGTTGAAATTTTCTGAAAAAAAAATTTTTTAAATAATATTTATAATATTAAACTTTGATATCCTGTGTGATGGGTAAAGGGTTAAATGTGTGTTAAAAAAAAAAAATTCTCAATATGTAGAGAAACAACCTTGACAATCAATCCATGACAATCACCAAATCCCCTTCTTTTTTTACCTATCTGACCTCAGTACATCCAATGCAGGTATTTAGTCTATTATATCTCATTTGGCAGAGCTCTATGCACTCAGTCCTACAAGATATTACAGAATAAATGCTCAATTTATCTCTAAAATAAAGGAAAGTGACAAATCCCTGCTAATTGAATAGTCTTGTTAATTGAATAATTTTATTGACAAAGTGGCTTTTCAATTAACAGGGTTTCACTGTATATCAAAATATATCATCTTGCATTACTTCATTCCCATCCAGGACATTCATTAGGTTTTGAGGTCCATTAAGAATTTTACAGTAATAAGGAAATCTTTATTTTGATGAAACAACACCACAAAAGTTTATGTGTATATATAATGCACTTTATTGTTGACAGTATGAAAAAAATACCTTTATCAATATCATCCTGAGTGAATGTAGACCTCCTCGCTGTTGACAGTGGAGTTTCTATGTTATTCTTTATGAACTTCAAGGTACCATATGGTGGGTCTTTTCTTACAATATACTTGATGGCTGAATCTTCTGAATCTAGATCAGTTGACTTGAGATCACTGGCTTTTATAGGTGTTGTTGAACCTGAAACAACAAAAACAGCAAAGTGCAGGAAGCACAACCTACATCTAATCCTTGGACTAAATCTTTTGTAATGCCAGCAATGATAACAACACACTTGACCACAATGATGATACTGACAGAATTATACTTATATACTACTTATCACAGAATCAGGTAAATTTAGATACAAAAGATATTAACTCTTTCGAAAGAATGGCCAAAAAAGGCAGGTGTGCTCACAAAAGTCACCATTATTATTAATGATGTTCCAATGGTCCAAAGGGCTTGTGAACTGATGACCAATGATTTGAGACCATAATCAGCTGATACCGATAGCAATGAATGTTTCAATCAGTTGATCGAGTGACTGTTCATCACTGATGTTGTCAAACACCTGGGATAATGCAGTGGCTAAACGCATGTGTCAAATGCCATTTGCCACCGAATAGTTTATACACATCGCTCTTTGAAGTAATTTTGCAATGATCATAGAGGCCTGGAATCTGTCCTCAATCAGCAGTCCTTCACATATGTGAAATACTATAAGAGCAAAAAGTTGCTCTTGTATAATAGTTTACAAGCTCAATTTGCTCCGGTAAAAAAAAACCCTGTGTTTCATCAAAGTGTACCAGGAGTTTTTCAACCATTTTTATTTCCAGAAACTATTCAATGAACCCAAATTTTTATCAACCTTAAAGACTTAATTCACACTAATTCTGTCGCCTTAGAAAAGGTGCCCCAACAAGCATTCAACAGGCTGTCCACCAGGTAGTCTTCAAACTACTCTGACAATGTTTTCTAGTCAAGTCTTAGCTGCCTATCTGGGCAAGAAATAACTGTCCTGTATCTAGAGTTGCAGGTAAGTGTTTGGTGCAATCTTATTGAAAATTGTCCAGCACCTTAATGGTTCAGTGATGAGGCTTACTTAACTAGTGGTAGTTTTTTTGGTTGTCACAATTTTGTTCACATGTTATTGCCTTGTTACAATTTATGTGAGAGTGCCTATAGGCACTCTCACATAAATTATAACAGGGCAAATCCATCCAGACTAAATAATATCATATCAAAAATCAATTGACACACATCCACAGAATATGAAACCTTTAAACTGTGGTATCCCAACTTCAGGATAAAGCCCCAAAATGGGCTTCCAGCACTGAACCAGTTAACTGGTAGAGTGCTGGAAGCCCATAATTGGGCTTTATTCTGAAGTGCAGGTACCACAGCTTGAAGGCTCATATTCAGTGGATGTGCTTTGTATTATCTTTGAAGTGATATTATTTAGTCTGTGAGGGTTTGCCATGTTACAATTTATGGGAGAGTGCCCATAGGCACTCTCCCATAAATTGTAACAAGGCAAATACCTGTGTTGAAGTTGTGATGGCCAAAAATAATTTAGCACTCTACCAGTTAAGTGATCAAATATTTTTTAAAATTTTATTTCTAGTATTTATTCTATTAGTATCAAGATGTTTTGATATGTGACAAACTGTTTGAACATAGTTCTAACAGTCCTTCCACATAACACTACATGTATTTCATCAGCATCAGCAAAAACAATGATAACCAATCTCCCTTTGTTGTTGTATCGTGTAGATGACAGCATGGAATTAGAAGAAAGCCACAGTACAGTTTCACTTCCCAAAGTTTTCATTTGGAAATTACAAAAGGGTATATTCCTTTTATTGTTTTATTGCATACTACTGTTCAAGTAGCAAATTTTTTTAATCTTACATCTAAGAATTTAATCACTTAAATTTTGTTTGACTGAGCTCAATAAACTCTGTCAAACAAGACTGAAGCAGTTAAATTCCTAGTTGCATTATAGGACAGTTTTTCAGCTTAAAATTGTGATATTTTGACATCAATGTGCAAAGAGTTTAGCACAAAATTTGTGCACAAAGATAATTTAGAAATTCGTTGGATGATGGCACAATGGAAAAGAAATGTTAGAAAATATCAGTAATTATTACGAAACTGTCCTACAAATGTAAAATGGTTTTACTCAGTTGATGTAGAAAATATTTATTGAAAAAATGTAACCAATGTTAAAAGCAATATAATAGACAATCATTCTAACACTGATACTAATAACTCAACCCGCTGAGTATTTTCAAATTATTTTTTATCAAATCTAGTCATGGCTGCTCTGAAAATTCATCTAAATTTATCTTGATAAATCATTGGTCAAAAAGTCCTTGCAATTCACAGTGGGAAATTTGGTTATATCCAAATTATACTTATTTCAGTGGCAAGAGATTTTGTGTCCTGGCAGGAAAATCTGCCAGCAGCAATGCAAGGAGTTAAAGCAATCTAAGGCCCCATAAAGTAGAGCTTCTGGTTCTCAGGCCATTTTTATGAAAAACTGCATGTGGGTGTGCATTTTTCATTTTATTTTTTATTTTTGCAATTATTTCTTTGCCATCAAAAGTTTATGTTCTTGGTTTGTTTTATGTTTTAGGCCTTATAATCAACAAAATAGAGATGGTGGTGGTGTATTTCATCCCTTGAGTGCAGGAAGGCTTTGTAATGCTAAAGCATTGCAAAGCCTTGTTCCACTCAAGGGTCAAATTTAGCAATTTTATTAACTTAGGTAACAAATCAGTCAAAAATCATTTACTTTTTATTTTTTTAACTTTGCATTTGTTATAAAAAGAGAGCATGTGGCAGCCAAAATGATCATGTGAGAGGACATGAGAAACAGATTTTTAACTTTTTAGGCCTAAACAGTGTTTGTTTTCATCTGTCTAAAAACTACATTAAATAATGGAGAAAGTGGAGAGCAATGCAATTAGATTTGAAGGGATCACTTCAGGGAATGAGTCCAAAATATTATCAGTTTTGTAACTTTTCATACCTGATCTCACTCGCAGACCTCTGTTGATAGTTACTCTTGGTGTTTCATCATCCACTAGACCAATAATTACACTTATTGTTTTAGTAGTGTTGAATGTCCCATCAGTAATGAACACAGAGAATGTGTCCACAAGAACATCATCATCTCCATGTTCATAAACAATCACTTCTTGAAGAACATCCTGTAATTTAAAAAACAATTGTTTCACACAAGCACATGAATTGAAAATTGGTAACAGCAGGGAAGACCTTTGATAAATACAGTAAAAATAATTCCCCCCTTGAAACTGCATCCCCTTTTTATCCATAATATGCATAAAACATCGAAACATGAGGGAAATGTGATAGACCCTTCATCTAGCTGGGTACAGAAAAACAACTACATAATGATAAGCAATTTACAGATTTCAGGTCGAATCAAATCAGATAGAAAATTGCAAATCAAATCTCAATGCTTAACTGGTAAAGTGCTGGAAGCCCATATTTGGGCTTTATTCTGAAGTGCCGGTACCATAGCTTGAAAGCTCACATTCAGTGGATGTGCTTTGTATTATCTTTGAAGTGATATTATTTAGTCTGTGAGGGTTTGCCTTGTTACAATTTATGGGAGAGTGCCCATAGGCACTCTCCCATAAAATGTAACAAGGCAAAGACCTGTGTTGAAGTTGTGATGGCCAAAAATAATTTAGCACTCTACCAGTTAAGAGTTAAGAGTTCAAGCTGTAGATATTGTACCTTCTTACAACTGTAAATATTGCAAGACTCCACTCAAATATTGTAAGCAACAGATACTCATCTATTTGATGAATAAAATGCGTTCATTACAGAGAAACAAAATGAAATAAAATACTTGCATCATATGTAAATGTTCCGCCTTCTAGTATGAGTGCTGCTTCCGATAATGGTTCCATATAAAATTGTTTCCTTTTCAGATATCCTGAAATAAAACAATATGTGCTTTCATACTCACTCTGAAAATTTATTAGTAAACTGCTTCAATATGAGAATTGGCAGATGAACCAGCAAAACTGCTTGACAAGAAACTGGTGAAAATTTACAAATCCATCTATTCAAAATAAGAGAAAAAACACTAGCCTATCAGTCTTCAGCTGTGTCAGTACTTTGATCTATCTTACTATCAAGACAGAAGCTTAACCCTTTACCCAATGCACATGATATCAAAATTTTTTATTTTAATTATTTGTTTTAAATTTTCCACACAATTTCAACATAATGGTAACCTTTGATCCCTCACTGGAATGAGTGTGATAAGCTCATTCCAGTGGGGCTCACATGATGTGGTTTTGTTTAAATTTTCTGAAAATACTTTTATTTAACTGCTTGATTTGTAAATTATATGGGCGGATGTATGAGGTCAATGAATCATTAAAATGTTGTTAATATAACTTTCTATTGATATTCACCTTCCAACATGATGTCATGTCACATGACCTGTAGCGGTCAAACTTGGCATGTCATGAGGAAGTAAAAATTGTGTAAAAACTGGACAGGATTTCAAAGGCTAACAAACCTTAACTCTGATTAGTCATGCAGTTATTTCACTGACAAAACTAGGCAAGAAAAGTTCAAGAGAATGACTTATATTTCTCATTTATTAAACTCTTGAGTCAGCAAATTAAATCCTAATGAAAAATAGAAGTAATTTTATAGCAACTCAGATTTTCAACATGGTGTTCAAAAAAATTTTTTGACTGTTCTCCTCTACATAGAAAGAATTAACATGGCAAAAAGGGAAGCTTTAATAGATTAAGTCCACATAATTTATCCAAAATCAAGGAAAACAATATTGTTTGAATATTATTTGTAGAAGAAATAAATTTCCTGTACCATTTACTGGTGGTTCTGTCACTGTAAATTTAATATCTTCTGGCTTTGAATCAAGATCAATGATGTAAAGAGATGCAGTGGTCAATGTCACATCTGTTCCTTCACTCACAAACAGCTGTTCACTCACAATCATTGGCGGCTCATCATTTACCAACTGAAATCAAATGTTTTTTATCAAATGTAACACATTACCTCCAAAAAAATTATATAATAAACTGAATCTCCTCATTACAAGCCCAATGTTAGGCCCAATAAAAAAAATTAAAATAATTTGTTTCTCAGATAGATATGGTCTTACAAGGCACGAGGGAGAGTGTTTTTAATAATTGTTTTCCCAATTTCTGACATGTTTTATGCATATGTGCTCTCAAAATTTAAAGTAAACAAAACAAAAAATAATTTCATCGGTCTGCTTCTATTTAACATAAAAATAAAAACACAAACAAAATTAATTGTCTTCCTAATGTCATTGTAATAGCATCTGTGGACATAGTCCTTGTAAGGATTCTGAAAATTGGGTATTGACAGGTTGCCATCACCTCCCATCTGATATGCAAGCCTATGTTCACACACAATATCATTTACTCTCATCATCTTTGTAAACGAATGGGTCATCCAGGAAAGTAAACAATTACTAACAAGGATATCTTTGTTGAACATGTGAGTTTCGAAAATGTGGGTATTCACTTTTTTCTTGTATCACAGGAGACATTTGCATCTGAAACCTCTACTGAAATATCAGATATGTGTACCTGGTTTATTTGGTCCACTTGTTAGCCCATGAGTTATTAAAACTTGAAATTCATTCACTCATTACGTTATTGGTCAAATGAAATGATGATAAGTTAGGGATAATTCCAACTGGCTTGTTTCAGATTTATTTTATTTCCTGTTTGGTTCCAATCAGAAGAGTTGTGAGTGGGTTTCCATTGACTGGAAGAGTTTTTCAGAGAATGAAAACCATAAATACATTTGTTGAGAACAATTCTGAATGGTTGAGGGATAAAATGGAAATGATCCTTACCAGCTGTTAATAAAGGTATTAACCGATTGAATAAAATGACATGTTTCGATGGTGGCAATAATTATTGGAGACTAATACTTTGAAAAACCATTATATGTTTTAAATGCGAAATTTCCTAGTGTGTCAGGTAATATTTTTTTCAGGCTGCATGAAATAATATACTTATTGTTAGAAAATTGTTTTGTTTTTTTTCAAATCAGTGACAAAAGGAGGGAGCATCTTATTTTTCTTTTTTTTTGTACACATAGTGAACATGGGCTGAGAGGCTTTCTGCTGTCTTTTCACATACAGCGTTTGTAGAAAGTGCATAATTAAGCATATCAGGAATAAGAAATTTCAGCAAATTTGCTGATTTCAGAGAATTCATGACCAAAATGCTGAAATTTTATATCTATAGATTTACATGACAATGGTCTTGAAAGACCATTTTCATGTAAATTTATAAAAAGAAAATATCTGTTAACCAATATGTTAATTCACTTGGTGCTCTTTTAGTTTTTGTAGAAACATATATTTCACAAATTTGTTCTAAAAATGTGAGAATTCTAGTTAATTTCAGCCAATTTAGTATCAACGGATTGTCAACCCAGACATACAAACTCATTTAATATTAAAAAGTACTCATAGCACTACTGTCAATAAAACAACAACAATTTTCAGGAAAACTCAGTAGATTTGTAAAAAACCTATCATGGAACAGGGTATTTTTAAAATCTGCACATCCTGCCTCACAGAGCCTTTCCCACATACAAACACCTCCTCCAAAAATAATTTCAAGAGAACATTATCCCCTTCATAAACACAGCTTAACTGTCCTCTTTATAATTATCATATTCCTCCTCATTAGAAGGAGCTGATGTCAATAATAAGTATTGAGGCATTGAAAGAAAACAAAAATAGTTATCTCTATACAATGCTTTGAATTCTGTGACGACCTGCGTTGTGTCCTTGGGCAAGGCACTTTATCCCGGTTGCCTACATGGGGCCACGATGACGCCGTGTACTATACTGCACGTCAATGGTGCACATGTCTTCAACCTCTGTAACCCTGTTTGAGTGGAGCTTAAACGAGTTAGAATGTTGAAGAGCTGACAGTTCCTCGTCAATGCTTGGTGGTTCTCTCTGGGTACGTCCGGCTTCCTCCACCTGTAAAACTGTCACTGTCATGATTAGCCATTGTGCATAAGTATGTGACCTTAAACACCAATAAATAAATAAATAATAATAATGCTTTGAATAGATTTTACAGGTCTTTAAGTGTTTTTGGAGGTTGAGAATGTGGGGTTTTTTTACAGGGAATTGGTTTGGAAGAGAATAATGCAAATTTGGCAGATTCTGCAGAAACACTGATACTGTGGACCTCAACTTGTGACAAGTGAAGAATTAAATAAATAGAATTTACCATGCACAGGCAAAGGCTTTAAATTCTTACCATAAAATTAGATATTATCAACTATAGATGGGTGATCAATACTGTTGTGTTTTAAATATGTTGGGAAATGTCCAAAATATGGAGATTTTACAACAGTTTACAAAAATTTAAGTTGCATTTTAGAAAGCATAGGGTTACTTGATGACTGGATTTCACTGTTTAGTTGAGAAACTGATAATAAAGATTCTTGCCTTGGTTGAGTTATTAAATCTATTTTTACTTCACATAAAAACAATGTTAACCCCTAGGACTCTGGGAGTACAACAGAATTTTCACCAATCATTTTGTTTTTCTCTTGTTTAACTATGAATTTAACCAATTATATCTTGTTTGACAGAGCTCATCGAGCTTTGTCAAACAAGGTATAACAAGGTATATTTGGTTAAATATCAAACTGCATTACAGGAATTATTTGCTGCTGAAAACTTTGCCATTTTGACATCAGAGTGCAGAGGGTTAAACAAGCAGAAGAGAAGCATAATAAAGTTAAGTTAGAAAGTCAAATAAGCACCTGTATACAAGCCTGAATACAAGTAACCTGTCATTTGCAAAATGGGGTCCCCAGTGGATGAATTTGCTGATGCTATCCCATACAGTGGGCCAATTTATCCTCTAGGTACATCTTTCTGTTTGTACCCTGCTGTGCAGGGTAGCATCACCAAATTCACCCTCTGGGACCTTATTTTACAGATGACAGTCTGCTTATTTTCAGGCTTGCATGCATAGGAAACACTTTTAGACCTATCTCTAACCACACAACAACAAAAAAACAACATTTCATCCAGACTGTTTTTAATTCAGTTATTCTTCTTATTTAACACTTTATAAAAACTAGAGCACAGGCGAGAAATGTGCAAAGATTGAGAATATTGTTATAAAAACAACTACACTTTCTCTTACATTTATGGTGATGTTCAGCCTTGAAGTTGGAGACTGGCCAGCGCCATCAGTAACATGAAACAGAAATCCATCCCAAACAGGCTCTTTATTTTTGTGTTCAGCTTGTACATAGAACACATAGCCATCAATAATATCTTCATATGGAAATGCTTTAACTTTCCTACCAGTAGTCCTCTCTGGACTCCCTTCATCTAAACAAAAATGAAAGACAATTGAGGCAAAAAAAGCTGATAAGTAAATAACTATTTCAGTACTAGAAACCATTATCAAAACTTTTAATTCTGTCAATAATAACCAAAGTAATTTGTAAATATTTCATTTGTATTACCGCCATAAATGTGCACATCATCAATAAATTCAATGTTCATTGACATCAAAGTATACTCTTTAAAATGCAATTGGTGATTGAGAGATGTCAGAAATTTGAAAACTTCCAAGAAAACATTTGTTGTTGAGCATGGCTAGTTAAAGCCACAATAATGCTCCCTCCTCTGTGATTAGTGGTAGGTGAGACACTTTCCCATATGTGACTAATGTGCATTCCAACAATCCAGTTATATAGAGAACAGTGGTCCACAGACACATCTGGATACACTGTAAACAAGACTGACCAATTCAGTTATTATGCCATCAATGTGTATGCAAATAGCCCAACAATAAACAATAAACAAAGGGGCATAACTCAAATATGAAATCCTTCAGCATCAGAATTTTGAATTGTGTGAATTTGGCACATGATGTAGATATACATACTAAAGTTAATTTTATGATCTATCAACTGCTGGTGAAGATGTGTAAAAATTAAGTCCAATATGCACATTTTTTCACAATCCAAAAGCCATAATGCTTGGGTAAAATTTGTTGGTGTTGAAATTTTTCAATGTTAGTATTTGGCATGTGGTGGGGAAGATACATAAAAAATGTCATCACAGTCAGTTAACGAGTGAAGATGTTATTATAATTTTTTATTTTAGAT
Source organism: Pictodentalium vernedei (assembly GCA_031216915.1). Lineage (NCBI taxonomy): Eukaryota > Metazoa > Mollusca > Scaphopoda > Dentaliida > Dentaliidae > Pictodentalium > Pictodentalium vernedei. The sequence continues at coordinate 476,190,993 of CM062297.1, read as the reverse complement.
GGACAGATGGATGGATGGATGCATGTAATTCAGTACAGTCCCAAACTCTTCAAGAATGGGGTATAAAAACAAACAAAAAATTAATGAACCTATTCAGACTTCAAAATAATCATTTTGGGTTTTGCAAAGCTTCAAAATCTGTTTCAATTTGAATTTGAAATCATCCCGATGATTTGATTTGAGTCATGCTTATTTGAAAATGTTCAAATCGTTGAGATGTTCTCAAAATCTACCAAGCTTCTCCTCTTGAACTCTTCTTCTATCATCAGGTCTCCTGTATCAGAGAGCTGATGATACAAGAGGAGTTCCAGGAGCTTCTGAAACAATATGGATTCCATTCTAGAATATTCTGCTAGAGTTGTAAGAATGTTGGTATGGTTGCAAGAAGGTTCAATATTTTCATTCTTCAAGAATGGGGTATAAAAACAAACAAAAAATTAATGAACCTATTCAGACTTCAAAATAATCATATAGGGTTTTGCAAAGCTTCAAAATCTGTTTCAATTTGAATTTGAAATCATCCTGATGATTTGATTTGAGTCATGCTTATTTGAAAATGTTCAAATCGTTGAGATGTTCTCAAAATCTACCAAGCTTCTCCTCTTGAACTCTTCTTCTATCATCAGGTCTCCTGTATCAGAGAGCTGATGATACAAGAGGAGTTCCAGGAGCTTCTGAAACTATATGGATTCCATTCTAGAATATTCTGCTAGAGTTGTAAGAATGTTGGTATGGTTGCAAGAAGGTTCAATATTTTCATTTTGAAGAGCCATGATATTTGATTAGATATATGTTTTGATTCACAATCTTCTGCCTGATTTGATTCAGAATTTGATTTGACCTGAAATTTGAGATCTGCAGGGCCCTACTTGCATGCCACCAAATGAAATATGTTATTCATGTGTTTCATTGCAAAGTGGAATGGCCCCCAAAAAATTCAAAGTACTATTACATGGATGTTTGTTTAACATCTGACCTTAATCAAGTGGCATACAACAGTACCAATATTTTTACTATATGAACTAAAAAGTACTTTACAGTGGTAGAATTATCAATATTGATAAACCAGGGACAACATAAGCATATTATTGAGGCAGTCATTATATAACATTATATGACGTGATCCACATAGAAGAATTTCAAACAACATTTTAAAGTGACAATAAAAGTATTAGGCATGTTGTTGTGTTTTGTATCCATTATCATCTTGAGAAAGGTCTAGGCCAAAAGCTTGATATTAAAAGAACAAGTACTACTTCATTAAACAGTATTTATTTCTTCTAGACCAAAGCTAACAATACGCTCAACTGATTATGCTTGTGAAGATCAACATTTATGTTATGACCTGTAGTTGAAAAATTAAAAAAAAAAAAAAAATAAATATCTGCATGACGATTTTTGTATATAGCGCTGGATAAATCTGGCCAATTCCTTGGGTAAAGCAGCACATAACGGAACTGCTATTTCACAATCAAAAATTATTTGGGTAATAGGATAATTCCATCACACAGAATTTTATTAGCTATTCATATTCTTATAATAAATTGTAATTTTGAAAATGGTATTTTTAAAGTATGAAAAACTAGATATTTTTTTCTGAAAACATTGGTGGAAGATGAGCAATTACCTTCAATCAACAGATATTTTTTTTCAAACAATATGTAAATCACCAGATGTCTGAACATGGCATTTTGTGGGCTCTCCAAAAATATTTTTTGGAGAGCATGTAGTAACCACTTTGTCCATCCATCCATTGGGCTATTCTAACTTAGTCTGGTCCATAAAAAAGTATTCACTTGACTGATCTTGTGCATACTTCACACTTCCCTTGGGATTTTTTTATTATTATACTCTCCCAAAAAAGAAAGTGTGCATGCTAAAAAATAACACTAAAAAAGATATATATCATTTTCATTCATGGAAATTTCATTCAATCACAGATGAATCAATTTGTGATCAACACGAGAAATTTCATTATGCTACGACGAATACTCTTGGTGCCATGGAGAGTCAAAGACACTAAGGGTCAAACACAAAAGTCACACACTCAATATCTGGTATGACCTCCGTCTGCATCGACTACTGCTGTGCAGCTACGCCTCATGGAAGCGAACAAGTTAGCATGGAAGTGTTGTGGGATGTTGTTCCATATTCTGATAAGCTGTCTTTGGAGTTCCACAAGCGTTGATGGTGCATGGGGAAGCCGGCATAGCTGACGTTTCATTTCATCCCATACGTTCTCAATGGGTGAGATATCGGGCAAATTTGCGGGCCAGGGAAGAACATCCACTTGTTGTTGCTGCAGATACTGTTGAACAACACGAGCTGTGTGGGGTCGGACGTTGTCCTGCTGTAGAATGACGCCGGGGCCGTGACGTTGCAGAAATGGGACAACAACAGGTGTAAGCACTTCATCACGATATCTGGCAGCATTGAGATTGCCATCAATAATGACCAGCTCAGTTCTGTTACGGGCAGTGTTGCCACCCCACACCATGAGAGACCCTCCCCCATAACGGTTTCGCTCCACGACACATGGATCTGCGTAGCATTCGTTTCGACGTCTGTACACTCTCTGGCAGCCATCTGATGATGAAAGATGGAAACAACATTCATCTGTGAATAAAACACGCCGCCACCAGTGTAAGGGATGCCTGAGATGTTGTCTACACCACTGCAGTTGAGCACGACGATGACGAAACGTCAAAATCGGACGAATTGCAGGTCTTCGAGGACGTAAGCCATATTCTCTCAGCCGGTTGATTACTGTTTGAGGATGTATCTGTCTCAGGTTAGGGATGTTCCTGGCTTTCGTCGTTGCCATTTGTTGCCGGTTCCGGAGATGGATGACATGGATATACCGATCTTGTGCAGGGGTGGTAACTCGGGGTCTTCCAGAGCAGGTTCGGTCTCGAACGTCATCATGTTGTGCATGTCGATGGACTAGCCTGTCTACAGTGTTACGGTGGCAGTTCAAATGCTGGGCAACCTCTCTGTGTGTTCTGCCAGCTCTAATCATACCCAGGGCAAGGAGACATTGATTCATTGTCAATCTTGGCATGCTAATGTGGAATCATTTTAACAGCAGCGCAAGTTTGAATGTGAACGATAGGAAGGCCTTACTTTAGTGTTTAAATACCCAAGGATTCACACTGCTGCATGAATTTTCAGACTCTTCATGTGCAAAACATGCCTTTTCACAACATGCAGCACGTCATTTAACGTTAATGCAATTTTAACGGGGAAAGCTGTTTTTGTGTTCAATATAACTTATTCATGAACAGGTTAACACTCTTTACACCTACGAAATTATTTTTTTGGAGTTTGATCAATTTCTGCAATGCACACTTTCTTTTTTGGGAGAGTATATAATTGTTATAAAGGGGAAAACTGTCCTCTCCCTGAAGATCTTCAATCAAGGGAGCTTTTGTCCAGGGATATTTTATCAGGGTATCTTTTGTCTGCCCCGGTAATTTTCAGGGGATCTTTGGTCTGGAGATCTTTTGCCTGGGGATCCCCTATTTGGGGATCTTTTGTTTGGGGTATCATTTGTCCAGATACCCCATATCCTCCTACTGACACACACACCTATTCTCTCTCTCATATTCCTTTGAAAAGGGGCAAAATTTCAGATATATAATTTTTATATTCCTATGTTATTATTTCCAATCGCATCCTAATTGTAACTTTTCTAAAACATGAAAGCAAATTCATAGTTCAGTGATGAGCCTGTCATAGATGAACTGTAAATTTGTTTCTCTGCTTTAAAAAGTGGAAACAATGTGCAAATGGAAATATTCAAATAAGAATGGTTAAAAATTATTATACAAGATGGTACATGATGTAAACTCCTTTAAATACTGCAATGCATATGTATTCTTTAGGAATTTTTCGAATTTGTTCATAGTAAATTACATATTTCAAAAGCATCACTTTTTTGTACTTTGAAAATACAAAAAACCCACTTAAAAATTCTCTTCTGATACACATGTTTTAATAAAACCTCAAAATAAAAATATAGGCATTTTAATTGATTTGTTTTGTTGAGATTCACCTTGTTGGGATGACCATATTGTTGGGAATAAACCAAATTTATAGTTGCATTATGGGAAAAATTAACACCTGAAATTTGGAGATTTTGACATCAGTGTTCAGAAGATTAATGATGAAAAGAACAAATACAGAGATCATGCATTGGATCAGATAAGCTATAAACAATAAAATAATAATTATGTGATGTAATATTTTGAAATGAACATTAACCTGGTCTAGTATCTTCAATATAACCAAACTTAGGAAGTGCTTCAATGTTAACAACAAGTTTGTATTTTGGAGTGTCCATGTCTGTTACTGTTATGTGTTCTGGAGTTAGTTGCACCCTACCACCTTCTTCAACCTGAAAAATAGAAATGAAGATCTCTTTTAAGTGCCAACTGTTTATCTAAACTTCGAACATGAAAAAGTCTTAAGAATCATTGCAATAACAAACCTTTTCCACACTTCTAAGAATGCATTTTATAACTGAAAGACTAAAAACAATTATTTTTAATAAATTAAGCATGGTTTTGCTGATAAGATATAATTAAGAAGCTTTCCAAAGAAGACTTATACTACGAAAATAACAAGTGGGTCATTTTGTAGAAGTGGATTAAGCAAAAGATTGAAACTCATCTTTGGAACCAGCTCATGAAGATCAATTCACTGAGGTGGGCATAGGCTATGTGTTGGAAGAAAAAATTATAATTTAAAATTGTCCAAGGGTTGTATTAACCCTTTACCTAACAGGAAAGGAAGATGACACTTGCAAACAAAATTCTTCAATAATGAAATATTTTCTTTTATTGCATCAAAAAAACATAGCATATGACCCCTCATTGGAATGAACTCAATGAGTTCATTCCAATGAGGGGTCATATGCTGTTTTAGAGACAAAAAATGAAAACAAATAATAAAAATTGAATGGTGAATTTTGTGAATAGCACTTACCAGTTTGGGCCACTGTTGGGTAAAGAATTAAATGATTTATCCTTTACCTAACAAGGATAGAAGATAACACTTGCAAAAAAAAATTACCAGTCCACACCTACACTTCCGCAAATGGTAAAAATGAAACAGTCCATAAAGGGTAATAACTCTGGACAAATACTTCAAATAACACCTGCATTGAACACAGGGCAAACATCAATAAGATACACTTGCATAACAAATATGATGTCATTCTGCCAAGTATTTTATAAGTCACGGAGTTTAAAAACTTGTTGGTCACAGACTGACCAACAAACCGACCAACATACTGGCACTGCCACATAAAAAGATGCTTGTCATGAACGAAATTACCACATATAGAGATGCTTGTCAACATTTACTGACTAAAAATGTTCACTTTCACCTGGAAAACATGGTTTATGACCTTCACTTGAATGGGCTCAACAAGCTCATTCCAATGAGGTCCCACAAGCTATATTTTCCAAGAGAAAATTTGAATGGCATTTTCTGTGAATAGCACAGGCTGAATATTTCCATTATGTAGGTTAAAGCTTTAAACAAAATGTCAACTCATCTTGAAAAATTTAAAATATTGAAACTCATTTGATGGTCTTATTGTTTCATTTCTGGAATAAGTATACGTAAAATGATAATGAGAAAACTTTTTTTGTACACACCAGTACATTTCAATAAACTTTTGGCCATTATTTATTACATAAGTATTCTAAAAAATTATTATAATATGAATTGGCCTAACAAAACAAACCTCAACTTCTGGACCAATGTAGATAGTTGGGACCTGGTCATCAACTGGTGTAATCTGAACAGATAATGTTTGTAGTGGCAAAAGATTATTTTTTGAATCTGTGACATTCAAGAAAATGACTTCTGTAATTGGTTCCAACCCAATTTCTTTATCTGCAGTGTATCTGAAAAAAGAAATAGAGGATATCTACTTTTTTAGAGTGGATACCAAAAATTATCTCACTTGTGACCGAGACAAATGTTTATTTTTCGTGAGTGCTTGCATAAGCGAAAATAACCATTTGTCTCAGTCTCAAGTGAGATAATTTTCGGTATCCACTCAAAAATATTTTCTTTTTATTATATGCTTTTTATAAGAATCTGATAATTCCGCTCATTCCAATCTTGAATTGATGCATGAAAGTAAACAGCGCATTGAATCATTGAAACAAGGAAGTGATCTGATTGATACTCAGAACAGATAGCGTCTTGCAATCTAATTCAGCTGGCGGGGTTTCTTGTCCAAACATGGCCTGAAAGTCTGTAATATAAGTTTTTAGTTTGGTACGTCCTTTGAAAGGACGTACCAAACCAAAAACTTATATTACGGACTTTCAGGCCATGTTTGGACTAGCATGTTTCATGCATCTATTCAAGGTGAATACATGTTGAATTATTGCTGGAACTGATCAGTATCCACTCAAAAACACTAGATTTACTTTTCATTAAACGTTTTTAGAACAAATTGATCATTTACAGTGATAATTTGACTCGTATTCACCTTGAATTGATGCTTTGAAAGCCGCCATTTTGATTGATACCATGAAAGTGAAAATTTCTATACTTTCACAGAGGGGAATACAATTTCTATCTTTCTGCAATTTCTTTGATAATCTATCGTTTAGCGTATAATAAATAATGAATATTAACTCAAAAGAAGCCAACATTAGTGTACCCACTTATTTCACCTATATTTTCATTTTACATAATTTAAATCTTCTGAAAGATTTCTACATTTCAAACTACATACAAATCGGAACTTATTCATACAAATTTTAAGACTTCTCTTAAGAATGTGATGATGATCCACCACTAAAAATAATACAAAAAACAAATTGTATAAATTGATGCATTTATTGTTTACAAAGTGATGAATTAAAAGAAAAAAATGTTGCTGATATTTTTTGTAGAATACCACTTAAGAGGGAAACACATCTTTAACAGATTAGAAATAGTTGCATTTATCCCATAAATGGATGTTTATTCGAACAATAAAAGTCTTGGAGAAATTTTTGCTTTATTCACCTAGTAGCAGCTGCTAGTAGGGTGATGAAGTTTTCCCATAGGTTAAACACTGAAAGAATTTATTCCTATAGTAGAGATGGACTTGTTGACCTCTGACCTCTACCGCATTCATTTTGTCATAACCTTTTTCAATTTGTGGGAGACATAATGAACCGACATTTATCAAATGTTGACCGTCGCTGAAATGTTTACTTATAGAATATATGACACATTTCAACTCTGTCTAACAATAAAACGAACAACAATTAACAAAGAAAACACAAAGTAAATCAATCAAAACCAAGCGTTGAAAAGCATACATGTTCGATTGTGAAAGGTGGGTGGGGGGGGATTGATGTTTCATTTTCCAAATTAGGAAAGTGTAAATAAACAAATACATGTATTGTCTGCTTTGCTTATAAAACTCAAGTTGAAAAAAATAACAATAAACAACGAAAATAAGAAAGATAAACATTGTTCTTTAATAAAGTATTTTTGCAAGTTTAGCTCAAGTTTGTAAGGGAATTATGTTTAGACAGAAACGTATCGCTGCTTCTTGTTTATTTTTGGCAGTTTTGCTTGTCGATCAAATTGAACCAATGTGCTCCTCACATATCACAGTGTTTTGTAGCGAGTAACAGTATGATTTCACCGCGACTGCACTGAAAATGATTTATAGGATAAACAAAATAAATGTACAGTGTTTTCAAGTAAAAAATTTATTCTACTCGTAGGATTAACCCTTTATCCAACGTAACGGCCAAAACCGGCCAGCGCTATTCTCAAAAACTAAAAGTTAATTTTCATTATTTTTTTCATGTTTTGTCTCAAAAACATAGGTTATGACCCCTCATTGGAACGAGCTCATCGAGATTGTTCCAATGAGGTGTCATAACCTATGTTTTTGAGACAAAAAATGAAAAAAATTAGTTGTTCAAGAATTTTGTTTGCAAGTGTCGTCTGCTTTTCATGTTAGGTAAAGGGTTACGAATGAAACCAACTCGCCAGAGGCTCATACTCGTAGAATAAATTTTTTACTTGAAAACACTATACATTTATTTTATATTTATCAACCTTTAAATTTATGTTACCATGCATGAGACAACAAAATTTTCTATGTAAAATTGTGAAGAAATTGAAAGTTTACAGATTATCAACATATTCATATCCCATTATTGGTACGCTGGAAACACAAATGAACTGTTTCTGATACCTACGTCACAATTTCTCTGTTAATATTTCCTTGGGTAAAGCTTTGTCCCAAGCTTAAAGCTCTCCCTCCTACTGCCAGTCTACCATGAACAACTCTGGATGCAACTACTATTCTCAACATATCAGGTGAGTCATCTTTATCAATGAATTCCAGATGATCTTTAATTATAACAACTGTTTCTCCTAAATAAAAAAATAAAATACCACAAAGCTTAGATATGAAATGTAAAGTTAAAAAGAGCTAATAATAATTAAGTTCTTGAAATACACCAAGGATTACAACACATCACCAAAATATGAATGAGATTTATTTTTATTTTTCACTCAATATGTGCAATTTTTGCTCCTCAAATTCAACAATACAACAATCATTAGCTCTTTATCTAACACCAATAGCAGATGACACTTGTAAAAAGAAAGTTACTGAATAACTAAAAATTATTCATTTTCTTCCCTAAAAAAACATAGCTTATGACTGCTCCATAGAACAAGCTCAATTTACTCAGTCCAATACGGGGTAATAGGATACATTTTTGGTGCAGAAATTGAAAAAAATGATAAAATTTGAATGGTAAATTTTGTGAATAGTGCTGGCTGGTTATGGCTGTTATATTGGATAAAGGGTTAAAGTAAAAAGGAGAAAAAAAATTATCTATTATTGTTCTGACAGGTGACTTAATTAGGAGATAAACGTCTCTTGTTGAGATATTCAGTAATTTGACTATGAAAAACCATTTGTTAACAAACCTGAAAGGGGTGAGGTAACAAATGGTTTTCCATAGTCAAATTCCTGAATGTCTAATGAAACAAGAGACGTTTATCTCCTTTGTAATTCCTGTCATAGTTAAAAGTGAACAAGAGGCCCCAGGGGGCCTGAGGGCGCTCACCTGACATGGTAGCCTAAATATCAACCCAGAGAATTGATTTCCACAAGTTGCATCTGCTCCTCCTAAGAAAAGCTGAAACCAAATATCCAAATATTCTGACCAGTGGATCTAAAAAAAGATTTTTAAAGAATATTCCTCATATTGAACTAAGTCATAATTCGGGCTCCTACAGGGAGCCCATATATAAACCCAGGGACTTGGCTTTAACAAACCTGAATCTCACACCCCTAAGGCTTCTGCACACCAAATATCAAAACATTCCGACTGCTGGATCTGAAGAAGAAGATTTTTAAAGAAAATTCCTCATTTTGAACAAAGTTACAATTCGAGCTCCCACAATCAGCCCAAATATGGACCTAGGGACATGGCTTGAACAAACTTGAATCTTACCCCCCTAAGGATGCTGCATAAAAAATATCAAAAGCATTCATCTGCTGGATCTGAAGATTTTTAAAGAAAATTCCTCATTTTGAACTAAGTTGTCATTCAGGCTCCCATAGTGAGCCCAAATATGAACCAAGGGACTTGGCTTGAACAAACTTGAATCTCAGCCTCCTAAGGTTGCTCCATGCCAAATATCAAAACATTCCAACTGCTGAATCTGAAGAAGAAGATTTTTAAAGAAAAAATCCTCATATTGATTAAGTTATAATTTGGGCTCCCACAGGGATCCCAAATATGGACCCTTGGACTTGGCTTTAACACACTTGAATCCCCCCTCTCACCCTCCCCCCCCCCCCCCCCCCCCCCCAAGGATGCTACTCACCACATATCAAACCATTCCGACTGCTGGATCTGAAGAAGAAGATTTTTTAAGAAAATTCCTCATTTCGAATAAAGTTACAATTCAAGCTCCCACACTGAGCCCAAATATGGACCTAGGGACATGGCTTGAACAAACTTGAATCTCATCCCCCTAAGGATGCTGTATACCAAATATCACAAGATTCTGCCTGCTGGATCTTGAGAAGAAGATTTTCAAAGAAATTTGCCTGAAATGCACTAAGTTCAAATTTGGGCTCCTATACTGAGCCCAAATATAAACCCAGGGGGCCGATTTGAACAAGCTTGAATCAGATCCACCCCACAATGTTGCATACCAAATATCACAAGATTCTGCCTGCTGGATCTGGAGAAGATTATTGAATAAATTTGCCTGAAATGCACTAAGTTCGAATTTGGGCTTCTATAGTGAGCCCAAATATGAATCCAGGTGGCCGATTTGAACAAACTGGAATCAGATCCACCCCACAATGTTGCATACCAAATATCAAAAGATTCTGCCTGCAGGATCTGGAGAAGAAGATTTTTTTAAGAAATTTGCCTGAAATGAACTAAGTTCGAAATCGGGCTCCTATACTGAGCCCAAATATGAACCCAGGGGGCCGATTTGAACAAACTTGAATCAGATCCACCCTACAATGTTGCATACCAAATATCAAAAGATTCTGCCTGCTGGATCTGGAGAAGAAGATTTTTTAATGTTTTTCCCATTGCCTACAGTGTTAAAAAGTGCTGACTCCGCACTTTTTCAAAGTCCCGAAACTGTACCCTATGATAAAACCGATGGCAATTTTTTTTACCAATTCTTTCTGTTGGTCCTAAGGAAGCTTCACACCAAATAAAAATTCTCGGTGCCGTGCAGTTTTGAAGATATTGGCGTTTTAATTTTTTTCTATTTTTAGCTCCTGCGGTTCCCATGGGGTTACAGGGAAAAAAAAATCAGCATAAATTAGGTACTTATGACCCAATAAGCCCTCACACATAAAATTTGGTTCAAATCAGCCTCTCGGTTTGGAAAATAGAAATTTTGGGCGGGGCCAAAAATTTTGCCCCTCCCATAATGACGCCAAGTATAGCCCCACAAACTTCTCTTGAACAAATCTGAGTCTACACCTCAAAAGGAAGCTGCACACCAAATATCAAGTCTCTGCTACTGCTGGTTCATGAGAAGAAGATTTTTTAAGATTTCAGCACACTTTTTGGGTGTGGCCCTACCCATGGGCGAGGCAACTTGATTTGAACAAAATCAAATTGCGATGTCATAACAAACTATTATCTCAAATATCAATTAAATTGGTTCAGCGGTTTGGGAGGAGAAGATGCAAACACCATGTTCACGGACGACGGACGACGGACGGTGAGTGATCACTATAGCTCTCCTGACTGAAAGTCAGGTGAGCTAAAAAATTCTCCAAACCCATTTTATTTGAAGAAAAACAAGAGGCCTGTCATGCCTAGAGAGCTCCGCTGAGGGCTACTGATCGCATGGGAATGTTTTCTAATACTAATATTGTTACAAACTTTAGCCGAAAAATTTTCAGTTGTCACGAAAATTATGGCTTGGATCGATTACACACCGCCTATTGACATTACATGACATTATAAAGTTTGGTCCAAAAATATTCAGTAGTTTAGAAATTATGGCTCGGACAAATAAAATGTTGACGACGGACGGATGGATGGACAGACGATGACACACCGTCTATTGATAATACATATTGTTATGAAGTTTGGTGGAAAAATATTCAGCGGTTTAGAAATTATGGCTCGGACAAATAAAATGTTGACGACGGACGGACGGATGGATGGACAGACGGACGACAGACGACGGACGACAGATGACGGACGACGGACGAATCAGTATAAGAAAAGCTCTGCTGACTTTGTCAGCGGAGCTAACAATAAAAAAATGTCATTTTCGATCTCTGTCTATTTGCCATGATCGAATTTACAAGGTGAACTTTGAAGGACAGATGGTAATAATCTTTGCCATAGAAAACAACTCAGGGGTGTGTTCTATTTGTGATAGGAGTGGTTTAGTGCCATTGCTAGTGTATAGCGTGGATACAGACATGTTCTAATTGACCCGCTTCTGGCAATTACAGCACAGTAAGAGTGAATTCACCTGAGATTAGAGCATGGAGACAATCAAATTACGAGTTCAGAAAGAACAATGAGGTCGAATTTAACTGATGAATTACCATTAAATTTAGTTCATGGTTTTTTTGTCTTTCAGAACAAATATTTGGGATACTAAGGTTTAAACAATGTCTTACGTTCTCTAAATTCTTTCTCTAATTATCATCATATATACTCAATACACCATACCCACAAGTTATATTTGAAAAATATTTTAGAATGTAAATTTGAAAGAGTATCTTCTGTCCTCTTGACTCTTTCTCTACAAATAAATCGCCCACTACAGTATTGACACTTTCTACTAGGTTTTTCATCCAGCACTCATTACTTTGGTGTTTGACAGACAATAGCACTGTAAAGTGAAGTATTATATTCTAGTTGTTTAACCCCTCTGTGCACTGATGTCAAAATACCAAAATTTTAGACTGCAAATTTTTCCCATTAATGCATTCAGTCAAAGAAGACTTAACTGGTTAAACTATTAATTGCATTATGGGAAAAAATCTGCTTTTTGGATTTTGACACCAGAGTGAAAGGAGTTAATCAAACAGACCAGTTCTCAAATCAATTATGTCTTATCTTCTAATTATGAAGGTTCACACTTCAGCTTCATCACTGAAAAGTGTTTGACTAATTTTAGCACCACTCCAATTCTCTTTCTTCAAAGCCATGGGTGTTAGCCAATACTGTGTGTTTATCTACAAAGAACTCAGGTTGCAATCTTTTACCATTATAGACATGAACATGCTATAATGTTGAGAAAAAATGCTGGTATTGAAGCACTCTTAAAAACACTTACAAAGTTATGCAACATGGTCTTGATTGTGGCTTCTGTTATTGAACCCTTCAGGGCCAGGAGATTTTTATACATTTTTACTATATTCTAAAAGTCTACCTCCGGTGGCTTTGCAGCTGTTTCTAGTCAAGTCTTGGCTGCCTACAGAGACAGCCAAGACTTGCCAAGAAACAACTGACAAGGTACTTAAAAAACAAGTTTTAAGTTCACAGAAACAATGCATACTGGGGCACCTGTTCCTTTGCATTAAAAAGTTATCAAAGTTGGAATTAGGCCCTTAAGGGTTAAACAACTCACAGCATAATGATGATAAAAACATCATAAATTATCACTGACCTTCAAAAACCTCAACAAAACAAGTTGCAGCTTCAACAATGGCTGGTGCTGAACTGTCAATTTTTGTAATATCGATATCTGCATAAAGAACAGATTGCTGAGATCCATCACTGACCGATATTTGAAAACTGTCTCGAAGTGGTGAAGATGATCCATCATGTCTATACTGGAATGATGTTGATGACAGCTCTCTATATGTGAAACTATCACCTGCAAAATAATTATTCTGTCATTGGATTTTCAACAGATATGTTGCACAAAAAACAAACTAAAACAGCACCAAGGTATACACAGGTTCCCATTTGATCAGATACTGGTTAAGGCCCCACAAAGTAGATCTTCTGTTTCTTAGGCCATTTTTTGTAAAATTGCTTGTGGGCAGCAGTTTTTTTATTTTATTTGTTATTTCTGTAATTATTTCTTTGCCATCAAATATTCATATTCTTGGTTTCTTTTATGTTTTAGGCCTCACAATCTACAGAATAGCATGGGTGGTGGTGTATTTCGTCCCTTGAGTGCAAGAAGGCTTTGCAATGCTGATGCATTGCAAAGCCTTGTTGCAGTCAAGGGACAAATTTATAAATTTTATTAACTTGGGTAAAATATTAGACATAAACCATTTAATTTTTATTTTTTTAAGTTTGCACTTTTTATAAAAAGAGAGCATGTGGCAGACAAAAGGACCACATTGGAGAGCCTGAGAAAGATAGACTTTCCATGGTAACTATGAGCTGCAATTGTGGCCATGTTTGCAACACTACATCAACATTACATGAGGAACATTGGTAGAAGGTGTCCCAGTCCTCAATCATGTGAAGATTCAAAACATTTGACTTTGTTGTCTCAGAAGGGAAGATTTTTTCAAAATCCATCAATATGATCAGAGTATGTCTCTAGTGGCCATATTTTCCAACCAACGGGAACAAAAAGAGGATTGTTTGTAGAGGGCTTCCTATAGACCATTTCTGCAAAGTTTGGTTCATGGCGGCTCAGTAGTTCCAAAGAAGATGAAAATGTGATTTCCCATAGGGTTTCTATAGTAACTATAAGCCGCAATTGTGGCCATGTTTGCAACACGAGCAACACTAAATGAGGATCATTGGTAGAGGGTGTCCCAGTCATCAATCATGCAAAGTTTAAAAACATTTGGTCCTGTGGTTTCAGAGATTTTTCAAAATCCACCAATCAGAATCAAAAAATGCTTCTGGCAGCCATGTTTTTCAATACACGGTAACAAAATGAGGAGTGTTTGTAGAGGACCTGCCATAGACTATCCTTGCCAGGTTTGATTCACGCCAGCTCAGTAGTTCCAGAGAAGAAGATGAAAATGTGATTTCCCATAGGATTTCTATAGTAACTATAAGCTGCAATTGTGGCCATGTTTACAACCCGATCAACATTAAATGAGGATCTTTGGTAGAGGGGATCCCAGTGTTCATTTATATGAAGTATCAAAACATTTGGCCTGGCAGTTACAGAGAAGAAGATTTTTGAAAATCCACCAACCAGAATCAAAGAATGCCTCTGGCAGTCATGTTTTTCAATCCATGGGAACAAAATGAGGATTGTTGGTAGAGGACCTCCCATAGACCATTCCTGCCAAGTTTGGTTCACACCGGCTCAGTAGTTCCAGAGAAGAAGATGAAAAAGTGATTTCCCATAGGATTTCTATAGTAACTATAAGCCGCAATTGAAGCCATGTTTGCAACCCGATCAATATTAAATGAGGATCATTGGTAGAGGGGGCCCCAGTCATCAACCATGCTATGTTTCAAAACATTTGGCCCTGTAGTTTCAGAGGAGAAGATTTTTCAAAATCCACCAATCAGAATCAATGAATGCCTCTGGCGGCCATGTTTTCAAATCCATGGGAACAAAATGAGGATCGTTTGTAGAGGACCTCCCATAGACTATCCCTGCCAGGTTTGGTTCATGTCGGCTCAGTAGTTCCGGAGAAGAAGATGAAAAGGTGATTTCCCATAGGGTTTCTATAGTAACTATAAGCTGCAATTGTGGCCATGTTTGTAACCCGATCAACATTAAATGAGGATTGTTGGTAGAGGGGGACCCAGTCATCAATTATGTGAAGTTTTAAAACATTTGGCCTTGAGGTTTCAGAGGAGAAGATTTTTTAAAATCCACCAACCAGAATCAAAGAATGCCTCTGGAAGCCATGTTTTTCATCCAACGGGAACAAAATGAGGACTGTTTGGAGAGGACCTCCCATAGACCATTCCTGCCAAGTTTGGTTCACACCAGGTCAGCGGTTACTGAGAAGAAGATGAAAATGTGAAAAGTTTACGGATGCCAGCCGACGGACGACAATGGACGCCAAGTGATCGGAAAAGCTCACATGGCCTTTTAGGCCAGGTGAGCTAAAAATGGACAGAAAATATTATTTGTAGCCCCAAAAGTTCTTTGTTGTTTTTATGACTTTAGCCTATACCAACCAAACTTCAAAGTCCCTCGATTTTTTATGCTGAAATTTTCTTGACAGTTTACTCAGCAGATTGAAAGTGATTTTTTAAACATTTAAAAGTTCTTTTTTAACCCTTTTCAGGTGGTAATGACAGTAAATGTATGTAAGGGTATTTCAGATGTGCTTGTAGTGATAAGTTTTATTTTGTAAGCAAATTGTCCCCTGAGTTCCAAGGTGTTCTATGTGCCTACTACACATTGGAACTCAGGGGACAAAATATCGCACTTTTAACAGCAAAAATTGTTTAATGTCACCATGGATACATACCAGTGCCAGTTACTGTTGATGATTCTGTGTGGTGCTGTCAAGTGCAGCTTCTAAAAAATAAAAGCCTGTTCTTCTTTGTTTCTCGTGAAAATTTATTAATCCCTTGATTTACATGGACTTTCGACATAATAAATATATTATATCTCCATACAAGGCTCTTAGATTTCATATCAGGTTCGGCTTTCTCTCACCTGATATGAACTCTCATCACCTTGTATGGAAATGTATCAGCCAGCTACACGCCATGTAACTTATAATATGCATCCGAAAGGGCATATCATGCTGAATATCCATGTAAGATTTCATTATGATCAGACTACAATCAGCAGAGTTATGGACCTGTAAAGACATACATATGGGTGGACAGATGATGTAATCCAGTATATCCCATCTTTTCAAAATGTGGCAGTATAGGAAAACCTGAAGAATTGATTAACAGTAAGTTGTATATGCATTCTACAGTACAGCCTACAATAAAGTGGAAACCTGGTTGTGCTAATAACATGCTATTTGGGCAATATGTGCGTCACATTCATATGTGAATATTGTGACATTTTTATAGGAATAATGCGGCAGTTGGTCATGATTTGGCTAGCCAAACACTCTAAGATGACGAAATCAAAAAACCCTATATAACATATTAACTTCCAAACAAATTTTTGTTATATTGTTTACAGTATATTCATATTATTTACAACACCTACACCACATCAAGATACAAAATTAAAAACAACACATTTAATTAATTAACAGGAATCATTTCAGTTAAAAAAATACATAGAATTAGTGAAGTCATATCAATGCTAAACAGTAAACAAACATAAACACTCAAATAATTGTTAACAACGATCATTTCAATGCAATTACAAAATAAACAAATGTACAAAGACATGTTTTAATAAGCACAAAGCCAAACAACAATCCTGAAATTGAACAGAGTATTTTCCAGTCAGTTCATCAGTTCGTAGTGCAGGGTGGACATATTCTTGCTTATGTGTATATAATCCTGGATAATTTTCGAATATTATGAAGGGTTATGAAGGATATTTTTCACTGTGGAATTTAATTCAAACAAACATGTAAGTACTTCATATTTTTTTTAAATTTATAATAGATATTTTAAAATATGTCCAAAATATATTGCAGAAGGAGTCGTTTAACCTGTGATTTGGAAATATGGTATTTTGCACATCCAAACTGAGTTCACAGTCTGATCTGATGCAGTTTAATAGCAGGGCTCGGAAATTTCTGTTTCATTTTTTAAATAAATTTTAATAGGCTCATTTTGCAGATTTAAGTAAGCCATTTCGTTGCTTTCACGAATATTTCTATTTCATTTTACATCACTCCAATTCGTGCATGATATCGTCATTATCAAATGCGAAAGGAAGATTCCCCCCTCTTCCTTTGACTTTAAAGATTGAGAGCTTTATATTTCTAAAAGTTAAACTGCAATTATGTAAACATACTCTTGAGGACTCTCATGAAGCCAGGTAGGGCAAGGGAAATCATAACTTTAAGTGCATCAGCATTAATGAATACACTGACTATGTCAGTTTGTTTAACAAAAAGTTCTGCATGACTCAAATCATCCATATTATTACAAGTATTCTCTCCTCTTCTTTTCACCCAAAAAATTATGAATGATAGTTATGAAACTGTTGCGCCACGTGCATGTTTGTCTTGCGATATTTGCCACAACATGTTGAAAATATTGCGTTAATACTATAGGAATACCACCAAGATAAGGCATCATTAACAAAAGAATATCGCCTAATGGTATACTTTGTTATAGGCTGTACTGTATAAATCATATGTGTCAAAAGGAAAATTAACACATAATAATACCATGCATGTTCCTTATTTACATAGCACATTTCCTGACATATACACCACATGTATCAAATGAGATACTGAATACTGATTTGAAATATCATCTCCAATTTTGTAGTGAGTGTTTCTATCAGCTGTTGATGGCTGTGTATACCGGTATGTTGTCTGCCATTGTATACATGATGTCGGAGTTGATCCCATGGGTGCTCAATGTGGCTCAGACCTGGTGAGAATACAGGTCAGGACAACATTCACATTATTTTGCTTTAAAACTTCAGATGTCAGTCTTACAGAAAGAAATCCAGCATTGTCTTGATGGTATAGAGTGATGTCTATGAACTCTTGGTGAAATGGGAGAACAGCCTGCTACTGTAGCTCATTTATGTGAGGGTAAATGGTTATGCATCCTTCTAAGTTATCAGTAATGTTTGGTGCCTCTCAGAAATGCTTCCCACACCATTGCACTTCTGCCTCTGCAGTGTTGGGCCTCTTTTATGTAGCTATCCAAACAGCATTCACCTCTACATTGCTATGCCTCCAGAACATATGACATGCAGGTGAAGGCTAAATTTTGACATAAATAGCACTCTCTGCCATTCATTTCCTGGCCAATGAGGGTGTTGCTGACACCATTTGCATTTGTTTCATTCTGGTTCCATTATAGTCCCAACACATTGCCCCTATATGCTCTGCAGTTGAGAATATCATGTTTACTCAAGCTGCAAGGCATGATTGATTCAAAGATACATTAACCCTCTGCTCTCTGATGTCAAAATGGCAAAGTTTTCACCAGCACATATTTCCCTTAATGCAGTTTGATATTTAACCAATTATATCTTGTTCGGTGAGCTCTGTTAAACAAGATATAATTGGCTAAATTTGTAGTTAAAACAGAAAGAATGAGAGTGATTGGAAAAAATTATATTGCATCACCAGAGTGCTGCTAGGGGTTAATTGTGTTGTATGAAAGTCCCTTGTACCTCTGATGAAATTATTCCCAAAATGTGTCAAGACAATATGACAGTCCTGTTGAAGTGATATAACTCTGGTGATAAAAAAACTACCGTATAATATCCAGTTAGTTAATTACAAATTAAATTATTGTCAGGGATGCAAAATGTGTTGGGGTATATATAGGGGTAACCTTTAATTGAGATTTTGTTTGTACGGTGGATCAAACTTAATTGAAAATACCTTCAGTACAAATTTGAGCTATTAATGACATTATAAGTAATAGAGTAAAGGTCTGTTAACTTGGGAAGAAATCTTATGATCTATCGAAGAATTACTTAGACAACTGTTAGGTTACAATGTCAGCAAATACGTTGTAAATTTAATAAATTAAACTTCTTGAATAGCAACACAAATAGCCTTGAACATACACAGCACCTAGCAAGGAGCACTTCCACTTATCTCAAAGTCAATCACTTCTCCTCACATTGGTCTCTTCTGGGCAGTTCTTGAAATAAGCTGTTGAAAATGTCATTCTATAGCACATCAACTGCTATCCAGTCAGATGCAAAAGACAAAATAATATAGACACTTTCCTTGCATCTATCTTTCATCAAGTTAATGGCATAACATTTGTGGATGTTTAAATAACATTCGAGTTGCAAGCTAGGATCTAACCCCTGATGCAACTGGAACACTTTTCAGTTGCATCAGGCATTAGATCCCACCTTGCAACCCATAGTAGCTCCGTAATTACTAGTGGAAGTTTGTCTGTTCTTCTGTCTGTGATCAAAGCCTGTTTTTGATCATTCATTTTTTCATTTCTGATCAAATGCTCATGATGGTTGCAGCTTTATGCTCACTCTCACTTGCACTTGTTTTATTTGAAACAAACCTATCACCCAGAAAGTTGTTTTTCAGCATAAAAGGGACTGGTCAACAGAACAGTATTTTCAAACCTAATAGCTATTATGTTTCACTTTTGTTATCCCAGCCATTCTACCAGGGAGACAAGACCACAATAAGATCTTATGCAATAATTGCCATTATAGATAAAACAAGCAATGGAAACCCATTCATTCATTTCAGAAATGACACTTGGAAGACATGGTTACGGCTGACAACATAACACTGTTTAAATTTTCACAAATGCTCGATTTTGATTTCAATTAATGTGTTTTCAACATTTTTCTGGTGATCTAGAAACTTCCTCTCACTATGTCATTTGTTGTAAATGATGTTGCTCAATAGATATCTCTAGATCTTGTCTACATTATTGATAGTTTTAAAGTTCTTGCTTGTCATATTTTAACCCACTAGAGCCAATATTCAAAATTTGTTTTGTATAACAAAAGAATTAGAAATTTACTTTTGATGTACTATCTACTGAGCCTATAGTATCTAAGTTTTTATGATTTATGCATTAACCCTTTACCCAATGTAATGGCCAAAACTGGCCAGCGCTATTCTAAAAAATCGCCAATTAATTTTCATTATTTTTTTCATTTTTTGTCTCAAAAACATACGTTATGACCCCTCATTTTGTCTCAGACAAAAAATGAAAAAAATTAGTTATTCAAGACTTTTTTTTGCAAGTGTCGCCTGCTTTCCAAGTTAGGTAAAGGGTTAAACTTTCAGCAAATTCACAGGTTCAGGTTTTATATAGAAATCACAAAAAGACTCGGGTACAAGAGATAAACAGAACATCAAAGGAATCATCCTAATATAATAACAGAACATATGGCTAACCATTATTGTTAGCTGAATGTATGAGTACTTGTTTCAGGTCATAGTACCGAAATAAAACTTGACATTGCATGTACAGCCCCTATAAAAGCCAGACATCTGACAAACTATACTGTAAGGTGGAGATTTAAAACACAACCATGATACCTTATTATTCAGGTTCTTCACATCTTTTTCAGTTCTCACAACTGGATAAAAAAGATTTGAATAACTTGCCTAATAAAATTTGAACATTTTTACCTAATAGCAGATCATATTTGCAACACATTTCTTGAATAACTAAATATTTTCATTTGTTAACTAAAAAACAGCTTATGACTCCTCATTAGAACAAGATCAACAAGATTATTCCAATGAGGGGGTCATATGCTATGTTTTGTATGCAAAAATAGAAAAAAAGTAAAGTTGAAATGGTGATTTTTGTGAATAGTGCTGGATGGCTATGGCTATTGTATTAGGTAAAGGACTAACCTCCTAAGTATTTTAATGGTTTTTTTTATAAAATTTAGCCAAGGCTGCTATATAGTAGCCATGACTGAATTCGATAAACATGCAAAAAATGAAGCCTAGAAAGCATTCATTCCAATTTTCTTGGCGACACACATTGTTAAAAAGAAACATGAGTATATCATGGGATTACCAAGGAGCTAACTTCTTGGAGGTGAAGCACCTATTATTCAGTTTGGGTGCTAAGGATTTAGAATATTCACTTTTTGTTATTTATTTATTTATTTATTTATTTATTTATTTATTTATTTATTTATTTATTTGGGGTTTAATGACACTTTTGACAGCCAAGGTCACCTCATGTCAGACAGTTTTTTATTCAGTTTGGGTGCTAAGGATTTAGAATATTCACTTTGTCTTGTTATTTATTTATTTATTTATTTATTTATTCATTTATTTGGGGTTTAATGACACTTTTGACAGCCAAGGTCACCTCATGTCAGACAGTTTTATGGGTGGAGGAAGTCCGAGTACCCGGAGAAAACCACCGAGCAGCAATCAGATTCCCCAACATACTACCTCAGCACAAGCAGGGTTAGCATTGGTTGAAGGCAAGTGCACCATCGACATGTTATATGCCTTAGTGCACATGTGGGAATTCAGGATTAACTGCCTTGCCCTAAGACACAATGCAGTTATCGCTGGACAGGATCAAACTGCAGATCTTTCAATTTGTCCAATGCTCTAACCACTGAGTCACCGTATTCCTCCCATCTTAATGTTTTAAATACTGACAATGACACACACCACAAAATGGGAATTCCATGACAATGATTACGAATATGACAATGAATAAAATCTGACTTGTCTGCAATCTGTCCACAGTGATTTCAGTTTGCAAAAATAGACAGAACGCGATGTGTGTTTGAATCTAACTCGTTGAAATGGAGTAGTCATATTTAGCGAGAGCCATTACGCAATTCTAATGAGTTATGTAAAACACCCACCTATTCAAACACACATCGCATTCTGTGTTTATTACACATCCCATGCATTAAAATTCATTCAAATAAACAAATTATAATTCTGATGTTTAAACCCAAGGTGAAGAGTCTGTTTGTTTTGTTTGAAGCTGTACTGATCAAATACATGGATAAAAAATCAAAACAACCTTTTGGGAACCAATCTAAATTACATTCATTATCTTTTCTAATGGGTGTGTTTGTTGAAATTCATGTTGCTGTTTCTCTTAGGGTGGTGTCCATTTACGTCTAACATTTGGTGGCTATTTCTGTTAGTAAAAATATAAGTACAAATTTGGGCAGATTTGCAAAACAACTAGGAGAAACTTTTTTAAAAGAAGTTAGAAGCATGTCAAGATGTTCAAAGATTTACCGAAATAAAGTTGACCAAATTAGATATAACAGGATCCGCAGATGAGGTGGTCACGGGACTGAGCTAATGTTGTGGTTGGAAATGCTTGTTTTTTTAATGTTATTTCATTTTTGGTTAACTAATTTTTTTTGTGAATCAACTTTATTTTGCTTTGGACGTTTTCATTTTCACACTATGTGACACGCAATCGATAATTGTACAACAAACTTTTGGAAATTTTTTGAAGCATAACTAATGACTCGAAGGGAAAGGAACTAATATAAATGGTCCTGGGAAAAAAGTTCTGGCTTGTTCATCATCCGTTAAATACAGAAACATTTATATCACAGCGGAAATTCCATTAAATACATGGGTTTAAAATTTGATGGATGTGTAATAAATATGTCAGTGTGCTGTTTTATGTTCAACCTAGATGTGTATTACTGCTTTAGGCCCACATATGTTAATCCTCCAATGGAATGGGTAGTCATCAGTACTGACTTAAAAAAAAAGAGGGAATCTTTACATCAGTTGAAAATGGATAATAGAGCTGCTTTTGAGAGAATGTTTTTAGAAGAATCTGAAACTATAACGCACCCGTTCTCAGAATAATCCTTTCACCATCTACGATCTTCTCCACATTACCTAGTGTAGGCGCATTCAACAAAGAAAACTTCAATTTAGCTATTGATGTGTCTGGATCCGACATGGCATAGTCTGAGCCACCAATGGGTAGAACACCACCTTGAGACACTGACAGCTTCAAGTAAGTTTTATGAAACTCAGGAGGAAGATTGTCGACTGGAATGATGCGAATAGAGAATTTTCGTTCAGGATATTTTTTTCTTTGTCCATCTGAAACTAAAATTAGATTTATATATTAATTTAACAAACCAATTTATCCAAAAGTACAGTGAAGCCCATACTGATGTGACAATACTGCAATTTCTAGTTGCAAATCAGTCCTAAAATGCCACAGAGAATTGAACCAATTCAGTTTTGTTTAACAGAGCTATGCATTATGGGAGAAACTTGCAATGTTATCTGGACTGTCAGTACCAGAACACCTTCAGTATTACATCACAGGCAATTAGACTTGATTTCAGAGGAAAATCCACCCTCTGCTACACACACTAATTACGAAAAATTAATTGTTAATTTACCATTTCTCTTGCAATGCAGATTATCTCATGATCTGACAGTTTTTGCGTCTTATTCAAGACTTTAAAAGTGGTAATTCAATAATAAATTAAATAATGTCCCAGAAGAAAACTCAGACACTCTTACTGGATAATCACTGAAAGTGACTTGGGAGATGCAGAAAGACATAAAAACACTTCCAATGACATAATTCAAATTTTGAAGTGTTGTTTCAACAAAATTTTATTACTGAAGACTATTGCAGACTCCAAAATATCTTTGTCAATGGGGGCTGTTTTTGGACGTGACTCTTGGCAAAATGATGCAATGTCATTTAAAAATGTAATTTGAGGCCTTACAGGAAGTGCTGTTTGCTTTTTGATCCATTTCACTTTACCCAATCCAATTTGTTATTTTAACTATTCTTTTTCAAATTTTCGAGAAAATTTCTACAAAACCAAAACATGTGCCCCACCCCCACAATTTTTGGAAATTATTTTTTTCAACAGCACAATTTGTAAATTACTTGGGAGAGGAAGTGGGATGTGGCCAATTTGTTAGGGTTAGGGTTAAACCTTTCACTGTCACGCCCACTTTATCCATATATGAAGACCTCTATGTATGCCTGTATACAAGGAAGTTTAATCAAATTTATGATATACTTGAAACTCTATCATCTGATTAATTGCCAGAAAGGGCTCTGTGAGCCCTTTCCAAAAATTAATCAGATGGTAGGTTTGATCAGCATATACCAGAACGTATAAATAATTATAATAAAATAAGCAATAATACTCGCTTTTGGCAGTGAAATGGTTAAGCATCATGAAGTGGAAATTTTGGATCAAGTGACATATAGAATCTTCAACTTGTCCCCATTTTATATTAAAATTTACAAAATTTATCCAGCAAATTAGGTCTGGACTGAGCCAAAGGACTGCTCCAGATAATTAACTGAACTTATTTCATAAATTTCACTTTAAATTTGAGACATACTCAATATCCTCAATTTATTATCTCAACTGTAATATAAGCTTAAAATAGAAGAAAAAGAACATTGTTTGCAACACTGGCTGTAGTACTGTTGTTAGTCTTTTGGGGAAAAGGTTTAAAAACAGTATGATTTTTATCATTTTCTACTTTTTACCAATAAATTTGAAGTTGACCTCCTTTTCCTCTGGACCAATATCTTTAGATGGAGGTCTGTAAATTATCCTGTTATTATTAATGTCCTCTTGACTGAATTTGTATACAGGTTGGTATGGACTTCTGATGTGTTCTATAGTCCCCTCATCATCGCCGAGAGTTTCTGTAATGGAGTAGAGTAAATTCCCATCCTCAGTATCGCGATCTACAAATGCTAAATTTGAACTGCTGATGGGGATAATTTGGTTCTCTAAAACCTGCAAGCATAAATTCCATTATATAATCAAAATATTTCTACTAAAATGAAATTAACCCTTAACCCCAATGCACAGGATATCAAAATTTATTATTTCAATTATTAATTTTAACATTTTTTATAAAATTTCATCTAAACCATATCATGTGACACCCTCATTGAAAATATACATTAAAAATCGCGACATTGATGCCGTAGCTGCGACGGGTGGTGCAATCTCACAAAATTCTAAGTCCATCAAGGGCAATAACTCCAAGAAAAATATTTGGAACAACACATGCATTTAACAGTGGCTAAACATCAATAAGATGCACTTACATGCCAAATATAAAGTCATTCTATCAAGTATTTCAAAAGTTATTGAGTTTTGAAACTCGTTGGTCACAGACAGACCGACAGACTGACCGACAGACAGACCGACAGACAGACCGACAGACCGACATTGCAACTTATAGAGCTGCTAGTCGCAGCTAAAAATTGGTGTATAAAATATACATTTCCTTATCACAGATAATCAAACCTTTATGCAATCACTTTGAATTCACATCACTGAAAAGAGTTAGTTTTCAGAAACTTAAGACTTGAGAAACGGTATTAATTTCTGTGCATTAAAATATAAAATTTTATCATATGCTAACTTATAAGATAGTGTGAATTCTCTCAGTGTTTGGGTGTTTTACTTGCAATTAAAACACCATAACATACATAATAAAGAGAGGATATCGAAGCTATTTTAGTGTATATCAGGAATTATCTCATGAGTGTGGACCTGAATGTTTTATTTTTCATGAGCACTTGCGCTCATGAAAAATAAAATGTCCAGGTCCACACTCATGAGATACTTGCCGATATTCACTAAAATAGCACAGATTTTCTTTTATTATATGCTACGAGACATTTTACTGCACAATATTCAGCCCAATTCGACTGCAAACAGTTTTAAGACAATAACAAAGATCTCCTGAACGTTCCTTCAAGGCGACATTCAAGGTGACGTCATGCGCTGAAGCATGATGTCATTTAGGAAGCTACTGAAAAAATTCATCGTGTGGATCTGAAGCGCTCGTGAAAAAATAAAAACTTTCAGGTCCACACTCATGAGATAATTCCAGATACTGACTAAAATAGAGTAGATTTATTTTTTATTATATGCTAAAAGGCATTTTATTGCATGATATTCAGCCCAATTTGACCCCAAATGCATACCTTTCAAAACAATAACAAAGATCAGCTGATCGTTCCTTCAAGGCGACGTGATACGGCATAGCAAACATCATTTAGGAAGTTACTGGGGAAAATTTTTTGATATCTATCTCTATATATATATTTATAGATATCAAGAAATATCTTTTACATTATTTGCAATAATTCACAGTGTAGCATATTATAAAAAAAAAAAAAATCCACTGTTTTTGTGAAGGTACCAGAATTATATCATTCATGATTGCAAGAAATCTGAAATTTATGAGCAGGTTTTAGTCCCTGTTCTAAACTTATATTTCCTTGCAATCACATATGAGATGATTCTTGTATGGACTCAAAAACATATATATATTATACAGAAAATATTCTATATTTGGCAACAAAAAATATAATTCATTAAGTGTAATATTAACTCACAGTTAAACCAAGCCTGATACCCGGGGATACTGTAGGCTCTGCAAGATAACTTGTCTCATCAGAAACAATTTCAATGTGAAACCTCAAATCCTTCAGAATGTTGGGAGGAGTACTGGTATCTGCAGCCTGTTTTACAAATAAAAAATGGTTGTTATACAAGATTCTGACATCTATTGAATTCATGACTTTCCAAGACAGCTTGTAAAATAATTCTGCAAAGTTCCATTGTTAGAATGAGTTTTTATGACTATAAACATGTAATTTATTACTAACATTGCTGATCAAAGAGCTCTTTGCAAGAGCATGTTACACAAGAACATTTGGCAACAGAAATGCAGATAAAAAAAATTTAATATATAGTAAGAACCTGGTGTTTTTGCATAGGTACAGTAGAATCCTCTTAATTGAATATCCATTTTGCCAGTGAAAATTATTCAATTAACAGGAGTATACAATTAACAGGGATTTGGTCAGTTTCCTGTGTTCTGGAGGTAACCTGAGCATTTATTCTATTATATCTTGTTTGACAGAGCTCATAGAGCTCTGTCAAACAAGATATAATAGAATAAATGCCTGTATTGGATGTAGTGAGGCCAAAAAGGTTGGTAAATAAGGGAAATTTGGTACGTGTCACAGTAATTTTTTCGGCATATTATAAAAATTTATATATAATTAACAGGAGTTTACTCTACAACCCATATGCCATTAACAGATCAAATTTGTACTGAAGGTATGGTAAATGGTTTTGTGTTTGAAAATTATATTCAATTAACAGGGATATACAATTAAGAGATATCCAATTAAGTGGGCTCCACTGTACCGACAAATATCTCAAGAGTGGGCACAGGAAATCATCTTACTGTTGTCTAACCATTCCCCTGCTATGAAGGTTATTTTTAAACCAATGCTGCAAGTTTTAGTTCCTTATTATTTTCAAACAATGTTCCCAAATGGGCTAAAATTATTTTAAAATGACAATTTAGAAAAGATATAATATGAAAAGAAGTGGCATAGTACAATATTTGTCACAAGCTGGATCATTTAATGTTGCATTGTGATGCTAAACATCATGCTGACATGAAACCAATTTTCTTTTTCTACCACCTGGCAGACATCAAGTTTCACAACTCCAACATTTTCTTGATTATTTACAGCTGAGAATATAATAAAAAGGACATTTACCTAGGTTCAACTTTTCCTTGCAATGCATATTTTATCCCTTGGAGACATTTGCAAAATATAGTGGAAACTTGACAATTAAATAGTCACTTTGCCAGTGAAAATTATTCAATTAACAGAAGTATTCAATTGACAGAGATTTGGTTACTTAACTGTATCCTGGAGATAAACTGAACATTTAATCTATTATATAGATAACAGATTAAATGCTGGTATTGGATTATAGAGGCCAAACCATCTCTAAACAATGGAAATTCAGGGATTTGCAATGTAATTTCTCAGTATATTACAAGATTTTTTTATTAAATTTACAGTTTACTTTTTAACCTATATGCAATTAACAGGTAAAGTGTTTTATACCATGATTACCTATTCTATTATATATAAAAAGCCTATGACATAATTTTAGCTTTACACACTAACCGTGGTGAACACGAGTGTCAGTGGTGAACACTCCAGCAATGGGATTTCAATAGTTAAAATTGACACCTACAGTGGAAATAGATCCAAGTTGACCTATGGTGACCTCAACCTGAATGCAAATTTGTCTAAATTTATCACTTGTCACCTTGCGAAGAGTGAAATGAAAGCGGCAAATATTTATTACGTTTTTAAATGAGTAATGAGTTTACCTCATAAGATACAAACATGCATTGTCTCATGTTAATAAAGCATCCATAATTCAAAATGGTATTAAAATGAAAAAGGTCCCTGTGATTTACGTGTTACTTTTTCCATTTTGTTTCAGCGATAAAATTGACAGCAGAAGGACTGCCCACCGGTGCTCATGTAAACAACAAGAGGCCCCAGGGGCCTGAGGGCGCTCACCTGACAAGGTAGACTAAATATCAACCCAGGGAATTGATTTTAACAAGTTGCATCTGCCTCTCCTAAGAAAAGCTTACACTAAATATCCAAAGATTCTGACTGGTGAATCTAAAAAAAAAGATTTTTAAAGAATGTACCTCATATTGAACTAAGTTATAATTCTGGCTCTCCAGAGGGAGCCAAAATATGAACCCAGGGACTTGGCTTTAACAAACTTGAATCCCCCCCCCCCCCCACCCCACCCCACCAAGGATGCTGCACACCAAATATCAAAACATTCCGACTGCTGGATCTGAAGAAGAGTTTTTAAGAAAATTCCTCATTTTTAACTAAGTTACAATTCGAGCTTCCGAAGTGAGCCCAAATATTGACCTAGGGACATGGCTTGAACGAACTTGAATCTTACCCCCCTAAGGATGCTGCATACCAAATATCAAAAGCATTCTGACTGCTGGATCTGAAAAAGAAGATGTTTAAAAAAAATTCCTCAGTTTGAACTAAGTTATCATTCGGGCTTCCACAGTGAGCCCAAACATGAACCCAGGGACTTGGCTTGAAAAAACTTGAATCTCAACCCCTAAGGATATTGCAAGCCAAATATCAAAACATTCCGACTGCTGAATCGGAAGAAGAAGATTTTTAAAGAAAAATTCCTCATATTGAACTAAGTTATAATTTGGGCTTCCACAGGGAGCCCAAAATATGAACCCAGGGACTTGGCTTTAACAAACTTGAATCCCCCATCCCCAAGACTTTTTTGAATTTTGGAAAGAAATTCATGGGTGCTATCAGAGTTATGCCCCTTGTGGTACCCCCTGTGGGTACGGCAAGTTTATTTCTATAAGTTTGAATTGACATATGATAGGGAACATGCACACCAAATTTGGTTTAATTTGATCCAGTAGTTTGTGAGGAGTAGTTGATAATGTAAAGTTTACAACAAACGATGACAGACGACGACGGACGACAATGATGGACGGCGACGGACGGCAAGTGATAAGTTAAACTCCCTTCGGTGAGCTAAAAAAATAGATTTGCTCGTGGGTACATCTGCTGCTCAGTAAAATAGAGAAAACATAATAGCAACTCATAATAATCTGAGGATCATGGTATAAATAAAATA
Organism: Pictodentalium vernedei; assembly: GCA_031216915.1. Lineage (NCBI taxonomy): Eukaryota > Metazoa > Mollusca > Scaphopoda > Dentaliida > Dentaliidae > Pictodentalium > Pictodentalium vernedei. The sequence goes on along the minus strand of CM062297.1, from coordinate 476,161,440 downwards.
TATCCAAAGCAGCTTGGTGTACATTTGGTACACCAAGCTATTATGGGTATATTATATATGTAAGTTATATTAAATTAACTGAGTTATTCAACTAAGAGATATCCAATTGAGTAGGCTCTGCTGTACTGCAAATGGCATTGTAGGGATTTGAACCCCTGCCAAGAGTTTCCTTCAGCTCCAACCACAATTCAGTGGAACTATACTAACTGATGTATACCACTCAGCTACCAGTGATCTAAAAATGAAATGCAAGCTAACTTATGATACACAAGGCTGGTAGGGAAAACATGGAATACTCAATTACGCAGTGTCAAATGATGCCTCTTTTAAAATTTTGAAAAGGAATCTGTTGCAGTATATGACAAACCTAACAAAATGTACAAAAAACAGAAGCAATTAGGTGATATTTTCAAGAAGGACAAATGAAAATTGAAATCAAAATGATCAAATAGTGAAATAAAAAACCTAAACCTATTCCAGCTGTTGGAAAACTGCATGTTCAAAACTCGAAACATCCAATACTCAACATCTGTAAGTTATGGAGGTATCTATGATAGCCAGACTACAATATTTAGGTGACCCCGATGACCCCACAACACTCACTACATTGTACATCTGCACTGAACATTACAACACTCTGTATATTGTAATGGTGACATGCATAACCAAGGTTATTGCTGGGGGTCATTAGTAATTGTAGCTTATGTTACAGTTTCAAACATTTATACATATTTGTGGTTCAGAATTTATTAAGTGTGAATAATATCACACTTTGATAGGGTGAATTAAATAATATGTAATATTCAGATGTTTATGGAGTTGCCTTATATTTTAACAATATAAAGACAAAACACAATGAGGGTGGAGTACAGGGGACTAGAATCAATGACCAGAGGTAGAGTTTTTCCTTTATTTCACATGCATCAAATGTGCGCATGAAATACAGGAAAAACACCACCAAGGCTCATTGATTCCTGTCCCCTGTACTCTACCTGAGTTGGGATCTGTATTAACACAGTGGAGCCCACTTAATTGGACACAAAACCATTTACCATCCCTCCAGTACAAATCTGACCTGTTAATTGAATATAGGTTATCTTGTATCCTGTCGAGAAATTACCCTGACTCTCCAATTTTTCTTTGTTTATAGACCTATTTGGCCTCAGTACATCCAATACAGGCAGTTAATCTATCATATCTGGTTTGACAGAGCATATGGAGTTCTGTCAAACAAGATATAATAGAATAAATGCTATGTTTATCTCTAGAACACAGGAAAGTGACACAATACCTGTTAATTGAATATTCTTGTTAATTAAATAATTTTCACTGGCAAAGTGGCTATTCAATTAACAGGGTTGCATTGCACCATGATTAAATTTGAATTGAGTGAATGGAGCCAATATTTTTCAAGAAAAATATCATCTTCAGTTGTCTGATGACTTTCTTACTTGACAGTGTTTTGTGTTGAAGCATTTCAATCACGTCATAACGTCACTCAGATGCATAACTTTCAATCAGATGTATTCTGACATGACGTTCTTATGCATAATCCAGATTCCAAAAACATTTCTCAATGTCTGTATCATACTAGGTAGCACTAAATACATGCTACAATAATGGTATAATATGTAACACTGCATATTTTGATGAAGTTGCCTCATATTTTTAAAATATTATCCAATTCTGTCTGCTATATTATGACATTTTTCACTCCTCTCAATACCATCTGAGGTGTGTTACCATTACTGAGATGTAATTTAAGCCATTGAATAAAATATGAAGTATAAAAAAATGTACCTCAAACAAAACCATATCTGATTTACTGGAGCCTCCTTTATGTTTATACCAGATCCTCCCTTCATTAATATCTCTTTGTAAAAATCTATACATTCTTGCTCCCATGTATCCATCACTCATTATTTCCCATCCTTGACCAGGGCCATTAGGTGGTACAGGAACAATCATCATTATTTCACCTAAAACAATGCAGAAATAGATAAGGCAATGCACATTCACTGTTTCTAACCTTCATACTCTCATTAACCCTATGTACTCTGATAGTATATTCAGTGCCAATTCAGAGCCATCAACTGGTAGAGTGTATAGTTGATACTTGGAGGTAGGTGAATCAAAATTTTCAACATGCAGACTTTGGGCTGCACACTGAAAATCTTGATTGATCTCCCACACAAATTCACTAAGTGACAACTATCTACTTTATAAAGACAGGTTGTATCTTGATCCTGGACCGAAAAAGTGGTCTTTCAGATTAAAAGGGTTAAAGAAACTTCTTTAAAACTGCAAAATCACGAGTCCATTTTTCTACAGCTAGAATGTTAGTTAATATATTGTGTCCTTAAGGATGATGCTTCATGCCACTTGCTCTAATGGAAGCTTAGTGAAAAAAATGTGCTAAGAAGTATAACATTTTGCTGGTTTGCAAGCCAGGTCTGGCCTTTTAAAATGTGTAATTGTCCACATGCACTTATCATGTCCACAAACATGTTTCCTGCATTTTTATTGTTTTAACCAATGACATCTCCAGACCAGAAGCTAGTTGGGTGGTGAGGGAGTTTGACCCCCACCCATGACCCTCATCTGTCAAATGAAATCATAATTTTCATTATACACGAAAATCCTTGTTTCATGGAGCCTATGTATGAAAGTTCTCGTTATTAGTATATGTTAACCAAATAGTCATGTACACAAAACAAATTTTGTGTATTATTATTTTAAAGAATGACTTTTGTTAATCAATAGTAATTCTTCAAAATAATTATAATAAAAGAATGTTTCAGACCTGTGTCATTTAAAACTGTTTTAACTGGTGGAGTGCTAAACTTTTTCTCAGCATCAAAATTTGGTTATGCATTTTTAGTTTACAATTTATGGAATATGAAGCCTATAGCTCTAGTTACTTGCTGTTAAGAATAAAGCCCAAATTTCGGCTTCCAGCACTCTACCAGTTAAAGAAGTAGTATTTTGAGTTAAGACTCATGTTTGTACCAAAGGTTTACAATGCAGGAATATCCTCAGAAAATCTGAACTCTTACCCCACCATGTTGAACAATTTTTAAATCCTAGCTTCAAGGGAGGATATTTCAATTGATAGGGCTCACTGAACTTTGTCAATCAAGATTTCATTGAATGAGATCATCCATAATTCATTTCCCATATGCGGTGAACTTCGAGAATTTTTAAATCCGAGTGGAAAAAGTTAAGCCAACAAATATTATCACTATTATTTTTACTCTTCTGTTCACTATTAGTTAATTTCAAGTTTGAAGTTAGCCACCTGTTGAAGACAGGAAGTGTTGACATATCACTAAAACAGATCCATTTGAAAGCTTTTACCAAAGTACCAACTTCAGTGCTTCATTGCCAGTTTTATAAAACTGGTATAAAACTGGTATATAATTCACAGTTGAATTTTAACTACCAACACTTCCCAAACAAAAATGCATTGGAGGTGTGTGAGCATTCTTCTAACATCTGATGAGGCACTTAAAACATTCATTTTCTGGGCTTACTCAATAGACCAAACCTGGCAATTAACTGTAAAGCCAGGCAGCCAATTGCCTCTGCTACCTCGTTCTTACTGGGTACTCTGGCTTCATGCACCAGTATGATTATGAGACACAAAATGACCCTGGCTACATAAGGTAACATTAGATTATAATAAAAAAAAATTATAATGTCAAGAAAATCAATACACTCGAATGTTTGTGTGATTAGAATATTTCCCAATATGCTCTTTTGCAGCATTTCATCTTTCTTAATGGCCATTAATTGCCACATTATCACAAAACAATCCACTTAACCCTCACCCCTCACCTCTGAACATCAGACACAAAATATTTGATAAATACCTAGTTCGTGTCCTATCTATGTTGCCAAAAACTGTGGCCATCTCCTTCATGTTTCTATATCCTATCTTATCTCAATGTCACAAGGTAATACACAAAATATTGCCACCTTCACCTATTGTAATTTTTTCATTAAGTAAAAAAGAAAGGAAAAAAACTTTTTTCTAAAATTTAACTTAGACTGCCAAGTCAAAACTGAAACTAATGAAAAAGCAAATATCAATTTACCTTCCTTTGGATTGCCAAGTGGTGGAATCAGTGTGTAGATAATATCGTTTGTCCTGGTGTTTTCATCATCAATTGCTTTAACTGTCAGCATATCACTTGTAAACTGCATTAAATCATCTACTGTCACACGTCCAACTTTATTGTTGACAATCATTGGCATCACACTTTCCTGAGAATAAAAAAAATATAACAAACAATCAGAAATATTATTAAACTAAACTATTTGTATATTAACCATTAAGTCCTCAGATTAATTTTATGTTAACAACCACCTATATACAAGTACAAAGCTGCAGATGACTAAACAGTGTTTCTACATTATTGCTGGCTGCCTGTACAGGCAGCCAACAATGATGTAAAAACACTATTAGGATAAATGCATACTACTAGTAGAGTTATCATGGAAGAATACATGAGGGACATTTTCAGAGCAATTAAAAGGGGCTGTTTGTGGCTGTAGAGGGTTAATTAGACGAAGCCTAGGAAATAATAATGAATTTATTGAACATCAAAATGCCATGACCTGTGGCTTAGCAGTTGTTTGAAGTCAGGTGTCATTCACCTGAATAGGCAGATGACACACTAGAATCAACTGCTCAGGTTATAAAAACTTTTTTCACCTCACCATTATCTACACCAGTAATGTTAGAAAGCTTGTTGTACAACTTCAAAGATTAGTAAACTTGACTCCAGGCTTCAAGACAATAAAACATATTAACTACCTGCACTCTGTCGCCAAAATACTATTGTTTTTAGCAGGGAAAATTTTCCATAATGCAACTTGTAATTTTACTGCAGTGTGTACTACAGTATGCTCTGTCCAAAAATATATAACTGATTGAATTTTTAGGCTTATCTGGGCAGAATGAATACATCAAATAACATTTTTTAGGATCCTACCAGCCATGCAGGGAGGCATGGTGGCTCAGTGGTTATGATATTGGACTTCAAACGAAATGGTCCAGGGTTTGATTCCAACCAGTGGTAATTGCATTGTGTCCTTGGACAAGACACTTAATCCTGATTGCCCATGTGGGGGCTCATTGCTGCTGTGTACTACTGCTGCTCAGTGGTTCTCTCTGTGTAGTCTGGTTCCTCCACCCATAAACTGTCTCCAACACCATGCAGGTAAATACTTCTACATTTTGCTTTGGCAAATTCATTATACTATATTCTGTTCAGTGAAAGAGCAGTTCCTGCCACCTGTAAATGGACTGAGCAACCAACTGAGGAATCCTTTAAATAATATCATCCCTCACCTATACCTGATTTGTGATTTTAAGATTTTTTTAACAGACTATTTTTACCAATACCTGTCCTACTATTCTTTGTTACACAAATACCAGTTTTTGTTATTTAGTCCACTATATACAAATGTCATCACTTGTGTGTAACAAGGTGCCATCTGCAATGTTAACGCATTGCCGAGGTCACCCTGGTGCACTCAAAGGGATGATTTTCAGTCAGGAAGTTAACCCTGTACCTAACAATGACTATCTATTTATTTAGTGATGTTTTAAGGTCACATATTTATGCACAATGGCTAATCACGACCGTGACAGTTTTACGGGTGGAGGAAGCCGGAGTACCCGGAGAGAACCACCGAGCAACGACGAGCAGCTGCCAGCTCCCCAACATCGTAACTCTGCACTGCAACACAGGCAGGGTTAGATTGGTTGAAGACATGGGTACCATCGACATGCAGTACACCTTACCTAACAATGACTAGAGACAATAACTGCAGAATCATATTCTTGAATAACTACAAATGTTAATTTTTTGCCTAAAAAATATGGCTTATGATCCCTCATTGGAATAAGCTCAAATATTCTGATGAGATGTCATAAACTGTTTTTTTAATGTTTTTTTTTTTTTTTTGGGGGGGGGGGGGGGGCAAAACTAAACAAATAATAATATTTGAAAGGTGTATCATGATATAGTTTACTACAAAATATGATTAACCAATAATAAAATTTGGTACAAGTGTCAAATCTGCACTTTAGCTGTGTGACTAAAGGATTAAAATGTCAAAAAAATATCTCTAACTTATGAAAGAAATATCTAAACAACCAATGCAAATTAAAATAGTCTCAGTAGAAAAGTTGGAGTATTTTACAGTAAATTTAAAGAATATTTCCACTTACCCTGGCTCGTATTTCAATATCTAAAAGTATATTGAGATTATTGTAACCATCAGTAGCCTGCAAAATCATAAAGTCATGACCACCTCCTGATGAACTATCATGTTTGTATGCTATATTTCCCAGTTTCAAATCTTGCAAGGAGAATGTTGTTACTCGTGAACCAAGAGACTTGTGAATGAGGTTTCCATGCTTTGGAACTGCAAAATAAAAGAAGAATTTTGTTTGTGGTGAAAATATTTTTTTGTGTAGTATATCTTGCAAAAGTAAAATTAACTGACCTATTCTATAACCAAGTATGAACAGATGATTCACTGCAGAATAATTTAGAATGGATCTTGTAAAACATGCTTAGTATTCAATGTATCACTTGCCCCTAGCTATAGTTACCTTAAACGTTTACCTAATGTGATGGCCATAATTGTCAGCACTATTCAGAAGAATTGGCATTCAAATTTATTATTTTTTCACTTTTAGCCTGCAAACATATGCTGGTCACCACTCAGTAGAATAATCTCAGTGAAGGGTCAAAAGCTATGTTTTGGTGGTAAAAATTGAAAAACTTTGTTTTGCAGGTACAGTGAAACCCTGTAAATTGAATGGCCACTTTGCCAATGAAAATTATTCAATTAACAAGAGTATTCAATTAAAAGGGAATGTGACACATTCCTGTTTTTAGAGATGAAGTTAGCATTTATTCTATTATATCTTGTTTTTACACTGAGGCCACAGGATACAGAATTTGTATCAGCAGCCATTGCTACACATTGTATTCAGGTATTTACAGACTCAATGCAGTGGAACCCTGTTAATTGAATAGCCACTTTGCCAATGAAAATTATTCAGTTAACAGGATTATTCAATGAACAGTTATTGTGTCACTTTCCTGTATTCTAGAGATAAACTTAGCTTTTATTCTATTATATCTTGTTTGACAGAGCTCTCCATGAGCTCTGTCAAACAAGATATAATAGATTAAATGCCTGTACTGGATGTACTGAGGCCAAATAGGTCTATAAACCAAGGAAACCTGAGGAGAGTCAGGGTAATTGCTCGACAGGTTACAAGATTTTTTTTATTCAATTAACAGGAGTTTACTCTATAACCTATATTCAATTAACAGGTAAAATTTGTACTGGAGGTATGGTAAATGGTTTTGTGTTTGGAAATTATTTTCATTTAACAGGGTTATTCAGTTAAGAGATATCCAATTAAGTGGGCTCCACTGTACTATCTCATAGTCATGTTAGGAAAATTGTTAATCCCTTCCCTAACATAATGGCTATATCCAGTCTGCACTATTACAAGTTACCGTTTATATTTCAATATTTTGTTCAATTTTTGCCTCCAAAACATAGTTTCGGAACCCTCATTTAAACAAATTCATAAATCTTGTTCCATTGAGCGATCATAAGATATTTTTATACAGGTAAAAAATTAAAATATTCAGTTATTCAAGAATTGGAGTGCAACTTCAGCCGATTCAAATCGTATAACCCTTATAGTATTGCAGAGTCCTTACAGAGTTGGTGAGGTGTGTTTGAGGTGTGTACCTGAAGTGTAAGTTTCCCAACTTACAATCATCAGTTTTTAACAGTAACCTTAAAAAATGTCTGATTTCAGGCACAAACCTGAAAACTAGCAACCCTAAAAATTAACAGGAATAGTGAAATAACCAAAGTTTCATTAACCCTTTACCCACCATAACAGACCAAACTGGACAGAACTATTCACAAAAAATCACTATTCAATTTTCACTATTTTTTTCATTTTTTGTCAAAAAAAACATAGCTTATGACCACTCATTGGAACAAGCCCATTGAGCTCGTTCCAATGAGGAGTCATAAGCTATGTTTTTGATGCAAAAAATGAAAAAAATTAGTTATTCAAGAATTTTGTTGGCAAGTGTTGTCTGATTTTCGTGTTAGGTAAAGGGTTAATTCTCCATTCATCATCCATGTATATGTGATTACTGATATCAAGCTAAGTGAATATTCCAGTTTAACAGGCATATTACATGTAAATTAAGAGACTTCTTATGTGTGTTGGCTTCATATCCAGATTATAACGGGCTCAAATTCATTTTAGAAACCACAACCAATACCAGTTCCAAAACAGCATTACATTTTGGGGTGGGGGGGGGGGGGGGGGGGGGGTTGTCATATTAAGTGATAAAACATTACCTCCTGTAAGAATAAGCCTTATTGATTCCTCCTTGGTATCAGCCTGAATGTCCAGAACTCTTGTTGTTAATAATGTTTCATCACCACCAACTACAACAAATTTATTATGCTGTATGATCTTCATCATTGATGATGGCACTGCCTGCATAGGTAAGACTCCTTCATCACTTGTTTTCTGTCCATCAGTAGCTTTCAAAACAATTTCACCTGCAATACACACACAAAAAAAGAAATGATAACTTAAAAAAATGTTTTGTTTAATAAAGAAATTGTGTATATTTATGTATTTATTCAATTGAGATCAGTGGCGGTGCCACAGGAGGGCCTAGGAGGACCAGTCCCCCCCCCCCCCCCCCACACACACACTTTTCCCTCGCCCCCCCCCCCCCCCCCCCAAAAAAAAAAAATAAAAAAATCAAACTTCATATTGACCATGGTTTTCCCACACAATATCACGCCCGCAAACGGCACACAATAATACACATCACATCAGGTGTTGTAGAAATGCTCAAATATCACTCCCAGGCATCCAAATATGAACATTTCTCATGGGGGAGATCCCCAGACCCCCCACACACACAAACAGGAGGGGGACATCCCCTCCCCTACCTATCTCCAGTTCAGGCCTGTGACCTTCAGGAGATGCCTTAGGCATCTCGACCTTGGACTCCCATATCTAACTTGCCCCCCTCCCCCCCCAAATTGAAATCCTGGCGCCGCAACTGTTTGAGATTTAATGACACTTTTAACAGGCAGGGTCACATCATGTTGGACAGGTTTATGGGGTTTATGGGTGAAGGAAATCCCCTTTAATCTGCCTGATTTTAAAATAAGGAGAGTGGCAAATGCCCACCTTGAAAGTTTTTATAAACTTTGGGATTTGAAAATATCTAACAGAAACATCTGAAGACTCTGTTAATCCTTTACCCAACACGATATCAAAATTTATTGTTTTAATTATAATTTCAAAGTTTTCACAACATTTCAACAAAACTATATTATGTTATCCCTCATTGAGCGAGCTCAATGAGCTCATTCCAATGAGGGGGTCACATGATATTGTTTTGTTGAAACTTTTTGAATTAAATTCTTTTTCAAATGCTCAGTTTGAAAATAATTGGGGAGGATGTGACTGATTTGTCAGGTAAAGGGTTAACCGTTAAAGGTCTGGGTAATTTTCCAGCCTTTTTACTGCAGCACACCTTCTGAGTCTAGTCACTTAGCAGTGAGTTGAAGACAAGTTGACTAAAAACCCACTGCCCAGGAAATTTGACCTTTGTACACAGGGACTCTTCTTGATTCTATGTTAAAGTGGATGTTCTGGTACCGGGTTTTCTATCAAAGAAAAATGACTGTTACACTATGAGCACATTTACCCTCTGAACGTTTTCCCAAACAGACGTAAGCACTCAACAACAGGCCTAATGCTATGTCCTAATTTCATCAAAGGAAAAGGCATCTCACTGAATTTGTGGAATAGACCAATCAATATTTTTTACGTGCAACCTTGAGGCTTCATGTTGAAATATTAATTGATCTCTCCTCAATAATAAATATAGGCTCTTCCATCTCATATCATTAGGGGTCTGCTCCAGTTTTGCACTTCTGCACAGGAGGAAATTCTAAAGAGGGCCTAGACTGAAACTAAAGTGAAGACGTAATTTTAGTAACAGTATATGAAGCTTAAGGTTATCAGTCAGACAACAGAATTGAAAGTTCTGATCACTGCGTTGGAACCTGATGCATAGAGGTAAATTACCATAGGAATTATGGGAAACTGTTACTTTAACCCTTTACCCAACGTAACGGCCAAAACCGGCCAGCACTATTCACAAAAATCGCCAATTAATTTTCATTATTTTTTCATTTTTTGTCTCAGAAACATAGGTTATGACCCCTCTTTGGAACGAGCTCGATGAGCTCATTCCAATGAGGGGTCATAACCTATGTTTTTGAGACAAAAAATGAAAAAAATTATTTATTCAAGAATTTTGTTTGCAAGTATCGTCTGCTTTTCATGTTAGGTAAAGGGTTAAAAACTGGTTTATTTCTATAGATGTTGTTTTCATGAAGGTGTTCCTAATCATGTAGCTAAAAAAAAAGAGACAGAAAACATTTTAAAAAGAGATGATGTACTCCAGGGGTGGGCAGGTGGCGATACAGGCAAAACTTTGCTTTTGAATCCACTGGGTGGCCTAAAATAGCCGGCTTTAGAGTTTTATCATGCAATTTTGCAGATTGAAGCTTTTAATGGATTCTGAAAAGGTAATAACAACTAAGTTTGTGAGAGTGTAGGGCATGTCATTTTGGCAAATGTTTGGAAAACTGTGGAGCAGAACCTGAATTGTCATGGAAGATACCTTAAGGATTGAAAAGGTTAAATTACCACTCAAAATTAATCCATTACTTATACATTTGAAAAGAGAATGAATTAAAATCATTTATGTTATATGTTTTTACAAAAATTAAACAAGATGGTCCTTAAGAATCAGAAATGTAAATACACAGAACGACACACACATGAGAATGGATTAATAGATATGGCACAAATGCCAATGTGGAAGGATAAAAGAAAAGGCCACAGGCCTCGAGTTTTATCCTTCCGCGATGGCACAAGTGCCATATCAATTACCCATTCACATGCATATGTCATTCTGTGTTTATTACATGCCTTCACTTCTATGAAAGCAACTATTAGAAGGCCACTCAGCAAATCATTTGACAACTTGTCCCCTGTGTTCCAATGTGTTCTATGTGACCGTAGGCACATAGAACACATTGGAACTCAGGGGATGAACTATCAACAAAAAGATCGCATTTCATCGCCAACTAAATTGCGAGGGGAACCCGATACTATGTTTAGCTATCGCTAGAGATTCAAATTGTAATTTCATTGCACGATTTGTGGAAAATTACAGTGAAATTTTAGTTCTATTTAAAATTAGCCTGTCAACGATTTTCGTTCGGCACATATGTGCAGAACAGATTTTCATTTTTCGCATGGTTTAGTGTTGCCATAGATGGAGATTTCATAGAGCAGGTGTGTAATAAAACCTGTTACAGTTGTCCTACCTTTTCCCACTGACAATCTTTGGTGGACAAATCTGATTTTACCATTCTTCAGTTCCTCATAAGAAAATGTATCACCGCGTCCTAGAATCTGATCTCTGCCTTTAACTATTTTGATAAAGTAGCCATTGTCTGGTGGTTTTACAACAATAGCAGATAGTCTTTCTACAGGTGAATCTTGATCAAACAGAAGGACCTCACTTGTAGATAAAGTTGTTACAGAGCCTTCCTGGAGTTGAAGCACTTTATAAATTTCTAGTTGAGGGGCAAATCTGTTTTCTGCAAAGAGAATGAGAAATAACAACTATGCAACTGAAAGAGAAATACATGACTGCAGTGCCATTATCATTTTATTTAATTATAACAGCTGACCAAAAAATTTCTCCACCACTAAACTCAGGACCTTACATTAGAAAAAAATTGTTTCACTGAAAGGATCACCGACAACTCTGCTTTAAGAGAGAAAAAAAGAACAAACAAAAAAATCAACAGAAACAGAAATTTCAGGAATTAGTGCTTTTCAAGTGTCCTGATTTCCCAACAGATGCCTGAACCTCTCAGACACTGATGAGAAATTGTTGATGTACCTGTTCCTTTGCTGTCTTGTGATATATCTTGCTGGAAAATGTGTCAGAAAATAGTGTACAAGCTTAGTGAAAGAAACACCAGTTAAGTCTTTTGGATCATTCAGATAGCAAAAGGTTGCTCAAAGTGTATGTGTGCACAAGGGGTCCAGGGTTTAACTTTCTGGGGAGGGGAGGAAGGGGCCACCCTGACATTTGTGCCCCACTTTGACCCCAATACTTGCATCCATCAGCACAGACTTAACCCATGTTGTGATGCTCTTGCTGTGTCATAGCTTTTAAGAGAACCCTTAAAAGGTGGATGTACCAATATTCACCTCTACCCACCTGGTCCTTTCATAGCAGAAGTTGAGGAGTTTGGATGGGACCTCTGCTCAAAAGAAAAAGGGGTGAGCAGCTTACTTGATAAGCATTAAAGCACATGGTAAGTGAAAAAGGTCAAAGAAATGAACACCCCATATAATACTATGAATAATTAAGGAGCAACATGCGTACGATTACTGCCCAGTGTAATGGTTAGGGGACTAAATACAAGGTATTGCTTACAATAGGAATCAACTAGCCATTTCAGAGAAAGGGTTGCAAGTTGCTGCACTGCATTTGGCATAATAGCACAGAGTTGATGAATGACCTAAAAATCAATGATGCTGGTACTATTTGTATTAAATGGTGCAGGAGCAGCAATTCAGAATCATAACTCATAAAAATACCGTAATACCTGGACTGACACTCACAGAATACTTCAACTCTGTGCTTGTAGCTTCACTTATACTACTATGGGGAATGGGGAATACAGACTCATAGCAAGTGGGTCAGAGCTTGCTTAAAAAATCTTTTGGCAAAAATTAGGTGTGTGAGTGTGATTGTTCATCTCTTACAACGTATCCTATCGCCAGAGACATGTACTCAAATATCAAATTGGAGGACAGAAAGTCAAGAAAAAGTATATTCAGGAGATGAAGTGATAATGAATTCCCCAAAACTTAATCCTTTGCACACTGATGTTAAAATACTGACACTTCAAGCAGCAAACTTTTCCCATAATGCAACTAGAAATTTAACCAATTCAATCTTATTTGACAGAGCTCAATGATGATAAAATACTTACTCTCACATTGTCTGTTTAAAGCATTACCATAATACCCTCTATCACAATCTTGTACACACTGTCTGTCTCTTAAAAATGTGTTCTCTCCACAAACTGTACATTCAGAAGCAGAAGGGCATTCCAGACAACTTTGTGAACATTCTGGAAAAAAGAGGATTTAGATTCAGGTCATTGTAAGATAGAACACAAAGCTACCCACCCAGCCTATATTCAAAAGAGTATGTATGATTCAGAATTATATCAAGAACTCCTTAATTGTACAGAATTGATTGTACATCACACACCAGACCATTACTACTATCTTTTATATGACTACTATAAATATCCCCTCAATGCCGCTGTAGTCTGTCCATCAGTTCTGGCTTGGCAAAAAGCGAGAGTCTCGACTTTTCCAAATCTGTATCATGCCTGTCTCAAACTAATGTTTCTTGATGTCATTGACGTCACTGACTTTTAGGGATATTTGAATTGACAAATGTACAAATGCTAAATAAAAACTTGTGTGCTTTGACATCGAACACTCTAGACAAGCATGTATACTTTCTTTTTTGTTTAAATGTCAGGTGTTGGATTCAATTTTTGAAGATATATTTTCATATAATAAACAAATTACAACAGTTACTTATTCTGGGTTATCATATTCTGTTGTGTTGATGACCTGGCTGACCTGGTCTCCTTAACTCAGTGGAATATATTGTTACCAGAAAATATCAAGCCTTAGGCATTTGATTCAAATTCCCAATGGTTGATATTTGTGGATCCTATTTAATTGTATACCCGCAACTCATTTTATTACATGCCTGTTCTATGAATTCCCCATCTACAGCAACATTAAACCACGTGGAAAATGAAAATCTGTTCTGAACGTATGTGTAGAACGGAAATCATTGACAGACTATTTTTAAATAGAAGTGAAATTTCTCTGGAATTCTCTACAAATCGTGCACCACAATTACAATTTGAATCCCTGGGGATAGCTAAAAATCGTTCCTTGAATTCCAATTTGTTCTATGTGCCAGTAGGTAACACAGGTTCCCCTTGCAAATTTGTTTGGCGATAAAGTGTGTTCTTTTTGTTGATAGTTGTCATATGAATTGCTGAGTGTCCTTCTAATAACTGTTTTTTTATAGACGTGAAGGCATGTAATAAACACAGAATGACACACGTGTGTGAATGGGTTAATCAATATGGCACTGTGACCTCTCTATTTATCCTTCCACAATGGCACTCATGCCATATTGATTAACAAATTCACATGTGTCTATCGTTCTGTGTATAACTGGTAGAGTGCTATGATCTTATTTTTCAAAGGTGATTTGTTGAATGAATACATTTTTTCAAAGATGCCATACTAACAGCAAAGGGGAGCCTTAGTTTAGCAAGATGATTTTCATAAATAATTGTTTTATTCTTATTTACTGGAGAGTGCCTGCTGGCACTCTCCAATAAATGGTAATAAAACAATTGCATATAAAGATTTTTTTCTACTGCTGAGCAAACAAGGTAACATGTATGGTCTAAAACCTCTATAGCAGCTTTCAGCATTTTACAGTAGAGCCATGATAGTGCCTTCTAGCACCCAACCAATTAATTGTTTAATTGCATATAATTTTCAAACGATTTACCATAACTTCAGTACAAGTTTGATTTGTTAACTGTATAAGTTATATAGTAGATCCCTTTTAATTGAATAAAAAATATTGTGATTTATATAAATTCTAACAACAACCCACAATCTCCCAAACTTGTGTGTTTTGGCACTGAACACTCTGGACAAGCATGTATATTTCCTTTTTTGTTTATATTTCAGGTAATGGATTCAATTTTTTTTAAAGATATATTTTCATATAATAAACAAATTACAATGGTCAGTTAACATGTTTTTTTCTGTCTTGTTAATGAGACCATATATATATTTGATGGCCCAGTACACATGGCCTTGAACTAAGTGAATGAAGGTAAGTGATCTACCACTCACTTGTATGTGAGTAACTATAATGCCAAAATATTTCAAGGTAGAACTACCTATGGTTGAAGGTGAGAAAAAGTCACATTTGGTTTCCCATTCTAACTCATATCTTGTCTGTATAATTATGCATATGGGTCCCATTCATCATTACAGAAATTTGAGTTTCCAAATATGTTGAAGGCATCTGATCACTGCAGTACATCTACATATAAAATTAAACTGTTTCAGGTCCAGCCATCTGTTGCCCTCAAAAATGGATTTACTGACCAGCCTATATTTCAGAGCATTGTTACAAACTATTTCATTTTCTCTAGGGTGGCAGGAGTGTAGATACACAATTTTGTAGAACAATTTGAGGACTTATTGGAATTTTGTTTTTGGCCTGTAGTCTTTGTAGATATACATAACAACATTGAATCTGATGGAGAAAATTACCAGTAATCAGACAGAATCAAGGATAATGAATCTTTTAAACATCCCTTTTAAAAATTGTCCATTGTTAGAAGAGGATACAACCTCATTTAATACAAGTTCAAGGCCATGAAAAATTCTACAGAAATTAGCCATGCACAGTCTCTCCCATCAGAAAAAATATGTACCGGTGTACCAGATGTTTTGTACAAATTTGGCCCACAGCATTGCTGTGCATTGCTAATTTCCGTCACAAAGTTTATGGTCTTGCTCTCCCACTAGAAAAAGTCAATTCACCAAACTAACAGATTGATTACATTTTCAATAATATGTGTCCTTTTATCCTGAAACCTTAAGTTTCAAACCATTTTGACATTGCTAACCTTTACACATTTTTTCATGTTTATCTGGGTATGTTTCCCTTGAACAGCTTTCCACACACTGCCCTTCTAAAACAAAATAAGGATCCATACATTTCCGACATTTTGCTGGGCCATCACAGGAAACACAATGCTCTCCACAACCTGAAATAAATTGGTAGAATTTTTGTACTACATCATAAATTAGGAAGTTTATTTTGATTTGAGAAAATGATTCTGAACAAAAGCTTAATATGATACAGTATAGTTAAATCTGTTAATTTAGAAGAGCAATTCTCTACCCACAGATCAGTCTTGTGCAGGGGGATATTGGGATTCCAGAGCCCCTGAAGATTTCTCCTTGTTCCCAAAGCTTAGACATTGGTGAGATCACTACATTGACCATTTTGTAGATCCAGATGTATAATGCTAAACAATTAATATAAAAAAGAACCAAGACACTTTTATTTTTAACTTTTGAGCATCAGGTATGTAATTTAAAATAATAGCCTTTCTTACTTGCATGGCCTTCTGGAAATTATGTGTGGTGGCTGAACATTTATGGCTAGGCAACTGGGTGGCATAGCCCCAGGATCAACTCCCATCTGAGTCAACTTCAGAAAACTACAGAGTTTTCAACTCAGAGTTTTGGACCTAGCACAATACCTAGTGGAATTCCTACTTGAGAAAGGCAATTATATAGGCAGTGTAATATATTCAAATAAAATATCTGGGCTCCTACATACAAAGTTAGCACCAACCTGCCACTCGCATATTGTTTGACGAAAAAAATTAGTAACTAATTCTAACATTTCAAGTATTTTGAAAATTTGTGGAAAAATACAATCTGCTTATGACCAAATAACAGTATTTTAGATTCAAATTGAAGAATAAGTATTCAATTCACTATATTTCATGTCACAAGTTTTCTGAGCATTGTCAAATAAAAGCAAAAATAAATAAAATTCCTAATTCACTGCATATTTCAAGATAATACAATAGCCCTTTTATGTGAATATTTTTTTCAGACAATTTGCTCCACATTCAAAGGATTACTACTGTACTGTGATACTTGCTTTGACAAATTCCGTTCTGTAGGTATCGTCCCATTTCACATTCAGCTACACATAATCCACCAGATGGTACAAGTACAGGATCAAAACACTTCATACACTTTGGGATCTGGCCCCCAACACTTATATGACATGACTGGCACCCTTCATCACAATCTGTAATGGTAAAAGTGAGTTTTTGTTACCCTGTTTTCTGAACCCTCTTAATTGAATAGCCATGTTCCCATTTAAAAATATTCAATTAACAGGAGCATTGAATTAACCAAAATTTGTCATTTTTCTTTATTATAGTGATAAACTGAGCATTTGTTCTGTTATGTCTTGTACGACAGACCAAACAAAATATAATAAATTAAATACATATATTCAATGTGGTGAAGCCAAATAGGTAAAAAAAACATGGGAAATTCATTTGTATTCAAGTAATTCTTTGAAACATTATAATATTTTTTTATTCAATTAACATAAATTTACTCCTTAATCTCTATGCAATTAATAGGTAAAATTTGCACTGAAGGTATGGTAATTCAATTCTTTATTTGAAGTCATGCAGTTAGGAGGGTTATTCAACTAAGAAATATTCCATTAAGTGGGCATCACTGTATATTCTCATCAGCATAACCTATTCCCTAAAAATTTAATCATATAGAGAACCATGTAGTGTCCATAACACCTTCCGTTTAGATTGTGTTGGTTTTTCGATTTGTACTTCGAAAAATGATAACTTATAAGAAACCTTGGAGATAATATTTGAGGATCTTCCCAGATTTGAGTATTTTTATAGTGTAATAAAATTTATTATTTATTTTTAATGTTTTTCATGAGAGATATGATGTCTGCTCTTCATAATGAGCCAATTTACCCTTTATACAACTCAACAGACTGACAAAACAATTGTCACGGTTAACATTTTTGGAATTATTCTTGTTTTCCTTTGCCTTACAAGAATAATAAACCATACTTGCAAAAAAGTTACCTTGGATTTTTTGCTTAAAAACAAATGACCCCTCATTGGAATGAGCCTGAAAAGGGGTCATAAGCTATATGAAAAGTGAGAAAATAATAAAATTTGAATAATGATTTTCATGAATAGAGTTTGCCTTATATTAGGGTCCTGCGAATATTCAAGATTCGATTTGATATCGATACCATATGTCTGTTTTGAGATCGATCCTGAATCTGTCTCAAAATTCGATTTTTTCGAATCTCTCATATTAACTTCAATTTGTTACATTTCCAACAAAAATTAGATAAAATTGTCATTAGACAATTCATTCATGTAGGCTCAATTCCCTTTAATTGATTAATTGACAATGTTTAATTGTTAGGTAAGTAATGAATTTTGGCCAGAACATTATCCATAGTTTTAGTTTTTGATGGCATAACTTGTTACTATTCACGTTCTAAAGAATGTAAATAGTAACTAGTTAAGCCTTCAGAAACTAAAACTATGGATAACAGGCCTTGCTGTATCAGCAACGGTGCAACAGAGAATATTTATTTATTGGTGTTTAAGGTGTTCACTCAGTCTTGTAAAGGTCATCCCAGTGTTCAGTAACTTTCGTTTGGTGCAATATGAAATAACTTGTCTTTTAAGATTCAATTTGAGATTTGATCCGATATCGATATCATAGACACAATTCGATTCAAGATTCGATTTGAAAAAAAATTTGTGATTCACAGATCCCGACCTTATATGACCATTTGATAAGGAAAGAGTTAACATTCAAATTTGCACAGCCTGGCTTAGAGCAGTTTTAATAGGGGGTGAGACCCCCCTTGAATTTGTAACTAGTGGTGGGGGTGGATGTGGTGTGTGCAGGAAAAGCTTTCCAGGCCTTCACATTTCAGAATTTTGCGTCTCTAAAGTTTGAGCTAGGTAACCAAGCTAACAATAATCAGGGTTTCCACCAGAGGGAAATAAATGTGTCTGATATGGGGTGCGAATGGTCGTCGGTACCACAGGCCGACCATGGTTCCAGGATTCAAAACCCCCATCTCCTTGCATCTGAGCAGATAATTTGAAGTTTTTCATGTACTGATGACTGCCTACCTTTTCACCGACACAGATATTAGGACAAGCAATCTACAAATCTAAAACCTACCCCCCCCCCTCCCCCATGGACATACCCCCCCCCTCCCAGGGGTCTTTGTTATTTAAAGTGAAATCTAAGTCA
Source organism: Pictodentalium vernedei (assembly GCA_031216915.1). NCBI lineage: Eukaryota > Metazoa > Mollusca > Scaphopoda > Dentaliida > Dentaliidae > Pictodentalium > Pictodentalium vernedei. Next base: position 476,142,269 of record CM062297.1, on the reverse strand, counting down.
CTGGAGTTGAGGGGGAGAAGGTCGGCATAGACTACTGGTTGATACAGTGACATTGCCTTGATATTTCGTTAAGCCATAAAACCTACCCGTGCACAGTCTGCAATGAAGTATTATTATAGTTTACAAACACACCATTAAGTGCGAATATGGTCACAGAGAAGTGCAGATACTTGTCAGTGGGGATGGACAGTTCCAGATAGAAAGTTTGTGCCACTCAGCCCTGACCTTCCACCTGCACCAAAGACCTTTCTAGAGATAAAATGTATCTGTGCCACAGGTTGCGAGATGTCAAGGTGTAGTTGCACCCCCCCCCCCCCCCAAAAAAAACAAAACAAAAAAAACTCGCCTGTTCAAATGCGTCTGGGAAAGGGCAGAAAAGTATAAATTTTATAGTAAATTTCCTTTCTTATTATACCTACCGAAATTGTTTACAACAGGCTTGCACTACAGTGGAAGAACCTAACTCGGATAAAATACTCTCTATTTTAATCTTTCCCAAGATTTGGGAAAGAAAAGTGGTGTAAAAACACCATGAAAAAATAAGCCAAAACTGGGCCGAGCGCCATCGGCGCACACCCAGTATGGGACGCTCTTCCATAGTACAAAACCATGACTTCCGTCACAGTGCGCAATGCATCAATTCGTCATTCTTTTGATTCCGAACAACACAGGAGTTATGTGATCAGCGGGGAGGAAGGATTCTTACCCGAATAAGAAGACGGGAGGGCCTCCATGTAAACAATTTCGGTAGGTATAATAAGAAAGGAAATTTACTATAAAATTTATACTTCTTATCAACCTACCTCAATTGTTTACAACAGGCTGAATAGACAAAAGGCTGGAGGGAATCACATAACCAACCCACACATAACTCAATAGCACTGGGACCATGGACAGAGGAAGAGATCCCTAGGCCTATCAAACCATAGCATCACAAACATCAGAAAAGCCAATGAAAGATGAGGCGTATGGTGAAGTGCGACGCACAGACAGAAAGGGCAGTAACAGCACAAAGCTGGAACCGACCCTGAAAAAAGCTGAAAAGCTTGGATAGACAACATCCTGAGCCAAAGAAAGAGGGCCCCAAGGGTCTCTGTCGGCTCCTGCAACTGTCGCAGAGAAAAGGAGAATGCAGCATTTCTCCAGAAGGCTGCCAGTATAACATCAGTCATCCGACAACATGACAGAGTTATTAAAAGAGGAAGACAATGCACACACCTCGTGGCAGAAAAAACAATTGGTAATACAATCACCAATAGCTAGACAAGCGGAAGCTGCACGAATAGCAAGACAAGTCCATCAAGAAATGGATGCAGGAGAGATCTGGCATGTGGGAAAACGCATATTCATCCAGGATAAAGGCGTGAACGCCCCCCACCCCCAAGCAGAGCAGTGCCCAAGAAAGTGACCATCTTGGAGTAAACTGCAAAGTCCTAGGCCTTTTCAAGGAAAAGAGCTGAACAAGCTTGGAGAGGCAAGGATGAGTGTCAAAACAATGCGGTATCACATAGGAAAAAATGTCTCCGAAGCATGGACAAGTACACATTGCTGGAGACCCCCAGAAACAAACATATACCAGAAAACTCCGCAAGCAGTGTGATCGAAGGAGTGACAGAAGCAACAGAGTGATCGCACACCATCGACAGAAGAACTTTCCACTTTGAACTTTCCACTTAGCCACAGAGGCTAAACCAGTGGAGTGAGTGCCTCCTTGAAGAAAAGCAACTGCACTGCGTGTCTCGAAAAACCACTACGGAGGAGACAGGACCCGATAAAAGACATGTGCGAAGGCACAATGAAGTCGGGTCAACTTGAAAACCTCCCGGGCGACTTTGGCAAAGAAAGTCGCGAGGTAGAGGGAGACATGCCGGAACCGCCGCTAACAGAGAGTGGAGCAGATTGATCCACACCCACCAAAGCGACGGGTGTGATCGAAAGGATTCGACGACTGCAGGTTCATATCTGGGTGAGAACCTGAGGCGGAATCGGAACCGGTAGGAAGGTGTAGCCGACAAGACCATCCCAAAGGAGGGCCAGAGCGTCCACGGCAAAAGCCAGAGCATTTGGACACGGGGACACGAAAGTGTCCACCGGATGGTTCCAACTAGTCACAAGAGATCGATGGAACCCGCCATGTGGAGCATCCACCAGGTGGAAATGACCCTGCCCCGACGGGACTGGGAGTCGGCTAGGACGTTCAGGCGACCGGGAATGAGACAAACAGCCACCCCGGCGTGGACATCCTGAGCGAGCAGTAAAAGATCCTAAGCCAATTCGTACATTGGAACAGAGTGCGTGCCGCCCTGGTTCCGAATGTAAGCAACCACCGTCGAATGGTCGGACAACAGAAGGACCTGGCGATTCGACAGGTGAGGGATCCACTGCCTGAAACGCAGAAGAAGAGCAAGAAGCTCCTTCTGGTTGATGTGTAGAGCTGCATGATCCTGGTCCACCATCCCGTGAATGGAAAGACTGAGAGGATCCAACATCGCACCCCAACCGAGATCGCTGGCATCTGCCGTCAGAACGCAATCGGACGTGGGTAAGTCCAACGGAACACTCTGCGAAAGCCACTGGACATCCACCCAGAGGAGAAGGTGAGGGTAAAGATAGTCTGGAAACTGAAGCACCAGATCCAGAAAATCTACATTCGACTTCCAACGACTGAGCAGAAAGTGTTGGGGAGGTCTGACACGCAGCCGACCTAGAGGAATGAGATCCGTCACCGAACAGCAGAGACCGATGAGCCGGAGAAAACTCCGAGCGGTCGTGGATGTGGACTGGGACAGAGTCGGAGCAAAAGCTGAGAGAATCACAGCCTTGGCCTGGGGAACCGCCACCAAATTGAATTGTGTGCGGAAAGCCATCCCCAGATGATAAAACGACTGAGAAGGGACCAGGTCCGACTTCTCCTCGTTGTCTCAGAAACGTAGCGACGTGAGCAAGCTCAACAGAGTGGCAACATCCGACTCCAGGAAGGCAGCATTGGAATGCCCCTGGAGGATATCGTCCAGATATGCCGAAGTAGTCACCCTGGACTGTGTGCGATGGAAAGCTATCACATGTGACATCAGTCTGGTGAAGGACCAAGGAACCAGGTTGAGGTCGAAAGGCATAGCCTTGAACTGGTAAACTCGCCCCAGAAAAATGAACCTGAGATACTTCCGTAACGCCCAATGAATCGGAACGTGAAAGTAAGCGTCTCGCAGGTTGAAACTGGAAGCGAAATCTCCCTGGTGAATTGAACGGAGGACCGACCTGAAAGTCTCCATGCTGAACTTGGGAGCAATGATAGACTGGTTCAGGAAACTCAGATCGAGAACCAGTCGGAGTCGGCCGTCCTTCTTCGGCACCAAGAACAGGCGGGAATAGAAACCCACTGACCTAATGTTCTTGATGACCTCAATCGCCCCCTTTGTCAGGAGATTGTCAATCTCCGTGGACAAAAGTTCCCGACGTAAAATGTCTGAAGGAACTGTGGTTGGAAAAGGCACCCCGGACAGAGAGGAGTGCCGTCGGAAGGATATTCGCAGCCCGGACCAAAACAACGTCGAACATCCAAGGATCGGATGTGATGGTGGCCCACGGTCTGCGAACTCTGCTATCCTTCCTCCAACCTGGGATGAGTCAAGGTGAGGACCTTCATTGCGAACCCCGACGAAGCTCGCGAGAGGAGAAAACACCTCTACTAAATGAAGAATCCTGGGAGTTCCCTCAAGACTGCCGACGCATACCCTTACCCCTTGAGTAAGAAGCAGAAGCGGTGGCAGAAGGATCAGCCCCTTTTGCTTCGCAGAGGAAGCAGAGGGTACTTGTTAGGCTTGGAACGGCCCATGCCTACCCTAGAAGGCTGATCAAGCTGAAGAAACAGCAGCTGATCGTTGGAATGACGTAGGACGTCATCCCAGACCGTCAACACAGAATCATGGAAAAGTTGCGGACCTGTCAAAAAAGCAGATCGAAGAGCAGCGTACTGCTCCTCAGGAAGGGATCGGCCTGTGTCCCGCACAGAGTCCCTTCGAACTAATTCCAGATTAGCCGTGTTACAGGCATGCGTGTGAGTAAGATGCATGAGCGCCTTGGACAGCACACGCAAAGGAGCCTGTACCTCGTCAATCTTATCTGAAGGCAGATAAGCAGCAAAAGCTGAGACGATGTGATCGGAGAGAGAAAGCATACCAAGCATCTCTCTCGATAAGCCCAATGTGGACTCCAGAGTCGTCATCGGAATGACGGCAGACTTGGACTTGGAAAGCCCGAGGGAATTGGAGTCCTGATCCAAAACCATCAAAGTCTGGTAGACCGATGGATTGGCGGAATCGTACGAACGATAACGCGCCGGAGGCAAAAAGGTGTCAACCTTGGAGAAGAACGGAGCCTTCATAGCCTTGGAACTTAGCTTGGAGTCCAAGGCTGAAAATGCTTCAACCAACTGTACCAAAGGGCACAGTCGAAGACGCCCAGAAGCAGGTTGCTCCATAGACTGTTGGCGTGCGACCGATGATCGCGGCCTGGCTGACACTGTCAGCTGGTTAGATGGTTTGAGATCCGGAAGGAACCCAAACACAAAATCAAGAGCTGCCCCCAAGTCCGAAGACTGCTGGCTCTCGACATCAAGCATGTCTGACTCTTCCCCTGAGTCGGAAGACACATAGCCCATCGTGGGCAAACCAGCCGACGCCTCCCATGGTGTTGGAACACCAGGGGATCAGAAAGCGGCCTGTTTCCAATCCCGGGGGGCGGCGCCATAGGAGGCGCCTGGAAACCACTCGCTGCCTCGCTGGAAGCAACAGGAAGGCTCGTTGACAGAACCTGAGTGAGTAAGGAGAGGGCCTCCCTAAGCTCACTGCCCGTACTGGCCGGTTCGACAGGGGAACGAACCGGCAAAAGTGGCTTCACCACTGACCCTCTGAACCATCGAAGGGTCACGATCCTCCAAAAGACCTGATGTGGGACGACGGGTGGCAGCCGAAAACGTCTGAAGCCAGACGTGTATAGGGGTGTGACACACCCCGAGGATCAACATAGCAGGAACTCATGAGAGTCACCGCTGACCTCTGCAGGGCAGAAGGTCCAGGCTGCACAAAAGACGTTGGACCCCCAAAACTGGTTGTGTGGCCAGAATAAGGGACGGAAACGCCACGGAGTTCATAGTGTCCCACTAAGAACAACCGAATCCAATGACAACTGTGGTGCTCGACGGCGCAGAGACCACAGGAGAGGGTCCGACCGGCAGCCACTTCCAACTTCGCCGAGTTGAAGTCAGGGAAGGCTGAGGCCGATACCCCCACGTCTACACAACCAGACACCGCAGCAGACCACTGCAGGTATAAAACTACTGTGCTCAATGGCTGAGAGGACACAGTATGGGGTTCAGTCGGCAGCCCCATTTGACTGCGCCGAGTGGAAGTCTGGGAAGGCTGAGGCCAAAACCCCACAACCACACTACAGACATCCCTGCAGACCCTGGCAGGGAGAAGCCGAGGCCGGCTAAAAACGGTGCCCAATGACGTTGTAGATGGAACAGCAGTAGCAGCAGATACGACGGGAGCTGTTGGAACTGGCGGAAAAGCGGAGAGAGCCACCAAGCTCGGCCTCCAAAGGAGGAGTCACAACCCTAGTGACAGCCTCAGATGTCGACTGGAGAGGGCGCATAGTCCCGGAACCAGGCATCTCTACACCAGAAAACCAACAGCTCCTGCAGTATCCACCACGGTAAAACACTGCACATTCCCCACGGAAGGGGAATAACTCTCACCAGACATGGTCGAATCGGGAAGCCCCGAAATGAAAGCGGTCCCCACCCCCCACTGGTGCGGGAGGAGCTGCACATCCCCCATGGAGGAGGAGCAATTCTCATCAGACGTGGTCGAATCGGGCGACCCGAAACGAAAGCGTTCACCACCCCCCACGGGAGCGGGAGGAGCTGCACATCCCCCACGGAGGGGGTCAAACTCACACCAGATGTGGTCGAGTTGGGGGGCCCCGAAACGACAGTGCCCCCCCCCCCCTGGGTGCGGGAGGAGCTGCACATCCCCCACAGAGGGGGTAAACTCACATCAGACGTGGTCGAGTCGGGAGGCTCCCGAAACGACTGCATTCCACACCACCCACGAGTGCGGACGAAACAGACACGAGAACGCACCAATGGCGAGTGCAAAAGGAATTGCCCTAAAGGAACCGAACTGGAAAGAACAGAGGTGAGAGCAGTAGAAGAAAAAGGTGAACTCAACAGAAACAGAAAGTAGAAGAACAACCTCAACTACGAGAGAAGGTGGCAGAACCCAGACGGCCGACACCTACTCCAAAAAAATTTTTTATCAACCGAAAAAATTCATTGTCGAATCGCGATGACACGATGTTGCAAAACATGCGCGAAAACGGAATAGAAATTAATAAACAATGAGAATGTGGTTGAAAATATAAACGAGAATATATAAAACACAGTCCTGTTATTATACGATCTTCAGATCCATAATTCCAGTTACAGGAAAACCATCATCCACGAGTTGAATTATCACTGTTTCATAATGCATATGGCGGAAACACATCCTGCTCGTGCTTCAGATAGAAAAAGAATGACGAATTGATGCATTGCGCACTGTGACGGAAGTCATGGTTTTGTACTATGGAAGAGCGTCCCATACTGGGTGTGCGCCGATGGCGCTCGGCCCAGTTTTGGCTTATTTTTTCGTGGTGTTTTTACACCACTTTTCTTTCCCAAATCTTGGGAAAGATTAAAATAGAGAGTATTTTATCCGAGTTAGGTTCTTCCACTGTAGTGCAAGCCTGTTGTAAACAATTGAGGTAGGTTGATAAGAAATAGTAACTGCTGCAATGTCAATGCAGTAATCTGGAAATCTGATTTCGCACAGCGGCAGAACCATTTATCAGATCTCCAGGTTATCTACATTGACATTGCAGCAGTTATTATTTTACATTTATTATTTATATATGACATTGATATATAACGGTAATTTTTAAAACATTTTACCCCCCAAAATCACATTTTTCTTGCTACCATTGATTTGGAGGGAGTTTAAGAGAGGTATTAATCATACCAATTTAGTGTATAATATGATGACAGTGTTTGTGCTTGGAACTGTTTGAACAAGTAGTGGTGAAATTCCAATTTTTGTATATCTTATTTAATTTTTCACCATTTTCACCTCAAAAGTACTCATTTTCTTGTGTTCAGTAATTGGAATTTCAAGTATAATATTGTACAAGATTATTTTGATCTAAGTACCATGGAAATGAATGTTGTTTGAACTCTTTTAATGAGTATTGAGCAAATTCCAATTTTTGCTGATTTTATTGTATTTTTAAATGTTTTCACGCCAAAATAACCATTTTCGCGTGATGGGATTGCTGGGGATATTGCATATGTTATTTTGCATACTAATTCCTTCCCCAGAACAGAACAAACATTTGTATAGCAATTTCTTGGCGGTTAGGGTATAATTTGACTATTTTTATTCTCTCGTGAAGAAATAAGTCACCAAAAACATAATTTCCCATTGTGGGATTTTTGGGGGATTTTTAGTATGTTGTTATTTATACAAATATGCTTTGCATAAAAGAAAAATCTTTTGTATAGCAATTTCTTGTGGGTTAAGTATCAGGTTGACTGGACAAGTCAGGTTCTTTTCAATTATATTCTGCTGTTAAAACAACATCTCTTTCATTAAAAATTATTTATCATAATTATAAAATTAAAAGTTAAATGCTGTCTTTAATGAGATAACAAAAAAAAAACCCCTTAAAAACAGAGGACTATAATGATAACCCTAGGGTTGTTTTCACTTTATCTATTTCTGACTATGCTTACTCTCCTTTATATATTTAAATTCAGCTGTTTTATTTTTGCTTCCCATAACTCTGTGCAGATCTACTGTTTTTATTCTTGTTCACATGATGCAACTTTAGAACATTAAATCAATGTATACATGAAATACACCATATATAAGTGAGAGGGGTGTTGATTCATAGCGACTGTCTTCTGGGATTATTATTATACAATTTTATCATGCAATTTGTCTTCAAAGATATCGACCAGATCCATCAGTATAAGAGCTTGTTTTGCTGATGAGTATCCTTTTTCAGTAAAATGTTTCATGTCTTGGTTTACTTCATTTTACTCATTTCTTCAGGGAAACAATCTGTGTATTTTGATACTAAAAATGTGGAAGTCAAAAGTTTTCTTTGGGAATCTGCTACATAAAACGTTGAATTTTATGTGGAGTACATGTCAGTAAGCAAAGCTTACTAACTAACCCTCCTCCCCCAAAGTCAAATAGTACATCTGATATGCAGCAATTCAACTTGGCCTATCATTCCTGTATATCATGCAAAAAATCTACATCTGATATGAACTTGGTATTGTTCAGTTACAAAAAGCACATTAGAAACAACCTGAACTGTCTTTCAACAGTTATTGAATATGACCAAAATTTATCAAAATGTTTATGACCATTTTAAAACCAACAAATCTGAAAAACAGTTGAAAATAATTCAAAACTGACCTTTGTCAAATTAATGTTTAATTATTGAGGCAAGACAGAATCCACAGTTTTTGAATAGTCATGCAAATGTTATTGGATGGAAATGATAGTTTCAAAACATTTCTGAAGTTGTTTCAGTTGAAAAATAAAAAACAAAAATATTGAGAGTTGTTCAAAAGCAAACTTGACCTGGGTACTGTTTTGCTGTAAATGCATACCAAATCAACTGATTCTAGTTTTTCATAAGTTATTAGATGGAAACAAAAACTAAAAATTTCTGTTTGAAAAATCAGAAAGAAAAAGTCTGAAGTTGTTCAAAATTGAATGCAACAAAGATGTTGTTTAGCACTAAATGCCAACCCAAAAATCAACTGAGCTTTAACAGTAATCCAAAAGTTATTAGATGGAAGCAAAAATTTCTCAAAATTTCCAAGTAAATTTGGGCAAAATATCTGGAAAAATAGTCAGAAGTAGTTCAAAATTGAATTAGACTTAGATACTGATTAATTATAAATGCATGCCAAAATTTAATTGAAAAAGTTATTGGACAAAAATCAAAATGTTATCTTAAGTATTTATATAAAAGGGAAAAAGGTATATGATAACTCTATATATTCTTACCATAACACTCTCCATCCTCCCACAAATACTTTATTTCAGGACAGGCAGGCTGGCATATCTTTCCTCTCCCCAGCAACGCACCTCCATGGCAACTTGTGCAGTTATTTTCAAACTGTTCGTCGCATGACTGACAACTGGGATGACAATCTGAAATTAAAATCAGTTTTATTATTATTATACATTATCCACGATAGGTGAAATGCCGTGACTTCGTGCCACATCCCAATGACAACCATGAAAAACTGATACCATTAACCATAAATGAGCCTTCTAAACCACAACAGTCCTCTTTTTCTCCAACTTACAAGACAAATAACAATCAAACACTAACATTAGGGGTTGCAAGAGGCCTAGCCCCATAAATGAATTGTGTCCTTGAGTAAGACACTTAAAGTAACTTGCTTGTCTTCTACCAATAATGTAACCTGGTTTTAAGCCCACCCTGGTTCATTAAAAAGTCTGACAGCTGTTTATCATCACTTGATCGTTCTAAAGATTGATAAAGTGGATGAATACAAAGATAAAACTAAACATCTTTCAACTGTAGCACTGATAAATAAAGTAAACTCACTTTTACACACTGTATTGTCTGAAGGATACATTCCCAATGGACATGTGGATATACACTGCCCTCTATGCAGATATGTCCCCACTTCACATTTCAAACAGGTGGATCCTCCAGGTTCACAAGATAAGCACATTGGTGGGCAAGCTAAAAGGGAATAAAGATAACTTGATGTACTGCATCTAATACATGTATTCAATTATCTCACAAAAAACAATGAATAAATCCATATATATATAGTCATTAACCCTTTACCTAACACGAAAGGTAGACAACACATGCAAACAAAATTCTTGAATAACTAATTTTTTTAATTTTTTTGCTTCAAGAACATAGCTTATAGCCCTCATTGAAATGAGCTCAATAAGCTCATTCCAATGAGGGGTCATAAGCTATGTTTTTGAGACAAAAAAGGAAAAAAAAATATAAAAATTGAATGGTGATTTCTGTGAATATCACCTACCGGTTTTGGTCATTACATTGGTCAAAGTAAGGGCTAAAGAACTAAAAATCTTTGCCCTTCTTCACTAAATACTAATCAGTTAATTCAATAATGTATAAGTTTTCTTTGTAGATCAAATATTCTATCAACATGATTTTTTTTTTATTCTGTTTTTTTTTCTTTCCTTCAGGGTAAATAAATCACAAATGCATGAATTTTTGTAGCTTACCCAAGCACTGTCCATCAGAAAAGTAATATCTCTCTCCACACTTATCCACACATTCACCACGAAACAAAATTTTTGCAGAACTGATACATGAAAGGCATTGTGCTCGGCTTGGTCCTAAACAAGAGTTGCAGTCCTCATGGCATGCTGAAAAGAGAGAAGACAAATGAGTTGAATATACTTGAACATACTGGTAACTTGAACTGTTTTCTGTAACTATAGATGGGAGAAAAGTGGCTCATTGGTTAGGGCATGGCACTTTAGATTAAAAGACTGCAGGTTTTATCCCAGGGATTCTTCTGCCCTCTTTGGGAAAGGGTCCGGGGCCCATACCATTTGGAAAATTTGCATCATGGCGACTCCAATTGGGAATTTGTTTTGGAGGGGGAGAACCTACAAAGACTAAGAAATGTTCCTTTTGAATTGAGCAGAGAACATTAAGACTGACACCTGAGCAACTGCATGTATACTACAAGTAAGTTTTATAACAAATATTCATATGGAATCATGTACATATTATTATTAAAGAAGAACTTGTCATTTGCCTTTGAATTTAGAGACTCTGTTAGGCAATCAATTTAAATTTAATGTACAATTGGTGTCCAGAAGTGGTTGGTCATAAGACCCCGGAAAACCAATGGTTTTCTGAGGCTTTATGATTATCCAGTCCAGGGCAAGAGTCATGCATTAAATTTTAATTCGAATGGGAAATGAGATTGGGAAATTTGCAGTTGGGAATTGGAAAAATCATACCCAAATGTCATTGGGAATGGGTCATGTAAAGGGCCCCTGTAGATACCTAAACAAATTCCTGGATCCCAACCTACTTCATCTGAACTGTGTCACAAGACAATCTTGATTACTCAAATAGGAACATGGTGGGAAGTACAGCATGTTTATGGTACACTTGCCTTCAAGTAATGATAAACATGCATGTGCTAGGTTAGTTAGTTGGAGAGTATGAAAGGTGTTTGTCACTGCTTGATGGTTCTATCCAGGTACACACCACCTTCTTTCACCAATAAAACTGATTATTTGTTACCACTTACGTAAGCAAATTCCATTCTGTAGAAAGAATCCATACCCACACTGTGGTACACATTGACCATTTTTCCACAACAATCCTCCTTTGCAGCTTACACAGTGGAATTTAGTTTCTTCTATACATGTTTCACAGGTAGAATGACATGCTGCAAAAAGAAAGATTAGCATAATTTGAGACACTGTTCTTTCTAAGCTGAAATGACTATTTGTAAATGGAGATTTGGTACACAGAACGTAACACCATTTCAAGTTCCTCTATTACTTTTTTTTTAGCTTCTTAAAATATTCTTTAGTTTAAACATATTATATTTATTTATACATGCAAAAGGGATCGGATAAAAGTTATACAGTGGAACTCTTTTAATTGAATGACCACTTTGTCGGTGAAAAATATTCAATTAATATAAGTATTAAACTAATAGGGTTTTGTTATTTCCCTGTATTCTAGTGATGTACTGAGCATTTATTCTATTATATCTTGTTTGACGGAGCTTATAATAGATTAAATGCTTATATTGGATGTACTACAGTTGAACATAAACCTGCAGATTTTTCTGGTTGTCAGTGTAATTCTTTGAGAGATCTCAATATTTTTTATTCAATTAACAGGAGTTTACTCGATAACCTATATGCAAATAACAGGTAAAATTTGTACAGCAGGTAAAGTAAACAGATCAGTGTTTAAACTTGTACGCAATTAACAGGGATATTCTCTTCAGGGATAACCAGTTGAGTGAGGTTCACTGTATCCATTTATTTAAACAACTCTCGCAACTTATACAAACTCAAATTATTCAACCCTTACGGATCTAATTCTGACTTTGTCCACTTTTTACTGAAAGAGAACAGGTGACCCAACATGCTGTCTCTGGAGTTACTAGCGGTTTACATTGTACATACCATGGTAGTTTTTTCTAGGTAAGTCTTGGCTGCCTGTATAGGCAGCCAAGACTTGCCTAGAAACAACGGCAAAGTCACAGGATGTAAACTGTCAAAAGGTAGAAAAATAGGCATAAAACTCTCCAGGCCCTTAAAGTAAACTCCTCTCTCAACTTATTTATACGCTTCCCACTTTATACAGTGGAACCCTGTTAATTGAATAGCCACATTGCCAGTGATCAGTATTCAATGAACAAGAGTATTCAATTAACAGGGATTGTCACTGCTGTACTGAGATAAACTGAGCTTTTATTCTATTGTATTTTGTTTGACAGAGCTCTGTCAAACAAGATAGAAGAGATCAAATACCTGTATTATTAAGGCCAAAGAGGTCTTTAAATACTTGGACTCAGTGACAGTAATGGTAATTTCTAGGTAGATTACAAATTTTTGTATTAAACTGACAAGAATTACAACCTATATGCAATAAACTGTGGTATGGTAAATGGTTTGGTGCTTGGTAGTTATATGCAATGAACAGGGTTATTCAATAAAGAAATATTCAATTAACCCCTTCATACTAATGTTGAAATATCAAAATTTCAACCTGCAAATCTTTCTCATAATACAACTATGAATTTAACCAATTCAGTCTTGTTTGCCAGAACTCACTGTGCTCAGTCAGACAAGATTGAAAGATTGAATTAGTTAAATTCCTAGTTGCATCTGGTTGCATTGCATGAAAACATACACTTCAAAATCTCAGTTTTTGATATCAGTGTGCAGAGAGTTAAGTGTGCTCCTTTGTACTCAAATATGCTTTGAATTTCCAGAACATACTTTTCTCAACTTTATTCTGCATGGTCTGTTTTCAAATAAACATTTGAATAAGGTAAGTTTAGGTGAGTTCAAAATGTTGGTTATAATTGTCTTTTGCCACTAGAAGGAATAATATTGATCATGACTTTGCAAATGAACATTACCATGAGCATGCAGCTGTTGCACCCAAAGGTTGTCAACCTACAGAGAGAGAGAGAGAGAGAGAGAGAGTGAGAGAGAGAGAGAGAGAGAGAGGGGAGAGTGGGGGAGAGAGAGAGAGAGAGAGAGGGGGGCGGGGGATTACTACTATATACGAGACATGACAAGCAGGGATATTAATTTCACATAAAAGTTTCCTGACTTAAGGTCAACTCTGGACTCAGCTGAGATTTTGACTTGAATCAATATTTGGAAAAAATTAAATTAAAAACTTCACCAAGTTCAAAATTTCTGTCACCATTCATGATTTTTTCCAATAAAAGTTAATAGTTCCTTGCTTTAACCCTTTGGACACTGAGCAACATCAACTGGTAGAGTCCTTAATCATTATCTTGGGGAACACCAATCAGTATTTTCAATGTGCAGCCTTGGGGGACCATACATTGAAAATCTTGATTGGTCTCCAACACAAATTCACTGACCAACCATCTACTTTATCAATTCAGGTTGTCTCAGAGTCCTGGACTGGAAAAGTGGCCTTTTGGGTTCAAAGGGTTAAGATTACTTTTAACAATCTCAACTGGTATGAATAAATAACTGCGTTAAGTCAAATCTTCAGTCAATTAGCGAACAGCATAATCAACAACAAGTAACTTAAGAGGATCAGTAAAAATTTAATCCAACAGCACAAGGGTTGTAGAATGGAATTTTAACTCAACCTCTCCACAGATGCGAATTAGATCCACCTAACCACTATATCTATCTGGTAGAGTGCTAAATTATATAATTATTTTTCAAAGGTGATTTGAAAAAAAAAATGAGTTTTTTTCTCAAAGATACAACGTTACAGGAGGGGGGCGGGGTCGAGGGGCTTGTATTTTATTTTTTATTTTGGCCTTAATTCATCAAGAATTTGTTCACGAATAAAATAATACACTGTTACAGGTGAGGGGGGTTGGGGGCTTGTATTTTATTTTTTATTTTGGCCTAATTCATCAAGAATTTGTTCACGAATAATTATTTTGTTATTATTTATTGGAGAGTTCCTGTTGGGGGGGGGTATTTTATTTTTTATTTTGGCCTTAATTCATCAAGAATTTGTTCACGAATAATTATTTTGTTATTATTTATTGGAGAGTTCCTGTTGGAACTCTCCAATAAATGAAAATAAAATAAATTTTATATGAACATTTTTTCCTACTACTGCACAAATAACAAGGTTATGCATAGTGTAAAGCTACTATAGTGGCTTTCAACACTTTTCAGAGGTGCTATGATAGTAGCTTCCAGCACTCAGCTAGTATTCAAGAACTTGAGTAAAAACGTGAGTCTGAGTTTGATTTTGTACTGGAATTTTTAAAAAATATCTGACTTGAGTTAAATTCAGACTTATGTCCACTTTAGGACATAAGTCAGACTTACGTTTTTTTTTTAAATATTTGACCTGACATTTATAATTTCTGCGGGATGACTAACAATATTTTAGCTCATGGACCATTTGGGGCAAGCCTGTGATCCAAAGCTTGGCATTTTACTACTACTTCTTGTATTTTCTCTCAAAAATTGTAAATATGTTCAAGACAAAATTTTGACCTTTTAATTGAATATATACTACTCAAAGTTTGCTAAGCACCAAGTATATCCGACCACCTGTTTTACGTTTTAGTTGAAATATTGTTGTGAAAAGTGTATATATTTTGTATTTAATTATATCTTTAATGATTTAAGCACAGAAATTAAGATTTTGTTTGTGTTTGACATAATTTTTTAGCTTTTGAATACGATAACCATGGAAAATGGATATTACTGGTAAAAGAGGAAATTTTTCAAATTTGTCAAAATGTTGACGGAATGAACTGATATGGGTTCAATATCGAGTGTGAGACCCATTATAGTTAATTACAGCTTGACCATGCTTTCTCATGCTCCCAATCAGGTTCCAGATGGTCCTTTGTGGGATGTTGTTCCATTCTTGGACCAGCATGGCACCAAGCACCTGGACACTTCTTGGTAGGACTGGATGGACTGAAATTGCAAGCTGCAACTCATTCCAGACATGTTCGATTGGATTGAGGTCAGGGGATCTTGCTGGCCAGTTCATACGCTCAATCCCCTCCCTCTGTTGGTACTCCCGGGCAGCATGGGCAACATGAGGGTGGGCATTAGCTATCACCCACTGCACCTGCATACAATCTGACATGGGCATCCAGGATTTCATCAATATACCACTGTGCAGTCAATGTACCATGGTCAAGGACACAGAGCTCTGTACGTCCATCCTAGCAGATGCCGCCCCAGACCATTATTGACCTCCACCATAGCGGCCATGCTCAGCAATAATGGCTGCATGGAATCGCTCTCCTGGTCTTCTCCATACCCTAGAACGCCTATCTGTGTTGTCTAGGCAGTACCTTGACTCATCTGTAAAAAGGACAGGTAGCCAATCTTCTCTGGTCCATCTAACGTGATCCATGGCCCATTTATATCATTTCTGGTGGTGGTTCTGGGACAGCTGAATGTGAATACATGATCTTCTCAATCGGAGACCACCTTCATGCAACCTTGCCCAGATAGTCTGCGTCGAAACATTTACCCCTGATGCATTCTGAAAGTCACCGCGAAGCTGGGTTGCTGTGTCAAAGCGGTTCCTACAGGACTGAATGATTAAAAACCGGTCTTCAGCTGCAGATGTTGCCCTGTCTCTGCCACCACCATATCATCTGACTGGTGTGCCATACTGCTGAAATCTTGCCCAGGCTCTGGTGATCACCGTATGGTGCACACCAAGGGCTTCACCAACCTCACGATGGGTGGCCCCTTGTTCCACCATCCCTACAGCCCGCCACATTTCTGCTTCAGACAAATGTCTTCTTACATTTGCATTCGTTATATTCAATCATTAAATCACAAGGGTTTGTGTTGAAATGAAGACTGAATACCCTACACATCTCATGTACATGTCGACAGCACACAAAAACATCATAAAAATCAAGGGGTACATGCTTTCCATGACTGTCACGAAAAGTCTGCCTGTCAAGAGAGCTAATGTAAACAATGGGGACCATCTCAATACATTCCTCAATCATATCCACCAAAGATATCGCAAATGTGTCACAAGAAAATTTCACAATGATGTGTCAAATATGTGGTGCTTAGCAAACTTTGAGTAGTATAATTTAAGTAAATTCCTGCTGACTGGAAAAAATATTTTGTTCTATCAAATAATCAGACTGGCAACCGCAAAATTCACAAGCTTTACAGACATTTTAACCCTGTACTTTGAGTGTAAATATTTATTTAATATTTTATATTTCATCTAGTGTTGAAACGATTTTTCAACGAGTAAATACCGATGTGATTAGTAGTAAACAAATCTATTAACCGATTATTGAATCACTTGTCGATTAGTTGCCTGTGTGTATTCTCTAAAGCCTTGAAGTTTCCACTTTGTGTTCCTTTAAGAAATTTCATTTCTTTTTATTAAAATTAATTCAGTGCCTTCGAGACTCGCACTTCAACATTGGAAACAAGAAACTCTCTTTTTTGTGCTTCTCTAATTTTCAAGAAAATAGATTAAATTACTGGGCAAAGATTCGAAATTCCATTACACTGATTAAAACACACAAATGAGGTTTGAACAATATTCCTGCAAACTGTTGTGTCATTTTAATTAACGCTGACAGCGGAAGTACGTCTACAGATGTTCATGCTTTTTCAACACATTCTTGTTTTGGGTAAACGTTGCTGTAATAAGATTGGTCAGAAAACAAAATGTCACAAATGATATTTACTACTGAATGAAGTTTTACAACTCGCACATAGTGCACATACTAACCAAACAAATCACACTGATTGGTCACTTGATGTATTTAATATTCAATGAGGCTGTTGTTTATAGTTTTTCTAGCTTTTTATTGGGGGTTAAGTTATGCAGGTCATGAAACAATCACGTCATCAGAGTACACTTCTTCAGTCACCTGTTTTGTGCTTTCAAAGTTTTTTAGCTCAATAACAAAGTGCAGAAATTTCTTATTAGACCACAATATAGAAGGGAATTTGGGGAGAAAAGTTCAAATTTCACTTAAAAATATTTTACAGAACCGAATATTGGAACAGCAAAGATTTATTTTATGACCAATTTATTTTTTGCGGCACCAGTTCTTTGGTCATAAGGACATGAGACAACTGGCTTCCAAAATGTCCCGCAGTTAGACCCATTAATTGTATCATAATTTGGAAGCCACTCCAGCCAATGAATTTAGTTAAAACCACTGTTTTGTAGAATTTATTGCTTAGAATAGCATCTGATATTGCATAACCGACTAGTTGATCAATCGTCAACTACTATGCGGCGATTAGTAAAAATCCAAATGGCATTAATCGTTTCAACACTAATTTCGTCTCATGGATCTCCATATGCTCTGTCAAACAAGATAGAAAAGAATACATACTAAATTTATCATCATCAGGAGGGAAAAACAAATTCTGTTTAAATGAATATTCCTGTTAAGGCCCCACAAAGTAGATCTTGTTTCCCAGGCAATTTTTTTTTATAAAATTGTATTGGGGGGGGGGGGGGGGGATTTTATTTTTTATTTTTGTAATTATTTCTTTGCCATCAAAAGTTTATGTTCTTGGTTTGTTTTATGTTTTAGGCCTCTTTTAGGTGTATTTCGTCCCTTGAGTGCAAGAAGACTTTGCCATTCTAAAGCATTGCAAAACCTTGTTGCACTCAAAGGACAAATGTATCAATTTTATTAACTTGGGTAAAATATCAGACATAAACCATTTAATTTCAATTTTTTTAAGTTTGCATTGGTTATAAAAAGAGAGCATGCGGCAGCCAAAAGGACCATGCAGGAGGGCGTAAGAAACAGATTTGTTAATTTTTTATACCTAAGTGAATATTTATCACTGGCACAGAAGTTATTAAATTAACAGGATTCCACTGTAACTATTTTATGAAGCCCCAAATTTTAATAACTGACTTGTAGTAAGAACAGTAAATATAAGAGAAATGGCCCGGTACTGTTTACATTCAAAGAAAATGCAGAATGACATACAGAACTAACCAACTGGATACACAATAAAAAAGAAATAGTGGAGACAAAATGAGAAACACCAATTTCAAGATTGATTGGGAAATGCTCACCCCTCCAGACCCTCTAGAAATTAGGGCTTTCATTATATCAAACTCCTGCCATCTTGTAAGAAGATACATTCTATGAGTTATAAGTGTCACAGAGGAACTAAATTATACTCACCAACACATGTATCATTTCTTGCTGGATAAGTTCCACGAGGACATTGTGCAATGCATTGACCTTTATTAATTAACATTCCAGGTGCAGCACATTCAGTGCAGTAGCTCGACTTTGATGATTCACATCTCCTGCATGAACTATCGCATTCAGCTGAAATAAAAAATATGCACATTGTGTTCACATCTGACTTCTCATCATTTCTTAAATCCTTAAGTCGCCACACAGGCACAAACTGCCCCTTTTATATGGTTCTGAAAAAGATGTTCCAAGTGTATTCTTCTTTAAGAACTTTACCAGTAGGATGGATTTTTCTGGAGTGTTTTTACATCATTGTTGGTTGTAAATGTATATACAGTTGTTATTAATGTAAAATTAATCTGAGGACGAAGAGGGTTAAAATGAAAATAACACACAAAATATAACAAAAATAGTGCCTGAAACTATTTTAAGCATCGGGCTATGCACAATTTTTCTCGAGACAATGATATTATGCATCCATGTATAACAATGTAGAAATTTTGCTGGGAGCTTCTTTACAATGGTATATATGAACAGGTAAGTTCACGAAAAATCACAAGTATTTATTTATTTATTGGTGTTTAAGGTCACATATTTGTGCACAATGGCTAATCATGACCATGACAGTTTTATGGGTGGAGGAAGCTGGAGTACCCGGAGAGAACCATGGAGCAATGGTGAATAACTGACAGCTCCCCAACATACTAACTCCACACAAGCAGGGTCGACATTGGTTGAAGACAAGTGCAGCATCGACATGCAGTATACCTTAGTACACAATGTCACTGTGCCCCCACATGGGCAGTTGGGGTGAAGTGTCTTGCCCAAGAACACAACGTGGTTGCCGCAGGTGAGATTCGAACCGAGGACCTCTCAGTTTGCAGCCTGTACCTCTACCTACTGAGCCACCACGTCCCTCAAAAAATCACAAGAGTAGTGCATATATAACTTAATCACAGAATACTATTTTCCAATTAACATTAAAAAATATCAAAAAAGGATAAGAAACTGATCGCCAGCTTTAAAAATAGATAACTATTACTACTTGAAGAACTCAGCAAGCTATCTACGTCATCTATCCTAAGTTTAACGGTCCATATAATAGGAGGAAATCAGGGATTCTGTGACCATTTTTTCTGATCAAAGATTTGAAGGTGTTTCTTGGATAATTCAAGGGTGCTGAATAATATGGAAAGGATTCATCTCACAAATGTCTGGGGAAAATCCACTAGGTGGCCAAATACTAAATGGCCATCAGGGTATGGAAAAAAAATAGGGGTGTGGAGAATACTGTCCCAACCCAAGGTTTGAAGGTGTTTTTTTCATAATTTGTGTGTGCTGACTAAAATTGAAGGGGGTATACCTTTCGTAAAATTTTGGGGAAATATGCAAGGGAGTCAAATACAAGATGGCCACCATGAAATTGGGGTTTAAAGGAGTGCTGAGATAAATAGGCATTTCTTATGTTGGATTTCTTGAAAGAAATTATCTTATACAATTTTTAGTGTTTATACTGATGCCATCCCTGAATGACATCGAATATCATAAAAATAAATCAATCTATATTAGAACTGTCTATTATGATCAGAGAAAAATGAGCACTATTTTTTTTAGTGATCAGATAATCAATCCATTATTTCAAGAGATGTGCAGTCTTATTGCAGATAAATTTACTTTAAAATGAAACAAATTCACAGCATCCATACTTTGAAATGTTATATAATAAAAGATATATTACCTGGTATGCATTGTCCACAACACTCTCCATGAACAGTTTTTTTCACTGTTCCCTGTGGACATGTTGGACAGTTTTTACTGTAACACCTAACTTCTCCATCATGACAAACACAAACTGAACAAAGATTGGGCTGCCAAACTTGACCCTCCTGTAATGTATGGAAATATCTAGTTACCTATACAATAGTAATTATTATTATGCCCACTGTCAAAATTAATCATTCAGCAGTCTGATTAATTGTCAGAGGACTGAAAAATATTGTAAATTTAAAATAACCACTGGATTGCAGTGTAGCCTGTAGTTGTTGCCTTGAAAGATGAGGTCCCCCCCACAGTGGTTTGTCTAATAGAACATTAAGGTTGACCTCTGTGTTCTGAGGAGACAGAGGGGCAAATAGAATGATCTGGCAATGTGACTATTTGATTTTCAAAAGAACCTGTTGAATTAATGGAGTTGGAGGAAGGGCAGAACCAACTATTCTATTCAAAGACATGGACATGGCAACAACTGAGTGTGCTAATAGATCCAGGCAAGAAGATACAAATGTAAGAAGTTGTTTGTTCCATCTTGGGACAACAGATCTATCATTGAATGTTCCCAAACATTTTAACAAAAACATATTTTGTGGCCCCTTCATTGGAATGTGCTCACAGAGCTCATTCCAATGAGGAGTCACGTGATATTTTTCTGTTGAAATGTTTTGAAAAAATAATATATAAAATATTAAATTTTGATATCCTGGACATTGGGTAAAGGGTTAATAAAACCAGCCTTAGATAAATATATCGTGAAAATAATATAATTTTCAAAACAATCTTCTTTTCATTTTTCTGATCATGTACCCAACCCATTGCAAGCTGAAGAACCATTCTGGGTTAGCACATAATTTTTCATAAATAAATAACTGAAAACCACATCACTTATTTCTGAGCTGCATTCCCAAAATACAGTAAAAGTTACTTTTGAATAAAAACTTTCAAAAGAGTATCTCAATATTGCCCAATGCTTCATAACAATGATAATAGTTTTCTTCATTAAAGTTGTGATTCTTTCTGGAGACTAATTTGAACATCCATTCAAAACTGTGATTTTGGAGTTTCATATGAACATCCATACAAAACTGGGATTCTAGAGTCTCATTTGAACATCCATTCAAAACTGAGATTCTGGACTCCCAAATGAACATCCATCCAAACTGACATTTTTGGAGTCTCATTTGAACATCCATTCAAAACAGATTCTGGAGTCTCATTTGAACTTGTGTCCAAAACTGAGATTCTGGAGTCTCATTTGAACATCCATTCAAAGCTGAGATTTTGGAGTCTCATTCGGACATCTATCCAAAACTAAGATTTTTTATTAACTACACAGTAATAGTGGTTTAGAAACACTTTTGCACCAACAAAAGAAACATATGAGAAGCAACTGCCCTCTGAAATAACGATTTAGCTCACCTGATAAAATTTGTTTCTGTAGGAACACTGCTGGGGTATTATGCATTCATCGCAACATTTTCCAGGTAGAAGAATTTCAATTTCATTCTAAGAAAAATTACAAAAACAAACATCATCACTTTGTCAGTGAGGAAAAACAATAAATTTCTGACTTCAAGAAGAGAATATAATTAGCTCGCTCCAATAATGAATGTAAAATTTCCTAAGGAAATGTTCTCCAAATAAACTTTGTAAACTATTGGATCATGCTTCATCTTCACAGACAAATAATATGACTATTTTTCAGCACTTTAATGCTAGCATTAAGGAACTTGTGTAAATTAAATTTCTTGCTGCACTTTGGATGTTACTGAAAATATCTGTTCCCAGTTAACCTCTATTTTGTTTTGGGGTGGTCAGAAAAATGTTTGCAGAAACAAGGTTGGGGGTGGGTGGGAGGTTGTCAGATGAAAAAAACATGTACAATTTCTCCCTTCACTTACTCAAGGTCTAATTCATTTTCAAATTCATCAGAAAATTCATAAAAAGGTGTATTAAATGTTAGAAAAATGTATTGTGAAAAAAAAAAATAACTGAAAAACTTCATATGGTTTTTACGAGACACAGAATGGAATGATAATTCAAATAGAACTATTTCCTGGATTAAAAAACAAGAGGCCCCAAGGGGCCTGAAGCACTCATCTTGTACAGAACACAATTTAAACAGAGTCCAAGAATGAGTCTACATTAAGCAAGCCATCTCCATAGGCTACACTGTCAATCCTTGAGTCCCTCAGGGGTGACAAAAATAATCTGGGCATCATGCCTTTTCTTCAGTTGATCATAAGTAAAATGTAGAGCTCCCCTATGAAGCCCCTTGATACAACCTATGTAGATTAATCTTAGTACCTCTAGAGGGTACTGAATACAAAATTTTTAATTCTTCAGCAAAATGGCCAATTCTGGCTCCCATAGAGAGCCCAAATATTAACCCAGGCTCTTGATTTGAACACAGTTAAATCTGACTTGCCTAGAGATGTTGTGTACCAAATATGAAAGCATTCTGACTGTTGAATCTGAAGAAGAGAAATTGTAAAGAAATTTCTTCGAATTGCACTAAGTTCAAATTTGGGTTACCATAGCGAGCCCAAATATTAACCTATGGATCCGATTGGAACAAACTTGAATCTGCCCCCCCCCCCCCTAGAGATGTTGTATACCAAATGTGAAAGCATTCTGACAAGTGAATATGAAGAAGATTTTTGAAGAAATTCCCTCATATTGTACTAAGTTAAATTTCATGTTCCCATATGGAGCCCAAATATTAACCTAGGCACTCGAATTGAAAAACCTGGAATCTGACCTCCCTAGAGATGTTGTATACCAAATATAAAAGCATTCCGACTGGTGGATCTGAAGAAGAAGATTTTTAAAGAAATTTCCTCATATTGCACTAAGTAAAAATTTGGGCTACCATAGTGAGCCCAAATATATACCTAGGGATCTGATTTGAACAAACTTGAATCTGACCCCCATAGAGATGTTGCATACCAAATATCAAAGCATTCTGACTGATTGATCTGAAGAAGAAGATTTTTTTAAATTACCCTCCATATTGAACAAAGATAAAATTTGGGCTTCCGTAGGAAGCCCAAATATTAACCTAGGGACATGGTTTGAACAATCTAGAATCTGACCCTCATAACAATGATGTATACCAAATATTAAAAGATTCTGACTGGTGGTTCTGAAGAAGAAGATTTTTAAAGAATATTCTCCATATTACCCTATGTTAAAACTTTGGGCTCCTGTAGAGAGCCCAAATATGAGCTTTATTTCAACAAACTTTTATCTGACCCCCCCTATGAATGCTGTATACCAAATATCAAAAGATTCTGATGATTGGTTCTGGAGAAAAGATTTTTATAAATTTTTGCAAATATGCTGACTCAGCATTTTTTCGATGCCCATTACAGAACACCCTAACATAACCGATGGCAATTTTTTTTTACCATTCAATTCTACTGGTCATAAGGATACTTCATACCAAATAAAAGCTCTCTGTTCCGTGGGGTTTGGGAAATATGGGCATTTGAAAATATTTCTATTTTTAGCTCCCAGGGTTCCCATGGGGATGCAGGAATTTTTTTTTTTGCATGGGTCAAGTACTTATGACCCAATACTACCACAAACCAAATTTGGTTCATACCGGACCATCGGTTCAGAAAATAGAAATTTTGGGCGGGGCCAAAAATCTTACCCCTCCTATTACAAAGCCAAATATTACTTCACGAACTTCATTTGAACAAACTTGATTCTACACCTCATATGAAAGCTCCATAGTAAATATCAAGTCATTGTACACACTGGTTCCTGAGAAAAAGATTTTTTAAATATTTTGGAGCATTTTCCCCCACTCCCTCCCTATGGGGCTGGGCATGCTGAGTTGAACAAAAATGAAATGCCCCTTTGGGACCATCACTCACACAAACTTTCACTTGAATTGGCCCAGTGGCTTTGGAGGAGAAGAGCAAAACATGGTGTTGAGGGACGACGGACGACGGACGGAGAGCGATGAGATTAGCTCAGCTTGACTTTGTCAAGATGAGCTAAAAATAACTTGTATAAAACTTTTAAACAATACAAACTAGAGGTGTGACTGTCCCAGATGGGCCTGTCGATACTCGCTGCCACTATAATCCAAGATGAAAAGGGGCATAACTCTGGCCAAAAAAGCCCAATTGAAACTATAATCGCAGGTGCACAGGTTCCCATAGTAGTGAACATCCATACCAAGTTTCAAAGGAATCAACTCATAAATGTCTGAGAAAATCTCTGGGCAAAATTATGTCTATGGATGGATGGACGGACAAATGGACAAGTTGATTCCAGTATACCCCCCCCCCCCCCCCACCCCAACTTTCTCCATAAACAGAATGAAAAGGGAAATGAAGGCTGTCTTCAAGATATGTAACAATAAAGTAAAGCTTCCCACATTAAAAAATCATAAGATGCTTGAAGAATGAAATTTAAAAATATTCCACCTTCTTCAACACGCCAAGATGTTGAAAATCAAAATAAATTCACTCTACTCTCACTTGCAAGATAACTGTTTGATGTTGTCATGCTGTGATGTTGCTGATGATATTATAGTTCTAGCTTAAAAGCAACATTAACCCTGTGCATACTGATGTAAAAATTTCAAGCAGCAAATTTTTCCCATTTCGCTGTCACAACAATGAATTAATAAATTTGTAGTTGCATTCTGTGAAAAAAATATTGGTTGACATGTCTATATTTTTTTTTACTGTACTAACTATCACTTGTACGAAAACTGTTCATTATTGTCAGGCAGTGATGGTACTGCTGATACTCAAGTTTAACACAAAAGAATCCTTCATACAGTGATCTTATAGTAATGAACACTCATTCTCTAAACAACAATGTACTTGTACACTGCAGCCACAGGATACAGAATTAGTATCAGCAGCCCTTGCTACATATTGTATTCAGATATTTACAGACTCAATACACTGGAACCTTGTTAATTGAATAGCCACTTTGCCAATGGAAATTATTCTGTTAACAGGATTATTCAATTAACAGTTATTGAGTCACTTTCCTGTATTCTAGAGATAAACTTAGCATTTATACTATTATATCTTGTCTGACAGAGCTCTCCTTGAGCTCTGTCAAACAAGATATAATAGATTAAATGCCTGTGTTGGATGTCTAGAGGCTAAATAGGTCTATAAACAAAGGAAAATTGGGGAGAGTCAAGGTAATTTCTCAACAGATTACAAGAGTTTCTATTCAATAAACAGGAGTTTACTCTATAACCTATATTCAATTAACAGGCCAAATTTGTACTGGAGGTATGGTAAATGGTTTTGTGTTTGGAAATTATATTCAATTAACAGGGTTATCCAGTTAAGAGATATCCAATTACATGGGCTCCACTGTACAATGTACAGACTTAGTATAAGATAAAATTTAACAACAAATGTCAAAACTGTATTATTATGCTCCATGACAGTAACCTTTAGTAACTCAAAGCAAACTTACTTTATTACACTGCTGATTTTGACATGCTGGTGTTTGACAGAATACCTTGCCATCTTGACACAAGCAGAACTGACAGTCGGAAGTGTTCCATATATCCCCACTGTACCTGAAAGGGGTTTCTTCAGTACAGTCAGCTGAAAATAAGAATAGAATTGTTGTTATTTATTGTCTCTGCAAAATCTCTATCTGCTACATACAACACAATATAGTGGAAACCACTTAATTGGATACCTCTTAAATGAATAACTCTATTAATTCAACTCATGATTTTCAAACACCAAACCATTTACCATATATTCAGTAAAAATTTGACTTGTTAATTGCATATAGGGTACAGAGTATTCTCATAATAATTCAATAAAAATCATATTATCTATCTAAGATTTCCACTAAATTCTGTTTGTTTATAGACCTATTTGTCTTCAGTACATCTAATACAGGCATGTAGTCTCTTTCATCTTGTTTGACAGAGCTGAATGATCTCTGTCAAACAAGATCCAATAGAATAAATGCTCAGTTTATCACTAGCATGCAGGAAAATAACCAATTTCTGTTAATTGAATACTCATGTTAATTGAATATATTTTTACTGCCAAAGTGGCTATTCAATTAACAGGGTTGTACACTACTTCAATAGACCATTACTACACTCTACTGGTGAATAAGTTAAGCAACGCTAAGCCTGATTAGTCCTTGGATGGGTGACCTTGTAAGCGATCGATTCGGACTCCCACGTTGTGTCCTTGGGCAAGACACTTAACCCGATTGTCCACATGGGGGCAAGATGACACCGTGTACTAAGGTGTACTGCACGTCGATGGTGTGCATGTCTTCAACCAATCTAACCATGCCTTTGCTGCAGTGCGGAGTTACGATGTTGGGGAGCTGGCAGCTGCTCTCCTGGTACTCCAGCTTCCTCCATCCATAAAACTGTCACCGACACGATATGACCTTGGCTGTTTATGTGTCATTAATAATAATAACAACATAAATAAATAAATACTGGTGAATGGTTGTGAGCACAGAAAATCACATGAGCTTCTGGCATGTGTGATCATCTCTCGGAAACAAAACTCTGTTCATTAAATTAAAATTAAGATGCTCTTAACTTCCATCAACTGGCAGATTTCTACATTACTTTTTTATTGGTAAGTGAACACCAAGGTGTTACAAAAAGAGTAAAACCACTACAGTAGCTTTAAGAACTTTTCACTATAGAGTTAAAAAGGGGTTTCTTGCACCCAACCATTTAACTGGTTGTCACTATTATGGTCTGATTGAAGGTGTAAAGTGATTTATGCCTCTTTAGTGGCTGTATTCTATATGAATTAGCTTTTTTGTTTGGAAGTGAAAAAAAAAGTTTGGCACTCTCCAATTAATAGCATCAAGACAATTATCTATGAACAAAAACTTGTTTAGCTAAGGGTCCCCTTGTTGGTAATATTGTATCTTTGAAATAGAAAATACTATTTTACAAATCACCTTCGAAAAAGAATTCAGCACTCTGGCAGTGCACAATGAACGTGTCAAGGACAATGCAGCTTAACCTGACTGTGTATAGTGTTTGATGAAAAGGATAATGTTCAATGTTTATGAAAGGATTATGAAATAAGACAAGAATTGTGATAATTGAGAATATGTTAAGTTTAATGTTTTCAAAAAGAATAATCTGAAGTGTAGA
This sequence comes from Pictodentalium vernedei, assembly GCA_031216915.1. Lineage (NCBI taxonomy): Eukaryota > Metazoa > Mollusca > Scaphopoda > Dentaliida > Dentaliidae > Pictodentalium > Pictodentalium vernedei. The sequence goes on along the minus strand of CM062297.1, from coordinate 476,114,811 downwards.
CTGTATTCAAGAATTGAGGCCTGGGTTGATGTGGCCCTCATAGTTAACCAAAGTTACCAAGTTACAGTAAAATCATTCCAAAATGAGCCATCCTACCAAGTTACAACGAAATCCCTTCATAAATATGACTTGTAGACTTTCCTAAAGGAATATAGGTCACATGCTGGTCTGGTGGTCATGGTTAACTGATCACGATCCAAAATAAGACAGTCTCATCTGGATATCATACCGAATTATTCTACAACATTACAATGAAATCCCTTCACAACAACAACCTGTAGACAGTGATAAATGAATCTAGGTCACGTGGCCAAGCGGTGGTATCAGCTGACTGGTCGTGACCAAAATATGGCAGTCTCATCTAGACATAATGCAGAGTAATCCTACCAAGTTACAATGAAATCGCTTCATAAATATGAACTGTTGACTGTGATAAACAAATCTAGGTCACGTGCCTGTGCAGCCATCATGGTTAACCATCACAGCCAAAATAGGATTTAGACATTATACTGAGGCATCCTACCAATTTACAGTGAAATGCCTTCATAAATGCAACCTGAAGACTGTGCTAAAGGAATCTAGGTAATGTGCCCCTGCGGCTGTCATAGCAGACTGAACCCAACCAAGATAGAATGTTCTCATCTAGACATTATACAGAGTCATCCTATCAAGTTACAAAGAAATCCCTTCATAAATACGACCTGTAGACTGTGCTAAATATTTTTGGGTTTTGGGCCCGTGCATCCATCATTTTTTGACTGATCGTGATCAAAATAGGACGTTCTCATCTGGACATGACCTCTAGATTTTTTTTTTTTTCATTTGCATATGAAATTTTGTGATGATCGGAAAAGAACTACAGGGAGTAGCCTGTGCTAAAGAAAATGTGAATAGACTCACCAAGTCACAGACTCACAGACTTCCGCATCCGTTATAGCAATAGATTATCTTGACTTTGTCAAGTTAAGCTAAAAATGGTGAAAAATGTCAAGTAATAGATTCCTGACTCCAGGGCTGGAAATAGTAAATTTATGCAGTGGAACCTTCTTATCTGAATAGACATTTATCTAGTGGGAAATCAATCAACAGGGATATACAATTAATCAGAATAATTTCATTTCCCTACATTTTGGTGATAATTTGTGGATGTATTCTGTTATATCTTGTTTGAATGAGCTAACTGAGATCTATCAAACAAGATATGATGGAATGAATGCTTATATATGTAGTAGTGAGGCCAAATAGGTCTATAAGGCTTGTAAGTGGTATTTCTCAATCAATAGAGGGAATCTAGTATTTTGGCATCAATACCAATAATTAACTCAAGAGTAGCAAAAGGGAACATTGTTTTGATGCACTTTCTAGGGCTTTTGGAATTTCAGATCATAATCTAGTTGCAATTTATTTATTTATTTATTGGTGTTTAAGGTCACATACTTATGCACAATGGATAATCATGACCTTGACAGTTTTATGGGTGGAGGAAGCCGGAGTACCTGGAGAGAACCACCGAGCAACGACGAGCAGCTGCCAGCTCTCCAACATCGTAACTCCACACTGCAGCACATGCAGGGTTAGATTGGTTGAAGACATGTGCACCATCAACGTGCAGTATGCTTTAGTACACTGCCTCATCATGCCCCCATGTGGACAAATGGGGTTAAGTGCCTTGCCTAAGGACGCAACGCAGGAGTCCGAATCGATCGCTCAGACGGTCACCCATCCGAGGACCTTGTTGCAATGCACTTATACTAGTAGGTCTAGAATTCATGAATAAAATATTGCGAAATCAAAACCAAATTAAGGAAAATGAAAGAAAAGATTAACAACTGTGATTCAATGTTGTAATATTTCTTTTTGACAGGTGAGAAAGTACTGTGTTGAGGGTAGAAATGCCAAGAAAATTAATTTTGACCAGCTTGCAACTGTCCGACATGACATGGCTATTGAAAATGTCATATTGGCTTTTGATGTGGCCGTTGAAAGCCAATAAAACATTTTGACCAGCTCACGACAGAGTCATGATCTGGTCAAAATGTTTTATTGACTTTTGTAATATCTCTGCTCTGTACCACAGTTCTATACCTGTAGGTGAATGTAAAATCACTCCATTCCTATTTTTAGACCTGCAGAGGGCATACCAGTAAAACTGCACTTGTCTACCACAGAAACAAAAAAAAAAAGCACTGCTGCACTTCCCAAGGTACCCATTACGAGGAAAATTATTCAGTGATTTGAAACAGTAATTGCATTCCAGTAATTCACTTTGATAAAAAGCTCATTAACCTTCATAATTTAATAGATCTCCATTTATTTTTTTTCAGTCTCTAAAGTTTGTTCGGTTTTTTTCAGGAACTAGTTTGGCTTATTCAAGCAGCAAAACACATTCTTTTGCACATTTGTAATTACTACTCTCAGTGCGTTGCAGGTAATTGCATGTGAAGTTGCAAAACCAATAATAAATATGTAAACAAGCCACTGGCTCTCCTGTTTTATCAAGATAATGATGCTTTGAAAACAGCTTTTTCTTGCAGAAAATTTCCCAACCTGTTGGCTTCCACACTCAAGTAACTTGGCATTTTATGCTTCATTTGCTCATGCTCCATGTACTAAAACTTTGATGAATTTACAGGAAAAACCATCATAAAAATGTACTGCAAACTCTTTTTCAACCTAATTTCTTTTATTATGAACCCTTTTCTGACACGATAATACTCTGGCTGCTTAAAGTGTTGTTAACCCCTAGCACACTGGTAGTGTAACAGAATTTTCTCCAATTACACTGTTTTTCTCTTGTTTAACTATGAATTTAACTACATATCTTGTTTGACAGAGCTCACTGTTTTCTGTCAAACAAGGTATACAGTATGTGGAGAGTGTATTATCACTAAATCACCCTCAGAGTGGAAATTCCACCCAAGCAATAACTGCAAATTTGTTGCAAAGCATAACAATCGCAAGCAAATTTCCAGCCAATGGCCCTCCGGGTTAAACCCAGAGGTTCATTGGCTGAAACATTGCTTGTGGTTTTTGTCCATATGTACAGAATTTGAAAGTGATACATTGAGAGGTAACTCCACTCCATGGGTGATTTAGCTACAATCCACTCCCTATGTACTGTATTTACTTAAATATCATTATGGGAAAGTTTTACAAGTGGAGGAAGCTGGAGTAACTTGAAAGTACCACTAAATAAATAAATAAATAAATAACTGTGGTAAAACTCTCCAACTTATTAACTCTACATGAGCAAAGCTAGCAGCGGTTGAAGGCAAGTACACCATTGGCATGCAGTATGCCTCAGTATACAGTTCTACTGTGCCCCCAAATGGGCAATCATCATTAACCCTTTACCCAACGTAATGGCCAAAAAATTGCTAATTAATTTTCATTATTTTTTTCATGTTTTGTCTCAAAAACATAGGTTATTATGACCCCTAATTGGAATGAGCTCACTGAGCTCGTTCCAATGAGGGGACATAACCTATGTTTTGGAGACAAAAAATGAAAAAAATTAGTTATTCGAGAATTTTTTTTGCAAGTGTTGTCTGCTTTTCATGTTAGGTAAAGGGTTAACTGTCCTTTCCAAGGACACAAAATCCAATACTCTAACCATGCATTGAGCCACCATGCTATCATTCTCCTATTAGGTAAAGGGTTAACCCCAAAAGGCTCAAGTCAACCTTAAAGAACTTTACAGCCCCAGAACAGGTGTTCCACAGAGCAGTCATGAGAAGATCTGGAAGACAATTATTAAATTCACCCAGCAGTGGTTTCTACATGCAGTCAAGTCTATACAGACTGCCAAGACATGACAAGAAATCATTACAAAGCCAACAGAAATACAAGCTGCAGTGTTACCAAGTTCTGTAAAACCACAGGTAGGTAATGAAAGAATTACCAAAAATAATCTTATTTTTAACCCAGCTCACACCCTCTGTATTAACCCTTTTACCATTGCACAAGATATCAAAATTTATTTTAATTATTTTTTTTTCCAATTTTTGAAAGAAATTTCCACAAAACCATATTATGTGATCCATCATTGGAATGATGCACGGCAAGTTGTTCCACTGACGGAGTGATAGGATATGTTTTAATGAAATTTTCTGAAAAATAATTTTTTATTTTTGGTGGCTCAATTTGTAAATTATGTGGGGCGGATGTGGCCGATTCAATAGGTAAATGGTTTAGGGACAAACTAAACATTATTAAGAGGCACAGTTTGGGGAGAGCAGATTAACCCTTATGGGGCCCTTTTGATTGAGCTCATTCACATGCTATGTTTTTTTTTTAAATTTTTATAACATTTGAAAAAAAAATAATTAAAATAACAAATTTTGATATCATGTGCATTGGATAAGGGGTTCTTTTTCATTGTAACAACTTACATGTACTAACATGGCTGTTGTGGATGTTGTCATTACAAAGTCAGGAACAGGCTTATTTACAAGGAGAGGACTCTGAAACTGAAATCTGAAGATGGGCTCATTTTCTATTATGGGGTTATACCCAGGTCAGTACATTAATATATGTCAGAAGAGGTGCCATTTGAAGGGCGGATCCAGAGGGGGGGGGGGGGGGGACTAGGGGGACTAGACCCCCCCCTCCCCGAGCCCCCTAAAAAAAGTCATGTTCTTATTCCACACAATCTTGTCCTATAATGCCCCTCCTTAACTAATGACATGAGGGACATGATCCTCTTTTAGAATTCGCAGAATATTGGTTATTTATAGAACTGACGACAGTCACGTCTGCAAGTATCAACTGTCTGCAAAATAGATACTTGAAAGCGGGACACAATGAAGCGAAGTATAAAAGAATATTTTGTCGCCACAAGGCCGAAGAAATGGTATGTTCCTGGTATCATTATTTTTACATCGCATACCCCAAACTTGAAGTTAATGTTAATGGGGAGCCAATATTTCGAGTCGCGTATGTTTCCCAGTTCTAATTTTATTGAGGGCTTCAGGCATTCGCCGGGTCAACTCAACTGGCCATTCGCCCAAATCTGCGAATGGCCAGTTGAGTTGACCGGTCGAGTTCTCATTGTGGCACACCACAATGCCTACAACAATCTTTAAACTTATTATACCCCCACTTTCTGAAAAAGTGGGGTATACTGGATTGCATCTGTCCGTTGATGGGTCGGTCATTCAGTGGGTAGGTGCATCGGTCAGATGTCCATTAGTGATGGGCCAATCATGGTTTTTACCTGTGTGCCGATTACCAATTATTGAGGCCTCATAATCAGCCGATTCCGATCCGATTACCGATTATTACAGTTGAATAAAAAATAATGCTCTTATTCAATAATAATTAAAGTTAGTAAATGTAAAATAACATTTACATATGGTATTTCATCTAAATTTTTGGACACTTTTTGTTTTCGGACACCATGTCTTTCATCAAAAAATAATTTTTTTTAAGCCTCGAAATTTTTGGACACCCACTCAAAGATCGTCCCGGACTGGTGTGGTGGGAAAATCGCAGTGAAATATAAATCCAAAATGACAATGATTTTCTTTTCAGTTGAATATTTCATCTTTCTTTCTTTATTTTATGTTAAAAACATGTATTGTATGCTCAATATATTGTACAATGGAAATAGAATTATTGAAACAACATTATTTGCAAACTTGTTCTTTATTTATTGACAGGTAAGTATTGTTTTCCTTCTCAAACTGACATGTCTGACGAACTGTCCAATCAAATTTTTGTTTTCAAAACGTGTGCTTTCATTAGACTCCTTCGCGGTTTGGAAGAGAAAAAAACATAAATGTTATGTTGAACTGACCTTAAATGACAACAATAATGAAAGGGTCTGATAAATAAATCCATATAATGCAGTATAAACCATGCACCAGCAACAGAACAGTGTAATTATTGCTTCAAATAAACATATTCAGTGCACTGAACACCAACAAAATTTTCCAATATTAAAAATAGAACAAACGACAATGAGGTCAACACGTGCTGCTGCAGGGTTTCACAAAAATTAACACATGGACCCAAACATTGTCAATGCATACCGCTTTCGTATTCATCCTTCTAAATAACAGCAACTAGTTTCCACATGATGGGGTGGGAATTGGGGCTGAATAAAACTCATAATTTGTATTTGTCTTTCCTTAGCGAAAGACAAATACGAATTATGAGTTTTATTCAGCCCTAATCCCCACCCCGTCGTGGGGATTGGGGCTGAATAACATGCATTATGAGAGTCGAGTCCAGTGCGCATCAGATACACATGGAAAGAGCTGCTGCAGGCTAAGATGCAATTCAGAAGAAGGTTAAAGGTGTGGGGGGGGGGGGGGATACTCTACCTTCTTTCACTTTTATTTTGTAGCAGCAAAGCTTTAGTTCACTGTTCAGGGACTTCGATGTTGACACAGAGTATACAGAGGCTGAAACGACTCATGCTGAAACTATGAAACGTCTCTGGGCCGAATCGTCCCAAGGCAGAAACATCCCTATTTCACGCAAAGATAAACAACGTGGAATTATTTAGTGGGCCGAAATGTCCTGAGGTCGAAATGTCCATAGCCCACAGAAAGATAAACATGTGAAATTATTTGGTACAAGCAATGCGGTTGGTGTAGCAGACGATTTCACTGCTTGCTAGCCAATCACAATTCACCTTACTATATTTTAGGAATAGAATTCAATAAATTAACCTTTGAACTTTGTTTCATTTGCTATAACACGACATGCACATTAAAAAAATTATCCGATATTAAAACTGGAAATGTTTCAGTTTTCAGTGAGAAAATCGACTGCCGTGTAGTCACAGTAGACTGAGGTGCGGGGAGAGGCAAACAGTTATTACCTGTAATTTACTACTTTTTGTATCAGTTTTAGTGCTCATCCACATGCAGTGCAACTATCTAGGCGTGTGATTTTATAGAGGCCAGGTTTTTCACACTACGCAATTTGAAAGTAGGTGTCCGGTGGTGCAACGTGTGAAAGTTCCTCACTATAATCGGGTGTGCCGATGTTTACCAACGACTACCGATTATTTTCCGATGACCCGTATTCGGCGGCTTACGATTATATTTCCCTATGATCGGCCCATCACTAATGTCCATTGTGATCCGGGCCATAACTCCTATAATAGCAGAGGCAAATTGATGAAATTTTGTATAGGTGTATGGTGTGACATGGCCTTTCTAACAAATATCGAATTGTGTTCGCCGAAATAGATAGTTTTTGTCTGTCCGATCCATAACTCGGCCTGCCAATATTCATGCGATGTCCATGAAATTTTATATTTATATAAATGATATTACCGTTAATATTCATATAAAGTTGCGCTGCCTGCTCATTCCATCCATGAGCTATTTCCTCTTAAGTTTTCCGGGGTTTTTAACAAAAAAATTTTTGTCTCTTGACTCAGCCTCATCCTTGGATTTGGCCACCGTGGGGGTATGCCAGCTGAGCAACCTCTGGTACAGGAATGCATTTAGAAGCCACCTCAGAGCACCTGAAAATCAAAGACCCCCCACAAAAACGCACAGCCCTTTGGCATGTGCGGCAGTCGCCTTTGGCAACTGATGCTAGGACTCTGTTGGATCACATCAGTCCCCCCATATTTTAATTCCACGATCCGCCCATGCATTTCATATTGCAAGTGCTAACCATTTTTAGATATTTTGTTCACAAACAGGAAGTCATATACTAACATGCAAAATTAGTCCTGATGAGTGGTTCAAATCACATATGCATTTTTTTCAAAGCTCTGTACAATTCTTCCAACTGTTATGTCATGTGTGTTTGTTAGCTGTAATCACTTTTAGAAAAATCAACAACCAAATGGATGACTGGAGAAAGATTTATGTGGGATCTGATGGCAGAAGTCAGTTGGGGTGGGGGGGGGGGGGTGGGGGGGGTTCACGCTGTAAGACTTACAAATAGTTATTTATTTATTTGTGTTTAAGGTCACATACCTCCGCAATATGGCTCATCGTGACCACAACATGGAGATAAAGTCAAGGTCAGTCAATCATTTATGCCCCATGTTGCCTATTTTAGAGGACTGGCACCCCAAGCATTAGTGACTGGGTCCTATCTCACCAGTAAAACGGAGCTTATTTACCACAGTAAGGCTTCCAAATAAAACATTAAAATCACCTCATCTGACTAGTTTCAACATACAACCCACAAAAACCAAGAAAACTACACAGCAGGCCAAACTATTATAAGTTATTGTGATGAATTGACAGTAACATGGTCTGAGTTGCAGCGTGGAGGTTATGTTCAACAGAGATGCAGAGCATCGAGGTTGAACATAAGCTCCAAGTCACAAACCTCAAACCACTTTACTGTCAATTCATCACAATAATGTTTATTATGTTCCAATAAGAACCTACCTATAGCTAAAAGCCCATACAGTGAAATGAATTCTCCAACTTTTAACGCTAACAAGTTTAGTAAAGAAACCTCAAGATGTCACTGGGCAAATAATCAATAAAACAGATATAGGTTGAGGTCACTCCATCTTACTTCAAATCATGAACTGATTTGTAATTAACAATACTTCATTCAGAACATTTTCTGTTGCATATGTGAAAAATCTAGAAAAAACGAAGCAGTTTGATGAAATAATTGCAAAACGAGTAGCGTTATTTCAAATATTTTGCATGGTGATGTCAAATGGTAACATATGCTACTGGAGTTGTAAGCATAGAAGAAACTATTAGAACACAGACATTTGCTTGTTTTTACTAGACAAATCTAAAGAATCAGGCAGATGTGGTGGTGGCAGACTTTGGGTGTATGGTGTTACAGGTTTAATTAACCCTTTACCTAACATGAAAAGCAGACGACACTTATAAAAAAAAATTCTTGAATAACTAATTTTTTTCATTTTTTGTCTGAAAAACATAGGTTATGATCCCTCTTTGAAACGAGCTCATTGGGCCCCGTTCCAAAGACGGGTCATAACCTATGTTTTTGAGGTGATAAATGCAAAAAATACTGAAAAATGAATTGTCGATTTTTAAGAATATCGCTGGCTGGTTTTGGCTGTTACGTTGGGTAAAGGGTTAACACTACAGCCTTGTATAACATTTTACAAGAAAGTGTTTAATGTGATTTATGGTTTCAATCACAGATATCATGGGATTAAATTAATTTGCTGCACTCTGTGGGTGATCGGAATCTCACTGTGCCAAATTGTCATCTTGGAGTTATTGATGACATTTTTATCTAGGCACCTACATATTTCCCATTGAATTGTAAAAATACATGTCTCTATTTCCAATGTACAGTAATAATGAAATTCCAACAAGAGTTAACCCATATTATTGCAGACATTGTGCACATTTCCACAAACCTTGTCTGAATGAGAAAGCCATGTCAGCTGACCAGTTATTGTCTTTTGAACAGAAGTCTTGAAATTAGGATACACTACAAGTCAAAATAAGTTGTAGCATAACCACAATAAACTAAGTATACTGCTGCATCTGCACTGATAAAATCAGAATCTGACATCATTTTCTGGAAAGCTCTCAGTGAGAGCTTTCCAGAAAATGATGTCAGATTCTGGTCTAATCAGTGTATCAAGAGAAAGATACATAGTTTATAGTGGTTATCCTACAACTTATTTTGACTTGTACTGTACTCTTTCAAAAATAATAAAATGATGACACATTAATCCAGGGCATTTATATTATGTTATATTTTATCAACCCTTTGGAAATAGTATAGCTTTTGGGATTCATAATAAGGCATTCTAATATATTACCAACCGCATGTGAAGATTTTCATTTCTATGAAAACTACAAGTGGAAGCTGGTACAATCAATAATGGCTGCAAGAGCTCATCAAAAGTTTTCTCCATAGGAAAAAAATATTTCCACCTAAGGAGAAATGTTTCCTCCACAGGAGAAAGCTTTTTGCCATGGGAGAAAAGTTTCCACCTTGAGAGAAAAGTTCTTTCCATGGGAGAAAAGTTTCCACTCTGGGAGAAAAGTTATTTCCCTGCAAGAAAAGTTTCTACCATGGGAGAATTGCTTTCTGCATGGCTCTGTAGGAGAAATCTTTTGTCCATGGAAGAAAAGTTTCCACCTCAGGAAAAACGTTATTTGCATGGGAGAAAGTTTCCACCTTGAAAAAAAAGGTTATTTTTATGGGAGAAAAATTTCCACCTGAGGAGAAAAGTTATTTCTATGGGAGAAATGTTTCTACCTCAGGAGAAAAGTTATTTCCTTGGGAGAAAAATTTCCACCTCTGGTGGAAAGTGAAAAAAAAAGGTAAAAAAAAAGGTCAAAAGTGAAAAAAAAGAAGCAAAAAGTAAAGAACAAAAACATGTCCCTTTAAGGCTTCCATAGTTTTGAGAAGCATATTCATGCTGCGCAATGAGGTTAGTTTTTCTACAGTACCACATATTAGTTTGTGTTACCAGATTTCAATAACATGATAACACATGGCATATCTGGAAATATTTGAATTTTCTATCCTCATATTACCTAACTTATTCACACCTTTTCAGCACTATTCAATCTTATGGAAATAGAAAATTTCAATGCCAAATCTGTAAAAGCACTATTACTGAGGTGATCAAAGTCTGAAGTGAATTGAATTGAATAATTTATTTAACGACACACGTAATATACAAAAAAGTACTGAAATGGGTATAGAATTGTATTATTAACAAAAATTATTGTACAAAGATTATAAAATTTGGACTACAAATTATGGATATCGTAAGGAGGAAACATAGCCAGATTGGCTGACTACCTGTTTCCCCCTAAAAAAGAAAGAAATAGAAAAAAAGAAACGTACTAGAAGGGAAACAGAACAAAACAAAAACAAAAAAATACAGAAAACAAAACAAAGACAAAAAGTAAATAGACAAGAAGGAAAAGAGAAGATAGAAGTTTAGCAGTAATCTAATTCATACGCCTTAGATTTAGTGTAGTTTGATGTTTTTAAAGAGATATGAAACCAAATGCTTACTACATTTCTTCTCATCCTGACTAAACTCTAGTCATCAGATGACAAGAGTTTGAGGCTTTTTCCAGTTTTGAGGATTTCTGCACTTATTTTTATGAGTACAGACTATGTATTATGGCTTTGATAGTTTACAATAGAGCAGTCTCACACACCTGGGCACACATTAATTTGTAACCAAACAAAACAACAACAACAACAATGCTGAGAAGTAGTTTACTAACAAGGGGACAAAGTTGGGGTTTTGGCTTTTATCTGTAGTTGTATACTCATGTTATCACACAGAAACCATAAAAATTGAAATTTTCCAAGTCCAAAAGAGTACAAAAAGGCTCATAACTCTGGAAAAAAGGATTGGACAAAACACGTTACTTTTGAATATCCTTTCCCCATGATAATCCATTTGCATACCAAAGATCTCCCTATCAAATTCGAAATTCTGAAACTCATAATAAAATATTGGCTCAGATTAGAATCACTGCCTCCGGGCAGGTTATTATATAAAAGCTACATGGACATGAAACAGCGGGGTGGATCGCAGTGGCTCAATCTTATAGAGATAGTCTTTTCAAATACGGCTTTGGTTATGTATGGGAAACACCATCCATTGTAAACAAAGAATCGTTCCCAGATGTCTTTCTCACTAGGCTGCATGATAACTATTTACAAACGTGGAAAAATGTAGACATTGTTGGGAAGTCGCAAAGCAGCAGCAAGTTGAGGTTCTACTTTGATGTGAAAACGAACTACATGAGGGCCGCATACCTTGATTCACTACCCATCCAGAAAAGAAAAATAATAAGTAACTTTATACTTAGCTGTCATAATCTAGAAATAGAGAAAGGACGGCATCATAGACCCAGGCCAATACCCGCTGAAGCAAGGCTATGTAAGTTGTGTGATCAGAACGAAGCTGAAGACGAGAAACACTTTCTTCTCAAATGTCCTCGATATTTTGGCCAGCGTGCTACTTTGTGGACATCACTAGAGTCTATATGGCCAGGTTTTGGATCACTACACTCTTCACATCAACTGATTCTCATTTTCGGAGCGAAAATCCCACCTGTCGGAAATCTTCTCAGTACATATATTGATGAATGCATGAGAATAAGATCTACTGCTCGAGAAAAATAAATAAATTGATAAATATCGGTTGGGTCATAGAACGGCGTAATCTGAATCTGGGTCAGGCGGTCAGCCGAGACATGGTTTATTTTGTGGGGCATTGCCAACCACTTTTCCGTTTCTTTGTCTGCTGTTGACTTGGAGGTGTTTTTTAACAGTAATTACCCTCAAAATATTGCAAAATCGGGTTTTAACCAAAATAGGCACTCGAACTGGTGCTCAATAAATGTAATGTATATGTATTCAATACCAGATGGTAGTCAGTTGTTCATTTGTTCTGAGCCCACTATATATACGAGTGTGTGAGGGTTTATTGGGTTGTATGCGAGGATATGTGCGTGTGTGTGTGTGTGTGGGGGGGGGGGGGGGTGCATATGTGTGTGTTGAGTGTTTTTTGTGTGTTTGTGCTTCTCGCAACTACATAAATCTGATTTGAATATCATTTGTATGATTGTTATTCTTATATTTTATTGTTTTCGAAATGTCATACCCATTCTTTGTAGTGTGGTTGTGCAATAAAATATTATTCTTCTATTCTATTCTATTCTTTCAGATCCGACGTGCACTGACTGAGATACAGAGGTCTAAAGTTATTATGGATGGATGGACAGATGAATGGATGGACCCCATTGCTAGATCCCCTGCAAACTTCGTTTTGGCGGGGGATAATTAACAGGTTTATTCTATTGAGATATATCCAATTAAGTGGACCCATTTATATTTGATGGTTAGCCCTTTACCTAACAAATCAGCTGCCCAGGTAATTTACAAATTAAGCAGATGAAGAAAAATTACTTTTCAAAGAAATTTCCACAAAACCATATCATGTGACTCCTCACTGGAACGAGCTCTTTGAGCTCGTTCAAATGAGGAATCACAGGACATGGTTTTATTGATTTTTTTTTTAAATTGTGAAAAGAATACCTAAAATAATAAATTTTGATATAATGTGCATTAGGCAAAGAGTTAAAAAAATATATTGGAAGCCACATAATGTGAAGGGTAAATAACAAGATGATAATAATCAAAAATAGAACAGCACACAAAACAGAATGGTATACAAATGCATTTCCTGTATTGAAAAACCAACAAAAATACAAATAATTATAACCAAATATTCTTCAACTGTTTCTTCACAGCATTTGATGTTTTTGTTGGCAATAATTCAAGATCTATTTCAGTTAATAATAACTAATTCAGTGAGAGTTACTTCAATGAAAGATGCTTTTTATAAATAATGCTTATGAGATAACCTGCACATTGTGCAGCTGTTTTCGGTATCCATTATAAGTACATCTTAACCTGGCACATCACTTTCATCAAAATTCTTTTGCATGACTGTGAAATACTGCTTTATACAAAGTTTTTCAAGTTTTTTTGTTTGACCCTTCAACGTAAACAACCAAAAACCAAGCTGCCCTACCAACATGCCATTTCAATGAGCTTTTTAACTGGTTAAGGGCTAAATTATTTTTGGTGTGCTCACAGGCACTCTCCAATAATTTGAAACAAAACAAATTTATATATAAACAAAATATAATTTGCATTTGACTGAATATGAACATGTGTGTGGAGAATGTTGGTTTTTGCTCTGGTATCATTTTTTGAAAGCCCTGATAGTGGCTTCTCGCACTCGACCATTTAACTGGTAGAGTGCTGGAAGCCCATATTTGGGCTTTAATCTAAGTGCAGGTAACCCAACTTAAAGACTTCATATTCAGTGGATGTATTTCATATTATCTTTGAAGTGAAATTATTTAGTCTTTGAGGATTTGCCTTGTTGCAATTTATGGGAGAGTGCCTATGGGCACTCACCCATAAATTTTAACAAGGCAAAGACCTGTCAACAAATTTTGATTACCAAAAATAATTTAGCACTCTACCAGTTAAGTGTGTTACAACAGAAAAAGAGATCTGACTTGCCAAATTGTCATCGCAATATAAAGAGAACTTTGACTCAAGTGGCAACAGATGATGATTTGTGTAATAATAATTCCGTAATTCATTTCTTAATTTAACTGCGTATTTTTAAGGTATTTTTCATCAAATCTTGTCATGGCTGCCAGGAAGAAACTGTGACCAGATTTGATGAAAAATTCATCTAAATTTTACTCAAGAAATCATTAAGAAAAAGTCCATTTAAGTTACAGGAAGAAAATTTGATTAAATGTGTCCGAATTATACTTATTTCAGTGGATCAAAAAACCTGTCCTGGGCGGGTATATCTGCCATCAGCAACAAGGAGTTAAATCTGATCAGTCTGACACTTAATTGCATATTGTATAATATAATGACCCAATATGCGTCATATAATTGTGAACCATGCCATTCACCACATCTAGTGATCCTTTAAAGAAATTTCTCCTGTAATTGTATAATGTTGAAGTACAATCCCTTTTAACCCTTAGCATAATTATGCAACAGCAAAATACATTCTATTCAATGATAATATACTATTCAAAAAAAGTATGGGATATCCAAACAGATGTTGAGATTTTCAGAAAATGGTATAGGATACGCATGATTGGACACATCAATATGTTACCAAGTTTAGTGTGGATCATGAATGTCACTGGCCCACGAAAACTATGTGCAGGTTTTTCACACGAGCGCCGCGTTAATGTCTGTGGGGTACGTTTTGAAATTTTCATTTGTACTCAATGGGCTTTTTCATCATTCTTTTCTTGGTATAAACTTATTCATCAATAGTTTTGGGTCGAAACATAACTTTTGACGTATGCGAAGACTAACAGGTGACGAATGTTTACGTGCCGTTGGCATGTTGGAAGCCGGTAACAAACAGACTGCAGTGGCTCAAATTGTCAATATTACTCAATCGGTGATTAGCAGGTTGTGGTCACTCTACCATCAGACAGGAAATGTTGATGACAGATGTCAGTTAGGTCATCCAAGGGCGACAACTGCTAACCAGGATCATTTCATCCAAACCACAGCATTACATAATGCCATCAAAGTGCCTCAGAAATTGGACAGCAGCTGCACCAAGTGACAGATGTGTGTGTCAGTGGTCAGACTATCCGAAATCGCCTACACAGCTGGAATTTCTATGCTCGACCTCGAATAATTCCACGTTGGACTGAACGTCACATCGCAGCAAGGCGTAATTGGTGTGGAGCACGACAGCACTGGGACAATCGTCAGTGGAGCAACGTCATGTTTTCTGATGAATTGAGGTTCACTCTCAACATCCACGACAGGTGAAACAAAGTGTAGGGGCGGCGGAACAAACGATACCATGACGTACCCATTAGGAAGCACGATCGTTTTGGTGATGGATCGGTTATGGTGTGGGGAGGCATAACCATGACAAGCAGAACAACATTGTCATGGTAGTACTGCCCTGTGACTCACCCTTAGCATCATCTAAGGGCGTGTCACAGGGCAGTACTACCGTGACAACATGTTAGCAGCTCATGTGGTGCCATTTGCGCGACATCATGGCCAGCGATTCATTTTCCAAGATGACAATACAAGAGGACACAGGGCCTGGGTTACTACAGAGTTCCTCCGGGAGCAGAACATAATACACTGCCTTGTCCAGCACTAAGCCCAGACCTTTCACCAATCGAGCGTGTCTGGGATATGCTTGGCAGCCACCTACAACGATGCCAACAGCCCCCTACCAATGTCCAGGAACTCGCCGCTGCACTGCATATGATATTGAATGTTTGGTGAGGAGTATGCCATGTCGGATCCGTGCTTGTCTCGCGAACCGAGGAGGATTTTCAAGGTGTTGAGGTCTTGGACTGAATGTGGTAACTTCTCTGACTGACCATTCATGTCTTCTACAGCTCAGTGAGTGGAATGTATGCTTGTCAGATACCTAACTATCGCTGAAATCATTCACCTGGTGTCACAGTGCAATGCCTCAACTGTCTTTTTGATGAAAATATAAATATATTTCTTCATATATCTCATTTTTATAAAAAATCCCCTACTTTTTTTGAATAGTATATATTGTTGAAGATCAAATATTTAATCAATAATATCTTGGTCATAAAATTAAGAATAGGGGCACATGAACTAGAAATAGAGCATAGACTTTATTCTAGTCAAAAGCTCCAAGCTTACTGTCAAATTATTTATTTATTGAGGTTTAACAACACTTTAACAGCCAAGGTCATATCGTGTCAGTGACAGTTTTACAGGTGGAGGAAGCCGGAGTACCCGGAGTGAACCACCGAGCAACGACGAGCAGCTGGCAGCTCCCCAACATCAGAACTCTGCACTGCAGCACAGGCAGGGTTAGATTGGTTGAAGACATGCACACCATTGACGTGCAGTACACCTTAGGTGTTTTCATGCCCACATGTGGACAATCAAGGTTAAGTGCCTTGCCCAAGGACACAATGTGGGAGTTTGAATCGATCGTTCAGACAGTCACCCATCCAAGGACTAACCGGGCTCGATGTTGCTTAACTTCGGTGATCTGGCGAGAACCGGTTACCGCAATGCCACTGTGTCCCAGTACTGTCAAATCCCATCCTTACAATCTGTGTCTTTGTCTGTTTTCCTTGTTATTATTGTTCTCAATTAACATTTGGATCATTTTTATTTTTTTAGCGGTTTGTTCCATATGTATGATGTGTCCATGTGACATGTTTGTTTGAAATAAAATATTGTTTAATTCTTCACCCACTGAGTATTTTCAAGATATTTCTTATCAAATCTAATCATGGCTGCTGTAAAGCAGCCATGAACAGATTTAATGAAAAAATCTATCTAACTTTAACATGAGAGATCATTGGTGAAAAAAACCATTCAATTTACGAGGAAAATTTGACGAAATGGGCACAAATTATCCTTGTTTCAGTAGAAAGGGAAATTCTGTCCTGAGCAGAAATATCTGCCAGCAGCATGCAAGGAGTTAAAGTAAAAAGATCCAACATGAAATTAATCCTTTACCTAATGAATCAGCCACATCTGCCCACATAATTTACAAATTAATTAGTTGAAAAACATATATTTTTCAAAAAGTTTCAACAAAACCATATCATTCCAGTGAGGGATCACATAATATTGTTTTGTTGAAATCTTTTTAAAAATTTAAAAAAACAATAATTAAAATAAAATAATAAATTTCAATATCGAGTGCATCGGGTAAAGGGTTAAAAATGTTATCCTGTACAATGTTCATCAATCAAGAATACTTGTACACTAAGCTCAACATTACTCGGGAGAGAAGGCACACCCAGAAAGAAATTAATTACCAAGCAGGCAAATTGAGAAATAGTAAAAGCTAGTAAATTGAGAACCAATCCATATTATCCCTTACCTTCATTATACACACACTCTGGACAACAGTCACCAGGTCTTGTAATTTTTCTCTCATTCTGCAGAATGATAAAAAAGAAACTATAAAATTGTTTTGAATGTAAGAAACATAAGCAACATAAATGGCTTTGAAATTACAATGCAAAAATGTACATACAGATGGATGGTTGGATGGACAGACAGACAGACAGACAGATGGATGGATGGATGGATGGATGGATGGATGGATGGATGGATGGATGGATGGATGATGGATGGATGGGTGGGTGGGTGGGTGGGTGGGTGGGTTTTGGGTGGGTGGGTGGGTGGATGGATGGATGGATGGATGGATGGATGGATGGATGGATGGATGGATGGGTGGATGGATGGATGGATGGATGGATGGATGGATGGATGGATGGATGGATGGATGGATGGATGGATGGATGGATGGATGGATGGATGGATGGATGGATGGGTGGATGGATGGATGGATGGAGGGCTTCGCTAGATACTCCCAAATCCTCCTTCAGAGGTCGGGGACACAATAATTGTCAATTAGAGTTAAAGAGAATTAATAGTGGTAGAATGATCTTATTGATGTGCTTGGCAGGGATTTCTGCCAGATGCATGCTTGTTGTAATTGGTTTGCAAAATCATGGTACAGTGGAACCCTGTTAATTGAATAGCTACTTTGCCAGTGAAAAATATTCAACTGCAAGATGCATGCTTGTTGTCATTGAGTTGCAAAATCATGGTTCAGTGGAATTCTGTTAATTGAATAGCTACTTTGCCAGAGAAAAATATTCAGTTAATAAGAGTATTCAAGTTACTGGATAAGCTGAACATTTATTTTATTATATCTTGTTTGACAGAGCTCATGGAGCTCTGTCAAACAAGATGCAATAGATTAAATGTCTCTATTGGATGTACTGAAGCCAAAAAGCTCTATAAACATAGGAAATTCATTATTTGACAGAGTAATTCTTTGAAAATATTACAAAACTTTTTATTCCATGAACAGGTCAAATTTGTACTGAAGATATGGTAAATGGTTTGGGTTTTTGAAGTTATATTCTTCAATAAACCCTTTACCCATCGCACACAAAATTAAAGTTTTTTTCTTTTAATATTTGTGATCCCTTATTGGAACAACTTGATGAGTTTGTTCCAAGGAGGTGGTCACATAATGTGGTTTTGTTCAATTTTCTTTTTTAAATATTTTTTTCAACTGTTCAATATTACGTGGGCAGATGTGACAGATTCATTAGGTAAAGGGTTAACAGGGTTATTCAATTAGGACATATCCAATTAAGTGAGCTCGGCAGTATAGATGAGTTCTAATGAGAAGCTCAAAGTTAAGAGGGTTACAAAACTTGGTAGATCATAAATTTGGCAATGGGATCCTTGATTGTTGTCTTTGCTATACCATATAGCCTACAAAGGTTTGCTATCTAAGAATAGAGTTATCTTAATTATATAACTGTGATAACCCAATGATACAAAGTGTTACATTTTATGCATTTATCAGTCTGATTAGTCAATTTAGAACAGTTTTATTCCTTAAATTACACATCATCTTGTCATGCTATGATAAGAGGAAATGTGATATACACCAAGATAGCACACACACACACTTCTTCCCAAATGCATAGTGGCATATGGTATAACTTGAGTGGTACTGGTTTGTTTAAATGAAATTGCTATTAATAAATACTTATACAAGACCTTGTGTTCATTTGCTGAAAGTAACAGAGGAAAGCCTATGCCATATTTTTCCAAGACAGGGAGTACTTGTAATATAACAGCAACAAATTTAACCCTATCCAACCATTATGCATAAATTTTGCATCAGAAAAATTTGACACTCAATAAGAATAGAACACAATAAACACCAACTTAGGAAGAAGAATATGTAATAATTTACTCCTACAGCCCAAAATGCCTATATGATTAAATTATAACTGAACCTCCCTACATATACAAAATATAGATCCATCCATATATAAGATGATAATTCAGGACATTTGGGTTCATTATTTAAAAAAACTGCTTGTTTTTCTTTGAAACACCCCTATGTTATTCTAAGTGCAGTGGAAGCCTGTTAATGAATTTTGGGCTCTAACAGAGAACCCAAATATTAACCCAGGGACCCTGTTTGAACAAACATGAATCTGAGAGATGTTGTATACCAACTATGAAAGGATTCTGACTGGTGGATCTGAAGAAGAAGATTTTTAAGAAATTTCCTCATATTGCACTCAGTTAAATTTTGAGCTCCAACAGAGAGCCAAAATATTACCCCAGGGACCCGATTTGAACAAAGTTTAATCAGAACCCCATAGATATGTCCTATACCAAATATGAAAGGATTCTGACTGGTGGATCTGAAGAAGAAGATTTTTAAAGATTATCCCCATATTACACTAAGTTAAAATTGGGGCGTCCATAGGAAGCCTAAATATTAACTGAGGGACTTGATTTGAACAATCTTGAATATGACCCTCATAACAATAATATATACCAAACATTAAAAGATTCTGACTGGGTGGTTCTGAAGAAGAAGATTTTTAAAGATTATTTTTGCAAATACTCGGACCCAGCATTATTTCAATGCCCCTATAGAACACCATGACACAACTGTTGGCAATTTTGTTTTATTGTTCAATTCTACTGGCCCTAAGGATGCTTCATACCAATAACAGTTCTCTGTTCCATGTGGTTTGGGGAATATGGGCAATTGAAAATATTACTATTTTTAGCTCCTGGGAAATTTTTTTTGTATGTGTCAAGCACTTATGACTCAAAAATACCACATAAGAAATTTGTTAAAATCAGACCATCAGTTCAGAATATAGATATTTTGGGTGGGGCTAAAAATCTTGCCCCTCCCATTACAAAGGCAAATATTGCTCCACGAACTTTGTTTGAACAAACTTGATTCTACACCTCAAAAGGAAGCTCCATACCAAATATCAAGTCATTGTACCCACTGGTTTATGAGATTTAAAAAAAAATTTGGAGCATTTTTCCCCACCCCCTTCCTGCGGGGCTGGGCACATTCAGGGTTTTGCAAATTGCAAGAATGGTTGTTTCATTCCTGTGAAGTTCTCACAAATGCTTGTTAAGGAGACCCATTTATCGTTCCCGCCTAAAATATAAGCATTACTGTATGGAATTGCACATGGCAGCGGTGTTCAAAGGTGTGAATTGTCATTAAGGAAAAGTGTTTATCATATAGAAATAAAGCAGAATCAAACTTTCTCCCAAAAATTCCCTTGTATATTGTGGTCTAAGAAATTTCTGCACACTGTTATTGTGCTAAAACTTTGAAATCAGAAAACAGGGTAAAAGCTACTCTGATGACGCGACTGTTCCATGACCTGCATAACATAATCAACCCCCTAATGAAAAGCTAGACAAACTATAAACAATAGCCTCATCGGATATTAAATGCATCACATGACCAAATGGTGCAATTTGTTTGGCCAGTATATGCACTATGTAATGTGAGTTGTAAAACTTCATTCAATGGTAAATATCATTATGAAACGTTTTGTTTTCTGACCAAACTTATTACAGCAACATTTACCCAAAACAATGTGTTGAAAAAGCATGGAATTTTGTAGATGCACTTCCACTGTCAGCTTTAATTAAAATGACACAACAGTTTGCAGGTACATGTGTACTGTTCATACGTCATTTGTGCGTTTTAAGTAGTGTAATGGAATCTCGAATCCTTGCCCGGTAATTTAATCTATTTTCATGAAAATTAGAGAAACAGAGCTTCTTTTTTCCAATTTAGAAGCGGGAAGAAATGCGAGTGCGATAGCGCTCCTCAAATCGACAGCACTGCATTTCTTTCAATCAAGATGGTGAAGAGGAAAACTGTTCTGGGATGAGGATTTCAGTCTGTCAGTGACACTGATTCAAAAATTTAATAAAATTAGATTCATTTCTATAAACATGATTACTGCAATTGCCTTTTGATATGGTGGTTGAACAATCTACGTATCTGAAGATAAATAAGCATAATTCATGTGATTAAGATACATGTTGGAAATGGGTCCCGCAAAAATAGATGGGTCCCACAAAAAATATTTGCGGGACCCAGAAATGGGTGCCACAAAAAAAAAAATTTCAAAACCCTGACACTGATTTGAACAAAAAGGCAATGTCCCTTCAGGCCCATCAGTCACACAAACTTTCACTTGAATTGGCCCAGTAGTTTTGGAGAAGACTCAAACACAACTTGATGTGTGATGATGGATGACGGATGACAGACAAAAAGTGATAACAATACCTCACCCTGACTTTAAGTCAGGTAAGCTAATATACAGGTTTATGGGTGTTATATGTATGTGTGTGCTTACATACATGCAGTCACACATATTATAGCTTATGCACATACATGAATGTATGTGCATAAGCTATAATATGTGTGACTGCATGTATGTAAGCATGTGTGGGTGGTCATTAGTTTTCACACATTTATGTTCCCATTTATAATATAATCGATGCATTTTTGTTTTTATTGTTATATCTTTTCTTGCATTGGGCAAAAAAAGGTGAAAAATCTATTTCTCAGGTTCTCCCACATGGTCCTTTTAGCCACCGCATGCTCTCTTTATATAACCAATGCAAACTTAAATGAAAGTGTCAATGACACTGTAGCTCAACTTGACAAACTTGAACTTCGTAAGTTATAAATGAAATGGCAAAATTGAAAATCATTGGTACCAATGTTATTTGATAAAATTTCAACATAACAGCATTGTGTGTGCACAACATCAGAGTAATCCATGCATTTTTAAATGTAAACTGTAAGACTGGCTAAAGGAAGAATGCTGATACACAAATGCAGTATGTTCAGAGGTTACTGTAAATGGCAACTTTTTTCACAGAAATGAATGCTGATCAATAGTTCTTATGGATAGGTCTTGTCTACTGAGCACACCAAGTTAAACAAGCATACCAGGTTTCAAAGCAATCCAGTCATAAATGTGCCCTGTAGGGTGTGCCAAAGAGAAATATTGAGGTCTGACTAAACTAAGTTCTAAGAATGCTGGCCACAGCAACATTTTCTTACAGAAATGGAAGAAAATCGAAAGCTCCCATCTAGAGGTCACCACAAACAAGCATGCCAGGTTTCAAAGCAATCCGATCATAAATGTGCCCTGTATGGTGTGCCAAAGAGAAATATCGAGATCTTCTAACTGAACTAAGTTCTAAGAACGTTGGCCGCAGCAACATTTTTAGATGGAAATGGAAAAAAATCGATAGCTCCCATCTAGAGGTCACCCCAAACAAGCATACGAGGTTTCAAAGCAATCCAATCATAAACGTGCTCTGTAGGGTGTGCCAAAGGGAAATATTGAGGGCTGACTAAACTAAGTTCTAAGAACGTTGGCCATGGCAACATTTTTTGACGGAAATCGAAGAAAATAAATAGCTCCCATCTAGAGGTAACCCCAAACAAGCATACAAAGTTTCAAACTGATCTGATCATAAATGTGCCCTGTAGGGCATGCCAAAGGAATAAATTGATGCCTAACTAAATTTAGTTCAAAGATCGTTGCCAGTGGCAACATTTTATGACGAACAGAATTGGAAGAAAATTGATAGCTCCAATCTAGAGATCACCCCAAACGAGCAAGCCAGGTTTCAAAGCAATCCGAACATAAATGTGCCCTGTAGGGTGTGCCAAAGGGAAGTATTGAGGTCTGACTAAACTAAGTTCTAAGAATGTTGGCCGCGGCAACATTTTTCGACGGAAATGGAAGAAAATCGATAGCTCCCATCTAGAGGTCTCCCCAAACAAGCATACCAGGTTTCAAAGCAATCTGATCATAAATGTGCCCTGTAAGGTGTGCCAAAGGGAAATATTGAGGTCTTCTGACTAAACTAAGTTCTAAGAACATTGGCCGCGGCAACATTTTTTGACGAAAATGGAAAAAAATCGATAGCTCCCATCTAGAGGTCTCCCCAAACAAGCATACCAGGTATCAAAGCAATCCAATCATAAATGTGCCCTGTAGGGTGTGCCAAAGGGAAATATTGTGGTCTAACTAAACTAAGTTCTAAGAACGTTGGTCACGGCAACATTTTTTGACGGAAATTTAAGAAAATCGATAGCTCCCATCTAGAGGTCACCCTAAACAAGCATGCCAGGTTCTAAAGCAATCCAATCATAAATGTGCCCTGTAGGGTGTGCCAAAGGGAAATATTGAGGTCTGACTAAACTAAGTTCTAAGAACATTGACCGTGGCAACATTTTTTGACAGAAATTGAAGAAAATTGATAGCTCCCATCTAGAGGTCACCCCAAACAAGCATACCAAGTTTCAAAGCGATCTGATCATAAATGCGACCTGTGAGGTGTGCCAAAGGAAATTTCCTTAGGCACACCTCACAGGTCGCATATTTCCTTTGGCACACCTCATAGGTGGCATACGTATGCTGACAGATGAGAAGTGATGGCAATAGCTCAGCTTGACTTTGTCAAGTTGAGCTAAAAAATTCAAATTAAATTGTTTATGTCTGATATTTTACCCAAGTTAATAAAACTGATAAATTAGTCCCTTGAGAGCCTTCTTGCACTCAAGGGCCTAAATACACCACCACCCATGCTATTCTGTAGATTATGAGGCTTAAAACAAACCAAGAACATGAACTTTTGATGGCAAAGAAATAATTACAAAAATAATCTAGACCTGTTCGTAAGCACAGCTAATGAAATACCCCCACAATGTGCAGGTCAACTCAAAATAAAGATTGTTATCAAGTCATTTTTTTTAAAATATGTTAGCACATTGTATAGGTGCTTCATTTTGATACTCAGAAAAGGAAAGGAAAATAAAGTGTCACCATTCGGTGACACAAAAAATACTCCTTGCTTATTTAACAATGCAAGCCTGACTATAGGTGATACAGTTTTGGGGTAATAATAATAATAATAATACTTTATCGCACAACCAAATGTGAGACAAAATGGTATGGCTTGAAAAACAAGTATAAAGTAAAAACACATATTGAAATAATAAAAGAATTAAAACGTCTGAGCTTGTAGTGAACTGAACCCACAAGATAATGAAAACACACATACACACATAACCCTGTCACACCCATACACCAGATGCCCCTTACACATGCCTAAACCCTCACACACACACCCTTTTACTCACCCACACACACATAATCGCTTCCAATATACACCCACATATACACCATGGTTCGCCTGAGACGTGGTCTGTTGCTGAGCCCTTTTTTGTCATCACAAGTCTAGTGTATACTCGCACTGTCACAAGGCGTTCTAGTGGTTGACACTGGAGTATGTTTACTGTTACACGTCATTCTAGTAATGCCTTTTAGAAGAGAAGGTTATAGAAGAGAAGCATAATTACCACCGGGTAGAAAAACTATTGGGTTCTGTTCATAAACATATGATGTATCATTTTTCCAGTAGCTAACAATATTTGTTGATCTGGACAATTGAACAGGAATTTTGCTTTTTCTTTCAGCTGAAGATGTATAAAGCTGGGATATTTTTTGACGATTATGTCTGTAACATCTTTATGTTGCTCGGAGTAATGTGAGCAAATAAAGAGTACATGCAATTCATATATATACAAATACTAAGTCCATAAAGGGCAATGACTCTGGTAATAAAATCTTGAACGACACATGCATTTCACTATGGGTATTCAGCAACAGGATACACTTGCATACCAAATATCAAGACACTCAACCAAGTACTTTATAAGTTATTGATGATTGTATTTTGGGACAGGTGGACAGATGGATGGATGGATGGATGGATGGATGGATGGATGGATGGATGGATGGGATGGATGGATGGATGGATGGATGGATAGATGGATGGAGTCCATCCGAACGGTTGGACAGATGGATGGGCAATGACTGGCAATAAAATCTCGAATAACACCTGCATTTCACTATAGGTATACAGCAATAGGATACACTTGCATACCAAATATCAAGTCACTCGACCAAGTACTCTACAAGTTATTCATGATTGAATTTTGGGATGGACATCTGGATGGACAGATGGACGGATGGACGGACGGACAGACAGATGGACTGATGGATGGACGGACCTTGTACTGTGGGTAGACATCAATAAGATAGAGTTGCACATCAAATATGAAGTCATTCCATTGAGTACTCTGCAAGATATTCATGAATTAATTTCAAGGCGGACATATCCATAAAGGGCAATGACTCTGGCAATAAAATCATGAATGTCACCTGCATTTCACTATGGGTATACAGCAATAGGATACACTTGCATACTAAATATCGAATCACTCAACCACGTACTTTACAAGTTATACATGATTGAATTTTGGGACGGATGGACAGATAGACAGACGGATGGATGGACAAAGCAATTCCTATATACCCCCAGCGATAAAAATAAAACAAAAAGCCACCCGCCCACATGCAATTTTACCAAAAATGGACTGAGAAACAGAAGATCTACTTTGTGGGGCCTTATGGTGGTGCAAATAAAGTATAAATGGTTAAAAAAAACACCAGACACAATAACACTGCAGTTACCATTTAATGCTTGCATTTAATATAAACTGCAGCCAGTCATTTCAAATGCAGGTAATTCTGGGCAGTATATACAAAAATGGGTAGTCTGGTTTTGTAATGGATAAACAAAATTAACTTTTTCTATGTTAAATTTATTTTAATCTTTAAATAGAAAAAAAAATATGCTGTTAGCAAGCCATTCCTTGGGTGTGTATGATTTTATCTACCGTATTTCATTGTAATAGCTCAATGGCCAGTTCCCACAATATTCTACGTTTAACTAACTCAGTGCTAGAAAGCCATATCTGGGTAACTGTGGTACAAAATGCCCTAAAGACATAATGTCCTTAGGACATAATGCCCTTGGACAAAATGCTCTCATGACATAATGTCATTAGGTAAATGCCCTCAATGAAAATGCATGGGGTGGACAAAATGCCTCTGAGCAAAATTTACTCACTTCTGTTTTGAAGATAGGAAGAAATGCTGTCACCAAAAAGTAAAGGGTGGACAAAAGAGCTCAGAACAAAATCTGATCTCTTCTGCTATGAAGATAGAAGGAAATATACGAACCATAAGATGCTGCTGTCTAACTAATGAGCTTCAGGTTTATGGGTTTCTGCACACAGATGTTGAAATATAATATATGATTCATTAAAAATATGTATGAAATAGTCATTTAACCCTTCGCCTAATATGAAAGGCAGAGGACACTTGTAAAAAAAATTCTTGAATAACTAATTTTTTTTCATTTTTTGTCTCAAAAACATAGGTTATGACCCCTCATTTCAATGAGCTCAACGATGGTTCAAATGTTCAAGTCACAGTTGTCAAGTGAGAAAAATAGTTTCAACAATCCCGGCCATCCAACATGTTACAGGAAAAAGTAATGCCAACTTTGGTAACCCTAAGCCAAATAGTATAAAAATTATGAGCATGAATTGTTTCAGAAGAGTAACCAGGCTAACTGAAGTGTGTGTGTGGAGGTGGAGGGGGTGAGGGAGGGGAGGGAGGGAGGGAGGGAGGGGGCAGAAATTTTTCCCCAACTTCATTTTATCTTTTGACTGGTAGAGTGCCGGAAGCCCATATTTGGGTTTTACTCTGAGGTGAAGGTACCGCAATTTGAAGGCTTCATACTCAGTGGATGTGCTTCGTATTATCTTTGAAGTTAAATTATTTAGTCTGTAAGGCTTTGCCTTGTTACAATTTATGGGAGAGTGATTAGAGGCACTCTCCCATAAACTGTAACAAGGCAAAGATATGTGAACAAATTTTGATGGCCAAAAATAATTTAGTACTCTAACACTTAGGACTGTGTATCCCCATACGTGAAGGTTCAGTCTTCCCGGGAAGAATAGATTATCTTTTCTTGCCAATTAAAGCACCCTGAATACCTTCCCCCCACTTTAGGTCACTCATTTGGACTGTGTATCCCCTAGTCTTCCCCAGAGAAGAATATTTACTTTTCATATCAATTGAACCACTCTGAGGACTTTTTAAAGGCCCAAGTACCCAGAAAGTGAGGCCTAACTGTAGCAAAATGAAATATTGGGAGCGTGTAGCTGAACCCTTTTTAGGGATTTCAGGCATGAATAAAGCTGACACTGTTCAAGAAATATGTGCGGTACTGGGGTGTGTGGGGAATTCCACCAATCACCACCTGGCCAAGCCACTGAATCATTTATGGGATGGATCTGCAATAATTCCTCTGATGGATCTGCAATAATTCCACTGAGGTACTAGCACTACAGTGCTGAAAGTGACACCTATCAGTACCACACTCAATCATTTTATCATAAAACTGTTTCGACTGAACAGGCTTATAAGTTTGTGTAATGCATACCCTTTCGCAGGTTATGTTAGCACCACATTCTCTCTGTCGGCAAATAACTTCACCCTTATAGCACACACACACAGTACATGGATTCTTCATCCACTGATCCCCATCCTGAAGAAAAAATATCTTTTTATGTAAGTTATGCACAGTATGTACAATGTAATATATTATATTTTCTGAGAGCTTGACTTACATCAATAACAATGATTTATACATTTACGATAAAATCTTCCCAATCTTCACTTTTGTCAAACTAGATATAAGAAATTCTATTTTAGACCCTTTCGATCATGTGATAGTATTTTCCATGTCAGTTCAATGGAACGAATTAGAAAAGTCCCCTATTCTTTACACATTGGGTAGATCAGCCTTGGGTCTACACACTGACGAAAATATATTTACAAAGTTGCAATTTCCCTTTGTGAAATTATGATGCATCAAGAACAATCATAGTACAAAAAGCTTAATTACAAGAGAGCAGGTAATTTATAAAATATGGATAATTGAATATTTCTGTTATTAAAATATTTTCTATTACTAAACTGACTATGTAGATCAGAAGTTTTGAAAATCACAGGAAGATGACTAACGCCAATGGAGTAAGGTTCAGGGGGGCAACTCGCCCTACAGTTAAGTGGTCATTTCACTATTATTGGAAACACTGTACCACAACCCTTACAGAAATAACCTTGGGAGAGGGTAACCTGCAATGGGCTACACTTGATTTTGACAGGTACTTTAACATAGAGTAAAACAGAAGTCCTGCTGATAATTGTTAAATTGCCATGGCAGCAGGACTTCAATGATATGCCTCTTTAAATGGTAGAGTGCTAAATTATTTTTCGTCATCAAAATTTGTTCATATGTTTTTTATGCCTTGTTACAATTTATGGGAGAGTCTGGGCACTCTCACATAAACTCTAACATGGCAAATCCACACAGCTGAAACAACTTCACTTAATGCTTTAATATGAAGCACATCCATAGATTATGAAGCCTTTAACTTATGGTGCCTGCACCTAAGAATAAAGCCCAAATATGGGGTTCCAGCACTCTACCAGTTAATGATATGATATGCATCACAATTCAGTCTACACAATAAGATATTTATCTAACAATCA
Organism: Pictodentalium vernedei; assembly: GCA_031216915.1. Taxonomy (NCBI): domain Eukaryota; kingdom Metazoa; phylum Mollusca; class Scaphopoda; order Dentaliida; family Dentaliidae; genus Pictodentalium; species Pictodentalium vernedei. The sequence goes on along the minus strand of CM062297.1, from coordinate 476,085,943 downwards.
TATTGATTTTGGTCTGAAAAACCTGAAAAACAGCATGTATCACATAATGTGTTCCGATTCCGTATCATATAGATGACTCATTCTGATTCCGTATCATATAGACGACTCATTTCTGATAATGCGACAGGCTATCATAACAGGCGCATGAATACATCCTATGTGTGTTTCAGCGATCGACCCAACATTATGTCCCAAAACTGTTTTAATGATTTAAGATTTAATCTGTTTATGTGACAGAATTGTTAGATAAATTAATTATCATGATAATGTGCATGTCCTGTGATTTGCATCAGATTCTTGGTGGTGTCCAAAAATGGGATCACAACTCGCTGGCAAAGCCAGCTCATTGAGATCCCAATCTGGACACCACGTCGAATCTGATACATATCACAGGACATGCACATAATCATAATAATCTGTATGTATCCATTATACACATGATCTCTCATGACAAGCAACAACAGCTATCAACTTTTTTTCCTCTCCGAAAATATGTTCTAACCATTTAATCCCCTGTATCTTGTTTGGAAGGGCTCTGTGAGCTTTGTCAAACAAGATATTTAGCAACATCCAGGGAATTCATCAAATTTTGGTTCACTGAATAACCCTTTTAATCACATTTTTATCACTGTCACAATGTGGTATGTAAAAAACAGGGTTTCCCTGCACCAGCTTTCAAAAATTTGTTTTGCCTGATGGTATTTTTATTTATTGTAACATAATACATAGTGAACAATGATATGTATTGAATCCTGTGCAATGTATCGTGGTTCAAGCATATCATGATTAACCATTTACCCAACACGAAAGGCAGACAACTCTTATGAACAAAATTCTTGAATAACTACTTTTTCATTTCTTGTGTTAAAAGCATAGCTTATAACCCCTCACTGAAATGAGCTCAGCAAGCTTGTTCTAATGAGGGGCCATGTGGTATGTTTTCAAGACAAAAAATGAAAAAAATAATGAAAATTGAATGGTGACTTTTGTGAGTTACCCTGGCAGGTTTTCGAGGGAATTCTATTAGGTAAAGGGTAATTGTTGCAGAACTACATGGAAGTGGATTCCAGTCAAGTCTTGGCTGCATTTAGAGGTAGCCAGGCTTGACCAGAAAGCATTCTTGTGCAAACACTCACAGGCAAAGTTTGGAAAGTGGCCCAGGCCCTTAGGGTTGAAAGACATTTGTGTTTTTCCATTATTTATTGTATAAATATGGATTTTAGTTTTACAAGGATCTTTTTGGAGGCATTTACCACTACCCTTATATTTTCAAATCAGGTTGACCATGGTGGACGAAGGCTATCACACACCTCAAAACTACAGATCTGACTACACAAGAACCAGGATTCCCCTACTATTCTGTTTACCTGGCGTTGTGTGTTATCATCAATACAAACAGGAGCTATACATTTGGGGCAGCAATCTCCAGCATGTCTTTCCAATCTCTGACCCTGAAATAAATAAATGGTACTAATCAGGCAAAAATCATACAAAATAAACATTCACTAACCTGGATGTGATATGTGGTTGCAAAAAGTTATTTCTTTATTGAAATAAATTTTGATTTTCATGTTTTGTAACCTCAAAACACCATAATAAAAAGGATGCAGAAATTCTCATTTTGTTATTTTCAATTTCTTTGCATGTATTTAAATTCAAAATTAGCTGAGGTTAAGATTCTGCCCAGTAGAAGTTCACAAAGAAGTATTTGTTTATTGTGTTGTATCTCCAATGTTAGTTTGCTGATATAGTGGAGTCCACTTCATTGGATATTGCTTAACCCTTTACCCAACGCAGACGATATCAAAATTTATTATTTTAAATATCATTTTTTCAAATTTTTCAAAAAGTTTCAACAAAACCATATCATGTGACCCCTTGTTGAAATGAGCTCGACAAGCTCATTCCAATGAGGGGTCACATGATATGGTTTTGTTGAAAGTTTTTGAAAAATAATATTTTTTCAACTGCTGAATTTGCATAATACGTAGGCGGATGCAGGCGCTTCATTAGGTAAAGGGTTAATTGAACAACCCTGTTAACTGCATATAATTTCCAATCACCAAATGATTTACTGTAATCAGCATCATCAGTAAAAAATTTGACCTATTACTTGCATACAGGTTATAGAGAGCTAAATTATTTTAGGTCATCAGAATTTGCTCACATGTCTTTGCCTTGTTATGATTTATGGGTGCCCATAGACACACAGACTAAATAGTTTCACTTGAAATATAACATGAAGTATACCCACAAAATTAGAAACCTTTAAGTTTCTGTACCTGCCCTCCAGTATAAAGCCCAAATATGGGCTTCCAGCACCCTACCAGTTAATTGATTAACTAGAGGAACCCCCCTTCCCCACCCCCCCCCAAAAAAAAAAAAAAAAATTACCCTGATGCAGTAACCTTGATAATATATTACCACTGTTGGTAGCATTTACTCAAATAATACAAATAAGATTACCTGTATTTGATGACATGTCCAGTTTGGTTTCGATCGGGAGTGATAAAATGTTATGTTCAAGGTTATTGTGGCCTTGACATTGGGTACAATGACTTAAAAATATATAGGGTTCTTCCTCTCATTATGCCCGATCCACATGCCAAGTTTGGTTTTGATCAGGCAAACAACATTTTAAGTAGAGAACGGAAACCAACTCTGACTTTAAATTCAAGGTCATTATGACCTTTACCTATGATAGAGTAACCCCAAAATAAATAGGGTTCTCAATCCATAACCCAAGTGTAGTTTTGATCTCTAAAGCAAATTTTCAATTATAGAAGCCCACTCTCGTATATGTTTAATTTCAAGGTCACTGTGACCTTGACCTTTGACACAATTACCTCAAAATATACTACTCAAAGTTTGCTAAGCACCAAATATGTGACACATCATTGTGAAATTTGCTTGTGACATATTTGCGATATTTTTGGTGGATATCATTGAGGGATGTATTGAGATGGTCCCCAGTGTTTACATTAGCTCTCTGTCAGGCAGACTTTTCGTGACAGTCATGGAAAGCATATACCCCTTGATTTTCATGATGTTTTCGTGTACTGTCTACATGTACATGACATGCGTAGGGTATTCAGTCTTCATTTCAACACAAACCCTTGTGATTTAATGATTGAATATGGCGAATGCAAATGTAAGAAGACATTTGTCTGAAGCAGAAATGTGGCAGGTTGTAGGTATGGTGGAGCAAGGGGCTACCCTTCCTCAGATTGCTGAAGCCCTTGGTGTGCACCATACGGTGATCACCAGAGCCTGGTCAAGATGTCAGCAGTATGGCACACCAATAAGACGACATGGTGGTGGCAGAGACAGGGCAACATCTGCAGCTGAAGACCAGTTTTTGATCATTCAGGCCCGTAGGAACCGCTTTTGCCATGGTAACCCAGCTTCGCAGTGACCTTCAGAATGCATCCGGGGTAAATGTTTCGATGCAGACTATCCGGGCAAGGTTGCACGAAGGTGGTCTCTGATCGAGAAGACCATGTATTCGCATTCCGCTGTCCCAGAACCACCGCCAGGCACGATATAAATGGTCCAAGAATCAAGTTGGATGGACCAGAGAAGATTGGCGACCTGTCCTTTTTACAGATGAGTCAAGGTACTGCCTAGACAACACAGATAGGCATTCTAGGGTATGCAGAAGACCAGGAGAGTGATTTCATGCAGCCAACATTGGTGAGCATGACCGCTATGGTGCAGGGTCAATCATGGTCTGGGGCGGTATCAGCAGGGATGGACGTACAGAGCTCTGTGACCGTGAACGTGGTACATTGAGTGCACAGCAGTATATTGATAAGATCCTGGATGTTCACGTCAGATTGTATGCAGGTGCAGTGGGTGATAAATTCGTTCTGATGGACAATAATGCCCATCCTCATGTTGCCCATGCTGTCGGGGAGTACCGACAGAGGGAGGGGATTGAGTGTATGGACTGACCACCCAGATCCCCCAACCTCAATCCAATCGAACATGTCTGGAATGAGTTGCAGCTTGCAATTTCAGCCTGTCCAGTCCAGCCAAGAAGTGTCCAGGAGCTTTGTGTCATGCTGGTCCAAGAATGGAACAACATCCCAGAAAGGCCCACCAGGAACCTGATTGGGAGCATGAGGAGGCATTGTCAAGCTGTAATTAACAGTAATGGGTCTCATACTCGATATTGAACCCATACCAGTTCGCTCCATCAACTTGTTGGCAAATTGAAAAATTTCCTCTTTTACCAATAATATCCATTTTCCATGCCTATCGTATTCAAAAGCTAAAAAGTAATGTCAAACACAAACAAAATATTAATTTCTGTACTTAAATCATTAAAGATATAATTAAATAAAAAATATATACACTTTTCATTACAATATTTCAACTAAAATGTAAAACAGGTAGTTGGATATACTTGGTGCTTAGCAAACTTTGAGTAGTATAAATATGGTTCTTTCTCTCATCATGCCTAACCCACATGCCAAGCATGGTTTCAGTCAGCCAAGCAGAGCTTTAATTACAGAGTGGAAACCAACTCTGATAAAAAATTAAAAGTTCAAGGTCTCTGTGACCTTGACCTTTGGCACAATGATCCCAAAATGAATAGGGTTCTTCTCATCATACCTAACCCACATGCCAAGTTTGTTTTCAGTGGGCCAAGCAAAATTTTAGTTAAAGAGTGGAAATCAACTCATCTACAGCTGGACAGACAGACAGATGAACAGATGGATGGATGGACAGATGGACAGTGCCACAGCTTCATCCCCCCCAAATTTTTTCAGGGAGATAAAAAATCTTGTGATCTATCAATGAATTATTATGACAATCACTAAATTCTCCAAGTTTATCAATCTACTTGACCTTATAGTATATACATTCTGTGTTTAATCTATTATATCTTGTTTGAAAGAGCTTTAATAAATTTAATTAAGGATTCCATTCAGAAAGGGGCTATCTCTACTGATAAAAATAGAGACAGCCCCTTTCTGCATGGGGCCCTCACAATATCTATCAAACAAGGTGATAAAATAAATATTCAGTGTATCATTAACATACTAGCATACAGAAAAATGAAAAAACCCTGTTAACTGATTACACCTGTTAAATGAATACTTTTTGTGGGTAAAGTGGTTATTCAATTAACTGTTTCCACTGTACTGTAGGTTCACGAAACTTCTGAACATCATTCAGTAATGTCACATGGTCAGGCCTGATACCCAAGTTTATAATAGATTGTAATAGATTTATAATAGATTTAGTAAGGTATTGATTTTGTGGCCGACATAGACAATTATCATTTATGTTGTTTACATTTCTTGGCATTTACCTGGTAGAGTGCTAAATTATTTTACCAAGGTGATTGCCTGTTGGCACTCTTCAATAAATTATAACAAAACAATTTCAAACAAATATTCTTTATTCTACTGCTGCGCAAACATCAAGCTAATGCTTGCAGTGCAAAGCCACTAAAGTGGCTTTCAGCACTTTTCAATAGAGCCATGGTAGTGGTTTCTAGCCAACAACCAGTTAATAACACTTTCAGTATCCTTGGCTATATCATGAACATAATACAAATATAAAGTCAGTTCCAGCCAATCATAGCAATGTTGCTTACTTTAAACAAGCTATTAATTAAAAATAGAATATGTTTTCATTTTTGGAATTGATATTTAAAAAATTTCCACAATCCAGTATAAGTATTTCCATTAGTTTCGTTGAATCCTACATCCTATGTAACATGTAACCAACTAACCCTGTGCATTTTTACAGCCTTTGTCAGTGAATAATTTCATGTAGTGTATGATATGACAGCCTATTTACTAATCCTGTGCAATGCCTATGCTAGCTTATCAACTAAGTCTGTGCAATGCACAGGGGTTGTCACTCTTTTCTTTCTGGTTATAAATAAGATCATCTCTATTATTTGACTAACCCTTTGCAGTTCACAGGCTTAATGAGTGTAGTGTGCATTTTCATTTAGTGTGTGATATGGCAGATACCCATTTTTTATAACCAGAAAGTGTGACTAACCCTGTGCATTGCACAGGGCTAGTCACACGTTCTAGTTATAAAAAAATATCAATTATTAAGTGAGTAACTAACCCTGTGCACTTGGGGTGAATCTCATCTGTATTAATTCTTTACCAAACATAATGGCCCAAACCAGCCAGTATTATCTCATAAAGTGTTCAAACCAGGCATGTCAAAGTACTGCCGGTACCAACATAACCTGTACCGGGATATATAAATTTTATAGTAAATTTCCTTTCTTATTATACCTACCGCATTTATTTACTACAGGCTTGCACTACAGTGGAAGACCCTAACTCGGATTAAAATACTCTCTATTTTAATCTTTCCCAAGAGATGTGGGAAAGAAAAGTGGTGTAAAAAATACCATGAAAAAGTGGTGTAAAAAATACCATGAAAAAATAAGCCAAAACTGGGCCGAATGCCATCGGCGCACACCCAGTATGGGATGCTCTTCCCTTAGTACAAATCCACGACTTCCGATAGCCAATGCGCAGTGCAGTCATCAATTCATCATTCATTTGAGTCTGCCAACATAGGAGTTATGTGATCAGTGGGGAGGAAGGATTCTTACCCGAAGAAGAAGACGAGAGGGCCTCCATGTAAATAATTGCAGTAGGTATAATAAGAAAGAAAATTTACTATAAAATTTATATTTCTTATCAACCTACCTTACAATTGTTTACTACAGGCTGAATAGACAATAGGATGGAGAGAATCACATAACCAACCCACACATAACTCAACTGCACTGGAACCGTGGACAGAGAAAGGGATCCCTAGTCCTATCAAATCATAGCATCACAAAGACAGACAGAAAGGGCAGTAACAGCACGGAGCTGGAACTGACCCTGTAAGAAGCTGAATGGCTGGGATAGACAACAGCTTGAGCAGAAGAAAGAGGGCCCGTAGAACAAAGGTCCTCTGTCTGGTCCTGCAATTGTCGCAGATAAGTGGAGAAGGTAGCATTTCTCCAGTAGGCTGCCAGCATAACATCCGACAACATGACGGAGTTAGTATAAGCCCCGAGAGGAAGACAATGCACGCACCTCGTGGCAGAAAAATGATTGGTAATACAATCGCCAGTAGCTAGACAAGTGGAAGCTGCACCAATAACAAGACAAATCCATCGAGAAATGGATTCAGGAGAGATCTGGCATGTGAGAAAATGCATATCCACCCAGGATAAAGGGTGCGAATGCCCCCCCCCCCCCCCCCAAGCAGAGCAGTGCCCAAGAAAGTGTCCATCTTGGAGTAAAATGCAAAGTCCTAGGCCTCTTCAAGGAAAAGTGCTGAACAAGCTTGGAGAGGCAAGGATGAGTGCCGAAATGATGCAGTACCACATATGAAAAAGGTCTCCGAAGCATGGACTTGTACCCATTGCTGGAGACTCCCAGAAACAAACATATACCAGAAACTCCGCAATCGGTGTGAACGAAGGAGTGACAGAAGCAACAGAGTGATCGAACACCATCGACAGAAGAACCTTCTACTTAGCCACAGAGGCTAAACCAGTGGAGTGAGTGCCTCCTTGAAGAAGAAAAGCAACTCCACTGCTCGTCTCTAAAAACCCCTACGGAGGAGACAGGACCCGATAAAAGACATGCGCGAAGGCACAATGAAGTCAGGTCGATCCGAAACCTCCTTGGGTGACTTTGGCAAAGAAAGTCGCGACGTAGAGGGAGACATGCCAGAACTGCCGCTAACAGAGAGCGGAGCAGATTGATCCACACCCACCGAGGCGACAGGGGTGTGATCAAAAGGATTCAACAACTGCAGGTTCATATCTGGGCAAGAACCTGAGGCAGAGTCGGAACCGGCAGGAAGGCATAGCTGACAAGACCGTTCCAAAGGAGGGTCAGAACATCCACGGCGAAAACCAGAGCATCTGGACACGGGGACACGAAAGTGTCCACCTGATGGTTCCAACGAGTCGCAAAGAGATCGATGTGGAGATGTCCCCTGAGATCGCAAAGATACTGGAACACCGCCATGTGGAGCATCCACTCGGTGGAAAAGAACCTGCCCCGTCGGGACAGGGAGTCGGCGAAGACGTTCAGATGACCGGGAATGTGACGAACCACCACTCCGGCATTGACATCCTGAGCGAGCAGTAGAAGATCCTGAACCAAATCGTACATGGGACCATAGTGCATTCTGCCCTGGTTCTGAATGTAAACAACCACTGTAGAATTGACTTGACAATGAAAGGATCTGACAATTCTAAAAGTGGGGGATACACTGACCTGAAAGGACCTGACAATTCGAAAAGCAGGAGATCCACTGTTGGCACCAAGAACATGCGGGAACAAAATCCCACTGAAAGAGAGTTCTTGATGGCCTCGATTGTCCCCTTTGACAGGAGATCGCCTATCTCCGTGGTAAAAAATTCCCAACGTGAAACGTTGAAAGGGACTCATGTTGGAAGAGGCAGTCTCTACTGAGTGGAGTGCCTCAACCTGGGACGAAATCGAGGTGACTACTGCCGACGCCTACCCCACCCTGTGAGTGAGTAGAAGTGGTGGTAGGAGGATCAGCCCTTAGCTTCGCAGAGGAAGCAGAAGGGTACTTGTTAGGCTTTGGACGGCGCCTTCCTCCAACAGAAGGCCGATCAAGCTGACTAAGCAGCAGCAGATCAATGGAATGACAAAGGGAGCCATCCCGGACCGTCGCTACAGAACCATGTAATAGTCGCAGACCCATCGAAAGAGGCAGATCGTAGAGCAGCGCACTGCCTCTCAAGAAGGAGACGTCTTGTGTCCAGCACAGTGTACCTGCAAACTAATTCCAAGCTAGCCATGTAACAGGCATGTGTGTGAGGAGATGCATGAGTGCCTTGAACGGCACACACAAAACAAAAACCTGTTTGTCGTCAAACTCATCTGGGAGCAGATAAGCAGCAAAGCAGAGATGACGTGATTGAAGAGAGAATGCATTCCAGCATCCCTCCCGATAAGCCCAACCTGGACTCCAGAGTCTCCATATGGCTGAGGAGTTGGAGTCCCAATCCAAGACCGTCACAGTCTGGCAGACTGACGGATTGGCAAAATCGTAGGAACGATAACTTACCAGAGGCAAAAAGTGTCAACCTTGATGAAGAACGACGTCTTCATAGCCTTGAAACTCAGCTTAGAGTCCAAAGCGGTAAATGCTTCAACCACCTGTACTGACAGGCACGGTCACTGGTGCCCAGAAGCATGTTGCTCCACAGGCTGTAGGCGTGCGACCGATGATCGCAGCCGGGTTGACACCACAGTAAAAAAAACTGCACATCCCCACAGATGGGGAATAACTCTCACCAGACGTGGTCGTGTCAGAAGGCCCCAAAACGACAGCATTCCCCACCCCCCATGGGTGTGGGAGGAGCTGCACATCCCCCAAGGAGCCCCGAAATGACAGCGCCCCCCCCCCCCCCCCATGGGTGTGGGAGGAACAGCCATGAGAATGCACCAAAAGCGAGGGCAAAAGGAATTGCCCTAAAGGAACTGAACTGGAAATAACAGAGGTGAGAGCAGTAGAAGAAAAAGGTGAACTCAACAGATACATAAAGTAGAAGAACACCCCCAACTACGAGAGAAGGTGGCAGAAAAAATAACCGGTGGGTGCACGACAGAACCCAGACAGCCGACAGGGACCTAAAAAACAGAAATTCAGCCCTCAGCAGAGTGAAGAAATCCTGTCCATACAGTCCCTCATTGACACCTAACTCCAATAATAATAATAAAATTTATCAACTGAAAAATTATATTTCCGAACCGCGTTGACACGATGTCGAAAAAACATTTGCGAAAATGGAATATATAAATAAAATTCAATGAGAATGTGGTTGAAAATATAAACAAGAATATACAAAACACAGTCCTGTTATTATACAATCTCCAGATCCATAATTCCAGTCACAGGAAAGCCATTATCGACGAGTTGAATTATCACTGTTTCATAATGCAAATGGCAGAGACACATCCTACACGTGTCTCGGACGAAAAAAGAATGATGAATTGATGACTGCAACGCGCATTGGTTAACGGAAGTCGTGGATTTGTACTAAGGGAAGAGAGTCCCATACTGGGTGTGTGCCAATGGCGCTCGGCCCAGTTTGGCTTATTTTTTCGTGGTGTTTTTTACACCACTTTTCTTTCCCACATCCCTTGGGAAAGATTAAAATAGAGAGTATTTTATCCGAGTTAGGGTCTTCCACTGCAGTGCAAGCCTGTAGTAAACAATTGTAAGGTAGGCTGATAAGAAAGGACAGAGCTTGTCCCACTGAAACCGGAACTGGGACAGATCAACAATTGGATGACATATCGCAATCAGATGGGAGAAATTCGCATTTAACCACCCCAGTCCTGAAGATCGCATGATAAACATGGCACTGTGCCAATTATTCTGCGGTGACATCAAAGTAATCATAAAGCATGAGAATAATTTCTTTGAAGTAGCCGATGATGGTGCTTTCATTGTCTTTAATGCGATGTTTGAAAAGTCAAAATGGTCGGCCTTATCGTGGTCGTGGTGCAGACAGAACAGAGTGTTTTCATATGTTAATTCAAAAATAAGTTAAAAGTACGACTTGCAAGTGTGCCATACACGATTATTAGCCTGTTTACCCTCGTTCAATTAGGAATTTCCTGATAAAATAATTTTGTCTCAGTACCAGCGGGACAAAAGCTTCAGTACTGGTACCGGTTGGAGCACGAGGGAACCGGTGGTACCGGTATCCGTTCAAGTACTGGTTGACATGCCTGGTTCAAACTCAGCTTATGAACCCTCATTGGAATGGATTGAGGATTTTGTTTTTAATGAATTCCAAAATGGAAACATATTCTATTTTCAATTAATAGCTTGTTTTTAGAAGAAGCATTTAAAAACTAATGAACATGATATAACCCTGGATGTTGAAAAAGAGGAGCCAAAAAGAAAAAGTTAAAAAAAACATTTGGAAGAACTGAATTCATCAAAGCAATGGAATTATTTATTCTGGCCCAAGCAATGTTAAGTGCTTGGAAGGAATGTAAGACAACTGATCTGATAATCAAAATTAAAATATTCAATGGCTGATGAGAAATTATATGAAGTGGCACACCATTATTTATATTCCAAACATCACACATCTGAAAGGAGTAATGAGGCATATCATTCAATCAAATATTTACAAACTCAGATGGTTAACCCTTTAAACCCTGATGGTGTCTTCCAAGTCAGTTCAATAACAGCAATTGGAAGCATCCATATTCCTGGGGTACACCATTCAATATCTTCAGTGAGCAACCTTCTGGTTGCACATTGAAAATATTGATTGGTTACCCTACACATTCACTGAACTGTCATCCTACTTGGAGAAATTATGATGTACCATGTTACTGAACCAGAAAAGCAGCCTTTAGAGTTCAAAGGGTTAAGCTAGATTTATGAGGGTTTTGTGATTGTTTTATTATGCTTTTCATTCAGGGGGAAATTCAGGAGAAAATGTGAATAACAAAATACTTTAACTCTTACATTGCAAGTAATTTTTTTAAAACTATTATGCATAACTTCTTGTCATGGCTGCTGTTAAGCCATGACTGGATGTAATGAAAAATTAATGAAAACATAACCATTTTCATGTCTCTTTGGCTGTTTTAGCAACATGAAATGAAACATATTTCCATTTGCTTGTGTACTGAGGAACATCTCAGAATTAGCAGTGGCATTCAGTAATGCCATCGCAATTACTGCTGTCATCTAATTTTATGAAGTGCCACCATAAAAATTCAATGAGGGAAAAGTGTCCAGAAAATAAGATTTTATCAATGTTTTAATTTCAGTTTCTTATTTGTGAATTAGTATTTAACAAGTAGGGTTAACTAAACAACACTAAAACTTTATTTATTTATTGGTGTTGAAGATTGCATATTTCTGCACAATTGCCAATTGTGACCAACATCTTGGATATAAAGGTTAAGTCCAACCAATCGTTTATACCCATGTTGCCCATTTTAGAGGACTTTCACCCCAGGCATTGGTGAGAAGGTCCTATTTTAAAGTAAAACAGAGCTTGTTTACCACAGAAAACAAACACTGCTTCACTTCCTGGAGTTACCACAAGACTAAAAATCTGTTTAAATTGTTCCACATACTGCATTTGACAGGTTTCTGTGCCACAATTTCTGCTGCATGTTATTCTTTATTTTTCTGTATGGGAGCAGAAAGTACACTTCTGTATTGTTTTATCACAGCCACAGCTTTAATCACGAAACATGTCAACCTTGGAATGCGCTGGTATTATGGTGTATCAGAAGTGGTGAACTGTAAAGGCAAGTCAAGGTTTTTGGTTATGCATGGTAGATCGAAAAGATTAAATCTTACAGTACTATGGGCACTCAGTTTGCAGATCACTGCAGTCTTGATATGTTTGTGTAAATATTAATTCACATACATTTGGAACATTAGTCAGTCTTGCCAATGTTGTCTGGTGGTAAGTTTTCAATTAGCTTCTCTATTGGAGTTTTTGTAACTAAATTTATTGCTGCTCTGCCTTTCAGTAGCAGGTCCTCCACAAGCTCTCTTTGAGGAGATCCCGTTCTGAGGAATGGGTGGTACTACCCAACTCTTGTCTATAGTAAATGAATGCTCTCCACTCAGTGGTGGAATGTTTTGCTCACTGAACAGGGTTACTTGTTTGTCATCCAGAATATGTAGGTCTATATGTAAGCGGCTACTGCAGGGTTTGGTCTATTAGTTTTTGTAACATGTTGTGTACTGCTATAGGTTTACAAAGCTGTTGCCAAATTTCTTCCATTCAAAGGTGTTTTATTTTTCATTTTCCTGTGTGTTGTCACAGGGATTCTTTTGATTGTCTACAGGGACCAAATATGGGACCCTTTCACAGTGGTGTTTAGGTATGATTTTTCCCAATTCCCAACACCAAATTTCCCAATCTCAGTCTCCACTCAAACAAAAATTTAATGCACAATTGGTACCATGAACTGGGTTTTCTGAGGCCTTATAACCACCCAGTTCAAGACACCAATTATGTATTAAATTCCTTATTTAATGAAGCTTAGAAAGTGTGTGAATTCAAAGGTAAATGGCAAGTTCTTCTTTAACAGTACAGGTACAGATTAATAAAAACTACTGGGACTGAGGTGAACATGATTCCATGGGTGACTGCATGTTATAAATCTTACTTGTAGTATACATGCAGTTGGTTAGGGCTTAATATTTTCTGTTCAATTTCAATGTAAAATTTCTTAGTCTTTGTATGTTTCTTCCCCTCCAAAACAAATTCCCAATTGGTGCCCCCATGATGCAAATTTTCCCAATGGCATGGGCCTTGGACCATTTCCCAAAGATAGCAGAAGAATCCCTGTGTTACCCAGCTTTATTTTCTGTAAGTAATAATTAACCTTTTCTATATGTTTGCAAATAAATTGGGTGAATCATCACTGTAAATACCCTATCAATACTCAAAGTGACTGAACCTTTCAGAAAAGAATCAAAGCTGAAATCAAATGTAGCTGGCTGGGGTAAGGTTGTATGATATACAATAGCATCTTATTTCAGACAGAAGTCTCTGAATGCCAGCTATGCCTCTTGATGATTGCAAGGCTTGAAATAAGTGGTGGGACAAGGACAATGACTGACACCAAACTTACTTTGACCTACACACTTAGAAATCCCTAGGACATTTTGACAGATGCAAAATTCTGCTTCATTTTAGAATCTGAGTTTAAAAAACACCAGTAATTCAGAATAAACTTAAATTCCATTGCGAAATTAAGAAGTCATTTCCTCATTTAGTAGTCACCATATGTCAATTTACAATGTTTAAAGCAATATGTTGAAAATGACCTGCACCAAATTAAAATGACCTGTACTTGGGCCAGGACTTCTACTTGGGCCAGGACATTTTGACCTGCACTGGAAAAAAAAATACTTTGAGCCTTGGATGATTGTACATCTCCCATCCACCATAAATTATCCCTGACAGAGACCATCGGAGGGATTGTTCCCTTTTCATGTAGATTGGGGATTTGCTTTGGGAAAATTTTTGCCTGCAAATGACAATACAATACAATACTTTTATTGTCTTCTACCAAACAGGATCAAAGAAAGACACACAAATATCGATCACAAAACATGACATGATTTTTTTATTTCTTGACCAGTCAAATTGAAGAATAAGCAAAGAAATTTGTTGGTTTTATATGGTTACTCAACCATCCTCTCAGCCTGCTCAACTGAGGGTTGCTATTTACATATCAACCCAGGTACATACACAGATACAGTCTTCCAGAATGCAACAAAAATTATTTCAATTTTAGCTGATTTGAGGTTCATTGATCACATCTGTTATGAATGTTGTATGTTATCACATTTTAAAGGCATGGAAAGTTACACCTATAAAAATGTCTGCTGCAACCAAGTAACAATCCTTAATTGGATTGTTTGATGACACAATCCATAAAACATAATTTGATGTGGCAGATGCATGGCTTTGTTTCTGGTATAATAAAGAACACTAAGCAATTTGCAAAATTGAATCATGCAATAAAATGTTTTTATTCCATGGGGTAAGCAGTATTCCATTTAACTTTGGCTGAGAGTACTCAGGCAGAATGACCTGTATCACCATGACTGTTGCCCCAGTAGATACATTAGGGTCTGTCTAGAGTTGAAGAGTCCACTTGGGCCACTAATTCCTCTGTGCACCTAGATGACTACCCCAGCTGCCCCACCCTTTTGACTCCCCTGATTGTAATGTGATAATCTGCTATTTTAAGGACAAATTACTGAGGGTTCATTCAAATGCATATGAAATTGTTACCCTTGGTCATGTCTACCATTTACCTAATATGGCAAACATACCACACTTGCCAAATATATTTTTTTTCAAATTGCAAAATTTTATTTTATACCTCATCAAGAGGCCTCTCAGTCTAGACATCTCTGCCCAGGGTCACTGCTTTTAGGGGAAGTTAAATACAAGACAAAAATCCAAGGGTTACTGCTTGTGAATTTGACCTGACTAATATGAGAATGGGTCAAGGTCATGACACAATGTTGGGTTATGGGTAACAATTGTGTGAAGAATGAATAAGATCTGTCACATCAATTCAATTATTCAGACCAGACAAGAGCTGTATAACAATATCAAAGTTTTTCTATCTGTGACCTTAAAGATATGACCTTGGATCAAAGTCACGACACACCTTTGAGTCATGAGCAATAATTGTACAAAGTTTGAATAAGATTTATCAATCATACCAAGTTATATGGACACACAAGGGCTGTATAACAATATCAAAGTTTTGCTGTCTGTCACCTTGAAGATATTACCTTGGATCAAAGTTGCAACACATATTTGTGTTATGAGCAATAATTGTACCACGTTTGAATAAGATTTATCAATCGTATCAATTTATATGGACTGGACAAGAGCTGTATAACAATATCAAAGTTTTGCTGTCTGTGACCTTGACCTTGATGATATGACTTTGGATCAAAGTTGTGACACATTTGAGTAATGAGCAATAATTGTACCAAGTTTGAATAAGATTTATCAATCATGCCAAGTTATATGGACCCGACAAGGGCTGTATAACAATATCAAAGTTTTGCTGTCTGTTACCTTGACCTTGACGATATGACCTTGGATCAAAGTCACGACACACCTTTGAGTCATGAGCAATTGTACCAAGTATGAATAAAATCTATCAATCATACCAAATTATATGGACTGGACAAAAGTGACAGTGAAATGTCAAAGTTTTTCTAACAGTCACCTTGACATAGGGCCTGTGTCCTCAACGGGTACATACCATATCATAATTTGCAACACACTCTCTTTTTATACATATTGTTATAAAGTTTTGTTAGAAAAAATTAAGTGGTTAAGAAGTTATGGCCTGGACAAACACACTGTTGATGACAGATGGATGGATGACAGACAACAGATGAATAATTGACAAATCATTACCAAAAACGCTCAGCTGATGCTTGTCAAGCAGAACTAAAAATATAGCCTGTGACCCCTGAATGTATCTGTGTTTTAGAGGTAAAATTTGAAAAAAAATAATTTAATTTGAAAGGTGATTTTTGTGAATAGCCCTAGCTGGATATGGTATTTACAATATGTAAAGGGTTTAACAACTCTTCCATTCTTGTTTAGTTCTTTCTAATTGAAAACAGCACTCTTGCTAGTTCAGCTTCCTACCATACTGAAACCAAATTTTGTTGGATGGAGATCTGATGTGCTTAAGCCTCTGCACACTGATGTAGAAAGATCAAAATTTCAAGCTGAGAAGTTTTCCTACAGTGATGCTAGGAATGTAATCAATTCAATCTTGATTGACAGAGCTCAATGAGCTCTGTCAAACAAGACTGAATTGGTTAAATTCCTAGTTACATTATGGGAAATATTTGCTGATTGAAATCTCGGTATTTTGACATCAGGGTGCAAATGGTTAAGTACCACAGAAGGGAATGCATTCTGCACACTCAAATTTTCTTTCGTGTAAGTGTGGAACAATCAACAATAAATTTGTTTCCAGGTGCTATGAGAAAATATGTCAAGTAAAAATACTACTAGTATGTTCGCTTCCCTCCAAAACAATGGTGCTAACAGTGTGAAGTGATCTGTGACCACAGAATGGTACTTCACTAATGAATTACTGGAATGGAATGTGGGTAATTCTCTATGCCTGGAAAACCACTTTTCAAGATGAGTAATATGCCAGTTCCAGTTACATATCAAACTTGCGAAATATATATTGCAGAATGTTATTCTGAATGAAACCATCTAATAAATATTTGGAAGAGGGTAATCTTGACACTCTTCATAAGGAAACCAATTTTCAAAGACTGTTGAACATTCAGTGGTGGAAACATTTTACTGAAGCAATTCCCAATTTTTTAAAACATTTTCAAACGATGCACAATGGTACATTTTTGTTTTCATTAATTAGTCCTTCATGCACCTGGAACAGTCAATATTTATTTATTGGGATTTAACTACATTTTTGACAGCCAGGGTCACCTTGTAATAGACAGTTTTATGGGTGGAGGAAGCCAGAGTACCCAGAGAGAACCACTGAGCAGTGGCAAGCAACTGCCAGATTCCCCAACGTACTAACTCCACACAAGCAGAGTTAGCATTGGTGGGCAACAAGTGCACCATAGACATGTAGTATGCCTTAGTACACAGTGCAACTGTGTCCCTATGTGGGCACTTGGGATGAATTGCCTTGCCCAAGGACACAACGCAGTTATCCCTGGTGGGGATCGAACTATGAACTTTTCA
Source organism: Pictodentalium vernedei (assembly GCA_031216915.1). Classification (NCBI taxonomy): domain Eukaryota; kingdom Metazoa; phylum Mollusca; class Scaphopoda; order Dentaliida; family Dentaliidae; genus Pictodentalium; species Pictodentalium vernedei. Next base: position 476,068,638 of record CM062297.1, on the reverse strand, counting down.
GTTTAAAGTTCAATGCTGTAACCACTAAGCCACTACACTCCTGGAACACTCAATGACAAACTTTATTTATTAGATATGATTTTCTTTCCCAAAATTGCCCATTATCAAACTCGGCTGATATGGCTTCAAACCTGGCTGATATGAAGTCTGAATTTGACAGATATGAACCAACATTGGTTGTGCCCTTGATACTAGGTGCTACCAATTTGTTTACATCAAAATATTCACAGTTATTCATCGAATGCAATCAGGACAATTGATGTAACTAGGCATGGTGGAGTGATTTGAAGCCGAGTTTTGTATGATGAGGAACTAATGATGGCAATAAGTCATGATTAGGTGGATGAAGAGAAGAAAGAAGTGAGTGTACAGAAAATTCCTTACAAACTAAGATTCAGAGAGGTAGTTCAGTTATCCGAACATCACGAACGAGATGTTCAAATATCTGAACTAGGTGTAAGAGGAGAGAAAACTTTGGACTTTGTGAAAAGAATGAGAAACAATAACACAGTCAGAAAACTGTAACAGATCTGATAATTGTTGAAAATATTTGATTTGGTTTAACCCTTTACCTAACATGAAAAGCAGACGACACTTGCAAGCAAAATGCTTGAATTGTTATTATTTTTCATTTTTGTCTCAAAAACATAGGTAATGACACCCTTATTGGAACGAGCTCGATGAGACAAAAAATGAAAAAATAATGAAAATTAACTGGGGACTTTTGAGAATAGTGCTGGCTGGTTTTGGCTGTTAAGTTGGGTAAAGGGTTAATAAGTAAAGAGGTTATTACTTGGTTAGTTTCATATCGGCCGAGATATCAGCCTAGGTAACTTCACATAAGCCTTCGACCTTTGATTTCAAGCTGATTTGAAGTTGCCTTCAGCTGACATGAAACAAGCCAAGTAATAACCTCTAAGCATCAACTGTAATACAATGGGCCCACTTAACCCTTTACCTAACACGAAAAAGATAACACGACACTTGCAAACAAAATTCCTGATTAACTAACTCTTTTCCACTTATTGCATCAAAAACATAGCTGATGACCCCTCATTTAAATGATCCCAATGAGCTCATTCCAATGAGGTGTGATAAGCTATGTTTTTTAGACAAAAATGAAAAAAATAATAAAAATTGAATGGTGATTTTAGTGAAACGTGCTGGCCGGTTTTTATCGTTACATTGGGTAAAGGGTAAAGTAGATATATCTTAACTGAAAATTCCTGCTGATTGAATATAACCTACAAACACAAAACCACATGACCTTTTACTTGTATATACAGTATGTGGAGAGTGGATTGTAACTAAATCACCTGCGGTTATCACTCATGCTATAACTTTCAAATTTTGTACATATCAACAAAAAACACAAGCAATGTTTCAGCCAATGGACCTCCGGGATTAGCCCGGAGGTCCGTTGACTGAAACTTTGCTTGTGCTGGTTATGCTTTGCAACAAATTTACAATTATTGCTTGGGTGGATTCTCCACTCTGCAGGTGATTTAGTGATAATACACTCTCCACGTACTGTAGGTTACAGAGTAAACTCCTGTTAATTGAATAAACAAGTGCAATGCCAAGGGTGGCTACGCCCTCACCCCCTCCCACCACCCCCCTCCAATGCCAAGCATGAGTTTCTGGCCATTTATTTTTGTTGATATTGAATTAATAAATATCTTATCTTAGCTCCATTAAACCATAGCACCAATTCAGTAGGCCATCAAGTGTGTCCATTTGACACTAATGCCCCCGCTTTATGATAAACTATATTTAGTGGTTAACAAAGTCCAAAAAGGGCATAACTCAGATAAAATTATCGCACCACACTCAAAATCAAACCTGTCTGGTATATTGTCCACAGTAAGCTATATTGAAACAGACACCTAAAACTCAAGTTACCATCCAGAAACCAATATCGACATGTCTTCTAAGTTGGAAAAAGACCATAAATCAGCAAAAAAATATTGCACCCAGCCCACTAACAATCCCAACCTGTATTATTTGGTTAAAAACTAATGTATAAAATTCTGTTTCATTTTGTTCAGTCAAACTAAAGTTATCGTCTGGAAACCATATTTGGTATGTATGGAAGGACAGACAGATGGATAGATGGATGGATGGACAGACAAGGGTAACACTTAATACTCCTTCGCCAAATTGAAAGGGGCATAACAATTGTGTAATGTGTCCAGAAATTACCCAACACTCACCAAATTCTTCATGTTTTTTGACATATTTGGCCTCAGTACATGCAATACAGGCATTTCATCTATTATATCTGTTTGATGGAGCTCTATGAGCTCTGTCAAACAAAATATAATAGAATAAATGCTAAATTCATCTTTAGAATACATGGAACTGACCTAGTCTCTGATAATGAAATACTCCTTTTAATTGAATTATTTTTACTAGCAAAGTGGCTGTTTAATTAATAATAATATATAATAATAACACTTTGGCCATCCCCTGATTTGTCATAGTTCTCATGTGAGAAGGCCTTGATTAACCCTGTGCTCCCAAATGCCTCCCTCTCCCCATGCCTCTCCTCTCCTCCCAACACTCATAAACAAAATGTTTGATTACATCCTATACCCCATTCTTCCCAATCTCTCTGATAAGCATACTAACCCTCTACTTTGTGTCAACCACATATCCTTCATTTCCCCCATCCCACTTCCTCATTATATTCCCAGTGAATCTTATTCTGGTAGACTAGTATTTTTGACTTTCTAACAGAAAGTGTTCCAGGGTCTGGACTACACCTAAATTACACATTTGGCACTCCTTTTGACCATCTTTCCCAATTCTTCCCCTGAGCTCCAATGACCACAACCTCATCTTAAACAGCAGTGACCCCTCAAAGGTGCCATCAAGGTTCCCTTCAAAACACTTTTCTTTATCTTGTAGGCCTTTTACTCTGGATTGCACCCACATCTAAGTCTGAATTCTCCATTGAAAAGTTCTCTATTAACTCCTTCACTTGGTCCATCCACTCTGTCTTTGTATTTGAGAGAGATCAACTGTAATGCAGACTTGTAGTTTTGAGGTGGGCAATCACACTCACTCCCTTTATAACCCACCTGAGAGGAAAATAAGGAAATAAGTGAATAAGGAAAGAAGTAAGTTGGACTTATTCAGCGAAATAAGTAAAAATATTCTCCCAATTTTGTGGATACAAGGAGTAAGCATGTACATTTCAGAGGAACTTGCTGACTTCCCACAGCTCAGTCAACTCTGTTACTAATTTGTAGGAAAATTACAAAAACTGAAAAAGCATAGACAAGTTCAAAATATTCATTATCTTTTGTGGGAAGAAGTAAGAAAACTCCCCAACAAAGAAAACAGTATGCTAATTGACTTAATGGGTTGTAACTTTCAAATGCTTCTCAAGGTAAAATTGTCAGCCAAACTGGGAAATGCTTGCATTTGTCAATATGCTATTTTTCACAAGTGCTGTTCATGCTTTGTCGTAATCAAGTTCTATAGAGTTCATGAAAAGAATGTATGCTAAAACTCGATTTCAGAATAAAAAAATCTCTGTACAAAGGTGTTAATTGACTTTCTGAAGTTTGTTTTACCTAACAACTTACAGAGCTGCAATAAATTAAGGAACACTGAGATAGAGACAAGATGTGACTGAAGTGTCTTCACCATGAAATGTAGGCACATATGTTTGAGGTAAAGCTACCCCATAATAACAGTAACTCTAAGCCAATTTGGTTTAAGAAGTGTTCAAGTATGCAATTTATGTTCAAAGAGTACCGTGACTGAGAATAAAAAAGGCAGGCTTTAACAAGGATTGGAAGAGAGTTAGGAACAAACATCCTGACAATAAGCACTTGACAAGTGAACTGCATATGCTCCATGCAATAATATATAATTAGGTAATCCATCTCTGCCACAGATTTTTTTGTTCTGCAAGGAAAGTGCATAGTATTTATAACCTCCAGAGAAGGTTTCCCACAAAATATTCAAGTTTTTCAGTCAGTGTACTGAATAAAGTATCTAGGTAACAGAACCATGCGTGCATGTTTTTATAGTTAACTTAATGTACTTATGCAATTATGTGGCACCCTTTTAAATGAATTGTCACTTTGCCAGTGAAAATTATCCATTTAACATGATATTCAATTAACAAGGATTTGGTCACTTTCCTGTATTCTTGATATAAACTGAGTATTTATTCCATTTTATTATACGCTAAATGATAGATTATAAAAAAAATTGCGGAAAGATAGAAATCATATCCCCCACTGAGAAGATATGGAAATTTTCACTTTCATGGTATCAATTAAAATGGTGGCTTTCGAAGCATCACTTCAAGATGAATATGAGTCAAATTATCACTGTAAATGATCAATTTGTTCTAAAAACATATAATGAAAAGAAAATCTAGTACTGAAGGTATAGTAAATGGTTTTGTTTTCAAATCTTACATTCAATTAACAGGGTTATTCAATTAAGAGATATCATTTTAGTAGGCTCCACTTTATGTTTACCCATGTCAGTGCAAAATTCATCAAATTACCCTCTTTGTCTCTGGAATATTCGGCAATAATGCAAGATGTCAGTGGAATGATACAGAAGGATTTTAAAACAATATATTTTTTTCAAGGCTGCTTCGTTTCAGAGACTGCGTTATTTCCAATTACGACTTTTCAAGGCAGGTAACTCTATAAATCAAATATTTAATACTGTTATATCTATATAGTCAAGTAAACTTCCATTAGAAGCTACCACACACTTTACAACTCAAATTTTGATTTTTCATCAGTGCAATTCTGTATTCTCACTAAAGAGTCCACATGATGAGTTACCTCCCTCTACTCACAGCTACAATTTCCTCCCCACCAACAGCAAATTTACCTTTTGTACTGTTAGAATTTTATCCATCATATTTTGTTATATATATCCAGTCTCTACCAAGCAAATTATAATACAATGTATTTCACATTTTTAGCTTAACTTGACATAGTCAAGATAAGCTATTGCCATCACGCGTGCGGAAGTCTGTCAGTCTGTGAGTCTGTGACGTCTGTTCACATTTTCCTTTAGCACGGGCTACACCCCACAGTTCTTGTCTGATCGTCACAAAATTTCATATGCAGGTTTGGGGTCATGTCTAGATGAGAACGTCCCCTTTTGGTCGCAATCGGGCAACCGGTATGGCTGCCCGAGCCCAAAACCCAAAAACCATTAGCACAGTCTACAGGTCGTATTTATGAAGGGATTTCATTGTAACTTGGTAGGATGCCTCTGTATAATGCCTAGATGAGAACGTCCCCTTTTGGGCTTGATCTATCAACCGTGATGTCTGCCCAAGCCCGAAACCCAAAAACTTTTAGCACAGACTGCAGGTCATGTTTAATGTGGAGGGATTTCATTGTAACTTGGTAGGATGACTCCTTATGATGTCTAGAAGAGAATTACCCCATTTGGGCATGATCTGCCAACCGTGACGACTGCCCGAGCCCAAAACCCGAAAACCTTTAGCACAGTCTACAGGTCATATTTATTGATGAATTTCATTGTAACTTGGTGGGTTGACTTCATACAATGTCTAGATGAGAAAGTCCCCTTTTGGACATGATCGGGCAACTGTGACGGCTACAGGGGCCCGAAGCCCGAAAACCTTTAGCACAGTCTAGAGGTCACATTTATGAAGGGATTTCATTGTAACTTGGTAGGATGACTCCAAATAATGTCTAGATGAGAACGTCCCATTTTGGTCACGATCATGCAGCCTTGATGGGTGCCCGAGCCCAAAAACCTTTAGAATAGGCAAATGGTCATATTTATGGAAGGATTTCATTGTAACCTGTTAGGTTGACTCCATATAATGCCTAGATGATGACATCCCCTTTTGGTCGTGATTGGTCAGTTGTGATGGCTACAAGTGCCCGAAGCCCAAAAAACCTTGAGCACAGTCCACAGGTCATATTTATGAAGGGATTTCATTGTAACTTTTTAGGATCACTCCAGATGATGCCCAGATGAGATTGTCCCCTATGGTTACGATCATTCAACCATGATGGCTGCCCAAGCCCAAAGCCCAAAAACCTTTAGCACAGTCTATAGGTCATATTTATGAAGGGATTTCATTGTAACTTCATAGGATCACTCCAGATGATGCCCAGATGAGATTGTCCCCTATGGTTGCGATCATTCAACCATGATGGCTGCCCGAGCCCAAACCCTGAAAACCTTTAGCACAGTCTACAGGTCTTATTTATGAAGGGATTTCATTGTAACTTGGTAGGTTAACTTCATATAATGTCTAGATGAGAACGTCCCCTTTTGGACATGATTGGGCAACTGTGATGGCTAAAGGTGCCCGAAGCCCGAAAACCTTTAGCACAGTCTACAGGTCATATTTATGAGGGGATTTCATTATAACTTGGTAGGATGACTCCAAATAATGTCTAGATGAGAACGTCATATTTTGATCACGATCATTCAGCCTTGATGGGTGCCCGAGCCCAAAAACCTTTAGCATAGGTAAAAGGTCATATTTATGGAAGGATTTCATTGTAACCTATTAGGTTGACTCCATATAATGCCTAGATGATGACATCCCCTTTTTGTCGTGATTGGTCAGCTGTGATGGCTACAAGTGCCTGAAGCCCGAAAACCTTGAGCATAGTCTACAGGTCATATTAATGAAGGGATTTCATTATAACTTCTTAGGATCACTCCAAATGATGCCCAGATGAGATTGTCCCCTTTGGTTGTGATCATTCAACCATGATGGCTGCCCGAGCCCGAAGCCCGATAACCTTAAGCACAGTCTACAGGTCATATTTATGAAGGGATTTCATTGTAACTTGGTGGGTTGACTTCATATAATGTCTAGATGAGAACGTCCCCTTTTGCACACGATTGGGCAACTTTGACTAAAGGTGCCCGAAGCCCGAAAACCTTTAGCACAGTCTACAGGTCATATTTATGAAGGGATTTCATTGTAACTTGGTAGGATGACACCAAATAATGTCTAGATGAGAACGTCCCCTTTTGGTCGCGATCATTCAGCCTTAATGGCTGCCCGAACCCAAAACCCCAAAACCTTTAGCATAGTCTATTGGTCATATTTATGGAAGGACTTCATTGTTACCCGTAAGTTTGATTCCATATAATGCCTAGATGATGACATCCCCTTTTGGTCGTGATATTTATGAAGGGATTTCATTGTAACTTTGTCGGATCACTCCAGATGAGAATGTCCCCTTTTGGTTGCGATCATTCAACCATGATGGCTGCCAGAGCCCAAAGCCCAAAAACCTTTAGCACAGTCTACAGGTCATATTTATTAAGGGATTTCATTGTAACTTGGTAGGTTGACTTCATATAATGTCTAGATGAGAACGTCCCCTTTGAACGCAATTGGGAAACTGACGGCTACAGGGGCCCGAAGCCCGAAAACCTTTAGCACAGTCTACAGGCCATATTTATGAGGGGATTTTAATGTAACTTGATAGGATGACTCGTTTTGGAATAATTTCACTGTAACTTGGTAACTTTTGGTAACTTTTGTTGATATATGTTAACTGTGAGGGCCACATACATTAACTGTGAGGTCATATTAACCCACCCCTCAGCCCTTTAGTACAGTGTACACCTCATATTATTTTTATCATAAACATAGCATACAGGAGACAGAAATGAACATATTCCCAATTATCACAATTCTTGTCTTATTTCATAATCCTTTCATAAACATTGAACATTATCCTTTTCATCAAACACAACACACAAGTTAAGCTACAGTGTCATTGACACTTTCATTAATTTAACCCAAAATGCCCTGTCTCACACCACAGTGACATCATATATTTTTCTTGTTGTTTCCAAATAAATTTTCTGCCCATTTTGATAAAACGGGCTTGACATGCTGATTCTACTGAGAGGTCAGAGCATACATTTCGGGATTAAATTTTAATCTTATGGTTATATTTTCTAGTGGAAAAAATTTCTCAGGTCAAAGGTCAAATCAACTTACAAAACATACAATCACAGAAAATGGAAAAAAAATGTGGATGGAACTGACCAGAGTGCTCAAAGGAACCTACAAGTAGTGAGAAGATCACAACATGGTCAATCACACCCTCCTCCCTACACCCCCTCCTCCCCCCTCCACTTTTTTCTGATTCAAATAGGAACTGGGCTCTTAGTGCCACAGTCTGAAATCTATCTACATGTATATGCCATTCCATCATTGCATCAGTTTCAATTCTTACAAACTTGGAAAATAATAATAACTTTATTGAACACAAAACATTATCAAGACTTGTGGTCAAGCAGCTGGGCCGAGTCTTTCGTTTGTTCATTGGGGTTTAACAAAAGCCAGGGCCATACAGTGTTTGACAGTTTGATGGATGGAGAAAGCTAGCATACCCAAACAGATAGAACAACCAAGAAATGGTGATAACTGTCTGGCTCTCCAACTAAACAAACCTGACACAAGAAGCGTTAACATTGGTTGAAGGTAGGTGTACTGATTTTGTGCTGTACTCCTAAATCCTAAATCCAGAGCACCACTTTGCTCCTTCTTGGGCAATCAGGATTACAATCATTACATTTCTTGCCCAAGGACACAATACCAATGATGCAGCTTAAGATCAAACCGTATACTAAAGAATGAGATACTGTGCCCACAGTTGTGTCTGCATGCATATCACACTTGATTAGGAACAACAGTTCAGCTTATATGACATTTCTCTGCTTACTATTATCCAAAATCCTGGTATCATAGCATCTGTTTATTAACTTTTTGTATTTGAGGTCATTTTCAACATCTATGGATATAACATGACTGCAACACAAGTATGGGGGTGCGGAGGCGTTGCTGTAACCGGTTCTTGTCAGATCACCGAAGTTAAGCAATGTCGAGCCTGGTTAGTCCTCGGATGGGTGACCGTCTGAGCGTTTGACTCAGACTCCCACGTTGTGTCCTTGGGCAAGGCACTTAACCCTGATTGTCCACATGGGTGCATGATGACGACGTGCACTAAGGCCTACTGCACGTCGACAGTGCGCATGTCTTCAACCAATCTAACCGTGCCTGTGCTGCAGTGCAAAGTTACGATGTTGGGGAGCTGGCAGCTGCTCATCATTGCTCAGTGGTTCTCTCCAGGTACTCCGACTTCCTCCACCCATAAAACTGTCACAGTCATGATTAGCCATTACGCATAAGTATGTAACCTTAAACACCAATAAATAAATAATAAGTTCAGCCACTTGTTCATACACACCTATGATAATTGTTACAGGGTTCTATTTGACCAGTAAAACAGAACATGTTTACCACAGTAAACCAACACTGCTCAAGTTCTCGGGGTTTCCACAGGTATGAGAGATCCAGAGATCAGAGCACCTGCTGTTAAACATAGGATGAGAATGGTCTGGACTCCTTTGCTCTGGGTGTTAAAATGTTTTCACATGAATGGCTTCTTGCAAAAGAAAATGGTTAAACCCTCTGCACACAGTAGTCGAAATTCTGAAATTTGAAGTAGCATTTTTTTCAAAATGCAACTGAGAATTTAACCAATTCAATCTTATTTGACAAAGCTCACTGAGCTCTGTCAAACAAGACTGAATTAGTTAAATTTCCAGTTGCATTATGGGAAAAATTTGTAGTTTGATATTTTGACATCAGTGTTCAGTGGTTAAGACAATAACACTACAGCATTATTTATACCTTATTATACAGACATCTAAGAGTTAAAAATAAAACAATTGTTGGCATTTTCCCCAACCTATTTACATCCTAAAAAACACTCTCACTGATTCACATGACAGTTATTTGCAAAAGAGTAGAGTACTATCAGAGTGGAAATCTACTTCAGCAGAATTTTCATAAGTGATTACTTTTGTCAAGTATGCAACATCTGTCAAACTCAACTGAACTTTTTGTAAATGATTCTGTTGCTGTGATTGGTATATCAATTTGGATAGTTTAACCTGTCTTCACATATATTGGGGTTCAGATACATTTTTTGGGGCAAATTTTGATGGCTTTTCCATGAATTATTTGTAAAGTTTGGACAATTTTTTTGAAAACAAGGATGATTAACCCTTAAGAGCCCAATTCCGACTTTGATGATTGACTCTAAAGGGCCTAATTCTGACTTTGATGACTTTTTAATTTTAATGCAAAGGAACAGGTGCCCCAACCTGCATTGTTTGGGTAAACTCCAAACTTGTTTTCTAAATACCTTGTCTGTATCTGTAAGCATCCAAGACTTGACTAGTATAAAAATCTCCAGGCCCTTTAGGGCTAACCTGTTCTCTTTTTAATCAGCCAAACTTCTTGTGTAGCTCACAAAAATCTTCATTCAAATTTTATTATTTTTTCAATTTTTGACTCTAACACACAGCTTATGTCCCCTTGCCACCACCACTGGCACTCTCAAATAAAATGTATTGTAATAATTACCATGAACTACATGCCATACATTCATTATGTGAATACCAAAACGAATTAATATGAAGCATGGAATTCATCTAAATTTCCTCGAGCACTTTTCAAGGTCATTCATACTCTGGCTTAAAATGACATTGACCATTTTTTAAATACTGCCCCCACCACCTCATTTTTTTTAGAATCTTAGATCCACAAGTAATTTTTACACTAATTTTTAAATGCTGTTAACCCTTTGTCTAACAAATTTTCCACGTAATTTACAAATTGAGCAGTTGAAAAAGCTGTTATTTTAAAAAGAATGTTTACAAAACTATGTCATGTGACCCCTCATGGGAACAAGCTCATGCAGCCTGTTCCAATGAGGGGGTCACATGATATGGTTTTGTTGAAATTTTGAACAAAAAAAAAAACAAAACAAATTTTGACATCCTGTGCATTGGGTAAAGAGTTAAATATGAGATTATATGCTATCAAGCAGCCATAAGCTGTGTTAAACAAGATCAACAGGTTATTGAATAAATACCTGGTTTATCACAGGAACTTTTTGTCAATTGAATACTCCTGTTCATTGAATATTTTGCACTGCCAAAGTGGTTATTCAAGGTAGAGCTGGTAGGTTTCTGTTTTTCCGATTTGGTTTCAAGAAAAAACTTTGGTTTCGGTTCAGTTTTCAATGTGTTAAGCACAGATAGTAAATAACACTTCAGCCTCCTTAACCCTTTACCCAATGCAGACGATATCAAAATTTATTATTTTAAATATCATTTTAAAAATTTTCAAAACTTTTCAACAAAACTATATCATATGACCCCTCATTGCAACGAGCTCAATGATCTCCTTCCAAAGTGGGGTCACATGATATGGTTTTGTTGAATTTTTTTAAAAATAATCCTTTTTCAGTTGCTGAATTTGCATATTATGCAGGCGGATGTGGCTAATTCATTGGGTAAAGGGTTAACTTGGAAAGAATCCACAATAGTTTCTCACCACAAAAACAGTGCGCAAAATTTGACAAGAACGCTCGTTTCGTTCGCGTGGTGGTTACACAAATTTAAATCTACGTGAATGGATGACTGGTTAGCCAAAAGTTGCATCTTGAATGGTAAAGACTGAGACACTTAACCCTTTACCTAACATGAAAAGCAGAAGACACTTGCAAAAAAAATTCTTGAATAACTATTATTTTCATTTTTTGTCTCAAAAACATAGGTTATGACCCCCTCATTGGAACGAGCTTGACGAGCTCGTTCCAATGAGGGGTCATAACCTATGTTTTAGAGACAAAAAATGAAAAAATAATGAAAATTAATTGGCGATTTTTGAGAATAGCGCTGGCCGGTTTTGGCCATTATGTTAGGCAAAGGGTTAACTGGTAGAGTGCTAATTTTTTTCCCAGCCTCTAGATTCGTTCACACAATTTTGTCTAGTAACAATCAAATATATGAATACTTGTTAATGATAAAAAAGCAGTTTTCCAAGAATTTTTATATAGCTGAGCATTCGGTTTGCCATCACCAACCCAGGTTAGAGTAATTTTTGAAATTTTGCACACTGCAAAAGCCCTGTCTGTATTGGGTTCAGCTTAACTTCCTTTTGATCATTCTTAGGGGTTCTAGTGGATCAGTTGCTAAGCCTATTCAATCAGAAAAAAAATAAAATCAGAGTAACAAATGAAGAAAATCCAGTATGTCGTGTTCTCATGGTCATATTTTCTCCCTTACTGACTCATCCACCAGATGAGTCAATAACAGAGAAAATATGACAATCAGAACACAATGTATTAACCCCTTTGCTAGATAGATTAAATGACGCAAGTCCATGGTGGTCTTTAGTCCTGTTCCCTAAAGTAAAATTGTTTGATCAGTTTATACACAAACAGTAAAACTGTTCAGCCAGTTTTTGCTGGGTCTTCCAGTTTGCGCAAAAAAGGAACCGAATAGGAAAACCGAAAAAAAGCACAGACCTATTAACAGGGTACCACTGTATAGCTGTTCTGTGCTGAAACTCATGTCAACAACATACAAGATGTTCAATGATGCTGTAGAGATACAGATAATTCAATGTTACTATTTTGGCAAAATTTCCAGTGGAGTTCATTTTTTTTCATTTCTTTTTATTACACCTGGACTGCACTGATGATAATTCCAAGCTGTTTTATTTTTTATAAAGAAGACAAAATAAACAAGAAAGAAAAAGCTGGCAAACAGAAGAATTTATTTTTTGAAGGAATATAATGCTATGAGAAAAGTGAAAATGATTACATAAAACAGACAGACACTCGCTTCATAAGTAATATACTCTTTTATCATCAGTGGTGGCTTGTAAGTTATTAGTACTGAACGTGAACAGATATGTGCTCCACAAACAGATGGGTAGCTGGATGCCTGCCACTAATGATAATGCACTTCTCAAGACAAATTGAAAATGTGATGATTGGTATCTATCTACCTGTAGTGTACGGCACCAAGAAATACCAATACTTCAACAATAGTCAGGCTTCATGACTTCAAAAGAAGCCATTAAATATGGGTCACTTCCCAAGGTATAACTGTGGAGGGTGGGGGTGGGGGGGTAGTGAGGATGGGGGGGATTAACACCCATCTATAATGATTTTCCAGTTGACACATTTTCGTTAGGATTGAAGTCTAAGGTTTCAATTCTCTCTTGCTGGTAATCATGTACTTTCTTAACCTTAGGGGCTAATTCCAACTTTGATCACATTTCCTGCAACAGAAGAGGTACCCCTACACACAGTCTTTGGGTTAACTCACAAGTTACATTCTAAACACCTTGGTATTTGTTTTAGGCAAGTCTTGGCTGCCTATATAGGCAGCCAAGGCTTGCCAAAAAATACAAAGAAAAGTCATAGGATGTAGACTGTCAAAGTGTAGCAAACATATGTAAAAATCTCTAGGCCCTTAAGGGTTACAAGACTAGATTTGATACATGGACTTGTGTCACACACATAGTCAGTCATAGAAACAGAGGTCTGTAGGACCCGATTTGGGCTGTTGGGGCCATAGCATGACCAATTTGGAGTATTGGTATGGTACAGTATGGTATGTGTTAATTGAATAAGTTGCATCACGACAACTACATGTTCATTTTAATTATCCACTAATAAACTTCAAAGAAGTCTTGAGTTTTTTTTTAACAACAATCCTGAATGAATAATATTCCAACCAAATCATCAAAGCATGCCTTCAACGAAGGCATGCTTTAATGATGTGGTTGGAATATTAGTCAATGGGGACTTGGGTCATCACAGCCGGCACAAATCAGGTTTACACCAATCGGTCATCTTCGTGATGCCCTTGGTTACTTCCATTTTAGTTAAGTGGAAACATGGAAACAGAACATCAATTTTGACACCCAGGTGGAGCTGCAGACAGTGAAGCAGCTGTTGTTTACTGAGACAGACAAGTTCTAACTTACTGGTGTAACAAGAAGGATGGGGCTCATTGGTTAGAGCATTGGACTTTAAACCAAAAGGTGGATGGTTCAATCCTGACCTCTGGCATTTGTGCTGTGTCCTTGGTCAAGTCACTTAATCCTAATTGCCAACATGGGATCATGGTAGCACTGTGTACTAAGGCATAGTACTACACATCGCTGATCCACTTGCCTTCAACTGCTGTTAATTATGCTTGTGCCAGATCAGTAAGTTAGAGAGTCTGACATTATCTCACTGCTGATTGATGGTTCTCTCTGGGTACTCTGCATACATTGGCTTCCTCCATCCATAAAACTGTCTAACACAATATGAACCTGTCTGTTGTGTCATTAAATACAGTAAATAAACAAGCAAACTGGTGTAACAGGACCTGGAACTTGACTTCAAAACTGTGTTATGGTTGGGATACAATCATTGATGTGGAAAGTGACCTTAAGCACCAATAATATAACTAAATTATCAACTTTTCCTGTAGAATGTATGCAATTAACAAGAATATTCAATTAACCATAAGTTGGTTATTCACTTGACTCGGATAATAAATTGAGTACTTAATCTATCATACCTTGCGTGACAGAGCTCGCAGAGTTCTATCAAGCAAGGTTTGATGATTTAAATTCTAACCTTGGCATCCATTTACCATTTATTTGTATTACTTTACAATTTTCGTATTGGGCATTTAGAAGAAAGTATAATTTGTATACCATCAAATTATCTAATACTGAAGACAGAAAAAGTTGTTTTCTGTTTTCAAATATTTAAGAATTAACTGTTGTTTCTGTTCAGGTTATGCAATATAAACCAAAAATTTTCAGCACAAGCTTCATAACTCGTCTAGTAAGTTATCATTAAGCTTGTTCTGAGAATTTTCAGTGTATATTGCATAACCCAAATGGAAGCAACAGTTAATTCTTATAATTTAAAAGAGTGATATCAGGAAAGATAAATAAAAATTAAAAATAATTTAGTTTTTATTCATTAAACACAGCAGCTCATGACTAATAATGTGTCACATCAATCAAATCACAGAATGTTCTTTCATTGGTCAGCTTCAACATTGTATTTTTTTTATTATAATGTGATGTGTCCAAAGTTACTTTCCAAATTAAAAAATTGCATTTTTGGAATAGTGGTTAAAGAGACTTCTTGCATTTGGATCCGATTTTGCAATGAAAAGTTGCAGTGAAGTAAGTGGACAAAACTGATCGTATGTGGTATACATGTGTTAATCAGCCGGGGCTTCATCATCTCCCAGATCCCCTGGTAGTTTTTCTGAACTGTTTCATGGATTATTTTTACATAGTGTCTATTCTGTTCATCAACCTCAAAGTTGTTGGTGAAATTCAAGGTCCCTGGAGACAAAATGTGCAGTTAAACCAAACTCTGTAAAGTAACAATACAGGGTTATTTGCTGAATGAAAGTAAGCCTTTATTTTTTCCAAATCACATCTGCCTATAATTGATTTATGTTGGGTGGGTCTAGATAATCCATGTTTTAAACTGCACTTGAATTTTCTTTCCAGAGTATTATTAGCCCCTTTGAACACTTTATGCCTCACGATATCCACATCCCTGTTGATATCTTTCAGATGTCTATTTATAGCAGAGCTGATGGATTTCATCGTGGTTTTTGTGGTAAACACTCAGCTGTTCAGGTGATTGGGTGCATCTTTCAGAAGTCGGTTTGGGTTGAGCCTCTGCATAGGAATGTTTTAAATGTTCATTCAGTTCTTTGGGGGGTATTAAATGCATGTCTATTATTTTACATAGAATTTCCTTGCACCAGTCGTCAAACATTTCTATCCCCCATTTTGTACACTTTTTTGTTGATTTTGATTGTCGGCAGTCATCAAACATACTCAATTGTTGATCTGACAATCATTTAAATCATGAGTTTTGTTTATTGGAAAGTGATACAATGTTGTCAGTTGTGTCTTCATATAATCTAATTATTTCCACTGGATCTCCAATGCTGAACATTCCATATTCATCACCCATAAAGATGATTTTCTTTGTAACAATTGGAAAAATTGTCAGTCGCTGGTTTGTTTACGTTTTATTATTTACGGTACTTGAATGCAGACGATAACATCAACGGACTGAAGAGTTATATATTAAATTATTGGGTCTCTTAGTTTGTTTTCCTCAATTATAATACAGTAATTTGATTGTTTATTTTAAAATAATATTTGTTACTCGCCGAGTTGATATTTAATTGACAATTAATGCATATTCAGCTAACCAGGTGGGTAGATCTTACTTAATAGCTTCACTGCAAATTCGCTAATAATTTCAGTTATAGAGGTGTGGATAAAAACACTGTCCTGTTCATCCATTCAGGTTATACAATTTTGACAAATGTCACCTGGTACAGAATGAACCAATCATATGTCAGGAGAGTAAAACTGATTATATTACTTAAGAATTAACTATTGTTTCTTTTTGGGTTATGCGATTTAATCGAAAAATTTTAAGAACAAACTTCATAACTCGCTTAAGCTTGTGCTGAGAATATTTGGTTTATATTGCATAACCCGAACAAAAACCACAGTTAATTTTTATAATTTAAAAGTGAGATATCATTTAAAAGAGAGATATCAGAAAAGGTAAATAAAGTGTATAATCAGTGTTTATTTAAACAAAAATAATTTATTTTTTCTTCAGCAGACACAGCACCTGTGACAAACATGGGTCACATCAATCAAATCACAGAATGTTCTTTCATTGCTCAGCTTCACCACTGTATTTTTAGATTATATTGTTACACTTCCAAAATTACTTTACTCAATTGTTCGTCTGACAATCATTTAAATAGCGAGTTTTGTTTATTTGAAAGCGATACAAAGTTGTCATTTGTGTTTTCATGTAATCTAATTATTTCCACTAGATCTCCAATGCTGAACATTGCATATTCGTCACTCATGATGATGATTTTCTTTGTAACAATTGGGAAAATTGTTTACTTTTTATTATTTACCATACTTGAATGCAGACAATAACATCAACAGACAGTACACAGAGACATTGGGATAGACGGGTCCCATAAAGACTTGAAAAGTTATATATTAAATTACTGGGTCTCTTAGTTTGTTTTCCTCAATTATAATGCAGTAATTTTATTGTTTATTTAAAATAAAATAATATTTGTTACTCACAGAATTGCTATTTAATTGACTATTAATGCATATTTATCTGACAAGGTGGACAGAACTTACTTGATAGCTTCAGTGCAAATTCCATAATAATTTCAGTTATATAGGCATGGTTAAAAACATTGTCCTTTGCGTCCATTCAGGTTATACAATTTTGACAAATGTCACCTGGTACAGAATGAACCAATAATATGTCGGGAGAGTTACTTACTTATCCACTGCGTCCCTGGTGGGACATATGGCTACAATAAGTTTTCTCCACTTGTCACAGTCTTGAGCTTGGGCACCTGCTTCACCCCATGTAAGTCCCATCTCTTCCAACTCTGCCATCACTGTCCTGCACCAGGTGGTCTTTGGTCTGCCCCTCTTTCATTTCCCAACTGGGGTCCATCTTAGTGCAGCTTTCAGAATTCTTTCACTGGGCATCCTCAGGATGTGGCCGAGCCATCTTATTCTCCTCTTCTTTATTTCAAGGGACAAGTTCATACAGCCTGTCTTCTTGTACAGGTCCTCATTAGAGATCTTGTTTGGCCAGTTGATGTTGCAGAATCTTCTGAGACAGCTTTTGTGGAAGGCGTTGATTTTGTTCATGTCAGTTTGCACCACCCTCCAACATTCTGAGGCATATAATAGTACTGACTTAACATTGCTGTTATAAAGCTTGATCTTGGTTTTGATGCTGTACTGTTTCGACTTACAGATGTTGCATAGTCGGCTGAAAGCACCTCTAGCTTTGTTAAGTCTGGCCTTGATATCCTTTTTGGCTCCATTGTCACTGCTTATCCTCTACATTCTCCAAACTCTCACCATTGATGGTAACAGGTGGGTCAAGTGGCATGTTAATGAACATTGCTTCAGTCTTCTTCTTGTTGATGTATAGACCCGTTTTCTTGGCATAGTTGGAGAGTCTGTCAGTCTTTCCCTGAAGTTGCATTCTTGTTGACAAGATGACTGCCAAATCGTCTACGATGTCAAGGTCTTCAAGCTGTAGAAACATGTTCCACTGGATACCTTGTGGATGGTCAGATGTTTGACGCATCACCCAGTCAATGGTAATGAGGAACAGAACAGGAGACAGGATACACCCTTGCTGTACTCCAGATTTGACTTCAAACCACTCTGTAAAGTTGTTGTCCAGAATGATGCTGCATTCAAATTATTCGTAGAACTTCCCAATAAGGTTGACAATTTTAATTGGAATACCATAGGCTCTCAAGATGTTCCAGAGGCTTGTACAGTGAACACTGTCAAATGGCTTTTTTGGTGAACACTGTCAAATGGCTTTTTGAAGTCAATGAAGTTTATGCACAAGGGAGCATTCCACTCAAGGCACTGCTCTATGATGTTTCAAAGAGCAAATATTTGATTAATGCAGCCCCTACCTTTGCGGAATCCTGCTTGCTCCTGTCTTAGTTTTTCGTCCATGGCTATATCAATTCTCTTTTACAGAAGACTTCACTGGGAATGGAAAGAAGGGTTATTCCTCGCCAGTTGTCACAGTTGGTGAGGTCACCTTTCTTCGGCAGTTTGCAGATTAACCCTTTGCTACAGGCCTTGGGTATAATATCATGCTCCCAGATCTTGATGAAGAGGTCTGTCAGCACTGCAGCAGTTGTGTTGATTTCTGCTTTAAATAATTCAGCTTGGATGGAATCTACTCCAGCTGCTTTACCAGTCTTTGTTGTCCTTTTTGCTGTTATTACTTCAGCTTGGGTAGGCACACTGCTGTCTATGCTTAACATGTCTTCCACAGGCTCTGGTTGTGCAGGTTCATTAGGCTCTGGTTGATTCAGCACTTCTTCAAAATGCTGAACCCATGTCGGGAGAGTAAAACTGATTAAATTATTTTCCAAAAACCCTCATGTGCAGTAATATTATTTGGAAACTTCAGTCTATTCTGTAAGCAAATCACATCCTCAGCTAAACACTGACTTCAGCAGTGAAGGGAAATGAAGAATACATGACAAATCAAAGTCTCAACAAATGTGTAAACTATAATATGGTCCTATTCAAACTTTACTATGGTCTGATTCAAACTGTTCTAGGGTCTGATTCTTTTTCCAAACACAACTGCTAAATTTATCCATCTTTGCATGAAAGTACATAATTATAACTCTTGGATAATGCTTTTCTGAGTTTTATTATCTTGTTCAGAATTATATTATGTCATTCATCCTGGAATGAGCTGACACACATTCAAAGAGTCATAAGACACTGGGGTCCACTTAAATGCATAATTCTTAATTTAACAACCCTGTTAATATAACAATAACATGATTTTTGAGGGCATTATGGTATATTAGCGGCCCTGCAGAAATTATTAACAGCCCAAGGGCTTATTAGCGGCCCGAGACGAAGTCGAGGGCCGCTAATTGGCCCGAGGGCTGTTAATAATTTCTGCAGGGCCGCTAATATACCATAATGCTCGCAAAAATAATGTTATTACTATTATTACCAGTGTTACAAAAAATAACTGATTTGGGCTTATGTTGTGTTAAGGCCACAATAGGGTAAGATGTTAACCCTTTACCCAACAAAGCTTTTTGAAAAAGTAATCAAAATACAAATGCGCATCGGAGAGATCAGGGGCGACAATTTGGGGGAATTCCCGTGTCACAAATTGAGTGCATGAACGTCGAAATTAGGAAAGTATTGTAATTTTTCGGCAATGACGGCTTCTTACAATTGCTTCATAATAAAAATAATCTGGATTACTTACCTAATAACAACAATCTAGCCATTGGTAAGAAAAGTTCGGTCGTTTATGAATCATTTCCCTGGTATCGTCGTTTCGATTCAGCTCCTTGCCGATCGAGAACAAGCGGTGATCACATGATGTAACAATGATGCCAGAGGGCGATTATTTTCATTATCGGCCCGCGGCCCGGAACTTAGGAGATTGCCATGCATTATTTACTTTGAACGCTCGGCATAACAGCGTTAATACACTAGGGAACGCCCTGCAAAGTGGTAATAATTGCATATAACATCCAAACACAAACCATTTCTCATTTCTTCAGTGCAAATTTGACTTGTTGATTGCATACAGATTATAGAGTAAACTCCTGATAGTTTGAATAAACAATCTTGTGATCTATGGAAGAATTACTCCTACAGCCACTGAATACCCCATGTTTATAGAACTATGTCAAACTCTCAAGAAGTTTACATGGCATTTATACTAAAAATTACTAAAATCCAGGATGGAGGAAGTCAATAACTCACATGCTGATTGACAAAACATTTTACATTAGTTTTTTATTATCATTAATTTCTCAATTTCTGTGATGGTCAGACATTAGATGAATTAAATATACAACAAAGTAGTTACTATAAACTGAGGCCGAAAAGCATAATTTTTTCAATG
Organism: Pictodentalium vernedei; assembly: GCA_031216915.1. NCBI lineage: Eukaryota > Metazoa > Mollusca > Scaphopoda > Dentaliida > Dentaliidae > Pictodentalium > Pictodentalium vernedei. The sequence continues at coordinate 476,048,242 of CM062297.1, read as the reverse complement.
CCGAGAATAGAGTTTTGAAAATAAAATGAAAACAGGGTTTTAATTTTAATCATTATGAATACATACCACAGGACACACCATGGATGGACATTCTCTTGGGTAACAAGACACTCTGCCATCTCTACAGATACATTTCATACAGTCAGTTGGGGACCACAATGCCCCATCCTGGTATAGCTGTTCAGCATATGTGCATGTTCCTGAAGCATGATTGAAACTAATTAACAAAAATCATAAAATTTGGCCAAATTAAAAAAGGCAAGAACTGTTGTACCTGAAATCATTTGTGTGTAAGTGTCTGTGTGTGAGGAGAATCTGCACATGTATTGGGGCGATAGTGTTTGGGGTATGTGTCAAAAAGGGAGAGTTTGAGGGTTTTGTCATCCCAATTTTGTGACAACTTATTGTGCGTAAGTGTTTGTGAGTGAGGAGAATGTGTGCATGTATTGATGTGATAGTGTTTGGGGCATTTGTAAGAAAGGGTAGGATTGAGGGAGGGTTGTCTTCCCAACTCCTGAGAACTAAGAGAATAGTGTCTGGATTCCCACAAAGATTTCCCTTGTTGTCTCAAAGTCCCCACAAAGAAAACAATGGTTTAGGGTTTGTCTTCCTGATTTTGTCAGGACTTGTCACTAAAATACAAATAATAATACAAATATCTAGTGGAGATAACTTAACAACAAATGGGAGACAACAGTGTGAGCTATTATTACTTGCATGCTTTAACTGGTTAAGTGCCAGAAGCCATGATCAGGGCTTTCAAAAAAATGAGGGTACCAGAGCAAAAGCCAATGTTTTCCTTTCTCATCTTTCATATTCGATCAAACGTAAATGATATTTTGTTTTTATAAATATGTCTATTACAAATTATTGGACAGTGCTTGTGGGCACTCTCCAATGATTTGTAATAAAACAAATTTGGAAAAACAAATTCAGACCACCCAAAATAATCTAGCCCTCAACCAGTTAAAAAAGCTGACAACATTGCAATTTGTTTTGGCCACTTTAGCCAATCAGAAGATGTGTTACATACTCATAACAGGACAAAACACATTAACAAATGATGAGTGAGAATGTGCAGACATCAAAACATCTGTGCTACTAAAAAGACTAACAAAAATATGAGATTGCAAACAAGGATAACATGGTTCTTTCCAAATTGCATTAACACTGTTTGGATATTTTCTCTCATATAATTTCATCTGATAAAAGAAACAAATTTATAGAGATTTTGCACATTATACAGAAAATATTACTTTTCCTCTGCTGGTATAAACAAAACCCATAAAACTTTTGGAGCCTAAAGACATAAAAACATTGTGTTGACATGCAAACTCTCTAATCTAAACATAAAGATGAACATCAGATGTAATCTTATGCAAAAAGAATCAGAGTAATGGCAAAACTTTTCTCACAAGATAAGATAAATGTAATATCAACACATAAAAGTGTTGAATCATTCTGATAAACTGCCCTCAATTAACATATTAACCACAGTGCATTTTTTTCAACTGCTTAATTTGTAAATTACGTGGGCAGATGCCGTCAATTCGTTAGGTAAAGGGTTATCTGCAAACTCCTGTTAACTGAATAAAAATGCTTCTAATCTCTGGAAGAATCACTCTGACACCCACTGAATTCCCAATATTTACAGACATTTTTAGCCTCAATACATCCAATATAGTCATTTAATCTATTATTTCTTATTTGATAGAGCTCATTCAGATAATAGCATAAATGTTCAGTTTATAACGAGAAGATGGGAAAATGACTGAACTACTCAAAATTTGAATATTTAATTTTAAACTCCTGTTAATAGAATATTTTTCTCAGGCAGACTGACTTTTCAGTTAACAGGGTTCCACTGTATTTAAAGTAATTATACAAAACACTTGTTTGTTAGTTTGTTTATGGAGTTTAATGTCACTATCAACAGCCATGGTCATATTTTGTTGGACAGTTTTATGGGTGGGGGAGGCTGGAGTACGCGGAGAGAACCACCAAGCAGTGGGGAGCAACTGTCAGACTTTCCAACTTACTAACCTGAAACAAGTGGAGTTAGCAGTGACTGAAGGAAAGTGCACCATTGACAGGCAGTATACCTCAGTATGCAGTCACGATTAGCTATTGTGCATAAGTATGTGACCTTAAACACCAATAAATAATAAATAATAATACAGCACGACCACGATAAAAAATGCTAAAATACAATTTTAGTGAAATTAAAGACTCATAAATTTAATCGTACTTTCCTCACTTGAAAATTTGTATTTTAACTGCCTGAATTTTGTTTGTAAAATTATTCTGAAATGGGAACATGAGATTTGTTTTGAAGGAAGATAACATGAATTTACATCTCCTCTCGTAAGTGCTGGTGTAACACTAAGTTGTTTTAGTGGTTATGTCAGTGTAATAGGGAAAGAACATGAACCTTTTTTCTCTCACACAAGTCATTATCTTATACACAAGGCAATCTGCTGGAGACAGTAAGATCTTATCAGTGTGAAACTCTCATTCATAAATCTCATCAGTGGAGCTATAGTTGTCATTTGATGGGACTTGCCAGAAGCGTTTATAATTACTCAGGATAATTATAATGTTTTTTGTTCAGCGGAATCTACATTCTGGAAGAGCATTTTCATTTTACAATTAATATTATCATGCATTTCCATAATGGGCTCACAAAAAATGGTTACAACAGAAAACAGCTTGCACAGCAAAAAGTGTAAGATTATTAACTACTGAAATGCCATGGTTCATCCATAATGATGACAGAAATTGAGAAATATGTTGAGTCTTATGTTCTTGGTCCATTATAAATAATTAAATTTTCTAGTTTGAAGATATTCATTAAAGTGAAAAAATGATTTTGTCATCATGACATTGTATTAAGACACAAAATCTCAAGTGACTACATGTCATTCAAGTCAGAGCATTTTAGTTTAGTGTTCAGTCTGTGTTGTGAGAGACTGTGACCACTTGACTCCTTAAAGGCTTTTGGCAGTATTTCTACCCAGGAGAGGATTCCTCTTGCCACTGAAATAAGCAGAATGTGGAAACATTTAATCAAATTTCACCTTTGTAAATTGAATTGATTTTACCACCAACAGTTCACTGAGTTAATTTAAATGAAATTTTCAGCAATCTTGTAATGACTGCTTCACAGCAGCCATGACTAGATTTGATGAAAAATATCTTGAAAATACTCAGCGGGTTAAGAGTTAATTTTGATAAGGAAGTTATTAATTATAAAACAATTATTGGACACCCATAAATCGGCTTATTCCCGTTCATCCTGCATCCTCAAATTAATTAACCTGCTCCAGCATGTTATAGCCTGTATCTGTATTATTGATTATCACTCAGTCTGTATCTGTATTATTGATTATCACTGACGTAAGAATTTGCCGACTTTATGAGACATATGATTTTGTTTGTCTTAGTTGTTTTTTTATTACTGATGACTGATCAAGTAGTTTGTCTTATGTTTTTTTCACTGATGAGTGATAACCTGCATTTTATTATAAATTGATGGCCAAGAGTGACCAACAGCAGATTCAAAATGGCAAGTTCTCAAGTAAATTTCCATTTTATTCCAAACAGTAGAGGAGGCAGATATTAAATTTACAAATTTTGTATCAAGTCTCGACGAAATGAACGTGTGTATTGGAAATACATCGACCGGGATTGCAGGGCCACAGCTAATACACTAGATGACATGGTAACAACCAACAGTGGCAACCATAACCATGAGCCAGATATTGACAGAGTTTGCACCAATGCCGTCATTACAGATTTAAAAAAGAAAATTAAGGCAACATCGACACCAATCTCATCTCTCTATCGGGAAGAAATTGCAAGTAAGTTGGACTATTTATTTGCTTTTCTAAATTTTCTTTTCTCTTGAATTGCTACTGGCCAACGTTTATTATTATTATTATTTATTATTATTAGTTTTTTTTTTTTGATTTTATACTAAACCTATTTGTTCTTTATACTTTCAGATTTAAGGTCAGACGAGACTGACTCAGCAGTAATTGCCAAAATACCAACCTTCTATAGTGTGAAATCTGCCTTATACAGTGCTGGGAGCCAGACCATTCCAATTCTTCCTAAACGGAGATCCGACATCCAACTGCCAGAATATTATACCAAAACAGCTACAGGCAAAGCTTTCCTCATTGCAAACGACGGAGAAAATGACAAAATCCTTATTTTTTTCTACATAAAAACAATTTGAGGCTTCTGTCTACAGCCAATACCATGTTCTGCGATGGAACATTTGACAATAGTGCAGCAATTTTTTTCCAGTTATACACCATCAACGCATTCATCGAAGGCAAAATGTGTCCTCTGGTCTATGGCCTTCTTCCAAATAAGACGCAACCAACATAAGAAGGTTTTTCAACTTGGTCAAACAGAAGGCAGAGGATATGAATATCATCCTCAACCCTCCACTGGCGTTTACAGATTATGAGACAGCCACACAAAATGCTCTCTCTGCGACATTTCCGGCAGTATTTTTAAAGGGCTGTCTTTTTCACTATGGACAGGGAATTTTGAAAAACATAAAAAAGTTTCAACTGCAATCTACCTACGATGATGACAATGACAGTACACAAAAGACACTGTTAAAAAGAACATTAGCACTACCACTGGTGCCTGAAACGCAGGTAACTGATGCTTGGTTTGAAGTTTTGTCGGACTACGAAACTAGTGACAATACCGTATTGGAGGAAAAAATAACATGCTTCTGTGACTATATTACTGAGTACTAGATTGAAGGGAGTCACGGCACATTTCTTTGGAACCACCACCAGACCTTGGGCCACGAACAACAAACCACGTCAAGGGGTGGCATCGGAAACTCCAGCAAGTGTTGCCAGGATCTCATCCGAACATTTTTAAGTTTATTGACTTTCTAAAACAAGAACAGTCTTATCATGAGGGCGCAATCAATCAGCTCACAAACGGAGGCAAAGTTGAGCCACTTAGAAAAAAATGTAGAAAAGTTGACAGAATTCTGGAGAAGCTAAAATCTGACCTGGCAGAAATTAGACTAATAAATTTATTGAGCAATATGGACTCTGTGGCAAATATTGCAAAGCACTGATGCATACATGTGTACAAATATTTATTTCATTTTACTTTGTCAAAATTGATAAAATATTCTTCTTATTGTTCATTTTTAATGTATACTTAATAATACATAATAATGTATGTTTTAATATATTATTTGACATATAATCAAAGTATCGTATAAAACTTCTTCCAGTCTCCAAAAGTGCAGTTCATCTTTCCTACCAAGTGGTCCAACTAATAAGAAAAAAACTATAGTCGGCAAACCTTTGATATAGTGGATTATCACACTTGTACTGAGAACAATAGATGCAGGATGAACGGGAAGTTCCCCATAAATCCTGCTTAATCACCAGAATTTATAAATTTTTTAAAACAAAGAAAAGAATGTGCCAAGCACAGAAAATAAATATTATTTTCTCTAACTGGACACACTGAATTTTTTGTAACTGGTTATAATATGTTACTTTCTGTTCCCTGTATGCTATGTTTTCAATAAGAATAATTTGAGTGTAAACTGTACTAAAGAATTAAGACCTGGGTTGATGTGGCCCTAACGGTTAACATATGTCAACCAAAGTTACCAGGTTACAGTAAAATCATTCCAAAATGAGTTATCCTACCAAGTTACAATGAAATCCCTTCATAAATATACCTCGTAGACTTTGCTAAAGGAATCTATCTAGGTCATGTGACAGTTTGGTGGTAACGGTTGACTGATCATGACCAAAATATGGCATTCTCATCTAGACATCATACCAAGTTATCCTTCCAAGTTACAATGAAATTGCTTCATAAATATGAACTGTAGACTGCTAAACAAATCTAGGTCACATGTCTGTACAGCTGTCATGGTTGACCAATCACAGCCAAAATAGGACGTTCTCCTCTAGATATTATACAGAGTCATCCTACCAAGTTACAATACTATCCCTTCATAAATACGACCTGTAGACTGTGTTAAGGGTTTTCGGGCTTCGGGTCCCCGTAGCCATCATGTTGACCGATCCTGACCAAAAGGGGACGTTCCCATCTAGACATTATACAGAGCCATCCTACCAAGTTACAATGAAGTCCCTTCATAAATATGATCTGTAGACTGTGCTGATGGTTTTTCGGTTACAGGCTCTTGAAGCCATCATGGTTGACCGATTGTGACCAAAAGGGGACGTTCTCATCTAGACATTATACAGAGTCATCCTACCCTGTTACAATGAAATCCCTTCATAAATACGACCTGAGACTGTGCTAAACGTTTTGAGGTTTTGGGCTCTCACAGCCATCACAGTTGACCGATAGCAACCAAAAGGGGACGTTCTCATCTAGATATTATACAGAGTCTTCCTACCAAGTTACAATGAAATCCCTTCATAAATATGACCTGTAGACTGTGTCAAATGTTTTCAGGTTTCGGTCTCTCGCAGCTGTCATGGTTGACTGATCGCCACCAAAAGGGGATGTTCTTATCTAGACATGACCTCGAACCATTCAAAGCATCACTGCAAGGTGAATACGTGTCAAATTATCACTGGAAATGATCAATTTGTTCTAAAAACATATAATGAAAAGAAAATCTACTGTTTTTGAGTGGATACCGATCATTTCCAGCAATAATTCAACACATATTCACCTTGAATTGATGCATGAAACCTGCCAGCTGAATCAGATCGCAAGACGCTACCTGTTCCGAGTATCGATCAAATCACTTCCACATATCAATGCGCATCAGCTGTTTACTTTCATGCATCAATTCAAGGTTGAAACGAGTGGAATTATCAATAGGAATGATCAGATTCTTATAAAAAGCGTATAATAAAAAGAAAATCTAGTGTTTTTGAGTGGATACCAAAACCGAGATAAATGGTAAATTTTGCTCGCACAAGCGCTTGTGAAAAATAAACATTAGTCTTGGTCACTCATGAGATAATTTTCGGTATCCACTCAAAAACACTAGATATCCTCTATATTTACGCAACTTAATCCTTTGAACAAGAAAGGCCATTTTTCCAGCCCAGGATAGTGATACGACTTGAATTCATATTCCCCAATTCCCCAAGGCTGCACTTCGAAAATATCGGTTGGTCTTCCCCACGAGTAAAGTATATAGATTCTTCCAATTGATCACACTGAACGGCATGGAATATACCATCAGCGTTCAAAGGTTTAAAAACTAAAGTGATGTCACACATGCAACCCGACTGTCCCAGCAATGGCAATGGCAATCTTAGACGCAAAATAGTCGGAGCCATTTTTTGTTAACCGTTTACCTAACGAATCTGCCATATCTGCACTCGTGATATACAAAATGTGCTATTCAAATTCTATTTTTTCATTTCTCTACTTCAAAACATACCTCATGACCTATTGATGGAACAAACTTGATGAGCTTGTTCCAATAAGGACTAATAAGCCATGGTTAGAAATAAAAAATGAAAAATCTGATGTTTCAGAAAAATAATTTGTACTGTTGGCTTCAACTTGTGTTAGGTAAAGGATTAAAGATGCAGTACATAAAGCAGTGTTGGGCTATAGGAGTCAATTTTCTTTTTTGCATGTAATAACTCCCAATCCTTCAAAATGCATTTTGGGAATAATTGTCAAAGTGACAGGTTTGTGTGTGTGTGTGTGTGTGTGTGGGGGGGGGGGGGGGGGGGGGGAGGGGGGGGGGAGAGTAGTTGTGGAACCTATATTCAAACCTGGCCTTTATTACTAGCTGGAAAATACACATATCAACTTTGGTTGAAATCAAATAATCCAAACTGGAGTTATCAGCTGGAAACCAATTGTTTACAGACAGATGAATGGACCGACAGATGGACAGACGAAAGTCATGACTGTATCCCTGACTATAAAAAATGCATTTTGTACTAAAGAAAAAATATTGCATAAATGGCCCTGGGTGAGGAGGAGGTGGGGATGGGGTTGGAGAGTGGGGGTGGGGGAGAGTGGGGGTGGGGGAGAGTGGGGGTGTGTTAGGGGAGTCCATTTTTTTTTTCACATGTGGTCAGTCTAAATCCTTCAGAATGCATTTTGAGCAGAGAAAAAAAATAATACCCAACTGGCACCAGGAGGGTGGGGTGGGGCGGGGGTTGTGGGGGGGGGGGTTAACCACAAACTTTAACCAAAACTGTAAAAAAGCATTTTTGACGAAATAAAAAAAGGGCCTAATTGGGTAGTTTTAAAAAATGTTCTGCATGTAGTTACTGTAAATAGTTCAAATGCATATTGGAGAGAAAAAAAAAATGCCTAATTGGAGGTGGGGGGGGGGGGGGGGGGGGGGTGATGGTGTTTGTCTGGATTTTTAACCACGAACTTTAACCAAAACTGTTAAAAAGCATTTTTGACGAAAGAAAAAAAAGTGCCTAATTGCCCCCCCCCCCCCCCCCCCCTTCTAGGGTTTTTAACCACAAACTTTAACCAAAACTGTAAAAAAGCATTTTGGATGACAGAAAAAAAGTTCCTAATTGCCCCCACTCCCTGAAAAGCATTGTTGTGAAAAGGGTTAAATTAATGCCAATATTATTTGAAACAACTGTGTACAGCTTCAGTAGACCTTGCCGGAAATGAAAAAAAGAAATGACGTTGTAACAGAGTGTTTGGAGAATGAAAGGTAGAACCTTGAGAAGCAGAACTTTATGCCAAAACTTTAAGCTGGGAATACTAAGTAAAATTTATTGGCAAAAAAAGGTTAAATATTTCCTAAAACCGATAAAAGAAATCATAGATGTAAATGGATTCATTAAGTTGTAATGACCCTGCAAAAATTAGAGTAAGAAAGTTTGTGGCAAAGTCTAATTTCAAATACAAAGAAAGTCTGAAAACATGTTTAAAAGGGGTTAAAATCATGCCGATTTTAATGAAAATCACTGTAGAAATGTTTAGTAGATAGTAGACATTGTCCCAAATAAGAAACAGTGACATTCCACTAAACTGTTTGAAGAATTAAAGGTGTAATTCCCCCCCACCCCCCACACCCAAAAAAAAAATTTAACCAAAACTTTAACCTGGAAATTGCAAGTTAAATTGCCATACAAAAAAGGGTTAAATATTTCCCAAAATAACATGAAACATAAAAAAATAAGAACAAAATGAGAATGATACAATCAATAGTAATATCGATTTAAAAGAAAAAAAAAACAAAAAAAAGGTTGACTAAAAAACTTTAACCAGAACTCCAAATGTTAACAGACAGACAGAAGAAAGTCATGACTAAACAGGAAGAAAAACCCCAAAAAACCCACTTGAACCTTCAGTAAAAAACTTCAACCACAAACTTTAACCAAAACTCTAAATGTTAACAGACGGACAGATGGACGGACAGACAAAAGTCATGACTATAGCCCTCATGGTAAACAGTCGGGCTAATAAAAGGAGAAAATGTTATAAGGTTACATGGTAAGGTCTTCAACCTCCACTGGCAGTGTAGTTCCGGGAGTGTCTATTTCCTGACTTTATGAGGCCTGTACAGGCAGAATATGTTTGATAACTGTTTGTGCTAGAAGCCACTATCAGGGCTTTCAAAAAAGTGAGGTCGCTAGAGCAAAAGCCAACATTTTCCTTGCTTATGTTTCATATTTAGTCAAATGCAAATACTATTTTCTTTATATAAATTAATTTTATTAAAATTTATTGAAGTGCCTGTTGGCACTCTCCAATAATTTGTAATAAAACAAATATTAAATAGCAAATTCAGACCACCAGAAATAATCTAGTCCTCAACCAGTTAACAGACTGAATACTCCTGTCCTAAGGTTAACAAATCATCTAAAAATGCAATACATTAGGATTGATTGGCCTGCCATGCATTACCAGAAATGGCAATAAAATCAGTAAAATTGTTTAAAACTTTCAATACAGTTCCTGAATGGGATTTCCACATACAATAATGGCTAGAGCAATAGGGTGAATCCATTTCATAATCATTGGGAGGTTCAGTAATGATTTAATGCAACCCTGCCCTGGGGATGCTGGATTAAATTGGTGTGAGCAACCCAACTATTGGTTGTCCAATAATATTGTTTGCTAACCATGCAACCACCAAATTTTTTTGGTCACAAAAATTTATGCATTTTGGGTAGAAGGGGTAAAGGAACATTCATTTCCTCAACAAAGAGAAATTTCTTCTTTCAAGAAATTTGTAACAGAGGGCAAAATGTGCAAAAATTGACTCGGATAGCTTTTCATCATCTTGTTTACTTTAAAATAGTAATGATATTTGACAATACATGATTTTATTTGTACTAATTTACACACAGCAGGCCACTTTTATAAAATAAGCTCTTCTCAGCTTGCAAGGACAGCAATCCCCAATATAAAGAGTGTATTGTGAGAATTCAATCCATTCCATTGATAACGCATATACACTTACCCCACTAGAAAGGAAAGACGGACATCAGATTGTTTGTTTACTGGGGTTTAATTACACTTTCAACAGCTACAGTTATTTCCTGTCAGACAGTTTTCGGGGTGGAGGAACCTGGAGTATCCAGCAAGAACCACCAAGCAGTAGCAAGTAACTTCAGGCTTTCGAACTTACTAAGCCAGCGCAAGGAGGGTTGGATTTAGTTGAAAACAAGTGTACCACTGACATGCTGTATGTATTAGTACTCAGTGCCACTGTGCTCCCACTTGGACATATCAGGATTAAGTATCTTGCCCAAAGACCAGAAGCATAGAGAACTTTTTGCTAGTGGGTGGATGGCTCAAAAATTTTCTGATAGATCAATAAAACTTTCTTACAGAGTTCAGATTGGGAATCCTTGTTGCAAAATTTTACCAATCAAAGATCTGATAATTTTCACAATGAGCCAGAGATTTCTGATGCAACCCACTGCCCCCCCCCCCCCACCCCCTCCCCAATATCTGTGCAAGTGCCAGGCACAAGATGATATGAAGTGTGATGCATCAACCACTGAGTCATTTCACTCCTACTGACATCAGATTTAACATGACAAGATGAATGCAACTGAAAAATGGTTAAAGATCTTGGGTACTGTTCTCGTTCAGTGCATGTCCTGCACAACACTGACTTTGATTCAAGATCTGGCCACAGTTCGAATCCCACCTGCGGCAACCGCGTTGTGTCCTTGGACAAGACACTTCATCTCCATTGCCCACGTGGGGGCATGATGACGCCGCGTACTAAGGCATACTGCACGTCGATGGTACACATGTCTTCAACCTATCTAACACTGCCTGTGCTGCAGTGCGGAGTTACGATGTTGGGGAGTTGGCAGCTGCTCGTTGTTGCTCAGTGGTTCTCTCCGGGTACTCCGGCTTCCTTCACCCGTAAAACTGTCACGGTCATGATTAGCCATTCTGCATAAATATGTGACCTTAAACACCAATAAAGAAATAAATAATAACAATAAATAAATAGATTCAAGATCTGTCACGTTTAACACAAAGAAAGAGGCACTCTGAAAAAATGGACCTTGGCCATCAAAATTATTAAAAATGATGACATAATTTGATTTTTTATGACCACCTGAATTTTGATGCACATTTGATGCTTCTCTTTCTGGTGGACACTAAAAATCAAGTTTGAAGTTGCATAGGCATACAATACAACGGAGATGACCACTTTAAATGAAAGACAATGGGTATAACCTTGTAGACATTACAACCAAGCTAAGGAAATATCATGAATGGACTGGCATGAAAAAGGTTCTTGTGAAAGTGGCTTGAAAAAAGATTCTTGTGAAACTGGCAGGAGGGGTACAACCTTACATTCACAGTCTTTCAGGGATTAAAACCCCCAAATTTCTCTGTCTGGCAACACTATGGTTAACATACATGGCCAGTTTGCCTCTGGTAATATAAAGATAACATAAATGACTACCAACAGGGATTTTGCTGTATATTATAGGAATCTTGACACAGAAATTTTACTGATGCATTTTGTGAAACTGAGAATTCATCCTTTGAGAGGAAAAAGGTTCCAACTGCAATGCTTTAGCATGCAGTTGGCACCTTTTTCCTTCTCAAGGATGAATTAGTATTTGCAGCCAGGATGGGCTCTGCAAAACTGAGGCCTACCCAAGACCTACTCTGACTTTTAACCCAAGTAGACATGAAGCAGGGACTGAGTTTTAGAGATACATGCACTATAGTCAGTTCTGACTTTCATAATTTCATATTCTCATCAAGTTATTAGATCTTTAGAACTTAGTTTTTGGCTTACTCATTCTTAGTTTAGGGGATTTTGACTCTGTAGCTGATAACTGGGACACTAGCAGTCTAAAAATGATTGGTCAAGGGGATAAAAATGGACTCTGTAGATGACTAATAAAAATATCCAGGCAAAGAAATTGCTATTTAAATTATATAATTTTTTTCAATTTTTGCCTCCAAAACACATCTTATGACCTCTCATTGGGATGAGCTCATTCCAATGAGGGGTCATACTAAGCAATGTTTGGGAGGCAAAAAATGATGTCTTTGCAATTATCGAGCTCTGGTTATGTTGGTTAAACCCTGCACACCGAGGTCAAATTATCTAAAGTTCATTCAACCTTAAAATTTTTCCCATCATGCATCTAGGAATTGAACCAATGTAATCTAGTTTGACAGAGCCCACCAAGCTTTGTCAAACAAGAATAAATTGGTTAAACTCCTACCAGTTATGTATTTGTTTATTTAGGAGATAAGCATCTCTTGTTGAGTAAGACATTCAGGAATTTGACTATGGAAAACCATTTGTTAACGAGCCCAGAAGGGGCGAGTTAACAACTGGTTTTCCATAGTTAAATTCCCGAATGTCTAACTCAACAAGAGTCATTTATCTCCATTGTAATTCCTGTCATCATTAGAAGTGAAAAAATTCTCAAAACCCATTTTATTTGAAGAAAAACAATAAAAAAAAATGTCATTTTTGATCTCGGTCTATTGTCATGATCAAATTTACAGGGTGTATACGATTTATGACAGAAGCAGTTTAGCGCCTTTGCTCGCACATAGCATGGATGCAGACATGTTCTAATTAACCCGCTTCCAGCAATTAGAGCATGGTAAAAGTGAATTTACCTGAGATTAGAGCACAGAGACAACCGGCTCTCAGCCAATCACATTACGGGTTCAGAAAGAACAAGGTCAAATTTAACTGATGAATTGCAATGGTACTTAATGACATTTTTGACAGCTAGAGTTACCTCATGGCAGACGGTTTTACAGTTGGAGAAAGCTGGAATATCTGGAGGGAACCATAGAGAATTGGCGAGCAACGGTCTTACTCCTCAGTGTACTAACTCGGCACAAGTAGGGTTAGCATTGGTTGAACGCAAGTGCATCATCGATGTGCAGTAAATCTTAGTACACAGTGCCACTGTGGGCAATAAGGAATAAATGCCTTGCCCAAGGACACAATGCAGTTACTGATAGTCAGGATCAAACCATGGACCTTTCAGTTTGAAGACCAATGCTCTAATCACTGAGCCATCACACAACCAATTTCCTAGTTAATTTATAACAAAAATTTGCTGCTTCAAATTTTGGTATTTTGACATCAGTGTGCAGAGGGTTAACCCTTTACCCAATGTAACAGCCAAAACCGGCCATTGCTATACACAAAAATCGCCAATTAATTTTCATTATTTTTTTCATTTTTTTGTCTCAAAAACATAGGTTATGACCCCTCTTTGGAACGAGCTTAATAAGCTTGTTCCAAAGAGGGTCATAACCTATGTTTTTGAGAAAAAAATGAGTTGTTCAAGAATTTTGTTTGCAAGTGTCGTCTGCTTTTCATGTTAGGTAAAGGGTTACAGGCATAAATGACTTTCAAATAAAGTGTTTGATTTTCTTCAAGAGTCTGCAAATATTAATTGGGAGAGGTGGGGGATGACCAATGCTATTTCCCCCTAAACATAAATGTAGAGTGAGATAAATCCCCTCCATTATCCAGGCTCTATATCCATGACCATGAGCTTATAATGTAACACCCTGTCTGAAATACCTGATAGAACAGTAGACATGGCTCTCAAGTGACATTACTTGAATACCTCTGATTTACTGAGTATATTCCAAGTCTGAGCATTTTGTTGATTGAACAAAGAAGGCAAGGGTGTAACCAACCTCGCTGTCGGTATTGCATGAATTTGAACAACCTGTCCTGTGCTGTAACACCTTACTGCTGTGTGGCTCGTTGTCACTCAAAGCATGGGACCGGTTGTTCAAATTCATGAAATACTTCCAGCTTGTTTGGTAGCTATTACATATGTCCTTTTTATTACATTTACAACAGTAAGGATCACATCACACATTTGTCTAGGAATTGACAGCACAGATTTCCATCTAATACTGGCTGATTGCATGTAATTGTCACACACCAAACTCTGACCATTCACTTAACACAAATTTGTCCTACTGACTGCATATGGGTTAAGAGTAAATTTCTATTTACTGAATAAAAATGCAGAAATCTATAAAAAAAAACAAATTTGAAAATGGGAAAATACAAATTCATTTGCATTACAAACAGATTTGCCTTTAAAACTTCCAATGTTAGCATTTAATCAATTATATCTGGTTGGAGAAAGTGCTATGAGTTCTGACAAACAATAAAAATGGATTTAATCATCAATTTATAACCAGATTACAGATTATCTGTTGAATATAATTCCACTGGAAAAGTCAACATTCAATGAATAGAGTTATGCTGTATCCAGTTAGAATAGACAAGCAATAATAAATACCAGTCAGACATTACCCTAAAGGGACTAATTTATGATTTTGACAAACTTTTGACAAACTTGACCACCCAAGAATATTGTCACCATCATGGATATACGAAGAAGTCTGCCAGACAATAATATTCAAACTGTCCTGGCTGTAGTTTCTAGTTCAGTCTTGGCTGTAATATGGGCAACCAAGACTTCACTAGAAATGACTGCCAAGACTCTAGATAACTGCAGCTATGGATGTGGTGTAATCTTTTAAATTTTGCCAAAGCCCCCCTCCCCCCACCCCCTCACCCCCCAAAGGGTTAATGTAGAACTAGACGAAAACATTTCAGGTAAAGACAAGGTGCCATTTGTTGAAAACTGCCCAACACATCAAGGGTTAATACAGTTGCATAACTTGATGTACATAATATTGGTTGATGACATTTGACCTGTCAATCCGAAGCTTCAATTTCATTTTCAGAGTATTTACAATCTTCAATGAAAAACTAAACCTTTTACATTACATGATCAGCTAATAAATTTAAAATGTTTTTTTCATAATTACAATAACATATTTTGCTGTCAAAACAAAGCCTATAAGTCTTCATGGGAATGAACTTGTCAAGCTCATTGTATTGGAAAATCATAAGCTATGATTTTGGAAGCAAAAATTGAAATGGCAATTTCTAAACAGCACTGGGTGAATTTGGCTAGTTTCTTAACCCTTAAACTAACGTGAAAAGCAGACGACACTTCCAAACAAAATTCTTGAATAACTAATATTTTTCATTTTTAAACTCAAAAACATAGGTTATGACCCCTCATTGGATCGAGCTCAACCAGCTCGTTCCTTAGAGGGGTCATAACCTATGTTTTTGAGGCAAAAAATGAAAAAATAATTAAAATTAATTGGCAATTTTTTAGAATAGCACTGGCACATTTTGGCCATTACATTGGGTGAAGGGTTAACTAGTTGAGTGCTAGAAGCCACTTTCGGGGCTTTGAGAAAAAGGAGGGTACCAGAGTAAAAGCCAACATTTTTCCTGCTCATGTTTCATTTTGAGTCAAATGCAAATAATATTTTATATAAATTTCTGGGCACTCTCCAATAATTTGTAATAAAATAAATTTTAAATAACTAATTCAGACTACCAAAAATAAAGCACTCAAGCAGTTAACTGGTAGATTGCTGGAAGCCCATATTTGGGCTTTAGTCTGAAGTGTCGGTACCAGCACTTAAAGGTTTCATATTTTGTGGATGTTGTTCGTATCACCTTTGAAGTGAAATTATTTAGTCTGTTAGGATTTGCCTTGTTACAATTTATGGGAGAGTGCCTATTGGCACTCTCCCATAAATTGTAACAAGGCAAACATATGCAAACAAATTCTGATGACCAAAAATAATTCAGCACTCTTCCAGTTAAGAAAATGTTAACTTCAGATTTTGGCTACATGCAGTGAGTGTTGTTCCACCATGTTGAACTAATAGGCTAAGAAATACCATCCCCCAAAATGTGAGTCATTAACAGTAGCAATAAATACAAAAACAATTTTACTTATCATTCTAATCTCAAAACAGGCTGATTGTAAAACAGGTAATGATTCTCAGTACAAAGATATGCATTACATAACCATTTCTTTTTAATAGATTTTGTTTATAAAATATTAATAGAATGTATGGTTTTGTCAACAGGAATGTATGGGAAAGGATTAAATTTTCAGACCTCCCATGCATTTGGATCTGTATGAAACATTCACTGAAAATAGACTTACTGAATCTCAGTGTGGTGCTGGCATGAACTCCAGCCCATCAGTTACCAGCCAGGAGAATGTACACACTTTTGGACCCCCTAGGCACTGAGGTATGCAGAATAATATATTATTTGCATTAACCTCTTCCACACAAGTAACTTTCCCTCTTTAAGTTGAAGATTGGTCATATCTAGTCACTTCTCTGCACAAATTCATGCATTCAAGTTTTATTATAACTCTCTTTTTTCTCTCTTCTTCCAAACCATAAATTTTGACTTCTTTCATTGGATGAGTAGGCCTGTCATTTTGAGGTGAGTGATAGTCCTCGATCTCGCTGGCCCATATGATTTGAAAATCAGGAGATGCCCACCTAGAAAAATCTTGATAACCCATGGGATTCTAAAAGATGTGTTTGCACAATAAATAAAATGGAAACATATCAAGTCTCTTTTAACCCATAAGGATCTGGGTAATTTTCCAAAATATTTTCTGCAAGCCACACCTAGTGAGTCTAGCAGTAATTTCTCGTGACGTGAAGTCTTGGCGGTTCAGTCTACTTTCGCCTACAGTGCACTTTCGCCTACAAAAATTATCAGGTAAAAGTGTAGGCGAAAATGCACTAATTGAGGTATAGATATTAGTGGCTAATTACCATCTCTACCCACAATAAAATAGACTGACCTTTTGGGAATAGAAATAATGACAAACCTTGCAGTCAAGTTACTTTATTACAACATTTTAATTCTAACAGAATATTAGGCATCAATATGTAATAAATATACATAAATAAGAAAAGAAAGAAAGAATGTAACATGAGCAAACTCTCCATGGAATAATAGTGGATCCTGACACTTTATATAGAATTTTGGCTTCAATATGTAATTTGTTGCGCTTCATTGGTGGCACCAGAGTCTGCTATTATTCCATGGAGAGGCCGCATGAGCGAACTCTCCATGAAATAATAGCGGAACCTGACACTTTATATAGAATTTTTACTCAAATATGTAACTTGTTGCGCTTCATTGGTGGCACCAGAGTCTGCTATTATTCCATGGAGAGGCCCATGAGCGAACTCTCCATGAAATAATAGCGGAACCTGACACTTTATATAGAATTTTGGCTCCAATATGTAATTTGTTGCGCTGCATTGGTGGCACCAGAGTCTGCTATAATTCCATGGAGAGGCCGCATGAGCGAACTCTCCATGAAATAATAGCGGAACCTGACACTTTATATAGAATTTTTACTCAAATATGTAACTTGGTGCACTTCATTGATGGCACCAGTCTGCTATTATTCCATGGAGAGCTCGATGAAATATAAAATTTATAAACACAGTACCTTACTTATTGCAAGTTAACATCCCAATTTTACCAGGTGCCCAGCTGCATCAAGAAACTGCATTGGCGACTTTTGTCCTAAAGATAACTGATCTTTGAGTCTTAGAAGTCTCTGATCAAGCTCACTGTCAGGACACCTGAGGCCCCGTAAGGCCTGGGCTGACGTGGGGTTATTTAGTCCCGCTGATGAAATTGCAGGAAGATTAGACCGTCGACCCCCCGGTCCATTGCGACGACTTTGCTGTGCGCCCCCGGCACTCACTGCATGGTCTCTGCCACCTAGGATGCTTCTCCTTTGATTTGTGGACCCTTTCCTCAGCCCCTGGGCACCCATCTTAGCGGTCCCATCCACTTTAACACCCTCAACTTGTGTTGACCCGTGCCCTCTCAATTCTAGGGAAGTTTGCCCTGCTATTTGCGTGGGTCTGGCCTTCCCTCTCCACATGGGTGGCACTGACTTCTTGGGGTGCTCAACTCCCCCACATAAACTTGCTTGAGGGTCTTTCCCCAATGACCCCATTGGGTTCCCTCGCTGTTTGGCGTTTAGCCTGGACCGCCTGCGGCCCCTTCTCCCTAATTGGACAGGAGTCGTCCCTCCTGAAACTTTCTGACATTTCATGGTGTAGGGGCCATCCCCTGGACCATCGGATTGGTTCCCCCTGGGAACCTTCCCTTCCTTTCTCGGTACGTTACCAAGTGCAACCGCCGGGGGTCCTTGCCCACCGACTTGAACTTCCTTTGCCCTCGTTGGGCCCTCACTTGGCCCCCTACCCCTGGACCATAACTCATCAGGGCTTGCCCTCACCCCTGGGATATTAGCTATGACCAGGTCATACACAGGTGATACAATGCACATGGATTCCACTTCGCCACAATAAAATGGGGTATCCACCGTTATCCTCGCCATGGGGAACCTTCTAACGGTCCCATCTATCAAAATACACAAATGGTCGCGCCCCAACAATTGCTTGTCATAAACCAGTTGCCTTCTAACCACTGTAGAGGAGCACCCAGAATACCGGAGCAGACGGATCTCCCTTTGTCCCACATATCCTGGGTACACTGGCATATTAACCTTCTCCTGCGAAGTTGTGAGCCTCTCACACATGCCACTTATTATCGGGACAACCTCCCCGCCTTCCAGCCTTAATTCTCCCTCTTGTATACATTCCCGCAGGGGACTGTGTTCTGGACTGATAGTTTGACAGAACGCTTCCGTCTGTCTACTGGGCCCTGGATCTACGCGGTCACCTTGCTTCCTTGGTGCTGCGTTCCCGGCCCCCTGCTGATGTGGTCTAATGTTCCCAGTGGTCCTAACCTGCTTCTGCCAGCAGTCCCTGGCAATATGACCATGCTTGTTGCAGATAAAACAAGTGGTGTCCTTGGGAGTGTTCCCCGTCTGGCTGGTCTGCGACGCAGGCGGATTGGGGTGGTGTTGCCTTACGGGTGCCATTGCCAATCCATTTGCCCCACCCCTAGCCGATTTGGTTGCGTTTACACTCCCACCGTGGGTCTCGATGTAGCATTCTGCCACAGTTGCCATCTCAGCATAGGTGGGCGGACCCCTTTCCTTGATGAACAGGCCCAACTCCTTGGAGCATGTAGTTAAAAACTGCTCCCGGAGAAATAGATCTCGCAGGGCTCCATATGACTCATTCACTTCTGCGAGATCAGTCCAGCGGTCAAAGTACCGCCTAGCTCAGGCAAAATACTGAGGTACTGTTTCTCCCTTCTCCTGCTTAATTTCTCGGAACTTGGTCCGGAATCCTTCTTCAGTGAGCTGGTATCTCCGAAGGATGGCATTCTTCAGCTCACTGTAGTCGTTAAGAAGTGCAGGAGGCATACTGGTATAAGCCTCGAGGGCTTTACCTGACAACAAAGGGCTCAAGCACATAGCCCATGTGTCTTCTGGCCACATTTGACTGGAGACAAAACGCTCGAACCTCTCCAAGTACGAGTCCAAGTCATCTGTGTTTTCATTAAAATGAGCAAGGTGGGGGCGTGGGGCATGAATTGCTACCCCTGCACTCCCGTCCCCTGAGCACCGACTTTCATTCTCCACATCGGCTCTTGCTCTGAGGAGCTCTAATTCTCTCTTGTGCCTCTGTTGTTCGAGCTCTCGTTCTTCCTCCCTTGCCTCCCTTGCTAATTGGGCTTCCCTCTCTCTCGCCTCATTTGCTAATTGAATCTCTCTCTCTTTTGCCTCCCTATCTAATTGGGCTTCTCTCTCCCTCGCCTCTCTTGCGTCTTTCTCACACTCTCGTTCTAATTGGGCTTCTCTCTCTCTCGCCTCATTTGCTAATTTGCTAATCGAATCTCCCTCTCTTTCGCCTCTCTTGCGTCTTTCTCATGCTCTCGTTCTAATTGGGCTTCTCTCTCCCTTGCGTCATTACGTAAGGCAATCTCCTTAGCCTCACGTTTCTGCTCATCTTTAATGAACTTATGAAGTTCAGCCCCCTCAAGGCCCATTTCCTTGCCTAATGATACCAGTTGGGCGAGGGGTGTAACAACATCCATTTTGATTTTTTCTTTCTATCTTCAACACTCGTCAGAAAGGATGAAGAAGGAAAAGAAAGAAAGAAGAAAAAAATATGGCAATGAATCCTAATTTACCTGTGTAACTTAACGTAATTGAACGCCCCAAATATTCTGAAACCTACCGCAGTTATAGTGGCTACTAAGTATCCTCTTGGGGACTACTGTATTGTGATATTAAACCCTTGAACGGCATCAGCTGACCGAATGCGTCAAAACATAAACAGAACCGCCGTTAAAATAAAACAAATTTCCATATAGCCATTTTTTACCTTTTAGAAATATCCTGGTAGCACTCGCCAATCAATGTCAGGACACCTGAGGCCCCGTAAGGCCTGGGCTGACGTGGGGTTGTTTAGTCCCGCTGATGAAATTGCGGGAAGATTAGACCGACGTGGAGAGTCGGAATCCTGGTGCCGCGAACTCGGCGCTGGGAGCTGAGTTCGACCGGCGCTGTAATTTCTCCTCTGCCAAATTGGCCTAAGACAGGTTCGATTTCCATTAGGTGTGATTCCTAATCACTTCAGGCTGCGTAATGGAAAGAATGATTTAAAGTAACAATGATTCTTTTATTTACACCTAAAAATAAAGCCGTTTCAATATTTCAACAATCAACAATTCGATTCTTTTCACAGAAAATGGGTTGCTAGGGTTAAACAATACTCAACAATTATATTGTCATTCTATAGCCCTGTACTGGCACTATAGTCTACACACTGGAAATGTTACTGCCGTGAGCTCGTCATAAGAGCTTCACAAATCTAAAATGTTATTACCGTGAGCTCGCCATAGGAGCTTCACCCGCTTAGGCTCAAATGCCAACGTTTGCGCGTAACTGTACCTCTGGCTGTCGGAGGGTTCCGACCAGCAATGTTCGTCATCTATAAAGCCACCGTGCTTCTGATTTGGGTCAGATATTGTCTATTCATACCTTATGTGCCTTTTGAAAGTCCTCTGTGAAAGTCCTATTGAAATGTTCACTGTTCCTGGTTGAATTCACGATTCACAAATGCCCCTTTTTGTGCTAGGGCGAAATTGTCACTCACACCGATCTCCAGTCGGTATTACGATGCTTCGACAGCAAAACAAACTTCTCAGAACGCAATCAGTCTGACGCTTCAAAGGGTTAATACGCACAATACAATTAACCTACACTTCTGACTATTGCAGGCTGATACCTGCTACTCGACAATCTAAACTTTAACGTTTTGCCTTGGGGTTTTCCTTCTCAACGAATTTGGCACTGTAGCCGCCTATCAACCTTAAGCTATATCAGTCATGGAATGCCCTCTCTGGCGATTCCAGCCGTTTCAGGGTCCTGTGATCGAAGGTACCCCTATGCCAGGAAACAGAGTCTGCCTGCCCTGGACTTCACCAACGCGTGTGTGACCCCAAGTGTGTGTTTAATGCTCTGCTCTTCAAGGTATATATACCTTTTACCCTAAACTGTCAGGTGGACAGACGCTCATCTGTCCATCTGTCAAAACGGTGGGAGATGACGTATATTGAGGCAGAATCAATACAAGTCATCTCGTTCGTAACTTAACTGTGATTTCACTTGTCGAGAAAACCGATTCGTTCCTGCCACACATTGCTATCAGGTGACGACACGACAGACATTTCTATCTGTTAGAATCTCGTTTCTCAATTGCCTGTGACGACATCCTGCCACCAACCGATTACGTCTCGTAAGACTCGCGACTACTGTATAAATTAAATGAGATTAGACCTTATCTAACATACCGTTCTCCCCTGGGTCCCTGCCCTGAAGCTGGATATACACCACATGTGTTTTTTCCATGTCCAGCTTCACAGAGAAGTGCAATTCACATAGGCTTTTCGCCTTGATGCGGAAAAAATTTTGAACTTACAATATCTTTAAATATGAGGCCCCTTGCCCTTATATTTAGGCTGGCTTTGCCCTGACACTCACGGTATTGTCATTTTCACGGAGAAGGACGTGCACCATACATATACTGGCTAAGTTTGTTTATCTGTGTTTTTTCAAGTCTTTGAAGCACATTTACAAAAGCAAATATGTTGGGGTGAACACGTTGGACAGTCTTATTGAGGTGACAGTGCCATCCCTCTAGATGGTTGTTGGTTCTAGGACCAATGTTACTGTGTTGGTTCCAAATTGGTGGAGGAAAACGAGCCTCCTCATCAACCCAATTCTCAACTATATAGTCATTAAATGCTGTTACTTGCACTACATCTGGTGAATCACCCATCACTTTAATCCACACATCTTGAACCTGTTGAATTGGTAAAAGTGGCAGTGCAGCTGCACGACGCACCCATTTATGCACTTCCTCGTTGTCCCGGTACTGGTTAACCATTTCCAACTTCTGAACCTTTTTCCATATAGCCTGTGTATAGTGAAAAAAGCAGCCTCATGTGTCACAATTGGGAAATGTCTGTTGTACTGCTCTTATTGCTGCCATTTCGAAATCAGTTTGAATGACCTCGGGAAGTAACTCATGGCCAGTCACCTCTTGCACCACAGCTTTAAGTTGTGTAAGCAAACGCACATATGTACCGCACTGTCTATTAGGAAGAAGGCAGAATGCAAGCTGGGACATTTTAGTACCCACAAGTCCATGAATAACATACAGTTGATCCCACAATGGGGGACAAGAATAGAATGTACCATCCATATACAGCTCTGACACTTGCTGCATAATTTTAAGGCATTCATCTGTAGCAAAGCACAAAATCCTTTCATCATCACCATCATTGATACACAGGAATCGTTGCTCATCCAGTGTTACACCCCATCTATCAGGTAGGTACACTTCTGAAAGTGAAGTTGGAAGGGCTGGTATAGTTTTCCTTCGTTTCTTATACAACCCACTCTTTAAACTTGTATATGAAGGAATGTCAATAGCCAAGTCTTGTTGAATAGTACTGATTTCTTCATCGTAAATAGTTTGGATCGGCGCAGTTTCACTCTGACAACGCTGACGCAATTTTTCTAAAAATTTATTAACGTCTTCCTGCTCTTGTGGGTGGTTATCCGAAGTTACATTTCTGACAAAATCATCTACAGTTGTGCATTTTCCATTACAACCAGAGTCAACACATTTCCAGTGCACACATGACTTTCTACGGTTATTCAGTCTATATCTGTAACCATTAAACAGAACCTGCATTCCACCTCTTTGAGACTGTACATACTCCACACGTTGGAGGTGTGCCATTTTGGTAACTCTGACTAAACATTGCCATGCCTCTATATAAGTACATTTAGATGTTCACAGTTTACACAAATCTGAGGGCTGATTACTTTATTATTGCAAACTACAGTCTTTGATTTGGTAATTAATCAGCAGTTGATATGTCTTCAACAACAACAACAACAACAACAACAGTGTTTGTTGTCTGTAAGTTGAGTGTCTTAAAAACAACAAACAAAAAAGTTGTTTTAACTGAGGCCATGCTAATAAGTTGATTTATGCTTTAAAAACATATCAGTAGTTTGTCTTAAAAGTGGGGTCTCAGTATTCAAAGGTGTGCTGAAATTCACAATGCATTGTTGACAATCACAAACATTAAACATGTTACAAGTGAACAGCATGCTGACATGAGTACTGCCTGAATCAAGATGGATTATTCAGATACTCTGAATATTCATGAATGGTTTGACAGTCACAAAACCTTTGATTTAAATCAGAATCATTTATGGTCATTCTCTAATGCACTGATTGCCAGAGACAAGGACTAAGTAAATGGTCATCCTATTCATATGACTCTTGATTGTCAGAACTTCTTGAAAATGATAATCAAACAAAGCATGCAGGTCAAAGCATTGACCATCTCAATCATGGTGTTAAGACTGATAACCAGAAAGTTCTGATAAATTAATTACCATCGTTCATAGGGACGAGAATACAGAACTGTTTTTTCAATATGAGCTCACAGCAATCCAAACATCTTTATTTAAGGATGAAGCAAAGCGAAAACCTGCGAAAGCTCAACTAGCTCAACTAGCAAATGTGATGACAAAGTCAGTAGAGACTGCAGGCACTGCAGGTAACCCTACTCCTGTCCTCAATGGCAGCACTCTTCTCCACGGGGTGAAGTGAGTGAAGAAAGGTTCATTTGCTGATGTGATTAGCCAATACACTACTTATGTTTGATCGCGATATAGGAAGTGTTGTATAGTCTTTGATGGGTATGATGACAGACCTTCGATAAAAGACCCCGAACAACGAAGGAGATCAGGGAAAACATGCGCCAATATATGACTCGCTGCATCCCAAGAAGTCCACACCAATCAGCAAGTATTTCTTGTGAAATCAAAGAACAAAAGTTCTCACAAAAAGAACAGCCATAGTACCTATGATGATTGTATCCAAGGCTATTGAAATAGCTTTGAGTGGAACAAATGTTGTCATTTTTACGATGACACAGATATTTTGGTACACCACTGGAAAATCAATATAGCAGATATGTATTTCCGATCAGAAGTACATAGATCTGATGGGTGACACCCCTACAAAGCAGGCCATGTTGTTTCTTCAATTGATCAAGTTATAAAATGACTCACACTTTTTATCCATGCATGGAGCGGTTGTGACAGCACCTCGGCAACTTTCGGGCAAGGAAAAAACAAATCTTCTCAAGAAGATAGAGTGCTCGGCACAAATCAGAGAGATAGCATCCAAAGAAAGTGATGTTTCATCCACTGCTGAACAAGTTGGTACAGTGGTTCTTAGTTTCTTCCAAATTCTGTATGGAGTGAAAGCTGGGGAATCACTTGGTAGGGTCCATTATATCAAGTTGATGGAGATGGTGTTCTCTTGCAAAGGCCCTATAGAACCACAGAAGCTCTCCCCCAACAGAGAGATTTCCACTCGTTGCCTGTGCATCTGCAAATTGTCTGTTGGGATTCGTTGTCCAATGATGTTTAAGACCTGACTCAAAGAACTGTGGCTGGAAGGTCCAAAATATTGAACTTGTCCCTGTGATGATGGATAGAGAATCTGCCCCAAGTTTGCTTCTAACTCTTGTACATTGCAAATGCAAACTAACAAGCAGGATTACATGCAGAACCAATACTTGCTCCTCTCGCAAGCATAGTCTGAAGTGTGTGACAGCTTGTGGAGAAGGAAGGGGTGACACTTGTCAGAATTCTGAAGAAGTTGTGGCTAACGAAACTGAGGATCCTGGATTATGTTGATTCCTCAACATTGTCTATCCTTCAAAGTTAAGCCATTTTGGCAGCCATCTCTGGATTTTTTTCAGACAAAATCCTTGATATCATAACTGAGTGTCCTAATTCTTCTGAAAACATACTATAAGTTGGATATCCCAGGGTGTTTGACAGCACATGTAGTCTATACCGATATTTCACATTTTTCCTGGAATCGGCAGCAATTCTGACAGCCATCTGCTGAGTTGTTCACAGTCCTTGACCTCAAAGGTGTCTTGGGCATACATCTAGTTTAAAGGTCCCACAGAAGTTAACAAAGCTTTGAACTTATAATGTTATTTCTGATTTTCCTGCAATTTGGTGGCCATTTTGAATGCCAACTCGGCAAAAACATTTTCATCCAAGTGGAATTTGTATATGTTGTCAAGGAATGTACCTCTTTCAAATGATACCAAATCCAGCTTACTACCATTTTGTCTGGGTCAAAAGCTTTATCAACTGCACCATAGTGTGTGATAATGCAAAAAATTAACACACACTACAAATTTGGAAGAATTTTGAGTTTTTCATGCACTGCTCCCAAACTATCAGGCTTAGCTACTTCTAAAAAATAAACTTGGAAGACTATCTCTTAAAAATAATTTGTGCCATGTTTGGATGGACTTGGTCCAGTAGTTCTGAAGAGGAAGACTGATATGCCAAGTTCTGCCAACCAAGTGATGACAATATCTGACATTGACTTTCAGTCAGGTGAGCTAATAATAGTATGAGGCAAGACTCAAGGTCAGATTTAATGGGAGGCAGCATATGTTAATTTTCTGTGTTCAGTGATTTTCTGATCTACTGTGTGATAATACAAAACACTAACACACATTGCAATGCATTAACATGTTGCCTAGTAAGGGTAGAGTCAACAAGCATAATTATTGGAAATTATCAAATGATAGTTGCTGAATCAGATGTCTACAATAATATATGAAATATGACAATTATAACTTAACCGCATCACTCGCATACAAATCAGTGAGTAACAGCCTTTAGAAGTGTCAGTAATGCAACCTCAACTCTGTATTTCAGATGAATGAACAAAGTTGACATTGTTGTACATGGAGTATGTGACCCAGTCTAGGTGGCAAGCAGGTCATATTTATTGTGGAAAGTACATTTGTAAAGATTTCACCCTTTAACCAACCTTACCTGCAGACAACACATGCAACATTATTAAATTAAATTTCACATTTTTTTAAAACAAAGTTCACAATTTTCAATAAAACCATACAAATATGGATATCATTAGAACCAGCTCAACAAGCCGATTCTAATGATATCCATATTTGTATGGTTTTATTGAGAAAGATATTTTAGGCTTTGGTAGGCTTATTATGGTTAATTTTCTGACTGTTTTTGGCTGCTATGTTACATAAAGGATTAACTGTTGAGTGCTATAAGCCACTGTGATGGCTCTGTGGAGAAGTGCTGAAAGCCACTTTAGTGGCTTTACACTGTATGCATTAGTGTGATGTTTGCTCAGCAGTAGAACAAAAAATGTTTTTATGGAAGTTTCTGGTTACAATTTATTGGAGGGTGCTCAACAAGCTGGTTCTAATGATATCCATATTTGTTTGGTTTTATTGAGAAGGATATTTTAGGCTTTGGTAGGCTTATTATGGTTAATTTTCTGACTGTTTTTGGCTGCTATGTTACATAAAGGATTAACTGTTGAGTGCTATAAGGCACTGTGATGGCTCTGTGGAGAAGTGCTGAAAGCCACTTTAGTGGCTTTACACTGTATGCATTAGAGTGATGTTTGCTCAGCAGTAGAACAAAAAATGTTTCTATGGAAGTTTTTGGTTACAATTTATTGGAGGGTGCCAACAGCCACTCTCCAGTAAATTGTGACAAATTGAATCCCACCCATACAACTTGTATATCAACTATGTTGAAATACCTTTATGCATACACCTGTATTACAAGTCTCCATGAACATTATGTAATTATCATTTACCTGTATGTATAATATTATAATTCATGAATAAATATTGTTTAAACTAAATTGTGACAAATTGTTACAATTGTTACATAATCTTTCTAAACTAAGGCTCTCATTGCTGGTAGCAATAGAATCTTTGAAAAAATACTCATGTTACAAATCACCTTTGAAAATAATTTAGCACCCCATCCAGTTAAATGATAGGAGTTTTCACTTTCCATTTCCAAAACATCACTTATGTCCCCACATTGGATCATGCACGATCGGCTGTTCCACTTAAGGTCATAGTTTTGGAAGCAAAAAAAATTCAAAAAGTAAAGACAATTGAAAAGCAGTTTTGTGCATTGCAATGATTTAATTTTACCTGTCAAGGCAGTGAGCAACATGTGTTGACGCATGGCTTTATATTTTGATTTACTTTTCATTCATGATGGCAAAATCAATAAACTTACATAAAATCTGTACAAAATCAAGTATTCAAATTGAAATGTGTGATAAAACTGAGGTGCATCAAGAAATGCATTATTAAAGAAAAGTCTTTTAAAATCAGTTTTTGTTTCAGAAAATGGCTGGAATACTTATTTTCTTTCATGAATTTACATGAAAATGATCTTACAGTGTAAATTTAAATAAAAAATAGAGATACTTTCTGTGTCACCTAATTCAGAGTATTACCTGAACTATATATAATACATCTCCATTTATAGCCAAGAAGAAAAGTCAAGGTGAGAGGGACATTGTTTATGAAACAAAAACTTGGATACACTATATATAAATAATCTGAAGCAAAATTTTAAAAATGTCCATTAGTTAATATGATACAACACTATTTTATGCCAAGGAAATATTATCATTTCTCTGTCTAATGTTCATAAGAGAATCAAAAGTTCAGTATATAAAAACTCTATATGATTAAAACAAAACTTATCTGTTTGTGAAAATAGTGTAAATTTAAAATCTTGACATGGACTCCTTTTGTAAGGTATGAATTTGAAGAAATCTGTCAACATATCAGATTTATGACACACATTTATATGATAAACTGGAAATTTTATCTATTCACTGACTGATGTTGAGAAGTTATTTTGTAACAATAAACTAAATTTAACCCTGTGTACAAAATATGAGCATGATAAATTTAAAAACCCTTTCTGTTCAGGCCAATTGGTGCGCGGTGCGCAGCTCGTAGATCCATTGGATTTCTAAAGTTTGTCTCCTTAGTTCAGAACGGCTACTTTCCGGATCTGACTGGAGAATTTGAATGATGCAAAAAAGTACATCGGTTATTCTGTGGTTGGTATTCTTGAAAGGAATTGCGACTGGTGTCTGACTGTTGTTGTATCTCCGACTTGGGTGTAATTAACCCCAACAAATTTGAGGTTGTAGTACAATTTGGAATAAATTAAGGACCAGTTCTTGTGTTATCTGGTCAGTTCTGGCTCGTTTACTGGGACTCATATCAATGATTGGGGTAATGGACTGACTGTCCGAGAATTGTCCAAGGCTCATTGAGCTGCTGGAGCTTTCGACCATGACTGGATCGGTCGCCATTCCCATATAAGTGGCTAGTGGTATGTACAAAATAATTTTGTATGTATATGATACCATAATATTTGTTTTTAACTGGTAAGGTGCTGAATTATTTTTGGCTCTCAACATTTGCTCACATGTCTTTACCTTGTTACAATTTATGGGGGAATGCCTACAGGCACACCCCCATACATTTTAACCAGGCAAGTATATACAGACTAAATAAGTTTACTTTAAGGATAAGTGGGAGCACATTCACAGAATATGAAGCCTTTAAGTAGCAGTACATGCACCAATGAATGAAGCCCAAATATGGGCTTCCAGCACTCTACCAGATGAAAGCTCTTCAGCAGAACAAGATATTTATTTATTTGTTTATTTATTGGTGTTTAAGGTCACATACTTATGCACAATGGCTAATCGTGGCCGTGACAGTGATATGCGAAGAGGAAGCCGGAGTAGCCGGAGAGAACCACCAAGTATTGATAAGCAACTGTCAGCTCCTCAACATTCTGACTCTGTTCAAGCTCCGCTCAAGCAGACATGTGCACCATCGACGTGCAGTACACCTTAGTACACGGCGTCATCGTGCCCCCATGTAGGCAACTGGGATAATGTGCCTTGCCCAAGGACACAATGCAGGTCGTCCCAGACGGGGATCAAACTCAGGACCTCTAGCATAGAAGTCCAACAGTCTACCACTGAGGCACCGCGCTCCCAGCAGAACAAGATACTTTGTTGATTATAAGTTTGTGTTCTAGTTTGGGTGACAACAAAAACTGTTCAATGAAAATAGCACCCAATGGTTAACAGATAAGTCCAAGGTCCAATTTTAAGACTAGAAGGCATTCTATCTTTTTGCAACAAGGTTCTTGGTGTTATTTCCAAGATCATGTGTAGCATAAATACTTTTGTATTGTTATGGTGTTAGAATGTACACTTGTCTAATTCAATCAACAAGTAAGACAATTGAATGCCCCCTCCCTAACCTCCACCCAAGAAAAATGAAGTAATTAAAATAACATATAAAAATACATAGCTTCTATTTTCTTGCTGGCATCAGGTTTTCTTACACACCTATGTTGTGACGTTGTGATTCGGTGGTCAAAATTTGTGTGATTGTATATGTGAGGGGGAAAGAGGGTGTGAAGGTGAAAGTAGCAGGATTTAAAAATAATTAACTTTCAGAGATGCATGAAGACAGAAACTACATTGTATCAGAACTCTTGAAACAATTGAGTCAGATTCTAGTTCCCTAACCCCATTCTTTCATGAATTGGCAAAAGAAAACAAAAAATTTAGGACAACTGGAAAGCCAAAAAAATTGTCTACTTTAATTACTGTGTGACCAATAAATGTGTAATATCTTATTGCTTTCAATGAGTGTTCTATGATGTAGGCCTGTGCTTCATATAATCATTATTAGAAGTTTTAACAGGCCATACTTGTTTGCTTCTACATGTTGGTGCTATGCACTCACTTTAATGAAAAACTTAAATTTGGATGTGCTTGTAGGATCTATGAAAAAAATATTGACATATTTTGAAAAATTGTGTGATGCCTCATAAGGTGGTCACAGTTCAGGTTATTGTCATGCATCATAACAAAGTTGGACTACTGCAGCATGGAATCTGAGGTGAAATTCACAGAAGATGAATTGCAGAATAGTATGAGAATAGTCTAGTGAACAAGGTACAGAGGCCACCCCCCAACCAGTCTAGTTGGTCTTGCTCTCTTAGTCTCATACACACTTTGTGAGCTGCAGGTGGTGATTTTGAGCCATTCTCCATGCATATCTCTCTGAATCATTTACAGTGACAACATTTGTAGAGATATTTCATCAATGTCTTGAAACCATTATTAACCCTTCATCCAAAGCAGATAATATCAAAATTCATTATTTTAAATATAATATTTTCAAATTTTTCAAAACATTTCAACAAAAGCAGATCAAGTGACCCTTCATTGGAATGAGCCCATAGAACTCACATGATATGGTTTTGTTGAAATTAAATTTTTTTTTTTTTTCAATTTGCCAAATTTGTATTTTATAATAGTGGATGCAGCTGATTTATTAGATAAAGGGTTAATACTACAAAAAATATTTAAAAAAAAAATGTTCTGAAACGGAAATTTTTTTTTTTTCAATTCCATGATTTTCAAGAGATTTGGAAAGCAGGTCAATATTAACATTAGCATTGACTATCATTTTTCCTGAAAAACTAAGTATCTTCATTTTGCTGTCTTAACCCTTTACCTAACGTAACGGCCAAAACCGGCCAGCGCTATTCTCAAAAATCGCCAATTAATTTTCAAAATATTTTCATTTTTTGTCTCAAAAACATAGGTTATGACCCCTCGTTGGAACGAGCTCGTCGAGCTCGTTCCAACAAGAGGTCATAACCTATGTTTTTGAGACAAAAAATGAAAAAATTTAGTTATTCAAGAATTTTTTTTGCAAGTGTCGTCTGCTTTTCATGTTAGGTAAAGGGTTAACAAAGCTTATGACCTTTCACTGGAGTGTGCTTGATCAGTTCATTCCAATAAAGATCAGAAACTAAAGCCAAAATAGGTAATTTAAGTTATTTGACGCTGGGTGTATCATTCTACTTTGTTTTGCAAAGGGTTATGTTTTTCAGCTGTAACAATACATTCCTCAGGTGGGGACATCCTGGAGTGATCTTTTTCTTGCTCTCAATAGAAGTACTGATGATAACATTAAAATAGCAGGATGCAGGAGTATTGTGAAACACTGTCAGGTATTTATGGACGGAAAAAAACATGAAGAGTTTTTATAGCTTGGTGTTGTGTCTTTTGATAGAATTATAAACCTACCATTGGACACCTATTATTATTATGAATAGGTTCAGTGTGTGGTCAACCCATAAATTCTTGTATTCAATATAAAAGATCAACTCTATCTAGATTTTGCAGTCCGTTTATCTTTTTCATTAACCCATTAGGGGACAAAATATTCAAATCTATCAAACAGTATGTCTCTGAGGTGCCCAGTAATTTATCTATAATTTCATTTTTTTCCCTTCTTCTAAAAGGTAGCAAAGGCCCCACAAAGTAGATCTTTTGTTTCTCATGCCATTTTTTGTAAAATTCCATGTGGGAAGGGATTTTTTCATTTTTGTAATTATTTCAGTACGATCAAGATTTCATGTTCTTGGTTTGTTTTATTTTAGGCCTCATAATCTATAGAATAGCATGGGTGGTGGTTTATTTCGTCCCTTGAGTGCAAGAAGGCTTTGCAAAGCATTGCAAAGCGTTGTTGTACTCAAGGGCCAAATTAATCAATTTTATTAACTTGGGTAATATATCAGACAAAAACCATTTGATTATATCTTTAGGTTTACACTGGTTATAAAAAGAGAACATGCAGTAGCCAAAAAGACAATGTGGGAAGGCCTGAGAAACAGATTTTTAACTTTTTTTAGGCCTAAGAGTTATCCTTTTTATCCAAGTAAATTGTTCAAGATTTGTTAATTGTATTATACTTCTAAAGAAGGCTGCAGTTATTAATAAAATCATTTCAGTTGTTCTATTATCGAATGGCACAAACTTGTCCAAACATATTGAACTGTTTTAATATAGAAGCAATGAGTATAAGGACATACCTGACCTATTATTTTAGATGTAAGTTTTCAAGATTCTGTTGAGATGTAAGTTTTCAAGATTCTGTTGCAACCATTTATGAAAAACTTGAGCATCCTCCAAGAGACAGTAACTATCTTACTGTCAAAATACATCAAATCAGCCAGAATGCAAAGCACATACCCAGTGTTTTTTCTCAATAACCTTATAATATCCAGTTATGTGACAACTTAATGAAAGAATTCAAAGAGAGTTTTCCAACGGCATCACATGATTAAGAGTATGTCATCAGAAAAAAGCAAAGATACACATAGCTAGAATCACCATTATAGTTGCCATTAGCCCTTCAGCTACTGTAATAGCAAAGGACACTTTCAAAACATTTCTTGAATATCAAGAAATTTTCATTTTTGTTCTCCAAAATACAGTTTATGACCCCTCATTGAAACAAGCTCCAAGAGCTATGTTTTTAAGGCAAGAAATGAAAAAAAAAATGTCTTTCAATCAGTAATTGAATAGCAATATTTTGTGCATTGAGCTGGTTGTTTTTGGTTGTTACATTAGGTAAATAGTTAATTCTTTAACTACAAGGGATCATTTTTATCAACAGAACAGAATAGGATTCATATAAAAATATGGAAACCACTACATCACAGTTTCAGCCTGTTTTCACCTGAATATTTTGGTAGCCATGTCACCATACTGGTAAGAAACTACGTCCTAACCCAAATTTAGTGGTGAATGGGAGTTACACCTGCTCTGTGGAAATAAAAGTGACAAAAAATTAAATTTCTATTTATTTCTTTATCGGGGTTGAACTCTTTGCATGCTGCTGATGGACATTCCTACCCAGCACAGGATATCTTTTGTCAATGAAATAGGTAAACTGAATGGATTTTTTTCACCAATGATTTCTTGTATTAAATTTAGATTAATTTTTCATCAAATCTTGGCATGGCTGCTTCGCAGCAGCTTCATTAACTCTTTCAACATGAGAGGCCTGAAGGCTGCATGTTGAAAATATTAATTGCTCTCCCCCCAAATAATGGATTCTTCCAATTTCTGACATTGAACTGGCATGGAAGATACCACCAGTGTTGAAAGGGTTAATTGAAATTTAGCTGATGATGATTCACAGCAGCCGTGACTAGATCTGATGAGAAATATCTTGAAAATACTCAGCGGGTTAAGAGTTAACAACACTTACAGCAGCCTGGTGCAGGTCTTGTTGGATAGCTTTATGGATGGAGGAAGCCTGAGTATGGATTGAGTGAACCACTGATCAGCAGAAAGTAACTGTCATACTCTACAACTTAATAAGTAGGGTACCAGTGATTGAAGGCATGTGTACCATCAACGAGCAGTATGCCTTAGCACGCTGAACTGCTGTGCTCCATTAAGGCAATTGGGATTAAGTGTCATACCTAGAGACATAGTGCATATGATTTGTGTCAGGAATTAACTTACAGTATGACCGCTGTGGACTGGTCACTTTCCACAGGTGGGCAATATCTCCATGGACGCAATAATATTAGATTCCGAACACTAATTATACAAATAATCATCAAAAATTTAATTAATGAAGCAACGGGTACAGCCTGGGGCTTCATTAACCCTTTACCCTATGTAACGGCCAAAACCAGCCAGCACTATTCACAAAAATTGCCTTCCAATTTTCATTTTTTGAGTCAAAAACATAGCTCATGACCCCTCATTGGACTGAGTTCATTGAGCTCATTCCAAAGATGGGTCATGAGCTATGTTTTTGAAGCAATAAATAAAAAAAATTAGTTATTCAATAATTTTGTTTACAATTGTCGTCTGATTTTCATGATAGGTAAAGGGTAATTAAAATTTAGCTGATGCTGATTTTTACTACCTGGTCACGTGCATGGACATCACTATCCATGCGTGGATTATGGCCAGTCGGCAGCTGTACTGTACAACCTTTCAATGTTCTAATCAATGAGCCACTGATCCCCAAACAAAGATAAAAAGTTATATGTGTCCAGAAACCAATAAGAACAATTTTATGACTCAAAAGTTCATATTTTCAAACTTGAAATTGTTATACATGTCTTTAAGCCTCAGGCACTGAATCACGATAAGAACTGCAGATCATTCTCATAATTTTGTTATTACCCATGTTAACTGGGGGAGTGCTAGAATCACATATTTAGGCTTTATTTTGAAGTGCTGATACTGTAACTTGACTGGTAGAGCATATTTGGGCTCTGTTCTGAAATGCAGGTACCCCAACATAAAGGCTTCAAATTCAGTGGCTATGCTTCATATTATCTTTGAAGTGATATTATTTAGTCTGTTGAGATTTGCTTTGTTGCAATTTATGGGAGAGTGTCCACAGGCACTCTCCCATGAATTGTAGCAAGGCAAAGACAACTGAACCAATTTTGATGGTCAAAAATAATTTTGCACTTTACCAGTTGAATGGGGATGGGGGGGGGGGGGGGCATTGTGGTAATCGGTTCTCATCAGATCACCAAAGTTAAGCAACGTCGAGTCTGGTTAGTCTTTGGATGGGTGACCATCTGAGCGATCGATCGATCATTGTGTCCTTGGGCAAGACACTTAACCCTGATTGTCCACATGGGGGCAAGATGACGTTGTGTACTAAGGTGTACTGTACGTCAATGGTGCACATGTCTTCAACCAATCTAACCCTGCCTTTGCTGCAGTGAGACGTTATGATGTTGGGGAGCTGGCAGCTGCTCATCATTGCTTGGTGGTTTTCTCCGGGCACTCCGGCTTCCTCGACCCGTAAAACTGTCACTGACACAATATGACTTCGGCTGTTAAGGTGTCGTTAAACCTTAATAAACAAATATATATAAATAACCAGTTAAAGGGTTCAGATACTCTGCATGTGCTTCACATCATCTTTGAAGGGATGTTATTTAGTCTGGAAGGATTTACCTTGTTACAATCTATGGGAGAGTGCCTATAGGCACTCTCCCATAGATTGTTACAAAGCAAAGATTTGTGAACAAATTTTCATAACCCAAAATAATTTAGCGCTCTACCAGTATATTTATTTTTTGGTGTTTATGGTCACATGTTTCTGCATAATGGCTAATCATGACCGCAACATGGAGATAAAGTAAAGTCTAGTCAATTGTTTATGCCGATTTTAAGAGTACTTCCAAACCAAACACTGATGACAGAATCCTATTTTATCAGTAAAATCAAGGTGATTTACCACAGTAAACAAGCATTGCTTCATTTCCCAGAGTTTCCACAGGGAGGCACTCAACCAGTTAAAGCCATTATGATTGTATTTGATAAATAAAGCAAGAAACTGCTTTCTTATATATTTGACTTCTGAAGGGTCAGAGATTCACTGAATTGAACTGAAATGTTACTTGAGGTCAGGGGGTTGTAAATCAATGTTGTCTATTCTTTAGAGTGGTATTGACTTCTGTCTAGCATGAGGTTATATCACTGAGTATTTATTGTAAGTGTAGCCTTTGAAAGGTATCACTGGTACTTGACTGTCTCTGCAATAAAAGTTGTATTATCTAAGTTCCCCAAACATTTTATGTATTTGTCCTTCAACAGTAGTTCAGGATTTCTAATGAGGGAAACAAACTTTCAGATAGAGAGAAACTGTCAACTTTTTTCATCTAGCTAATATAATGCTTAACTCTTTGGCCAACAATATTGCTCAATAAATTACATAAAAGCCCAATGCAGCTAGATATGTCTCTCTAAGTATCCACTCAGATAATATTCATTTGGAAAGTACATGTACTCAATAGAATAACCCTGTTGATTGCATATAACTTTAAAACACCAAACCAATTACCATACCATTTAGTGCAAAGTTGACCTGTTAGCTGCACATGCATTATTGAGTAAATCCATAATATTTATATAGAAATACATCGTAGTCCATCAAAGAATTATTCTCATGGCCATGGAATGTCCCAGGTTTACAGACTAAATTTCACAGGTTTTAGTACTTCTGATATACACAGTTAAACTGTTATACAGTGCAACCCTGTTAACTGAATACCCACTTTGTCAGTGAAATATGATTGCCCACCAGGGGGCACAGTGGCGCCATGTACTTAGGCATAATGCACCTCGATGGTGCACCTGTCTTCAACCAATGCTAACTCTGCTTGTGTGTAGTACGTTGGGGAGTCTGACAGTTGCTCGCCATTGCACTGTGATTGTCTCTGGCTACTTCAGCTTCCTCCACCCATAAAACTGTCCGACACGAGGTGACTGGCTGTTGAAAGTGTCATTAAACTCCAATAAATAAATAAATTGCTAGTGAAAATTATTCATTAATGGGAGTATCCCAATAACCAGGGATTTAGAAACTTTCCTGTATTCTAATAATAAACTGAGTATTTATTCTATTATATCTTGTTTCAGAGAGCTCTTGGAGCTCTGTGAAACAAGATATAATAGATTAAATGCCTGTACTGGATGTACTGGGGCCAATAGGTCTATAAACATGGAGAATTTGGTGATGATCAGAGTAATTTCTTGACATATCACAAGATCTTTTATTCAATTAACAGGAGCTGACTCTACAACCCATATGCAACTAACACGTAAAATATGTGCTGAAGATATGGTAAATGGTTTGGCATTTGGAAGTTATATTCAATTAACAGGGCTATTCAATTAAGAGATACCCATTTAAGTGGGCTCTACTGCATCTTGTTTGGTAAAGCTTCAAGGAGCTTTGTCAAGCAAAGCGTAAAAGAATAAATATTCAATTTATCACCAGAATTCTGGAAATTGACAAACATTTTGGTTAATTAAATATTCATCTTAAATGAGTATATTTCACTGGCAAAGAGGCCATTCAATTAACAGGAGTCTACTGCACTTCACTGCTTTGGGGGTTTACCTTTTATTTTGAGAGTACCTCAGCCAACAGCGACTTGGAAGGAAAACCTGAGCTGTGACTCAGTTCTCCAATGATGACAAAACAAAGTCATAAATTGCATTATTCATAATAATGAAAAAATGATGAAGATAAAGTGAGGGTCATGACATAAATTAGTACAAGAGATGTACAGTTCATGCACAAAGGCATGCTGTAAGTACCAATAATTGAAATTTCACATAAAACATAAGTTGATTGCATTCATCCAATTTTAAATGCAAATTTATGTGCATGCTATAGCTATTAACACAGTCGGTGGTAGTGCCAGTCAAAATGAAGTGGAGGGGACAAAATATTTTTTTGCTGCCATCGGAGGAAAAATAAGTTTTCTCACACTTCATTTTATTTTGTATCAGATTAGCCCTTTACCCAACGCATAGGATATCAAAATTTATTATTTTAATAATTGTTTTTTAAAATTAAATTTTTTTTTAAATGAAACCATATCATGTGACCCCTCATTGAAACAAACTTGATGAGCTCATTCCAATAAGGGGTCATATGATATGGTTTTGTTGAAACATTTTGAAATGTTTTTTTTTTTCAAGTACTAAATTATAAATTACGTGGGCAGGTGCGGCCGATTCATTAGGTAAAAGGTTAAGAGTGTGTATCCCCATATGTGAAAATCCAGGATCATCTCGAAAATATTACCCAGATGGTGAAGGCATAACAATAACAAAGTCACCCAATATAGGCAGAGGATGCTTGACTAGTAACACCTGTTGGACCACAAGTGTTTAACACATTAGGTGATGCTAAAAAAAATATTTAGCTTCCCCCCCCCCCTCTCCCACCCTCGCCCCAAAATTACTTTTGATGCTCAGAGATCACTGCATTGATTTTTTTTGTGTGTGCGTTGAAACATTTTATTGACATTTTTCAAATATCACTGTTGGTTGTGGCATGAAAATAGGAAATACAAACGTGTCAAGTCACAAATTCCTGGTTTGATTTCAACAGGATCTAGAGCAAAGAAGCATGAATTTATATATTGGGGAGTCAGTTCCAAAAGTGGTTTATCTTGTAAAATAACCATGAACAAACAGCCGATGCACTGGAATTGACTTTTGTTAAAAAGTTTGAATAAAAATAAAAAATTCCATAGTAACCCAAAAAACAAAGTTTTTGAAGTGAATGAAACACATTTTAATGTCAGAAAAAATAAAACAAAATGCATCTCTATATAACATATGACACTGGGGGCTCACTAATTTGAAAAAAAAGTCTCTGAGAATCAAATATTTTAATAAACAAAAACACTCAATTCAAAAGAACTAAGAAGTGAGAGCCCAGACATATTGATTGACATAGGCATTAAATAATGACTCATTAATGTTTGTTTTGTTCTGCAGTCACTGTCAGGAAATTAACTTGCTCACAGGATCTATACATGGCTGGAGAAATTTAAAATGCTTTTTTTCAAGCCCACTTACATGTGCAGTCAGTTTGCTGACAATGTCACTGACAGAAAAAATACTTTTCCCCATTTATTGTAAACACAATACAATGTAACAAATAACTGTAAAAACTTGAATGATAATATGTATTTTTTATAAGGCGGTAAAAATGCATTAAACAGATGTTGAAATAACATGTATTCATCATTTGGAATGTCAGGTCACATTGTAAAGTCATCTGAACAACATAAAGAAAATGTCAAAGTTTCAAAGAGCGCTAACAAAAAAAAAATAATGGTTGATTTAACTCTTAGAACTCTGGTAGTAAAAGCAAATTTTGTTTGTCAGTGTTTTTGGCACAGAAAAACTTAGAATTACACGAAGTACATCTTTTTTGACAGAGCTCACTGAGATATAATTGGTTATCATTGGTGGACTTCTAAAATATCATATCTCAAGTTTTCAAACTTAGTCAGAGAGAAAAAAAAATTAGTATATAAGTTATGGGACATTTAGTTTGTGGATACAGTGTCACATTAGGGAAAGTGAGAAGAATATTAGGTGAGGTTTTAGCTGAACCTAATATTGTTTGTGCTGAGCCTCATGTGACACCATATCTTCCAACTAAATGTCCCATAACATATTTATTATGCCAGCCTATGAAGTGTTTGTAAATCGTTTCATGTTTTCGTTAAATTGTCTTATCAGCATTCATTTATTTACAAAAGAAAATGAGTAGTGATGCAATGCAAGGGAATGCAAATTCTTATTGATCACCAAGAATATTATTACTTTATTACCTCTGATATTTTTGGGTGCATTTACAATTCTGCCTGCTTTCCGACACTTTGAACTGAAAACAAACTTTCTAAAGTGTCAATTAGCGGAATGCAGACTATGATTTTTTTATAAAAACAAAATGCAGACAGTGACAATTAACTCCTGGTATGCTGATGGTGGATATTCTTGCCCGAGACAAAGAATAGTTGCAAAAAAAAATAAGTATAATTTGAGCACTTGTATCCAAATTCTCCCTGTATATTGAATTATCTGTTTGACCAATGATTTTCTGAGTTAAATTTATATGAATTTTTCATCACATTTAGTCATGGCTGCCTCACTGCAGCCATGACTAGATGTGATGAAAAATGTTTAAAATAGACTCTGTGGGTTAAGAGTGAATATACTGCCAGTATGAGTATATTAAATTAATACGGGATCTCAGTTGATGATAATTTATGTGTATTCCTCAGTTCTCGGTCACTAGTCTCTTCATTGGTCAATCTATTCAATTGGCATAATAATTCTTCATATCAGGAAAATAGGACAGAGTAACTGTAGCTCCTCAACAAGGAAAATACATTTGTTGTTTTGAAAAATATTTAGATGGTATTAGAGGTGTATTCGGTGAGAAAAAATGACTTTTAGATGGTGATCCAACATTTTTGAAAGTAAACTTACCATAAGAGAAACTCTATGACATATAATATTAAAAAAAGTAGGGGATATCCAAACTAATGTTGATATTTTCAGACAACTGCTAACCAGGATCGTTTCATCTGAACCACAGCATTATGTAACTGCCATCAAAGTGCCTCAGAAATTGGACAGCACCTGCACCGAGCGACAGATGTGTGAGTCAGTGGTCAGACTATCCAAAATTGCCTACAGAGCTGGAATTTGTCTGCTCGACGACCTCGAATAAATCCACGTTTGACTGAATGTCACATCGCAGCAAGGCATAATTGGTGTAGAGCACGACTGCACTGGGGCAATTGTCGGTGGAGAAACGTCATGTTTTCCGATGAATCGAGGTTCACTCTCGACTTCCATGACAGGCAAAATAGAGTGTGGTGGTGGTGGAACAAATGATACCATGACGTAACCGTTAGGTAGCACGATCGTTTTGGTGGTAGATTGATTATGGTGTTGGGAGGCATAATCATGACAAGCAGAACAGCATTACATGTCATCCAAGGGTGTGTCACAGGGCAGTACTTCCAAGACAACATGTTAGCAGCTCATGTGGATGATGTCATGGCCATCGATTCATTTTCCAAGATGACAATGCAAGAGCACACAGGGCCCATGTCGCTACAGAGTTCCTCGGGAGCAGAACATCACTACACTGCCATGGCCAGCGCCAAGTCGAGACCTTTCACCAATCAAGCACGTCTGGGATATGCTTGACAGGCACCTACGACAATGCCAACAGCCCTGTACCAATGTCTAGGAACTTGCCGCTGCACTGCAAGAAGAATAACATCAGTCAAGCTGAAATTGGACGTTTTGTGAGGAGTATGCCACATTAGATCTACGCTTGTCTCATGAACCGAGGAGGATTTACAAGGTATTGAGGTCTTGGACTGAATATGGTAAATTCTCTGACTGACCGTCCATGTCTTCTACAGCTCAGTGCGTGGAATGTCTGCTTGTCAGACACCCAACTATCACTGAAATCATTCACCAGATGTCGTCGCAGTGCAATGCCTGAACTGCCTTTTTGATGAAAATATAAACATATTTCTTCATATATCTCACTTTTATCAAATATCACCTACTTTTTTTTAATAGCATATTAGAAATAATATATCCACGTCGTTTTATGACCTGTGGCAATCAAGATAGAATCCCTCTGTTAAAGCTCCCCAGCTGTTTCATTTCCACCTATCAGGAATAAGCTGATTGCCTCATTTTACAAGAAAGTTATTTATTTATTGGTTTTTAAGGTCACATGTTTCTTACAATGGCTAATTGTGACTGCAACATGGAGATAAAGTCAAGTTTAGTCAATTGTTTATACCCCTGTTGCATATTTTAGAGGCCTTCCATCCCAAGCAATGGTGACTGGGTCCTATTTTACCATAAAACCAAGCTGGTTTATCACAGTAAACAAGCACTGATTCACTTTCCAGGGTTCCCACAGGTGTTTACAAGATAGAAATTTCGAGATCCATTTTCAAGTTTTTGAAAAATTCTTCTTTTGAAGATATAACAGTCAGGAATTATATGTCAACATTTCAGATGAAAAAGCTAATTTAATCCACTGAACACTGATATCTTTCTTGCCAATGCAGTGCCATCAGTTGGAAGTGTCAATATTCATTATTTGGGGTCGACCAACTAATATTTTCAACGTGCAGCCTTTGGGCTGCACGTTGAAAATATTGCTCGGTCCAGAATTCACGTAGCAACT
This sequence comes from Pictodentalium vernedei, assembly GCA_031216915.1. Classification (NCBI taxonomy): domain Eukaryota; kingdom Metazoa; phylum Mollusca; class Scaphopoda; order Dentaliida; family Dentaliidae; genus Pictodentalium; species Pictodentalium vernedei. The sequence goes on along the minus strand of CM062297.1, from coordinate 476,006,082 downwards.
CTCTGCTTTATGAATTCAGGTTGCATCAGGATCCTAGACTGGGAAAGCAGTCTCTCCAGTGCCGCTGAGAGAAAATACAGGCCCGGGGGATCAATTAGATGGTACCACCTGGGCCCCCTTATTTCAAACCCAACTTACCAAGGACCCATGAAAATATTCACCCTTCCCCCGACTGATATCTATTATGACTCAATTGCCTCTCAAAGACTAGATTTGGTTACACAAGAGAATGGTAAGAAGGGAATATTGAAGCGGGACGTCTATATAACTGAATTACAGAACAGCATGTTGTGGGCGGATCGACCCACAATATATCTAATAACTTAGACAGTTCTTGAAAGAAATATATGCTTACTAGTGAATTCGGGGGCCCGCGGCCTGCCTGTGGATTCACACACACTGGGCATTGAAAAAAGCTCGCAAACTAGCTGTCATGGGGGCATGGCTTTGTCCTCCAGACTGCCGGGCCCCGGGGTTATACCCAGGCTCTCCCCCCCCCCCCCTCTCGATGGCCCCGAGTCTCTCATGTTCAAAGGGTTAACATTGAAAATTTGCTTCTGTTCATTTGCATCTTATGTAATCAGCTCAATAGATTCTGAATTTGTCAAAAAGTAAATTTGTGCCGAAGAAAAGGATATGACCTTGTGGAAGACATCATACTTCCTACTGCATTACAGGAAAAACTTTACTGCTGAAAATCTTCATGTTCTTACATCAGACTATACAGGGTTAACTAACTATATACAGTTTGTATTTATTTCACAAAAATTGTAGAAACACTCAAATGTGTTCAATGTTGTATTTGATGAAATAACATCTCTTGTGGAGAAAAAGATTTGCCTTAAGCCTTGTATACCTTAGCCTTGTATATGATTACATTTGAAACTGATGTTTTATGCCAAGCACAGCTGAACAATATAAAAATTGAGAAAGCACAGCAGTATTTAGAGAACTTGACAAATATAACAAATGCATAGGAGGATGCAGGAGAAGATTATCAAACTTGGACTTTTCGTTTTTTTATCTCTCCTCTCAGATAAAGGAGAGGGGGGTGTAATGACAAAAACCCTTCAGTAAAGTAAACAACACAATATCCACCAGCTCCACTGTGAAATGGAGTACAGTAAAGCCTGTCAGCATCCCCTCCTGTGAGCGACCACCTCCCACTAACGAATGGGTTTTAAAGGCACCAGTGAAATCACTCCAAAACTGTACTGTCATGACTGACCAGCTCGCAAACGCGACCAGCGACCACAATTGTAAACCTAATTTGACAATATTTACCTGTTGCAGATGACTGCTTACAAATCCAAAAAAATTTTCACTGTCTTTCACGGTACAATCTGACTCCTATTCGGAACATTTCTTTTTTTACATTTCATGTTATTTGTTTGTACTGTGTAGTATGAGGAATTAAAATGTTTGTTCCATTTCATGTAGTAAAATGACAAAGGAATGTTTAAAAATAAATTTGTAAATTACAACAATGATCCATTGTTTTTATTTTGAAAACATGTGTACACGTGCCTTCATTACAGAGGGCATCACAAACACAATGTCAACAATAAAGCTGTGTGTCTCTGTACTGTTGTAACTATTGAACAATAAATACTAGAAAGAAATTGTTTTTTAATTTTTTGTGTCAGATATGTGTGATGGGACTGATGAAAAGAAGAGCGACTGACTTTGTGCATGCAAAAAATGTCAAACCTCTCGTGAGAGACCACCTCTCTTGAAAGACCACTTTTGTCTTGCAAAAAGGGCAGTCTCTCAAAAGGAGTTGTACTGTATTAAATCTGAACATTTGAATTTACAACAAAACACTTTACAATTTGCTGAATATATTCTACCGGTGGACAGATGTTTGAGGATGAGCTAGATGTGATACATACATATTATTGCTACGGTGAAGTGAGCTGGGTCATTGTATCACATCGAGTTGAGGAGGTCAGATCACTGGATCAAACAAGCTACCAAGTTTGATCTGGCAATCTGACCTCCTCATCGAGACGTGATGCAATGACCCAGATCACTTCACTGTAGCGATAAAAGGTTTATTATATGACTTATAGTTCAACATTGCATGCCAATGCTAGCCGTAACAATTCCCACAACCTTTTTTTTGGTAAATTGGATTGAAGTGAAAAAGAACTATTTTTGTTTACACTTATTTTTGTAACAGGTGCACACTTCCGGGGAATCCCCAATGTGCATGAATACGATAAAAAAATATGAATACGATAAAAAACATGGACCGCCGTTCGAGCACACCCATTCCAGCTCGGAGTAAAATACTCTCTGTGACCAGAACAGCTAATTATGTGAATCTGAATGCACCCATAAAGAGTCCATCATACTGTAGTGATATAGAATTGGATTCTACACTGTGGATTTTCTGGGGACCAGGAAAAGATCGTCAAAGAGTAGTGATATTTAGTGGTTAAATTACATAGTCATGTAATAAATGAAAGTGTCAATGACACTGTAGCTCAACTTTGAATATGACAGGAATTAGTATTTGCTGTGACCAGGTCAACAATAATGAATATGACAGGAATCAGTATTTGTTGTGACCAAGTCAACGTTTGTTGTGACCACGTCAACCATAGTAAATCAATTACAAGGTGACTGCAATGGTCTAAAGAATAGGACATAAGTATTATATGTGATGCATCCCATGTTAGTAAACATTCACACACAAATTTATTCAAATCAGAGCTTTCATACAGAAGTTCTGAGCAAAAAACTGATCGCACAAAATTTTGTACAAAATGGCTGCTGGTGGCCATTTTGAATTTCGGACCGGACCCTAAAACACTTGTTCTCGTCCCACGGTGATAATAAAGATATCCAAGAAGTTTTGTAAAGATCGGTTCATAAATACGGCCTCTAGCCCGAGCCGTGTTGACAGCGTGACGGACGGAATTTCGGACCGGACCCAAAAACACTCGTTCTCGTCCCACAGTGATAACAAAGGTACCCAAGAAGTTTCGTAAAGATCAGTTCATAAATATGGCCTCTAGCCCGAGCTGTGTTCATGGCGTGACAGACGGACAGATGGATGGACGGGCCATGACAATACCTCAAATTTGACTTCGCAAAAGTTGAGCTAAAAATTGTCTCAGGGCCTGCAGAAAGATCTTATTAGAAGCCTTGGGGAAATACAACAGCCAAAGGCTGCAGTAATGCACCAGCGCCTCCAATAATAGGGATAGGATAGTCCTTTCTCATTGATCAGGATTTGGAGGTTCTCTTTGGGAGAAACTTTTAGAAAATATGGAGTCATAGGCTGGATGAGCTCTCTCTTTGAAATGCATGAGGGAGGGGGCTGGAAGTGTTGTTAGCTGAATACCTTCTAGAAAATATGGTGCCCTAAAATGCCATCTGAGAGATTCTGGGGTGTGTGTATATGGATTATGTTATTATGATATTGTTGTTCTTGGGCTGAAATAGATGACCAAGGAAAAGAAAATACACAATGCATAATGGACTGTTGATAACTTACTCACAATTGTGCAAACACATTTTTACTATTTTCCACCAATTGTGACTTTGTATACCGAGTTCTTCTAATTGTAAATAAATTACTGAGAGCTCCACTCCCTCAATATACTATATTGTCTGTAGGTATTGTACAGGCTATAGTACGCAAGGTGTAATCTATAAAATGTCCTGGGAGTGCGGTGGCTCAGTAGTTATGGCATTGAACTTCAAACTGAAAGGTTCATGGTTCGATCTCTGTCAGGGGTAACTTCGTTGTGTCCAAGGCACTTAATTCCAATTGCACATTTCGGTACACATTGGTGCTGTGAACTAAGGTGTACTGCACATTGATGGTGCACTTGTCTTCAACCAATGCTAATCCTGCCTGTCTGGACTTAGTACAATGTCGAGTCTGACAGTTGCTCCCTGATGATCGGTAGTTCTCTATGGGTACTCCAGTTTCTACCCCCATAAAACTGTGCGACATAAATAAATAAATAAATAAATAAATAAATAAATAAATAAATAAATAAATAAATAAATAATATGAACAGGAATCAGGTCACTATTTTTTTTTTTTTTGGGGGGGGGGGGGGGGGGGGGGGGGCCTCAGCATCAACGAGTTGTACCAAAATGTCATCTCTGGAAAACCCCTCTTAAGTGAATAAAAATCTTGTTGTCTCTCAAATAATTACTCTGACACTACCTGAATTCTCTATATTTTAAACACCAATTTGGCCTCAATATCAGAGATTAATCAAAAACCTTTTGGGGCTGAACTTCTTCCCAATTCCTAATGTGAAATAGGCAGTAAAATTCCCAGTTGAACTAAACATGTTTCCCCTTATCTACCATTTATCAGTACAATGGGACCCACTTAACTGGATATTTCTTAATTTCTTAATAAAATAAATAACCTTGTTAACTGAATATAACTTTCAAACACAAAACCATTTACTATACAATCAGTATAAATTTGACCAGTTAATTGTATACAGATTACAGAGTAAACTCCTGTTAATAGAATAAAAAATCTATCTTGTAAAATATTGATTACCCTGACAGCAAATTTATAAACCCGTTTGGCCCCAGTACATGCAACACATGCATTTAATCTATTATATCTTGTTTGAAAGAGCTCCATGAGCTCTGCCAAACAAGATATAATAGAACAAGGGCTATGCAAAGTGTGGGCCCTGCCCCTGATGCAGAGGCATGTTCGAAGTAGCCTAAAAGGTATTGTGGGACAGAAAAATTTTCAAAGTCAAAAGAGTGAAAACAGAAAAACAGAAGTCCAAAAAGTGAAAAAGGGCCATAACTCTGGAAAAAATTATTAGACAGAACCTATTCCTTGTGCATATCCGTTCCCCCTATACGGGTCTATCAACAAACCAAAGGAGATCCAAATTCGTCCAATGGCTTTGAAATGACAATGCAAAACGTTTGTACAGACAGATGGACAGACGGACAGAGTGCTTCACCAGATACCCGGAAATCCTCCTTCGGGGGTCGGGGGCATATTAAATGCTTAGTTTATCTCCAGAATACACTAGAGTACATGAAAGTTACTGAATCTCTATTTATTGAATACTTCTGTTAAATGAATAATTTTTATTGCCAAAATGGCAACTGGATATCAATGTATTCCAATACAAGTAGCAGTGAGTCAAAGTCCTGCACATAATGCATGCATTTTGTATACGCAGCACTAAACTAAATATGTTTTTACAGGGTTTAATATTGCGTGTCTGGAGACTGCTGAGTATATTCTTTCAGTTTGATGCTGAATCCACTTCCTTAACAGATGTATGCTATTTTCTTTTGTTTAATTTGTAGATTATCCCTTGTAAATAAATACAGTTTAAACTAATATTGGGTGAGGTGCTAGGGCTGCTTAACCCTTTACCTAATGAATCGGCTGCATCCGCCCACGTAATATGCAAATTCAGCAGTTCAAAAAATATTAATTTTCTGAAAATTACAACAAAACTGTATCATATAACCCCTCATTGGAACGTGCTCACTGAACTCGTTCCAATGAGGGGGCACATGATATGGTTTTGTTGAACTATTTTGAAAAAATAATATTTAAAATCACAAATTTTGATATCGTCTGCACTGGGTAAAGGGTTACAGAACATCAATTCCAGGCACCTCAATAGATCAGTGGTGCTTGACAAACTGTTAGACGCCCAAGATCTTTTGGGTCTCTGTAATTATGACAGAGTTTGCTTGAACTTCACAGGTTTTGATGAACTTAGAAGATCCTCACTCGTGAAAAAATCCTCTCTCCTATTTCCATGGATTAAACCCTGAATACATTCAATAAAAACAGTTCATTTTTTATATCTTGTAAGAAAGAGTTCTATCAGTTGTGTTAAACAAGATATAATTGAATAAATGCTTATGGGGAAATAAAGGTGCCCTAGTCTGTTGAGGCTGGACACTGTTAGCATACAAAAAATACATACCCCATGGTAGGGGGGGTAACCTTTTGTTTGTGCACTCTTAAAGTACATGTACTTTCATGTATCCATTACATTACAGATGATGCAGATGTTGTCTGTACAGGTTCATAAGTGACTTTGCCTGAAAATCAAGGTTTGGTTGGGGGAAAATTGCCCTTACTAGTAAATATTTTAGGTTTTGTTTCCACCAAATATGGGATTACTTATCTGCTGATAAGCAGGCTATTTACCCACTACAAAACAGTATAAAAAGGACAGCAGATCAGCTACTTCCCAAATGCAATCAACTCCACTGAAGAGATTGCCAAAGTTGAAACTAGGCTGGAAAAAACGTACCAGAATCATTCCTTCGACGTTACACTCCTACCTTTGAAGTTATAAATAAATGCTTAGTTTATCACAACAGAATTATATGACCAAATTCCTATTAACTGAATACTCCCCCAATAAATAAATAAATAAATAAATAAATAAATAAATAAATAAATAAATAAATAAATACTCCTGTTAACTCAATTGTTTTTCACATCCAAAGTGGCTGTTCATTTAACATGCTTCCAGTGTAATAGGGATTCAGTTAGTGTATACTTTGTTCCTGTCATGTTGCTGTTAGAAGCTTGTGAGTAAGGGTATAAAATTTATCACAAACATTCACTTTTTGAATTGCCCAAACTGGAATAATTTGTTGCAAAAGGGATAATTTAACCCTTAAGGGGGTGGACAAGAGTCTTAAATTCACACCATTTCACTGTCTCTACGTCTAATGGCTTCGCAGTGATTTTCAGATTAAGCCAAGATTTTACTAGAAACCACAGCCTCGGTAATTAGTCTGTTGTCATGAAGACCTCCTCATGATGGCATGTTAAGGGCAACTGTTCTGAGGTCGGAAAAGTCAGAAATAGGCTTTTTATGGGTTAAAGCTTAAATATAGCTACTTACTACCAGCAGGAACACATGTCGGACAACACTGACCAGGAAATTCTTGTTTCACTTCACCAGGATTACAATGGATAACAGGACATGTCACATTGCTACACCTCACATCACCATCATAGCAAATACAGCTGACACATGGCTCTGGATTCCATTCTGAATTGTGCTGGAATGAATATGAACAACACATTTTATTTAAATGGGATACATTTAATTAACTCCTCATCTCACACAACTCAAAGTCAACACTGGCAAAAAGCATTTTCATACTTTGTGTGCAATGAATACAATGAATTTTTTTATACCTCATTTGAAGAGCCTATAGTAATTTCCCATTCATTGGCAAAAATCATCTTGCCATGTTTCAGATGTGGTAAACAATGCTGGCCAACAATTTTACATTGTTTACCGCTTTGGACGGACTTTTCCAAACAAGTTTCTGAACATAACTAAATGAGAGAACTCTGTGTAAAATGTGATGTAATTTCGTAGTATCTGACTTCCGTGATCGTCTGTTTATAAAATGGCAGCTGAGTCCAGCAGTACAGTAAGGTTTGTAGATGTTTCTAACAAAGATATTGCAGGTTTACTTGAAGAATTATATATCCTGTTGATTTCGAATTTCCAAGATATTAAATAGTTTTTATGATAATTCTTATTCAGTGTTAAACAAAATCACCTGCAATATATTTACTCTTGTAAAGTGTGAAAGTTACTATTCAGTATAATGAAGAAACTAATGAGCTGGCTTAAAGAGAACATTGCAGATTGTCCCCCCAAGGAATCATTGTCTCCCAAAGCATAAGCCAAGAGAGACAATGGTTCCAAGGGGAGGTAATCTGCAATGTTTCCCTCCAGCCAGGTCATCATTTTTATATTGTGTACTGCTGTTATGTTAGGCAAAGGGCTATACTCCCTTTGATTTACCATCTTGAATTCTCAACCAATCCCTATCCAACATTTTTCTGAATACTTGCCAGTTCAGAGCCATCAACTGGTAGAGTCTATATTTGTTTCTTGGGGGAAGACTAATCAATATTTTCAATGCACAGCCTCGCCATGTTGAAAATCTTGATTGGTCTACCACACAGATTCTCTGAGTAGCTGCATTATTTCATTGTACAGCCCTCGGGGGCGGGGTGGGGGGGGGGGGGTAGAATGAAATAGATGCATGGTTCTACCCTACAACTTATGTATGTATTGCACCATTGGAAGAAGGTATTTGCTTGTGTTAATACAGTGGTACCACTTTATTGAATAACTGTTAATAGAATAAAACTGTTAACTGCATGTAACTGTTAAACATCAAACAATTTACTATACCTTTAGTACAAAATTGTTCTGCTAATAGCAAATGCGTTACAGAGAACAAGCTATTAATTAAAAATAGAATATGTTTTAATTTTTGGAATTTATAAAAAAAAAAATCTTTCCACAACCCATGTCAATGAGGCTTCATCTGCTGAGTTTGAACATTTTTTGAGAATATTACTGGATGGTTTTGACCATTATCTTGGGTAAAGAGTTGATATAGATGAGATTTACACTAAGGCTATACAATGCACAGAGTTGGTTACTCAGTTAATAATGAAATTTTTTTATAACCAGAAAGTATGCAATGCACAGAGTTTGTCACACTTTCTGATTATAAAAAAATTGGTAACTGCCATATCATAAAGCTGTAAAAATGCACAGGGTTAGTTGGTTACATGTTACATAGTGTCCAGGATTCAAGGAGCTAAAGGAAATACTTATAATGGATTGTGGAAATATTTTTAAATTGAATTCCAAAAATGAAAACATATTCTATTTTCAATTAATACCTTGTTAGAGTTAATCATTGTTTACTGAAGAACAATAATGTCATTTTATTGGAAATTTATAGAGACAGCAACAAAATTTTTCAGCATTACAAATATCTTTGACCCCCAAAACTTTTCAGTGTAAGTATTCAGTAAATTATATCTTGTTTGCTTGATAAGCTCTTTGCTACAAAATAAAATGAACTGAATACTTAACTTATCATCAAAATGTTGGAAACTTGCCAAATTTTGGTTAATTGAACTTTTCTGTCAGCTGAGTAGTTTTTCCAAGATTCATAAACATCTGAGAGAAAACTTTTCAGGACTATCTGAGGAATTTTTCAAGTAATCTCCTTCTGGAATTATTTGAATCATCTCTGATCTTCATAGTTATACATTCCACAGTATCATATGAAATCATCTGCAGAATTTATGTCACTTTTTACCTTTATTGATAATTTCAACCTTTGACATCATTTCTTGGGAAGCTCTCAGAGAGAGCTTCCCAAGAAATGATGTCAAGTAAGCTAGTGTCAAAATTTCCTTCCCAGGTACAGAAACTCAAAAAACACATATCTGTCACAATTTATAAGCACACTCTGTGACCAAAACAGAACAAGAAATATTTTTCATGCACTTTGCAGGTCCTTTTCTAAAGATTTTCAATTTTCAAGCACGTTCAAGGTCTTGCGTTTTCAATTGGAAAATTCAAGAACTTATCAGAACCTTGTTATAATGGCAAAATTAATATTCATTCAATCAGAGTTTGCTGTTCTATGAAAGAGTTCAAAATAAAAAGAATTCCGAGAAATTTAGTATAAAAAAAATCATCGATGGAGGGATTTATTGACAGATCACAATATCTTCTGATTCTAAAGAGACAAGATGATTAGATCTGTATCCAACACTGTTAAATATTCAAAAAAAGTGTTTGTAAGTTTCAAATGTCACTAATAATACCAATAATAATGTGCTCAAGCTCATTAAAAGTTGTGAAAAGAAATCAACAAGATCTCTCAAATTCTGAGAAAATTTGTGGTCTGAATACAATAGCAAGTACTGGTATAACCATTTAAGACTGCAGTATTCTGATTTAATATCAGTTGAGCAGTTGTGCAGAGGACTTTGCTGAAGATGAGTCTTCTCCTAAAATTTTTAAATTTTGACAATTCTGAACATTAGTTGAATCACTGAATGTCTTTGTACACTCCTATAAACTGGAGGAATAAAACAAACAAACAAAAGTAAGGTGCTTCCATTTCTAGAAAAAAGGCAAATAAAAATGACTAAAGCCTACAGATTAAATTCTAAATTATGCTGATACATCTGGGAACAACACATTTTATTCCTTTGAGATAAATAAAAAACTGGTATAAAAATACGTGTGGGGCAATTTGGTCATCCCGGGAGTACTTAATCAGAGAAAAAGCAAAAAAATGCATAAAAATGGCAAAAAGCTATAGGTTAAATGCTGTATTATGCTGATACATCCAGGAAAAACACTTTGAGTGAGTTTATTACTAATTAGGTAAAAACATTGGGGAAAATACACATAGGTGGATTTTGTCATCCTTGGAGTATTGTCTCAGCCTGGTCTCTAATGCTGAAATATGTGATCCCTTATCTTAAAATACTAAAAGATAAACATCAATTTATAATATGCCAATTACAGGCTTTAAATTGCAAATTAGGAAGGGGTCTTTTCTGGAACTGAGAACCACTGGGGTTGTCATAACCTATCCATAATGAGCAAACTATGTCATAATTCAAGAGCCCTCAAAAGATAAAGGTACCGAAAATACAGCGAGATCCTTTGAATTGTGGTAGTTAAAACAACCCTGGCAACTTGTTCGAGATTAAACCCTGTGAAAACATATTCCATGGCACTTTATTACCTCCATGTATCTGAATTATTAAGGTAAATGGATAACTTACATTCAACTCTCTGCACACTGATGTCAAAATACTGAAATTTCAAGTACCAGATTTTTCCCACAATGCAACAAGGAAATTAACCAATTTAGTTTAGTTTGGTTTAACAGAGTTGAAAATTTTGATATGTGGATATCAGTGATCAAAGGCTTGTGCCTTTAGATTAGTCTAATTTGGGAGAAACGGCAAACACCCAATACTGATCCACCATATTGTGGCCTGGTGGGAGAGAAAAGTGCCGTTATTTTTGTCTTCTTGGCATCAATTTTCGTATGGTTCTCAGTTTTTCCCCCTTATAATCATATTTATTTATTTACTGGGGTTTAATGAAACTTTTGCCAGCCAGGGCACCTCATGTCAGACAGGTTTACAGGTGGAGGAAGCTGGAGTACCCAGAGAGAACCACCAAGCAATGGTAAGCAACTGCCAGACTCCTCAGTGTACTAACTCTACACAAGTGGGGTTATCAATGGTTGAAGACAAGTGCACTATCAACGTGAAGTATGCATTAGTACACAGTAACCACAGAGCCACTGCACTTATAATCATAGTTCACAGCCTCTTGTTTTAGGTATGCACTATTACTATTGGTTTTCCTCCTTGAGTTAAAGTTTATATGAGAAGGCATCTTAGTTTTCCAGTGTCAGGCCAAAATCCAGTTTAAACGAAAATTATGCTTGATGATGTTTACTAGGCAATGCCTCAATCATGAATATATTAAATCTCAAGTTTTAGTACATGCTTATACACAGTTCGCCAGTAAAAAGTAATCTGCATCGACATGTCATATACAGAACTGTTGACACAGATTGCTTTTCTCTGGCAAACTCTGGTTTTTTAAACTTATTTACCTGTTACATTGTTTGACATGTAAGCCCCAAGCTATGCTGTATGCATTATGGAAATTTGACCAAACTCTTTACAGCTGAAACACTGCAAAACTTTGGAAAAAGGTTCCAACGCCACATAATTTGGGCACAGTTACCTTATTTGGGCTCCTTGATTACCATCAATATCTGGTGGGAAATTCAAAAGCATGGAGGGGGTTAATGGATGAAGTGTAATCACCAGTATGTAGGTATGAATTGTACATAAATGGTTAACATTTTGATGAATATCCCATCATGAATGCAGAAGATGTCGTTGATTATTCATACCACCACCTAATTCTGCATGTGCAAGTATTTTGACTGTCCCACAGTTTTTTCATTCAAACTGGCAGTATTGATAAAATTCACTTCCCGGAAAGGGGGTGGGTGGGGGGAGTGGAATCTATTAATGTTGCACTGCCTTTTGTCCTGTTCCATTTGATATCCCTCTCAAACTGATTAATGTATAAGCAATAAAGCTTCTAAGAATAATGTAAGCTCAATGTGAGGTAAAACTGTTACTAAATATACAAATGCAAACTCTCACACAAATAAAGATCAAAACAAAACAATATGCCAGTTATGAACATGAATGATGGGCTCTTACTAATTCATTGTTGAAAACATATTGTTAGATTTTGCCAACAATGTTTCAAGAAATGATGTAAAAATGAGATTTGCATGCAGTTAGTCTCTTAAGTATCAACTCATATATTATGGTTTTGTTTCTCATCTTAACCCTTTACCTAACATGAGGGAGCGTGGTGGCTCAGTAGGTAGAGGTGCAGGCTGCAAGCCGAGAGGTCATCGGTTCGAATCCCACCTGCGGCAACCATGTTGTGTCCTTGGGCAAGACACTTCATCTCCATTGCCCACGTGGGGGCACGGTGGCATTGTGTACTAAGGCGTACTGCACGTTGATGGTGCACTTGTCTTCAACCAATGCTAACCCTGCTTGTGTGGAGTTAGTATGTTGAGGAGCAGACAGTTGCTCGCCGTTGCTCGGTGGTTCTCTCCGGGTACTCCGGCTTCCTCCACCCATAAAACTGTCACGGTCATGATTAGCCATTGTGCATAAATATGTGACCTTAAACACCAATAAATAAATAAATAAATAAATAAATACCTAACATGAAAGGCAGACAACACTTGCAAATAAAATTCTAGAATAACTAATTTTTTTCATTTTTTGTGTCAAAAACATAGCTTATGACCCCTCGTTGGAACGAGGGGTCATAAGGTATGTTTATGAGACAAAAAGTGAAAAAAATAATGAAAATTGGATGGTGATTTTTGTGAATAGTGCTGGCCAGGTTTGGCCATTACATTGGGTAAAGGGTTAAGTTTTTACCCTTTACCCGATGAATTGGTCCCATCTGTCTACGTAATTTACAAACTGAACAGTTGACAATTTTTTTTTTTCAAAACACTTCAAGAAAGCCATATCATGTTACCCCTCATGAAATGAGTTCATAGAGCTCGTTTCAATTAGGGGTCACATGATTTCGTTATGTTAAAAAGTTTGAAAAACAAATAATTAAACTAACAAATTTTAATATTGTGTGCATGGGGAATAGGGTTAAATGTCTTTCAGTCCACTTTCATTGGCACATGTCAAAAGAACACTTTGGTCTGAACAATATAACACAGATAAAATTTCATTTTTCATGTTTGTTACTGATTAGAAATTCATTTCTGGTTTGTCATAATTTGCTATTCAGAATGCTTTTAGACACATGTTTTAACCCTTTATCTAACACAAATACCAGACAATACTTGCACTTTTTTAATGAGTAAAAATTTCAATATTTTATTTAAAAAACAATTTTTGCACTTTTTTTGGATGAGTAAAAATTGTAATATTTTGTTTCAAAAACATATACTGAGTCAAAAAAAGAAAGTATAATAGAAACAAATGTGAAAAAAATAGCATAAATGATGAAATATAATAGTTCTAATGTTGCATGTTTGTGGACAAGAAGTCATCCAAAGAGTTTAATGACATGTTGTTGTTGTCCACCTAATCGTATACAATTTTGCTACGGATTTCAAAATAGCATGTGATACCCGAGAATGTCAAATTGAATGGGTGACCGATGATTTTCTTTGTGTTATGTTGTGCTAGAGAGCCTGGGTTATAGGAAAAACATGCTAGTTTTTGTCTTCCGACATTTTAAACAAGAGGCCCCAGGGGGCCTGAGGGCACTCACCTGACATGGTAGCCTAAATATCAACCCAGAGAATTGATTTCAACAAATTGCATCTGCTCCTCCTAAGAAAAGCTTATACCAAATATCCAAAGATTCTGACCAGTGGATCTAAAAAAAAAAGATTTTTAAAGAATATTCCTCATATTGAACTAAGTTATAATTCGGGCTCCCACAGGGAGCCCATATATGAACCCAGGGACTTGGCTTTAACAAACTTGAATCTCACCCCCCTAAGGATGCCGCACACCAAATATCAAAACATTCTGACTGCTGGATCTGAAGAAGAAGATTTTTTTAAGAAAATTCCTCATTTTGAACTAAGTTACAATTCAAGCTCCCACAGTGAGCCCAAATTGGACCTAGGGACATGGCTTGAACAAACTTTAATCTTACCCCCCTAAGGATGCTGCATACCAAATATCAAAAGCATTCATCTGCTGGATCTGAAGAAGAAGATTTTTAAAGAAAATTCCTCATTTTAAACTAATTTATCATTCAGGCTCCCACAGTGAGCCCAAATATGAACCCAGAGACTTGGCTTGAACAAACTTGAATCTCACCCCCTAAGGATGCCGCATGCCAAATATCAAAACATTCCGACTACTGAATCTGAAGAAGAAGATTTTTAAAGAAAAATTCCTCATACTGACTAAGTTACAATTCAAGCTCCCACAGTGAGCCCAAATATGGACTTAGGGACATGGCTTGAACAAATTTGAATCTCACCCCCCTAAGGATGCTGCATACCAAATATCAAAACATTCTGACTGCTGGATCTGAAGAAGAAGATTTTTAAAGAAAATTCCTCATTTTGAACTAAGTTATCATTCAGGCTGCCACAGTGAGGCCAAATATGGACCTAGGGACATGTCTTGAACAAACTTGAATCTCACCCCCTAATGATGCTGCATACCAAATATCAAAACATTCTGACTGCTGGATCTGAAGAAGAAGATTTTTAAAGAAAATTCCTCATTTTGAACTAAGTTATAATTCGGGCTACCACAGTTAGCCCAAATATGAACCCAGGGACTTGGCTTGAACAAACTTGAATCTCACCTCCCTAAGCATGCTGCATACCCAATATCAAAAGATTCTGCCTGCTGGATCTTGAGAAGACGTTTTTTATACTGAGCCCAAATATGAACCCAGGGGGCCAATTTGTCGAATTTGAACAAACTTGAATCAGATTCACCCCATAATGTTGCATACCAAATATCAAAAGATTCTGCCTGCTGGATCTGGAGAAGTTTGTTTTAGAAATTTGCCTGAAATGCACTAAGTTCGAATTTGGGCTTCTATAGTGAGCCCAAATATGAATCCAGGGGGCTGATTTGAACAAACTTGAATCAGATCCACCCCATAATCCTGTATACCAAATATTAAATGATTCTGCCCACTTGTGCGGAAGAAGATTTTTTAGTAATTTCTCTAATATACACAGGGTGCTATCGGAGTTATGTCCCCTATGAAGCCCCAAGTGGGCATGTCCATTTCATTTGAACAAACTTGAATTGACATATGGTAATGAACATCCATACCAAGTTTCGAGCAAATCAGCCTAGTGGTTTCAGAGGATAAGTCGTTTGAAAAATGTTCACGATGCCGGACGATGGACGGCAAGTGATAAGTTTAGCTCCCTTAGGTGAGCTAAAAATGCCAAGGTCAACCGAAAATCAGAGTTGCGTGCCATTGGTATTCATGAGGCTGGGATACCTCCAGATGAGCTCGCCACTGAGTTCTGAGTCACTGTGGCCACTATTTACCGTCTCATTGGAAGGTATAGAACCACTGGATCTACTGCCGACCAACCGCGTTCAGGTCAATCAAGAGTTACGACCCCTGCACAAGACCGACACATCAGGACGATTCACATGCGGGATTGCTCCCTTCTGGCGACAAGGACAGCAGCAATTACTCCTGGTAGAACTAACAATAGAATCAGTGCACAAACTGTCCATAACAGACTCGCTGAACCAGGCATCTGAAATAGGCGTCCATACCACAGACCAAACCTTATCCAATGTCATCGTACCGTCAGAATGGAATGGGTACGTCAACGCGTTTGCTGGACTCAGCAGCGTTGGAGCGCAGTTCTTTTTAGTGATGAATCATGATTTTGTGTACGATGCGCTGATGGTGGGCAAGAGTGTATCCCCAACGAGGAAAACGGTTTTCTGATGCTTGTGTGTATGAATGTGACCGTTTCAGCGGGGATAGTGTAATGGTTTGGCAGGAATTTCCTTGCACCATCAAATGCAGTTGATCTTCATTGATGGTAATCTGAATGGACAGCGCTAAAGGGACGAAATTTTTAACACTGTTGTTGTCCTGTTGTTCAATGCTAAACGTCGGATTGCAGTTATTCCAGCAAGACAATGCCTGCTGTCACGTGGTGCATTTCTGTCGAGACTTTCATGAGGAGAAGAGCATCGAACTTCTTCCCTGGCCCCCACTTTCGCCAGATTTGTCGCCAATCGAGCATCTTTAGGATCAATTGGACCGTCAGGTATGACTTCATGATCTTCAGATGTTAGGCGATTTACGTAATGTTCTAAGGCAGGAGTGGAATGCAATACTACATGGTGACATCCAGAGACTTATCAGGTCCATGAGCCATCGATGTCGTGCCATCCAAGAGGCAAAAGGTGGACATACATGCTATATTGACTGCATGTGTGAACTTTTCATTTCACCCCATGTCTGAATTGCGACGTCCTGACGTGACGCTGGCAACACTAAGAACATGAAATTATGCAAATTCATACAGCTAGACTCGAAATATGAATTTACAATAATTTGTTTGGGATTAAAATCGATAATACTGAAAAAAAATTGTACTTTCTTTTTTGACTCAGTATATATAGCTCATGGAAATGAAACCAGCATGGCTAACTGATTGCATTGAGTGGAAATGTTTTGAAGGCAAAAATAGAAGAAAAATTGAAAAAAATATTGAAATTTGAGTTACCATTTTTGTTTGAAGCCAATATATTTGTTTAAATAAGGATATGGCTATTATGTTAGAAATCAACAGTGCTCAAAGTGCCCTTTCCAACAGGTTCTCAAAGCACCCTTTTCCAACAGTGTGTCACTTCACACCATTTCATTTCCAAACTGAAAGAACCTTCATAAAGTGGATCAGGGTTTTAGAAGAGTTAACAAATGAATAGAAAGGTCATTCCACTATTCCATCGTGCTATTCGTCAAAGTTTAGAAATATAGATGAATAAAAAATGGTTAGGCTATTCAAAAAAAATTCTTGTTTCTCAGGTACCTCCCTCATCATAGAAAATCTGCCTCATTACCTTTTTTCACCTGGAAATCTCTTCTATGGCACTATTTTGCACTTGTAGGACAAGTATTTTCAACTATATTATGGGAAATTTCCACTGCTGAAAATGTTGGTTTGCCACATCATAGTGTAAGTAATTAAATTTCTGCTTCCAACTATTTTCAGAACTGTTTTGTGAATAAAAAAGCCTCCCTCCCTCATCATAAAATTGAGGAAAAATGTTTTTTTAAAGGCCTTATCTTAACCCTTTACCCAACGTAACTGCCAAAACCGGCCAGCACTATTCTCAAAAATCGCCAATTAATTTTCATTATTTTTTCATTTTTTGTCTCAAAAACATAGGTTATGACCCCTCATTGGAACGAGCTTGTCGAGCTCGTTCCAATGAGGGGTCATAACCTATGTTTTTGAGACAAAAAATGAAAAAAATTAGTTATTCAAGAATTATTTTTGCAAGTGTCGTCTGCTTTTCATGTTAGGTAAAGGGTTAAAAAATTTTTAGGCAACTGATTGGTAAACAAATCATTTGCCAAATTTGTACAGATCTGCTGAAATTTGTGTAATTTTTAGCCTTTCACCTTTGACCCCTGGATAGTTTTTCAGTATATCCACTACACTGCAGCCTGTGAGTCTAAAGGTTTGGCAGTGATTTTTAAGAAGTACTTTGTGGTCAATCAGATCTTGTCTTTAATCCTTAAGGTCTAATTCCAGCTTTGATCACTTTTACTGCAACAGAACAGGTGCCCCAACATGCAGTATCAGGGCTAACTCACAAATTAAATTCCAAGTACCCTGGAAGTTGTTTTTTGACAAGTCTTGGCTGCCTATATAGGCAGCCAAGACTCGCCTAAAAACAACTACAAAGCCACAGGATGTAGACTGTCAAAGTGTATAAAAATATATAAAAATCTCCATCTGTTAAGGGTTAAAGTTGTTGAATTTTTATACTTCAAAACTGTAAATAATGTTGAAGAAAATGCATTATATGTAGTGCTTTGCAAAAACTAATTCCAGCTGGACAGTTAAACAGCAGTATTATGCTGGTTGATAAAAAAAAATTTCATTCCATGCACCAAAATAGGTAGTGCAAGTGAAAAATTCAATTTCAGAACATAAAACTGTAAAACAGAGACATCGTGTTCACAAAACAACATAAAAAGTATAACAAAAACAATGTATTTCATTTAAAGATGCTCAGATATAAAATAAATAATGAATCGAAATCAAATTTCAACTTAAATACTAGAATGCAGGAACAATATAAGGGTTGCAACACTCATGTTCTTACCATCACAGCAGGACTTGGCAAGTCCTTCTCCATCTTGTACTGTAAAAACATTAACAATGGTTGTCAACATTCACTGTATTGTCTCTGAATTTATTTCCATTTGTACATTCCAAATACAGGCAAACAAATAAATATAATCAATGAAATACTTCTCTCCAACACCCTCACCCCACTAAAAAAATCGACACAAAACAAATCAGTCGCATTGCAGGGAGGGTGCATGGCAAAATGACACCTAAACTGATTTGGTCATGGAAACAAGAGGCCCTAAATAGCCTGCTATCGCTCACCTTGAAGAACTACACATATTCCTCAATTATTCTAATCAGAATCAAAGAATGCAGCTGGCTGCCATACTCCTTCATCTGAGTGAAAGAGAATGATGATTGTTTTCAGAGGACTTTCCATACATTATTTGTGTCAAGTTTGGTTTACATTGGCCATGCAGTTTCAGATAAGAAGATAAAAATGTGATTTCCCATATGGTTTCCATAGTAACTATGAGCCACAATTGCGGCCATGTTTGCGACCCAATTAACATTAAATGAGGATCATTGTAGAGGGTGTCCCAGACATCAATCATGTGAAGTTTCTTGTAGTTTCAGAGGAGAAGATTTTTGAAAATTGACCAATCAGAATCAAAGAATGCCTCTGGTGGCCATGTTTTTCATTAGACAGGAACAAAATGAGGAGAGTTTGTGGAGACTGTCCCATAGACCATTCCTGCTAAGTTTGATTCACATTGGCTCAGTAGTTCCAGAGAAGATGCAAATGTGATTTCCTGTAGGGTTTCCATACTAACTATGAGCCACAATTGTGGCCATGTTTGCAACCCGATCAACATTAAATGAGGATCATTGGTAGAGCCTGTCCCAGTCATCAATAATGCAAAGTTTCAAAACATTTGGCCTCATAGTTTCAGAGGAGAAGATTTTTTAAAATCGACCAATCAGAATCAAAGAATGCCTCTGAAGGCCATATTTTTCAACCAACAGGAACAAAATGAGGATCATTTGTAGAGGACCTCCCAAAGACCATTCCTGCCAAGTTTGGTTCACATCTGTTTATCAGTTCCAGAGAAGAAGATGAAAATGTGAAAAGTTTATGGACAACGGATGCCAAGTGATGGCAATAGCTCAGGTGGCCCTTTGGGCCAGCTGAGCTAAAAAGGAAATGGATTTATATTTAGACATTTTCATAGCAAAGTCATATTTTCCAACACTTAATTTATTGTCTTGTTGTAAAACATGAATAGCCCATTTTCAGGAGAAACAAAAAGTTCACTGCCACATTTGACTAAATGTACTCAATTTCTTATAATTTATTCTAACAAATCAAAGATAAAATCTAATAAGCAAACTTTCTTTGAAACTACTTTGAAAGTGTAAATACTGTGTACTTTTTTTCAATTGGGAAGCAATGAACAGTGGTGGGAGCACGGTGGCTCTGTGGTTACAGCACTGAATTTCAAGCCGAGAGGTCCATAGTTTGATCCCTGCCTGGGGTAACTGCGTTGTGTCCTTAGGCAAGGCACTTAATTCCCACTGCCCATTTGGGGGCACGGTGGCGCTGTGTACTAAGGCAAACTGCACGTCAATGGTGTGCCTGTCTTCAACCAATGTTAACCCTGCTTGTGTGGAGTTAGTACAATGGGGAATCTGACAGTTGCTTACCATTACTTGGTGGTTCTCTATGGGTACTCTGGTTTCCTCCACCCATAAAACTGACACAAGGTGACCCTGGCTATTGAAAGTGTCATTAAACTCCAATAAATAAACAAAGAACAGTGGTATCTGTATACATTATATTATACAGAGGAGCCCTTTTAACCGAATGGCCACTTTACCACTGAGAATTATTCCATTATTATAAGTATTCAATTAATAGGGATTTGGTCACTTTTCTGTATTCTAGAGAAAACTGAGCATTTATTCTATTATATTTTTGTTTGATGAAGCTCATGGAACTCTGTCAAACAAGATATAATATATTAAAAACTTTGTATTTGATGTACTGAGTCAAATATGTCTATAAACAAGGAACATTTGGTGATTGTCAAAGTAATTTCTAAACATATTACATATAACAGGAGTTTTCTCTAAACCTACATGCAGTTTACAAGGTGATATTTGTACTGTTATGGTAAATGGTTTTGTGTTTGGAAATTATAGTCAATTAACAGGGTTATTCAATTAAGATATATCCAAGTAAATGGGCTCCACTGTCAAAGAAGTTCTGAAATGCTTACTGATGTTTGTGAAAAGCCTCAGATGAGCAAGCCAGAACAATGTAGCTTATTATATGAAATTATTTCATTCAGTCAAAAACAGACAGTGAAGAGATAGTCCACTGAGAAGGGTCCTGGGAGCCCTTCCCAACAGTGTTTCACATCACAGAATTTCATTACCTAAATCCAAAAAGTATCATTGCCATTATAAAGTAGAAAATTAACCTAGAAGAGATACGTTCTTGTAATTTATTTATTTTTTATTTATTGTGTTCAAAATCACTTTCAGCATCTATGGCTATCTCATGACAACAAAATTGGTATGAAGTCATGTCAAGCCAATTTTTTATACATATGCTGCCCACTTTAGAGGACTTCAACCCCAGGCATTAGTTTTGTGTCCTATTTTACCAGTGAAACAGCACATG
This sequence comes from Pictodentalium vernedei, assembly GCA_031216915.1. Classification (NCBI taxonomy): domain Eukaryota; kingdom Metazoa; phylum Mollusca; class Scaphopoda; order Dentaliida; family Dentaliidae; genus Pictodentalium; species Pictodentalium vernedei. Next base: position 475,985,147 of record CM062297.1, on the reverse strand, counting down.
TTTACCACATTAAACAAGCACTGCTCCAGTTATATGGGTTCCTCCTTGGAAATACATTCTTGTTTTTTGTCTGAGGTCCAAAGTGGTTGTCTTATTTCTTCTGAGGCATAAGGACAGGCAAAAGAAAAGACTGTTCACCCACATACATCATACAAATACATGTAAATTTTAATCTGGAACAAATGACACATCAATATCTCCAAAATACAAGTTAGACACTCAATAAACCGGTTAAGTATCACAGGTTAGAACTGCAAAAAAATGTGTGGATCTCTTTTAGAACTTAAAAATCATTTGTTGAATGTGGTGAAGCAAATTTTTGTAATACTTTGCAAGAACTTGATAGCATGAAATGAATATTTCATGTCATAAATACTGTCAGGTTGAAGAATTTAATGGTTGAGAGCTTGTACACCTGGAGTTTACTGCAGTAACAAGTCACACAAGGGAAATATATGACCTGGTGAACCAGGTTAATGTTGACCAGAAAACATATTCATTTCAGACAGGTAAAATTATGACATTCAGTTAATAAACATAGTGTAGAGAAGACACCCAAGTTTTAATACGTAAGAAGATTCATCCATTTTTTAACTGTTAGAGTGCTAGATCAACTCTTTCAATAAGAGAGGCCGCTTTTCCGGTCCACGAACACGATACATCATAATTTCATTAAGTAGGATGGCTATTAAGTGAACGTGTGTGGTAGAACAATTAATATTTTCAATGTGCAGCCTGAAGGCTGCACGTTGAAAATATTAATTGCTCTACCCCCAAATAATGGATATGGACTCTTCCAATTTCTGCCATTTAACTGGCATGGAAGATACCACCAGTTTTGAAAGGGTTAACCCCTGCACACTGATGTCAAAATACTGCAATTTCAAGCAGCAATTTTTCTAGAAATGGGCAATATACCAAAAAACCGAACCGATACTGATATCATGGGGACACTGAAAAACCGAAATGAACCAATCGTTCAATACCGAAACCGTCTGAAGTTTCTAATTTTCCTACACTTGCTATTTATAAGTTCCTGTTGAGACTTGATAACAGTTGAAAGGTTCATTTTCATGAAAGAAGTGAATGATTTTCTTTTGTTAACCCTCAATGGACTGGGCAACTGTCCTGAATTCCTACTAGTCTGCAACCTGTAATGTCCAATTGCTTAACAGTGATTTCTAGTCAAGATTTGGCTGCCTGTCAAGGCAGAAATCACTGCCCAGGTGTTTCATCTATTGTCAAGAAGACCTCCTGAAGTTGGCATGGTCAGGACACATGCTCTGAGATTGCAAAAGAATGAAATAGGTCTTTAAACATTAAGGTGCATTTAGAATATGTCACAAAATTACTGTAGATATAATTTGTGGTCATAAAAGAATGCCACTGGCAGGTCATTTATAGCATTGTGGTAGAATGATACTACAACAACTTATTCTGTCTTTCCTGATGTGAATTCCTCTTATCAGCAAATCTCAGTCAAGTCAGAAACTGAATACGGAATCAATACCGAGGTATACCTGCCTAAAAATACTAAAACCGATACTGAACTCAAAATTCCAATACCGCCCATCTCAAATTTTTCCATGATGCATCTAGGAACTTAACTAATTTAATCTTGTTTGACAGAGCTGTCAATCAAGCTTAAGTTGGTTAACAGCTCTGTTAATTAACCCTCTACCCAAAGAATCGGCTACATCCACCCACATAATATGCAAATTCAGCTGCTGAAAAAATATTATTCTTCAAAAACTTTCAACAAAGCCATATCATGTGACCCCTCTTTGGAATGAGCTCACTGAGCTCATTGCAATGAGGATTCACATGATATGGTTTGGTTGGAATTTTTTGAAAAATATCAAAAAATGATATTTAAAATAATAAATTTTGATATCGTCTGCATTGGGTAAAGGGTTAAACAAGACTGAACTGGTTCATGCATTTTGGGACCTTTTTGCAGCACGAAATTTTGATATTTCGACATCATTCTGTGGGAGGTAATTCTGGTAGTATTAATTTCTTCCCCAGTTGTTATTTTATCACATTTTATTGGATAGTGCCTTTGGGGACTATCCAGTACATTGTAATAAAACAAACGTGAAATAACAAAACACATATTTTCTTCTATCTAATTCTCTAATTCTGGCATACACCCAAAAAAAAGTATTTATGGTACCATCACTTTTCAAACAAATCAAAGAATCCTCTCAACAGCTAATTTCAAACAAACTGAAGAAGCCTCTCAACAGCTAATTTCATTTAGCTAAGTGTTTTGCTTTGCTTTTCATTTTAGGATTGCTATCATCCAATACAGATATTTTCTTGCAGGTCAGAGAAGATTCCTGCCTAAAAGAGAGCTTTTTTGATGGTGTATGACTTGATCAGTTACAAATAACTGTTTTGTTGCTGTGATCAATCTGACCTACCCTGAATATTCCAGCATTTTCCAAGTGTCTCTTTCAATGATATTATTATCTGCAGTTATGTTATTTATTTGTGTTTAACCCTTTACCCAACGTAACGGCCAAAACTGGCCAGTGCTATTCTCAAAAATCGCCAATTAATTTTCATTATATTTTCATTTTAGTGTTTTTAAATGTAAAAACATTGTCAAGATAAATGCATCTTACCAGGTGAGTTCTCAAGGAAGAATACACTTGGGACAACTCTTTCAGAGCAACATAAAAGGGGTTGTTTGTGGCTGTGTGGGGACATAAGGGTTAAAGTCATTTAAAATTTTGATGGGAAAAGTATGCTAAGTTTTACAATAACTTGAGAGCTATGAGCTGTAGCAATGCAAATGAAAACTTGATCACAGAACAAATAAATCCCACGAAGAAAAAATATTTGCTGTATTATCATCCAAGGAAGTCATCTGTATATTTCTATTTGTCTTGTAACAGCTATTATGGAATGGTTGCATTTTGGCTGACAGGTGCACTGATGTGGAAGCGTGGTACAATTACTTTCTTCTGGTTAAACAGTTATGGGGCATTGTTAAAGTAAATGAAATAGCTTCACATTTTAATTACTCCATCATTTTCAATTATACACATATGTATCTTGCTGTTGAAAATTTGCCTGGGCACTTGAAATTCCATATGGTGATTGCCAGAAAAATGTAACTTTTTTGTGTTATACAGAAATTTCTCAATATGCAGCAACAAGCATCAAAATACAAAGTAGATCAGTACGTCTTAATTGTGATGCTCCAATGCTTTTTGAGAATTAAAATCTCTATTCAAAGATGAATTGTAAATGAACTCCAGAGATTTTCCATGTTTGAAATGTATAAAATGTTCTTTTTGCAACTTTTGCTGGATAAATTTAAACGTTTGATGGTTTTAATTCTTAACCTGCAGAGCACTGTCAAAATATTTTTCATCAAATCCAGTCATGGCTGCTGTGAAGCAGCCATGACTAGATTTGATAAAAAATTCATTTAAATTTAACTCAAGAAATCATCGGTCAAGAAGTCCATTCAATTTACAGAGGAAAATGTTGTTAAATGTTCCCAAATTATACTTATTTCATGTCCTGGGCAGGAATATGCACCAGCAGCATGCAAGGAGTTAACCCTTATCTAACATAATTGCATATCCTGCAAAACAATTAAAAAAAAATCGCTGTTCAAAGTTGTTTTGTTTTTTTAATTTTTGCCTCCAAAACATAGCTTATGACATCTCAAAGGTATGAGCTGATTCCAATGAGGGGTTATAAGCTATGTTTGGGAGGCAAAAATTAAAACCTTTTTGTTATTCAAGAAAACTTATTGCAGGTGTCATCTGCTCTTAGTGTTAGGTAAAGGATGAATTCCAAAGCTGGTTTCAGTGCCTTAATTAAAATACTTCTGCTTATTTTTGCACTCATTAGGCCAACAGTATCTCTAAATGCAAACCAGGTGGGTGAAATTTCATTTCTGCTATCAGCACACAATTTATGGCCCACCAACAGAATGAGCTCAACAAATGGTAATTTTTGTTTTTTACACTAAGCAAATTTTCAAATTTGTTTCAAATAAAAGGCTAACAAGGTTGAATATATTCCTAGCTTCTGTTGTTAATCTAAAACAGGCCACAGTGCTGAACTGTGAAGTTATTTTCTCTTATCCATTTACCCAACAAATTGCTGCATCTGTCTGTGTTATACAAATTGAGCAGTTGCATAAAAAATTTCCAAACATTTAAAAAAAACTTATGTGGTTTTGTTGAAATTTTTACAAAAATTTGACGAAATCAAAATTTACACAGTTAACCCCTAAACTGATGTAACATAGTTCATGAACCCTCATTGGAATGAGCTTGCTAACCTCCTTCCAATTATACTTTATGAGCTGTTTTTTTTAGACAAAATGTTTTGCAAAAAAAGATCATTCGTATTATTAGTAGGAAAAAATATACCTCACACACAGATCCTCTTTTCCGTATAAAGGGCATTCTAAAATTTAGTGACCTTTATAAACTTCATGTGCAGCTATGCATGCATGACTGGTGGAATAAAAGATTACCAGTATCCTTCGAAAATGTCTTCACGGTATACAATAATCCCTCTGGTATGGATACCAGACAATCCGGGAAAATTTCAACATCCAAACCAAGAACTAAATTTTCATCTGATCTCCCTATTCACACTTTTCCTCAATATTGGAATGAAATCCCGCAAGTTCTACAATGTTATAGCAGACAACAGTTTAAGAAAATCATAACTGACAATCTTCTGAAATCATACTCTATCCATGTTGATTGTGGGCGATCTGAGTGTATAGACTGCAACCCTCTGATGCGTTAGTGCATGGTAGGCATGATGCATGTGATTGACGTTCTCAGTCAAAGTTTAGTGGTTTCCAATTATGGCGCATCTCCCCTTTTATACGTATATGTGTCATTTGCATCGGGGTCAGTGTGAAGTGCTCTTGACCAAAGATACCTAAATTATAGTGCAGTTAGAATGCAAGTACGCTATCTTGAGACCTGACGCAGGGGCATGTTTTGTCTGACAGGGCTCCTTGAACTCTGATGGACAGGACATGCACTTGATTGAATCCCGCCAAAAATATTAGATTTGTCAAATCCACCCCTTTCTGGTATCTTAACACATTTCATCGTCCTGCTCTGAATATTTCGCTTTGGAACCTCACTCAATTTCATGTTTTGCCTGACAGAGCTCCTTGAGCCCTGATAGTCAGGACATACAGTTGACTGAGTCTCGCCAGAAATATTAAGATTTGTCATATCCCTTCCATTCTGGCATCTTATCACTTCTCATCATTCTCATCTGAATATTTCATTATTGAATGGTTCACTGAATCACTGAATGGCTTGAAACTCTGCTGTCTTGACCGTTTTTTTCTATTTCTTTTCTCTATTTTTATGGGGAACAGCAAGAAGACAGCCAACAGGGCTATGCTGTTTCCCGCAGTACACATATTAATTTAATGTTATTTTTGTACAATAATTATATTGCAAAAAAAAATTTAAATTCAATTCAACAATAAAAGAAGAATGGCCATTTTTGTGCATAGTACTACCGTATTTTAACATTATGCTCAGTAAAGAGTTATATAAAGAGTTAACCCTTTACCCAACGAATCGGCCGCATCTGCCCACGTAATATGCAAATTCAGCAGTTGAAAAAATATTATTTTTCAAAAAATTTCAACAAAACCATATCATGTGACCCCTCGTTGGAACGAGCTCGTTGAGCTCGTTCCAACGAGGGGTCACATGATATGGTTTTGTTGAAATTTTTTGAAAAATTTGAAAAAATGATATTTAAAATAATAAATTTTGATATCGTCTGCGTTGGGTAGAGGGTTAAAAGAAAATTGAGGAAAAAAACAAGGGGAGATCTTTTTATTGCATACACATGATGGCTGGGAAAGAGATAATTTTGTTTTCCAGGCCCTATTTCCAGTTTTCAATACCTGTCTGTATATTACATCAAAAAATCTTAATTTATTGTCTAATTATATTGCTATTATGCTGTTAAACTGAATGCTTTCAACATATTTATTTTTTAACCCTTTACCTAATGAATCAGTGGCATCTGCCGGCATAATTTACAAATTAGACAGTTGAAAAAAATATATTTTTCAAAAAATTTCAACAAAAAACATATCATGTGACCCTTCATTGGAACGAGTTCATTGAGCCCGTTCCAATGAGGAGTCACATGATTGGTTTTGTTGAAATTTTTTGAAATATTTTAAAGAACAATAATTAAAATAGTAAATTTTGATATCGTCTGATTTGGGTAAAGGGTTAAACACCCAAACTTGGTTGTATAAAACTTACTGATATTGTTCTGCTTCGATATTGGCAAGGAGCCAGCTGCATCATGCACTGTGGACAACATTCTCCTCTTGGGATATATAGGTATTCACCCTGAAAGTAAGATAACTTTGTGCTTTTTACACCTGAATTAACATGGATTGCTTAAAGTGAATAAATCTGGACTGATAACATACTCAATTTAAAACTTCTCATGATCTCTTTACTTACCTATCTGTCTGCATCACCGTCATAACTATCAGATATATTGGTGGGGGGTGACCTATGACATGAAGTTACCTGACTCCTCTCAATTTGCTATTTGACAAGTAATCCAAACAAGATGTCTGCAATCACAGATTGGCCATACCAATCAGCAATGCCGTGGTGACAGCCTGGCAGAATGCTATGACTTTTACAATCATATTGCTGATTGACAGTACTAATTTTGGTAGCTGGTCCAATTCTACCAAACTGGCAATTTCCTGTAAAAGTTTTATGTCAAAGCAGTAGGGGTGTAAAGATACACCAGTGCACCAGTACACAGTGATACTTCACTTGGCGATACACATATTGGTGAGAGCAGTCAAATATTGGTTGAACATGATATGTGCAAACTGACGTAATTTGTGTGGTAGCTTGCTCAGTGGTAAGTGTTTGAAGGCAAAGTCCAGTATTTCAGCCTTTTGAATTAACATGGATTGCTTAAAGTGATTAAATCTGGACTGATAACAAACTCAATTTAAAACTTCTCATGATCTTTTTACTTTCCAATCTGTCTGCGTCACCATCATAACTCTCAGATATATTGGTGGGGTGTGACCAATGTTTGCCTGACCATGACATAAACACATACCTATGCTTTTTGACAAGTAATCCAAACAAGAGGCCAAGGGGCCTGAGAGGGCTCACCCGACACTGACAACTATCAACAGAGAAAACTTGCATCTGCCCCATTAAGAAAACCATATACCAAGTATCAAAACATTCTGACCGTTGGATGTGAAATTTTTGTTTTTTTTAAATATTCCTCATATTGAACTAAGTTATAATTCGGGCTCCCATAGGGAGCCCAAATATGAACCCAGGGACTTAGCTTGAACAAACTTGGATCTCACCTCCCTAAGGATGCTGTGTTCCAAATATCAAAAGATTCTGACTACTGGATCTGAAGAAAAATATTTAAAAAAAATATTCCTCATGTTGAGCTAAGTTATAATTCGGGCTCCCACAGGGAGCCCAAATATGAACCCAGGGAAATGGCTTTAACAAATTTGAATCTCACCTCCCAAACGATACAGTATACCAAACATCAAAAGATTCTTATTGTGGATGTGAAGAAGAAGATTAAAGAATGTTCCTCATATTGAACTAACTTACAATTCAGGATCCCACAGGGAGCCCAAATATGGACTCAGAGACTTGGCTTGAACAAACTTGAATCACACCTCCCTAAGGATGCTGTATACCAAATATCAAAACATTCCGACTGCTGGATCTGAAGAAGAAGATTTTTAAAGAAAATTCCTCATACTGAATTAAGTTATAATTCAGGCTCCCATGGGAAGCCCAAATATGAACCCAGAGACTTGGATTGAACAAACCTGAATCTCCCCCCTCCACCTCCCAATAATGCTGCATACCAAATATCAAAAGATTCTGATTGGTGGATCTGAAGATGAAGTAGATTTTTAAAGAATATTCCTCATACTGCACTAATTTAAACATTTGGGCTCCCATAGAGAGCCCAAATATTGCCCCAGGGATTTGCTTTCAACAAACCAGTGAAACAATCTTCCAAAGATGTTATATGTGAAATCTGAAAGCTTTTGGAGCAGTGGTTTGGGCGAAGAAGAGTCTTAAATGTTTTCCCCATTACCCACAGTGTTAAAAAATGCTGACTCAGCCTTTTTTCAAAGTCCCGAAAAAGTACCCTATGATAAAACCGATAGCAATTTTTTTGGACCATTCCATTCTGTTTGTCTTAAGGAAGCTTCACACCATATAAAAATACTCAGTGCAGTGTAGTTTTGGAGATATCAGCGGTTGAAATTTTTTTTATTTTTAGCTCCTGTGGTTCCCACGGGGCATTTTGAAAAAGAAATTTGACGTAAATCAAGTACTTATTCAAATCGGCCTCTTGGTTTGGAAAATAGAAATTTGGGGCGGGGGAAAAATTCTTGCTTCTCCCATAAATATAGAAGAGTGGGATAGACTGACAAGGATATTACAAAGTTCCTAGTTTAATATGAAATGAGAGGTGTGACTGTCCCAGGTGGGCCTGTCCATACCCCCACTGCCATTATTCTAAGACAAAAAGGGGCATAATTCTAGAAAAAAAAAGTCTGATTGAAACTATAATCACAGGTGCACAGATTCCCATGGTAGTGAACATCCTTACCAAGTTCCAAAGGAATCAACACGTAAACATCTGAGGAAATCTCAGGACAAAATTCACACATTCTATGACAAAAAATGGGCATAACTCTGGCAAAAAAGGACCAATCAAAACTATAATCACAGGTGCACAGGTTCCTATGGTAGTGAACATCCATACCAAGTTTCAACGGTATCAACCTGAAAACATCTGAGAAAATCTCCTGACAAATTTCCCGCATTCTATGACAAAAAGGAGCATAACTCTAGCAAAAAAAGATCGAAACTATAATTGCAAGGGCACAGGTTCCTATGGCAGTGAACATTCATACCAAGTTTCAAAGGAATTGACCTATGAACGTCTGAGAAAATCTCCAGACAAAGTTTGTGCATTCCAAGTTGGAAAGGGACATAATTCTGGCAAAAAAGGTTCAATCAAAACTATTATCATAGGTGCACAGGTTCCCATGGTAGTAAACATCCATACCAAGTTTCAAAGGAATCAACTCATAAAAGTCTGGAGAAAATCTGCGGACAATATTTGCGCATTCTATGATGAAAAGGGGCATAACTCTGGCAAAAAGGTCCGATCAAAACCATAATTGCAGGTGTTCAGGTTCCCATGGTAGTAAACATCCATACCAAGTTTCAAAGGAATCGACCCATAAACATCTGAGGAAATCTCCAGACAAATTTGTGCATTCTAAGATGAAAAGGGGCATAACTCTGACAAAAAAAAGTCCAATCAAAAGTATAATCGCAGGTGCACAGGTTCCCATGGTAGTAAACATCCATACCAAGTTTTGAGGAAATCGAACCATAAATATCTGAGAAAATCTCTGGACAAAATTCTAGGCAATTCAGGCATTCTAAGATGAAAGGGGCCATAACTCTTGTAAAAAAAGGTTTGATCGAAACTATAATCACAGGTGTACAGGATCCCATAGTAGTAAATATCCGTACAAAGTTTCAAAGGGATCGACCCATAAACATCTCAGAATATCTCCGGACAATATTCGCACATTCCAAAATGAAAAGGGGCATAATTCTGGCAAAAAAGTTGCGATCACAACTATAATCGCAGGTGCACAGGTTCTCAAGGCAGTAAACATCCATACCAAGTTTCAAAGAAATCGACCCATAAACATCTGAGAAAATCTCCGGACAAAATTCAAAGCCCGCTATTTCAAGTTGAAAAGGGGCATAATTCTGGAAAAATTAATCCAAACACAACTATAATCACATGTGCGCAGATTCCCATAGTAGTAAATAACTATACCATGTATTTAGCAGATTGATCCATGAACGTCTGAGAAAATCTCCAGACAAAATTATGTCTACAGATGGACGGACAGGCAGATGGATGGATGGATGGATGGATGGATGGATGGATGGATGGATGGATGGATGGATGGATGGATGGATGGATGGATGGATGGATGGATGGACAAGGTGATTGCAGTATACCTCCCCCCCCCCCCCCCCACAACTCGGGGATAAAAAAGTTGTCCTTGAAAGAATGATGCCTGATCAACAGGTCATGGGTGGCCATTCAAAGCTCTATTTTGCACAGTCTACTATAAGTTGCATAATAACTATAAATCTGAATGGTCTGCTTAACCTAGATGATAACAAACTTGCATCAATGGAAAACACAAACTGTTTACCACTTTTGCCTCACATTTCATGTCTAACAGAAATTACATTTGCCCACTTTCTGTTAGCTCATGTTTCTTTTTGTGAGCCACAGTGCTGAATATAGTGAGATATTATGAGCCTGACAAAGTGAAAGATATGGCAACAAAGAGCTTACCTTCCCTTATTAACTTGCAGTTACAAGATACTAACTTGGAATTAAAAGATACAAAATTGTAATTACAATTTACTGACTTGTGAGTTTAAGTTACTAGGCTGTAATTAGGAGCTATCTTGTAATTTCAATTTAGTTGACTCATAATTACGAGTTATTTATCTCATAATTACAATTTACTTTGTGTAATTACAATAAATCTCAGTTGTAATTACAAAATACTATAGGGGTGGGTTTGAGGCATAGTTATAGTGATTGTAGTAGTAGATGACAATATAGTGGTTGATATATAGTAATTGTTATGATTACTACAACTACTACACCAACCATTACTAAACCAACTGCCACAACTGAAACTACAGTAACCAAAACAACACCAGCCACAAGGCTGGTGTTGTTTTGGTTGCTGTAGTTTCAGTTGTGGCAGTTGGTTTAGTAGTTGTAGTGGTTGGTGTAGTAGTTGCTAACCACTACACTAACAACAACTACACCAACCACAACAACTATGTCACCAACAACCACTACAACATCAATGACTAGAACTACTAAATAAACAACAACACTAACTCCCACAACAACTAGTCACCTACTAAACCAACACCCACTAACTACCTTGAGTCCCCTATAGCTCCATGTACTCTCAAGAAGTCCTCAGATCACCACTATCTTCATTCCCCAACAGTCCCCAGTAGTCTCCATATTATAACATCAGTCTCCAAAACTTGGTCCCCAATGGCCCCAAAGTTTTCTGGCATCAATCCTCAACAATCCGAACAGTCCTAAAATCGTGATCCTTTGAGACTGGTCCAAACAGTCCACAAATATCCACCAATTAGTCCAGTCTGGACCACAGGGGCCATAAAGCCTATAATCTAGGAATTAGGCCCCATAGAGGCCATAATCTAGGAGCTATGAAGACTTTTTTTATTATATGCTAAATGATAGAAGATTATGAAAAAAAATGTGGAAAAAAATTGTATCCCCCACTGCGAAGATATAGAAATTATCAGTTTCACGGTATCAATCAAAATGGGGCTTTCAAAGCATCACTTCAAGGTGAATACGAGTCAAATTATCACTGGATATGATCAATTTGTTCTAAAAACGTATAATGAAAAGAAAATCTAGTCTTATTGAGTCGATACCGATCATTTCCAGCGATAATTCAACACATATTCACCTTGAATTGATGCATGAAATCTGCCAGCTGGATCAGATCGCAAGATGCTACCTGTTCTGATCATTGATCAAATCACTTCCACATATCAATGCGCTGTTTACTTTCAAGCATCAATTCAACATTGAAACGAATGGAGTTATCGATAGGAATGATCAGCTTCTTATAAAAAGAAAATGTCGGTTTTTTTAGGGAACAGCTCGCAAAAAATAAACATTTGTCTCAATCACGAGTGAGATAATTTTCGGTATAAACTCAGAAACACTAGATACCCACTACGCACGCCACTGAAGTGAACATGTTTTTGAAACACAAATGTAACATTTTCAGTCATCAAAGAAACAAAATTGCAAGTCTTGTCAGCTATTCATGTTACAAAAAGAGTTAAGATTAATGGATTTTAAACATAAATGCACTGAAAATAATTTTGGAACATACAAATTTGTGCTAAATATCAAAAACACATTAACAATCTATCATGTTAGTGAAAATACTGTTGTATCCCACAAAAATGCCCCTACTGTACAATCACAGGGGCTCCACACAAGCTGAGAAGTAAAAATAATATATTTGATAAATGTTTTTTTCGATTCTGTACAGAATCGAAAAAAATGTTGTTCACAAATATAATTTTTGGATTTCACGTTAATTCACTGACACAATTCTTTGAACAAAAATTCCCTTTTGAAAATGTTAAAACTGATTCTTTGAGTTTTCACATCATAAACTAAGTTCAAGGTCAATAACGAAAAATTACCTGACCAGAATCAAACTTCAACTTGATTTGTAGGTACCCATGAGAAAGCCACATGCCAGTCAGAACTCAGGCAATTATCTCAATGTGAAAAATGTTTGGAAAACTGTTATTTCAGAAAGGTGGAATGATAGGTAGACAAGGGTAACACTATGTGCCCCCAGCCATTTCATGGCGGGGGCATAAAAATATTGAGAAATAAATGCCATTCATACCATGTGTCTAGTTTATGTAAAGTTTTAATTTCTCTCAGCAAAGCCACCATGTTAACCCTTTACCCAACTTAACGGCCAAAACCGGCCAGCGCTATTCTAAAAATTTGCCCATTAATTTTCATTATTTTTTAATTTTTTGTCTCAAAAACATAGGTTATGACCCCTCGTTGGAACAAGCTCGTCGAGCTCGTTTCAACGAGGGGTCATAACCTATGTTTTTGAGACAAAAATTTAAAAAAACTAGTTATTCAAGAATTTTTATTGCAAGTGTCGTCTGCTTTTCATGTTAGGTAAAGGGTTAAAATGAAACTTGAAATGATGAAATAGGTTTGTTTTGAAAGGTGTTTTGCTATTTTGACACTATAAATAAACCTGACTGGTCACCATTACAGATATGTCAGTAAAAAAAAGCATGCAGAGTACTGTGATCACAAAAGCAGTATTTTTATCAGTTAGATCACATTTGGACATGATACACTTAAACATCAGGTTGAAATTTCATAAAATATTTCAAAATCAAGACCGATGGCGATATACAAAAAATGAAAATAGCATCTCGTATTCAATGTTCTTGCATTTTCTTCTGACAGGTGAGATTATACAGTGTTGTTGGGAGAGGAGAAAGGTAATTTTGCCTGGATTGCAACCGAGTCATGCTCTGATCGAAATTCTCTGTCCACTTTTGTGACCGCAGTACTGTATGATTTGAAAGAGTTCAAATGAAAATATTTGGAGGACAAGTATTGAAAAAGGACAGAGAAATTTTAAGCTTCCTTGCTCAAATGTGCAGGTGTACAGCCTGTGGGTTTTATACTCTGAAATATAAAATCTTTAATTGCTTGTAGCCTTATTGATTGAAAGATATGATGATCAACTGGACAAAACTACTAATCATAAAATCATTAACATTCGAAACACCAAGATATAAATATGTTTCAGCAAACAAGTTTGGGAGTGATTAAATCAAATGGTCAGATGTTGACAACGTTGAATCATATCGCTTTAAGATATAGACGCTAAGCAATTCACTCTTTAGATTTATTATGCTCACACATTTATGATCAATTAAGGCTCAATAGTCAAACAGGTTTAATTTTATTTCTTGTGAACTGTTAATAATTTTACTTTCCTATCTTGGTATTCAGGACTGTTTTTTCCTGTACAGTATTGGGATTTTACTTCATTGAAGAAGCTTCCATGAAAATTATGAGACTACACAAAAAAACAGTAAAATATTTAAATAATATCGATGATAAAACACTGTATAACAGCATTTCAGTAATGAAGATAAAAATATACTGACTAATATCATTTACAGAAGATAGATTACAGAATGAAATGAAAAAAAAAATGTGGTACAATCAGGGAAGCGAGAAGCACACAATGGCAAGGAGGAGGTTAAGCAAAGTCAAGAGGGCAACTTGTGAAGATTTTCTTGCTTGAAATAGGGCTGCATTTTTCCCTCAATGACAAGATTTTCACCAATAATCCTTGGTTACCATATATTATTTGTTGGATGTTCCAATGGTCTGAACATGGATGTTCCAATGGTCTGAACATTCTAGCTGAATCTTCTGGAAGGCCCATATTTGGGGCTTATTCTTATGTGAAGGTACCACAACTTAAAAGCTTCATATTTTGTGGATGTACTTCACATTATCTTAAATATGAAATGACTCAATTTGAATGGTTTCACTTAGTTACAATTTATGGGGGAGTGCCAATAGGTACCATATATCAGGTTTTTGATGTTGCGATGCCTAAATACGCTTGCCAGATCTCTTTCAACAGATAGGCTTAAGTAATCAGCTTCAACCTCAAGGAGTTATCTTCCCAACTTGCCCTGGTGCTGTGATTTGACATGTGGTCAAACCATCTGATGTCACAAGAAATGGCATAGACAATTGTCAAACACGTATGTTTTATATAGTGAGTTTCAATGCCTCACAGGTGCTGGCAGAAGGAACCTTTACCCCATTCATGTAGGACTGCAATGGGGTGAGAGCCCTACGTTCCCACTTCACACTCTGGTGCACCTGGATACAATGATCTAAGCAGTTTATCCAAGCAGTCAATAACTTTTTAGTTTTTGAAATTTGTTAAATTACAAGCGAGTGTTCAAAGAGATTAATTTCAGTTTGTAAAAACCACAAGTTCTAATTTTAAGGTGTATTAAATCATTCACACAATAACATTGAAATCCATACGGCTGTGAACAAATATGGCCAGTAATTTTCATGATCGTTTATTTCTCTCTTACTTTAACATTAATAACACTTCAGCCTGCTGCCCATTTGTCACGGTTCTCAGAGGAGGAGGACTTGATTCCCCCTGTGCTCCCAAATTCCACCCCTCCCCATGCATCTTCTCTCCTCCCAACACATGGAAATGAACTCTTTGGTTTTGGTCATTACATTAGGTAAAGGGTTTAATCCTTTGCCTAACACATTGGCCACATCTGCCTGCATAGTCAACAAGCAAATTCAGTGAATTCATGTCTCCCACTAGGCAGCAGTTTCAAGGGGAATTAATGCATCCAGTGGAATATAGTTGAGTTGCAAGTGGAAGTTATTTAAAAGAGACAGAACAGACAGTGCTTTAGACAGTGGTTATCAGATTTATTTTATTCACTGTCAAAGCAAGTGAAGTGATGTGGAGTATAACTGTGAGAATCACTAAAAATTAAGACTGTATGATAAGACATATTACATTAAACTGATGTGAAAAGTAATCCATATATGAAATTTCATTGAAATCGGTTGACTCTTAGGAAATTTAGAGCCTGGAAACCATCAGCCAATCAAATTTCAGCAACCTAATTAAATATGCACGGAAAATGCCCATATTCGAACTTGGACCCACAATTGATGAAAGGGATCTACTACCCAAATTTCATCGAAATCAACTGACTGTAGGGAAAGTTAGAGTCTGGAAACGAAAAACACAGAAGGTGTGCACTTACTGTGTATTACTAGTAGCACTGAATAAATCAAAGTTTCCCTAATTTGCATAATTTTTGCATGAGAACAAAACCTGTATTATATGTGATGTATTGCATGTTACTAAACATTCATACAAAAATTTATTCAAGTCCAAACTTTCATATAGAAGTTCTGTACAAAAAACTGATTACACCCAATTTCGGAACAAAATGGCTGCTGGCGACCATCTTGAATTTTGGACCAAACCCCAAAACACATATTCTGGTCTCACAATGATAACAAAAATACCCAAGAAGTTTCGTGAAGATCGGTTCATAAATATGGCTTTTAGTCCGAGGTGCGTTGACGCACGGGGCAGATGGCCAGGCAGACGGACAGATTTTCAGTACAAGATTTCCCACATTCGAACCTGACCTAGGTATTGATAAAAGTAATCCATATATGAAATTTCATTGAAATCGGTTGATTTTAAGGAAAGTTAGAGTCTGGAAACCATCAGTCAATCAAATTTCAGCAACTTAATTAAATATACGCGGAAAATGCCCATATTCGAACTTGGACCCACAATTGATGAAAGTGATCTACTACCCAAATTTCATCGAAATCGACTGACTGTACAGACAGTTAGAGTCTGGAAACGAAAAACATGGAAGGTGTGCACTTACTGTGCATTAGTAGTAGCATTGAATAAATCAAAGTTTCCCTAATTTGCATAATTTTTGCAAGAGAACAAAACCAGTATTATATGTGATGTATTGCATGTTACTAAACATTCATACAAAAATTTATTCAAATCCGAACTTTCATATAGAAGTTCTGTACAAAAAATGATTACACCCAATTTCGGAACAAAATGGCCACTGGTGGCCATCTTGAATTTTGGACCATACCCCAAAACACATATTCTGGTCTCACAATGATAACAAAAATACCCAAGAAGTTTCGTGAAGATCGGTTCATAAATACGGCTTTTAGTCCGAGGTGCGTTGATGCACGGGGCAGACGGACAGATTTTCGGTACAAAATTTCCCACATTCGAACTTGACCTAGGTATTGATAAAAGTATTCCATATATGAAATTTCATCGAAATCAGTTGATTTTAAGGAAAGTTAGAGTCTGGAAACCGTCAGCCAATCAAATTTCGGCAATCTAATTAAATATGTGCGGAAAATGCCCATATTCGAACTTGGATCCACAATTGATGAAAGTGATCTACTTCCCAAATTGCATCGAAATCCGGTCACTGTTAGGAAAGTTAGAGTCTGGAAACAAAAAACACGGAAGGACGGAAGGCCACCCCGAATTTAATATCTCCCATTTTTTTCAAAAAGCGGGAGACAACAATGAGCCATTGAAAAAACATTGTTTTTAAAAAAATTGCAACAAAACCACATCATGTGACCCCTCATTGGAACAAGTTCATTGAGCTCATTTCAATGAGGGGCCACATGATATGGTTTTCTTGAACTTGTTTGAAAAAAATTGAAAAACAAATATTAAAAATAATAAATTGATATATTGTGCATCGGGGGTTTTAAGTAACACTTTTCTGGTGTTTTCAATATTTTGTTTACTGAGTGTAAAAACACCATGTGTGTA
The DNA here is from genome assembly GCA_031216915.1 of Pictodentalium vernedei. Taxonomy (NCBI): domain Eukaryota; kingdom Metazoa; phylum Mollusca; class Scaphopoda; order Dentaliida; family Dentaliidae; genus Pictodentalium; species Pictodentalium vernedei. Next base: position 475,968,004 of record CM062297.1, on the reverse strand, counting down.
CTCAAAAATGATGCACACATCAACATGGGCATTAATTAGTGTGTTCTGTTATTTGTCAACTGACACTCTATTACTAATCACCTTTTTAAAATTACAGCTGGGACTGGTACATCTGATATTTTCACAAATGGGTATAGGATCCTCACAGGTACATATTATGCAAGAGTCTGGTTGCCATACAGCTAAGTTCTGAAATTAGAAAAAAAAATAAAACAAATAAATTTACTTTCATTGATTTTATACTGCCCTGCATCATAAAATCTTTTCAAAACCAGCAAGTACAGATTAAGACAGACAAAGTAACTGTGGATTATATCCCAACATTTTGGGGTTAGGTACAGAGATTTCTATCATTCAAGAAGCCCTTTCCACATCACAGTTTTCCTTATAGTCAGGCTACTTGGCTGCTTCACAGTAATATTTTGCTAATTTTGAATGTGACCTTAACAAAACAGAAAGAAATTAAAATATAGCTGCCAATCAACCATGCCCATGGCAGCTTTTCACCCATATCAATATTATCTAAGGATATTAGTGTCTTAATCAATAAAGTAATTCTCTTGACTTCTTTTATTTTTGAATCATGTTGCAATGTATGAACATTTTTTAACTCTTCCAAGTCTGGGAAATAAAAGTAAATCTACGGAACAACTAAAATTAACAAGACTTATGACCTAACATATTTCTCTTGTCAAGTATTGTCTGCCTACTGAGGCACACAACATTTGACTTAAACAACTGTTAACTGGTAGAGTGCTGGAAGCCCATATTTGGTCTTTATTCTGAAGTACAGGTACCACAGCTTGAAGGCTCATATTCAGTGCATGTGCTTTGTATTATCTTTGAAGTGATATTATTTAATCTGTAAGGGTTTGCCTTGTTACAATTTATGGGAGAGTGCCCATAGGCACTCTCCCATAAATTGTAACAAGGCAAAGACATCTGTACAAGATTTGATGGCCAAAAATAATTTAGCACTCTACCAGTTAAGGAAGGTTTTATAACTTTTATCTAAAATGTCAGTGTTAGCACCTGCTGTACAACATCAGAGGAATGCAATCTTGACATCAGCTTCTTGATGTTAAAATACATGCAACACAAATCAACATAATAAGTTATTGTGATAAACTGATGGTAACATGGTCTGAGGTTTGTGGCTCAGAGTTTATGTTCAACCGAGATGTGGAGCATTGAGGTTTAACATTAGGTACGAGACACAAACTTCAGACCATGTTACCGTTAATTCATCACAATAACATATATGTTCCAATACGACCCTACCAATAGCCCAAAACCAACATCATGAATGAACAAGGCAATTTTTAACAATATGAAGTTTAGTGAATAAACCTATTATGTATCCCACGTCACTGGATAAATAATCAATAAATAATAAAGGTTGAGGTATCTCCATCTTACTTCAAATCGTAAATTGATTTGTAATTTAACCCTTTGAACTGTGATGGTATCTTCCATACCAGTTCTGTGTCATCAATTGGAAGAGTCTATATTCGTTGTTAGGGGGAAGACCAACCAAAATTTTCAACATGCAGCCTTGGGGCTGCACATTGAAAATCTTGATTGTCTATCACACAAACTCAGTAAACAACTATCTACTTCATGAATTTAGGTCATACCATGATCCTGGGCCAGGCAAAAAGGAGCTTTTTGGGTTCAAAAGATTAAACAACACTTCATCCAGAAATTCATATGCTGCACATATGAACAATCTAGAAAAATGAGGCAGTTTGCAAGTTACTCCATTGATGAAATAAAATGAAACTGACAATGTCATTTTAAATATTCACATAGTGACATCAGATGGTAACATAATCTACTGAAGCCATAAACATATCTGAAATTACACGACCCCCTCATCCAATTAGAGGGCAAGAATTTTAGTCTAATTGGAACATGTAAGTAAGTAGTAGATGTAGTTTAGCAGGGTTTTGTTTTCCAAGTGTTCTGCAGAAATTTAATCAAGGGAAAAGCTTTTGGCATCTACTTTAAAATACAAGGTGTCTGATGCCTGAATGTCCATGGGCAAGCAAAACATAAATTATCGCAAATGTCAATTACCCAAAGGGGTTACCATAACACCCCCCCCCCCCAGTTTTCCTAGATATCTTTTTATCAATTCAATAAGTAGACATCCCACTCACCAATCTCATGCAAGAACCATCAAGATCTCTGAAACTAAAGACTGTTTTAATAGTGGGACTACCTGTAAATATGCTTAGCATGGAAAAAAAAACTTTTGGGGCATTTTTGCTTCAAGACACCTTGATCTGAAATGGGAATTTATTTATTCATTTATTGGAGTTCAATGACACTTTCAACAGCCAGGGTCATCTCGTGTCAAATGAAATTGGAAATGGGAAATGAAGGGCCAAAACAACCCATCCACACTGAAACACCTCAAGGTCAGAGTCCTATTCCTTACAAAGACATGCCACAGAATTCATAAAAATAAGAACTGACAGAGGTGCAAATCTCCTTTTTATTGAAGTGTCAACAATCCTAAAAATTGATTGTGTTTAGATTCTAATTTTGTTTGATTAAGTTGCCTTCCAAGATTTTTAGTGTCGAGGTTTTCTGGGGTTGCACACACAGACCTTCACTGCAACTTGACCTTGATGTGATTGCCTTCCATATAAACGGGGTACGGAAAACCCCCCCCTGGGAAAAAAACCCATAGGAAAAAAGCCCCTTGGTAAAAACCCCCTTGGAAAAAAACCCCTCGAGAAAATGCAAGTGTGGAAAAAACCCCCACTCCCATTATTTTTATTATTATTAATAAACATCTACTCCCATTGTTATAAATTTATTATTATTATTATTACTTTTATTATTATTATTATTATTAAACATCTACTCCCATTGTTATAAATTTATTATTATTATTAGCCAGCTCCAATGATATCCATATTTGCATACTTTCAAAAAAAAAGTGGCATTGGGTAAAGGGTTACATAACGTATTCAGAGCTGTAGGGCATCTTGCCTTACAAATTAACTGTTGTGCTGATTTTAGAGAGAGTGATTAACAGGTGGAAATATGCAAATTTGAATATCATTGAAATGTATTTTTTACTATATAACATACAGATATTTTGTACTATAGAACATACAGATATTATGTTAATTGTATTCTTCACTAATGAACATATTGTCATACAAAAATAAAGTCACTAAAGAAAACGTTTTTCTGTTGTCAATATGAAGGGGTTTTTTTCCAAGGTTTTTCTTTTCTCGAGGGGGTTTTTTCCAAGGGTTTTTTTACCAAGGGGCTTTTTTCCTAAGGGTTTTTTTTCCTACACTCCATATAAACTGCTGCATCCACCACAGCAAATTATGTAGTTATGGCCAGCTATTTATTTGTTGTTTTTTATATTTTTAATTGGGATCTAATGGTACTCACAACAGCCAGGGTCACTTTGTGTTGGTGGGTGGTGGTTAAGCTGTATTTTTTTCAGTATGTGTTAGGGTGGGTAGGAGGTGATGGTTAACCCTCTGCATACTGATACAAAATACTAAAATTTTAAGTAACAAATTTTTCCCATAATGCAACTAGGAATTTAACCAATTCACTCTTTCTTGATAGAGCTAATTTAGCTCTGTCAATTAAGATTGAATTGGTTAAATTCCTAATTGCATTATGGGAAAACTTACGGCTCAAATGTTTTTTTGATATCTGGGTGCAGAGGGTTACCAGTCCTCTGTATACTCTGTTTATTGTTTATTGTAAGGGGAATGAAAAGCACTTGTCATCCAATCCTCATTTTCACATTTAACGGCAAATATAATTAAACTGAACTAGAGGATTAATAGTCCTCAGCATTTTTCAGAGGGGATTTCTTTTTGCAACCAAACATAACACGGAATCAATTTTGTTCATGCTCCAATGCCAACTAATATTCTCTTCACAGTGTTTAGAAAGAAACCTAAACACAGGTTCCTTGATAAATCATAAATCATAGAATGACAATGAATGTAATGGTAATGACAGAGAACAAGTATACTTTTTGTGGCATCATGCCTAATGTCTGTTCACCAGTTATCCTTGACTATGCTCTCATGTAACTACTAAATATTGACCATGTGCCATAACATGTTAAATACAACATGTACAGACAGAAAGTTATGTACTATACTATATATCACTGAGACCTGACAACATAAACAAAGAATCAATTCACCTGTTATACAGACAGAAAAATCCAAACATTTCCTATAAGTTAATAGTAAACAAAGTTTGACTAATAAACTGGCTAGTTCAAACTGATTGGCAATATTACCTACAAAAAAACATAAAAGTGATAGACTCTTCCGAACAGTTTCAAAAACATGTCCTACTTTTTGTAATCGTTTAAAGAAAAATTCACATACATTTTCAAAGTACTGACCGGAAGTAATGTTATCACTTGGCCAGTATATTGCGGAAACTACTCTTGGGCGATATAAATGATGATTTAACCAACGTCGGTACGCAGGTCATTGTTTCAATGCAACGCATATTGCGAACATGAAATAGCATTATAGCTACTGAAACAGCAACACAGGCAGTTTGGGATGCCTCTCAAAGAGCAACTCAGAGGCGAGTGATAAGTCACCCATCTGTAATGAAGATCAGACGAGTGTTGACCAGTGATAGTAACGGCAAGTTTCTTTGTTTCTTGTGAGCATAATGTTCAGACTTTGACAAATCTCTTCCTTTAACTGGCAAGGAGCGACTTGTCTGCATGACGTACATACAGACTTTGACATAATATCTGAGTATTTAACTAGTAAGGAGCTACATTATTTTTACTTCCATGTTACCTATATAGCATATCTGGACATCATGAGGCATACTGTTCATGGATATTGAATTGTGTTGGTTTACTTTACTTTATTTGTGTAGTTTGTAGTGCCATATCGCTTCTTATTTTTTGGTTGTGCAATAAAGTATTAAAAATCGTGATTCATGGTTTGGGTTTCATCACATTTTGAAGAACTATACAGTGGAGCCCACTTAATTGGATATCTCTTAACTGAATAACCCCATTAATTGAATATAATTTCCCCAATACAAAACCATTTACCATACCTCCAGTACAAATTTTACCTGTTAATTGAATATAGGTTAGAGTAAACTCCTGTTATTTTAATAAAAAAATCTTGTAACCTGCCGTGAAATTACCCTGACTCTCCCCAGTCTTCCTTTATTTTAGACCTATTTGGCCTTAGTACAGCCAATACAGGCATTTACTCTATTATATCTTGTTTGACAGAGCTCTGAAGCTCTGTCAAACAAGATATAATAGAATAAATGCTAAGTTTATCTCTCAGATACAGGAAAGTGACACAATCCCTGTTAATTGCACACTCCTGTTAATTGAATAATTTCCATTGACAAAGTGGCTATACAATTAACAGGGTTCCTCTGTATTGCCTACAATAAAAATCATAAGACTGCTGGTAAAAAATTGTGATTCGTGGTTTGGATTTCATCACATTTTGAAGAACTATAATTGCAAAAGTAGCCTCCTTCTCCATCAAAGAGAATTTTGTTAATAAACAATTCAAAATCCTAAAAAAACAAGCTACAATAGCATCTAAGATTCAAAGTTCTCACATGTCTTTTTTGACAGGTGTGATTCTACAGTCTAAGAGTTACTCCCAAATGACAAATATTCCAACTACTTCATAAAGACATGCCATCAATGAAGGCATCACTGGAGGATAAAGTTGAAATATTTTATCAATTGGGGCACCAAATGTTTTATCAGCCGTGTCTTCAACCATCACAGTCGAGTCAAATCAGGTTTACACCCCCAATCGGTCATCTTCACGTCATCATTGTACATTATCAAAATGACACTGATACCCTCTGTTTTTGCAGTGCCTGGAGCTATATGTCAGCATTCTACTTGGTTGATGTTCCTCAGTATGTGAAAAGGAAAGTACCTCTAAAATGACTATAGAACAAAGCATTCACCCTGATACTTATTCAAATCCTTTGAAAATCTTCAAACAATGTTCCACCTCAAAGTTCATTACTTGAAACTTTGCTTGCACTCTTAATGCTTTACAATGAATATGAGTCATCAGCTTTGTAGAAACTCTTCTCTGCTGCTGTTTTATTGGTAACAGTATTTCAGCAGTTATGATATATCATGACCACAATACATATAAAGTTAAAGTTACAGACAATTGTTTATACCAATGCTGCCCACTTTTGAGTACTTCCACCCCAGACATTGATTGCCAGGTCATACTTTATGAGTAAAGCAGAACCTGTTTACAACAGTAACATGCACTGCTCCACTTCCCGGGGGACATTATCAAGGCTCATAATAAGTGGTGGGGCAATGACAATGACCAACACCAAACTTACTTTGACTTACACACTTTGAAATCCATAGGACATTTTGACAGATGCAAAAGTCAGCTCAATTTTAGAATCTGAGTTTAAAAAAAACAATGGTAATTTGATATAAACTTAACCCTTTGAACACTGGTGGTATCTTCCATGTCAGTTGAAATGCAGCAAATTGAAGAGTCCATATTCATTATTCATTATGTGGGGGTAACCCACTCTTAAATTAGCAGGCATCCTACTTAATGCAAGTATGGCATACCAAGTCCCTGGGCTTGTAAAGCTGCCTCTCGTGTTCAAAGGGTTAAATTCCATTACGAATTAACAAGTCATTTCCGCATTTAGTAGTCACCATATATCAATTTACAATGTGTAAAGCAAGATGTTGAAAATGACCTGCAACAAATTAAAATGACCTGTACCAACTACTTGGGGCAGGACATTTTGACCTGCACTGGAAAAAAATTATTATGAGCCTTGGACATTATGATATAAAATTAGGAATGAGTGAGTACTCATTTGCTTCTTATGGAAAATGCTGGTGGAATATTTACATAGTAAAAGTAATTTCACCTTTGAACAAACTGATCCCAGCGCATAATATTGTTATGATAAAAAAATTTAGGTAATGAAGAAAAATTCTTTTCATACTTTTCCATGAATCCCAACTATTCGGTTTATATATTAATATTAACTTGCAGCAATCTGTGAAAGTGTTCACAAAGAGGTGAACAAAGATGATTAATAGTCCTCAGAGGCAAATGGTTGATGAAAAGATTGATATGGATATCACAAATCTTGTTTAAAAAACCCTTTTAAATATAGGTTTTAAGAAATTCATAATAGCTCAAGGCAGTCTACAAAAAGTGAAATAACTATTAAGGGTAATGTGATTGTGCATATAAATGCTTGTAATTACCAAGGGCATAGTGAAACTGAATGGTATATGGTTCCACCCAAAACACAGGTTACTACTTTACCAGTCAAATTGAACTACTCTATTACCACAAACAAGAACTGTTCTACTTTTTACTTTACTAATTCCATCTGACTTCTGTTATGGGAATACTTTTCTCACAGGAGAGAATTTCAAGAAATGATGACAAACATCAGATGATGGGAATTTGCTTAACTTTATACTGACAACAGCGCCAAATTTCTAACCATTTCTTTCATTTCTGTCTTCAGAACAGGCCCGGATTTGTTGATTCTAATTTTTTTTTTTAAATTTGTTTTTGGGGGAGAACAAAGTCACCTCCTCAAAACCTGCTTACTAGAGAGCATTTATTGTCTATGTTCTTAGTGGTAGTGGCATTGGACTTCAAACCAAAACGTCCATGATACAATTCACACCAAAGGTTAACTACACTGTGTCCTTGGGCAAGGCCCTTAATTACAGTTGCCCTCGTGGGGGCATGGTGGAGCTGTGTACGAAGGCATATTGCAAATCAATGGTGCACTTATCTTCAACTAATGCTAACCCTGTTGTGCAGAGTTAGTATGTTGTGGCATCTGATAGTTGATTGGCACTGCTCTGTGGTTCTCTCCGGGTACTCCTGCTTCCACCACCTCATAAAATTGTCTGACACAAGGTTACCCTGACTGTCAAAAGTGTCATTAAACCCCAATAAATATAAACAAGAGGCCCCAAGGGGCCTGAGGGCGCGCACCTGACATGGTAGCCTAAATATCAACCCAGAGAATTGATTTCAACAAGTTGCATCTGCTCCTCCTAAGAAAAGCTTATATCAAATATCCAAAGATTCTGACCAGTGGATCTAAAAAAAAAGAAGATTTTTAAAGAATATTCCTCATATTGAACTAAGTTATAATCCGGGCTCCCACGGGAGCCCATATATGAACCCAGGGACTTGGCTTTAACAAACTTGAATCTCACCACCCTAAGGATGCTGCACACCAAATAGCAAAACATTCTGACTGCTGGATCTGAAGAAGAAGATTTTTAAAAAAAATTCCTCATTTTGAACTAAGTTACAATTCAAGCTCCCACAGTGAGTCCAAATATGGACCTAGGGACATGGCTTGAACAAACTTGAATCTCAATCCCCTAAGGATGCTGCATACCAAATATCAAAACATTCCGACTGCTGGATCTGAAGAAGATTTTTAAAGAAAATTCCTCATTTTGAACTAAGTTATAATTCGGGCTACCACAGTGAGCCCAAATATGAACCCAGGGACTTGAACAAACTTGAATCTCACCCCCCTAAGCATGGTGCATACCCAATATCAAAAGATTCTGCCTGCTGGATCTTGAGAAGAAGATTTTCAAAGAAATTTGCCTGAAATGCACTAAGTTCGAATTAAAGCTTCTATAGTGAGCCCAAATATGAATCTAGGGAGCCGATTTGAACAAACTTGAATCAGATCCACCCCACAATGTTGCATACCAAATATCAAAAGATTCTGCCAGCAGGATCTGGAGAAGAAGGTTTTTTAAGAAATTTGCCCGAAATGCACTAAGTTCAAATTCGGGCTTCTATAGTGAGCCCAAATATGAAACCAGGGGGCCGATTTGAACAAACTTGAATCAGATCCACCCCACAATGCTGCATACCAAATATCAAAAGATTCTGCCTGCTGGATCTGGAGAAGAAGATTTTTGAAGAAATTTGTCTGAAATGCACTAAGTACGAATTTGAGCTTCTATAGTGAGCCCAAACATGAATCCAGGGGGCCGATTTGAACAAACTTGAATCAGATCCACCCCACAATGTTGCATACTAAATATCAAAAGCTTCTGCTTGCTCGATCTGGAGAAGAAGATTTTTGAAGAAATTTCCCTGAAATGCACTAAGTTCGAATTCGAGCTTCTATACTGAGCCCAAATATAAACCCAGGGGGCCGATTTGAACAAACCTGAATCAGATCCACCCCACAATGTTGCATACCAAATATCAAAAGATTCTGCCTGCTCGATCTGGAGAAGACGATTTTTGAAGAAATTTGCCTGAAATGCACTAAGTTCGAATTCGAGCTTCTATAGTGAGCCCAAATATGAATCTAGGGAGCCAATTTGAACAAACTTGAATCAAATCCATCCCACAATGTTGCATACCAAATATCAAAAGATTCTGCCTGCTGGATCTGGAGAAGAAGATTTTTTAATCTTTTTCCCATTGCCTGCAGTGTTAAAAAGTGCTGACTCAGCACTTTTTCAAACTCCTGAAAAAAGTACCTTGTGATCAAACCGATATGGATTTTTTTTAACCATTCTATTCTACTGGATAAAAGTAAGCCGTATACAAAATAAGAATTCTCTGTGCCGTGTAGTTTTGGAGATATGTCAGTTTTAAGGTTTTTCCTATTTTTAGCTCCCGAGGTTCCCACGGGGCAAGGAGAAAATTTTTTTTGCATCAATCAACTACTTATGACCCATTATCATCTCATATCAAATTTGGTTCAAATTGACCTCACGGTTCTGAAAATAGAAATTTTAGGCGTGGCCAAAATTTTTGCCCCTCCCATAATGAATGCAAATAATGCCCAACAAACTTCTCTTGAACAAACTTGATTCTAAGCCTCAAAAGGACTCTGTAGATCACATATCAAGTCTCTGCTACTGGTGGTTCATAAGAAGAAGATTTTCAAAAAATTTGGCCATTTTTTCCCCACACCTCTGCTCAATATGAGCCGAAAACTTAATTTGGATAAAAATCAAAATGCCTCTATATAACCACTACTTACATGAAATTTAATTAAACTGTGGCCAGTGGTTTAGGAGAAAGAGGCTTAAACACCACCTTCACGCCATCTTAGAAAAGCTTATACCAAGTATCCAAAGATTCAGACCAGTGGATCTGAAAACAAAAATTTTTTTAAAGAATATTCGTCATATTGAACTAAGTTATAATTCAGTCTCCCATAGGAATCCCAAATATGAACCCAGGGACTTGGCTTGAACAAACTTGAATCTCACCTCCAGTGGGATGCCGTTTTCCAAATATCAAAAGATTCTGACTGGTGGATGTGAAGAAGAAGATTTTTGAAGAATATTCCTCATATTGAACTAAGTTATAATTCAGGCTCCCACAGGGAGCCCAAATATCAACCCAGGGACTTGGCTTGAACAAACTTGAATCTCACCCCTCTAAGGATAATGCATGCCAAATATCAAAACATTCCGACTGCTGAATCTGAAAAAGAAGATTTTTAAAGAAAAATCCCTCATACTGAACTAAATATGAACCCAGGGACTTAGCTTGAACAAACTTGAATCTCGCCCCCCCCCCCCCCCCCCCCCCCCACCCCTAAGGATGCTGCATACCAAATATCAAAGTATTCTGACTGCTGGATCTGAAGAAGATTTTTAAAGAAAATTCCTCATTTTGAACTAAGTTACAATTCGAGCTCCCACAGTGAGCCCAAATATGAATGTAGGGACATGGCTTGAACAAACTTGAATCTCACCCCACTAAGCATGCTGCATGCCAAATATCAAAACATTCTGACTGCTGAATTTGAAGAAGATGATTTTTAAAGAAAAATTCCTCATATTGAATGAAGTTATAATTCAGGCTCCCACAGGGAGCCCAAATATAATCCCAGGGACTTGGATTTAACAAACTTGAATCACACCCCACTAAGGATGCTGCATGCCAAATATCAAAACATTCTGACTGCTGAATTTGAAGAAGAAGATTTTTTAAGAAAATTCCTCATTTTGAACTAAGTTACAATTCGAGCTCCCACAGTGAGCCCAAATATGGACCTGGGGACATGGCTTGAACAAACTTGAATCTAACCCTCCTAAGGATGCTACATACCAAATATCAAAACATTCCAAAATGCTGGATCTGAAGAAGAAGATTTTTAAAGAAAATTCCTCATTTAGAACTAAGTTATAATTCGGGCTTCCACAGTGAGCCCAAATATGAACCCAGGGACTTGGCTTGAACAAACTTGAATCTCACCCCCTAAGCATGCTGCATAACAAATATCAAAAGATTCTTAATGGTAGATCTGAAGAAGAAGATTTTTAAAGAATATTCCTCAAACTGCACTAATCTAAACATTCGGGCTCCCATAGAGACCCCAAATATGGACCCAGGGAATTGATTTCAATAAACATGTGAAACAATCTTCCAAAAGTTTTATATGTGAAATTTGAAAGCTTTTGGAGCAGTGGTTTGGGAACAAAGTAGTCTTAAATGTTTTCCCATTACCCACAGTGTTAAATAATGCTGACTCAGCACTTTTTGAAAGCCCCCCCCCCCCCCGCAAAAAAAGTACCCATGATAAAACCAATAGCAATTTTTTTTGAGCATTCCATTCTGTTGGTCCTAAGGAAGCTTCACGCCATATAAGAATTCTCAGTGCCGTGTAGTTTTGGAGATATGGGCATTTTCATTTTTTTCTATTTTTAGCTCCTGCGGTTCCTATGGGGTGACGGGAAAACATTTTTCAGCATAAATTAAGTACTTATGACCCAATAAGGCCTCATGTCAAATTTGGTTCAAATCTGCCTTTCGATTTGGAAAATAGAAATTTTGGGCGGGGCGAAAATTCTTGCCCCTCCCATAACGAAGGCAAATATAGCTCCTCGTACTTCTATTGAATAAATCTGAGTCTACTACTCAAAAGGAAGCTGCACACCAAATATAAAGTCTCTGCTGCTGCTGGTTCATGAGAAGAAGATTTTTAAAGGTTTTGGTGACCCTTGGGGGCGCACCACCCAGGGAGAGGGGCAACTTCATTTGAACAAATCCGAATTGGCATTAGGTAATAAACATTTACCCAACATTTGAATAAAATTGGGCTAGTGGTTTTGGAGGAGAAGTCGGTTTTGTAAAGTTTACGACGGACGATGGACGGAAAGTGATCAGTAAAGCTTTGCTCAGGTGAGCTAAAAAGAAAAAAAACAACAAAAACCTGCTTGTTGAAAACTGCCATTGCCAATTGCATCACCTGAGAAAATCATTGGCTTTCCTCTATCAATAATTTCCGGCTTGACATTATATTTTGTGAAGTTCTCACAGAAAGCTTCCCAACATAGAAATGAAAGTGTCAATGACACTGTAGCTCAACTTGTTAAGACATGTACATGTATAGTATGTGACACAGCAATGACAAACATCTAGGTAATGACCTGATAACAAATGTACATGAAAGTATTGTAACGGTCTGTACATAAATACTGACCGTAGCCTGTAACAAATGTTTAGGTAAAGTATTGTGAAGGTGGGTGACAGTCAGATGCTAAACTAGAAAAGAAATCTTTTGAGTCCCAGAGTGGGTCTGACTGAACCCCAAAATATTTGTTCTCACAGCACAGTGATAACAAAGGCACCCCAAAACACACTCATTCCTGTCCCAAGGTGAAAACAAAGGTACCCAAGAAGTTTCGTGAAGATCAGTTCATAAATACGAGCTGTATAAAAGTTGTGACAAAAAACTAATTGGACCTAATTTTGGTACAAAATGGCCACTGGCAGCCATTTTGAATTTTGGACCGCACCCAGAAACACTCGTTCTCATCCCAAGGTGATAACAAAAGGACCCAAGAAGTTTTGTGAAGATCGGTTCATAAATACAGCCTCTAGCCCGAGCCGTATTGACATGTGCACTTACATTGTATAAGTAGCACTGAATAAATCAAAGTTCATCTAATTTGCATAATTTCTGCATGAGAAAAAAAACCCGTACTATATGTGATGTATTCCATGTTACTAAACATTCATACAAAAATTTATTCAAATCAGAACTTTCATACAGAAGTTCTGTACAAAAGACTGATTGCACTAATTTTAGTACAAAAATGGCTGCTGGTGGCCATCTTGAATTTCGGACCACACCCCAAAACACTCATTCTCATCCCACGGTGATAACAAAGGTACCCAAGAAGTTTTGTAAAGATCGGTTCATAAATACGGCCTCTAGCCTGATCCGTATAGAAGTTGTGTACAAAAAACTGATTAGACCTAATTTCAGTACAAAATGGCCACTGGCAGCCATCTTGAATTTTAGACCGCACCCAGAAACACTCGTTCTCATCCCAAGGTGATAACAAAGGTACCCAAGACGTTTCATGAAGATCGGTTCATAAATACAGATTCTAGCCCGAGCCGTATTGACATGTGTACTTACTGTGTGTAAGTAGCATTGAAAAAATCAAAGTTCATCTAATTTGCGTAATTTCTGCACGAGAAAAAAACCTGTATTATATGTGATGTATCCCATGGTACTAAACATTCACACAAAAAATTATTCAAATCAGCGCTTTCATATGGAAGTTCTGTGCAAAAATTTGATTGCACCTAATTTTGTACAAAATGGCTGCCATCGGCCATCTTGAATTTCGGACCGGACCCAAAAACACTCGTTCTCGTCCCACGGTGATACCAAAGGCACCCAAGAAGTTTTGTAAAGATCGGTTCATGTATACGGCCTCTAGCCCGAGCCGTATTGGCATTTGCACTTACAGTGCTGAAAGTAAAACCAAAAAACATCAAAGTTAGTCAAATTTGCATAATTTACGCACGAGAAAAAAACCTGTATTATATGTGATGTATCCCATGGTACTAAACATTCATACAAAAAATTATTCAAATCAGCGCTTTCATATGGAAGTTCTGCACAAAAATCTGATTGCACCTAATTTTGTACAAAATGGCTGCCAGCGGCCAACTTGAATTTCGGATCGGACCCAAAAACACTCGTTCTTGTCCCATGGTCATAACAAAGGTACCCAAGAAGTTTCGTAAAGATCGGTTCATAAATACGGCCTCTAGCCCGAGCCGTATTGAATTGTTGACAGACAGACGGACGACTGGCCATGGCATAAGATCAAATTTGGCTTCGCCAAAGTTGAGCTAAAAATGAAACAAAAATATTCTTATTGTTATTCTACAATTGTTTTTGTGCTGGTAGTGAAGTTTTATGGCACTAGAAATTTACTAAAGTCATTGCAACAATTAAAACAAATAGATGGAATAGACAGCTCTATTTACTACTGATGACCATTTCTACAAATTTCACTGGGGGGAGATTACCAGATTCACATAAATGAAAACACATACTCCCTGATATGTTGCACTTCCCAGTATGTCTAAAGAATGTCATGTTTGTACTCTTGATGGAAACTTTTACCACACCACCCATTCAAATTATCATTTTGGACATATGCTACCTTCTGTCCTGCTTCAGAAATATCCTTTAGCTCAACCCTGTACAGGTTTGGTGAGCTCACCCCAATAAGAGACAAAACAATATATATTTTGAGAAATAAAATATTCCATATAACTGAAAACAAATTTCAGTACTCTATTCCAAAATCTATTGGTTAAAAAGTGTACACCTAATTTGAAAAAGATTCTGTATTTTTAGAACTCATTTTACATTTCAATTCACATCGAAATTTCTGGAGATACATAAAAAAAATACGGTGGGTTAAGGAGTTGAATAATTGTTGAGTATATATCAAAAATTTAAATTAATAACAAATCTTTTGAAAATAGGTAATTATAATAATATTTTGTCTGTCAACCTTCAACGTTTTAGTGAAAACAAAATTCATATATTGAAAATGCTTAGCATAGTGAAATGTCTAAATGAGATTTTGATGTGCCCATGATAATTGAAAATAATATACAATATTTCAGTGTAGTATGTAAAATATTTTAAAGAAAATATTTAATGGGTTGTGACGGCAAAAATACAGTTTTCTATTCATCAAGGGACCTAGAAAATATATATGTCAAACTGTGAAAATAATTTGTTTGTTTTGGATGAAGTATAAGGAGGCCATCCCCACTGACTTTGGGATTTTGTGATCTGAATAATTTTGTTTGTGAGACAAAAGTAGAGACAGAATAAACCTTGAGGCATTTAAAAGAAAGTGTATCTCTTTGCTCAGAAAAAACACTTTTTAACATTATATAATCTGACCAGTCTGACTGGTTGCAAGCTTAATTTTCTTTAGCTGCCCCAACTTCTTTACAGTAATTGTCAGAGATGGACTGGTCATATTATTTATTTACTGTTTTCCTAATCAGTACATTGATACATAGAGATTATTACCATTATGTGGATGTACAAAATATGTATCCGAGTTGAGCTCCGGGTTCTAAGGGCAGATCACGAGTCGAAGACGAGTCATGATCTACCCTTCGAACCCGAAGCGAGACTCGGATACATATTTTGTACATCCACATAATGGTAATAATCATTTTATCTTACAATATATTGGGGATAAGTCAAGAATGTAGACAAATATATAATGAACTATATATTCGTACGGATGAACAAAAAGAAAAAAAATGGAACTCATGCTAAAGGAACGTGCTTGTATCCGACCCCCTGATACAAACATCTGTATCAGGGGGTCGGATACACGACAGTTGTGGAGTTAATACAGACAAAATACATGTTGATTGTAAGATAAATAACATTTACACGGACATAGACATGAGACAATGAATATAAGAAAGGAAAGTATATAGATATAAGATATGTGTATGAGAAGAACAACAACAATTATATTCGTGGGGGAGAAAACATTTGCAATGAGACACTGTCTTACCACATTTAAAACAAGGTGCTCCATAGTAAATTATAGCTACTTCTGTTGATCCCAGAACAGAAAATGCAGATTACTACAACAGTCAATTGTTGTATTCCGTCGAGTTGATGAGATGAGATCAGCCAGATCAAACTCGATGCCACACGAGATGAGATCGACCAGATCAAACGAGACGCCGCAGGTGTTGAGTTTTTTCTGGCCGATCTCATCTCTTCAACGAGATGGAATACAACAACTCAGATCAATTGACTGTGGTAGTAATTTATTTATTATATGACAACTAGTATTTTAAACTGATCACAACACCTGAAAAATCAAAAACAACAATAATTATATTAGCCAAATAACCATTAACAATTTATGGAATTGGGGAATCCCAAATGTGTAGTAATATCGAACGTTTGTGTCGAACATAAAACTTGAAAGTCAAAACAATGGAGGCAAGACTTGAATTTCAATCGGAATTGCTTTTGATAACACAGATTCTCCTACGTTTTGTTGGATTCGCATCTTGAAAACAGTTGTTAACTGTTATTTTGCAATTGTCTAGCATGGCATTTTCAAATAGACCTCGACCGGAATATTTGTCAATGGAGTTTAATGAGGAGACACTTGTGTTTATGTTCTGTGCTTATGTTCTATATTTATTTATAGATCACTGGTAGAAATAGTCTGTTCACGTCCACCTCGTTTGAGACAGGCATGATAACGATCTGAAAAACTTGACACTCTTGTTTTCTGGAGGGCTGAATATGATGGGCAAACTACAGTGGTTTTGAGGGGCTATTTGTGGTAGTCATATAATAAAGTAGTGATCCTTTTCAGGTTTGAGAAAGGCTTGTAACTATATTCGGTGGAAAGTGCTAAAATTCTCACATTAAGAGAAGGCGAGAACACAGAGAGAACTTGCTGCCTGACAGATATTCATATGATATCAGGGAATTACTGCTTGAGATTGCTGATCGATTTTGAAAGTAGAGGCACTGAATTTTAGCTTCGATTTTACGTATATGTGTGCAGCAAGGTCTGAAGTATGTACTTTAGTGTTATAATTTTCTTTAACTGGTTGAGGTAGATTATTTTTGGTGGTCTGAATTTGTTATTCAAAATTTGTGCTATTACAAATTAGTGGAGAGTGCCTAGAGGCACTCTCCAGTAATCTGTAATACAACAAATTTGTATAAACAAAATGTTATTTGCATTTGAGTGAATATGAAACATGAGCAAGGGAAACATCGTCTTTTGCTTTGGTACCCTCATTTTTTTGGAAAGCCCTGATAGTGGCTTCTAGCACTCAACCAGTTACAAAATTGTTCACAGAATAATTGGAATGTTTAAAATAACTGCACAACCATGGCTATTATTGTAGTAACAGCAGCACCCTGTTATTTTAAAAATTCAGCTCACGTTAAATTCAAATGGACAATTTATATCAATGTTTTAAAATGAAACAAAGAGAAGTGAACATTAAAATGTGAGAAGCTGCATTTAAATGGATCACCACAGTTTATGTGGTTGGAAGTTCTAACAATAGCAGTGGTAGTACACAGTTGTTTTAAACATTCCACTCACATGTTAATTCAAATGGATGATTTCACTCCAAATGTGAAGTGAGACAAAGTGAAGTGAACATTAAAATGTGAGCAGCCACATTTGAACAGATCACCATACTGTTTGTGGTTGGAGGTTCTAACAGGACATTTTGCATTGCTTTCACCTGTTACCTCCATGCATTGGCTCTGTCAAGAAAGGTCAATACCAACAGTGACACCTTCTGAAAAAGGTGTGTGAGCCAAAGTCCCTCAGACTCCTCTGCTCCCTGGTGCATCTACCCAATACATTTTTTGGAGTCCCCTGGGCCCCAAGGGCCAGTTGCCATCAACATCAAGGCCAGTATAGTTCACTCTGCATAGTGATCAGGTCTAATTATTTATTTATTTAACCCTTTGAACACCGGTAGTATCTTCCATGCCAGTTAAATGCCAGAAATTGGAAGAGTCCATACCCATTATTTTGGGGTAGAGCAATTAATATTTTCAACGTGCATCCTTCAGGCTGCACATTGAAAATATTAATTGTTCTACCATACACGTGCACTTAGTAGGCATCCTACTTAATGAAATTATGACGTATCATGTTCCTGAACCGGAAAAGCAGCCTCCAGTGTTGAACGGGTTAATGGGGTTAATGACACTGTCATTACTTTCATGCTATCTTTAAGACGGCCAAAAGTGATTGTTTGCAGAAAGAATGGTCTATTGACAAATGAAAGACAACACAATGATGAAACTATGCAGTATTTTAATGGTGCTAATTACACATATCTGTCAATAATGTTTTTGATGGAAAAATGATCTCTTGACAAGTATGGAGCTGGAATGGTCCATGATGAAACAATGCCAGTAATTACTGACAAATAATGTAACTTGTGATCTCCTGAACACAATAGCAGTGTCTGACATCAGTAGCGAGTGTATCCACCACATGCCCGGATGACAGCCTGAACCCTCCTCCTAATGCTACCAGTGAGCCTTGTGATACGGTTCAGAGGCAACTGATGTCACACCTCATGCACTGCAGCTTCCAAATCGGCCAAATTCTGTACAGGTGGATCCCTTGCTTGCACACAACGTCCAAGAAAGTCCCAGATGTTTTCTAAGTGGCTCACTGCAGGCCTTGTAGTGTTGTAATAGCGTTGTTCTGAAGGAATGATCTCACAGCATGGGAATGATGTGGCCTTGCATTCTCATCCATGAATACAAGGCGAGTAGCCACATACAGTCACCGCATCAAGGTTACAATCATGAGAGAAGCATCCCCAGATCATTACTGATCCTCCACCATAAGGAACAGTAGGTCTGATGTTCCTGGGCATGTAAGCAGTATTTCTATGCCTCCACACTCTCATGCGACCATCTGTGATATGAAGCAGAAACCTACTCTCGTCTGACCAACGGACTCTCCTCCATGTCCTGAGATTCCAATGTTGTCGTGCCACACACAACTCCAAACGCCATCTTTGATGCTGATGGGAGAGAGCTGGATGCTTGATGACTCTTCTGGACCTCATACCCAGAGCTTTGAGACGGTTTCGGACAGTTCTGCTGCACAAATGCATGTTGGGGAGCCAAAAGCTTTTCAAAACCTCACTTGAGGGAAAGGGTTCAAGCCTAATGAGGCATGCCAGACAGGGGTCAATTTAATTTTCAAAAATTGAATAGCATTTTACTAACTTGGATAAATTTTGATTAGTATTTCTTCTTAATTGTATGTTATTGTTATGTGACTTTGATTAGCTATAGTTGAAAATTGATTAAAAAATTGCTATGCGAATCCAGTTAAATAAATTGAGCCCTGATGCCAGGTCCTGATCTTCCTGAGGAAAGGTCTTTCAGGATTGTCCAGGCCTTGGTCGGTCCTTAACATCGTTGGTTTGTTGATTTTATTGGACAAGTCTACTGATGACAGAATAACTGTAGTCAAGTTGCCTTCCAATAGCTTTGAATGACATGCCTGTTGTATACATGCCAACGATTTGCCATCTTAGTGCCTCTGACAGTCTCCTCTTTGCCATGTCAACATTTACTGATAAAACAAGTGACAAATTTTCTTGTTTTACACCCAGATATTGCATGTGGATGACAGTGTTTTTTGTGATATTCGTGGGTAGTAAGCTTCATGTGGACGAGGGGATGTGTTTGGGGTATGCTATAAACCAGAAACATCATGTTTCACTAGATGAAATGTAATGCAAGACATAGGAATCATTAAAACATAATAATCAGTAACAGCAATTTTTACTGTCATGAAACATTTCACTGGGTGCTTAAGTTTAAGTCCCAGGTGTATAATAAACATGGTAGCATGCTTCACGTGGATGAGGAGATGTGTTTGGGGTATGCTATCAATCAGAAACATCATGTTTCATGAGATGAAATGTACTGCAAGACATAGCAATCATTAAAACATAATAATCAGTAACAGCAACTTCATTGTCATGAAACATTTCAAGGAGTGCTTAATTTTATGTTCCAGGTGTTTAATAAACACTGCCCACGTGAACTGGATTGTAATGCATCAAAATGAATAATATATGCAATGGTATGCTTGGTTATTATGTGTCCCCTTGTTGATAGTTTTGATATGGCATCACAAAACCAAATTTTTCATTTACTTTCTTTATAATTTTTGCACATCAGTACACCCAACTAAGAGTCTAAGTTAAGTGGTAGAGTGCTGGAAGCCTGTCATTGAGCATGTGCCACAGTTTAAAAGCTTCATGTTCTGTGGATGTGTTTCATATCATCATTGAAGTGAAATTATTTAGTCTACAAGAATTTGCCGTGTTACAGTTTATGGGAGAGTGCCTTCAGGCACTTTCCCATAAACTGTAACAAGGCAAAAATATGTGAACAAATTTTGACCACCATAAATAATTCAGCATTCTCCAAGTTTTGCATTTTGTTGGACTGAAATCCAAATTTTCAAACCAGAATACACCATGGTCAGCCTGATGGATTGATCCCTCCCATAGTTTGGCCTTGGAGGGAGAATCATTTTAATTTTAACTCTGAAAGATTCTTTTACTGTAACTGTTTTGTTGGTTATCTGTAGGCACTCTCGATAAAACTGTGCCCTCCCTCCCCTCCCCACCCCCCCCCCAGAAAAAAAATACTGACCAAATATTATTTGAATCTAAATGAATAATATGAAGAACATCCAATGAATATGAATCCAAGAAGAAATTAGTTTCTGAATGTTGAAAGATAAGGATGGGGAGTGAGAAAAGAGTACGCAATGGTAAAAATCTTCTTGAACCAAAGAAAACCAGCAGATGACCAATGCAGTATTATTAATACTATCATCATCAGAGAGATGCATATCACCTCCGAACTGTAGTAAATACATTGGATTCATAAATTCATTCGACCACTCCACCACACTTGGTGCAGTTTGAAGTATTGTCAGCATCTTTAGAGTATTGGCCTTTGAAGCAAAATTGCACAAGATATTGCTGTCATAAATTTGATTCCATTTATATTTGTTTGCCTGATTACTGTCATGTAATTCAGAAGCAATATTTTTTCACTACACTCATGGTGAGATATGTTCAAAAGGATTAAAAATTAAATAGTTGTAAATGACAGTTAATCACTGAACCATAATTGTACTCATTCACCTATGAATTGGTGTGAATTCTTGCAGTAAAGAAGAGAAACTTACATAGCATGTTTCAATAGAGTAATGCATTATACAATAAAAATTATTTTATTTGGGATGTCAGATAACTATCGTTTTTTTCTAAACATATATATATTCATGACATACTTGATTCTGTACAGTCTAATGAATTCATCCAAGTGTCATAACTTTATTTACAAAACTATTTTTACCATATAAATCTCCCTGAACACTTGAATATACACCTGCAGAGAGGAGAATAAACCACCAGTGTGGCCAAATAGTTTTTTGTTCTTTAATGTCTATGTTTTAAATGATCTCAGCTGGAAAAATAATTGGATGCAGATATGATCAAACATCCCAAAACCAACGGATAAATGAAGTTTCCATATAAATAACAGGAATTTGGAAATATTTTAAAGTATTCACTTTTATAACTGCATTATTAACATTTTGCTGAGTGATTAACATAAAATATATTTTGAATATTGAAGTTTGATCTTAGTTATCATTGGTTGAAGGGCATATGTGCCATTAACATGTCTTTTGATGCCTAAGCCCACACTGTGGGGTCCATATGGCACCCCCCCCCCCACTCCAACAAAACCCACCCGACAAAAATACTTTTTTTTTATTATTCACTGATTTATACATAAAAAATATATCATGCTTTTTTTCATAAAAGATATATCATGCTTTTTAAGTGCCACATAACTGTATTATTTGGTATTCTGAAAAAAATTTCAACCAAACCATATGACTCCTCATTGGAATGAGCTCTCCCCGCCCAATTCCCCCCCCCCCCCCCCCATATTGATGTTGAGAAATAACAAAATTTCAACCTACAAATTTTCCCACAAGCAACTAGGCATTTAACCCTTTACCGAACATAGCGCCCAAAACCGGCCAGGAAATTGACCAAAATAAGTCTAATACAGCCTAAAATATCTTACAAATATCTCAATAAAACCATACAAATATGGATATCATTAGAAACCATACTAATGATATCCATATTTGTATGGTTTTATTGAAAAATTGTGAGAATTTTTTCGAAAAATGTGAAATTTAATTTATTTTTTTAAAAAAGCTGTGTTAGGTAAAGGGTTAACCAATTCAATCTTGTTCAACAGAGCTCATTGAGTTTTGTCAAACAAGATTGAAATGTTTTGGGGTTTTTTTTATGTTGGGGTTTAATGACACTTTTGATGGCCTAGGTCACCTCTCTTCAGACAATTTTATGGGTGGAGAACTTGTAGAGAACCATTAAGCTGTGGCAAGCAACTGTCAGACTCCCCACCATACTAATCCACACAAGCAGGGTTAGCATTGGTTGAAGACAAGTGCATCATCAACATACACAGTGCCACCATGCCCCACATGGGAAATCGGGATTAAGTGTTTTGCCCAAGGACACAACACAGTTAACCCTGGTGGGAATCAAACGGTAGATCTTTTCGGTTGAAGTCGAATGCCATAACCACTGAGCCACCACACTCCCAGTGAAATGGTTAAATTCCTAGTTGCATTATGGGAAGAATTTGCTACTTGTAATTTCGGTATTTTGTCATCAGGCTGCAAAAGGTTAATGGTTTGATTTGACCAATCTGTTGGGGGGGTTGAAGTAATCATGGATAAAATTATTGATGAAAATCACAAGACATCGGAAGTGACAAATGCTTATATGTTATCTTTTGTAAGGTATCAAGTATACACAAAAAGCATAGTTTCTTTTGATACACAATCCAGTGGAGTTATTGTTGATATCTGATTCCATAACAGCCAAAGGCATTCAATTTTCAACCAGGTTATATTTCAATGGTACAGGATGCACCTCCTGGACTGATCAAAATTAACTGTCAAAGATTCATTGGCAAACTGACTTGATAAATTGCTGTTGGAAGATGACAATACAAATGTTTGTCTGCCATATTTAAATAGTTTTCATGGGAATGACCAATAATTCTTGATCAAAAACTGAGATCAGCTCAAGAAAGTTAGGCTCACGGTAATATGATCACAAAAGTGGTATCTTTCTTGATCTAATCGTGATCCAACACAAAACACCAGTGGCTCAAGATTTAAAAAACGAGAGCAACGCCGACGTTGGCATATACCCCCACCTGCAATTCCATGGATAGCATTACAGAAATGAAACATTTATTACTAGGTGATGGCTGAAGACGGATAAATGACGGACATGTGACAGATTACAGACCATTGGGGCATTATCATAATAATAATAATAAAAATAATATACACATTTATATACCGTCAAAATTATAGTTCAGAAGATATATAACCATATTCTAAGGTGCTGTACATGTTACTGAGCTCATGCAAATATACAAACGGAATATATACAGTATCTTACAGTCCAGAACATCACATATAGGCTTTCTGAAACAGGTATGTCTTGAGATCTTTCTTGAAAAGGTTGACACTTGACAGTCTTTTTAGGTGTTCTGGTAAATTATTCCACAAGTGAGGGCCAGCAAATGAGAATGACCTATCTCCAAATGTCTTACACCTATGTTTTGGAACATGTAGCAGCATTTTACCATCTGACCTCAGGTTGTATTGACACACATTCTTGGTATTAAAGAGTTCTTCTAAGTGGGCTGGTGACATGTTGTTTTGTGTCTTAAAAACTAATAATAAAGTTTTGAAAATTATTCTGTACTTGACTTGCAGCCAGTGCATATCCCTCAGAACAGGAGTGATGTGTTGAGATCGTGATATCCTACATACCACTCGGGCTGATGCATTTAGTACCATCTGCAGGCGAGAGTACTGATATTGTGGAAGGTTGAACAGTAAGGCATTACAATAATCCAAATGTGAAGTTACAAAGGCATGAACTAGGGTTTTTGTTGAGTCTTTGGTGAGGAACTGTCTTATCTGTTTAACTTTGTATAGACATCTGAAAGCCTTATTGCACATATTTGTAACATGTCTGTCCATAGACATGGTAGAGTCAAAGAAGGCACCAAGATTACGTACACTGTTGCTTGCACTGATGGCGGAATCTCCTACCTTCACTGAATTGCTGTCAACTTTAGATGAGTTGCTGTCGTGAACCAATTATTAGGAATTCAGTCTTATCATCATTTATCATTAATTTGTTTGAAACCATCCATGTGTGAATGTCCGAAATACATGATTCAATAGTTTCTAGAGCTTTATTTTGATCCTTGATTGGTGGTCGAAAAGAGAAATATAAATTTTATAGTAAATTTCCTTTCTTATTATACCTACCGCAATTGTTTACTTCAGGCTTGCACTACAGTGGAAGACTCTAACTTGGATACAATACTCTCTATTTTAATCTTTCCCAAGAGATGTGGGAAAGAAAAGTGGTGTAAAAAACACTACGAAAAAATAAACCCAAACTGGGCAGAGTGCCATCGGCACACACCCAATATGGGACGCTCTTCCCTTAGTACAAATCCACGACTTCTGTTAACCAATGCGCAGAGCGTCATCAATTAATTCATCATTCTTTTGAGTCCGCCAACATAGGAGTTATGTGATCAGCGGGGAGGAGGGATTCTTACCCGAATAAGAAGACGGGAGGGCCTCCATGTAAACAATTTCCGTAGGTATAATAAGAAAGGAAATTTACTATAAAATTTATATTTCTTATCAACCTACCTTACAATTGTTAACTACAGGCTGAATAGACAATAGGATGGAGGGAATCACATAACCAACCCACACATAACTCAATTGCACTGGAACCGTGGACAGAGGAAGAGATCCCTAGTCCTATCAAACCACAGCATCACAAACATTAGTAAAAGACAATGAAAGATGACGCGTATGGTGATGTGCGATGCACAGACAGGAAGGGCAGTAAAAGGAACTGACCCTGTAAGAAGCTGAATGGCTGAGATAAACAACAGCCTAAGCAGAAGAAAGAGGGCCCATAGGACAAAGGTCCTCTGTCTGCTCCTGCAACTGTCGCAGATAAGTGGAGAAGGTAGCATTTCTCCAGTAGGCTGCCAGCATAACATCCGACAACATGACGGAGTTAGTATAAGCCCAAGAGGTAGACAAGGCATGCACCTCATGGCAGAAAAATGACTGGTAATACAATCGCCAGTCGGTAGACGAGCGGAAGCTGCACGAATAGCATGAAGCAAGACAAATCCATCGAGAAATGGATTCAGGAGAGATCTGGCATGTGAGAAAGCGTATATCCATCCGGGATAAAGGCGCGAATGCCCCCCAAAGCAGAGCAGCTCCCAAGAAAGTGTCCATCTTTTTCTTTTTTTCAAGGAAAAGAGCTGAACAAGCTTGGAGAGGTAAGGATGAGTGCCGAAACAATGTGGTACCACATATGAAAAAGGTCTCCGAAGCATGGACTTGTACCCATCGCTGGAGACCCCCAGAAACAAACATATACCAGAAACTCTGAAATCAGTGTGATCGAAGGAGTGACAGAAGCAACAGAGTGATCGCACACCATCGACAGAAGAACCTTCTACTGAGCCACAGAGGCTAAACCAGTGGAGTGAGTGCCTCCTTGAAGAAGAAAAGCAACTCCACTGCTTGTCTCTAAAAACCACTACGGAGGAAACAGGACCCGATAAAAAAACATGTGCAAAGGCACAATGAAGTCGGGTTATCTTGAAACCTCCTCGGGCGACTTTGGCAAAGAAAGTCGCGATGTAGAGAGAGACATGCCGGAACCGCCACTAACAGAGAGTGGAGCAGATTGATCCACACCCACCGAGGAGACAGGGGTGTGATCGAAAGGATTCGACAACTGCAGGTTCATATCTGGGCTAGAACCTGAGGCAGAATCGGAACCGGCAGGAAGGCATAGCTGACAAGACCGTCCCAAAGGAGGGTCAGAACGTCCACGGCGAAAGCCAGAGCATCTGGACACGGGGACACGAAAGTGTCCACCTGATGGTTCCAATGAATCGCAAAGAGATTGATGTGGGGAATACCCCAGAGATCGCAAAGAGATTGGAACATTGCCATGTGGAGCATTCACTCGGTGGAAAAGAACCTGCCCCGTCAGGACAGGGAGTCGGCTAGGACGTTCAGACGACCAGGAAAGTGACGAACCACCACTCCGACGTTGACATCCTGAGCGAGCAGTAGAAGATCCCGAACCAAAACGTACATGGGAACATAGTGCGTTCCGCCCTGGTTCCTATTGTAAACAACCACCGTAGAATTGTCAGACCACAGAAGGACCTCACAATCCGAAAAGTGGAGAATCCACTGTCGGAAACAGAACTCCCTGCATAATCCACTGAACATCTGTCAGGGGAGAAGGTGACAAGGAAGAGACTCCGGTAACAGAAGCACCAGAACCAGAGGATCGACATTCGGCCTCCAATGACTGAGCAAACAGTGTTGGAGAGGTCAGACATGCAGTTGACCTAGAGGAATGACATCCGTCACCGAGACCAAGCAGTCGGAGAAGACTCCGAGCTGATGAAGTCCATCCCAGATGACAAGACAGAGAAGGGACCAGGTCCGACTTCTCTCCGTTGACTCAGAACCCTAGTGACGTGAGTAGGCTCAACAGTGTGATGACATCAGACTCCAGAAAAGCAGAATTGGATTGCCTCTGGAGGATATCAACTAGACAAACCGAAGAAGACACCTTGAACTGTGTGCAATGTAAGACTAACACATGCGACATCAGACAGGTGAAGGCCCAAGGATCCAAGCCGAGGCCAAAAGGAAATGGCCTTGAACTGGAAAACATCCTGGGGAATGGAGCGGCGAACTAATGTGAAAGCCTCCATGCTGAACTGAGGAGCAATGATAGACTGCGTCAGAATTCTCAGATCGATAACCTATCTGAGTCAGCCGTCCTTGTTCGGCACCAAGAACATGCTGGAAACAAAATCCCACTGAAAGAAAGTTCTTGATGACCTCGATTGTCCCCTTTGACAATTGACAGGAGAACGCCTATCTCCATGGTCAAAAGATCCCAACGTGTAACGCTGAAAGGGACTCATGTGGGAAGATGCACTCTCTACTTAGTGGAGTGCCTCAACCTGGGACGAAATCGAGGCGACTACTGCCAACGCCCACCCCACTCTGTGAGTGAGTAGAAGTGGCGGTAGAAGGATCAGCCCTTAGCTTCGCAGAGGAAGCAGAAGGGCACTTGTTAGGCTTTGGATGGTGCCTGCCTCCAACAGAAGGCCGATCAAACTGACTAAGCAGCAACAGATCAATGGAATGACAAAGGGAGCATCCCGAACCGTCGCCACGGAACCATGGAATAGTCGCGGACCCGCCGAAAGAGGCAGATCGAAGAGCAGCGCACTGCCCCGCAAAAAGGGGGACGTCTTGTGCCCAGCACAGCGTACCTGCAAACTAATTCCAAGCTAGCCGTGTAACAGAACAACATCTTCATAGCCTTGGATTGGAACTCAACTTAGATTCCAAAGCGGTAAATGCTTCAACACCTGTACCGACATGCACGGTCGAAGGCACCCAGAAGCATGTTGCTCCACAGTCTGTAGGCGTGTGACCGATGATCGTTTGACGGTTTGAGACCCAAACACAAAGTCAAGAGCTGCCCCCAAGTCAGAAGGAATGTCACACTCATCCCATGAGTCGGAAGACACATAGCCCATCACGGGCAAACCAGACGATGCATCCCATGATGTGGGCACACCAGGGGATCAGAAAGCAACCTGTTTCCAATACCGGGAGGTGGCGCCACAAGGGGCACCCGCAAACCACTCGTAGCCTCGCTGGAAGCAACAGAAAAGGCTCTTGGACAGAACCGAAGTGAGCAAGGAGAGGGCCTCCCTAAGCTCACTGACTGTTGGAATGGAATGACGTTGGAAAGAACCGACAAAGTGGCTTCACTCCTGACCCATTTACCAGCGAAGGGTCACGATCCTCAAATACACCCGACGCGGGGCAACAGGCTGCAGCCGAAAACATCTGAAGGCAGATGTGTAGTGGGTATCACTTACCCCGAGGATCAACAGAGCGAAAACTCAGGAGAGTCGCCACGGAACTCTGCGGGACAGAAGGTCTAGGCTGCACAAAAAGTGTTGGTCACACAAAATTGGCCATGGGACCAGAGTGCGTGGATGGAAATGCCACGGAGCTCAGGGTGATCCCACCATGAACATCCTAATCCAATGAGGTACTCGACGGCTGAGAGACCACAGTAGAGGGTTTGGCCGGCAGCCCCTTCCAACTTCGACAAATTGAAGTCAGGGAAGGCTGAGGCCGATACCCCACGTCTACACTATCAGACACCGCTGCAGGTCCCTGCAGGGAGAAAACTGCTGTGCCCAACGACCGAGAGGACACAGCAGGAGGTTCAGTCGGCAGCCACTTTCGACTTCGCTGAGTTGAAGTCAGGGAAGGATGAGGCTGATACCCCAAAACCACACTACAGACATCACTGCAGTCCCCTGCAGGGATAAGCCGAGGACGGCTAAAATGGTGCCCGATGACGTTGTAGACGGAACAGCAGTAGCAGCAGATACGATGGGAGCTGTTGGAACTGGCGGAAAAGGGGAGAGAGCCACCTAGCTCGGCCTCCAAAGGAGGAGTCACAACCCTAGTGACAGCCTCAGATGTCGACTGGAGAGGGCGCATAGTCCTGGAACCAGGCATCTCTTCACTAGAAATCCAACAGCTCCCGCAGTATCCACCACGGTAAAAAAAACTGTACATCCCCCATGGATGGGGAATAACTCTCACCAGATGTGGTCGAGTCAGGAGGCCCCAAAATGACAGCGTTCCCCACCCCCTGCAGGTTCAGGAGAAGCTGCACATCCCCCACAGAGGGGGTGTAACTGTCACCAGACGTGGTCGTGTCAGGAGACCCCGAAACGACAGCGTTCCCCACCACCCGCAGGTGCGGGAGGAGCTGCACATCCCCCACGGAGGGGGTGTAACTCTCACCAAACATGGTAGAGTTGGGAGGCCCCAAAACGACAGTGTTCCCCACCCCCCACAGGTGTGGGAGGAGCTGCACATCCCCCATGGAGGGGGTGTAACTCTCACCAGATGTGGTCGAGTCGGGAGGCCCCAAAATGACAGTGTTCCCCACCCCCTGTGGTTGCGGGAGGAGCTGCACATCCCCCACGGAGGGGAGTATAACTCACACCAGCTGTGGTCGAGTCTGGAGGCCCCGAAATAACAGCATTCCCTCCCCCCTACCCCCCCCCTCCCTGCGGGTGCGGGAGGAACAGCCACGAGAATGCACCAAAAGCGAGGGCAAAATGAATTGCCCTAAAGGAACCGAACTGGTAATAACAGAGGTGAGAGCAGTAGAAGAAAAAGGTGAACTCAACAGATACATAAAGTAGAAGAACACCACCAACTACGAGAGAAGGTGGCAGAAAAATAACCAGTGGGTACACGACAGAACCCAGACGGCCGACAGGGACCTAAAAAACAGAAATTCAGCTCTCAACAGAGTGAAGAAATCCTGTCCATACAGTCCCTCATTGACACTTAACTCCAATAATAATAATAAATTTTTTATCAACCGAAAAATTTATTGCTGAACCCCGTTGACACAATGTCGAAAAAACATTCGCAAAAACGGAGTATATAAATAAAATGCAATGAGAATGTGGTTGAAAATATTAACGAGAATATATAAAACACAGTTCTGTTATTATACGATCGTCAGATCCATAATTCTAGTCATAGGAAAATCATTATTGACGGGTTGAATTATCAATGTTTCGTAGAGCAAAATGGCAACACGTCCTCCACGTGCGTGGACAAAAAAAAGAATGCTGAATTGATGACGCTCTGTGCATTGGTTAACGGAAGTCGTGGATTTGTACTAAGGGAAGTGCATCCCATAGTGGGTGTGCGCCGATGGCGCGCTCGGCCCAGTTTTGGCTTATTTTTTTGTCATATTTTTTACACCACTTTTCTTTCCCACATCTCTTGGGAAAGATTAAAATAGAGAGTATTATATCCAAGTTAGGGTCTTCCATTGTAGTGCAAGCCTGTAGTAAACAATTGTAAGGTAGGCTGATAAGAAATAGACCTGTGTATCATCAGCATAACCATGGACAACAGGCAGGTGAGATTCAATGATGGTGAACATTTTTTAAATATAGAATAGAAACAGAACAGGACCAAGGCAACTGCCCTGTGGGACTCCACATTCAAGATGGAAGTCTTTTGACAGATTACCGTTTATTGATACACGCTGCTGTCTATTCTTGAGGTATGATGATAGCCAGCTAGCAGCAGCACCATTAAGTCCAAAATCAGAATTCATTGTCTCTAGCAGAGTTTTATGACAAACAGTGTCAAAAGCAGCACTTAGGTCTAAAAGAACAAGGAATGTTACCCTTCCAGACTCCATATTAAGGAGGATGTCATTCTGAACCTTGAGTAATGCCGTTTCAGTCGAGTGAAATTTTCTGAATCCAGACGTGTTGGCCGGTAATGGAGCATGCATATCACTGGTCGGAAGTTTTTAAACACAAGTTCTGCACCTTGTTTCTTCAGAAGGGGATTAACAATTGCTATTCTCCATGCATCAGGCACATATCCTTCCAGCAGAGACATGTTGATCATTTTTGTGATTACAGGAGCCAAAGAGTCCACATATGATTTGACAATAGATGTTGGCATTGGGTCAAGTTGACATGAGGCATTTGAGGATTCTTTTTAATTTGGTTACCTCATGGATTTCTAAAGGTCGAAAAGTTGAAAGCTCTTTTTCTGATGGTCTCTGTTTGATGTCAATTTTGTTTACATTTATGTTCTTAATTTTTTCCTGAATTAATTTAATTTTTTTTATGAAGAATTCACCAGATTGATCAGCTAGCTTTGATGAATCATCGTGTGGTGGAAATGACACACATTGTTTTTCTGTAGACAGATTTTTAACAATTTTAAACAGTTTTTTGCTGTCACCATTACATCATAAAAACTACCCCCACCTCTTTGCCAAATGTAAGAGCAACTTGATTTGATTTGATTTGATAATTCTGTTAAAAAATATTTTCTGCAAAACTTTATAGATGTTGCACATCTTCAAGGCATGTGTAACCATATTCTAAACTTTAAAATCTCTATATTACAAACAGTGGAAGGAGTTGATTACACCATGAAGGTACCCTCAATTAAAAATGCTGGAAATTTTCTAAGTCAATAAAGGGCAATAACTTTGTTAATAAATATTTTTTCTGCAAACTTTATAGATGTTGCAAATCAGCATTGTGTGTGTAACCATATATTAACATTTCAACCCTCTATATTAGAAACTGAGGGAGGAGTTCATTACACCATGAAGGTCCCCTCAATTAAAAAACACAGGAAATTTTCTAAGTCAGGCCTTAAAATTTGAGAGGAACGATTTTATCGTTCCTCTGGTGGTTATTTAAATGAAAAAAACAGATGACCGAAAAGTTGTTCATCTGGAACTACAAACAGTTCGTCAAAATGTTGTTGTGTCTTATAACCTTATTTGATAGCACTGTTTTAAAATGTTCCTGTGGGAAAACCCCACTCTTCAATGCTCAAACTCCCTAAGACAGATGACACCCCCTGTGCTTGCTGTAGATACTTTCGAAATTCGCTACCAGCATTTCCGTTCACAGCACTGTATAAATTTTTGTCTTGAAATCAACAGCTAAAATTTACCGAAAATGATACAATGGTTTGAAATTATAATTCTTTATTAACCCTTTACCCAACATAATGGACAAAACCGACCAGCATTATTCACAAAAAAACCCATTCAGTTTTTATTATTTCAATACTTTTTTTATCTCAAAAACAAAGCCTATGACCACTCAGTGGAATTCCATTCCAAGGAGGAGACATTAGCTATGTTGCTGTTGCAAAAAATGAAGAAAAAATTTAGTTGTTCAAGAATTTTGTTTCAAAATGCCGTCTCCTTTAGTGTTAGGTAAAGGGTTAACTAATTATGACTTTAATCACATTTTTCTACAACAAAACAAGTACCCCAACTTGCAGTTTTGGGGTAAGCTTGCAGGTTACATTCAAAGTGTCGTGGCAGTTGTTTCTAAGCAAGTCTTGACTGCCTACATAGGCACCCAAGACTTGGGAAAAACAACTGCAAAGTCATAGGATGTGGATGGTGAAAGTGAAGCAAAAATGTATAAAAAAATCTCCAGGTCCTTAAGGGTTAAGTCAGCATGAAAGTTGGTAATCTTTCAATGAACAGCCTTATTACTGAATTAATTCAATAATTTCAAAACCTTATGCATTTTTTCATTTTCTCCCATGCACATTGGAAAAGTTATTGTAATTGTTAACTGTGTGTACTGTATGTATGTTATGTTTTAACCCTTTGAACACGTACAACCCATTTTTGGGCCAAGGCATGATTTCACCCCATTTTTGTCTTATTATAAGAGGACTATACACAGGGCATTCATCATAAAATAATAACTGCAGTCTGCAGCCCGATGGCTGCAGACTGCAGTTATTATTTTATCCTCCCTTAATATTGATATTGTACTGACCCATCTCACTGTCTGTAAGTGTACACAAAGGTGATACCATTCTAGGAAACAAGGTTTCAAGGGGTTAATTTAACTAGAGAAGACTCTTTTGCTGCCTCTAATATATTACAACAAAAAGATAATTATAAACTGTAAAAGCATATTAACAAAGTGAATAATGGCTAAATGAATAAAGTACTCCAGATTTGAAATATCTCTCCAGTCATCTGCTATTTTGTTGTAGTTGACATGAGCCAAGACCAACAAACTCATTTTCAAATCGTCTCTTGAGTGCAATAAGGCACCATCTGCACTTCTGAAGCCATTGTTGCACTCAAGGGACAAATTGCGCAGCCACTATTCTCTCTCTGTTCATAGGACACCAAAAAAAATTACTTCAAGATACCTGAAATCCTTATTTATCATACTATCACAGTGGCATAGCCAGGCTAAATGAAGATGTGAAGATGGGGTGGGGGAGGGGGGAAGAGAGGGATTGAGAAATTTATTTCTGCTGCAAAGAAAAGTATTATTTCCCCAGCACTTCATTTTACACCTGGCACAGTGTTAAAAGATTTGTCCCCTAAAGGGTGGATTCAGGCAAAAAACCTTTTCAGTTATGTATGTCAAAGGAGCACACTGGGCACATTTCTAAGGCTTAAGTACCTAGAAAGTGAAAGCATCACCATACTAAGATGACTTGAAATATCATGGGGAAGTAAATAAACAACTGCCCACCCAATCCCACTGCTGACTACCCTCCATATCAAGCACAGTAATGAGATTGCATGTTATCAACAATGAATTCCTCTATTTACTAAAATGTATAACAGGCATGCAGCCAGGATTCTATAAGAGGGGGTATCTCAGTGAGTTTGGGGGGGGGGGATGTTTCACCTATTCTTAACTAGGACCCTCTGAATGTTACCCCCTCCTCCCACTTCCCTTGAAGGTAAGTGTGAGGAGAGGGTAACAGCCAGGTCATTCTAGTTAGGACTAGGCCTCCCACCCCCCAAAAACATTTTTCAAAATTTAGTGCTCTGAGAGTGAATCTTTGGCATTTATGGAGTGTGTAGCCCTATATTCAAGACCATTTTAGGGTTCTATATGTTATATGAAAGTTACATTAGGCCAATGTTTTGGAGGGCTGTGACAATTTTAGGGGGAGGAGGCAAGGCCCTCCTCCCCCTGGCTACGCCACTAATATGTAAAAAAAAAATAGTAAGATGCTTGTCAATGTAGATTAAGGGTTAACTTGTATGCTGTTTGCAGATATTATTGCCCAGGATACCAAATATCCTGACAGCAGCATAAGTATAATTTAAGAAATTTTAACCAAACTTTCTTTTGTAAGTTCAATCAACTTTTTCACCACTGATTTTTAGGATCAATTTGTTATCGAATCTCGAATCTCATCATGCCTGCATCTTAATCTTAGCAGTCATGAAGAGATTCAATGAAAAACATTTTACAAAATACTCAGCAGTTTGAGAGTTTATTAATAATTTGTTTATTATAAAAAGATACCAAAAGCTATTTCCATCAATTACCAATAGAGAGAGACCACCAGAATAGAACAGAAATAATTATCTTTACTCAAAGAAAAAATACAAAGTGACAAGTGCAGCTTATTTTCAGCCACTGTGCAAATATTTGAACAAGTCAAACAGGGGGTTGTTCTTGTATTAATTTGCCTTCATCCTTGGACAAATAAAACATTTTAAACCAATTTTTCTCACAATTGATGTATACAAAGACCTTCTGTCAGTGTCAGACTGAAGAAAGAATGAAACCTGTTATAATTATGGAAACAGTGTTATCAGCATAAATGAAAATTATACTTAAAGAGAAATTGCTGCACCCTCTGTGCAAGTTGTAATATATGGATTGGAACCTTGTTAATTGAACAGTCACTTTGACAATAAAAAATATTCTATTCAATCAACAGCAGTATTCAGTTAACAGGAATTGAGCATATTCTATATATATCTTGTTTGAAAGATCTCCCAGAGCTCTATCACACAGGATATAATACATTAAATACCCATATTAGATGTGCCAACACCAAATAAATCTATAAAAAAGGGTATTTGGTGAGAGGCAGGGTAATTTCTCAACTATATTTATTGCAAGATTTTTTACTCAGTTAACGGGAGTTTACTCTATAACCTGCATGCATTTAACAGGTCAAATTTGTACTGTAAATAAACAAGCACTGCTTCAATTTACAGGGTTTCCGACAACTTCTCGAGGGGATCAAGATGGCATGAATGTCTGCCATATGGACAAAAAACAGCAATGCAAAAATGTTCAACAAGGGGCATAACTTTGGTAAGTATGCATGAATGACACCTGCAATATGTGGATATCCTTTCCCCCACACTGGTCTATCACCATGTCAAAGGACATCAAAACCTGACAACCAATGCTCGAGTTATAATGCAAAATGTTCATAGGGACAGTTTTGTTATTGTAACAAGGGACAACTTTGGTATGTGCATGTGGACGAAACCCACAATATTTGGATATCCTTTCCCCCATGCTGGTCTCTCACGATACCAAAGGACATCAAATTGTGACAACTGCTTGAGCTATAATGCAAAACATTCATTCGGAAAGTTTTCTAAGTGTTACAAGGGCCATAACTCTGCTACATATGCATTGCTGAACAATCCAATATTTGGATATCCTCCCCCCAACAATGCTGGTCTCTCACCATACCAAATGACGTCAAAATCTGACAACTCCTGTTTGACTGTAATGAAAAATGTTCAAATGGAATGTTTTCTAAATGTAACAAGGGCCATAACTCTGGCATATATGCATAGACAAAACCTGCAATTTGTGGCAAGCATTTCCCCATGCTCATTATACCAATGGACATCAAAATACAAAAATGATGCTTGAGTTAAAATGCAAAATGTTCATACAGAAAGTTTTCTAAGTGCAACAAGGGCCATAACTCTGGTATGTATGTGTGAGCAAAATCTGCAACATGTGGATATCCTTTCCCCCATGCTGGTCTGTCACCATACCAAAGGAAGCTTAAGTTACAATGTAAAATATCTGTACAGAAGTATAGAGGTACGGAAGTAAAGACAGACAGACAGACTGAGCCCTCAACTATATGCCCACTGAAATCTTCTACAGAGGATGGGGGCATAATAAACCATAGCTAATGACCTTTCATTGGAAGAAGCTAAATGAGCTGATTCCAAAGAAGGTTAATTAGCTATTGTTTTTAAGCAAAAATTAGAAAATAAAATTTGATCGGTGGTTTTGTGAATAACAGTGGGTGGATTTAACTATTTTGTTTAACCCTTTACCTAACGTAACGGCCAAAACCGGCCAGCGCTATTCTCAAAAATCGCCAATTAATTTTCATTATTTTTTTCATTTTTTGTCTCAAAAACATAGGTTATGACCCCTCGTTGGAACAAGCTCGTCAAGCTCGTTCCAATGAGGGGTCATAACCTATGTTTTTGAGACAAAAAATGAAAAAAAATTAGTTATTCAAGAATTATTTTTGCAAGTGTCGTCTGCTTTGCAGGTTAGGTAAAGGGATAAAAAATAGCTTATACACTGCTTTTGCCATTTATTTCTCACATCTGGAGTGCACATATCTTTTTTCACTGTTGTTTAACTTCTTGCCTGCTGATGATGAATACTCCTACCAAGGACAGAAAATCTCTTGCCACAAAAATATAATCTGGGCACTTTTAACCAATTTTATTTTGTGAAAGTGAATCAAGTTACTGAGAAGTGATTGTGTTAAACTGGTAAAGTGCTGGAAGCCACTACTGTGCTCTATTGAAAGTGCTGAATGCCACTATAGTGGATTTACACTCTGCATGCATTAGCTTGACATTTGCTCAGCAGTAGAAAAAAATGCAAATTGTTTTGCTATAATTTATTGTAGAGTGCCTGTGGGCACTTTCAAAAACATTGTAACAAATTAATTATTTAAGAACAAAGTCTTGATGAACCAAAGCTTCCCTTGCTGCCAGTGATAGGATCTTACATACTCATGTTACAAACAACCTTTGCAAAATAATTCAGCACTCTACCAGTTATTGAATTTTTATTTGGCTATGAACAGATTCGATAAAAAATGTTACAAAAAATGCTCAGAAGGATATGTAAGTAAATGTATATATTTATTGGTGTTTAAGGTCACATACTTATGTACAATGGCTAATCGTGATCCTGACAGTTTTATGGGTGGAGGAAGCTGGAGTACCCAGAGAGAACCACCGAGCATCGATGAGCAACTGTCAGCTCCTCAACATTCTAACTCTGTTCAAGCTCCACTCAAGCAGGGTTACAGCGGTTGAAGACATGTGCACCATCGACATGCAGTACGCCTTAGTACAAGGCATCATCGTGCCCCCACATAGGCAACCGGGATAAAGTGCCTTGCCCAACGTTACAACATGGGTCGTCCCAGACGGGATCAAACTTGGGACCTCTATCACAGAAGTCCAACAGTCTACCACTGAGCCACTGCAGTCCCAATGCAAGTAAATAACACAGCTAAAGTTATGTCATGTCATTGGAGGAAGATGGAATTCCTTATTATAAACACCAAGCAGTGGTTTAATTAACTGGTTGAGGGCTACATTATTTTTGGTTGTCTGAATTTATTATTCAAAATTTGTTTTATTACAAATTATTGGAAAGTGCCCAATGGCACTCTCCAATAATTTGTAAAAAAAAAAACAAATTTATATGAACAAAATATTATATGCGTTTGACTGAACATGAAACATGAGCACAGAAGATATTGGCTTTTGCTCAGGTATCCTCATGTTTTTGAAAACCTGATAGTGGCTTCTAGCACTCAACCAGACAAAGGCAAGTGTATCATTAACATACCATATGAACTTTGTAATGCTATACTCCTACTTAGTAAAGTATGATAAATGTGTTACACAAGGATACAACACAAGTGACAGAAATAGGGGGCTCAACCACATTTCTGAAAACACCTTAAAGATTCTAACTTTACAGCTTGGAGACTTGCCATGACATCCCAAGATGGCTATGGTTTAGCATACATATGATATACAGTAAATGATTATGAACCAAAGACTGGTTTTGACACACTGAAGGTGCACCAGGGATCGTGTTGGGCAGATTAGCCTCTTTTCATCCTTTTTTATCTCTATGAATATTTTGTTCTGTCTGGCTGCAGGAGTTAAGGCAGAGCAAAGCTTAGCATTTGGTGGTCTTACATCTCCTTCTACAGAAAGTGGGAGTACCTTTCATGGAACATAATCCCAGATGGAACCACACCCTGGGAAGAGGATGGATATTGAGAAGAGAATACATCTTTCCAAAAGAGAAAAATATCCTCGGCTGGATGCCGGGAGGATGGAGGTGTGGTCTGAAAAGAAAACAGAGACAGAGAAAATGGAAGAGAAAGTGACAACTGTCCTTTCATCTCCAGTACCATTTCCACGATTGTCAAGCCAGATAAGTCTGAGATGAAAAGTGAGGAAAAAGAGTTAATTAATGAAAGAGTTAACCCTTTAACCTGACAAATGCTCCCAAATTCCCCTGATGTCATTCACAGAAGATACAAACAAATTTTATAATTTTGTCAAAACACAGCATCACATGTCAGGGTATCTTTTGTTCGGTTTCGCATCGCCGTTTGCAAAGCAATATCTCCCGGTCATGAACCAATTAAACAATAACATGATTTTGGAGGGCATTATGGTTCGTGAGCGGCCCTGCATCGATGTTGAACAGCCCGAGGGTTTATTAAAGGCCCAAGACGAAGTTGAGGGCCGTTAATAAGCCCAAGGGCTGTTCAACATCGATGCAGGGCTGCTCACGAACCATTATGCCAGACAACAATCATGTTATTACTATTATTACCACTACGTAATTTGTAATTTTACACATTTCCAAAATGATATCAATGATATCAAATCAATAAAGATGACGAATCAGTTGCCATGGAAAATGGCTACAACTGACAACATGGCCACGTGTCATTTGTTTCTGTTGCTGTCGATCAACAAGACCGCAACATGGCGAAAGCATCAACTTTTCCTTGCGAGTTCTCGCCTCATTTCTAAATTTTCAATTCTAAAAGACGTCACATGACAAGAGGGCCGATAATGAATTTTGTTTTCCATTAGCGGCCCTCCTATCACGTGACTACCGAGCAATAGAGGATATGATTGCCCGTTAAATCGACATTAATGCACTAGGAAACGCCCTGCAAAGTGGTAATAATATCTAAAAATGATTTGCACAGTGCAAGACAAAATCTTTCTAAGATTTCTGCCGGTATGACTGTCAAACATGCTCTTTAATCACTAAGATTCCTATTATGGAACCACCAATGCAGGGACAACTGATTGGGTTATACCAGTAAGGCACATTGCACTTTCTAGGTCACCATGTCCAGTCACTGACTCAATCTTCATTATATCAATGTCATTGGTTTTTCATACTGTAACCCCTCTAGAAACAATTTGTGCTGTACACGTGTGCAGTTGTTGTATTTATGTTGGATTTTCCAGAATGTGAGCATGTTCAGTAAAATCCAATGTAAATACAACAACTGTGCATGTGTACAGAAACAAAACATTGAAGTTTCAGTCACAAACGAGTGACACAGATTGATTTGAGGAAATAAGTAAATCGTGGTAAGCAAACTTACTGTCTTATTAGAGTGTCAGTGATGTGAACCCATAAAAAAGAATACACGTTGAATTGCATTATAATGCCATAGTCAATGTTAATTAAGCCCATGAAATTTTCTACAGCAAACTGTTATGGAAGGGGAAATCCAATTTAGGCACCAGCGATGAAGAAATGTGCACAGCAGGGTATTTCGATCAAAAATGAAACGAAATGGGTGAGATAACAATAAACTGAAATTAACTAACCTTGGTCTAAATTTGTAAATCAATTTATACCAATTACTAATCAATGTTCCTGGACAGTGAGAAAACTGCAAATCAAAATTTTGAAAACAAAAGATATCCTGCATGTACAGTTCTGTGATCACCAAAGAGAATTTCGACTTCCTCACTCAGGTTAAAAGTTAACTCTTTCAATAGTGTTTTCAGCAACTGGAAAATCCATTTTAATTTTCAGAGATGATTAATGAAAGAGTTAACCTTTAAACAACATACACAATTTCAAAATTTATTATTTCAATTATAGTTTTTTTCAAATTTTTCAAAACTGTCAACAAAAAACCATGTCATGTGAATCCTCATTGGAATGAGTTCATTCCATTGAAGGGGTCACATGGTATGGTTTTGCTGAAATTTTTTAAAAATAAGATTTTTTTTTAACTGCTTAATTTGTAAATTATGCAGGTGAAATGCAGCTAATTCTGGGGATAAAAAGTAAAAACCCTCGATGTAGGGCCCTGTGAGTCGGATATTTTAGTTCGAGTTGATCCTTGATTCGATTCTAGTTTAAAACTCGCGAGTAGAGTCATTTTTCGAGTCGATTCTTATAAAACCGCTGGCCCAATTTCTTCTCAACAGAGAGGGATTTAACATTCTTTCATCGTGTAAATGTGACTTTCAGTTGGCTAACTATTCCATGTATACATATTTTGATACAAGTTACCGACCTTTCTTGTCTGTTAGAACCTCCAAGTAACAATTTTGGCAAGTATTAACACGTTTTCCAAATTAGGTACGGCTTATTGTGTTGTTCATGCAGTCAAAACACCAATAACAGATTAAGTGCACTCCGAGCACTCGTGTCAGTATACTTCCGTTAAATGGAAGTATAAGGACTTGAGTACTCGGAGTGCACTTCATTCTTCACAAATAGAGTTATCTACCATCCATTGGGTGTTTCACCTTGAGAGCAAAGCCTTATCTTCAGGTGATGTAAATGACACTAATAAGTCAAGTCTGATGTATGTGTTTAGAATCCAGTTACGACTTATATATAATGCTGACTTTACTAAGGCAGTGATGAGGCATCAGTAAATCGTGTTGGTATCATTTAACAGTGATATGAATAGGGTTTTGTAACATATTTTCCTATTTCTTTCGTGCCCAAACTGGATAATTGCATCGTTAAAAGAAAGAACTCACAATGAAAACTCAGTCGTTTATCGCGACCAAATCGACTCAAGAAAAAGGACAATCGCAAATTGGAGATGAGTTGAGTTGATTTTGCATTCTGACTCGACATTCGACTCGAAATTTGAGTAATCGCAGGGCCCTATCTCTACGTTACATAACAGCCATATCAAGCCAGTGCTGTTCACAAAACTGCCAAATTTTAGAATCTTTGTCTCCAAGACATAGCTTGTGCCCCTCAGTGGCATGAGCTTTTTGTGATCATTCCAATCATTCTGACTATTCATAAGCTAGGTACTGTAGGCAAAAATTAAAAACTTTAGTTATTAAAAAAAAATTAAATATTGTCTCCTACAGATTTTTTGCAGGCAAGTACTGATAAAATTCAAGGCAATTCAAGGCTTTTCCTTGGCATTTTTCAACATTTTTAAAGGCACAACAAGAGAAAAATTCAAGGATTTTCAAGGCTCCTACCTCATATATATATATATTTATACCTATATATGGAGGGGGGGGGGCACAGTGGCTCAGTAGGTAGAGGTGTAGGCTGCAAGCCAAGAGGTCTTCGGTTCAAATCCCACCTGTGGCAACCGCATTGTGTCCTAGGACAAGACACTTCACCCCCATCGCCCACATGGGGGTGCGGTGACATTGTGTATGAAGGCGTACTGCACGTCGATGGTGTACCTGTCTTCAACCAATGCTAACCCTGCTTGTGTGGAGAATGTGTATGTTGGGGAGCTGATAGTTGCTCGCCGTTGCTCAGCAGTACTCGGTGGTTCTCTCTGTGTACTCCGGCTTCCCCCATCCATAAAACTGTCGAGGTCATGATTAGCCATTGTGCAGAAATATGTGACCTTAAACACCAATAAATAAATACCCATATATCTATAAAAAGGTTATTACATGTCTAATAGACTTTGTTATTTCATTAAAATTCAAGGCTTTTCAATGCCTCTTATCCCCTTTCTAGGCTTTCATGGCTCTTAGTAAAATTCAAGGCCATTCTTTAAATCCAATTTTCTGTGAGAACCCTGTTCTAGCCATATCATGTAAAGGGTTAAAAACTTACCTTTCATAGAACATAGAAATATATTATTTCTGACCCTCCCTGCTGATTTGTTGTATTGTTGATGCTCAAGTTTTCCTTTGTTCAAAAATATTTGCATACCAGGGGCTAATACTATAAAACTTTTACAATTGTATTTTCTAGTATTGTATTTTCTAGTCATGACTTTAAATGTGTTGAAATGAACCATGAGCATTTTCAAAGACATGGAAATTTTGCCATATCTTTTGCAGTGCTGATGATTCATTTTAGTCAGTTATATTAATAGGTAGAAAATACAATTCTAGAAAATACAATTGTAAAAATTTTATGATATTGGCTCCAGGCTGAAAGAGTTAAAACTTTTTTATGTCCGCAACCAGAAAAAGAAAAGGATTTTAGTTCACTCCGACAGAAAACAAAAAAGTGATTACAGCTGATTCTAAAACTGATTATCATTCCAAATTTAAACATACCTGGTGCCCCCAGCCACTAAAAGGCAGGATTTAGCCCACTATTGTGGACGACAGGATGAAATTTCTATGAATATCAAAACAGCGCTACTGCCATATATGTAGGGTTACAAGACTATTACGACATGCAAATCTGCGCCCAATAATCATACTTTGTAGTTCATTTCCCCAACAATTTATATATCGGCTATAAATCTCGCTTCATTAATTTTATGCAATCAATAAAACCCATTAAAATTCACAACAACTCCTTTTCAAATCAATTTTATTTCAAGTTGCTGTGTCTGTAATCTTTATCTTTACAGAAGATTAAATCTACCATTCACTTGACAAAAATGTAGATTCCAACTGCAATTTAATGTGCAACTAAGCTTTATCATGTTAGATGCATGAATTACATTTTTGATGTTATATTAGCAATAGTGCTGGCACATTTTGAACTTGAACAGAAATGATAATATGAAAAGAGGATGTCTAAAGATCAATACAGCCTGAATATTTTCCATGGGTCAAAATACTAATTGTTTTATGTCTCAACAACTCAGCAAGCAGATACGAAATTAGAACTCATCATTTTTGCATTAATTTTTCTTAGTTTCATAGTCCAGCACAAAACTGGTGGTAGTTTCAAAGATGTGAACTGTGAAGTTCACATCTTTGAAACAACCACCAGTTTTGTAGTAGACTTTAGGTCTTCTATACAACTGTGAGTATTCTTCGAAAAGTGTCAAATTTTATTTATTTTTATTAGCTCTCACAATTTCCAAATACATTCCATCAGTGATCATTCTGGGAGTACTGTGAAACTCTGTTAAATGAATAATCATTTTGCCAGTGATAAATATTCAATTAACAGAATAATTTATTCAACAGGAATTTGGTAATTTTCTTGTATTCTAGCCATAAACTTGGCATTTATTCTCTTATCGTGTTTGACAGAGCTCGGTCAAACAAGATATAAAAGATAAAATGAATGCCTATACTGGATGCACTGAGGCCATATAAGTCTATACACATGGGGAATTCATTAGTTATCAGAGTACCAGTAATTCATCGATATATCATATATTTTTTTATTCAAATAACAGGAGTTCCTTCAATAGGCTATGGGCAATTAACAGGTCAAATATGTATTGAAGGTATGGTAAATGGTTTGGTTTGGAAAGTATATGCAATTAACAGGGTTATTTAATTAGGAGATATACAATTAAGTGGGCTCCACTGTATTATTGTCATGAGTGCTTTGAATGTACATCTGCACAATGAGGGTTTGCATATTTTCTTGAAGATGATTATATGAAAATAACAAGAGGCAGCTATGCCTGGCCAGCTCCGCTGAGGGTCACTGCTTTTAGGGGAAGAGACAAGAACAAGAATCCAAGTGTTATTGATTGTGATCATAACCTTTACGATATGACAATGGAATAAAGTCATGAAACATGATTAGGTTATGGGTAACAAGTGTGTGAAGTATAAATAAGATCTGTCACACAGAGTCAACTATACAGACCAGACAAGGGCTGTATAACAATATCAAAATCTTGTTGTCTGTGACCTTGACCTTGATGGTATGACCTTGGATCAAAGTTTCGACACATGTCTGCGTCATGATAAATAATTGTACCAACTATGAATAAGATCTGTCAAACATACAAAGTTATATGAACCAGACAAGGGCTGTATAACAATATAAAAGTTTTACTGCCTGTAACCTCAATCTTGATGATATGAAATTGAATCAAAGTCATGACACACCTTTGAGTCATGAGTAATAATTGTACCAACTATG
Organism: Pictodentalium vernedei; assembly: GCA_031216915.1. Taxonomy (NCBI): domain Eukaryota; kingdom Metazoa; phylum Mollusca; class Scaphopoda; order Dentaliida; family Dentaliidae; genus Pictodentalium; species Pictodentalium vernedei. Next base: position 475,924,096 of record CM062297.1, on the reverse strand, counting down.
AATAAGATCTGTCAATCAGACCAAGTTATATTGCCCAGACAAGGGCTGTATAACAATATTCAAGTTTTGCTGTCTGTGACCTTGACCTTGATATGACCTTGGATCAATGTCATGACACACCTTTGAGTCATGAGCAATAATTGTACCAAGTATGAACAAGATCTGCTGATTAGATCAAATTATATGGACCGGACAAACAAAATGTTGACAACAGATGGACATGCACTTTTCTAAGTGTCACCTTATCATAGGGCCTGTGACCTTGATCTTGAGGGTCACATATCATATTATAATTCACAACACACTGTTTTTTGAGGTTATATATTGGTATAAACTTTCATTAAAAATTATTCAGCGGTTAAGAAATTATGGCCCGGACACACAAATGTCAAAGTTTTTCTAAGTGTCACCTTAAAATAGGGCCTGTGTCCTATACCTTGAGGAGCACATACCATATTTTAATTCTCAACACACTGTCCTTTATTATTACATATTGGTATAAAGTTTCGTTAAAAAGTACTCAGCGGTTAAGAAATTATGGCCCGGACAAACAAATGTCAAAGTTTTTCTAAGTGTAACCTTATCATAGAGCCTGTGACCTTGACCTTCGGGGGCACATACCATATTATAATTTGCGACACACTGTCTTTTGATATTACATATTGGTATAAAGTTTCATTAAAAATATTCAGCGTTTAAGAAATTATGACCCTGACAAACAAAATGTTGATGACAGATGGACGATGGATGACTAAGCATCAGAAAAGCCTTGCTGACTTTGTCAGACAGAGCTAAATAATCCTCAAATACCTAGCAGGCAGACCACAATTTTTCAAACCATTGTTGTTTGCTCCATATGACATTATAATCATTTCAATACTAATCTCTCATTCACAGACAAAAGAGACATAAATTATTGACGGGTCAGGAAGGGTTCCCAACAAAATCCCAAGTGGTGTGTGATGAAACTTCCAAGTGTTTCAACCCTCATTTCTTACCTCTCTCAATTGGCATTCTCCTTCAAAGCATGTCTTGCTTAAATTTATCTACCAAGTAGTCACATCTGTTTTTGTTTTGAAAACTAGGCACAACAAATGCTTTTCAGGAACTTTATTTTCTTCCTTCATATTGAAGTTAAAGAAATGTGAGAACCCAATGACCCTGTCTCCAATGATACCCTATACTGTTGATTCTTGCAAAATGTCCATGATTCTTGTCATAGATTCTGAAAGTGGCCTTAAAGGTCTGGAGAATTCTACTTATTTTTTGTCCCCTCATAATAGAATAACACCAGTTGTGTTTAGTGAAGACTTGGCTGCCTATACAGGCAGCCAAGGCTTCATATGATACCAATGACATGGTACTCTAACTTCCATCAGCTAGACTACCAAAAGAATGTAATGGACAGTGTGTTCTATGTGTACAGGTAAGTCAGGAAACTTATGACAACTGAAACTAGGCCCTTAACCTTTTACCCAACTGTAATGACCAAAACTGACCAGGGTACTTCACAAAAATCGCCATTCAATTTTCAATATTTTTTTCATTTTTTGTCTCAAAAGCACAGCTTATGACCCCTCATTGGAATGAACCTGTCAAGCTCGTTCCAATGAGGGGTCATAAGCTATTTTTTTGGAAGAATAATGAAAAAGATTAGTTATTCAAGAATTTTGTTTGCATTTGTTGTCTGCCTTTCATGTTAGGTAAAGGGTTAAGGGTTAAACTCTTGTAAATAATATAAACATTAGATTTCGTTTCAATTTTGAAAATGTACTGGTTGCAATCACATAGGTATAACAAACAGTATGCGCAAATTCTAAGACATTTTGGAACAAAAATAACCTGATTAATTGAATACAACTTCGTAACAAAAAAACATTTAACATACCATCAATACAAAGATGACCACTTAACTGCATATATGGTATTGAATAATCTCCTGTTAATTGAATAAACTTGTAATATGTCGAGAAATTATCTTGAAAATCATTAAATTCTCCTTGTTTGTAGATCTATTTGGCCTCAGTACATCCAATATGGGAATTTAATCTATTATTTTAGGTTGTTTGACAGATCTCCATGAGCTCTGTTAAGCAAGATATAATAGAATAGAATAAACACTTTATCTTTAGAATACAGAGACATTAACAGATTCCTGTTAAGTGAATACTCGTGTTAACTGAATAATTTCCACTGGCAAATTGGCTATTCAATTAACAGGGTTCCACTGAATCAGCTTTTCCCATGCAAGTATTTCATCTTGTAAGATGTAATAAATATTTCATTTAGGCCCCCACAAAGTAGGTCTTCTGTTTCTCAGGCCATTTTTTGTAAATTTGCATGTGGGCAGGAGGTTTTTCATTTTATTTTCGCAAGTATTTCTTTGTCATCAAATATTCATGTTCTTGGTTTGTTTTATGTTCTTGGCCCTCACCTGATAGCATGTTTGGTGGTGTATTTTGTCCTTTGCGTGCAAGAAGCTTTTGCAATGTTGAAGCATTGCAAGCCTTGTTGCACTCAAAAGGACAAATTTATCAATTTTATTAACATGGGTAAAATATCAGACACAAACCATTTAATTTTTATTTTTTTAAGTTTGCATAGGTTATAAAAAGGGAGCATGCAGCATCCAAAACAACCATGCAGGAGGCCTGAGAAACAGATTTTTAACATTTTTAGGCCTTATCACTAGAATGTAGGAAAAGGTATATCTGTAATTGAATCTTCTTCATTTGTATAGGGGCTATTCAGGTAACAGGCATCCAGTGGAGTGGTGAGTTAAACTCATACATAAAATTCTCAGTATAGAGCACACAGATTGAGTTTCTAGGGTCACTGTCAATCAATTTGACCATGAACACAAAAAAATTTGCTTACTCCTCCAGTCACTTAGCTAATTATGCAAATGTTTACTATGGGTTTCAATTGCCATTGAAGGAATAAAGAAAGTATGCAAGCGATTTAAACACTATGTGTATGAAAAGGGTCATAGAGGTTAAGTGAAATTCTAATTTACATAAATCTCATTTGTGTTCATTTGGCAGAGCATTTACTGAGTGAATTGTTTTCTATCATTTCATATGGATGTTGTGGACAGCAGATGGTGGTTGGTTTTTCAACTTTGGAAAAGAATAGATTTTCAAAATACTTTTGTAGTGGTTGATGTGTAAAGGCCTTACACCTACCACTCTGATTGGTCCAGATCTCTTAGTCTTGTGGTAAATTGATGGCTTTAGGTGGTATAGGGCAGGAGTTTGAGCCTTGGCTCCTGCACTTCTCTCTCGATCTGTTCCATTGGTGTTGTAGGCCTGCCCCCAGTGGTTGGTGGCATTGTAGATGATGTGGTATTGCAGGCAAGCCTGTATATAAGCAGACTGTCATCTGCAAAGTGACGTCCCCAGAGGGTGAATTTAGTAATGCTACCCTGCACAGCAGGGTAGCATCACTAAATTTACCCTCTGGGAATCTCAGTCTGAATCAAGGTCTTGGGCCTATCTAGAAAGAGGTACCTAGAGAATAAATTGGGGGATTCTAGCCCACCGCATGGGTTAGGGTCAGCAAATTCACCCTCTGGGGACCTCATTCTACAAATGACAGATTGCTTATTTTCAGGCTTGACTGCAGGTGTTTTGATCATTCCAAAGTAGAATCTGGGTGCAGCCGTTGAGGTGTAAAGGTCATTTACCAACCAGCCTGGTTGGTTCAGATCTCTTAGTATCATGGTAAATCAATCAGTTTGTTTGATCAAGGTCAATGGTTTGAGCCTTGGCTCCTGCACTTCACTCTCGATCTATCACCCTAATCATGTAGAGTATTGTCAACAGCAATAGTCAATAGGTGTCGAAGAACAGACTGAAATGCTTTTAATGATGTAGGACATGATGAATAGAATGTTCCAGTATATGGTTAATCATCACCACCTTGACAACATAAAATCTTCTATTCAAGAATGAAAAAAAATTCCTTATAAATGGCCAAGTTTTTAACCAATTATATTTTATTTAACAGAGCTTTCTGATCTCTTCTGTTAAACAAGACAAAGCACTGTTATGTTGAAATATTGAAAGTTCAAACTGCAAATTTTTCCCATAATGCATTGAGGAATTAAGTGTTGACAAACAAGAATGAACTGGTTGAATTTCTGGTTGCATTGTGGAAACATTTTGCTGTTTGAATGTTTGGTCTTTTGACATTAGTTTGAAGCAGTTCAAAACATTGGTACTGACTTTCTGTGCAAAGGGAGTTAACCCTTAACTGGTAGAGTGCTACATTATTCTTGGCCATCAAATCTTGTACATATGTCTTTGCCTTGTTACAATTTATGGGAGAGTGCCTTTGGGCACTCTCCCATAAATTGTAACAAGGCAAATCCTTACATACTTAATAATATCACTTCAAAGATAATACAAAGAACATGCACTGAATATGAGCCTTCAAGCTGTGGTACCCACACTTCAGAATAAAGCCCAAATATGGGCTTCCAGCACTCTACCAGTTAAGTCCCCATACAGTCACAAACTGCCCCTTTTATGTTGCTGTGAAAAGATGTTCCAAGTGTATTCTTCCTTGAGAACTCTACCGGTAGGATGCATTTATCTTCACAGTGTTTTTACATCATTGTTGGCTGCCTGTACACTGTTAAGTCATTTGCAGCTACATAAATGTAAAAATGTATATATGGCAGTAATTAAGGTAAAATTAATCTGATGATTTAATGGTTAAAATAAGACAGTTCAAAACAGTCTGGTCATAGTTTGTGAGTCTGAAAACTTAACCTTCGCAAGATAGAATTGATTTATCAATATTTATTTATTCAGCCTGATTTAATATCAGTTTCAGCATCTGGATTATGTCACTGCTACATAACAAAATATGTAGCATTGTTTTTTTATGATATCAATGTTGCCAACATTGACCTTCTACTTAACATAACTTCAAGATGAAAAAAACATATTTTTTCATAAATAACTATAAATTTCCAGTTTTGTTTCCAAAACATAGCTAATAGTATACAACATATCATCAAATATGTTTTGGATGCAAAGATTTGAAAATTAACAAGATTTGACAGGTGGAGGGTTAAAGGATCTGACTCCAAGCATTTGCTAACAGATCCTATTTTAGTGGTACCAATTCATATTTGACATGATGCACTTCAATATTGAAGGATATGGGTATACAGTGTGGATTATCATGTGTACCAATACACCTCCCATTTAACTCTTAAACAGCTGAGTATTTTATTGAATTTTTTGTTTGTGTGTTTTTTGACAGCCAGGATCACCTTGTGTCAGATGGTTTTATGGGTGGAGAATGCCGGCATATCAGGTGAGAACCAAAGAGTAATGGTGAAAAGCTGTCAGACTCCCCAATGTACTAATTCTGCACAAGCAGGGTTAGCATTGGTTGAAAGGGGGGGGGGGGGGGCAAAACATGGCAAACATCATAACAGAATTGTCATTTTTGCCTGAACTTATCAGAGGTGGGAGGGGGGGGGGGGGGGGGGCGGCGGGTACCTAATTTCTCCTACTACTTTCCAAATGTTATTGAATGAGAGTGCTTCACCACTTCTAAAGTATAAGTTTAACCCTTTACCCAATGTAATGGCCAAAACCGGCCAGTGCTATTCACAAAAATCACCAATTAATTTTCATTATATTTTCATTTTTTGTCTCAAAAACATAGGGTATGACCCCTCTTTGGAACGAGCTTGTCAAGCTCGTTCCAATGAGGGGTCATAACATATGTTTTTGAGATAAAAAATGAAAAAAATTAGTTATTCAAGAATTTTGTTTGCAAGTGTCGTCTGCTTTTCATGTTAGGTGAAGGCTTAATGGAAAGAAAAAAGGGTAAGATCATGTGATACATATTTTTATTCTTTGGCAACACATCATAACAGAATGTCACTTTTGCCAGAACTTGTCAGGTTTGCAATTTCTATTTGAAGTGCAGACATTCGAGTGGACTTGTAGATGGATCACTCTCTGTGCATAAGGAATAACAGGCTAATGATTATATACCACCTGTCACCACCATAAAATAAAGTATTTTTTTGACAAATACAAGTTTTATCACTTTTGCTGACTGACAGCATCTGAATTTACCACTGATAATGTCTTTGTTCATTATTTTGTATCTAAAATGTAAAGATAAGGTGTCTCCTTATATATACTGCATATCCATATTACATTTCAGAACATGTGTTGCATGCAGCAGGATTGAAAGTTTTTCCCTGTCTAATTGGTAGCACCTTCTGTCAGATCATTATGTTCAACAGCTGTGTGATTGACAAGGGGCAAAGAGTTTGTCTTGTTGATCTATGAATATTGTTACAAAACTATTCTAACTTATAAATAGTATATGTGTGGGTTGTGAAAGATAGAAGAGTAGATCCTTATACCCTTCATAAATAGTGTAGATGACACACATATTCTGTAATTACAAACTTTGTTCTTCACATTAAGTTATTAAGAATTTTTTGTACTTTTTTCAAATTTTACAAAACATTTCAACAATTTTTTATTGGGGTTTAACTACACTTTCAACAGCTAGGATCACCTCATGTTAAATGGTTTTACAGGTAGAGGAAGCCGGAGTACCTGAAGAGAATCAATGAGCAGTGTCAAGCAACTGTCAAACTCCACAATGTACTCCACATAAGCAGGGTTAGCTATGGTTGATGATAAGTACCCCATCGATGTGCAGTATTCTATGCCTTAGTACATAGCACTAACATGCCCACACATGGGCAATCAGGATTAAGTGCCTTTCCCATGGACACAATACAATTAGCGCTGGTGGGGACTGAACCATGTTGCTTTCAGTTTGAAGTCCAATGGCATAACCGCTGAGCCACCATGCTCCCCCCCCCCCCCCCAAAAAAAAAAAAAAAAAAAGAAAAAAAAAAGTCAACAAAACCATATCATGTGACCTCTTCTTGGTTTGAGACTGATCCAATAAGGGCATCACATGATATGCTTTTGTTGATAACAAATTTTGATATCATGTGCATTGGGTAAGAGGTTAATCCTTAACATGGGTTTTTTGCATACAATAATGGTTATAGTGACTGGGTGGGTTTGTGTTGTATCTGTAGGACAGGGGGGGGGGGGGTCAGTACTAAAAATAATTTTCTTAACAATTTACTGCCTGTTCAGGATGATACTATAAAGTTGAACGACAACCCTTTGAACCCTGGTAGTATCTTTCATATCAGTTCAATGACAGCAATTGGAAAAGTCCACATTCATTATTGGCGGGGGGGGGGGGGGGGGAGGGGGGGGGGGGGCTTCTCGTGTTCAAAGGGTTAAAGGGTGAATAGGTTTTGTTATGAAAGATATTTCCAGGATTTACTGGCTGTGAAGTACAAACTAGAAATTCTAATCTGAATTTCTAACTCATGCCTAGCACCTCAGTAACTGTGCCAGAGGTTCCACATGACACAAAGTTAGCCTTGGGAATAAGATAAAAGTTTAAGGTGATAATACTGAGGCATTGCCATGTCATATTTCTTGCTGGATGCAGAGGACAAAATTTGTATGCAGTGGTAGCTACTGGCATATATATCAGCTTATAGTTTGTTTTTCATGCTCTTAGAGCCTTGCATCTCTTACCCTTAACCTGCTGGGTACTTTTAAAATATTTTTCATCAAATCTGAAGCAGCTATGACTATATTTGATGAAAAATTCATGAAAATTTGACACAAGAAATCATTGGTTAAAATGTCTATACAACTTACACAAGAAAGTTTGGTTAAATATCCTGAAATTTGACTTATTTTAACCCTTTGAACTCTAGTGGTATCTTCCATGTCAGTTCAATGGCAGCAATTAAAAGAGGCCATATTCTTTATTTGGGGATAGACCAATCAATAGTTTCAACGTGCAGCCTCGAACAGCCATCCTATTTAATGACGTATCATGTTCCTGGTCGGAAAAGTGGTCGCCTGGGTGCAAAGGGTTAATAGCCAGAGATTTCCTGTCCTTGGCAGGAATATCTGCCAGCAGCATGCAAGGGGTTGAAAAAATCAGAAGCATATATTCACCTTTTAGTTTGTTTTTAATGCTTTTAGAGCCTTGCATCTTTGAAAGTATTGCAATTACAAGCACATTTCAAACATGGAACACAAAGGAAAGAATTTCCTATCAATTCTGTCTATTATTCATTCTGATAATTATCAAGTATTATATGAAACTGAAAAATTAATAGAGTGACATGCTCTACTTAAGTTGACTTTGATGCCCATTCTTTGCAAATTAGGGATAGGAAAATTTGATATATCAGGTTTGCTTGAAATTTATATTATTCTCTATGGTACAATATGTTAATATCATGTGTCTGGTAGTTAGTAAGAGAACACCTTTACTTTTACATATCATTTCAAACAAATAGTGAAATAGAAAACCTGACAGGGGCATGTTTAAACAGGATCTGTTCACCTGCTATTACCAAGTGATACATAAACATGAACCTAACACCCATGTAACAACCATCTATTTGTAATTAGTTTAACCTATCAACCAAATATGGCCTACTGAACACCTTAAATTACACGAAAAAAAATACTTTCTAAGCATTTTTATATGTTGAAACAAGACTTCTTTGCTCTCATAAGATCATATTGGTTGACAGTGAAATTCAAATTCATAATTGAACTATTGTTACCATTTAATCACATACTGACTGACAGATCCTAAGTTTGGTGGGGGGATGGGGTGGGTGAGAGAAGATCCCCCACCCCACACCCACATATAAACACACCTGTCAGAGGGAAATTGTGATTCAAGTATAGGTTTCATACTACAGCACAAGCTTAAATAAAAAAAGCAAGTTTTTGTTTCTTTTCCATTGTAAATAATTCCAAGCCTTGACATTATTTCTTGTCATGCTCTTCTTGGGAGATGTGATGTCAAAACAAGGAATTATAATCAAAGAAACATGCAACTTAAGTTTTCTTCTGATTATCCTGCATCTTATTTCATATGAAAAGTGGTTTGATGACACAAGAAATTTATGAAGTACACTGCAAAAATATGAGCAATAAATGAACAGCATAGCTTTAGATTTCACTATTTATATCTGATTTTCCCCCAAATTTCCGTGGGAAGGACACAGGAGCCCCACCATAGAAAACACACTTTTTCCAACCTGACATTTTGTCCTTTTTCTGAATGTCCACAGCTAGTCAAGCATACTAGACTTGGTGACAATGCTGCATACAGTGATAGTCTGTTGGACGAGTCTGCTGCTCACATGCATTAGGTAAATGATTAACCCTTTACCTAACGTAATGGCCAAAACCGGCCAGCGCTATTCACAAACTTCACCATTCAGTTTTCATTTTTTGTTTCAAAAACATAGCTTATGACCCCTCATTGGAACGAGCTCATTGAGATCGTTCCAATGAGGAGTCATAAGCTATGGTTTTGATGCGAAAAATGAAAAGATTTATGCATTCAAGATGTTTGTTTGCAAGTGTTGTCTGCCTTTCGTGCTAGGTAAATGGTCAATACCATCTGTTAGAAAATGTTCCCTTTCTGCCCACTCAAGTTGGGTGTCCTACCTTTGGTCCTAAAGGTGAAGCAAATAACTCTATGAAGCTTTTTTTATAAATGCAATTGTTCTCCTCACTGTGCCTATATTCCTTTCATATTATGACAATTTTTAAGATATAGAGATACAATTTGGCACTCTGGGGGTTATTTTTCCAAGGAGTAACATGGGATGGGTAGCGATTCCCTCAGATCATCCTTTCCTGCCAGTTAGTTCAATTTGTGGATTTTTCGTTGAAAGGATATTTGTTTTCATTAATGAGATCAAGTAATTTATATAATATTCTGTTTGCACCCCATTGATAACATACCATTCTGTTTACTCCCCATGGATAATAAGAGGTTATTACTTGGTTAGTTTCATATCAGCCAAGATATCAGCCTGAGTTAACTTCATATCAGCCTGAGACCTCTAATGTGTTCCTTATTACATTTGACGAATAACAGTGTAAGATTTTGATGTCTACAAACAAGTTGGTTGTTCCCAGTAATGCAAGGGGAACAACTCTAGCTTGGTTCATATTGGCTGAGTTTGGCATCATATCAGCCAAGTTTGAAATCATATCTACCGAGCTTGATAATGGGCAATTCTGGGAAAGAAAATCATATTTAATAAACAGCATGACAAAATCTTTTAGCTAACTGAGTTTAGCAGCTTTTTATCATGAGCAATGTCAGGTGGTTCAACTAATAACATATAATTGTCAAACAACAAACCATTTACCATACCTGTCATACAATGATGCCTAGTTTACTGTATATTAGTTGAACAGTACAGTACAGTCACCGTGGAGTGGTGGAAATCCTTGTGTGAGCAGTGACGTCCACACATGTGTTTACCAGGTAATAAAAATCATCATCAGCAAAATTTTAATTAATGAAGCACTGGGTTGTGCCTGGTGCTTCATTAATTAAATTTTTGATGCTTATTCCTAAATTAGTGTTTGGAAACTAATATTATTGTGTCCGTGGAAATATTGCCCACCTGTGGGAAGTGACAAGTCCTCGGAGTCCATACTGTACCTGTCAGACATTCACACAAATGCCCACAGTTTTCTTTTTCTTTAAGGATTTTTCAGCTTCAGCACTTCCAGGGTAATCAATTAATCCCTAAAATCTTGTTTGAAAGAGAACTATGAACCTATCAAACATGACTGAATGCATTAACCCTTTACCTAACCCAAATTATTCTTGCACTTCTTCTATCTTTCATCAAGTGACTCGTCATAGTATTCTGTGCCAATATGGCAAAAATAAACCAGTTTCGATTATTAACCCTTTCGCTAACTGAACAGCAGACAACAGATGCCAAAATTTTTTTGAATGACTAAACATTTTCATTTTTTGCCTTAACCCTTTGAACCCCAGGGGGCCGCTTTTCCAGCCAGGAACATGACTCGTCAGAACGTCATTATATAGGATGGGTGTTCAGGAAATATTGTGGGGTCAACCAATCAGTATTTTCAATGTGCAGCACGAGGCTGCACGTTGAAAATACTGATTGGTCTACCCCAAATAATGAATATGGACTCTTTTAATTGCTGCCATTGAACTGGCATGGGAGATACCACTGAAGTTCAAAGCATTAAAAACATGGCCCCTCATTGTAATGACCTTGATGAGGTTGTTCCATTGAGGGGTATTAACTGGTAGAGTGGTAGAAGCCCATTTTGGGGCTTTATTCTAAAGTGCAGGTACTTCATTGCATCATTTTTGGTGGATGAACTTTATATTACCTTTGAAGTCAAATAATTTTGTCTGTTAGGATTTGCCTTGTTACAATTCATGAGAGGGTGCCTATAGGCACTCTCTCATGAATTGTAACAAGGCAAAGACACATGAACAAATGTTGATGACCAAAAATAATTCAGCACTCTTTCAGTTACTCTATATTATTAAGACAAAACATAAGAAAATTTAAACACAGATTTTTGTGAATGGTGCTGACCATTTTGTTGGATAAAGGGTTAAATACTCAATTCATCACCAAGGTACAGTTAAACTGAGCCCAACTTGTAACAAAAAAGATTAACCTTTTACCTAATGAATCTGTACCTAATGAATCTGTAGCACACACACATAAAATGTCAAAATCGAGCAGTTGAAAAAAAAATTCAACAAAACCACATCATTTGACCCCTCATTGGAAGGAGCTTGATGAGGTCACATGGTGTGGTTTTGTTGAAATGTTTTGAAAAATTTAAAAATGAAATAATTAAAATAGCATAACATAAGAAATTCTGATATCATGTGCATTGGGTTAACCCACAGAAATTGCAAAATCCAATGACAAGAGGTGTCTCAACATATATTTTATCAAATGTAACCAGCCAATGTAATCAGAGTCACATTGAAGGATGCCATAAGTAGTACAAGAATGCATAATAAAGTTGGACATGGAATTCCAAATGACATCAACTCCATCCCACACAGCTCAAGTTTCAGATAAAGAATAATTATTCACTCCATATGAATGTTAATTGATGGAAAAAACAATCTGATATGCCTAACAACAAAAGAAAATAACAGCAGTACATCTTTATATCAATAATAAAAATAATACTAAGGCCTATAAAAGTTAAAAATCTGTTTCTCAGGCCCTCCCACATGGTCCATTTGTCTGCCGCATGCTCTCTTTTTATAACAACACATATTAAAAAAAATAATAATTAAATGGTTTATATATGATATTTTACCCATGTTAATAAAATTGATAAATTTGTACCATGAGTGCAACAAGGCTTTGCAATGCTTTAGCATTGCAAAGCCTTCTTCCACTCAAAGGACAAAATACACCACCACCCGTGCTATTCTGTAGATTATGAGGCCTAAAACATAAAACAAACCATGAACGTGAACTTTTGGTAGCAAAGAAATAATTACAAAAATAAAATAAAAAAATTGCCCTCCCACATGCAATTTTACAAAAAATGGCCTGAGAAACAGAAAATCTACTTTGTGGGGGCCAAATAATAAATATCATAAAAGAAGGCATGAATCTCTAATCATTTCAATTGTACCTTCTCACATAGAAATCCAACAAGTTAAAAAACAAGAAGAAGAATGTATTTTATATGGTGAACATATTTGTCATGGAAAACAATTTTGTGTAAAGGATTACAAAACTTTGTGGGTGCATGGTGGCTCAGAAGGTGGAGGTGCAGGCTGCAAGGCCTCAGTTCGAATCCCACCTGCAGCAACCTCATTGTGTCCTTGGGCAAGACACTTAATCCCAATTGCCCATGTGGGGGCACGGTGGCATTGTATACTAAGGCATACTGCACGTCGATGATGCACTTGTCTTCAACCAATGCTAACCCTGCTTGTGTGGAGTTAGTACAATGGGGAGACTGACAGTTGCTCGTCGCTGCGTGGTAGTTCTCACCAGGTACTCCGGCTTCCTCCACCCATAAAACTGTCTGACATGAGGTGACCCTGGCTGTTGAAGATGTCATTAAACCTCAATAAATAAATAAATAAATAAATAAATAAATAAATAAATAAATAAATAAATAAATAAATAATATTCTAAGCTCAAAAAGGCACCTGTGAACAGTATTTTTTTAAGCTCATGAATGTGAGATGCTCCCAACTTTGTGGTTACGCTGCTGATCAGATCATAATTTGATCACAAGACATTTACACCAGTTGGTCAACATTTCCTGAACACAATACAGTAGAACCCTGTTAACTGATTAGCTATTTTGCCAATGAAATTATTCAAGTAACAGGAGTATTCAATAAACAGGGATATGGTTATTTTCCTGCGATCTAGAGATAAACTGAGCTCTGTCAAACAAGATACAATAGATTAAATGCCTGTACTGCATGTACTGAGGCCAAAAAGGTCTATAAACAAGGGGATTTTGGTGATTGTCAAGATAATTTCTTGACATATTGCAAGATCTTTTATTCAATTAACAGGAGTACACTCTATAACCCATATGCAATTAACAGGTCAAATTTGTACTGAAGGTATGGGAAATGGTTTGTGGTTAGAAGTTCTATTAAATTAACAGCGATATAAAATTAAGAGATATTCAATTAAGTGGGCTGCCAAATCAAGATCAGAAGCACATTTGGCCACAAATTGTTCTCCAGAAATATTTTATTATCAGTTCTGGTACGGAGGCAGACTTCCAGGAACCATTGGTGCCTGCTGTCAACTCTGTGAGTTGAATGTATAGATTTTTTGTGTGTTATACATCACAAATTCACTTTGATGTATAATTTGTGTATATTTAATTTGAATTTATGAAATATCAGAGGTGGGAATTTCAAAGTAAACAAATTTACCATACTTATATAGCACCTTAAGAATTCACCTAAGTCAAGTTGAAATCAATGGAGATAATATTTTTCCCCAGTAACCAAACCATAGCTAAAGAACTCCTTATTGCAACAGCTTTATCAGCCTGCTTTCTCGGGTTATGTGTTATATCTACTTTTTATATTTTTAACACGGCTTACTCATTGTTTCAATGGCTTTAAGGTTTTGATTCAATAGAGTCTAGTATATGATTACTGAGACTGCAGCTGAAATCAATCTATTGTGTAGCAGTCTAGGTATTTACCTACCAGCCTAGATGGTCCGGACCTCTTAGTCTTGTAGTAAATTGATTGCTTTGTGTAGAACAGGTCATGGATTCAAGTCTCAGCTCCTGAAGTTCTCTCTCAATCTGTGACATATAGAATATACCTATAGTAGCTTGGTGTCCCAAATGTTCACCATGAGTGGTGAAGTGGTGTTAACTATGAGCCTTTGGCAAGTGGTTAACACCACTTCACCACGAGTGGTGAACATTTGATACACCAAGCTACTTTGGGTATATTTTATTAAAACCATGATCATCAGATTATTAAGAGTTTTTTTATTTTTTTTCGATTTTACTGAACAGCAGATGCACACATGTGCGAATATGTTTTTGCTTACATGAGCACCGGTGAGCAGCACTTCTGCTGTCAATTTTATCGCCAAAACAAAATGGAAAAAGAAACACGCAAATTACGGGGCCCTTTTCATTTTAATAACATACTATTTCGATTTATGGATGCTTTATTAACATGAGACAAAGCATGTTTGTTAATTTTGGGTATCTTATGAGGTAAACTCATTTAAAAATGTAATAAATAATTGCCGCTTTCATTTCATTCTTTGGGAGGCGAAAAGTGATAAATTTAGAAAAGATTGCATTCAGGTCGAAGTCACCAAAGGTTAACTTAGATATAGTACCACTGTAGGTGTAAATTTTAACTATTGAAATCCCATTGCTGGCGTGTTCACCACAGACACAGGTGTTCACCACGGTTGGTGTGTAAAACTATATTATATGTCATAGGCTTTTTATATATAGTAGAATAGGTAATCATGGTATAAAACAGTATATTATTACACTAGACAGATTTCATTATTTATTCTTTAATGGGTTAATGCGTAAATTTAACCAGACTTTTTAATACATGCTTTCTCACTTAAATGATCTAAGCAAAAAAACATCCCAAAAGGTTTCTGCTGTTTACAAATCAAAATCAAGAGTGAAAGCCTGACTGATCAAAGTACTCACAAAGCTATTTAGTAAACCTAATCTAGCATGTATAGACCGATTATCATGTGTTTGATGAGGAGTCATCCCACCGTGTGCACATCATTTGACAAGAACATTGTAGGACTTAACTGGTAGAGTGCTAAATTATTTTTGGCCACCAAATCTAGTACACATGTCTTCGCCTTGTTACAATTTATGGGAGAGTGCCCATGGGCACTCTACCATAAATTGTAACAAGGCAAACCATTACAGACTAAATAATATCACTTGAAAGATAATACAAAGCACATCCACTGAATTTGAGTCTTGAAGCTGATGTACCTGCACTTGAGAATAAAGTCCAAAATTGGGCTTCCAGCACTCTACCAGTTAAGGTATTCAATAAGTCACCCGTAACAGTTCAAAGATCATTCCACCTGATTTCTGACACAACAGAACAGGTGCTGATGCATAACAGACTATTTATTGTCAGTAATTATGATGACAAAATAGCACTCAAGGCCTAAAAAAGTTAAAAGTCAGTTTCTCAGGCCCCCAGCGTGGTCCTTTTAGCTGGCACATGCTCTCTTCTTATAGCCAATGCAAACTTAAACTAGAGGCTCTAAAGAGCCTGTAATCGCTCACCTGGAACTACTTATAAAAATGTGATTTCCCATAGCCTTTCCATGGTAACTATGAGCTGCAATTGTTGCCATGTTTGCAACATTACATCAACATTACATGAGGATCAATGGGAGAAGGTGTCCCAGTCCTCAATCATGTGAAGTTTCAAAACATTTGACTTTGTAGTTTCAGAGGGGAAGATTTTTGCAAAATTCATCAATCAGAATCAGAGAATATCTCTGGTGGCCATATTTTCCAACCAACAGGAACAAAAAGAGGATCGTTTGTAGAGGGCCTCCTATAGACTATTCCTGTGAAGTTTGGTTCACGTTGGCTCAGTAGTTCCAGAGAAGAAGATAAAAATGTGATTTCCCATAGGGTTTCTATAGTAACTATAAGCTGCAATTGTGGTCATGTTTGCAACACAATCAACATTAAATGAGGATTGTTGGTAGAGGGTGTCCCAGTCATCAACCACGAAAAGTTTCAAAGCATTTGGCCCTGTGGTTTCAGAGGAGAAGATTTTTCAAAATTCACCAATCAGAATCAAAAAATGCTTCTGGCAGCCATATTTTTTGATGCACGGTAACAAATGAGGAGCGTTTGTAGAGGACCTGCCATAAACAATCCCTGCTAGGTTTGGTTCACATCAGCTCAGTAGTTCCAGAGAAGAAGATGAAAATGTGATTTCCCATACGGTTTCTATAGTAACTATAAGCCACAATTGCAGCCATGTTTGCAACCCGATCAACATTAAATGAGGATCATTGGTAAAGGGTGTCTCAGTCATCATCCATGCAAAGTTTCAAAACATTTGGCCCTGTGGTTTCAGAGAAGATTTTTCAAAATCCACCAATCAGAATCAAAAAATGTTTCTGGCAGCCATGTTTTTCAATGCACCATAACAAAAATGGGGATCGTTTGTAGAGGACCTCCCGTAGATCATTCCTGCCAAGTTTGGTTTACATCGACTCAGAAGTTCTAGAGAAGAAGGTGAAAATGTGATTTCCCATTGGGTTTCTATAGTAACTATAAGCTGCAATTGAAGCCATGAAAGCAAACCAATCAACAGTAAATGAGGATCATTCGTAGAGGAGGTCCCAGTCATCAATCATGCAAAGTTTCAAAACATTTGGCCCTGTGGTTTCAGAGGAGAAGATTTTTCAAAATCCACCAATCAGATTCAAAGAATGCCTCTGGCGGCCATGTTTTCAAACCCATAGGAACAAAATGAGGATCGTTTGTAGAGGACCTCCCATAAACTATCCCTGCCAGGTTTGGTTCACGTTGACTTCAACATTAAGTGAGGATCATTGGTAGAGGGGGTCCCAGTCATCATTTATGTGAAGTTTCAAAACATTTGGCCTGGCAGTTTCAGGGGAGAAGATTTTTGAAAATCCACCAACCAGAATCAAAGAATGCCTCTGGAAGCCATGTTTTTCATCCGACGGGAACAAAATGAGGATCGTTTGTAGAGGACCTCCCATAGACCATTCCTGCCAAGTTTGGTTCACACCGGCTCAGTGGTTACAGAGAAGAAGATGAAAATGTGAAAAGTTTATGGACGCCGGACGATGACGGATGCCAGGTGATGTGAAAAGCTTACATGGCCTTTTAGGCCAGGTGAGCTAAAAATAAAAATTAAATGGTTTATGTCTGATATTTTACCCAAGTTAATAAAATTGTTAAACTTGTCCCTTGAGTGCAAAAAGGCTTTGCAAAGGGAAAAAATACACCATGTAGATTATGAGGCCTAAAACATAAAACAAACCAACAACATGAACTTCTGATGACAAAGAAATAATTACAAAAATAAAAATAAAATAAAAATTTGCTGACCCACATGCAATTTTACCAATAATGGCCTGAGAAATAGCAGATTTACTTTGTGGGGCCTAATATGCAGTTTGTTTAATTGAATACAACTTCAAATATCCAACCATTTACAATACCTTGGCCTCTTAATTGCATACAGAATACAGAGTAAACTCCTGTTAATTGAATATAAAAACTCTGAAATCTAATGAAGAATTATCCTGACAATCACATGATTCCCTGTGTTCAAATACCTATTTGGTCTCAGTACATGCATTATAAAAATTTAA
Organism: Pictodentalium vernedei; assembly: GCA_031216915.1. Lineage (NCBI taxonomy): Eukaryota > Metazoa > Mollusca > Scaphopoda > Dentaliida > Dentaliidae > Pictodentalium > Pictodentalium vernedei. The sequence goes on along the minus strand of CM062297.1, from coordinate 475,906,290 downwards.
TCTATTATAATTATGTTTTGTGACAAAGCTCTATAAGCTCAGCCAAACAAGATACAATACAATAAATCCTCAGTTTGTGTATGGAATACAGGAAAGTGGCCAAATCCGTGTTAGTTGAATACTTTGGTTAACTGAATAATTTTCACTGGCAGAGAGCCTATTCAATTAACTGGGTATCACTGTACTACCAGACTGTACATCATCTATTATTATGCCACCTGTTTCATTTGACCAATCAACATGCTCTAATAGCATCGGTGGACTATGTGATATTAAGTTATTCAATGGGGAACCGGCTATGGGATAAAATCCAAACACTGCCAGTGACTGTGAATGAGCCCATTTTGTTTCTAAATTAATTTTCCCACCTCAAGTTTTCACCTATTTTCGTGCAAATAAAAGACAGTTCATTGTGTCAACATTTTCGACGCAGTTGTATCATTTTCAAATAACTGAGGGCCATAATTTGAAAATGATACAACTCAGAATGACCAAGATATTAATTGTAAAATTTTAGGGATTTCAGACCAGTGATCTTCGACAAAATTCTTTTCTTTGCACTTTTCCTATTTAGCATATTGCTGAAACAGTACACAATGTGTTTTGAAGAACCTTTCAGGTCAAAGGTTATATCTTTGAAATCTGACATGATGCTACATCTCTCTTAACCCATCACCCAATGCACAGGATATCAAAATTTATTAATTGAATTATTGTTTTTTAAACTTTTTCAACAAATTTCAACAAAACCATATCATGTGAACCCTCATTGGAATGAGCTCGATGAGCTCATTCTAATGAGGGGTTATATGTTATGGATTTGTTGAATTTTTTTTTTTAAATTATTTTTTTTCAACTGCTTAATTTTAAAATTGCTCGGGCAGATGCAGCTGATTTGTTAGGTAAAGGGTTAACCCTCAATCTACCACCACTAGAAGACAACACTTACCGAAAATTTCCTTGAACAAATAAAACTTTATGATCCCTTGAAATGAACTCAACAAGTTTGCTTTCGATGATGAGGGGTGGGGGTGCATAAGCTATATTTTAAGAGGCTAAAAATTGAAAAAAATAACAAAACTTCAATGAAAAGTTTTTGTGAAGAGCACAGGTCACATATGTCCATTACAAAATGTAAAGGATTAAAACAAAATACACCCCCAGTAATTATTTATGAATATGTAAGTTGTTCCCACTTTTTTCCAATTCTAAGAACTAGAAAAGGTAAGAATAAATTACCTCCTCCAGTGGGTTGCATACTGATTAAACCTTATGCCTGCCAGTTAACTTTTTGTATAATGCTTTGAAAGTGGGATCTTCACTTAGTCAGAATGATACTCTTCTCCAGGGCAGCCATGCTCACTCAAATATTTGGGGGCTCTTGGAGACTGGTAAAGTTTTAAAGGATACTGGAGCATTGTTTTTTTATGATACTCCATCCATTCCCTCTAGTATTTGCAGTACTGCCTAGCGGGGCCTTACTTAGAGCACAGGGGCCCTACTCCATGCAGTATTTACATTAAATATTAACATAAAACAGTCAATATTTTGGTGTTCGATATAAACCTTCCAAAGAAGGGCTTGAGTCAAAAGATTTTGCAAGTTTCATACCTGAAAATAAAAAAATTCTCCTGTTGGGCCAAACTGTTGTTTGCCTGGAGGGTAGGGGCCCCTATCTACCCCAACTCCAGGAGACTCCCAATAACCCTTGGCCGCCACTGCATGCACAAATTTACTTTGGTATCATGCTGCGATCAACAAACTGACATAGTGAGTCAATGAAAATGCCTTTTTACACAAATGCAAAACTTGCTACTAACAAAATTAAAGAATTTTACATATGCTGATCATGAGGTATCCACAATCTTTTTATACAAATTGAAAACAGAATACTTTAAAAATGCAACACAAACTAGCTTTACTGGTTTCTTCTGTACTCAGATTTAATGAATTTCATCAACAAAAATCTGTCTGCTTAATATTCCAAATTAATCAATTTGTTGAAACAACATTTTTTCATTAGGAAAATTAACTTCACACTGTAAGCAAACTGGCCATTTGGGACTGTTACTAAATCAGAAAGTGCCAATAAAATGGACAGTGTGTCACACATAGAGAATAAAATCAATGAACATTCAATGAAGGAATATAAACTTAATTAATTCTTTGATCCTTTGTTGCTGCATTAAGTGTTTCTTTCAAACAATGTGTATCAAAAGAAAGTTTGGTTTATGTATTCCATGTGATAAATCTCATGGCTGTTCCAATGCTGGTCTGGTTAAAAAAAAAACAAAGAGGGAAAACATTCTAAATGCAAATTTGAGAACACATTTATTATAGGAAGTTATTTTAGAATATAAACCATATAAAGAAAACTGTTCAATTGATTAAAACATGATCCCTAAAGATTGTGCCATGATACTTTCACTCTGACAAACTGAATTATTTTCACAGCTAAAGATATTCATCTCAAATGCTAGAGCAAGTAAGTGCATGCATGTTCACAGCCAGTATTTACTTGAAGTGAATGCTCTGATAGCAAAATACAAATAATTCAATTTTAAACCATTACAAAGTGAAATTTTTGCAAACTTTAGTCTCTACTTTTTATGTAGAATAAAAGTATAGTTTTTTCAAGTAAAAATTTATTCTACGAGTTGGATTAAGAATGAAACCCACAAGCCTCTGGCGAGTTGGTTTCATTCTTAATCCTACGAGTAGAATAATTTTTTTACTTGAAAACACTATACATTTATTTTGTTTATCCCATAAATCATTTACAGGACAATCGCAGGGAAATCATGCTGTTATTCACTACAAGATACTGCAAGAAGTGAGGAGCACATTGGTCCAATTCGAACGACAACTGAAACTGCCAAAAATAAACAAGGCACAGTGATACATTTCTGTCTAAAAATAATTCCCCTACAAACTTCAGCTAAAGTTGCAAAAATACTTTATTAAAAGAAGAATGTTTATTTTTCTTATTTTCGATGTTTATTGTTGTTTTTTTCGTCATTGATTCAACTTGAGGTTTATAAACAAAGCAGACGACACATGCAATTGTTTATTTACACTTTCCTAATTTGGAAAATGAAACATCACTCATCATGCCCCAGCCTTTCACAATCAAACTTGTACGCTTTTAAACGCTTGATTTACTTTGTGTTTTCTTTATTAATTGTTGTTCATTTTATTGTTCGACAGAGTTGAAATGTGTCATATATTCTAAAACTAAACATTTCAGTGATGGTCAACATTTGATAAACGTCAGTTCATTTTGTCTCCCACAAACGTAAAACAGGTCATGACAACACAAATGTGGTAGAGATCAGAGGTCAACAAGTCCGTCTCTACTATAGGAATAAATTCTTTCAGTGTTAAACCTACAGGGAAAATTTATCACCCTACTAGCAGCTGCTACTAGGTGAATAAAGCAAAAATTTATCCAAGACTTTTATTATTCGATAAAATTGCTTAGCTCTTCCTTAACTCCTAGCACCCTGATTTCAAAAATATAAAAATTTCAGTCTGCAAGTTTTTCCACAAAGCAACAAGAATTTTAACCAATCCAGTCTTGTTTGACAGAGCTCAATGAGTCTTGTCAAACAATCATGGGCCAAAATAGGCCATTCTCATCTAGACATTATACCGAGTCACCCTACCAAGTTAGAATGAAATCCCTTCATAAATGCAACCTGTAGACTGTGATAAAGGAATCTAGGTAAAGTGCCCCTGCGGCCATCACAGTTGACTGAACCATACCAAAATAGGACATTCTCATCTAGACATTATTCAGAGTCAAACTACCAAGTCACGATGAAATCCCTTCATAAATACGACCTGTAGACTGTGCTAAAGGTTTTCATGTTTCGGCCCGTGCAGCCATTATGGTTGACCAATGGTGACCAAAAGAGGACATTCTCATCTAGACATGACCTTGACCCTGCATATAGAATTTTGTGATGATCAGACAAGAACTATGGGGTATAACCTGTGCTAAAGAGAATGTGAACAGACTAACAGTCTCACAGACATCATAGACTCACAGACTTCTGCAAATGTGATGGCAATAGCTTATCTTGGCTTTGTCAAGTTAATGGACATGATTGAGACACATGTTATTTTTCAAGTTGAGCTAAAAATTATTGGACAAAACAACTAAAGTTATCATCCAAAAACCATAACAAAAACTGAAATTTTCTAAGTCAAAAGATGTTGAAAAGGGCCCATAATTCTAGAAAAAAATTATTGGACAAAACCTGTTACTTGTGAATATCCTGACAGACGAACGGACAGACCCCACTGTTAGATCCCTTGCAAATTTTGTTTTGGCAGGGATAACAAGTACAAAATTCGGTGGATTTGATAGTAAGCCGAGAGCTTAAAAGAGATCGTTTTCACAAAACAAGAACACATTAATGCATTCAATTATTAGAATAGCAGGTACTGGATGACAGTGTAATACACATCAGTGATGACAGTAACTTGCTTTCCAATACATAGTACCTTGTATACATTTGAAAATAAAAGAGAGTCCTGCCAAACAATTGCAGCAGTATACCCATCCACCCTACCAGCAAGCACTGCTACAGGGAAAAGGACACATTATGATGTCTCTGACCACTTTAACAGAAACCTATTAGAGGAGAGAATACAGTTGTGAACCGCAATAAAAATTTTCTGATTTACTTCATTTGACTAAAACTCTGTGCCATACAGCAGAACATCACAATCAATGAGGTGCCACAACAACACTAATGTGTCATTACAAGCTGAGAAATGAGTTGGATGTCTCAGTAAAAAGTGTTTAATAGTTTAACGTTCTCCACAAGAATAAGGTGGTGATTCAACAAGTTTGTTGAGGAAAAGAGGATTGTTAAGCGGTCTCCATTTAAGACAAATTCTACGGTGGTATATTTGAGTCTCTCTTGACATTGAGTTGAAAAAATATGGCGGTGGGGCAGAAACAGTTTTGATTTAAGTAGTTTTGACAGATATATATTTTGACAGAGATATATTTTCTCTTGATGAGCATCATTCCATAGTTTAATATTTGATGAAATGAACAATGTCTGATATGTTCTTGTTCAACTAAATGTGTCATCAACATCTCTACTGGAATGAGAATTATAATTCTGAGCCATAGATATATATGGTACGTGGTATTTTAAGTGACAGGTAAGCGGAGAAGTGTGATGATAAACTGTAAAAAACTGAATGAGCTTAATTGGGCTTTTCAAGTCTAGTTTGGAAAAATCCCAACCTGCATACATGCTCCTTGCTAGCACTTATAGTGGCTCCTGTGACAATTCAAGTGGCTGCAGTTTGTACTGTTTTCAAGCTGTTGAGCACAACTGACCAAACGGTTATCCCAGACCATGTCACCATAGTGAAGAACTGCTCGAAAAATGCAATATCGATTTTTTTAAATTTGAGTTTCCAAATTAGGTCAAGTCTTTGTTTTGATCTCAGAGATGTGGTCATCCCAAGAACAGCTATTGTTAAAAACAACTCCCAGATATTTATGATTAGGTAATTGTGAGATTTGAGTATCTGACATGAACAGAGACAGATGAAAGAAGGCTTTAGGGTTAAATTATTACAGATCTTTCTTAACTTTGTGTGGTCAATTATGTCGTTTGTTTGTTTATTGGGTGTCAACAACGCTTTTAACATAATATTGTGTTGGACAGTTTTATGTGTGGAAAAAGCCAATGAACTTGGAAAGAACCGCTGAGCAGCAGCGAGCAACTGTCAGACTTTGCAACTTATTAACTGGTTGAGTGCTAAATTATTTTTAAAATTAAATCTGTAAATAATTGTTTTTTTACAATTTATTGGAGAGTGCCCATTGGCACTCTCCAATAAATTGTAATAAAACAATTTTGTTTTTGTGTTTGAACTGCTGTGCAAACAAGGTAATGACTACTGTGTAAAGCCACTAAAGTGGCTTTCAGCACTTTTCAGTAGAGCTCTGATAGTTGCTTCAAACACTCAAGCAGGTAACCTGGTATAATAGAGGTAGCAGCAGTAAAAGGAAAGTGCATCATTGATGTGCAGTATGCCATAAAACATATGGGTAATCAGGATTAAATGACTTGTCCAAGGACACAGTGCAAAAGACACTTTCCACAGCCAGGGTCACCTCATGCCGAACAGTTTTATGGGTAGAGGAAGCCGGAGTACCTGGAGAGAATCACCGAGCAATGGCGAGCAACTATCAGACTCCCCAACGTACATACTAACTTCACACAAGCAGGGTTAGCATTGGCTGAAGACAAGTGCACCATTGACGTGCAGTACGCATTAGTACACAATGCGACTGTGCCCCCCACGTAGTTAATTGTGATTAAGTGTCTTGCCCATGGACACAACATGGTTGTCGCAGGTGGGATTAGAACCACTGACCTCTTAGCTTGCAGCCTGCATCTCTACCTACTGAGTCACCATGCTCTGACCTTTCTGTTTAATGTTCAGTGCTCTAATAAAAGGCCGCTCGGCCACATGTGCACTGAAAAAAACAAGTCGAAAAAGGGGCATAACTCTAGTAAAAATGATCTAATAAAAATGATCTAGTAAAAATGATCGGTCCGAACCCATATTCGAACTTGACCTGTATTATTACCCCAGAAAGTCACATACCAAAATTCTTTCCGATCAAATAATCCTAACTGGAGTTATCATACAGACACTGCAAATCTTGAAATTTTTAAGTCGAAAGAGGGGTATAACTCTAATAAAAATAATCTGGCCGAACCCATATTCGAACTTGACCTATGGTTTGGGCTAAGAAGGTCACATACCAAAATTGGTTCCAATCAAATGATCCAAACTGGAGTTATCATGGGGACACCAAGTGGGATGGACGCACAGACAGATGCACGGACACACAGATGGACGGACGGATGGACGGACGGACGGACGGACGGACGGATGGACGGACGGACGGACGGACAGACGGACGGACACCGCTGATTTTTATAGTCCCCTGAAAAAATTTTCGGGGACAAAAATTTTCGAGAGACAACCAATCAGCTACTGCACTCCAATGTTGATTATTAACAACCGCGTTGTTGGAACCCACCAAATTTTCTTCCTTCAAAAATGTATGCAAATAAGATTAAGAGAGTTGAAAACTTGAGATTTTAGAATTATGCTACATGCAATAACCTTTTTTGTTATACGCTCAAACACAGATTATAGGAAAACATCACAGGAAAATAACAATTTTTTCCCCTGCAGTGAAGAAATAGAAATTTTCACTTTCCCTGTATCAAGAACTTTATGAAATCACTTCCCTGTATCAATGCTTAAATGTTCAAATTCAATTTCATGTTCAAGGGCAGCGTGGAGAAAATACCTTGACAGAATAAGTCTTGCTATTGTTGTTTATAAATGATGAAATATGTTAGCTGTTATTATTAAAGGGTAACAGTCAGTTATGGGCTTCTGTGCTTTGGTTTGAAGCCCAATCTTTGTGAATACCACCGATTTATGGGCTGAAAACTGAAGAAGAATTACACCTCCTTTTCATACAACAGAGTACTGAAAAAAATCATGCATCCCAAATTTTCATTTTTTTTAAAAAATTGTCCATGCATTCTGAAACTTCTTTAAATAGGCCTCCTATGTTATAAAATAAAGTTGTAAAGAGTATGCCTTGAAGAGAAAATAAAAGTTGGAATTGATGATTTTACCACAGATCACTCGGACCATAAAATTGCAATCAGAGAAAAAAATGGACTTCATGTATGGATTTTCACACAGTATCAATTAAAATATGCTATGGAAACACCCTAATTTTCGCACTATTTTCCTCTATTAATAATCCCAAGCCCGCCATGTCTTGGGAAGCTTTCATGGAGAGCTTTCCAAGAAAGGATGTTTGGCTTTGGAATTATCAACAAAGAGGAAATATGACAGAAATTGTATTGTGCTTATCCTACAGCTTATTTCATCTGAGACTTAGGTTAATGACACAAAGAATTTCCAAAGTGTATTGCAAGATGTAAAAATTAGATGCCTAGGATCACTCTAGATACCATGAATTACACCTGAGTTTCTCAAAATTTCATTGAGGGAGACCCACTGACTCCATCCCCCTCCCCTCCCCCCTCCCCTCCCCTCCACCCCACCATGGCTGATGCACTCTTACCAAAACCAATGTTTTGCACTTTGCAATATTCTTGCAGAATGCTATATTAATACCCCCCGTCACAGCAAATCTCTCTTCCCCAAACCTTCATGTCAAACACCTAGCTTTAGACATGGTATTACTACTTTTCTCAGAATCTTGCATCTGCAAGAGATTATTGCAACTTGGAAGTGTTTGGTCATCTTAGAAACATTTCTTCCCAACATCAGTATTTATATATTCCTATGATAAATCTTGGCAATGCTGCTGTTTAAATGGCTGGTGAAAAAAAGATCAGCAAAGATGAAATTCTAACTCTACTCAATGATCATAAGAATTCCAGAAGGGAAATTCCAACTTTTTACATCAAATAAACTACTCAAGTCCACTGATAAAATGGAAATACAGAGAACATTTATGACATATGAATCTTGAGTGATCTAGCGATAGTAATTAATGCAATTACAGATCCTATCTGGACACATCAGCAGATGATGGATGCATCAGAAAGTGAGAACTCTGATAATTTTTTTTTGTTCTGATATATTTTAGCAGTACTGTGAACTCCCTTTTACTCTTGACTGGTCCAGTTTTGGAGAGACAATATATAGTCTTGTTATCACGAGTTGGTTGTTGCCCAAACTTTGGCTTTAACTCTTAACCCGGTGAGTATTTTCAAATTATTTTTCAGGAAATCTAGTCATGGCTGCTGCAGAGCAACATTGACTAGATTTGATGAAAAAATCATCTAAGTTTAAATCAAGATATCATTGGTGAAAAAATCCTTCCAGTTTACAGGGGTAATATTTGATTAAATATGCAACAATATACTTAAATCTGTGGCAAGAGAAATCCTGTCCTGGGCAGGAAAATCTGCCTGCAGCATGCAAGAGGTTCACCCTTAACTCTTGACTAGTCCAGTATTGAGGAGTACATTATGTGGGCTTTAATCCTTAAATCTTCAGATCAATTTTACGATAATAACTACTGTACATACCTGTACATAGCTGCAGATAACATAACCCATTACCCAATGCACAGGAGATAAAAAAAAATTTATTTTAATCTTTGTTTTTGCAAATTTTTCAAACAATTACAATAAAACCATATCATGTGATCCCTCATTGGAAAAAAGAAATCCATACAGACTATACAATTTCACTTAAAATGTAATATGAAGACACCCCCCCCCCCCCCACACTCCCAACAGAATATGAAAGCCTTAGCCCTTTAGCCCTTTTCCCTACAAATCTCACACATCTGCCTGCATAACTTACAAACTGAGCAGTTGAAAAAAAAAATTTTCAAAAATTTCAACCAAACCATATCATGAGACCCATTATTGGAATGAGCTCATCGAGCTTGTACCAATGAGGGATCAAAATGATATGGTTTTGTTAAAAAATTTTGTGCAGCTCATATATTACAGACCATTTTGGGGTACTGTGTTGTGTGAAAGTTGTATAGGGCCAATGTCTTGGGTGGGGAGTACAAAAATTGTGGGAGTGGCAAGCCCCCACCCCTGCCCCCATCCGCTCACCCATCCTCCACCCTCCCCACTGCACCACTGGTTAAAATAGATAATAGACATTCCCATTCAATTTATTATCTCTTAACTGTTCATCAAGTGTACTACTAATAAAGGAGTAATGTCCTAAATAACCTTTAAAATGTTTTAAAACTGCTATGGGTCTACTTTCCATTTAAATGGTATTTTTTTAAACAAATTTTTAACATTTCCATTTGGATAGAATTTACTGGTATGGTACTGAATTATTTCAGCTTGTAAAATTAAATTTGTTCGCAGATCTTTGCCTTGCTATAATGTATGGGAGAGTACCTGTTGACAATCTCCCATAAATTGTGACAAAGCAAATCCAAACAGACTATTATATTTTTTACTTGATGAGACTTCATCAGTTGTTTTCAAGCTGCCGGATAACAACTTACATGTTGCATTAGAAGGGTATCTGCTCTATTGTGTGTAGCTTGTCTCTTCAACCAATTCTCCATCATACAAATACCTACCTAATCAAAATCAAATCACCTCGCCTTTCCACCTTAATCAATTCCTCACCCTGTGTTTGCTCAAAATCACTGTTATGGAGAATTAAGGTTTCTTCTCAATGATCCAACAACTATCACCCCACTACATCAGCAGAGCAGTGTATGGGTTTTTTTTTCTTATTTTTGCTACATGCCACTTGTCACTTCAGCATTGTTTCATACTGGGATGTCCCAAAATAATTATACAAGATCTTTTGTTTTCAAAAAAGGAAAGGAGTATGTCATTCCCATCCTCAAAAATACATAGAGGATACCAACTATTATTTATTTATTGGTGTTTAATCACTTTGAGCATTTGCGGCTGTCATACTGGAAAAAGAAAAGTTTAGCCAATTGTTTATGTCTATGTTGCCCACTGAAGAGGACTTCTACCCCAAGGCAGTGTTTCCATGTCCTATTTTACCAGTTTTTGTTGTTTGCCACAGTGCACAAGCACTGCTCAACAGCCCGGGGTTCCCACCGGGGGAGGATACCAACTATTTTTGATTAGGTATCAAAATTACCTCATGAGTGATTGCAAGAAAATGTAAGTTTTCACTCTGGGCTGAAAGTCATGAGTGAAAACTTTGATTTTCTTGCAGTCACCAGCCTACTCAAAAACAGTAGGCTTATTTATTTTATTTTACTGGGGTTTAATGACACTTTTGACAGCCAGAGTCACCTCGTGTCAGACAGAAGCCAGTAGAGGAAGCCAGAGTAACTGGAGAGAACCACCATGCAATGGTAAGCAACTGTCAGACTCCCCATCATACTAACTCCACACAAGCAGGGTTAGCATTGGTTGAAGACAAGTGCACCATCAACCCCTTAGTACACAATGGCACCGTATGCACCCATGTAAGCCATGGAGGTGAAGTGTCTTGCCCAAGAAAACAACGTGCTTGCCACAAGGGGGATTCGAAACGAGGACCTCTCAGTTTGCAGCCTGCACCTCTACCTACTGAGTCACCACACCCTAAAAAAGTAGGTATTCTATTAATTAGATGTATTGTGATGGTTTAATGGCAATTACAACAACCAAATGCCAAATATTTGTAGTGATAACGATATGAACTTACTGCGTAATATGCCTCAATTCCAGAGAGATCATCTCTACCATCTATCGTGACAACAGATATCAACAATTATTTATTAGATATGATTTTCTTTCCCAGAATTGCCCATTATTAGCTCAGCAGATATGATGGCAAACTCGACTGATGTGATGCCGATCTTAGCCATCATGAACCAAGCTAGAGTTGTCCCTTTTAATGCATTACTAGGTGAAACCAATTTGCTTACGTCAAAATCATTCATTGCTATTCTTAAAAGCAATCAGGAAAATTTGCATTACCAGGTATAATGGAGTAGTTTGAAGCTGAGTTTTTATATGGTGAGGAAGTAATGATAGCAATGAGTGAGGATTATGTGGATGAAGAAAGAAGCGAGTTGTACAAAAAAAATCAATGCAAACTAAGATTAAGAGTCAAACATGGAGATTCGTTGAAGTGGGAGAAGACTAGTTCAGCTATCCAAACCTTGTGGTTTCCCCACCAGTGAAGCGATGACTTTTGGATAGCTGAACCAGGGGAAGAGGAAATTTCAGACTTTTGAAAAGAATAAGAAACAATAACACCAACGGAGAACTGTAACGGGTCTGAGAACATTTTGTAATTATTTGTTTTGATTTAATAAATAAAGAGGTTATTACTTGGTTAGTTTCATATCTGACAAGCATCATCCTTTGGTAACTTCATATAAACCTTCGACCTTCGGTCTCAGGCTGATATGAAGTTGCCTTGGGCTGATATCTGGGCTGATATGAAACCAGCCAAGTAATAACCTTCAAATATTTCTTGCACATTTGCTGCTATTTTATAAGGTAACATATAATGAACTGCCCTACCATATTTCAGCTCTGGGAAAAAAACAAATATTAACTCGTATGCTGATGGCAGATTTATTTAGTTATTTATTTATTGGTGTTTAAGGTCACATATTTCTGCACAATGGCTAACCATGACCGTGACAGTTTTACGGGTGGAGTACCCGGAGAGAACCACCGAGCAACTGTCAGCTCCCCAACATACCAACTCCACACATTCAAGCAGGGTTAGCATTGGTTGAAGACAGGTGCACCATCGACGTGCAGTACACCTTAGTACACAGCGTCACCGTGCCCCCACATGGGCAATGGGGGTGAAGTGTTTTGCCCAAGGACACAACACGGTTGCCGCAGGTGGGATTCAAACTGAGGACCTCTCGGCTTGCAGCCTGCACCTCTACCAACTGAGCCACCACGCCCCCTGCTGATGGCAGATATTCCGGCCCGGGACACAAAATCTCTTGTCACTGAAAGTATAAATTAGGCACATTTAACCAAATTTCCCCACTGTAAATTGAATATGCGTTTTGACCAATGATTTATTTAGTTAAATTTAGATGACTTTTTTTTATCAAATCCAGTCATGGCTGCTTCACAGCAGCCATGACTAGATTTGATGAAAAATATTTTTAAAATACTCAGTGGGTTAAGAGTTAAAATTTGAAGATTCTGTATTACCAAAGAGTTCAATTAACTACACCTACCCTGGCAGGAAGCAAGGTAGAACAATCTGTGTTAATGTGTATAGCATGTTGATGGTCCACATACTGTGTACTGTGTATTAATGCAAATCAAAACTCAAGCTCAACTTAATGTTGTTATTCTCCATGTAAAGTCCAGGATGTGAAGCAGTGCTTGTTTACTGTGGTAAACAAGCTCTGATTTACTTGTAAAATAGGACCACGTAACCAATGTTTTGGGTGGAAGTCCTCTGAAATAGGCAGCATGGGTATGAAAGATTGGCTGGACTTTATATCCATCTTGTGGTCATGACTGGACAGTGTGCAGATATATGTGACCTTAAACACCAATAAATAAATAAATAAATAAATAAATAAATAAATAAATAAATAAAGTTTTTTAATAATTTACAGTTACTGTAACAATTACTTGCCACAACTCTTCTGGATACTTAGGCTTTCTCAATCCATAAAAAATGTCCATCATAATATAACACTGGCTATTGTAAGGGTCATTAAACCCCAATAAACTAACAAAAGAGAAAAATAATATGGAAAACATTCTAGTTATTCCAGAGTTCTCACATGGACATAATGAATGCATCTGACCATCAAATTAACTCTTAAAGTTCTGGAGATTTGTCATACATTTTTTCTCCACTTTCTCTATATAGACAGCCAAGACTTGCCTAGAAACAACTGCCAAGGTACTTGCAATGTAACTAAGTTTGTCAGGCCTTAAAACTTATCACAATTTCCAAGAATTGGCAAACTTCCATTGCAAGAATCAATTTCCTGCTCTTAAATAATTTGAGAATACTATTATACCCTTGTATAACCAGTACAAATTCTATAGTAAAGAACAAGTTTTCATATTTATATATTTACCAGAGTTTAATCCTTAACCCTTAAAGGACTAATTCTGACTTTAATCACACTTTTCTACAACAAAACATGTGCCCCAACATGCAATTTTGGGGTAAGCTTGCAAGTCAAATTTAAAGTGTCATAGCAGTTGTTTGTAAGCAAGTCTTGGCTGCCTACATAGGCAGCCAAGACTTGCCAAGAAGCAAATGCAAAGTCATAGGATGTGAAAGGTTAGAGTATAGCAAAACTGTATAAAAAAATCTCCAGGCCCTTTAGAGTTAAAGGCTTAGTTCAAATTTTGCTGTTTTTCTTGTCTTACATGTACAAGGACAACACATGTTCCAACATACATACTTTTGGTGTTCTTGCTGAAAGAAGTTACAGTACCTTGGTGATGGTTTCTAGTGAAATCTTGGCTGCCTGAAAGGTAGCCAAGACTTCACTAGAGACCACTGCTAAGTCAAAGTGTTACCTTATTATGAGGGAGCAAAACAATAAGTAGAAATGTCCCTGTCTTTAATGACACTTTCAGAATCTTCAGTGACTTTTATTATCCTCGATGGGTATTTGGGTGGGATGGGGAAATCTCACCCGAGGGGCAAGAAATTTGAGCCAGGCACGAGGCTTACCAAGTGTCTGGCTCAAATATCTTGCCCTGAGGGTGAGATTTATCCATCCCACCCAGATACCCATCGGGGATGATTTTTCTCCCACCATTTTAGGGATGCAACACCATTAATAAGGAAATACCATATTTTTCAGGAAAAAATCATTCTTAGTGCATTCATTCTTGGAGAAAACCAATAAGATATTTGGAAAGCTTGTCGAGAAGTGTGGTATATACCAAAGGTATACACTTCAAAACATGCAGACTAGCACCGCATGTTGAGCGTTAATGCACCAAAGTGACCTCAAATGAAATCGACATGCCTGCACACATCATTTCCAGACTTGTACTTCAGTTTGACAGGGCGCAATGATTTCAGATGTATAATTCTCTCCGATAAACTTTTGGAGCAATTTGAGATTTGCTGAAGTTTCTCTTTGATTTTCGTCTTACGGCCTTCCATTTTGTTTGTTTATACATGTGCAGACGTGATTTGCGATGATTAAATAGTTTCGGTGCCAATTAAATATGCAAATAGACTGGTCACGTGGGTGGGGTGCGATAGCTGTCACGTGGGTGGAGTGAGACTGGCATATCTCTCCCAGCTGTCCCACACGACTTTATATATGTCTCATTACCTTAGTGGTGGGAGTATTATGATCTCCGATGAGTCTTGAGGTGGGATGGGGAAATCTTACCTGAGGGGCAAGATATTTGAACCAAACCCGAGGCTTGCCGAGGGCCTGGTTCAAATATCTTGCCCCAAGGGTGAGATTTCCTCATTCCCACGTTCAGACTCATCGAGGATGATTTTTCTCCCCCACACGAGGATTACGTCATTGTAGATAATTGGCGCTCACGTGCTGACATACCCAATTTATCAAGTCGTAGTCCTTTCGAAAAACGAACAATTTCATCAGAAAGATCATACAAAAGTCAGGTATATACCATAGGTATATACTAAAAAATTGATTTGTAACACTGTCCATTAAGGGGTTAATGAATTTGCACATGTCAAACTCTAATGAAAAGGGCATTGTGAGATTATTGATCAATCGATAAATTCGCGCAGTGATATTATTAAATCTGCAGAGAAACATGGGGTTGAAACAAATCAACATTGCCTGATTTTGAATGACACGGGAAATTGTGAAGCCATTTTGTTTATTTACAATTGTGCAGAAGATGATGAGGAAATATTTCTGGCGACCTAATAAAATATGCAGATGAGTATGTCACGTGGGGTGGGTGGGATAGAAATATCCCACCTTGCTGTCTCACCCGGGACACGCGTATGTTTCACGTATAGTGGGGGGAGAAAAAAGAATCATACAAACACTTTGTGAAAATCAAAGCCGATTCTGATTGTTTTCCTTGCGAGGATCATTTGTAAAAATCAATTCTGATTCTCAATTGAACTTTAAGCCCCATATACACAAAGAGTGCATTTTGGGGTACATGTTTTGTTGCAGTAAAAAATGTTCAAAGTAAAAATTAGGGCCTCAAGGGTTAAATGGGGATCTTAAACTTCAAAACAACTGACTTTTTCAATAGGGAATCAAATAAAAATGCAAAATCATATTATGGCATCATGAATTTCTTTGTTGAAAAATTCATACATGTAAATCACTCTGACAGTTACTTGACACTTTCATCTATTTGTGTCTTCTATTCTTTGGGTGGTAACAATTTTTTAATGAATTTTTTATTGCAGTCATAGAAAGAAAGTTTATGTTACAGGGTCACTGTCTCTATTTAGCTGATATACCTTCTTTTATCTAACCTATATCTTAAAATCTATCTAGGTCCAGACCTGTAATTTTAAAAGTCAACAAAGGATGGATAATGTCCCCCTAAAGTAAGGTTCTGGAGGGTGAATAGTTCCCAAGTTCAGCAGTCATACTCTTTACCTAATGATTCAGTCACATCGGCCCAAGACATTTAAAAATTCTGCAGTTGCAAATAAATTATTTTTCAAACAATTTCAACAAAGCCATATCAAGTGACTTTTGACTGGAACTAACTCATCGCTGAGGTGTCACAAAACATGCTGTTTATTTTAATTTTTTGAAAAATTGAAAAAAAAGTAATCAAAATAACAAATTTTAATATTGTGAGCATTAAGTAAAGGATTAACCCTTTACTGAACAAATCAACCACATCTTCCTGTGTAATTTACAAATTAAACAGTTGAAAAAAAATTGGTTTAAAAAATGTCAACAAAACCATATCACGGTACTCCTCATTGGAACAGGCTTGACATGGTTTTGTTGAAATTTTTTTAATACTTGAAAAACAAGTAATTAAATTAACAAATTTTGATGTTGTGTCAGTGGGTAAATGGGTGATGTGTGATACAATGATGTTTCAAGTGACCTGCGTGTTTGGACGATCAATTTGTTTGCCAATCATTTGCATAAAAGAAGTAGGATGACAGCTGTTGCATTTGCCTTGATTGCACTACACCAGACAAATCACAAGAAAGTTTGTTAACATTGCCCTTTCTAATTTCCCAGAACTATCATTACAATGGCAATAACACTCTTGACATACATCTACTATGCTGTAATACACTGGTCGGAAGGCCTCCTCAGTTTACAATATAACACCTTGGCTTAACTGGTAGAGTGCTGGATGCCCATATCTGGGCCTTATTCTGAAAACGAGGAAAGTCAGGTACCACAACTTGAAGGCTTTCTACTCAGTGAATGTGCTACAATTTACCTTTGAAGCGAAATAATTTAGTCTGTAAGGATTTTCCTTGTTACAATTTATGGGAAAGTGCCTGTACGCACTCTCCCGTGAATTGGAACAAGACAAGTAAGGACATTTGAACAAATTTAGACAGCCGAAAATATTTTACTACTCAACCACTTAATGAACAACACTTGTGAAATAGTTCTAATATTGTATGTTTCTTGACTCAGCTTTACACTGATAAATGTGAACATATCAGTTTTATTGCTACCTTTCTCAGGCTTAAAAAGTCAGAAGCATGGTTACCTGAAAAATAATTTGCCTAAAGAGTTATCGTAGCCACTTTTCGGGTCGGACAAATTTCAATTTGTACAGGCCATTTTCTACCAATATAAATCAAATGGATAATTGAAGTGAAACTCAAATCCAATCTTAAAAGAAGTATATTACAATAAAAAATCACTACATAAAATCTTGGTGGACACACTTCTAGGAATTTTTTTGTTTGCGATAAAAAAAAGCTGCCTAACCTAAATAGTATTTGGTAATTAAAAATTACATAGTGTTTAAATAGTTTCACTTCACTCATCCTCATAAAATAGACACTGGTTCAATTTAATTGAAATTCACAGTGTTCTGAAAGGTAGACAAGTTTCCTTTCAGTTAACTGAGTAAGTCTATTTAACTAAGTTCTAATATTTCTTTGTACAGTATGACATATCAACCCCACAGATTGACAGTTTATCTTCAGACCTGATATTACTCTTTGGAAATGTCAAAGACTTATTGATAAACTGTCAGCTAAAGACACCATGTATACAAGTTATATCACCTTGATGAATAACAATTACTGTAACTTGCCCGTTCATTGAATACATCACCCTTTTTCTTTATTTACCCTTTACCTAACGAATCAGCATATCCGTCCTCATAATTTACAAACTGCGCAGTAGAATTTATTTTAAACAACAGCATATCACCTTGCCGCATACTAAATTTCATTAAAATCCCTCCACTCATGGTTGAGATATGGATGGATGGAATGATAGATGGATGCATGGATGGACAGATGGATGGACAGACAGAGACAGATGGATGGGCAGATGGACAGACAGATGGATGGATGAATGGATGGGTGGACAGATGGATGGGCAGATGGATGGACAGACAGAGACAGATGGATGGGCAGATGGACAGACAGATGGATGGATGAATGGATGGGTGGACAGATGGATGGACAGATGGATGACACTCCTAAAATCAGGATTTATGTGCCTAAAATATTTGAGGAATTTAAAATTCATGGAAAACCACTAAAAACTCTTTTTTAAGTCTAATTTCTGTGTGGCAACAAACCCTAACCCTATCAGCTAACTGACCCTAACCTAAACCCTTACCCTAACATAAAATCCCTGAAAATATAATACCCACTTTTTGTTACTTTTTAGCCACATAAACCATTTTAGCCACATAAAAAACATTTTAGCCACATAACCCACTTTTTTAGACACATAAACACCATTTGTTAGTTCAACTTTATGTGACTAGTCACATAAATCAGACTAGACACATAACAGTGCTGTGTCCCAACAACTAGGCACATAAACTTGATTTGTTTGGTCGGATAGATGGACAGATGGATGGATGGACAAATGGATGGATGGATGGAAAACAAAACCATATCATATGACTCCTCATTGATACAAGCTCACCAAGCTCGTTCCAATGGATGGTTTTGTTGAAATTTGTTGAAACATTAAAAAAAATAATATTTAAAATAATAATTTTGATATTGCATGCATTGGTTAAAGGGTTAAAATGTACAAAAAAGGACAAAAATGAATTGATTCCCCATTCATCTGAAAGCAAATCTCCTATAATAGTAAGTCATTTCATATGAGTAAACTTACCGTTCAAGTAACATGAGCATTATGGGTTGGCATGTGGTAAGAGCATGGACAGGAGAAATAAATTTCAAATAGAGGATATTGATATAAACATATTATATAGAATGTATTAACTTTTTTAGTGGATACCAGAATTTGGTCTTGGCTCCACAACATTTTGCTGCATGACATTAATCAGCAGAACACTATGCCATAAGTCTTTTTTGCCACAGTGACAAAATATTGCAACAACAAAAAACTACATGACAGAATGCCATAATTCTGTAACATTTTAGAGTATGCTATTTATATTTTTTTAGAATTTTTATATGGATTATCAAGTCTGTGTAAATTAAAACATTATGAAACGTTTTTTATATGTTAATTACCAATGCCTAAACTGTGACATTTGCACAATGGCTAATCATGATCAGGAAAGTTTTACAAGTTGAGGAAGCCGGAGTATATTGAGTAGAATGTTATGAAAACACAAGTATTTCTGGGCAAAATAAAAATTATAAAAGAAATACACTGACTATGTGGAAACAACTAACTACTAAGGGGTTTTCATGTTATGAAAAGATTTTAATCATGACTAACTATGCTTTTCTTTGTACTGCTTGTTATTGTATTAGTGCATAACATTAACTGCAAAATTTTCATTTTTGCCTCAAAAACAGGGCTTATGGCCCAAAGTGGACCATAAGCCCTGTTTTTTAGGTGAAAAGGGAAATTTACAGCTTGGTAAAGTCTAAACAAGAATGAAATAAACGATATGTGCCCCACCTATTTACCTTGAACCCCACCCCCCCCCCCCCTTCCTTCTAGCTGATTGCGGCATTTTGTTGTTGCAGCATTTTTGTCAGTGCAGAATTTTGTCACCGCAGAAAAATGATCTGTGGAATAGTGTAATGCTGCATAATGTCATGCGGCATAATGTCATGTGGCAAAATGTTGGGTCACTATTTATTTATTGGTGTTTAATGTCACATATTTCTGCACATGGCTAATCATAACTGCAATATAGGGATAAAGTCAAGTTTAGTTAGTCGTTTATACCCATGTTGACCATTTTAGAGGCTGATAAGAGGGCTTCCACCCCAAGCATTGGTGAGTGGCTTCTATTTTACCAGAAGAATAGAGCTTGATTACCACAGTAAACAAGCACTGCTTCACTTCCCAGGGTTCCCAAGGGGAAAATTTTGGGTCACCACCAGAATTATCTTATGAGAGAGTATGAGGAACAAACATGTTCATGAACAGCTTTACCATAAGTGAAAATTTGGGTTTCCTTCTACCCATAAATGAGATAATTTTGGCAGGTATGTCACTGAGGGAGGATTTAGGGAGGTTGGTGCTCTTAATATTTCCATTTAGGACATTTTCATCTGAACTGGAGTCTTTACCAGTCTTACAGACATCTTTGACATCATTACCTCCAATTCTCATGCTATTGATCTATTATAATTGAGTTTGACAGAGCTCCTGAGCTTGTCAAACAAGATGATAGAATAAATACTCTGTTTATCACATGAGTGTAAGAAAACGGCAAATTGTGTTTAATTGAATACCTCTGCTAACTGGAAATGTTTGTGGCTATTCAATCAAAGGGTTCCACTTTATTATACATCAGAGAAATAGATGAAATTGTTAAAATCAGTGTTAGATGGGTTAAAACAGTTCACCTTGTGAGTTTGTTTCTATCAAATTCCAGGTCTTAAAATTTGTCACGATGCACAAGAATCAGTTTTGACTCCTGCCACCTCCTGTTGCGAGAATCAGTTTTCCGTTCATAAATATTTTGCTTTTGAGAGTACTGTTATACCCCTGTGAGTGCAACATGTACATATGCTCTAGTAAAAAGCAAATATCTTATTTATATATTTAAGAGAGTTTAACATTTAAGTATAAAATTTGATGAGTTTCTCATACATGTACATGTAAAACACAAGTTCCAACATCCAGGCTTTTGGTGGTCTTTCTATTTATTGGTGTTTATGGTCACATACTTATGCACAATGGCCAATCGTGACCGTGACAGTTTTACGGGTAGAGGAAGCCGGAGTACCTGAAGAGAAACATCGAGCATCGACAAGCAACTGTTCAGCTCCTCAATATTCTAACTCTGTTCAAGCTCCGCTCAAGCAGGGTTACTGCGGTTGAAGACATGTGCACCATCGACATGCAGTACGCCTTTATACATGGCGTCATCGTGCCCCCAAGTAGGCAACCAGGATAAAGTGCCTTGCCCAAGGACACAAGGCAGGTCATCCCGGATGGGGATCGAACTCGGGACCTCTAGCATAGAAGTTCAACAGTCTACCACTGAGCCATCGTGCTCCCGAATGGTGTGCTTGCTAATGGAAAGGTGCCAAATGGTGGTTATGCTAATGGAAATTAGAGTACCATGGCAGCGCTGTAGCAGTGATGTCTAGTGAAGTCTTGGCTGCCTATATAGGCAGCCAAGACTTCACTAGACACCAGTGCTAAGTGAAGTATTTTAAATTATTATGAGGGGTAATGACTGAGAATTAGAATTCTCCTAGGTTTTTAAAGCCATCTTCAGAATCTACGACAAGAATTAAATGAACATTTTGCATGAATCAAAGTTGACTCTCATTGTTTTCCTTGTAAGAATAATTTGCGTGAGTTGATTCTGATTCTCGCACACATTTTAAGCCCTGACATTCACAGTCATGATGGTGGATTTTAGCAGTGAGACAGGTAATAAAAGAAAATCTTCACTACAGCAGACAGTAAAAGATGTTCAGAATGCGAGTTAGCTTGTTTGATGGAAACTGATCTTGGTTTTCACATGATTAGGAATTTCCCTCAAGGTGATTTTTTTTATAGAATAGGAATATTTTTCATTACAGTGCGACTTGCATAACAAATAGTAGATGAAATTTAGTTTAACCTGTTAATCAACTCAAGTGCACAGACACCAGACACTTGGGGCCTGTTGCATGATTCTGTTTGAAGGTATGCCAATAATAATGAACAGTGCCTCATTATCTGTCATCTTTCAAATTATATAATTAGCTTTAATAGGCTGAAAATATTTTGCCAAGGGATGGTTAGAAGTGGTGTGACAGTAAAAATAAAAACCATTGGTTTTAAATACAGAAGGCAATGAAAATGCTCCACAATCAATTGATTTTGTTGAGTTGAATAATTTTAATGCCATGGTAACAGGTCAGCTGCTGTTGTTGTTGTTGTTGTTGTTGTTGCGGCTGTTGCCACTGCTGTAGTTATTAAGACTTAATCCTTTCAACCTGTTATGCTTAAATTTTTGCATAAAGAAAAATTTGGAAGTTTACAAGAAGAAATTGCTATGTAGGAACAGTAAGAACTTAACTCTTTCAACCCTGACACCTGAATGGTATCCCTTTTCATTAAATGACTGTGTAATTTAACCATTAAATATCACTATTGTTTGACGATCTTTTCCTGGTCCCTGGAAAATCCACAATGTGGAATTCGATTCCATATGACTATAGTATGACAGACTATTTACAGGTACATTCGAATTCACATAATTAGCTGTTCCAGTCACAGAGAGTACTTTACTCCGAGCTGGAAAGGGTGTGGTCGAATGATGGTCTGGGTTTTTTATCGGATTCATGATATATTTTTTATGGTATTCATGCGCACCTGTTACAAAAATAAGTGTTAACAAAAGTAGTTCTTTTTTACTTCAATCCAATTTTCCAAAAAGAGGTTGGGGGAATTGTTAATGCTAGCTATGGCATGTGATGTTGAACTATAAGTCATATAATAAACCTATTATCGCTGCAGTGAAGTGATCTGAGTCGATGCATCACGTCTCATTGAGGAGGTCAGATCACTGGATCAAATGAGCTGCCATGTTTGATCCAGCGACCTGACCTCCTCAAGTTGATGTGATACTCTGACCCAGATCACTTCACTGTAGTGATAATATGTATATTCACTTCTGTACACAGCAAAATGGGTGAGTCTGTCTTGAATTTGTGGGAGGTTCACTAAAATAATTTAATCTTACAGCCCTTTGGGGTACTATCAAGTAGACCTACGTGGTATTTGAGTTTCCAGTACCAAGTACTATGCTACAACTGTTGGGTATTCCTAATGTACATGTATTTCTAACTATTTCACAAATATGAATTTTAATCCGCCAAAATTCTTTAAAAATATTGCCCGTAAAATGCACATTACAAAAAAAAAAGGTATCTTTAATGATAATTCTCAGTATAGACAGAAACTTATAGTGAACAAAATATGAAGGATGTACACTAATAAAGACGCACTGAATTTGTTGTTCTCTTAATCATGCCACAGGCAATGGAACAGAATGTTCGATAATAAACATGCATTGAAGTTGGTGTCTTATCAATTAGAAATTTCACATCACAAAGGAAGCCTATTTGAAAAGTTGTAAACCGAGAGTGCCCCAAGGGATTAACAGGAAATGCCTCAGAGTGTGTCATCATTTGTGTTAAGTTCATGCTGCAATATGATTGGTAGCTTCACGCATTTAGTATTTCACATTTTTGTCGTATGTGTGATTAATATGGATCACAATCAAGCCCCAAAATACTATGTTTAATAAATAGTTTGAGCTTTTGGACATTGCTAATTTATAATATTGTGAATTCAGTATATCAATTGAGTTGAAACTGTCTCAGTATTCCACTTGATGTCTAAAAAGGTTTCAGTATAATAATAGATAAGTAGATAATAACACGTTTCCTGAATTAAAAAGTACTGCTATTCCTTGTTTGCTGTATGCAGACGATCTCGTTCTTCTCTCTACTACAGGAGACGGCTTACAATCGTCTCTCAACTCATTACATGATTTCTGTAAGAGGTGGAGACTCACTGTCAATAAGCAGAAAACAAAAGTGCTTATTTTCAACAAGGCAGGTAGAAAAGTGAATAGTTCATTTACTTGTGGCGACAAACAGCTACAAACAGTGACCTCATACACGTACCTCGGAATTGTTTTCACGGCATCGGGCAGTTTCACCAGAGCGCTATCGAACCTTATAGCTAGAGCACTCAAAGCTTACTTTAAATTAAACCGTCTGTTTTTGTCAGTGTCCAAGGATAACTTACACGTGAGAGAAAAACTATTCGATGCGTTGGTAAAACCTGTTCTTCTATATTGTTCGGAAGCATGGGGAGACCAGGCAGTCCGAAATAATGAAAAGCAGATTGAATCGGTACATTTGCAGTTTTGCAAAAATATACTGCAGGTACACTCGAAATCTTGCAATGCTGCAGTACTAGCAGAATTAGGTAGGTACCCGCTAGCTATTGACAGAAAAACTAAACTTGTGTCAAATTGGCTGAGAGCGGTAACAGTTCAGGCCAACCCATTGTTAAGTTTGGCTTACCAGGAGATGTGGGAACTTAGTCATACCTGCACATCAGAAATTGAAAGCATCCTTTCGACTTGTGGGTTTCGCAACGTCTGGCTGAACCCAAACTGTGCTCCCCCAAATTTTGAGAAACAATTAAAAACACGACTCTGTGACGTGTACGGTCAGATGTGGAAAAGCGGATCCACACGAAACGGCGTTCATTCAGAGAGGATTAAATTAAAGTTCTATCATTCGGTCAAAGAGAAGTACTGTAGGGAGTTTTACATTGATACACTACCCGCGAAGGAAAGGCGACTTGTCTCCAGATTCCGTATTAGCGCTCATGACTTGGAGATAGAGCGGGGTCGCTATCAAAAGCCGACACCAGTACCCAGGGAACAGAGGCACTGCAAACAGTGTAAGACAAATTCGGTCGAAGATGAATTACATTCTTTCTTTGCCTGTTCTAAATACAGCGTTTCTCGAAATGAGCTTATCAACTTTGTCGGTAAGCGACTTCCTCACTTCCACCTTCTGCGGCAACTAGAAAGATTTGCATTGCTATTTGCCTGTGAAGATGTGGAAGTTATTCGCGAGGTCTGTCGGTTTGTAACCCATATCCTGATGCACCGAAATCAGTAGACGGAATGGAGCTCTGTGTGGTCATGACCGTGTAAGCACTTTCGAAAGGCTAAAGTTCAATACCGCTGGTAAAAACGACCGATGTTTCTTTTTCCTGAGGGCATGATAATCTAATTAGTTTTGATTGTCAATGAGACTCATACATTGTATGCCCACTCACAGGAGTGCCGCAACAGATGAGATTAGTTTGTTTAATCTGTTTACTCATATAATATGTGTCACATGGTTAACCCACTGCTTATTTTAATTGTTTGTGTGTTTTATGTATGCCATATCTTTTTTATTCTTGGTCGTGCAATAAACTTTATCTTATCTTATCTTATCTAATACTGAATTACAATGAAAGCCTACTATCAAGACATGATTGCATTTCACTGGTGAACTTTGTATGAGCATTTTGCTGAAGCAAAAGACCTAATATATCATCCCTTGAGTGGAAAAAGGTGCCATCTGCAATGCTTCAGCATTGCAGCATTGCAAAGCTGAAGCATTGCAGATGGCACCTTGTTCCACTCAAGAGATGATATCTGTGGTGTTTCCTATCAAACTGCACACATAATTTATACTTAAATAGAATTTTCCTGTCACATGAAGGAATTCTCAAGTTAGCATTATCTCAAGCAAGAATGGGAAGACCCATGTTTCTGTGTGGAAAAAATTAAAACTATCGCCTTTTCTGTCCCACCAGGCCACATCAACTTGTAGAGTGCTACATTATTTTTCCTCATCAAAATTTGTTCACATATTTTTGCCTTGTTACAAAATTTATGGGAGAGTGCCCATAAGCACTCTCCCATAAATTCTAACACGGCAAATCCAAACAGATGAAATAATTTCACTTCAAAGATAATATGAAGCACATCCACAGATTATGAAGCCTTTAACTTATGGTACCTGCACTTAAGAATAAAGCCCCAATATGGGCTTCAGCACTCTACCAGTTAACCTTCTGCACACTGAAGATGGAATATCAAAATTCCAGTCTGCAAATTTTACCAGAGAATTATCCAATTTAATCTTGTTTAACAAAGCTCATTGATGTCAAAACAACATGGAATTGGTTAAATTCCAAGCTGCCTTGTGAGAAAATGTGTGTCATTTTGACATCGGCACGAAGATGGTTACAGTAGATCTATGTTTACTGATGTGTCCAAATTAGACCAGTCCAATAGCATGGAAACTGAAATAAAAATACAGATTTTAGAGATCTAGCTGTTTTAGTGTTAACCCTTTACCTAACATGAAAAGTAGACAACACTTGCAAACAAAATTATTGAATAACTAATTTTTTTCATTTTTTTTGCGTCAAAACATAGCTTATGACTTTTCTTTCTAACAAGCTCACTGAGCTAATTCCAATGAGGGTCATAAGCTATGTTTTTGAGGCAAAAAATGAAAAAGTAATGAAAACTGAATAACAATTTTTGGGAATAGTGCTGGCCAGTTTTTTGGCTGTTACATTGGGTAAAGGGTTAATATTGATATATTTTAGAATGGAAACAGCATTCTTGTTTTTCCAAATAAAATGCTGTTATAGGGCTCACAAAGCAGACCCTACATTAAGTTGGTTGCAGGGTGGGAGCTCAAGTGAAATAAGCTGAAAGAGTACAAGCGAGATTACATCTCATTTTTTATTTTTAAAAATTCAGAGCCTGGGCATCAAATTTAGGGAAGCTCTTCCTGGTTGCAATTATCAATAAGGAAAAATTGTAACAAAAGTTGTTTTGGTTGTCCTACATCTTATTTTACCTGGTACAGTAGCTCAATGACCTGAGAAATTTATGGCGCAGTGAATTAATTATAAATTGTGATATACAGGCAAAAGTGGTCTCTCAAAACAGGTGGTCTCTCATGACAGGTCCTATACAGAGTAAAACAGTCAAACAGAACAAGTTCATAGCGTTCTCTCAAGACAGGTGGTCTCTCACGACGGTGATCTCTCAAAACAGGTTTTACTGTATAGATGTCCAAGATGCAGATAGCACTACACTTGATTTCTACAAAATTTCCCCAGGGGAGAAACCTGGACCCACACCATCATGGAAGACACTTATTTCCCCAATCCAATGTTTGTACTTCACAGTTTATCTGAAGCATGCCAGTACCTCTATCCGAGAATGTCAACTCCCTGCCCTACCTTCAATCCTGTCACTGAGACCTTTCTGTCAGTCTGTGATCTGTTAGAGAATCACTTGTTGCTCAGCACAGGTTTCAAGCCAACACTTACTGCTGAATGGATTGAATAAATTCAGATACACTTGTTCAAAAGGATCAACCATTCTACATTTTACTCATAACATAAGTGAAAAAGGCCCAATAATTTTAATTTATGTCTTTCCAGAACAAAGCTACCCATATTCCACTCAACAGACTGATCTCACACATCTTAATCTGTTGAGGCTCACAAGCTAGGTTTTCAAAGAAAATTTGCTGTTCTCTCTGTTAGCAATTTTAGGAAAAGGGTTAATAAATAAAGCATTAACACAGACACATATAGTATAAAACCACCCAACAGTACAAAGTTGTAAAAAAGAGAAAAAACCCCAAGGATGTTCAGTGTATTCAGAGGTTAAGATCTTTATGCATTCCAGGCTGAAACTGCTTCTCATCAATCAGAAATTAATTCAACATATTTGTAATACAGTAACATTGAATATAACAGCATTATTAATTTTGAATGACATCAGTTTTTTAATTTGTTACAAGAATATTATCATGTCAAAAGCTATTATTCGTTGGGACTAATCTCAAGGCAAATAAAATTGCTATCATTAATACCCTGTGCATGCCCATGAAACTGTACTATCTGATAACTAACTTTCCCAGCTTTTTAGATAACTGCACACTATCAAAACATAAAAGGTGAGAGTAAGATAGATTTCCTGTAATAAAATCCTGAAATTTAGCACCCAGCAAACATGAGTGGTTATTGATACACCATTCTGTTTTTTTAGGTGGTGGCAACAGTTAACTGGATGAGTGCTAGAAGCCAATTATAATAATAATTCTTGGCCTTCCTCTGATTTGTCACAGTCTTCTAACGAGAAGGCCTACATTAACCCAGTCCCTATTGAGCTATTCCTCCCCAACTCTCCCTCCTAATCTCCCAGTATTCAATCAAAAAGTGTTTCATAATTCTTTCCATCGGCACTTTCGCAGTCTCCCGGGCTATAAAATTGAACCTTTCTCCTCATGTCATTCCCCACCCACTTATCCTTCATTTTTTTCATCCCAATTTTCTATTAGTTTTCTAAGGAGTCTTGTTCTACAGGGCAAACTAGAGATGGTCTGTCGCCTGGTATACCCTCATCAAGGCATACTGCCTAGTGTGGGTGACTGAAAAAGGGCATTCATTCAATTTTTCTAAGTAAAAAAAAATCCAATATGGCCACCAGTCGGCCATCTTGAAACCGAGCGGGAAAAAAATTATGTCACACACTTCCCCTCATCATGTTGATCATTTTTGTGAAGTTTCATGAAAATGCGGCTAAAACTGTGGAAGTAGTTTGCTCCACAAGTTTACATGTGCAATGGACCGATGACTGAACTGACTGACTGACAGACAAGTTGACTCCTATATACCCCCCCCCCCCCCCCATAACTTCATTTTGTGGGGGTATAATAATTTGGAGCATTTTAAAATGAAATGTTCCAGGGCCCTTGTTACTCCTAAATTACACATTTGGCACACTCTTTCTCAATTCTCTCCTCAACTCCAGTGTGGGGAGAATCAAGTGCTGGAGGCCACTTTTAAATTGGTGGCATTACACTTCATGCATCAGCTTTTGTTTCGTTTGTTTTTGCAGCAGTAAAAGAAAAATATTTGTATATAATTATTTGTTACAATTTTTAGACATTCTCCAATAAATTGTAACAAAACAATTATGTTTAATCAAAGTTGTGCTATACTAAGACTCCCTTTGCTGGTAGCATAGTATCTTTGAAAAAAATTACTCATGTTGCAAATTGCCATTGAAAAAAAATCAGCACTCTAACATTTAACTGGTAAAATGATAAATTACTATATGACATCAATATTTGTTCAAATGTCATTGCCTTGTAAGGCACTCCCCCATAAATTGTATAACTAGGCAAGTCCTTACACACTAAATAAATTAACTTCAAAGATAATATGAATCCCATCCTCTGAATATTAAGCCTTTAAGTCATGGCACCTGCACTTTAGAATGAAGCCCAAATATGAGCTTCCAACACTCTACCAGTTAACCATTCACATATAGTGCACACAGGGGAATTTGGTAATAACACCTGTTGTTACCCTTTCACTGTCCAGTTGAATCTATGGGAGACTGGTGGCTCTGCGGTTAGGGCATTGAACTTCAAGCTAAAAGGTCCATGGTTTGATCCTGACCAGCAGTAACGTAACAACACTGTGTCCTTACATCAATGGCAGTCTGCGTGCAAACTCCATGAAAATATAGAGGAGGTCCAGTGTTTTTGAGTGGATAATTTTCAGTATCCACTCAAAAACACTAGATTTTCTTTTTATTGTACGCTTTTTATAAGAATCTGATCATTCCTATTGATAATTCCACTCGTTTCAACCTTGAATTGATGCATGAAAGTAAACAGCTGATGCGCATTGATATTCGGAAGTGATCTGATTGATGCTTGGAACTAGCGATCTGATTCAGCTGGAGGGTTAAGGTGAATACGTGTTGAATTATTGCTGGAAATGATCAGTATCCACTCAAAAACACTAGATTTTCTTTTCATTTTTGTTTTTAGAACAAATTTATCATTTCCAATGATAATTTGACTTGGAATCACCTTGAAGTGATGCTTTGAGAGCCACCATTTTGATTGATACCGTGAAAGTGATAATTTCTATATCTTCACAGTGGGGGATACAGTTCCCATCTTTCCGCAATTTTTTCGATAATCTATCATTTAGCATATAAGAAAAGTATTTAATTTATCTTCAGACCAGCAAGATAATAATAAATTAGTGGAACTACACAAGGTAACCATAAATTTACTGTTGTGTTGAGTCTTCATTCCTAATAGTAATGACATTAAAAATTTAGTCAAATGAAGTATCGAATTGAACAACATTTCTAGCATGGAATCAATGAAAATGAATATTTATGGTAATTTTTAGATTCAGTCATCTGGAATATATCAGTTGGTTCACTTTTCCAACCAACTGAAATATTCTACTTTATCCTAATTGTCCATGTTGGTGGTGCACTTGCCTTCAACCAATGCTAACCCTGCTTGTGCAGAGTAAGTACACATGCAGGGTTAAAACTTTCTGAATTTATTAAGGCCTAAAAAGTTGAAAATCTGTTTCTCAAGCCCTCCCGCATGGTATTTTTGGCTACCCCATGCTCTCTTTTTATAATAAACGCAAACTTGAAAAAATAAAAATTAAATGGTTTATGTCTGGTATTTTACCCAAGTTAATAAAATTGATAAATTTGTGCCTTGAGTGCAACAAAGCTTTGCAATGCTTTAGCAATGCGAACACTTCTTGCACTCAAGGGACGAAATATACCACCACACATGCTATTCTGTAGAATATGAGGCCTAAAAGATAAAACAAATCAAGAACATGAAGTTTTGGTGTCAAAGAAATAATTACAAAAATAAAATAAAAAAACACTCCCTGGCATACAATTTTACCCAAAAATGGCCTGAGAAACAGAAGATCTACTTTGTGGAGCCTAATATGCAATTTGTTTGTTCATTACAGTTTAACCCTTGAACCCTAGCAGCCACTTTTCCGGCCAGGAACATGATATGTCATAACGTCATTAAATAGGATGGCTGTTCAGTAAATGTGGGGGGAGGGGGGGGGGGGGGGGCCTGAGGCTGCACGTTGAAAATATTTATTGGTCTACCCCAAATAATGAATATGGACTCTTCCACATGCTTCAATTGAACTGGCATGGAAGATACCACTAGAGTTCAAGGGTTAAGGGCACTGTACTGTATACTGTACTGCCATATTGTATGGCCACAACACAAGTACACAGTCACAAGTACAATGTGAGTCTCAGCACTAGAAATAATCAGAGATCACATAATATTGGGGACCAAGTGCTCTCAGGCCACCAGTTTAATTCTGTTCAGAATTCAATGCTATTATCTTATGGCATATTTGTTTACCCACTTTTTGGAGAGTTTGTGCACAGACTACCATTGATGTATGTGATGTTCTTCCACTCCTAGAGATATACAGATATTCTTTTGTGCTCCAGTGATGGATATTCCAATCCATAACTATTTAATTCACCTTCACACCATCAAGATATTAACAAAATTAGGCGACCTACACTGTATAACCATAAATCTTCAGCTGTGCTGAGTCTTTATTCCCAATGGTAATGGCATCAGAAATTCAGTCAAATCAGGTCTTGTTTGAGCAACATTTCTATCATTGATTCAATGTTAATGAAAGTCTATTGTAGTTTTTAGATTTAATCATCTGGAGGCAATAGTATAAAACTTTTAGAATTGTATTTTTTAGAATTGTATTTTCTACCTATTAATATAACTGACTAAAATGAATCATTATCATTTTTAAAAGATATGGCAATTTGCCAACTGGCAATTGCCACATCTTTGAAAATGCTAATGGCTCATTTCAACCCATTTAAAGTCATAACTAGAAAATACAATTCTAGAAAATACAATTGCAAAAGTTTTATATTATTGGCCCCTTTGTAAGAAAGGTGAACCACAGATTCACTTTCCAACCAACTGAAATATTCCAGATGAGTGAATCTAAACACAGGCAATGGAAAATATAAGGGTTAGAAATGATCCAGGCCATAAAAGCATAAAATTCCTTACAGAATCTGACTGGTTGCTTGAGAGCTTGATTGGGGTATATTTTGGGGTACTGGGTCAACTCAAAGAAGCAAGGAATTATTATTAATCAGGGTTGGTGCAATGTTTTCTATCTTCTCAGATCATCTGTATATATATTGGATTCTGGTGGATTCCTGAGAAAGAAAATTTATTTTGTGGAAATCCAAATAGATTTCTGAAACATTTGCCCCAAAATAAGGCCTGTTATATGATTAGCTGCACAGAAATCTAGTAGAACAGATTATGTACCATCATTCAGGGACATGAATGCGGGAAACAAGACATTTGGGCTGATAATTAGCTACTGTAATAGGTTTTATTATAAACTGTTTAACTTAAAACAATCCTTCTGCTGGCACCGGGGAGCGAAGATTGGTGTGTGCTGGAGTTTAAGTTAAAAATTACACCCAGCATTGGGCTTTAAGTTAAAAACTACACCAAGTTAACATTCAAAACTGCCAGCTGTATTTCAAAACTTACCCAAATAGTTTTCTAAATTCATTATTTTACGCCAGCATACATGCAACCTATGATCAACCCAACCCTCTCTCCAATGTACTCATTAGCTTCATTCCAGTAAGAAGGAGTTCTGAGGTACAGGTATATTATAATATTAGAATGTTTCTTTTCATGTTCTATCAGTCGATAGTACCTGAGTTTGTGTTTTATTTCAGAAACCACACAAACTCAGGTACTATCGACCGATAGAACATGAAAAGAAACGTTCTAATTATTTTATTATGCCGAACAAAAATTAGCTTTCATTGTTAAGCATTAACTGTAACATGCCATCAATCTTGTAACAATGTAGTCAAATCCATAAATATGCTTTTAGTGACATCATTTCGAACGAATGACGTCTCTTTAGGAGTTTCCAGATCACCAAATTCGAAAATGACTTGTTACAAGTGCCGTCGCTTTGGGAGTTTCCATATCACCAAATGTCAGTGTTTACAACTGCATCATGTTAAAATTCATTATTAATGCTTGTGTGATAAGTGGTATAATGCATAATGGAATATAAATTCATGTTTCTTGGATGACGACAGTTGTCAGAATTAAGCGGAGTGAAACAATTTATTTTGAACTTGAGGTGGAGACTCAGTGAGGTCGAGGAGTAATAGACTTGTGGAAATATAATTGATTGAAGTCACATTTATGATTCACTAAAGTGGTGAACAACACGTGAGTTTTTAATATTTTTGATTCTTTTGAATTCATTGTTTGCAGTAAAACTGAAAACACACCCACTGAAGATGACATATTTGTTTATAAGTTTGTATCTATAGGTGACGAAAAAAGTTAAACAAACACAGCACCAGCATTTGGTGTTGAGAAATTCCAATCAGAGCTTGCGTAATCGTCACTGATCAATGGAAGTGGAGCTTTGTTCTCATATCTCCTGGGAAGAATGTTCCGATAGTACCCATGTTTTGTCCCAAAACTCCAGTACTATGACTTTTAGAAGATGTCAAATTAACCAAACATGACTGATGTCACAAATGTGAGGCATAATAATATAATATGGACACATAAAGATGCTTTTCAAGACTGTGTGCAGATTGACAGGTAGAGTGCTAAATGGATTTTGGTTGTCAAAATTTGTTCATGTATTTTGACTGTTAAAATTTTTGTGAGAGTGCTTGCATCAATCGTTACAAGGCAAAACCATGCAGCCTTAGTAATTTCACTTCAAAGAAATATGAATCACATCCACAGAATATGAAGCTGTTAGGTTGTGGTACCTGTACCTTAGGGCACTCTACCAGGTAATATGATAAAATAGTTTAATTATTCATTTGACAAAGAATTTATTTCATAAATAATTCCTTTTCATGAATCAATATATAAAAGAGAGACTAAGAAAGCAAAAAAGGAATTTTCATGTTATCTCATATTAATTCACTTTGTTGATATATTTCAGATAACTAATAACAGTCTTTGTCTTGTTTCCTTGCAAAATGGAATGTGTCTTAAATCAGGAAGCACTTTTCATCAAATTAGCCTGCATCATGATCTGTAAAGTTTGGGTAATTACTATTCTATTAAGACAGGAAGGTGAAAACTTATCATCAAATCATTTTTCTTTTACAGACCCAGAGCTGAGATGAATGGTTCACTTTCAGGCCTCTACAACAAATGTTGCTATTGAAATTTTAAAAGCTTTGGGGTTGTAACCAGGGATGTTATCTGAATTATTTTACCTTGATATACTGAGGTTTTTTAGCATACACTACACAACCAGAATAATAAGCTGCTATACTTTTAGGGTGGTGCAAATCAAAGAACCAAAACTGAAGTAAAATGCATTGCCAAACAACTTTCAACAATTCAAATACAGAGTGCACTCATACCAGGAAATGTGTGTTATGGTTAATGACATAAAAACAGCCTTTTGTTGCCTTTGCCATTTCCATGCAGTGTATATTTTCTATGTTATTTCTTGTGTATAGTATGTATTGTATATAATTCACCCCTTGAGTGAAACAAGATGCCATCTACATCTAAAGCATTGCATATGGCACCATATTGCACTCAAGGGATGATATTATGATAAGATGCAAAATAAAGATTCATACCACGGTCACATAGATTAGAATGTACCATCAACATGGATAGACCTTAATTCAATGATTGACCATATTCCCTCTTCTTAAAAACAGTAAATCCATTCTGTTTGTTGTTTGAGTTTAACAGCACTTTCAATAGTCATTATCATATCAGGTGTAGGAAGTGAGCAATCGGGATTAAGTGTCTTGTCCATTCTGTTTATCTAATGAATAGTCTAATCCCCCCAATTCTTTGCACAAAACTGCTATCAAACTTTTTCCCCTTTACTTTCCCCTCTACCTTTTGATCACTCAGTGAAACGACCTTGTTGGGTATGCAACAGGAATCAGACAGAGAATTCAACTCGATCAGATTACAAAATCAAATCACTGAAAATGTACAGTGGAAAAATGAGCATTGTAAATAAGTTTGAACCTTTAAAGGCCCATTTCTGATAGAGCTGAAATGGTTAAGGGGTTTTCTTGATTGATTAACTGGTAGAGTGCTAAATTATTTTTGGTCATCAGAATTTGTTCGCAAGCCTTTGCCTTGTTACAATTTATGGGAGAGTGCCTGCGGGCACTCTTCCATAAATTGTAACAAGACAAATCCTTGCAGACTAAATAATTTCACTTCAAAGATAATATGAAGCACCTCCATTGAATACGAAGCCTTTTGTTTGGGGTCCACTAGATTCTGATTAAAGCCCAAATATGGGCATCCAGCACTTTACCAGTTAATCACGTGGATTAACCTTGGTTAACTGATTAATCACTTGTCTAAATAGATATCTGAATAATTGCCATACCATTGATGATTTAAAGCATGAACCCTTTACCCAACGTTATAAACAAAACTGACTAGACCTATATGCAAAAATCTCCATTCAAATTTATGTTTTTCAATTTTTGTCTCAAAAACATAGCTTATGACCCCTCATTGGAACGAGCTCATTGAGCTCATTCCAATGAAGGGTCATAAGCTATGTTTTTGAGGCAAAAATTTAAAATCTTTAGTAATTCATGAATTTATTTTGCAAGAATTGTCTGCTACCCGCAATGGGTAAAGGGTTAAGAACGACCATTTCCAGCCACTGATACAGTATGATGAACATGCAAGTAAACAAGTATGTCAGCAAGTAACTTACATGCTTTACTCTGTCTCATATAATTGATGTGAGTCAGTGTGACAATGTTTGCCTGTTTTGGAGCAAGTTTGTTCCTTTGTTAACCCATATAATACAGTAGTGAAAAGTAATGGTTTATCGATCAATTACTTTTTGGATTGATCAAGATGTTGATCATTGATTAATCTATTAATTGGTTAACCATTTCAGCTCTAATTTCAGACTTTTACGATCTCAGAACAGGTGCCATTTACATGCTATTATGAGGAGGTCCTCCTGGCAAAAGAGAGATGAGCTAGACAGTGGTTTTTAGTCAAGTCTTAGCTGCCTTAACAGGCAGCCAATACTTGATGAAGACAACTGGTAGGCCACTGGACATATAGAGGCTACGGGCTGGTGGGAATTCAGGACATTTGACCAGGCCCTTAACTGGTAGAGTGCTAAATTATTTCTTAAAGGTGATTTGAAACCTGAATATATTTTTCAAAGATACAATGCTACCAGCAAGGGCAGCCTTAATTCAGCAAGATTTTGTTCATAATTGTTTTGTTACTATTTATTGGAAAGTGCCTCTTGGCACTCTCCAATAAATGGTAACAAAACAATTTTATATGGACATTTTTTTTTCCTACCACTGCACAAATAACAAGTTTATGAACAGAAGCCAAAACATAAGTTGATTTAAATTTCTTTTATTAAATATACACAACTTTGGCCTTTGTAGGCAGGCTCACCTACACAGTCATCATTCAACAGGTTTCACCAGTGCCCCAATGTACAATTGTAATTAGAAAACAGAACTTGCAGACAGCAGGTGGTATACCCAGGGGACAGGTGTGACCTTTTGAATGTAATGCATGTGTTTGAGATGGCACACACAATGTGTAGCCCTGTTACCTGTTGAATCATGAAGTTTTGCGAAGCAAATACAGTATATAACCCAGATTTGTATAAAATGTACACTTATTGTAATAAGTCCTGTAAGCTGTACATGCAGGTTGACAACCCGGACTTGTTCGATATTATTCCTACAAGGCTTTATGAAGCCCGAACGTGTGTTAAGATAGGTCCCCATAAGCTATATGTATAGCCCGGACCCTATACTGATGTACTTGCATCAATTTGAAAGGCTTTTAAAATGATAATAATGACCTTTGAAATTTGTTCCTGAATACAAATGACAAAGGCCATGTTGAAGTGGCCAAAAGTGCAGATGAACTGGACAAATTGAACCCCCAGTTAGCTTGACAGTCTTTATGAAATATAACTTAATTAAAAATCACTTGCTTGAGACTGTTCAAGACAGTCCATGTAGAGTAACCTAATTAAAGCAATGTCTATCAATTGACAACATCATTGTTTTTCTACCTATATACATATACACAATAACCTGTTTAACTGATTATGTGCCACTGCATGTTCACAGCACCTTTCCTAGATAGGTACTCTTTAGCTACTCTGGTATCTTGCATCAATCAGAACAAATATCAAGAGGACTAAACACAGGAAGTAATCTACTGATATCTGGTGCAGTAGGAGATGTTCATTGGCTCATTTCATCTCTAGGCACTCTGCAAGTTAAAAATCATTCACGCAGAGATGCTCAATCTGTTGGATTCGTAAACCTATTTACTGTCCACTTACTTATAGGGATCAGCACTTATATTTGTCAGTGGAATGCAGGGAAATTCCCAGTAGTCAAATTACTCATTGGCAATCATATTACATTTTACAGGAGTGGGATTTTTTACACAACAAACTGCAATAAAACAATTTCCTATGATAGGAGTTTCTGATATTTCTTATGTCAGTTTCACTGGATACTCATGGCCTTTCACAAATATGAGCATTTTGTTTGTTAACTCTTCCCCTTAGGGTTCTTATGATGACTCACTGAATACAGATAGTTGGACATTCTAGGCTGTGTCTATTAAAGATTGGTGATTTTGCAATGCCTTTTGTGCTGAATATATCACTTCTAGGGGGTTCCTAATATATCTAGTGTAACAGTTTGAGGACCACCTTCCCAAAGTCTTGATTAGGTGATCCTCAATGCACACCCGAGCTGCCGAGGTGGCGGCCCCAATCCCGAAGAAGTGTCCTGAATATAGAGTTTGGTTAAATCCCAACCGACCCAGTATGATGCGCAGATGCTTTATAAAGAAATCTCTTGTCATTGGATCACCTCTCTCTGTCACAAAGAATGCCTCTCCACTGGTCATGGATAGTCGGTGAATTAAATACTCCCTTGTTAATGTAAATGGGCATACTCTGTGGTTAGTCTTGCATAAGTTAATTGAAACACCTTGTTGAAATGGATCAGTTTTAGATGTTCACAATGTGATTATACAAACTTCTTCTCTAAAATTAATTCGAACATCACCTAGGCCTAATTCACCCACCTGAAATTCCTTGACTCTTGAAGTGAATTCTCCACACCTCAGAAAGCCAAAAATGTCAGGTAACAGAATGTAAAGCCACTGTAGTGGCTTTCAGCACTTTTCAGTAGAGCCATGATAGTGATTCTAGCACTCAACCGCATTACGTAACTTAGGGTGTTCTGTGAATGAATGGTAGTAATCAGCAGATGAATGTTTTAAAGAATTGATTTGTAAATTTCATGCAAGAAACTTTATAAAAATAATCAGGTCCAAAAGAAATTATCAATGACAGTTTAGTCCTATACCTAACAAAACACCAAATCTTCCCAACAATATCTGCAAAAAGTATCTAATAATTCCTTTTTTACTTCTTATATCTGTCCAAAAAAACTAGTACAGTAGTAGCAGTACTGTAATTGAAAAAGCATGCTCTTTCTTGATCAGATTGTGATTCGGACGAAACATAAATTATCACAACAGTCAACTGATCTGGGTTGTCGTATTCAATCAAGTTGGATAGACCAGATTAGCCAGATCAAAGAAGATGTGTTTGATCTGGACTCATCAATAAGATGGAATATGTAATTTGTTTATTATATGACCTTGGATATTTAAAAATTGAATAGTACAGTGGAGCCCGGTTAATTGAATAGACACTTTGCCAATGAAAATTATTCAATTAACAGGAGTATTCAATTAACCAGGATTGTGCCACTTTTCTGTATTCTAGAGATAGACTTAGCATTTATTCTATTATATCTTGTTTGACAGAGCTCCATGAGCTCTGTCAAACAAGATATAATAGATTAAATGCCTGTATTGGATGTACTGAGGCCAAATAGGTCTATAAACAAAGGAAAACTGGGTAGAGTCAGGGTAATTTCTTGACAGGTTACAAGATTTTTTATTCAATTAACAGGAGTTTACTCTATAACCTATATTCAATTAACAGGTCAAATTTGTACTGGAGTATGGTGAATGGTTTTGTGTTGGGAAATTATATTCAATTAACAGGGTTTTTCAGTTAAGAGATATCCATTTAAGTGGGCTCAACTGTATTTGTTATCTTTGTGTCTTCCAACAGGGTGTGTATGGGCATTTACAGTATGGCCGCTGTGGACTGGTCACTTTCCACAGGTGGGAAATATATACATGGATGCAATAATATTAGATTCCAAACACTAATTACCAGGTATAGGAATAATCATAAAAAATTTAATTAATGAAGCACCGGGTACAACCTGGTGCTTCATTAATAAAAATTTTGCTGATGATGATTTTTATTACCTGGAAAACGCATGCGTGGACGTCACTGCCCATGCGTGGATTACGAACAGTCCACAGAGACTGCACTGTTTACTGGTCTGGGAACTCATACACCCTGAGGCACAGCTGAAGGGTGTATGACTCCCTAGACTGGTGTAAATTCCCATACACTCTGGAAGACACAAACTTAATGGACTCATTTCCAAATCCTTTCGTTCTGTTAACCCTACAGCTAATATAGCTTTCAAAACAACACTTCATAAAACATTTGTTCTCTTTTCTAAAATTTCAGTTTCAGTATTTCTTGCAAAGGATTTCTTAAAATTAATTTGAACCACTTTTAATTAAGCAGACACCAAAACAAAATGTATCACACTCCTTCCAAAAAATAGCACCATAAATAAATAATCCCTTCATGATATATATGTATTTTTTGTTTCATTAAAATTTTTGTGTGATAATTTACACATACTTCAAAATATTCAATTAACCATACTTTTTATTTTTTGGAACATATAAATGAGCTAGTGGATAAATATTTATAGTAATATAAATAAACAGGACTTTTTTCAGCCTTTTTATCAGTTATTGGGTATTCTTATTTTTACACCATATTTTACCACAGTGTTAAAATTAAAAGATACTGTGGACTAAAAGTTACATTGTATGATTCGTACCTCTCAGGCAATCAAAAAGCATTATTTCATTCCATTTGGAAATAAAATGTGTGACACTTGACATGTAATGTGACACTTGACATGTACACACAAATAAAAATTTAGAATGTTTGTCCAGAATGTTGAGTGAAAAAGCACCTGCAGTTTTTGTTTTGCATTTGTAAAATGGTCACCCCAAAAATGTACATAATATCAATTTTTTTTATTTTAATTACATGTTTTTCAAATATTTCACAAAATTTCAACAAAACCATATCATGTGATCTCTCATTGGAAAGAGCTCAACAAGCTTGTCACATGATAGGATTTTGTTGAAATTTTGTGAAAATAATTTTTTGAGCAAAGGAAACATGATATAAATACTGATATGTTTACTATTGAAAGTGCAAAGTCTAAGATGAGAAACTCAGAATACTGCAGCCTATATTTTATTAATATCTTTCATACAGCTGGTATGCTGTGTTCATAAAGCTGTCATAAAGCAGGTATGCTGTGTTGTTATACACAGGTGGAAAGATGTGAAGGATACTTTATGAGACCCAGGGTATTTGGCTAGATGATGGCCAAGGACGAAACCCAAGACTATCATCTGGCCCAATATTCAGGTTTGCGTGTATTGTCTGACTTAAAAAGCTCACTTTACATTAAATTCTTGTTTTAATGGGAAAAAATGAAATATTTTTGTTGCTTTGTTGAAAATATGAACACTTTTTGATAGGTAAGATATCGTTTGAGATAACACGTTATCGTTCAGGTTAACTCATTGAAGTCAATAGCATGCAGTGCATAGATCTTCCAGTACAAATATGTGGTAAAAACATGTGGTAAAAACTCGGGCCTTGCTATGTTGAATATTTGTATTAGAACAATAACTGTTTATTATTTAAAGAATGCCCAGTCATGCTTAAACACATCACACTTATTCTTTGAGTTGTCAGCAGTGGGTTTTGACCTCAATATAAAATAGATGGTGGTACTGGAACAGTTAACAAATAAATACCAAGAACAAAATCAGGTAAACTTTCTTGCTATTTGAGAAAGATGAGTAATTAAGGCAGATGAAAAAATCCAGGGCCCAATTTCTATTGAAGAAGATGTTAGTTGAAAGAAATGATCTTTCACCCAGTTTGTGTAGGATTTGTGATATAATAAATACTGAACAATGATCGAGATTTCACACAGAAATATTGTGGAATGAACACTGACGCAACAAAAATAATTTAAAATACCATCTGAAATCAGACCTGGCATTCTAAAAAAAACTCTTGGAGAGTGAAAAAATCCCCTCCCCCAACTCTTCAAAGGTCTTGGAGAGCTGTTTTGTGCCCAACTCCGTGAGACAATATTTTGTAAACAGTGGTCCGTCCAGTCTTGTCTCTGTGACAGGCCTGTCATTTTGAGGAGGGTGAGGCAGCAGTCGCCCACCTGAAATGAAATTTCTGTGGATGGTAAGCATCCACCTGACCCTTATTTCTGTGGGCAAAAGAAGGTCATATTACTTATGTTTGGTGAGAGAAAATGTGGTTATATCTGTGGTATAAAAGATCTACAAAACATTTTCATTTTTTTTATTTTGTGGCAGTGAGATAAATTCTTTGAAACCATTTTCTTGTGAAGTAATAACGTTTTTACCTTCCGAAAAATGAAATGGAAATAATCGTAAATTGATCCACATTTTGCACTGATGCACTGGGGAATCCCATTATTAGCATTATCACGAAGTCATTATGCCTCAGGTTGAAATTATGCACCTCCTAGTTTAGCAGACTTCTGCTTGAACAATGATAAAAAGTATTTATTTGGGTGTGAGGGGAAATGACCAACTCTTATATCCAGGTGCTGCCTATTTTTTTTTTTTTTTAATTTATGGAAAATATGTATTCTTCCATGAACATAAATATACTAGTCGTACAGAGAAGTTTGTTTGAAGTCCCTTTTGTATTGCTACAGAGAATATAATCTCCCTAGTATGGCACAATGCTCAAAGAGTTCAGCTATAAAAAGATTGTGATGGTGCATGTCAGGGACACCTGAGGCCCCGTAAGGCCTGGGCTGACGTGGGGTTATTTAGTCCCGCTGATGAAGTTGCGGGAAAATTAGACCAACGTGGAGGGTCGGAATCCAAGTGTTGCGAACTCGGCTCAGGGAGCTGAGTTAGACCGACGCCGTGATTCCTTCTCTGCCAAAT
This sequence comes from Pictodentalium vernedei, assembly GCA_031216915.1. Classification (NCBI taxonomy): domain Eukaryota; kingdom Metazoa; phylum Mollusca; class Scaphopoda; order Dentaliida; family Dentaliidae; genus Pictodentalium; species Pictodentalium vernedei. The sequence continues at coordinate 475,864,473 of CM062297.1, read as the reverse complement.
TGGCCTGAAATAGGTTTGATTTCAGTTAGGTGTGATTCCTAATCACTTCAGGCTGTGTAATGGAAAGAATGACTTGAAGTAACAACGATTCTTTTACTTACACATAAAAATAAAGCCGTTTCAATATTTCAACAATCAACAATTCGATTCTTTTCACAGAAATTTGGTTGCTACGGTTAAATAATTCTAAACAATCATATAGTCATTCTATAGCCCTGTACTGGCACTATAGTCTACACACTGGATATGTTACTACCGTGAGCTCGCCATAAGAGCTTCACAAATCTGAAATGTTATTACTGTGAGCTCGCCATAAGAGCTTCACCCGTTTAGGCTCAAATGTCAATGTCTGCGCGTAACTGTACCTCTGGCTGTCGGAGGGTTCCGACCAGCAATGTTCGTCATCTATAAAGCCACCATACTTCTGATTTGGGTCAGATATTGTCTACTCATACCTTATGTGCCTTTTGAAAGTCCTCCGTGAAAGTCCTATTGAAATATTCACTGTTCCTGGTTGAATTCACGATTCACAAATGCCCCTTTTTGTGCTAGGGCGAAATTGTCACTCACACAGATCTCCAGTCGGTAATACGATGCTTCGACAGCAAAACAAACTACTCAGAACGCAATCAGTCTGATGCTTCAAAGGGTTAATACGCACAATACAATTAACCTACACTTCTGACTATTGCAGGCTGATACCTGCTACTCGACAATCTAAACTTTAACGTGTCACCTTGGGTGTTCTTACTCAACGAATTTGGCACTGGAGCCGCCTATCAACCTTAAGCTAAATCAATCGTGGAATGCCCTCTCTGGCGATTCCAGCCGTTTCAGGGTCCTGTGATCGAAGGTACCCCTATGCCAGGAAACAGAGTCGCCTGCCCTGGACTTCACCAACGTGTGTGTGACCCCAAGTGTGTGTCTAATGCTCTGCTCTTCAAGGTATATATACTTTTTACCCTAAACTGTCTGGTGGACCGACGCTCATCTGTCCACCTGTCAAAACGGTAGGAGATGACGTATATCGAGGCAGAATCAATACAAGTCATCTCGCGCGTGACTTAACGGTGATTTCACTTGTCGAGAAAACCGATTCGTTCCTGCCATTCATTGCTACCTAATGATCAGGTGACGACATGATAGACATTTCTATCTTTTAGAATCTCATTTCTCAATTGGCCATGACGATATCCTGCCACCAACCGATTACGTCTCGTAAGACTCGCGACTACTGTATAAATTAAATGAGATTAGACCTTATCTAACATACCGTTTCTCCCCTGGGTCCCTGCGCTGAAGCTGGATATACATCACATGTGTTTTATCCATGTCCAGCTTCACAGAGAAGTGAAATTCACGTAGGGTTTTTCGCCTTGATGTGGAATATCTTTTGAACTTACACTATCTTTATATATGAGGCCCCTTGCCCCTATATTTAGGCTGGCTTTGCCCTGACAACTCCCTTCCCGAGAGAAACACCCTGTGTATCTCTTAAAACACAAGGGGCAAAGCCACGCACGCTCGCCTCTCACAACTTTTTACAATCTACCCATATGTTCAAGACTACGAAACTGTACCCTAGTGGTCGTGGGGCTCATGACTGGGCTCATGTGTCGGCCATATCGATTCCCACGACACACACGTTACCACATGCTCCCATCTTGCTGGTTTACATATGGAGAGTAGCCTTAACCTTAGATTTGCAGCACTCTCTCTCTCTCTAATACTATATATTTACACCTAAACATACACATTTTTATACACATTCGCCCATTTTGCAAACAGTTCACTTGGCACTCACTCCGACGAGTAACACCGTCCGCGCCTTTGCATCAGATGGGTTAATTCCAACGGAGTGTAACTTCGCCCCCCATTTCCATATGTCTTGTGAAGTGGCAAACGACCCCTGCATTATGTTGAGCCTCACCCTCGCAAAGCTCAACCAGGTGATTAAAATTGTGCCTCACACACTCACACATTCAACACACAGATTTCCCGACCGCGCCTTTGCGACAGACGGGGTTAGTGTGCCTCACACTCACAACAAATTCTCGTCGAAAAAAACAAGCGCAGTTTCCCCGGGCCTTAACACCGGGTTTGTGCATCCCATACTTACAAAACTCGACACACAGGCTCCCCGTCCACGCACACGCGACAGACGGGGCAGTGTATCTCACATTCGCACTCACAACCAACTCTAGTCAGCAGTCAGAGCAATAATAATACTAAAATAAGAAAATTTGTTCCGGGCCTTAACACCGGGTTTACGAAACTCATCACCTCATCCACAAAAATATTTGCGACTGGAGCCCCCATCCCAGACACCAGGCCCACAGCCACCCAACTATTGCTTCTTTATAACCACCGACCATTGGTAGGGGCCCAGTTCCCAGTATGCCCTTGGGTAACCCTTGACACACCCCTACTTCTCGCCCCGTTATTTCTACGGGTATTCCACCAGGGTCCCCATACCCTGTCATTGTCGCATTCCCAAGAGCTTCCCTTGGCGCTATATCCCCCAGGCCCACTCGTCCCGGCGATTACCTTTGTTCGAACGACACTGGCCGTCCTTGGCCCTTGTGCCGTCGACCCCCCGGTCCATTGTGACGACTTCTTGCGCACCTTGGGCGCTGTGCGCCCCCGGCACTCACTGCGTGGTCTCCGCCACCTAGGATGCTTCTCCTTTGATTTGTGGACCCTTTCCTCGGCCCCCTGGGCACCCATCTTAGCGGTCCCATCCACTTTAACAAACTCAACTTGTGTTGACCCGTGCCCCCTCAATTCTGGGGAAGTTTGCCCAGCCATTTGAGTGGGTCTGGCCTCCCCCCTCCACACAGGTGACACCGACTTCTGGGGGAGCTCAACTACCCCACATAAATTTGCTTGAGGGTCTTTCCCCAATGATCCCATCAGTTTCCCTCGCTGTCTGGCGTTTAGCCTGGACCGCCTGCGGCCCCTTCTTCCTAATTGGACAGGAGTCGTCCCTCCTGAAACTTTCCGACATTTCGTCGTGTAGGGGCCATCCCCTGGACCATTGGGTTGGTTCCCCCTGGGAACCTTCCCTTCCTCACTCGGTACGTTACCGAGTGCAACCGCTGGGAATCCTTGCCCACCGACTTGAGCTTCCTTTGCCCTCATTGGGCCCTCACTTGGCCCCCTACCCCTGGACCATAACGCATCAGGGCTTGCCCTCACCCCGGGGATATTACCTATGACCAGGTCATACACAGGTGATTCAATGCACATGGCTTCCACTTCACCACAATAAAATGGGGTATCCACCGTTATCCTCACGATGGGGAACCTTCTAACGGTCCCATCTATCAAAATACACAAATGGTCACGCCCCAACAATTGCTTGTCGTCAACCAGTTGCCTTCTAACCGCTGCAGAGGAGCACCCAGAATCCTGGAGCAGACGGATCTCCCTTTGTCTCACATACCCTGGGTACACTGGCATATTAACCTTCTCCTGCGAAGTTGTGAGTCTCTCACACATACCACTTATTATCGGGACAACTTGCCCGCCTTCCAGCCTTAATTCTCCCTCTTGTATACATTCCCGGACTTTGTTCTGGACCGATAGTTTGACAGAACGTTGCCGTCTGTCTACTGGGCCCTGGATCTATGCGGTCACCTTGCTTCCAACCCCTTGGTACTGCGTTCCCGGCCCCCTGCTGAGGTGGTCTAATGTTCCCAGTGGTCCTAACCTGCTTCTGCCAGCAATCCCTGGCAATATGACCCCACTTGTTGCAGATAAAACAAGTGGTGTCCTTGCGAGTGCTCCCCTTCCGGCTGGTCTGCGACGCAGGCAGATTGGGGTGGTGTTGCCTTACGGGTGCCATTGCCAACCCATTTGCCCCACCCCTAGCTGATTTGGGTGCATTTACACTCCCACCGTGGGCCTCGATGTAGCGTTCTGCCACAGTTGCCATCTCATCATAGGTGGGCGGACCCCTTTCCTTGATGAACAGGCCCAACTCCTTGGAGCATGTAGTTAAAAACTGCTCCCGGAGAAATAGATCTCGCAGGGCTCCATATGACTCATTCACTTCTGCGAGATCAGTCCATCGGTCAAAGTACCGCCTAGCTCGGGCAAAATACTGAGGTACTGTTTCTCCCTTCTGCTTAATTTCTCGGAACTTGGTCTGGAATCCTTCTTCAGTGAGCTGGTATCTCCGAAGGATGGCATTCTTCAGCTCACTGTAGTCGTTAAGAAGTGCAGGAGGCATACTGGTATAGGCCTCGAGGGCTTTACCTGACAACAAAGGGCTCAAGCACATAGCCCATGTGTCTTCTGGCCACCTTTGACTGGAGGCAAAACGCTCGAACCTCTCCAAGTATGAGTCCAAGTCATCTGTGTTTTCATTAAAATGAGCGAGGTGGGGGCATGGGGCATTAATTGCTACCTCTGCACTCCCGTCCCCTGAGCGCCGACTTTCATTCTCCACATTGGCTCTTGCCCTGAGGAGCTCTAATTCTCTCTCGTGCCTCTGTTGTTCGAGCTCTCGTTCTTCCTCCCTTGCCTCCCTTGCTAATTGAGCTTCCCTCTCTCTCGCCTCATTTGCTAATTGAATCTCTCTCTCCCTTGCGTCATTACGTGAGGCAATCTCCTTGGCCTCACGTTTCTGCTCATCTTTAACGAACTTCTGAAGTTCGGCCTCCTCAAGGCCCATTTCCTTGCCTAATGATACCAGCTGGGCGAGGGGTGTAACAACATCCATTTTGATTTTTTCTTTCTATCTTCAACACTCGTCAGAAAGAATGAAGAAGGAAAAGAAAGAAAGAAAAAAAAATATGGCAATTGAACCTAATTTACCTCTGTAATTTAACGTAATTAAACGCCCCAAATATTCTGAAACCTACCGCAGTTATAGTGGCTATTAAGTACCCTTTTGGGGACTACTGTATTGTGATATTAAACCCTTGAACAGCATCAGCTGACCGAACGCGTCAAAACATAAACAGAACCGCCGTTAAAATAAAACAAAATTTCCATATAGCCATTTTTTACCTTTTAGAAATATCCTGGTTAGCGCTCGCCAATCAACCTTAGGGACACCTGAGGCCCCGTAAGGCCTGGGCTGACGTGGGGTTATTTAGTCCCGCTGATGAAGTTACGGGAAAATTAGACCAACGTGGAGGGTCAGAATCCAAGTGTCGCGAACTCAGCGCAGGGAGCTGAGTTAGACCGACGTCATGATTCCTTCTCTGCCAAATTGGCCTGAAATAAGTTCGATTTCTGTTAGGTGTGATTCCTAATCACTTCAGGCTGTGTAATGGAAAGAATGACTTGAAGTAACAACGATTCTTTTACTTACACATAAAAATAAAGCCGTTTCAATATTTCAACAATCAACAATTCGATTCTTTTCACAGAAATTTGGTTGCTACGGTTAAATAATTCTAAACAATCATACAGTCATTCTATAGCCCTGTACTGGCACTATAGTCTACACACTGGATATGTTACTACCGTGAGCTCGCCATAAGAGCTTCACAAATCTGAAATGTTATTACTGTGAGCTCGCCATAAGAGCTTCACCCGTTTAGGCTCAAATGTCAATGTCTGCGCGTAACTGTACCTCTGGCTGTCGGAGGGTTCCGACCAGCAGTGTTCGTCATCTATAAAGCCACCATACATCTGATTTGGGTCAGATATTGTCTACTCATACCTTATGTGCCTTTTGAAAGTCCTCCATGAAAGTCCTATTGAAATATTCACTGTTCCTGGTTGAATTCAAGATTCACAAATGCCCCTTTTTGTGCTAGGGCGAAATTGTCACTCACACCGATCTCCAGTCGGTAATACGATGCTTCGAAAGCAAAACAAACTACTCAGAATGCAATCAGTCTGACGCTTCAAAGGGTTAATATGCACAATACAATTAACCTACACTTCTGACTATTGCAGGCTGATACCTGCTACTCGACAATCTAAACTTTAACGTGTCACCTTGGGTGTTCTTTCTCAACGAATTTGGCACTGGAGCCGCCTATCAACCTTAAGCTAAATCAATTGTGGAATGCCCTCTCTGGCGATTCCAGCCGTTTCAGGGTCCTGTGATTGAAGGTACCCCTATGCCAGGAAACAGAGTCGCCTGCCCTGGACTTCACCAACGTGTGTGTGACCCCAAGTGTGTGTCTAATGCTCTGCTCTTCAAGGTATATATACTTTTTACCCTAAACTGTCAGGTGGACCGAAGCTCATCTGTCCACCTGTCAAAACGGTAGGAGATGACGTATATCGAGGCAGAATCAATACAAGTCATCTCGCGCGTGACTTAACGGTGATTTCACTTGTCCAGAAAACCGATTCGTTCCTGCCATTCATTGCTACCTAATGATCAGGTGACGACATGATAGACATTTCTATCTTTTAGAATCTTGTTTCTCAATTGGCCGTGACGATATCCTGCCACCAACTGATTACGTCTTGTAAGACTCGCGACTACTGTATAAATTAAATGAGATTAGACCTTATCTAACATACCGTTTCTCCCCTGGGTCCCTGCGCTGAAGCTGGATGTACACCACGTGTGTTTTTTCCCATGTCCAGCTTCACAGAGAAGTGAAATTCACGTAGGGTTTTTCGCCTTGATGCGGAATATCTTTTGAACTTACACTATCTTTATATATGAGGCCCCTTGCCCCTATATTTAGGCTGGCTTTGCCCTGACAGTGCATAACATCATCTCGCATGCTACCAAAAAAAGGTTGGGGAAATTGTTAATGCTAGTGTTGGCATGCAATGTTGAACTTTAAGTTATGTAATAAACCTTTTATCACTGCAGTGAAGTCATCTGGGTCATCACATTAGATCTCATTGAGGAGGTCAGATATCCAATATATAATGAAGCACATAATTGATGATGTCTGGGTTTGTTTAGTCATCTTGGAATCTTCATCAAGAATTAATATTTTACCAATTATACAGAATTGGTCTTGTCAGTTCATCAAGTTATTGGATAATATCAAAGACAGAAAAAAATAAGTGGATTGATGCAAAAGTCCACCCATCCATATGATGAAAAAGAAAATCTAGGTTAAGTTGGCCATTTAATTGGGTAAAAGATTAAATGAGACTTTTCTTTGAAGTGACAGATAAATGACAAAGAATCCATGTTTTACCTTCATCACTGACCTGTAAACAAATCAAGTAAGCAATACTTTGTCTCCACTTTGTTGAAGGGGATTGTCTTCCTCTTCTTGTATTTATGTATGTTGCATGGTATTTACATGTTTAATAGTGCCTAACCAAACAGAAATGACAGTCAGACATTGATGTTTGTATATTCTGTCACAATCATTGTCCAGTATCATGTCACAGTAAATGAGCAAATAATTTAGAAATTGTTGTTCATTGTTGTTCACTCTCTTGATTACTCTTGTATTCCAAATAAAAGTTCAGGTAGGAATAAAAGTACAGAGTGGAACATTTATCAAAATTAAATAATAGTACAGGGTGAATCTCCATTGAGGGATGGGGGAGTAATGCTAGTTAATTTTATCTAAAAGCCAACTTAATTTCCAGTATCACAGTTAGTTTTATTGAAGAAAACTAATAGGTTGTCCCCTGCGCTCCAATGTGTTCTATGTGCCTACTGGCACATAGAACACATTGGAACTCAGCGGACAAGGTGTTCATGCATCATGATTACAACAATGAATATACTGTGCTAAACAAAAGAATATCACACAATCTAGTGAAGATTTACTGATTTGAAGATCTCCCACCTGCTGGAAGGGTAATTTTAATAAACATACAGGCACCAATAAGGTGCATACAGGGTGGAAAAATTCCCCAAAAGTAAAAAAACATACATGTATGTTTATTAGGAACACAAGAGTATGCCACCAGTTATCTAATTAATTGCATTTTATCAGGGTTTATTAGGAGTCTTTGAAAGCTCTTAAATGGTGGAGTGCTAAATTATTTTTGGTCATTAAAATTCCTTCACATTTCTTTGCCTTGTTACAATTTATGGGAGAGGGATACAAGAACTCTCCCATAATTTTGTAACAAGAGAAATCCACCCAGAAGAAATAATTTAACTCGAAAGATAATATGAAGCACATCCACAGAATTTGAAGCCTCTGAGTTGCAAGACCTGCTATTCAGAATGGAGTCCAGATGGAGGCTTCCAGCACCCAACCAGTTAAATGTTTAATATTGAAACTAAAACTAAAATTCCAGCCCATGAAGAGTGGAATTTGTTGGAAAAAGTCATTGAAAGTCCTCAGAAAATATATATATATGTGATTTCTCAGCTCATTTTGGTCAACATTGTGTACTTCTTTACTGTGGTTCTTGTGTGCTGTATTGCATGGACTGATTTGTGCCCACCCAAATAAAGCCTGCAGCTCACACTGATACCTGAGTGTCATTGTTTGGTGCAGGCATGAATGGTTTGCAATATACACTCTATGTATATAAAAAGTTACCAACCTTTGATTATGTCAGTTTATTTGTTCATATGCTGTCAGTTTCCTGCATTATATGCTTGAGATGTTTACCCTGTGTTGCAGGTATAAAACTTGCATTGAGTTGAAAACACCGAGCTACACAACACAATACACATATTTGAGACTTTAAAAAAAAAATTAAACTCAAGTCCTAATAAATGAATGCAAACGTTTCTGTAACTTCAAGAATGGGCCAGTTGGGTAATGTTGAACAAGTGAACATCATCAAGCCATGACATGGTTGGGGTGGGCATGTAATTTCATCAGGTTTACTGAGGAGAATGGATTGTTCCTATCAAACAGCCATGAACTGGTGATATGGAACAACACCACAGGGTCTATAATGGAGAGACAACATCTCGATGCCAGAGAGTTACATCACACCAGCAGGACTGCCATATAGTTTGAATGCCTCTTCGAGATTGCTTTAGACAAGTGGCGAAAACAGGATGAGGTACTGTTGGAGAACACAATTCATTTATCAATGAATCAATTGAGCATGTCCATTTGTGTGAACATGGTATTTGCCAATGTACAAGGATATTGCCGGAATTGTTGTAACTGGTGTGAGCAACTCCTTTGGTGTGTTATTTTCTGATGAGTCATACTTTTGCATTGCTATGCATGGTGAACATGCAAAAATGTGGCAATATTGGGGGGTGACAGCTGTATGAACTTGTGCATAAGGAAGGCCCCATGATGAGAAGGTGGAAGTGTAATGGTGTTGGGAGGCATTTCCTCAAAGCACAAGATTTCACTTATCATCACTGAAGGGGTGATATGCACACCATTACATTGACGAGATACTGCAACCAACCATTCTACTGCTTCACGAAGACCACTTAGACATCATTCTGTACCTGCAAGACAATGCTAGACCTTATCAGGCTGATGTCAGATTTTTTTGAGTAGAATAACATGGATGTGTTACCCCAGTGTACTTTTCCATCCGATTTTAAATCTGTTGCGAACCTATGGGACCAGATGTCATATTTAAAATGGCAAGACAACACAATGTTCAAGAACTGATACATACACTTCCTACAGAATGGGAGGTGTTACCTTAATTCAGAATTCAGTTTTCTTTTGACACATGTGATTTTGAGATGATACACAAATTTCTTTAAAGGGAATCATCATATCATATTCTTTTCTCAGTAAGTTGATCACTGGTTCGATAGTTTGTAACATTTTAAATGTTGAGTTAGTATACAAATATAGACTGAAGAGCCAAAATTTATATACTAGTGAACTTTTCATTAATGATCAGTATATGTGTAGGACCAATTAATTGATATGTAGTTTTGGTGTACAAATTCAGTTTTAAATTAAAAATATCTGGAAAATCTAATATAACTTTGACTGGTCATTTAAAACAAGTACTTTTGTCTTGAAGCCCACATTGGAGTCCACATATGTGCCTCCAATGTTGCATCGCAGGTGCTTGTCATTTGTAGTTTGGATACTGAGGAAGTGGGAAGCTCTTGTGATCTAAATACTTTTTTTGTCTAGTGTCACATGTTATTTCCTTCTCATCTTCTCCATCCCTCATACACAAGCTCAATCTCTTGTTCACAATGTGATGATTTTGGGGACTCAGTTGAAGTATATGCATTTCCAGATATGTTTACCTTTGAAATTCTGCATGAGAACTAGCTATTTATGTAACAGTTTTTTTTTACCTTTTGTTTGTGACAAATATACAAGATTTCAGAAAGTATAATGCAGTTAATCCTCATTGCATCACTCTCATTTTTGGTACCAAAAATGAATGAGGTCAGTTTGAATCTTATGTAGGGAAATGTGCCTTGGAGAATGCATTTACCCAGTGGGTGCGTATCTCTATCCACAAGTCTGTGTATGAACCTATTGCCTAATTGGGGGTCCATGAAACTGACCCCACCACAATCCCCTCTGGGTGTCTAATAGTACCATCCAAACTGAGATACTTTCATTCTTAGGTGTTCATCCAATGGCATTGGATGGGATAATTGTGGTTGAAGATGAATTTGCATGATAAAGCTGAAGATTTTAGGTTCTTCAAAGGATTGGAGAGGACAGCATGAAGTCACCAAATGATGGTGATATTAGTATGATAACTATCAAAGCATCATACATTGCACTGGTGCTAAAAGGTCATCTAATCCATGTGTGAATCCAAACAGGTGGAAGAAAAACTGTCTGCAATAGATAAAGTTGGTGGTAGAGTTGAACAATTCGTGCGGTGCAAAAGCCTGGAAACAATAAATCTTTCCTACCTACAAATTGTGTTACACCTCAGCTACATCATCTCATTAAAGTGGATTTTCCACATTGTAAGACCGTGACAAAATTTTATATATATATTTTGAGCGTTGGATGGAATTCAACCTTCATTTAATCGGGAATTTGAAAACTTATTTATTGGAAATTATTTCTATCATAAATATTGCCAGCAGAATGTCTTAATTTCGTTAATATGTCCCCGTGATGTATATGTTTTTGTTTCAGTATAAAGGTTAATGTTGTTGTGATGATAAGATTATAGAGAAAGGATTTAATGATGGTTATTCCTATTCAATAAACTGCTGTACAATATTGCTGTTAAACATCCAGGATAATTATGTATAGTCAATGATTTTGGATCCATTTTATGTACTTGACTGCAGCCCAGATAGTTTTTCACAAGCAGAAGTGCTTTTGGTCAGAGACATTTTTGAAGTCAGATATGAGTCACGGACAAGAAACTGCTAAATAGTCAGAAATTCAGACACACCATGAACTACAAGTGAATAAATAAACTTGTTTCTTAGTAATACTATCTGTGGTTAATAAATTTCTACCTATTAACCCTTTAACCAACATATCTATTCACAAAAATCAGCATTCAGTAGTCATTATTTTTTCTTAATTTTGTCTCAAAAACATGGCTTATGGCCCCTCTTTGGAACGAGCTCACTGAACTCATTCCAATGAATGGTCATAAGCCATGTTTCTGACACAAAAGATGAAAAAAGTTAGTTATTCAAGAATTTTGTTTACAAGTGTCACCTGCCTTTCCTGTTAGGTAAAGAGTTAATGGACAGTTATTCTTTCAACAGAACAGTTATTTAACTGACTGGTTAAAAGCATCTGCTAAGCATATACCTTAACCTCCTTCATTTTTATTACATTTTTCAAGTATTTAATAAAAAATTCAATTTTGAAATAAGTTTTTCTTGCAATTTTTTTTTCATGCCATAAAAATTACTCCTGCTGTTGGTATTGGGATAGTTTGTGTGGTATTGATATTATCTCCTTCAAAACAAAGAAACTGGTGTTAACAGTCTCAACCAGTAAGAGAATATTTTACTGATTAAGAAGTTAATGAGTTTGTCACTCAGAAATTCTGCTTGATGTTGGGGTGTTGATCTTTCTGAGACAGGTGGCAGACTCATGTAATACTGTAAAGTAAAGTACTGTAAAGTGGGAAGCTTACTGTTTTATTTTAACCCTTTACCTAACATGAAAAGCAGACGACACTTGCAAAAAAAATTCTTGAATAACTAAATTTTTTCATTTTTTGTCTCAAAAACATAGGTTATGACCCCTCGTTGGAACGAGCTCGACGAGCTCGTTCCAACGAGGGGTCATAACCTATGTTTTTGAGACAAAAAATGAAAATATTTTGAAAATTAATTGGCGATTTTTGAGAATAGCGCTGGCCGGTTTTGGCCGTTACGTTGGGTAAAGGGTTAAAGAAGGAAGTGAACAACAAAAAATTGTCTGTCATGAAAAAGTACACAATGTTTGCAAAGAATCATTTACTCAACTTGATATCTCTTTCCAAAGAATGATGGTCTTTTGTCAAATTCCTCACAAAATCAAGTTTTGACTGCTGTTGAACAGTCAATACTTAATTGATGAAAGATTCAATGGATTCTGGCATCAAGAAAACAGATTACTTTTGAGGCGAACTATCGTCCTATCCTCGTCAGATTTCAAAATAAGGAGAGTGACAAATGCCCATCTAGAAAAATCTTGATAAACCAAACGATTCTAAAATCTGTATTTCACAGTAAATCTAATGGAAACATTCTGAGTATCTTTTAACCTTTAGGGGGTCTTATTAATTTTCCATAATTTTTACTACATACCAGTGATGATTTGTGAAATTAACAAGTAAGGGAACAGTGGCTCTTCACTTCAGTAACCTTCGACAATTTGCTTTTGTAATAATAGTACCATATCCCAACATTTTTGTGTATTGTTTATTTGGGTTCAATGTCTTTTCCTGCTGTTACTGGAATTATGCCCCTAATATACAGTACAGTCTGACATTTTGAATTACTAATTAGTTAGCCTCAGTAACATATAACTTAACACAATTCGTGGATGACATTTCGATGACCTATACCTGTACAATTCTGACATTCACTTTTTCCTCCAAAACATTATAAGCTTATCAACCCTTGTTGGAATAACCCTATTTGATCTCATTTTAATGAGGGATACTCCCTGTGGGAGCCCCACCTTGGGTGAGAATCCTCTAATGTGGGAAACATAGGTATAAATGAATGGCTCAACTTGAATTTATACTTGTGTTGCAGTCATGATCATGATAATGCCATAGGTGTTGAAAGTGGCATTGAACCCAAATAAACAACATTACTCACAACAGTTTAAAATCTCACCTGTAGAAAAAAGAAATGCAAAAAAAATTACTGCACCTCAAAGGCCTGGCATGCTCAGACGAGCGATTTTATTGCCCGCCTACTGCTCACCTTAAAAAATTGAGGTGAACAAAATATTGCTCTCCTTCCCCTTGAGATATTGCCCACCTAATTCCATGAACAGATGACCATTGGCATGTATCGTATCATAGTTCAGCCATCTGAGCATGACGGTATCACTCCACCAATGGATTGACAACTACATTTGGCTAATCTGCATTAGGTCTGTGATAGAAGGTGTTGAATTGTGTGTTGGGCTAACATCAGGTTAATTTTCTTTTTTGGAGAACTGTCTTGGTTGAGGTTCCCAAAATACCAAAATAGTGTGGTGTGAAATGTTCTAATGACGAAAAACAAAACCTCTGGATTGGGCCTTGATCTCTGTGAGGCCATACAGCTTCACCAGTACCTGGCCATGAGGCCAGGTACAGGTCAACCAACCTGTAGGGGTTGGATTGAAGTAAAAAAGAACTATTTTTGTTTACACCTATTTTTGTAACTTGGTGTTGTTACATTCAACTCGAACACTGACAAGTCAAAATTGCCCAGAAATGCTTCTTCACTGCCCCAGTCAACTCCACAATCCATTTTAATTGCGTTTATAAATAAAAAATTGAAATTTTATTTATTTTTATGAGGCCAGAAGCAATGGTTGCTAGCAGACGAAACTGTAAATGAACCCAGACCACTGTTCAAGTGCACCCATTCCAGCATGGAGTGAAGTACTCTCTGAAATCAGAACAGCTAATTATGCGAATTTGAATGCACTCATAAATAGTCTGCCACACTATAGTGATACAGAATCAAATTCCACACCGAGAATTTTCCGGGGACCAGGAAAAGTCACAGTCACAGACACTCTCCAATAATTTGTAATGGAACAAATTTATATAAACAAAATATCATGTTCATTTTGCTGAATATGAAACATTAGCAAGGAAAATATTGGCTTTTGCTCTGTTGCCTTCATTTTTTGAAAGCCCTGATAGTGGCTTCTAACCACTTAAAAAACCAGTTAAAAAATTCCTTCATACACTTGGTGGAAAGTGGAAAGTGGAAAGTGGATGATAATAATAATACTTTTGCTGGCCACTGATTTGTTGTGGTTCTCAGATAAGAAGGCCTTGATTAGGTATGTTCACCCAAATGCCTCCTTATCCCCACACTTCTCTCCTCACAACATTCTGAGACAAACTGCTTGATGACATCTCTCCACTAAGCATACTAACCCTCTCCTTTATGTCACCCACTAACCAAACATCCTTCATTCTCCCATCTCACTTCCCCATCATAATCCTGGTGAATCTTGTTCTGTTAGACTGGTATTTTGGACATTCTAATAGAAAGTGATCCAGGGTCTCCACAATGCCTAAATTACCTTTCCCAGTTTTTCCCCTGTAGAAAAAGGCATTTTGATTGGTCTAATTTGAGAACATATCAAACTCAGCATTCTGCTGGTGGTTCAGAGAAGTTGAAAATTGTTTTTATAATTTTGAATGTCAGAACTGCCATTTTCTTGATCCTCAGGACTTGATGAACACTCTGCACACTGATGTCAAATTACTCAAATGATTAGAAACAAAGTTTCTCATTAGGAATTATTTGACAGAGCTAAATGAAGAAACTCAACACCTCTTGCATGGCAGACTGATTTTGCTCACAAACACTATTATTTTATACTGTTGAATGGTAACTGAATGACTTTTGGGGATTTATTTATTTTTATTGATGTTTAAGGCTACTTTCAGCATCTTCAGCTATACCATGACCACAATATAGGCATGAAGTCGAGTTTAGTCAATCGCTTATACCTATGCTGCCCACTTTAGAGAACTTCCATCTCAGGTGTTCAGGGTCCTATTTTCCCAGGAAAGTAGAAATTGTTTACCACTTCTCAGGGTTCCAACAGGGAGAATTTTGGTGATAAACAAATTTATATTTTCAACATAAAGCCATACCCCTTCATATATGGAAATATATATACCAATTGGATTGGTGGAGGAAAATATGCAGTTTACGAGTATATTTTCTCATGCACACGTTCATTTAACATGAGGAAAGGACTGTATCACTTAACTGGAGAAATTGCCATGTACGAAAGGTTCAACCACTCAGGAGTGTCACAAAGGATTGATTGGGGGACCTGCCTGATTTGTCTCAATTGTGAGGGCACCGGTCTGAATTGATAAAATATTCCAACTTCATCATCAAGGCATGTCTTTTTCAAATGATGTAGTTAAAATATTAGTAAGTTAGGATTATAATTAAAATAAAACTCACGAGTTCATGGAAATTCATTTGGGGATAAATGCATGCAGTAGTTGAAGATTCATGGATTTCCCAATTTCTTGTTTACCCCTTTGCACACCTGATGCCAAAATACCAAAATTTCATGTAACAGATTTTTTTTCCACAATTCATTTCAGAATTTAATCAATTCAATCTTGTTTGACACAGCTCAATGAGCTCTGTCAAACAAGAATGCTTTCATTAAATTCTTAGGTGCATTAAGGGAAAATGTTCTTCTTGAAATTTCAGTATTTTGACAAGTGTTCAGAGGGTTAATTAGCACATACCATTTATTTATTTATTTATTGTGTTTAACAACACTTTCACCAGCCAGGGTCGCTTCATGTCAGACAGTTTTAAGGGTGGAGGAAGCTGGAGTACCTGGAGAGAACCACCAAGCAATGGCAAGCAACTGTCAGACTCCACACAAGCAGGGTTAGCATTGGTTGAAGACAGGTGGACCATCGATATGCAGTATGCCTTAGTACACAGCACCACCGAGCCCTCACGCAATCGGGATTAAGTTTCTTGCCCAAGGACACAATACGGTTGCCACAGGTGGAATTCGAACCGAGGTCCTCTCGGCTTACAGCCTGCACCTCTATCTACTGAGCCACTGTGCTTCCTACCACGTACCATACTATAAATAGGTTATGTAGGGCCTCCAACAGCCTGAATAGGGTATCACGCACCATTTGTATAACGTTCAGTGCATGCGTGGATGAGTGTGTGTGTGTATGTGTGCGTGCATGCATGCCAAATAGCATGTCAAATACCCTATCCAACAAGGGAGATGACTTCCAAAAGCTTACAGCTTACTGTTGAATCCTTTTCATGTATTCTTTGATTCTGTTGTTTTGTTACATTGTATACATTAATATCATAAGCTGTTTCTTCTTATCTGTTTGCGTGATGTATACAATAGACACTTCCAGTAATAAAAATATTGTTTAAACTAAATCTAGTCTCGTAAAGCAAGAGTGAACGGATATCAAAGACTCTAATCCAAAGGAAAATACCCCAGCTGGAAAAATTATTGAGGTGTGTCACACCCCAACCATTAGTCTCTCCTTTGCAACAGCATGCATTCTACCAGTTTTCATCAAAGACTAGACAGTCAATTCAAGTTGCAACACAATTAGTTAATTTCTCAGCTAATTTCTCAGCATTGTGTCTCCAACATTCTGGAAACAAATCACAGCTGTGATGACACTGTAGGAGCATGAGTGTTCTCTAATTATCGCTACTTGATACATTAATTGCATCTGAAGTTTCAAAGAGATTGCATAAAGTGATCCCCCAAAAAGTTTGATGCACACTGAAATGCACTACCCAATGATATAATACTACCCCCTAGCTATTCTTATAACCATGCAACACAATCAGTGTGGAGTTCTCATATTCATTTAAAGAGATTAATTTTACTCTGACACAAGCTCACATTCCACATTGGCAGATATAACAATTTATTTTAATACTGCATGTCAATTATACATTATCTGCATGACTAACGATTAACTCCAGTGTAACTATAGCTTCAGTATAACAATCATGATATTAAGTTAATTTATAGCCAAAGGCATCCAGGATGCCTTCACAACCATGATGAGTGTTTTAAAAATATTTTCAACCCAAACCATTCATGGCCAGGGTGAAGCAACCATGACTTGAATTGATGAAAAATTCATGATATATTAACTAAAAAATTCATTGGTCAAAAAGTTAATTTAGTTTAAAGGGGGAAAATTTGGGTAAAAGTGCTCAAATTATGTTAGTGCTTTATCTATTCCATTCCTTATGTTAGTGCAGGAATACTGCATGGAAGCAGTTAATTCATTATATGTTCAACAAGATGCATTGACTTAAATATTGACAGGCCTTTAAATTCATTTATTTTGGGCACACCCTTTTGTCCTAATTTGGGCACATTAAAGCCAGAAATAACAGCCTTATCCTATTATTGCCATGTCTTTCTTTGTGTTTCTGTGGTCATATTATGATGGAAATTATTTTAAAATGTAGAAAGGCAGAGAGAATTTATATATTTTTCTTGATTGATGTCTTCACACCTTCTCTAATTTGGGCACACCTGTAAATGGTGTGAAATTGGGGAAATCTAAAAGGCCTGATATTGAATTTATAGTTCAAAGCAGATAAAAAACATAGTGTTCAACCGATGATCGGAACTGGCCACCACAATTGGTTGATTGTGGGCAATCGAATGACAACAGCAATGGCTCCTGCAACATCAGTTCAACCGATTGTTGCCAAGCATTTTGTGATGATTCATTAACCGCATTTTGTTATCTTCTGCAATAGTTTAATTGTTAATGTAAAATGATGTCAATGATTCCATTCAATAAAGTTGAGAAACAACCACAATGTGTATTCTAATCTCTCTAGATGCCCCTTTATGGGATATACAAGTTAAACGACATGTAAAGCTTACAATTGAGCGTACTTGCAATTACCAATTCATACTGGAAAAGTGAAGGTTGAACTCCATTGACTCAGGTCACAGTATAATTACCAGTCACATGCACTTGGGCAGTACCTGTGGCCCCTAGAGCCACGTTTACCCCCCAAGTGTGCGCGACTGGTAATTTGACTGCGACCTGAGTCAACAAATTTTAATGTTGTGAAAAATTTTCAGCTTAATGTAGTTCTTTCGAGCCTTGACTTGTCTAGTAGTGCATGGTATTACAATCGAAATCGCCTGATTGTGAGCTCAAATAACCAGTAATTGGTCAGCAGTGGCCATTTTGGGTAATCGGTTGAACATTAAAAAAACAGAATCTTTATTACCTTATATCTGTTCACTGCTGACAACTTGACTATTCCAGAAACAGGGCTCTACTTGTTGCAGGTGATTTTGCCAATAACATTTAACAAGAAGACATCAGCAGAGCTGATGGATGCTCCCCTAATATGAGCCCAAAAGAGAAGGCATGATATTGATAGTCAATAGTACAAATGAAATAAACTCTATCCAACAAGTGTCCAAATTTCAGTGAAAACTGATTGTGTACAAGTCTGCAAATAACTTTTGTTGAAGTTGGTCGGTCAATGTCAGTCCTGGAAATGAGATGGGTGCGAGTGCAATTGCTCCCATCACCCCCCGGGATTTCTATTTTATGGGAGCTAAAAAATGCACTCGTTGAAAAATATTGTGGAGCACTAATATACTGTTAGGACATATAAATGTGTTTTGTTTTTAGAAAGCAGCACACTGTGGCCAGTGGCACATTACTGTCATAATTCAGCAATTCCTTATACATTTAATCCTTTGAATACTAGTGATATCTAACATGCCAGTTCAATGGCAGCAATTAGAAGAGTCCATATTCATTATTTGGGGTAGACCAATCAATATTTTCAACGTGCAGCATCGGGGCTGCACGTTGAAAATACTGATTGGTCTACCCCACACATTTACTGAGCAGCCATCCTATTTAATGACGTATCATGTTCCTAGCTGAAAAAGCGGCCGCTCGGGTTCAAAGGGTTAAGGTTTTTGGAGTTTAGTGACAGTACTCCCTCGAAAATTCATATACTAACATTTTACAAGTGCAATTTACTCTCGTCTCTGATTTTGCGGGAGCTCAGAAGTGCACCCATCAATTTTGTTCATTTCCAGCACTGCAATGTCATGACAGGAACAAGGCCATGTCACAGCCTTGAGCACAGTGATTCTCTCCTGGTCCTATGGCTTGAACCACCTATAAAACTGTCAGACAGATTTGACTCTGGTTGTTGAAAATGCCAATAAACCACAATAAACAGACAAAATCTGACATTCAAAGTTTATTATTTTTTTAATGTTTGTGCCCCCAAACATAGCTTATGACCCCTCATTGGAACAAGCGCTTAAGCTACATTTTGTAGGCCAAGAAAAATGTGTGAAACCATCATCCTCTGATCATGTTGGGTAAAGGGTTAATGCATTTTTGTTATTCACCTTATGAAAGAAATCAGTGCCATAATTTTCAGATGTTCTAAAATAGCATGCAATATTTTTTACCATTTTGACACAAAATCAGTTGTTAAGATTAGGAGAAATTTGGAAAAAAAAGGTGTTAAATACCCTTTACCTAATCTTCAAACTGGGCATTTGAAAATAAAAAATTTTCACCAACTTTCAACAAAACCATATCACATGATCAAGCATTGGAACACCTTCTTCCAATGAATATTCACACGATATGCTTTTGTTGAAATTTTGTGAAAAATTGGAAAAAAAAAAAAAAAAATTAAAATAACAAATTTGGTTATCAGGTGCATTGTGTAAAGGGTTAAAACCTTTCCAGGGACATGTAATATGTGACTTCATAACTAAATTAAGCAATAATTATGTAATAATGTTACATGATAGAGCCAGACAAAGCAGCCTTCAAGATGTCAATCAGACTGATGAAACCAGAAACTGTGTTGTCTCTCAAAACACTGAAGAGACCTCTCAAAAGTAAATATGATTCTATTCATTCAAAATCATGCTAAACAATATTTTAAAATGAATTCAACAATGATACAGACTGTGTCATGTGAAACACTTAGCTACAAAGTAGTATCAGTTGTGATACAAAAACTTGACAAAGATACAATACACACAAGATGATATGGTACTTGGATATATAATGGGTGGACATCTACCTGTACACATGCTTCCTTGGATCTACAACATTTTGTCTAAAGACATTTTGTCTAGCCAACACATTGCCAAAACGACTAACTGTCTAGCCAACTTATGGTCCAGCCGATCAAATGTCTACCCGACATTTCACACAACTGATTGTTCATCTAAAAGCCATTTGGTATAACCGTAGTTAGACGAGTTTAGACGAGTTTTTTTATTTAGGAGTTTATCTCGAAATCGTCTGACATCCTTTTTGCACAAATGAAACGAAACTAAAGAACAGTCATTGTTCTGATCTATTTCTGAATTGATTATTGCCAGCAGTGCAGATAGAAAATGCGAAGAAGTTATATGATAATGATAACATTAAATAATATGTACACACATAGTAGCGATAATTGTTCAGAATTTTATAATGTATGCGATGCTTCGCAGAAAGTCCAGTGTTTTTCTAGTAGAATATTGTGACACTTCTTTGTTT
Source organism: Pictodentalium vernedei (assembly GCA_031216915.1). NCBI lineage: Eukaryota > Metazoa > Mollusca > Scaphopoda > Dentaliida > Dentaliidae > Pictodentalium > Pictodentalium vernedei. The sequence goes on along the minus strand of CM062297.1, from coordinate 475,843,911 downwards.
ATCCACTCATTTGCTAGCTGAGTCTTCTTCTTTAGCATTGGTGGTTCTGTGCCTCTTATAAGCTGTTGTACTAAACCTTTGACATGTGATTGCTCCTCCTTCAACCTGGAAAGGAACTCATAAATGTCAGGATGGCTCTTCCCAACAATTAATTTCAGACGCCGATGCCAGCCTTCAAGGTAATTTGTGGTACGTGGTCAGCATGTATTGTGTATAGCTGTGTGAACATTGGTGGCATCACATAAAATGTTCCATCTCCATACTAGTTTGTAGCCATGGCAAGATACTGGAGGTTTTGCGATGGACAGCACAATAATTCAGGAAGAATTTGAAGAACATTCATCAAGAATCACCCACTCATCTCCCGGAAGTGTCCTTCACCACTCTCCCTCTAGTATGATGTCCTGCACAGTTAGGAATGTGTTAGGAAGCATATCATCTAACATAATCACAACTAATCTCACAAGCTGGAAATGTTCGTGAATTAAGGATCAAATTAATTAATTAATTGTAAATACAGTTTATATGTAGACCTTTTGGCGAAAGACTAAGTGTCCAATAGACAAAGCATTGTATTAGCGAAATGTCGGGTAGACAATTGATCGCTTAGATGATAAGCTGGTTATACAATTTGTCGTCTCGACAGGATGTCGGCTAGATGTATTGATTTTAGATGAAAAGTCGGGCACCACATGCTTTCTTGTCTAATAAAGCCGAGGAATAACAAGCAAATCTGCTGTTCATGAACCACCAACAATTTCATGAAATGTAAATTTGCTTCCTGGGTCCTCAGGTCTTATTCTGAAGCAGCAAGTTAGGGTATGTGGTAATGTCCACCTGGTATATATCTGGGTACCACATTATCAAATGTGCACTGTGAATCACCATCAACCTGACAAATCTTTCTGTGTGACCTAATGACTCAAAGGCAGACATCTGAAACTTGTATTACTCTTTTGGGTTCACTGAAATCTTACTGAAAATTAACAGAAAGGGGGTGCACAGATTTTTAATCTTAACTGGTAGTGCTAAATTATTTTTGGTCATCAAAATCTGTTCACATGTTTTTGACTTGTTACTAATTATGGGAGAGTGCCTGTGGGCACTCTCCATAAATTGTAGCAAGGCGAATCCATTCAGACTAAATACTTCTATTTCATTCACAGAATATGAAGTCTTTAAATTGAGGCACCTGCATTTCTGAAAAAAGTCCAAATATGGGCTTCCAGCATTCTACCAGTTAAGATGTAACTAAAGGATCCCTTTTATGGGTTGTCTCTTCGATGGCCTTTAAAGACAATAAAAGTGCACAAATTTGGTTCGATATTTAACAAATTTCATGAAATTTGTTTTATATGGAGCTAAAAATGTGCATTTTTTTCATTGTAGAGTTGCATTAGTCCCAAACACAGCTTTGTGTATTGTATTCCTACCATCCCACTATGGCACATGAGCCACCAAGCATATGTATCAGTGTGTAGGTACCCTTCTAAAACTATGCCCCCTCCAAGTTTGAAATGCTTCCCCTGGTATTGTTTTAAGCCACACTAGATGGATTGGGTGATTTATTTAGAAGAGTCATAAGTAAATATTTCCTTTTGAGTATTTAGAATCAATACCCTCCAAGTGGAATGGCAAATGAATTGCAAACTTTCTTTTAAGTTTGTTATTTTTCAACAAAGGGTAAAATCTTCATGGATCTCACAATTACTACAAATAAAATGGCAGTTACAGTTTAAATGTAAACAGAATAAAGATCTAATTGCCTTTTTATCAACAATTATTTTACCTGATCTACCCACAACAGTAATCCTTCAATTGGACTTTCAAGTACATCTTTAGCTGTGCAAACAGTTCACCTCATCACGCATATTTGAACTATTTTGGTGCCAGAGGTCATGTGTAGCATAGACCCAAACTGATATTTTATTAACTCTTAACCCCAAAACAGTCATTTTACCAGTACAATGAAACCCTGTTAATTGAATAGTCATTTTGTCAGAGAAAATATTCAATTAACCAGATTAGTATATTAACAGAAATGTGGTCATCTACCTGTACTCCAGTGATAAACTGTGCATTATTCTATTATATTACATTTGGCAGAGCTCACTGAGCTCTGTCAAACAAGATATAATAGATTAAAACCCTATATTGGATATATTGGATATCTGAGGCCAAATAGGACACAGACATATGGAATTCATTTAGACATTACAAGAATTTTGAATTCAATTAACAGGAGTTTACTCTATACCCCACATGCAATTAACAGTTTTAAGCACAAGTTAGAGAGCATAGTGGCTCACTGGTTATGGTATTGAACTTCGAACTATAAGGCTTCGATCCCCACCAGGGGTTACTGCATTGTGTCCTTGGGCAAAGCACTTAATCTCAATTGCCCATGTGGGGGCAGAGTAGTGGTGCTGTGTGCTAAAGCATACTGCACATTGATGGTGCACTTGTTTTCAACAAATGCTAACCCTGTCTGTGCAAAATAAGTATGTGGGGGAGTGTGATAATTGCTTGCCACTGCTCAGTGGTTCAATCTGAGTACTCCGGCTTTCTCAAATTGTAAAACTATCTGACACGAGTTGACCCTGGCTATTGACAGTGCTTTTAAACCCCAATAAAAAAATAATAAAAAAAAACTTTGTGCCTTGGGGCTAAAAAAAAAAAACATGGAATCTTCTTTGTTGATTTAATTAATAGGTTTGTAAAGATTTGGCTGAATTACTAGACAAAGAAAAAAGGACACTGACCAGTGCAATGAAAGCATAAAAACCCTTAGTACAAAGTAAAAATGATAGGAACATGCAAAGAAAGTTCTACCAATAGAAAGCAGAGGGAACCCAGAGAATATGGAAAAGTAGCAGAACAATTTCTTTCACAATACAGTACAGTCGCCGTGGCGGTCACTTTTCCACATGTCCACAGTGGTTGTGGAAAAGGATGGAATGGTTTCACGTGCCAAAGGCACGCAGGGACGGTTTTGGGGAACAAGCCCCTTTCGCCCCTCAGTGACTGTATATGGTTAGTTTTCACATGTCTAGGCGTGTTGAAGGGGGAAAAGGTTCAGGTACTCAGCAGGTGTCTCCGGTAGCAGCGTGATAGCTTCGTTGACATATCTCGGTTGAACCCTCGGGTGAGGACCAGTGTGGGAGGTTGGGTCCTCTCACAAAGATACTACCTCTCCCCGAGGGTGCAGTGGTTCTAGGTTTTCAGGCAAGTATAGTCTGCTACTTCGGGGATGATTTTGAGTGATGGCCATCACTGGCAAGTATAATCTGCCTCAGGCTGTCTCTGTTTGGTTGGATGACTTTGAAAGAAAACAACAACGATCCCTTTTGGGGACCACCAGAAAAAAGACCCGAACTTCCCTGGTTCGGTGGCAGGCCTGCATTGTAATCCTACTGGGTTGGGACAAAAGATGTGCAATGCGCTTACAAAAAGGGGCAGAGGCGGGATGCAGGACCAACGCTCGCCTCCCTTAAAGTGGTCGCCCACTTTTAGGGATGCAGTGGAGGATGTTCAGGAGCCATGGGGGTTACTGTTTCCATAACGGTTATAGTGTCCATAGCGGTTATTGGGGTGCTCGGTCAAAAAGTATCTTCTGTGTACCTGCTTAAAAGAAGAAGGCAGAATTAGTTTTCATTAGAATATGTAAAATATAAAAAGATAAAAGTAACACATTTTGTTTAATCCAGTCATTGAATAGGCTTATGATCTAATCCTTACTTGAGTCGGTGAAGGCAGCCCTTTCTGGTAGAAGGCCACAGTTAAGCTGTTAATCTGCCTGTTAGCTCACCTTCTTGTTCTCTAGTTTTACTCGAGCAGTTTTAGTTTTATACAGTGTTTAAACGCGATCTAATTTTAGTTGAGTCGGTGAAGGCATCCCTTTCTGGTAGAAGGCCACAGTTAAGCTGTTAATCTGACTGTTGGCTCACCTTCTAGTTCCCTATTTATTCTCAAGCATGTTTAGTTTTTAAACGTGATGAAATTTTAATTGAGTCGGTGAAGGCAGCCCTTCCTGGTAGAAGGCCACAGTTAAGCTGTTGTGGAAAACCGTGGGCAAATTACCTTTTAACTGCCCACATAAATTTCTGTGAACAGAGATTTTTTTAGACCATGGGCATGCTACCTACTTGCCCACGGAATTAATAACTAACACGGCAATTCCCGTGGAGTCCACATGATCTGACTTTTTATTACACTACTATAATATTTATGTTACGTAATTTTTCTACACGATAGCAATAAGAAAAAAAATCTGTTAACATCGGAATGAGGTCAAAATATCAGACTAGTTTCTGTTCTCCCCTGTCACGACAAATTCCCGGGATAATCCAACTGACGAAAATGCAGAAACTTAAAAGCTTGTGGACCATGTGATATTTATCTACTCATCTGTTTGCCATTTGTTTACCCTTTACCTTACGCTAGGAGTAGGTGACACTCGTGAAAAAAATTCTTGTGTAACTAAACATTTTCATTTTTTACTCCCAAAACCTAGGTTATGACCCCTCATTGGAACGAGCGTGACCTATGTTTTGGGAACAAAGAGTCAAAATATAAAATAGATTGAATGGCGATTTTCGTGTATAGTGCTGGCCGGTTTTGGTCGTTACATTAGGTAAAGAGTTAAATAAAAAGGAGGGATATTTCCACCAATTATGAAATTATCGTCACCAAATAAGGCCTCTCCAGTTCCCCCTCATGGCGTCATTTTTATCTTCCGCTTCCGCAAAGTTCTGGTTCGTTTTCCCGACAGCTACCGGCTGTATTTGAAATTCGAATCAAGAGTTGAGAGTATAATTACAGAAAAACAAAACATGTTTTGTCTTGGGATTTGTATCAGTCCCACTCCCCGTAATTGACTGTTGTGCTCCGACTCAAAATGGCCTCCAACCTAAATGAAATCATGAAGGCAATGGCAGATTTTTAACAGCGTGGTAGAGATCGGGAGGGGATTGGTGGGGTTTCCGGAGAAAATTTTTAATTTTTCAAAAAATTTCCTTGCACCCGAGACAACGAAAATGGATTATATATCCACAGTGTGCAACGCATCTCTATGAAAAAAATAGGGGGTATGCCAAGAGCGCCTTTGGTGGGAAGTTTACCCAATCATTTATACCCATGTTGCCTCTTCTACCCCAAGCATTGGTTACTGGGTCATAATCCACCAGTAAAGCAGGGCTTGTCTACCACTGCTTCACTTCCCAGGATCCCCATGGGGGTCGGTCCATTACAGGTGGGGAAGCACCTCTTGAGTATTCGCTTACCAATACCTGAGGTTGGTTTTTAACCCTACCCCCGTTGACATTAATAAAAGTTAGCCCCAGTGATCTGCGTTGAAAGGGAAAGACATGATGAGGGTCGGTGATAATAAAGGTTTTCAAAGAGACAAACAGTGGCACAGCGTCAGACAAGATAGATCCATTAGTCTCATGAAAACAAGTCGTTTGAAGTTTTTAATCCTTTCAAACGCTGCTGTATATAGTATACACGTGCCACTAACTTCTGTAAAACTACTTCAGAAGGATTATAGCAGGTCATAAATCATAAACACAAGAGCAACATTAATTGCCGATCAACATAAGTCAATCAAGTTAATTAATTTAACCATTGATGAATAACAAACAGTCTTGCAGAAAAATAATAACAACCAAGAGAATAAAATTGTTTGGTTTATATTTTTTTATTCTTTCACTTTAACAATTAAAAATATACAAACTGATGTATAGAGGTTCCGCGCCGAGAATGCCCAATAATCAGTTAACCTTTTACTCAATTAAAGAGAAGTGACCACCCCCCACCCCCCCCCCACCCCAAAAATAAACTCAAATGAGGCCGCCACAGAATGAAATATTTCAATAAGTGAACAGTTCAAAATGCCCAAAACTATGTGCGATGTTCTGCTTGCTGCTTACTTTCCCCGAACGGGTGGCTTTCCAGTTGCACTTTTTAGTGAATAATTCCGAAATAATTTATCGATATGGCCAAGTTAAAAAAATCAAAATTAATTTAACGATGCATTTTATTGTACGCTGAATTATCAGAATTACTGCGAAATTAACCACTAAACAGTGCGACTTTCATATTGCACTTTTTAGTGCATAATTCCGAAGTAATTTACCGATAGGGTCAGGTTAAAAAAAATGAAATTAATTTGACGATCCATTTTTAATGTACGCTGAACTATCAGAATTACTCCGAAATTATCCACTAAAAAGTGTGACTTTCATATTGCACTTTTCAGTGAATAATTCCCAAAAAGGTTCAAGGCCTGGGGGTGCTGTCATGATTAGCCTCTTTCTGCATAAATATATGACATTAAACACAAATAAATAAATAAATAAATAAATAAATAAATAAATGGGCCTGAGTACTGGGTGCTAATTTCCCCGGGCTGATGTTCCTTTGTCAAAATATTTCCAGGCCGAAAATTCTAGAAGCCGAATGTTCCCCTTCCCGCCCGAGCTTAGAGTTGTCAACGAAAGCAAATGAATTGTTCAACAGTCGATCGAAAATCAGATTCGGTTTAACACAAAGATCATATCAATACATAATTGCATATCAGCGATATTCCCAGGGGCACTCTTTTATTTTCAACTATTTTTTTCGTTTTGTACACATTTTTTTCAAAGCACTTGTTCGCAATCGACATGGGTTTGTCACTGTATGTCTTGTTTTCACAATGTGGGTTGTGCTATTCACTTTTCAGATTGATGAAATATGACGTAATTTTGACAAGTTATAAATTTTTTCCTTTTTGTAAATACAATGAAAGTGTCAATGACACTGTAGCTCAACTTGTCAAGACATGTACATGTATAGTATGTGACACAGCAATGACAAACATCTAGGTAATGACCTGATAACAAAGGTACATATAAAGTATTGTAACGGTCTGTACATAAATACTGATTTATAAATCTGATTGCACCTAATTTTGTACAAAATGGCTGCCATCGGCCATCTTATATAACAAACATGATGTGACAAAACTTACAACAGCCTTCAAGTATTTATAGCTAGCTCATAATAAAAAAAAATTGCAGTAATTTTTATCAAATCTATACCTTTTTCTGTTGTTTGCATATAACTTAGATATCAACTTCTTTATTCAATTTGAATCAAGTAATGCTCCTTGAACAAAAATCAAACCTGTTATCAAAATCAGAGAAGTTTTGTCTTGGAGTTCAAATGTTGTTTTGTTTTGCTCTTTAAACTTTTGCTGCCTTCAAGTCATTTAAATGTTGAAACAGCTGCTATAAGTATGTCTCCCAAATATCCTTGAAGTAAAATGCTGTGGAAGAATATTTTTATAATATTAACCCTAAGCAAACTGGATTTTTTCAGTTTTCTCAACAAATAAAATTTAAAGTGTGTGGCATAGCCCTTACATTAATTAAGTCTTGGATAACTGTTTAGAAAGCCCAAACAGGACTACAAATAACAGCCATTGAAATGAGTGACAGGGTTGTCTGTCAGTCTGTTTATAAGTCTTGTGATTGTGATCAGTTTTGAATTTACAGGGTACCAGGCCAATGATTAAGGTCACAAAAATCAATGAGAAGATTTTATATATTTATGGCAGTCAAAAGATTTTTCCCAACAATACACCTTGTGTATTTTAAGCAGAAGTGAAAACATCACCAAATAATCCAAGCCGATGTGAATTGGCTTACAATAAGACAAAGGTCAAGGTCACATGGTCCAAAAGTTGATTTTACACATTTTGCAATTAGACCAGTGTTCTCAAAAATTCATGTTCAGTATTTTAGGTGAATGTGAGAACATCAAGAAATAATCCAAGCCACTGTGAATAAACTAAAAGCATAGTGATCATTGCTCTCTGTTTGTATATGTAAGTAAGATCAAAGGTTGAGGTCACATGGTCAATAAGAACATGTTTTACATTTAAGGACATTACATCAATGTTATTGTAGTGGTTGAGGCATAGGGACCATTTACCAACCAGCCCTGGTTGGTCTGGATCTTTAGTCTTCTGGCAAATTAGTCGCTTTGTGGAATATAGGGTGAGATTTATGGGTGAAGAATCTCAGAAAGAATAGGACAGAAGTATAGTCGTCAAGGTATAAATGCCTTTTATCAGTCAGTCAGGTGGTCCAGATTTATTAGACTTGTGGAAAGTCAGTTGCTTTGTGCTAGAGGGTGAGGATTCGAGCTTCAGGTACCACACATTTCTCTCGATCTGTTACATTTTCAAAGAGAGAGACTTTCAATACCTTAACCCTTCACTCAACAAATCGACCACATCCGCCCGCGTAATAAATAAATGTAGCAGCTGAAAAAATACTAGTTTTCAAAAAATTTCAACAAATCCATATATGTGACCCTCTTTGGAATGAGTTCGTTCCAATGAGGGGTCACATGATATGGTTTTGTTGAAATTTTTTGAAAAAGTTTAAAAAATGATATTTAAAATAATAAATTTTGATATCGTCTGCGTTGGGTAAAGGGGTAACAAGAGGTAAAGTTACTGCAAAATTATCCCCTCTCTGTATATATAAGTCCACTGAAAGAATGGGAACAGTCTTTTTAAAGGTTAACCCCCATAAGATTTACTAAAAACTGAAAAACAAAAAGATTAATACCAGAAGTGTTAACTTGGAGAGTGCTGAGCTGTGTTGGTTGTCAGAATGTGTCCACATACCTTTGTCGTGTTACAATTTATGGGAGAATGCCTGCAGGCACTCTCCCATAAATTGTAACAAGACAAGTCCTTACAGACTAAAAAATATCACTTCAAGGATAATACGAAGCACATCCACTGGTTATGAAGCATTCAAGTTGGGATACCTTCACCTCAGAGTAAAGCCTAAATATGGGCTTCTAGCACTCTAACAGTTAATGAAATGTGAAATATATATACACATGAAATACAACCAGTTTGCTTTTAGAAAATGAGGCAACAGGAATGAGTTGCCCACACTGATGATCTTTCTGATTTGTAAAATGTTCTTGGATTCTACTGTCAGCTGATGATATTCAAATAGAACAATATCTACATGTTTCCATCAGATGTAGCAAGTCTTCCCTTTAAATTTTTTGTGAAACACCAACATCACAACAAAACCAAAAAAAATCCACATTGGGTCAGAATCAATTGAAATCGTTAAGTGCAATGTTCAAGAAGTGCATCAGCCTGAAAGGACTTGAGTAGATCAAACATAAGGATTTATTACACTTTTATCACAGTTATCTGGCAGCAACTTAATTAACTTCAATCCCCTCAGCAGAAATTTTACGAGCATATGAACCTGAAGTGGAAATCATGTAATGGCCTGAATTCAACCTCAATGGCTCTGATCAAAAACCTAATGTCCAGTCAAGATAAGATGTGACTGCAGATATGGATCTCAAGGGTGAAATAAATAATGTTCCAATAAGATTAAAATCCTCAACTTCTGATTGGACAAGACTAAAATCCTCAACCTCTGATTGGACAAGAGCTCACATAATTTTTTCTATGTTTACATCTCCAGTAGCATATGTTACTGTCCGATTTCACCACACAAAATATTTGAGGTTGCCCATTTTGCAATTATTCCATCAATGGAGTGACTTGCTAACAGCTTCAAAAATTTTTCACATGTTCAGCAGACGTTTCGAATGAAGTGTTGTTTGAATTACAAATCAGTTGATGATTTGAACCAAGAGGGAGGGACCTTGACTGTTATCTGATTCATTGATTATCTGTCCAGTGATGTTATGGGGTTCATGAGAGGTTTATTTACTAAAGTTGAACATACACTCTGGGCCGCAAACCTCAGTCCATGTTATGGTCAATTCATCATAATAACTTATAATGTCAAAGTCCAGTGTCAAGAATCACTTCCATTGACCAGACAGAGCTATAAATAAATACAAAAATATAATGTATTCTAAAAAAATGTGTTTGCCTCGAAAACATAACTTATGATCTCTGATTGGAACAATCTCGATCGGTTTGTTCCAATGAGGAGTTATAAGCTATATGTTTTGAAAGCAATAATAAAAAAAAAGAGTCCAAAATTTGAGAAGTGATTCATCGAGCAATTGCATCACTTAATTCTACATGCTGCACTGCAAGGAAATCGGCGAGAACTTCTCTTTTTCAATTTTCCACATGCCATAGAATCAAGAAAGGATGCTGGTATTATTTACAGTGGCATGGCGGGGGTTCGAACACATGCCAAGAGAGTTTCCTCCGGCACCAACCGCCTAGCAAAACTATACTGAACCACGCATACCACTCAGCCACCGACAGACCCTATAAATGGAATGCTAGTTAACTAAGGATATACAAGGCCAGTACAGAACAAACAGAATACTCAATTTTCAATTATTCATCAAGTAACTGCATCACTCAGTTCTACATACTGCACTGCAAGGAGATCAGCGAGAACTTCTCTTTTTCAACTTTCTGCGTGCCATAGAATCAAGAAAGGATGCTTGTTTTCTTTACAATGGCATGCCGGGAGTTCAAAGTTATGAAGTAAGAAGTGATGTTTGTGTATGGAAATGGGTGAAGTGACCAATGCATTAGGTTTGTTTAGCAACACTTTAAAACCTTTTACCTGACATGAAAGGCAGATGACACTTGAAAACAAAATTCTTTCATTTTTTGCGTCAAAAACATAGCTTATGGCCTTTATTTGCTTGTCTTCAACGAGACAAAAAATGAAAAAAATAATGAAAATTGAATGGTGATTTTTGTGAATACATGTAGCACTGGCCTGTTTTGGACATTACTTTGGGTAAAGGGCTAAACACCCAGGTTTACAGCATGTCGGTCAGTTATATGGGTGGAGGAAGCTGGAGTATTCAGAAACACTGAGCAGAGGCAAGTAACTGTCAGACTCTTCAGCTTACTAACTCTGCACACGCAGAGTTAGTAGCGGTTGAAGGTAAGTGCAACATCGGCATACAGTATGCCTTAGTAGAGAGTGCCACCCTGCCCCCAGATGGGCAATCAGGAGTAAGTGTCTTGCAAAGAACACAATGCAGTTATTGCTGGTCAGAAACCTCTGAGCCACTGCGATTCTAATGTATTGTGTAAAAGCTTCAAACAGAACAATAACTATATGCTTTCTTTAGATGGAACAGGTCTGTCCTTGACCAGGTTTATGAAACACTAACATCACAACAAAACTATAAAAAGAAAACCACAATGGAAAGCAAAGGCTCTGAATTAAATATATCGTCCTTTGAATGCAACAAGCTACCATCTGCAATGCTAAAGCATTGCAGATGGCACCTTGTTGCACTCAAGAGACGATATGAAAGTACAACAAGCATGTAAAAACCAGCAACTTGTTTTCCCATTGTCTTAAATAAATTTAAAAAATAAATAATCTCGAATGACTGATTGACAGCTTGACTTGATAGTTCATTAAGTCAAATTTATTCTGTTAGGGGCCAACAACACCCTCTAGCCCCACTTGAACTGCTCTGCACACTGCAATTTATGATGGTTAACACCACATTGTCATATTCAAGAATTTCTGCTTGGTTAGCAAGATCAGTCAACCTGAAATTGCACAAGACATTTTACTTCAGTAAATTACAACTTGTCAAGATTTCAAAAAAGATTTGATTTGAGAGGTGTGTACTTTGTGTGACATAAATCAATTTCTGTGCAATACAGGTAGTGGTGCAAATATAATTGTTTCAGGTGTCAGCTTAAATTAGAAAGTGTCATCCACATCTTTTTTTAAAAATAATCCAGCAGAGTAGAAGAATATGTTTAATTATAGTAGTATTAACCTCTAAATCCCAGATATTCCTTTTTAAGAATATATGGATGTGTATGTGATCAATCTCAGAGGAGAGGGGCCTGTATTCTCCAAAATAATAAAAGGCCACCCGGCCACACATCACCCCAAAAAAGTGTGCAATTCAAGAGTTGAAAAAAATTGAATTTTTCGAAGTCGAAAAAGGGACATAACTCTGGCAAAAATGTCAGACCAAACCCTGATTTGAACTTGATCTGTATGTTATGTTGATACACTTACATACCAAATTTTATTTGAATCGGTCAACAGCAACTGAAGTTATCATCAGGAAACCAAAAAAAAAATTTTTCTAAGTTGAAAAAGGGGCATAACTCTGGCAAAGCTTGTCAGACCACACCCTTATTCGAAATTGACCTGTATTTTATGTTGTTACACCTACATACCAATGTTCATTTGATTTGGACAACTATAACTGAAGTTATCATCGGGAAACCAAAAAAAATGAATTTTTGAAATCAAAAAAGGGGCATAACTCTGGAAAAAATTGTCAGATAGCACCCTGATTCAAACTTGACCTGTATGTTATGTTGAACAGAACAGAGGTGCCCAGAGGATAAATTGGGGGATTCTAGCCCACTGAATGGGATAGCATCAGCAAATTTACTCTCTGGGGATCTCATTCTGCAAATGACAGATTGTTTATTTCCAGGCTTGAAGGGTGCTATGATCACCCTGTCAGGGAGGTCTAGACCCCTGTTGGGTTAAACTGCCTCCTTTGGATTTGTTGGAAAATATCCTACTCCCTCCCCAACCCAACTGTCAGGGAGCACAAGCCTCCTTGTCATCTTGCCATCAGAGAAACCTTGGAAGCACCCCCTGTTCCCTAATGCTTGTATGTAGAATCAATAGCTTTTCACTATTGTCTGATCAGAATAAAAAAATAGTTGTTCATACCTAAACCTCTGCACACCACTGTCGAAATATCTAAATTTCAAGAATCAAATTTTTCCCATAATGCAACTCAGAATTTAACCAACTCAATCTTGTTTAAAGATTGAATTGGTTAAATTCCTAATTGCATTATGGGAAAAATTTACCGATTGAAATTTTTGGCATTTTGACATCAGAAAAATAATAATACTTGGGCCATCTGCTGATTTGCAGCCGTCTTCTAATGAGAAGGCATACATCAACCCCGCCCCCACCTGGTTATTCCCTCCCCCTCCCCCACCCCACTCTCCCTCCTAATCTCTCAGCATTCAGACACACTGTTTTATAAATTCTTCCAATGGCGCTTTCTCAATCTCTCCAAATGTAATACTGACCCTTTCCCTCATGTCCTCCCATAGCCACTTATCTCTCACGTTTTTATCCCATTCTTCCATAAGTCACTCAAGGAGCTCGTTGCATGAGGCACAGATCTGGAGCATTCTAAGCTGAAATGTTCCAAGGTCCCTGTTACTCAAAAGCTGCACATTTGGCACCTTCTTTTCCCTGCAGAGGGTTAGCTAAACAGTGCATTCTCTCTTTTCATGTTTCAATACTGAATGTGTGCTTCATAATATCATATGAACAGCTTTTAATTTAGCATCAGTTTACTGTGATACTATTTTAACTGAATCAGTATCTTGTAAAATTAATGTTACAATATTCCATTTTATCTTACAACAAGAACATATTTCCCCCAATACATTTAAAAATGTCTAGACAAAATACAAATCTGCACTGAGGGTAGCAACCGCACATGATCATTCAATTCAGAAATTAAACATTTTCACATGCACACAATTGGCATCAAGTTATTACGCATGTCGAAGGCATTTCATGCAACACCTTGGAAAATGGACTAATTTGATAGAGATATTTTAAAAACAAGCATTTCATTTTCAGAAATCCACTGCAAATGCAGAGGTGTTCCTAATATATGCACTCTTAAAAACTGAAAAAATTTCAATTCAAATAAACCAGACTTCATCATATGGGTGACGCAAATACCCATTTAAATCAAAAGGTTTTCCTTAAAGTCATGTTGACTTCATGAGTGAGACACTGATTTAAGCTATCACCACTACTTCCCAATGTTTGATTTCTTGAAAGAGTTGAAACACCAGGTGGGTATAAAGTAAGTTCAGTCATATTTGCTTTCAAAAGCTTTTTTGAAGATTATGGCCTTAAGCCAGACATAAAACATGGAGTAAGAAAATATAAACACCATAACATAACTATAAATATATGTACTGAATGCCTCTTGGGATAATGAAATTGAATCTTCTTGACCCTCTCTGTGCCAAACTTGGACTCACAATACAGTGGAACCCTGTTAATTGAATAGCCACTTTGCCAATGAAAATTATTCAATTAACAGGAGTATTCAATTAACAGGGATGATGCCACTTTCCAGTATGCTAGAGATAAACTTAGCATTTATTCTATTCAAGTCAGAAAATAAGCAGACTGTCATCTGCAAAATGAGGTCCCCAGAGAGTGAATTTAGTGATGCTACCCTGCACAGCAGGGAAGCATCACTAAATTTACTTCCTGTGAACCTCAATCGAATTAGGTCTCAAAACTAAACAGAAAGAGGTACCCATAGGATAAATTGTAAGGGATAGCATCATCAAATTCACCCTCTGGGGACTTCATTCTGCAAATGTCAGACTGTTTATTTTCAGGCCCAATTCTATTATATCTTGTTTGACAGAGCTCTGTGAGCTCTGTCAAACAAGATATAATAGATTAAATGCCTCTATTGGATGTACTGAGGCCAAATAGGTCTAGAAACAAAGGAAAAGTGGGGAGAGTCAGGGTAATTTACAAGATTTTTTATTCAATTAACAGGAGTTTACTCTATAACCTATATTCAATTAACAGGTCAAATTTGTACTGGAAGTATGGTAAATGGTTTTATATTGTGAAATTATATTCAATTAACAAGGTTATTCAGTTAAGAGATATTGGTTATCCTACAACTTATTTAGACTTGTACTGTAGGAGGAAAGGTATTTATTTATTTACTTATTATTTGGTGCTTAATGCCACATCATCAGCTAAGGCTATATTATGATGAGAAAATGGTAAAAAGTAAAGCATGTCATTGTGAATTCCGAAGAAAAACGACTGATTAAAAACATGGAAAGGAGGGTGACTGCATTTCGCTTCATTGGAGTGATTCAGGAGTGGGTTGATGGCATGTGATGCACAAGCAGCACAATATAGGTCATATAATAAACCTATTATCAGTTCAGTGAAGTGATATGGGTCACACCTCGTGGCCTTGATATTATGACCCATATCGCTTCATTGATGCGAAAATATGTCTAATTCAGATGAAAAGGACTACTCTGTTTATTACATGGACTGAAAACAAAACACAACAGTAATCTAAGTTTGAAATCCCTTTTTGTTTCCACAAATGATCATGATTATCGCATTCATGTAGATTGTATTCAAACATAGTTACATGCACTACACTAAATTACAGTTGTGATGAGAAATGTTCTGTTTTACTTGGTTGTAGTTTAATGACACTTTCATCAGCCAGGGTCACATCATCTCAGACAGTTTTACAGGTTGTGGTCTTGTGGAAGATGGAGTACCCAGAGAGAACCCCTGAATAACAGTTAGCAATTGTCAGACTTCCAAATGTACTGAAGAAAGCAGCGGATGAAGGCAGTTGCACCATCAATAGCATCGGTGGACTATGTGATATTAGGTTATTCAAAGGGGAACTGGCTATCGGAGTGAGTCCTTACATTGCAAGTGACCATGTATGAGCCCATATACCCCCTCTACTGGGCGCCATTTTGTTTCCGAATTAATTTTCCCACCTCAAGTTTTCACCTATTTTCATGCAAATAATAGACAGTTTTTCCTGATAAATATTCAAAATGAAGCGATTCAGATCTTTTCATTTATTTTATTTAATTTGTTAGGTGGCATGATAAAATACATTGCAGGACATTTACTTGCCAATTATGGTGTCATGTGAGGCTCAGAGCGATCAATATTAGGCGAGGCCATTGGTCTCACCTAATATTAATCTCACTTAACCTCACATGACGCCATACCTGGCAAGTAAATGTCCTGTAACTTATAGTACACAGCACTACATGCCCTTACATGGGTAATCAGGATTAAATGTCTTGTCCCGGGACATAATGCAGTTACTGCTGGTCAGAATAGACCCACTGACCTTTCATTTTCAAGTTCATTGCTCTAATCACTGAGAAACCGTGCTCCCATGTGACGAGAATAGAAATGAGGATGTTTGAATCTCTACCAAAGTACACAAGGGCTACGCAAAGCATGGGCCACTGCCCCCAACCCGTAGGCATGTTCGAAGTAGCCTTAAAGTTATTGTGGGGCAGAAAAAATTTTCTAAGTCGAAAGAGTGAAAACAGAAGAATTTTTCTAAGTCAAAAGAGTGAAAAATGGCCATAACTCTGGAAAAAATTAATGGATGGAACCCGTTCCTTGTATGTATCCATCCCCCCCCCCCCCCCCCCCCCCCCACTCCATGCGGGTCTATCAGCATACCAAAGGAGATCTAAATTTGACTGATGGCTTTGAAATTACAATGCAATATGTTTGTATGGACAGACAGATGGATGGACAGAGGGCTTCACTAGATACCCCTGAATCCTCCTTCAAAAGTCGGGTCCATAATAATGCATGATCCATGGTTTGGAATTAGCAGTGAACAATGGTTTAAACTGTATTTTTGCAATGGATCAGGAGTTGGGACTCTAAAGCAGTCCTGGGGCAACACTATGCCTTGTGCTTTCCATTTGCAAGCATTGTGCAATGGCATGTTATACAAGGCATGCTTAATTTTGAAAGGACTTTGCCCCATATTTTAAGGAAGCAAATCTAATCCTGATTGTTGTTCATTACTAGTATTTCAGGGAATGCTATTTCTGCAGGATATATTTCCATTTAAGAAGAACAGAACTACAATGCATCTAAAATGGCATATAGAGTGGAGCCCCTTATAAACTGGATATCTCCTAACTGAAAAAACATGTTAATTTATTTATTTATTTATTTATTTATTTATTTATTTATTTATTTATTTATTGGTGTTTAAGGTCATATATTTCTGCACAATGGCTAATCATGACTATGACAGTTTTATGGGTTGAGGAAGCCGGAGTACCCAGAGAGAACCACTGAGCCATGGCAAGAAACTCAGCTCCCCAACATACCAACTCCACGCAAGCAGGGTTAGCATTGGTTGAAGACAGGTTCACCATTGACATGCAGTATGCCTTAGTACACAATGCCACCATGCCCCCAAGTAGGCAATGGGGATTACGTGCCTTGCCCAAGGACATAACGCAGTTGGGATTTGAACCAAGGACCTCTCCACTTGCAACCTGCATCTCCACCTACTGAGCCACTGCACTCAAAGGACAAGTAACAAGGTGAAGTGTCTTGCCCAAGGACACAACGTGGTTGCCACAGATAATTGCATTTAATTTTCAAACACCGAATCATTCAACAAACCTTTTGAACAAATTTGACCTATTAATTTCAATACAGGCTTTTAATCTTTTATATCTTGTTTGACAGAGCTTCATGAGCTCTGTCAAACAAGATTTAAAAAAATAAATTCTCAGTTTGGGGCCCACAAAGTAGATTTTCTGTTTCTTATTTTGAAAAATTGCATGTGAGCAGGCGGTTTTTTATTTTATTTTTTTAATTATTTCTTTGCCATCAAAAGTTCATATTCTTGGTTTGTTTTAGGTCCCGTAATCTACAGAATAGCATGGGTGGTGGTGTATTTCATCCCCTGAGTGCAAGAAGGCTTCACAATGATAAAGCACTGCAAAGCCTTGTTGCATTCAAGGGGCAAATTTATCAATTTTATTACCTTAGGTAAAATATCAGACATGAACCATTTAATTTTTATTTTTCTAAAGTTTGCATTGGTTATAAAAAGAGAGCATGCGGCAGCCAAAATGATTATGCAGGAGGGCCTGAGAAACAGATTTTTAACTTTTTTTTAGGCCTTGTCATAAGAATATAGCGAAATGACATATTCGATAGATTGTTCAAATATAATAACAACAATGGAGATTAAAACTTAATGTTGGAAAAACAAAAGCCATAGTTTTCTCTAAAAACAACTCACACCAAACCCTGTCGAATATGAGGTATAATGACATCACCATCGACGAAGTAGAAAACTACACCTATCTTGGATTAAAACTTGACAAAAAAGGACAGTTTGGGGGTGCATGTGATGAACTTACAAACCAAGGCCTCATTTTCCCTCTTCACATCTATCCCTCTACAACAGATACCACCAAAAACGGGGCGAAAATTAATGAAGAGTCTTATAAATCCAATTATGATGTACGGTTCCAAAATCTGCTTCCCTGAGATTATCCATAAAATTACACATTCTAAACAAAGGGCACTTGCACGAGGCAGGTACTTTAATATCCTCACACATCTTAAAAACGTCGCGTACGAGAAAATACAGGAACGATTTTGTAAACAGATTCTCAACTTACCAAAGCAGGTGAGCAATCTGGCTACAAAAATGGAACTAGGAATAATGCCCATCACCGCTGCTACGGTTGTCAATATGAAACTGTATAAGACACATATTGACAACCTAGCATCGGACAGATTAGTAAAAAAGGCAATGGAAACTTGCGATTTTCTGAGTGGGGGGGGGGGGGGGGCAAAAATTTGTGGGCCGACATACTGAAACAATACAGAAAGCTTGTAGCCCTGAACTCATCTGATCTTTGTGCACTCGACAAGCAAGCAATAAACTCATACTTTTTAGACGCCGCCAGAACCGACTTGTTCGACTATGAATGGAAGAGCGGATCAAATAAATTGAGGACATACCGTACATTCAGAGTGGATTATATATTTGAACCTTATCTTGAAAAATGTTGTATTCCTAAACATCGACATGCGCTATCTAAATTCAGATTGAGCTGTTATAACTTAGGAATTGAACGGGGACAGTATCATTAAATACCAGAGAATCAAAGGTTGTATTCATAATGGGGCTGAGAAAAAAGGAGTCTGGCAGCCCCTCATCAGCAGCTCTTTTACATGAAACCAATATTCTAGCCAGATAATATATGCATACCTACTACCATAAGTCATGGTTTAATCTAAAGTTACCACATCTCACTCATTGTTAGATCTTGGTTGTTGAATATTTACCTGTTTCATGTATCATTATATTTTTATATTTTCTATTTTGTTTTATGATCTGTGCATTTGACCTTAATGGTGTAACAGTACAATAAAGAATTTGCTTGATTGATTTCTAAAATACTAGGTTTGGGTGATGAACCTAGTAGGAAGTTTGAGCAAGAATTATTCAGTTAATTGAAGACTCCCGGTAATTGAATATCTTTCACTGGCAAAGTGGCTATTCAATTAACAGGGTTCTACTGCATTTTCTTTTATGGATAACAGTACTACAATGCATCTAGAATGGTATATATCATCCTAATCCCTTAGGACTTTTTTAAAAAAAGGTGATATCATTCGTGAATTATTGATAATTGATTTCCAATTTCTAAGGGCTTTTGATAAAACCTTGAAATTTACAGCTTCTGTTGCGTATAAATCAAACATAACCTGTTCAACACTAACATATGCCTCCTGGCTGTTTATTACTGAAGTGTGAAAATAATTCATCAATGCCATTAAAAATACAAAGAAAAATCTATAAGCTTCCATAAAACTAGATTTCGATTTTAGTTATCTCATTTTTTACCACACACTGAGACACAGGAAGCATATTGAACTTGGAGCATGGGGGGCGGGGGGTGCACAATCACAGATGGGCACACTGATGTATGGTGGTGGCATGGTAGGAATACAATACACAAAGCTACCATTGGAACTAATGCACCATTAACTCCTAACCTGCTGAGTATTTTCAAGATATTTTTCATCAAATCTAATCATGGCTGCTATGAAGATTTGATAAAAAAAATTCATCTAAATTTAACTCAAGTGATCAATGGTGAAAAAGTCCATTCAATTTACACAGAGAAAATTGGATTAAATTTGCCCAAGTTATACTTATTTCAATGGCAAGCAAAATCTTGTCCTGGGCAGGAATATCTGCCAGCAGCATGCAAGGACTTAAATCTGAGAAAGGTTCATGTTGTCTGGCTCCATATATAACAATGGGTCAAAAGATGTTTGGTCCAGTGGGGAAATTTGTTAATATGGAGCCAACATTGTGCACTTTTGTTGATCTTAAAGGCCATAGAAGAGACAAATCATGCAGGGTAATCTTCGGTCACATTTCAAGAATAAAGAGTCAGAGAACCCCTCTTCCTGGTAATTTCAAATAAGATGACAAAGGATGGAAAACCAAGAAGAAAAATACAGGTTTCAGTTGACTGCATTTGAGTTGTTGTGGATCCTCTCATTCTCTAGCGGTGGTGGTGTTATGGTCTAAAAATATATTGGTAAAAAATTGCTGGCCTAATTTCTCTCTCTTCTATGTCTGGAAAAAGTTAGGGCATACATGTCCCTGTCCCTTTCCCCCTGCCCCCCCCCCCCCCCCTCCCCCTCCTCAGTTCATATGTTCCTGACTACACATTTTAATTAGGTAAATTAAGTTATTGCCAACATCAATATCAATGAGATGTACAAGAGAAAAACTGTTTTGAGAAAGGCAGTATGTTTTTAAAATGAAAGTGTCAATGACACTACAGCTTTACTAGACTGTGTAGTGTTTGATGAAAAGGATAATGTTCAGTGTTTATGAAAGGATTATGAAATAAGACAAAAATTGTGATTACTGAGAATATATTAAGTTCTGTACCCTACATGCTATGTTTTCAACAAGAATAATTTGAGGTGTAGACTGTACTAAAGAACTGATGCTGGGGTTGATGTAGCCCTCACAGTTAAGGTATGTCAACCAAAGATACCAAGTTACTGTAAAATCATTCCAAAACGAGTCATCCTACCAAATTACAATAAAATCCCTTCATAAATATGACTCGTAGACTTTGCTAAAGGAATCTAGGTCATTTGCCAGTCTGCTGGCCACGGCTGACTGATTATGACCAAAATATGACAGTCTCATGTAGATTATTATTATTATTATTTATTGGTGTTTAAGGTCATATACTTATGCACAATGGCTAATTGTGACCGTGACAGTTTTACAGGTGGAGGAAGCCAGTACCCAGAGAGAACCACCGAGCATCGACAAGCAAGTCAGCTCCTCAACATTCTAATTCTGTTCAAGCTCCGCTCAAGCAGGGTTACAGCAGTTGAAGACATGTGCACCATCGACATGCAGTACGTCTTAGTACATGGCATCATTGTGCCCCCATGTAGGCAACCGTGATAAAGTGCCTTGCCTAAGGACACAACGCGGGTCATCCAAAACGGGGATCAAACTCAGGACCTCTAGCAGAAAAGTCCAAAAGTCTACCACTGATCCCCCGTCTCATCTAGATATTATGCCGAGTTATCCTACCATGTTACAATGAAATCCCTTCATAAAAACAACCTGTAGCCAGTGCTGGAGGAATCTAGGTCACGTGCCCAAGTGGTAGGGCAAAATAGGACAGTCTCATCTAGACATACCGAGTTATCCTACCAAATTACAATGAAATCGCTTCATAAATATGAACTGTAAACAGTGCTAAACAAATCTAGGTTACGTTCCTGTGTGGCCATCACGGTTGACTGGTCATGGCCAAGATAGGACATTCCCATTTGGATATTATACTGCTTCATCCAACCAATTTACAATGAAATCTCTTCATAAATGCAATCTGTACACTGTGCTAAAGGAATCTAGGTAACGTGCACCTGCAGCCATCAGGGCTGACTGAACCCGGTCAAAATAGGACGTTATCATCTAGACGTTATATGGAGTCAGCCTGCAAAGTTACAATAAAATCCCTTTATAAACAGGAACTGTAGACTGTGCTAAAGATTTTCAGGCCGCGCAGCCATTACGGTTGACTGATCGTAGCAAAAATTCTCATTTAGACATGACCACAAACCTGCATATGAAATTTTGTGATGAACGGACAAGAACTATGTGGTGTAGCCTGTGCTCAAGACTCACAGACTAACAGACTTACAGACTTCTGCCTGTGTGATGGCAATAGCTTATCTTGGCTTTGTCAAGTTGAGCTAAAAAATACTATACATAATTTGAAAACTGCATTTTAACCTCTCTTCAGTCAGCTCTTTATCTTGAAGAGTTACAGTCCATAACAGTGAAACCCTGTTAATTGAATAACTACTTTGACAGAGAAATATATTCAAGTAAACCAGAATATTCCATTAACCAGGTAACTCATATTTGATCCAACTTTCTACATTCGGAGTATAAACTGAGCATTCCTTCTTTTATATCTTGTTTGACAGAGCTCATGGAGAGTGAGGGTGTCAAACTGTGGAATTTGAGGTTGTCAAAATAAATTTTTCATCAGATCACATTATTTTTCATGTAAATGGCAGGAAATTACTCTAAAATGTGTAAGCAATTAACATGTCAATTGTGTACTGAAGGCATTGTAAATGGTTTGGTGTTTGAAAGTTACATGCATGAACAGAGATATTCTATTAAGAAACATCCAATTAACTGGGACCCACTGTAATGGGACAGCACCAAAACAATTCGAAAAATCTTTTATTCGAAACTACAACTTGTTTGTTAAATGGGTTGACTCTCCAACTTACTAACCTGGCAAAAGCAGAGTTAGCTGCAGTTGAAGGCAAGCACACCATCAACATGTAGTGTGCCTTAGTACACAGTGCCACCATGCCCCCTTGTGGGTAGTCAGGGATAAGTGTCTTATCGAAGGACACAGCACAGATGGTGCAGGTAGGGCTGCATGGTATATCAATAAACCAATACATACCGGTATTCAAACTAGTATTGATTGACTACTAGTGTAATTACAAAAGTATTGGTTTATCGTCATTATTTATTTACCCACAATTTAATTTTCAAGATATCTCGATTTTTAACTGTAAATCCAAATGAATAATATTATCCCTTTACCCAATGAATTGGAAGCATCCGCCCATGTAATCTTCAAATTCAGCAGTTGAAAAAATAATTTTTCAAAAAAATTCAACAAAACCATATCATGGGTCACATGATATTGTTTTGATGAAATTTTTCGAAAAATTTAATAAACCAATATTTAAAATAGTAAATTTTGATATCATCTGCATTGGGTAAAGGGTTATTCAAACTACATCAACAAGGCACGCTAATTTGTTATACTGTGATGGCTCAAGTCCCAATTGTGGTATGTATGTTCAGATATCTGAACAGTTTTTCGATATACCCATATACTGTGGTATTTTTTTTTAATACCGATGCAGGTAATCAGTTTAGAATATCAAGCAGCTCTAGGTGCAGGACAGGATTGAACCTTTGACCTTTCAGTTTAAAGTCCAATGTTGTGTCCAAACAGCCACCGTGTTCACTACTATAACTTGTTACCTCATTAACCCTTTACCCAACGAATCGCCCGCATGCGCCGCATGCGCCCCATGCGCCCGCATAATATGCAAATTCAGCAGTTGAAAAAATATTATTTTTCAAAAAAATTTCAACAAAACCATATCATGTGACCCCTCGTTGGAACGAGCTCGTCGAGCTCGTTCCAACGCGGGGTCACATGATATGGTTTTGTTGAAATTTTTTGAAAAATTTGAAAAAATGATATTTAAAATAATAAATTTTGATATCGTCTGCGTTGGGTAAAGGGTTAAACAACCTCAATGAGCTCATTCCAAAGAGGTGTCAAAGTTATGATTCAGAAGAAATGTAAAAAAATAACAAAATATGAAGGTGAAGGCAGTTTATAGAAGTAACCTGTGCATAGTGAGGTAAAATTATCAAGCTGCAAACTATTCCCATAATACATGCAGGAAAATAACCAATTCAATCTTGTTTGACAGAGCACAAAGTGAGCTATATCTCAACACTTTACTCTTAACGCACTGAGTAATTTTAAAATATTTGTCATCAAATCTAGATTTGATGAAAAATTCCTGAATATTTGATACAAGAAATCATTGGTTAATCCTTTACCTAACATGAAAAGCAGACGACACTTGCAAAAAAAATTCTTGAATAACTAATTTTTTTCATTTTTAGTCTCAAAAACATAGGTTATGACCCCTCATTGGAACGAGCTTTATGAGCTCATTCCAAAGAGAGGTCATAAACTATGTTTTTGAGACAAAAAATGAAAAAATAATGAAAATTAATTGACGATTTTTGTGAATAGCGCTGGCCGATTTTGGCCATTATGTTGGGTAAAGAGTAAAAAAAAAATCTACACAGCTCACAGGGGAAAACTGGGTTAAATATCCTCAAATTTCTCTTATTCTAATAGCAAGAAATTTCCTGTCCTGGGCAGGAATATATGCCAGCAGCCTCCAGGAGTTAAATCCTAGTTGCCCGGGTCGAAAATTTAGCTGCTTGAAATTTCAGTATTTTGATACCAGTGTGCAGAGGGTTAAGCAGGTGTTGATAATCCTCCAGGTGAAGAGTTAACCCCTTATCTAACAAATCCACAGACCAAGGCCACACCCACCCACATATTTATAGTGTTCAACCAATTATCGTAACCGGATACCGGAATCAGCTGACTGTGGGTAATCGGAAGACAACAGCAACTGGCCCTGAAACATCGGTTCAGCCGATTGTTGCCAAGCATTTTTGAGTGATTTATAAATGACAGTTTATCATCTTCTGCAATCGTTTAATTGTTGATGTTAAATGATGTCAGTGATAACATTCAAAAAGTTGAGAAACAACCACAATGTGTGTATTTCTAATCTCACTAGATGCCCATTTACAAGATAGAGAACATCATAACGCTAATATATAAGTGTACTGGTTAATATCGGAAATGCAATGGTTGTATTCCAATTCCAGGTGAAATTGTCAGTTATGCGCACAAGGGCTGAACACGTGATTTCATGCATTATGAGTCAACACAATGACCCTTAACTACTCAAGTTCAACATGTTTAATGCCACAGACAGTTTGTCGCAAACCACTTTGAAACAAGCCAACTGGATGTCTTGTTTCAAAGCAGCTTGCGACAATTCATACAGCAAGGAGTGCAACAGTGGAATCTATTTCTTTTGGATTGACTGAATCAAGATCAGAAGTGATACCGTGGGTAGGGATTGACAGACTGCAGTTCAGACTGTAAACCCTGTAAAATATGTTCAATTAAATGTAGTTCTTTCAGGCCTTAACTTTTTTAGTAGTGAATGCTATAATAATCATAATCTGCAATGGAATCAGCCGACCATCAGCTGAAATAATTGGTAATCGGTCGGCGGCCATTTTTGGTAATCAGTTGAATACTACATATTTATTTATTTATTTATTGGGGTTTTCCGACACTTTCGACAGCCAGGGTCACCTCATGTTGGCCAGTTTTACAGGTGGAGGAAGCTGGAGTACCCAGAGAGAACCACCAAGCAATAGTGAGCAACTGTCAGACACCCCCAACGTACTAACTCCACACAAGCAGGGTTAGCATTGGTCGAAGTGCACCATTGACGTGCAGTACACCTCAGTACACTGTGCAACCATGTCCCCACTTGGGCAATTGGGATGAAGTGTCTTACCCAAGGACATACTGCGGTTGCCGCAGGTGGGATTTCAACCGAGTACCTCTCGGGCAGCCTTCATCTCTACCTACAGAGCCACCACGCTCCCTATCCACCCACATAATTTACAAATTGAGCAGCTGATTAAGAATTATTTTCAAAACACTTTGAGTGAACCCTTATGAGCTCGTTCCAATGAGGGGGCCACGCAATATGGTTTGGCTGAAATGTTTTGAAAAATTTGGTAAAAAAAAAAGAATTAAAATGATGATTTTGGATATTGTGTGCATTAATTGGGTAAAGGGTTAATGAAAGTCAGATTTTTCTTAATTTTGAAAATTGAAATCTTTTGCCAATTAGAGAATTGATGCCTTATTTCTTTTGTCCTGATGTCATGTTGTCCCAGGATCAACTTCGCCATTTCATAGAGTTATTTACATAGCTTCTGATACATATTTTTCCTGACTTCAGTTCAAAGGAGCAAGATAATTATGCTGACCAGTTAAGATAAATGCAAAGACTTGTCAAGATAATTATTGTGGCAAGTCTTAAAAATAATGTTACTTGTCATAGGAATCATTTCATCCAGTCCCAATAGCTTTCTAATTTGAAATTATCCATGGTTGTCATGATAAACACAATGGCAAGTTACAAAAAATAAATGGACTTTTTTGCGATTATACAAACACCAATTACAACAGCTGTCTAGCTCACCTACAAATCTACCAATTAGTTCCACTTCAATATTTTCATTTTTTAACTAAAATAGGGCATTTTTTATGCTTTCTGTGTATGATTCAATGCTAGACAGTGACTACAGGTTCTTAGTGGATATCACAATTCTATTAATCATAATGGGTTTGTAACAGAATAAGTCTGATACTCTGAAACCAATGAAAAACCAAGGGGTGCCAAATGTCCATGTGGCATGTGTACAGTTGGGCAGATGTCTAGAGGCAAATATCCAGAATTCCATAACACTATACATTGTCATTTAACAGATTGAGGGCTAGATTATTTTTGATGGTCTCAACTTGTTATTCAAAATTTGTTGTATTATTAGAGAGTGCAAGCAGGCACTTTCCAATCACTTGTAACAAAACAAATATATATTAACAAAATATTATTTGGGCTAGAATGAATAGGAAACTTGAGCAGTGGAAATGTTGGCTTTTGCTCCGGAACACTCTTTTTTCTGAAAGCCCTGATAGTGGCTTCTAGCACTCAACCAGTTAAAATTGTTTTTGATACATTGAATTCATTTTCAAGATTCGTAAGTCATAAATTTTATCATTTATACCTTCACTTGTGATGTGAAGGCATCACCTGTCTGGAGTGACATGGACCTTCAACAGTGGAGGAAACATATTCCCAGAACTAATCTTGTAGTTATTCAACAGGTTACTTCCAAAAATGAGCATTGTGACCCAGACTAATGATAATCTGAGACATTACAGTGATCTGCTGGACTGGCTTGAACCAGTCAAGGCAGCATGGCCAGTATTTTGGTGGAACACTTAAGAGTCTCCATGGGTGCTTCAGTCACATGTTCCAATGTCATTCAACCCTTTACCCAATGTAACAGTCATATACAGCAAGATACATCCAGATACACCCAGCAATATTCAGAAAAATTATTATTCAAAGTTAATTATTTTTAAAATTTTTGTCTTCATAACATAACTCATCACTCCATGGAGATCATAGAGCTCATTCCAATGAGTTGTCATGAGCTACGTTTTTTAAGGAAAAACCAAAAACCTGTAGTTCAATAAGTTTGTTTGCAAGTGTCAACTTGAAGTGATGTCAAGTTTTGTCTGTTTGTTTACTGGAGTTTACTGGCACTTTCAACAGCCAGGGTTATATCGTGTCAGGAAGTTTTATGAGAGTAGGAAGCCGAAGTACCTGGAAAGAACCACTGAGTAATGGCAAACAACTGTCCACCTCTCCAGCTTACTAATCCAGAACAAGCAGATTCAGCAATGGTTGAAGGCAACTGCACATTCAACATGCAGTATTTTCTTACTTCACAGTGCCACTATGCCACACTTCACCCCGATTGCCTACATGGGGGCATGATGACGCTGTGTACTGAGGCGTACTGCACGTCGATGGTGCGCATGTCTTCAACCAATCTAACCCTGCCTGTGCTGCGGTGCAGAGTTCAGAGTTACGATGTTGGGGAGCTGATAGCTGCTCGTCGTTGCTCGGTGGTTCTCTCCGGGTACTCCAGCTTCCTCCACCCGTAAAACTGTCACGGTCACAATTAGCCATTGTGCATAAGTATGTGACCTTAAACATAAATAAATAAATAAATAAGTGCCACTATGCCCCGAGTGGACAATTGTGATTAACTGTTTTGTCCAAAGACACAGAGTAGATGGAGAGCAAGTCAGGATTGAACTGTCAACCATTCAGTTTAAAGTCCAAGAGCAACCACTCTCCCAGTCATGTCAGGTAAATAGTTAACCCTTTACCCAATGTACACAACATTATATTTTTTTTATTTTAATTATCATTTTTTTCAAATGTTTTAACCATTAAAGGCCTATTTCTGACTTTTACGACCTCAGAACAGGTGCCCTTAACATGCCATCATGAGTAGGTCCTGCTGACAGTAAACAAATTACATATAGGCAGAGGTTTTTAGTCATGTCTTGGTTGCCTGTTAAGGTAGCCAAGACTTGACTAGAAATCACTGTTAAGCCACTGGATGTGTACAGGCTGTGGTCAGGTGTGAATTCAGGACAATTGTCCAGGCCCTTAAGGGTTTTAAAGAATTTCACCAAACTATATCATGTGGCCCCCTCATTGGAACGTGCACGATGAGCTCATTCCAAAGAGAGGTACAAGGATATGGTTTTGTTAAAAAAGTTTGAATTTTTTTTTTCAACTGCTTAATTTGTAAATTACGTTGGCAGATGCAGCCTATTCATTAGGTGAAGGGTTAATATTGGTTTTAGAAACTTTTCTCAGTCCAATTTTGGTCAAAGTGCACACCTTGAAAGATACTTGCCCAATATAAATGTCTGATACCCCAAAATTCAGACTGGAGCTTCTTACATATCTCTTATAATAATAGTATGAGGCTAAAAGTGGAAACAAAGACCATTATATACAACAAAGGGCCCCAGAACATTAATCAGACCTCAAAAAGTTTTAAATAAACTGTTAATGGGCTTGGCAACAGATGTTCAAACATTTGTTTCATCAGCAGATGAAAGCAAAAATTAACCACAAACCTGAATATTTACAATGCCAAGTTATCATCAACATACAATTTTTTGCCTCACATTTATCTGGTGTAAAATGAATTTGGAGGTCAAAAAAGTTGGGAAAAAGTAAGGCATAATGTGAGAGTATTTTATGGAAAGTTAAAAAACATATATATTTTCTTCACTAATTATGTCATCATATACGAAATGGCACTGGTGCACAGATGCATTATGCAAATGTTGTCAAGAATCAATGTCACACCTCAAACATCAACAATAAGAACATAATGCACTAATACAGATTCTGAAGCTGAATGAAATTACAAATGCACTAGACTGTTTGTATTTCCGTGGGAGCTAGGAGTTGCATGTACTCGGCAAATTAATTTTCCAGGACAAAAATAGTAATGCAGTAAATATATACTACTCAAAGTTTGCTAAGCACCAAGTATATCCAACTACCTGTTTTACGTTTTAGTTGAAATATTGTTGTGAAAAGTGTATATATTTTTTATTTAATCATATCTTTAATGATTTAAGTACAGAAATTAAGATTTTATTTGTGCTTGATATTATTTTTTAGCTTTTGAATACGATAAGCATTGAAATGGATATTGTTGGTAAAAGAGAAAATTTTTCAAATTTGCCAAAAAGTTGACAGAGCAAACTGATATGGGTTCAATATCAAGTATGAGACCCATTATAGCTTGACAATGCCTTCTCATGCTCCCAATCAGGTTCCAGATGGTCCTTTGTGGGATGTTGTTCCATTCTTGGACCAGCATGGCACCAAGCTCCTGGACACTTCTTGGTTGGACTGGACGGACTGAAATTGCAAGCTGCAACTCATTCCAGACATGTTCGATTGGACTGAGGTCAGGGGATCTTGCTGGCCAGTCCATACGCTCAATCCCCTCCCTCTGTCGGTACTCCCGGACAGCATGGGCAACATGAGGACGGGCATTATCGTCCATCAGAATGAATCTATCACCCACTGCACCTGCATATAATCTGACGTGGGCATCCAGGATCTCATCAATATACCGCTGTGCAGTCAATGTACCATGGTCAAGGACACAGAGCTCTGTATGTTCATCCCAGCTGACGCCCCCAGACCATTATTGATCCTCCACCATAGTGGTCATGCTCAGCAATGTAGGCTGCATGGAATCACTCTCCTGGTCTTCTCCATATCCTAGAATGCCTATTTGTGTTGTCTAGGCAGTACACTGACTCATCTGTCAAAAGCACAGGTCGTCAATCTTCTCTAGTCCATCCAACGTGATCCATGGCCCATTCATATCGTGCCTGGTGGTGGTTCTGGGACAGCATGGTCTTCTCAATCGGAGACCACTTTCCTGCAACCTTGCCCAGATAGTCTGCGTCGAAACATTTACCCCGGATGCATTCTGAAGGTCACTGCAAAGCTGGGTTTCTGTGTCAAAGCGGTTCCTACAGGCCTGAATGATCAAAAACCGGTCTTCAACTGCAGATGTTGCCCTGTCTCTGCCACTACCATGTCATCTGACTGGTGTGCCATACTGTTGAAATCTTGCCCAGGCTCTGGTGATCACCGTATGGTACACACCAAGGGCTTCACCAACCTGACGATGGGTAGCCCCTTGTTCCCCCATCCTACAGCCCGCCACATTTCTGCTTCAGACAAATGTCTTCTTACATTCGCCATATTCAATCATTAAATCACAAGGGTTTGTGTTGAAATGAAGGCTGAATACCCTACACATCTCACATACATGTAGACAGCACACGAAAACATCATGAAAATCAAGGGGTACATGCTTTCCATGACTGTCACAAAAAGTCTGCCTGTCAAGAGAGCTAATGTAAACACTGGGGACCATCTCAATACATTCCTCAATCATATCCACCAAAAATATCGCAAATGTGTCACAAGAAAATTTCACAATGATGTGTCAAATATGTGGTGCTCAGCAAACTTTGAGTAGTATATGACATTATTGACATACACACATATCTCAAGAATCTTATACAGTATGGCTACCGTGGACTGGTCACTTTCCACAGGTGGGCAATATTTCCATGGACACTGTAATATTAGATTTCAAACATTAATTATTGGAATAATCATCAAAAATTTTATTAATTAAAAGTTAGCTGACAATGATTTTTATTACCGGGTAAACGCATACATGGACATCACTGCCCACACAAGGATTACGACAAGTCCACAACGACTGTACTGTACCTTTCCCATAACCCTCTGTACAGTGATCTCAAAATACTGAAATTTCAAGTAGCAAATTTTTCCCATAATGCAACTATGAATTTAATCAATTTGTCCAACAAGACTGAATGATTAATTTGCAAGATGCTTTATGGGAAAAATTCACTGGAGGAAATTTTTAAATTTCGACATCATTGTGGAGAGGAATAAATTAATCAATCAAACTTGCTCAGCATTAAATGCCAAAAATAACAATTCAATTTAAATTTTGCATTTTTTTGTTTCAAAATCATACTGTTGGCCCTTGCTCTGAAATGGGCTTACTAAGCTCATTACAGTGAGAGGTCATAAATTAAGTTTAAAAGAAAAAAATATTTTTATGGAGAAGTTTCTATCTAGAAGATAGGCTTATGGAAAAAATGAAACAAGTGTAACATTTTTAAAGTCTAAAAATTATAAGCGATGGAAATGACATACAGGGTGATGGTGAGGAAGGCTAGCGATACAATGTAATTTTATTATTTTTACTGAACGGTAATCTTCCCAGGCCTGGACAAATTTGGCAAACAATTGTTTTGATCACCTATCATTTACCTCAAATGAAACTGATTTTTCTTTCTCTAAATTACCAGTCTTCACACAAATTATTTATTTCTTTATTAAGGTTTAAAGACACAATAACAGCCAAGGTCACATCATGTCGGTGACAGTGTTATAGGTGGAGAAAGTTGGAGTACCCAGAGAGAACCACTGAGCAACGACGAGCAGCTGCCAGCTTCCCATCATCATAACTCTGCACTGCAGCACAGACAGGGTTAGATTGGCTGAAGACATGCGCACCATTGACATGCAGTACGCCTTAGTACATGGCGTCATCGTGCTCCCATGTGGAGATTAGGGTTAAGTGCCTTGCCCAAGGACACAATGTGGGAGTCCAAA
Source organism: Pictodentalium vernedei (assembly GCA_031216915.1). Taxonomy (NCBI): domain Eukaryota; kingdom Metazoa; phylum Mollusca; class Scaphopoda; order Dentaliida; family Dentaliidae; genus Pictodentalium; species Pictodentalium vernedei. The sequence goes on along the minus strand of CM062297.1, from coordinate 475,812,193 downwards.
ACGATCGCTCAGATGGTCACCCATCCAAGGACTAACCTGGCTCGATGTTGCTTAACTTCGGTGATCTGACGATAACCAGTTACCGCAACGCCACAGCACGCCCATTCACACAAATAGCAGAGAAGTTTACCCAAACTGCTCTTTGTATTTGTCATCTCATCAAAAACCATGATCTATTTTGGGGTTTGGTGAGAGAAAAATCATTCTTGAGTTGTGTGGGGATGGGATGGGTAAATCTTTCCTTTGGTGAAAGATATCTAACCCAGTCACTCAGTAAGCCCTGTGTCTGATTCAGATATTTTCCCCTCAGGTGAGACTTCCCTATACCACCTCCACCCCATTCAAGGATATTAATAATCTATAGCCCACTCTGCTGTTCGACTCACTGGCTATAAGGTTCAACTACAGCAGAACAGAATTCACAAAATCTTAGAAAGTCTGGTATTATACTTGATCAGATTATACTTGATGACAGGAAATCGGCTTCACAAGGTTGATATATTAATAGTTAACCGAACGTTGAAAGAATTATAGTCAGGCAATCTTAATTGTAATTGGACCCAGTACTGCTGGAGATGTGTGAGATGGTGGTGTGTAATTGAAAAGAGGGATGGAAGGGTAGTAACATGCACCCCACCTCAACCAAAGTAATTCCAATTATGCTTCCAGTGATACAAATAACAGCCTACTGCTCAGTAAAATAACTATGTTAATAGCATATGATTGGAAAATGCCAAACCACTTACCATACCTTCAGTACAATGTAATTGTATGCAGGTTAAATAGTAAATCCTATATAATGAATTATAAATGTAAGTGTACGAGCTTGTACAGTACGGCCACCGTGGATTAGTCACTTTCAACATGTAGACAATATTTCCATCGACACTTTAATATTAGATTTCAAATGCTAATTATAGAAATAATCATCAAAAGTTTAATTAATGAAGCACTGGCTACAACATCACATCATCAACACATTCATTATTCACAAACATCAAAGTATATTCTTTAAAAAAAATGATTGCTAATTGCGAGGCTTCAGAAAAAATTTCAGCATTATTTCTAGCAAGGGTCTGTGATGGCTCAGTGGTTAGGGCATTGATCGATCCACACCAGGGGTAACTGCATTGAGTCCTTGGGCACGACACTTAATCCTGATTGCCCACATGGAGAGACGGTAGTGCTGTGTTGCCTGTGTTCTAAGGTGAACTGCACGTTGATAGTGCACTTCTCTTTAATCAATGCTAACCATACTTGTGCAGAGTTAGTACATCAGGAGTCATACAACACCATCCTCCCCCCCCCCCACAACACCACCACCACCCCACCACCCCCCACACACATGTTTAAATCTTAAGTCCCCATACAACTACAAACTGCCTCTTTTACATTGCTCTGACAAAGTTGTCCCAAGTGTATTCTTCCTTGAGAACTCAACTAGTAGGATGGATTTATCTTGACAACGTCTTTACATTATTGATGGCTGCTTGTACTGGTAGTCAACAATGATGTAGAAAGACTGTTAAGTCATCTGTAGCTGTATACAAGCCTGGACATACACACAATGTCATTTGCAGAATGAAGTCACCCAGGGGGTGAATTTGGTGAAGCTACCCTGCACAGCAGGGTAGCACCACTAAATTTACCCTCTATGAACCTCAATCTGAATCAAGGTCTCTGGATTAAACAGAAAGAGGAACCTAGAGGATAAATTGGCCCACTGTATGGGATACCACTGGAGTAGTGGCATTCCTCAAGATGGCATAAATGTGTGCCATTTTAAATATACAAACCAACACACATGCAGAATAACACCTTAAACTCCCCCTGCAAACACACTGAACATGAGCAATATAAAAATTATTCAGTTTTATTTTGCCATTCAATAAAAATTATTCCCATGGACAAAAAACAACAATGCAAGAAGTTCATGGGGAGGGGCAGTTTTTCTTAGTATAACAAGGAGGAAAACTGTAGTAACTAAGTGTGGATGAAACCTTCAATATGCAGATATCCTTTTCCTACAATACTGGTCAATCACCATACCCAAGAACATCAAAATGCAACAACTGATGCTTTAGTTATAATGCAAAATGTTCATACAGAATGTTTTTCAAGTGTAACAAGGGCCATAACTCCATATTGTATGCATGTACGAAACCTGGAATAATTGGACAGGGTTGTCATTTTGAAAATTGCAGGAGGGCCATTATGGTTTGCCTCAAATCACCCCAGGAGGGCCATTTTGGTTTCACCTAAAATGACCCTAGGAGTGTCATTTATGATTTGCGGGGGGCCATTTTGTTTCAGCCTGATGGGTATTCAACTAATATCATTTTAAGGTACATGGTTTGTGTAATTATGATGTACATCATCAAGTAATGTATAGATGCAGGCTTGAATATTTGGATGCAAGATACCAGGTTACCCATAACACTCACTAACAGTGATTGTTATAGTTATCTTGCATCCAAATAACCAAGCCTGTATCCACACATTAGATGACTGTAAAAGCCAGTGCACTGTGCTCACCGCCAGATGCCGATAACTAGGGACGAATCAATCAGATTTAGGGGATGAACCGTCCTGGCTATGATTTTGGGATGAAACGTTCCAGACAAATCGCCAGGGGTCGAACTGGCTTGGGGATGATACATCCCGTAATCAGGCGTGACTCGAGAGTTGTTTCAGTCTGATGTACAATGGAATAACCAATTACAACTTTGGAATTGGTAGACCTCCCACTCATATTTGGAAAGTTACTTACTGTCTCTGGGTGACTGCTTTGACAAAACACTACAACCTTCACAAATTGCACTTTTGTTACATGTTCCTCCTTCAATCCGCGAAAACTGCCATTTGAGGCGGCTAATTTTGAGGTGCCTTCGACTGAATTAATGGGCTGCAGAAATCGGGTTTAGACGGACGTTTACTGTCCACAGAATTTTGAACTCAGACGGGTGGCTGTGGCCCAGGGCGATCACCCGCCTCAAAATGACAAGCCTGATTGGATGTCCTTTTTCGGCATGCTGGTTTCTCAGGATGTCAAAGGATATCACAATCTGCCCACCAATAATTAAGCAATAATGCAAAATGTTTGTGTGGAAAGTATTCTAAGTGTATCAAGGTCCATAAGTGTGGACAAAACCTGAAATATGTGGATGCCCTTTCCCTCATGCTTGTCTGTCAAAATACCATAGGACATCAATAATCTGACAACCGATGCTTGAGTTATAATGCAAAATGTAACAAGGGCCATAACTCTAGTATGCATGTGTAAAATCACTTTCCACGAAAGCCAGGACTGATAGAATTCAACCCTATTCAGTGTCAATAAATTATCAAGAGAAACAATTCTGAGATTGTCTGTAAGAAAACAGAATTTCAAAACTAACATATCCATTCCTTAGTTTGATGGCATGAGCTCTATATGCTCAAATGCCTGAGATGTACTGTTTCTGGCCTCTAACTTTACCAACTTTTTTATTGAGAATCTTTATCCTATGCTGAGTTTTCCATTTACTGTTTTGGCAAAATTATATATCCACTGATAAGCACAAGTAAAATGACAACAAAACCAGCACAACTGACACCAGGTAAAATTCAGGGCCCACCTCAACCCGGAATCGAACAAGAGTGACCAATCTTTAAGAACTACGCTTTTTCTAAAAAAATGTGATGTTAGCTGTATTTAGTCCTTTACACAGCACAAAACTATACCAAGACTGGGCAACAGTTTTGAAAGATGAAATGATTCACTCTACATTTATCTTTAACTCTCTTCACACAGATGTCAAAATGTTGAAATTTCAAGCTACAAATTTTTCCCATAATGCAATAAGAAATTTAAATAATTCAAGTTTGTTTGACAGAGCTTTTTGAGGTCTGTCAAACAAGACTGAATTGGTTAACCCTTTACCTAAGAAACTGATCCTATCCACTCATGTAATTTACAAATTGTGCAGTTAAGAAAAAAATTTCAACAAAACCATATCATGTGACTGATCATTGGAATGAGATTGCTGAGCTCATTCCAGTGAGGGGGTCACATGATATGGTTTTGTTGACATTTTTTTTAAAAATTGAAAAAAATAATATTTAAAATAATAAATTTTGATATCCTGTGTATTGGGTAAAGGGTTAAATTCCCAGTTGCATTATAGGAAGAATTTGAAACTTGAAATTTTTTCTATTTCAACATCAGTGTGCACAAGGTTAAATTTATTTATCTATACAAAATCATAGTTATTTCAGCAGCTCATGAAAGAAGAGAATGTTTTAAGCAACAGGTACATGACATTACTCAGTCTTTTTGCCATGATTTCTCAAAATGTGCACATGCTGTGGCCTGTTAGTCAATGGTATGATTTTGTCAACAAATTTATCCGTGCATGATCAACGAATGATTGAGTGCTAGAAGCCACTATAAGGGCTTTCAAAAAATGAGGGTGCCAAAGCAAAAGCCGATATTTACCATGCTCACTTTTCATAATCAGTCAAATACAAATAATATGTTGTTCATATAAATTTTTTTTATTATTGGAGAGAGCCAGGGAGCACTCTCCAATAATTTCGAATAAAACAAATTTTGAATAACAAATTCAGACCCCCAAAAATAATCTAGCCCTCAACCAGTTAACTGGTAGAGTGCTAAATTATTTTTGGTCATCAAAGTTTGTTCAGAAGTCTTTGCCTTGTCGCAATTTATGAGAGAGTGCCAACAGGCACTCTCTCATAAATTGCAAATCCTTGCAGACTAAATTATTTCCCTTCAATGGTAATATGAAGCACATCCACAGAGTATGAAACCTTAAAGTTATAGTACCAGTTCTTCAGAATAAAGCCCAAATATGGGCTACCAGCACTCTACCAGTTAAAAGAGCAAGGTAAATATCTTCTTTTTTCACAATGCTGGTGCTATTTTTCTGAAAAAAGAGTGAACTTGGATGGCACCGGGATTTGACTAAGGCATTTATCTGTAATAAAAAAGACTGTTCTACTACAGTTTTTACCACAGCATTGCTATGCCATGTCTATTCTTAAGAGATGTTTCAGAAGGTTTTAACTGAGAATTTAGAAATGAAAACATTGTTTAGCTTAACATCAAGATTACTTCCGCTTTAATTAAAATTTAGATTGTGCGTGTTTAGAAATTTAAACAATTTTGCATGTTGCATCAAAACTGCAAGAGAAAACACAGCATTATTTTCTTGCCAAGAAACCTTCAGGTTGTCAGCATCAATGTTACTTTGGTAATAAATGATGCATACCAATACAAGTTATTACAACCTATATGCATAACTAACAGATGATTATAAGCTTCTGGTTTTTTGATCTCCCAGTATGTAACAGTCAATTGACAGAATGCATGTTTACTTTGGAAGGAAATCAAAACCGATTATGGCATAGATCAACTACTTTTTGCACTAAATTTATCACATGATCTGACAAACATCAACACAAGGGCAATGCAATATTCACAATCTCGTTTCTTTCTCTCCTATAAATGTCTGAAAGGTTTAAAAAATGATTCTTTGACATTTTAACATGCACTTTTAAATATGCAGGCTTAGATTAGTACCTGTGCACCATACAAACTATAATGTTGCTGATGAAAATTAAAGGTCAAATATAAAGTTACAGGTAGTTTGAAGTAATGCAGTAAAAACGCAACAGTACTTGGCAGTGTTAATGCCTGAAGGAGAGCTTGGCAGTTTACCATATATACTGTACGGTATTGTTATAATGGGAATACCGATTTAACATACCGATGGAAACTCAAAATATCAAAATTTCTCAAGTGAAAAATACTTAGCCATAAGCTGAAGAAATACATAAACAGAATATTAATCCAACATGGCTGGCAAGAAGAGGCCACAGACTATTTATTTTCATTGGCACTCATCACAGGTCATTTGGTGTAATAAAAAAGGCTGAGAGAAAGTACCCCAAAGGGTTATTTTCTCTCAGATTTTATATTACATCAAATGACTAGTGGCGAGTGCCTATGTTATTTCAAATGAATTGACAAATATTACATTCTTTATTTATTAAATCTGTCATCTATTATCATCCTCCAGACTCTATAGTTTAATATTAGCTGTCCGAGTGTCTGTTACACAAAGGAGACCTTTTGCTGGACAGCTACATGCAAAATGCAGTTTGGTATTGGTACTGGTGTTGGTGTGTTGTCAATTCCAAATACCATACCGATACTGAGGTAAATCATCCTCAAAATTATGATACCGACAGCAAACTTGAAATGTCAATACCACCCACCTCTAGCCTAAAGAAACCTTGTGTCTCAGCAGTGTTTTCTAGTTTGGCAATGGTTTGCACATGCCAAATGCAAACAGGGACGTTATTGGGACAGTGTTGGCCTTTTGAATATTGTCTGTTTTATGGTAGGTTCAAGAATCAAAAAACATGCGGCCACAGAAGTGGTTTCAAGTCAAGTCCTGGGCAGCCAACATCAATCCTCTGGGCTTATTGTCTCAACAAGTCTTTAACTTAATTTATTTTGGGCACATCGTTTCACCCTAATTTGGGCACATTAAAGCCAGAAATAACAGTCTTATCCCACTATATTTTATTGCAAAGCCTTTCTTTGTGTTTCTGTGTATCATGATGGAAGTTAATCTCACATGCAGAAGAAACACAGAAGATTTCTATATTTTTCATGATGTCTTCACATCTCTTATTTGGGCACACCTGTAAACGGTGTGAAATTGGGGCAATCTAAAGGCCTGGTTTCAAGGATGAGGTTAACTCAAGGACTTTCAGGGACCTATTCAAACCATTTTTAACCCTTTAGCTAACGAATTGGCCGCATCCGCTCCACGTAATTTATAAATTAAGCAGCTGAAAAAAATAGATTTTTCAAAAACTTTCAACAAAACTATATCATGTGACCTCTCATTGGAACAAGCTCTAAAGCTCATTTCAATGATGGATCATATGATATGGTTTTGTTAAAAAAAAATAATTTAAATTTGAAAAAACAATAATTAAAAAAATAAATTTTGATATACTGTGTGTTGGGTAAAGGGTTAAGAACCTTTTCGACAATGTTTTAGACTATTCCAGGCTACTTTCATATAGCACTGAGTAAACTTAGGATTAAAATATAGAGGATATCTAGTGTTTTGGAGTGTATACTGAAAATTATCTCACTCCTGATCGAGACACATGGTTATTTTCCCTCGCGCAAGCGCTCGTGAAAAATAAACATTTGCCTCAGTCACTCATAAGATAATTTTCAGTATCCACTCAAAAACACTAGATTTGCTTTTTATTATATGCTTTTTATAAGAATCTGATAATTCCTATCAATAATTCCACTCCTTTCAACCTTGAATTGATACATGAAAGTAAACAGCGCATTGATACGCGGAAGTGATTTGATGGATACTCGCAACAGGTAGCGTCTTGCGATCTGATTCCACTGGTGGGTTTCATGCATCAATTCAAGGTGAATATGTGTTGAATTATTGCTGGAAATGATCGGTATCCACTCAAAAACACTAAAATTTCTTTTCATTATACGTTTTTAGAACAAATTGATCATTTCCAGTGATAATTTGACCATATTCATCTTGAAGTGATGCTTTGAAAGCCGCTATTTTGATTGATACCATGAAAGTGAAAATTTCTATATCTTCACAGTGGGGGATACGATTTCTATCTTTCCGCAATTTTTTCGATAATCTATCGTTTGGAGTATAATAAATATAGATATTAATTATAAAAAGGACTATTCTTTATCATAAATTATAAAGAGACACATAAAAGAGTCATGTAAAATATCCAATAGAACACTGAAGTGGATTTTAGTTTGCAAAGTCCTTAATTTTTAAGAATGCTTAAAAGTTTAAAGTCTTAATTTTTAAGAAAACTTAAAAATTTTGATTTGTTACACAGCATTGAATGCTGCACAACATAAATTAAAATTCTGAAGCACTGATTCAAAAAAATCAAGGACTTTCAAGGCTAATGCACAAATTTCATTACTTTTAACTGATAGAGTGTGGAATTGTTTTTGCTTGGCAAAACTTGATCCTGTGTCTTTGCCGTGTTACATTTTATGGGAAAGTGCCCACAGACACTCTCACCTACATTGTAACCAGGCAAATCCATACAAGCCAAATAATTTCACTTCAAAGATAATACGAAGTACATCCCAGAGAATATGAATCCTTTTGTGGCAGCACTTGCACTTCAGAATAAAGCCCAAATATGGGCTTCCAGCACTCTACCAGTTAAGGCCTTGAAAATACATTTTTCAATTCAAAGACTTTCAAGATTTCAAGGATCACAATGAACACTGTTTTAGACCAGTTTGTTTCAACTATCTCATTGTTGGATGCCTTTGTGAAGACACCCTTGAAAAGTAATGATTGGTAGAGTAATAAAACCATAATATTTTTTTGATCTTGTTCATTATGTTAGAAGCAAAACAGGATTTGCTCATTCAGATTTACTTTGTTATAATTTATTGGAAATTCACTTTTGATATTAAAAAATGCTGCTGAATAAATTCTCACCAAAATTGAACTAGCAATCTACAGTACGGCCGCAGTGGACTAGTCACTTTCCATGGGTGGGCAATATTTCTATGGAGAAAATAATATTAGATTCCAAACACTAATTATAGGAATAATCATCAAAAATCGGCACAACCTGGTGCTTCATTAATTAAAAATTTTGAGGATGATGATTTTTATTACCTGGTAAATGAATGCGAATGCGTGAACATCAATGCCCACACATGGATTACAACCAGTCCACGGCGACTCTACTGTACTTGTTTAGTGAACAATATATCATCAGGTTAGGATGGATACCAGCCTCAGAAAAAAACTTAGGGTGTGACTGTCCCAGATGGGCCTGTATACCCCCCGCCGTCATATTCTAAGACAAAAAGGGGCATAAGTCTGGAAAAAAGTCTGATCGAAACTATAATCACAGGTGCACAGATTCCCATGGTAGTGAACATTCATACCAAGTGTTAAAGGAACTGACCCATAAAAGTCTGAGAAAATCTCCAAACAAAATTATGTAATATTCTAAGATGAAAAGGGGCATAACTCTGGCAAAAAGTGGGAGCGAAACTATAATCGCAGGTGCACAGGTTCCCATGGTAGTAGACAGTAAACATCCATACCAAGTTTCAAAGGAATCGACCCATAAACGTCTGAAAAAATCTACGGACAAAATTATGTTTACTGACAGACAAACAGACAGAGGGACAAGCTGATTCCAGTATACCCCCTCTCCCCTCACAACTTTGTATAATTACTTCTTGCAGCTGCTTCTTGTGTGATTTTATGGGAAAACTGTAATAATTCAACCTACTGTACTTTGCTGGCACTGATACATATACCCAAAATAAAACAGCCCTCGAGAATGCTAACACATTTTGAAACTTTGAGGTTAATGAGTTGGCAAACTAGTGTTGTTATTACTTCTTGTGCCAGTTTGTTCTGCTTATTTGAGAATCTTGTTAATATAAAGGACATTTTAAGACATGGTAAGAATACACATGTTAATTGAAATCAGTCAAAAGAGTGATACTTTTTCCAGACTTCCAAAGAATGGTAAATAATTACTATCTGTTTAGACCCCACAAAGAATATTTTCTGTTTCTCTGGCCATTTGTTGTAAAATTGTATTCGGGCTGGCGTTTTTTAATTTATTTTTTATTTTTGTAGTTATTTTTGTGCCATTAAAAGTTCATGTTCTTGGTTTGTTTTATGTTTAAGGCCTCATAACCTACAGAATAGCATGGGTGGTGGTGTATTTTGTCCCTTGAGTGCAAGAAGGCTTCGCAATGCTAAAGCACTGCAAAGCCTTGTTGCACTCAAGGCACAAATTTATCAATTTTATTAACTTGGGTAAACTATCAGACAAATCATTTAATTTTTATTTTTTCAAGTTTGCATTGATTATGAAAAGAGAGCATGGGGCAGCCAAAACAACCATGCAGGATGGCCTGAGAAGCAGATTATCAACTTTTTTAAGCCTTAATAAATTCATGTTGCACTCAAAGAACAAATTTATCAATTTTATTAACTTGGGTAAAATATAAGACATAATTTAAACCATTTAATTTTTATTTTTTTAAGTTTGCATTGGTTATAGAAAGAGAGCATGTGGCAGCCAAAGGGACCATGCTGGAGGGCCTGAGAAATGGATTTTTAAGTTTTTCAGGCCTTACAATTGTTTTGAGGCCAGCTGTTACAAACCGGATGTGATGTGATTGCGGTTATAAAGTTATAATGAACAAGTTTTCTTTTTCAGGGACCAAACTAGATAAGTTCCTTATGCCAGAATCTCAAAAAATAGCAGTACCATTTAGCCTTTGTAGACTGAGAAATCGATGGTGAATTTTAGTTTATTTTTTCCAATAACCATGGATTTTGCTGCACTTTATGGGAAAAGGTCCAAGTCCTGGACCACTTTGAATTTTATTGATTTATTTATTATTGGGGTTTAACCCTTTACCTAACATGGAAAGCAGACGACACTTGCAAAAAAAATTCTTGAATAACTAATTTTTTTAATTTTTTGTCTCAAAAAATAGGCTATGAACCCTCATTGGAATGAGCTCGATGAGCTCGTTCCAATGAGGGGACATAACTTATGTTTTTGAGTCAAAAAATGAAAAAATAATGAAAATTAATTGGCGATTTTTTAGAATAGCGCTGGCCGGTTTTAGGGTAAAGGGTTAACAACACTTTTCACAGCCCAGGGTCTCCTCGTGTCAGGCAGTTTTACAGGTGGAGGAAGCCGGAGTACCTGGAGGGAACCACTGAGCAATAGCAAGCAACTGTATGACACACCCAAAGTACTAATTCCACACAAGCAGGTTTAGCATTGGTTGAAGACAAGTGCACCATCGACATGCAGTAGACCTTAGTACACAATGCCACCGGGCACCTCCCTGATGTGGACAAGAGGGATTAAGTGCCTAAACAGGTTGCCACAGGTAGAATTCGAACCAAGGACCTCTCGGCTTGTGGCCTGCATCTCTACCTACTGAGCCACCACGCTCCCGAATTTTATTGATATATTATGTCAAATTGAAAACACCATTTGCAGCCAGAATAGTCTTTGTGAGACACAGTTTCACTGAGGACTACTTGGAATTTTAGTTCACAGAGGACTGGGGCAGGAGCAAAGCCTTGCTAAGACTGCACAGTCAGTCCTGAATTTCATGATCTCTCTAAGTTATCAAGGGCTCACAGCTACAGAATTTAATTTTTGTCTTCCTCAGTCTTGGTTTATATTAACTATTTACCATTTTACCTAACAAGTCGGAGACATCTGCACATGTAATTTACAAATTGAGCAATTAAAAAAAAAATGTTCAACAAAACCATATCATGTGACCTCTCATCATAGAACAAGCCTGCATAGCTTTCCATTGAGAGGCACATGATATGGATTTGTTGAATTGTTTTGAAAAAATAGGGAAAAAAATAATAAAATAACAGATTTTCACACTGTATGCATTGGCTAAATGGTTTAATTGGATTGTGAATGCGATTAATAAGAAGACCCTGTATAGAAGTAGATAAATGCCTGATAACCTTGTAATTTTCTTACATTTGTTATAATCATTTATTGATACCAGTACACTGCAGCGGTGTGCAGCCCTGGAGGAAGAACCAAGAATTTCTCTTCACCTGATTCTAGAAAAGATCATAGGACTAAAGGCTGGAGGAGAGCTTGCCACCAGGGGCCAATACTATAAAACTTTTGCAATTGTATTTTCTAAAATTGTATTTTCTAGTTATGACTTTAAGTGGGTTGAAATGAACCATTAGCATTTTCAAAGATCTGGCAATTTGCCAGTCGGCAAATTGCCATATCTTTCAAAATACTAATAATTCATTTTGATCAGTTATATTAATAAGTAGAGGGTGCTCAGTGGCTCAGTGGCAGACTATTGGACTTCTATGCTAGAGGTCCAAGTTCGATCCTTGTCCAGGACCACCCGCCTTGTGTCCATGGGCAAGGCATGATGACATGTGTACCAAGGTGTACTGCACATCGATGGTGCACATGTCTTCAACCACTGTAACCCTGCTTGATCAGAGCTTGAACAGAGTTAGAATGTTGAGGAGCTAACAGTTACTCATTGATGCCCGGTGGTTCTCTCCGGGTACTCCATCTTCCTCCACCCGTAAAACTGTCACGGTCATGATTAGCCATTGTGCATAAGTATGTGACCTTCAACACCAATAAATAAATAAATAAATTAATAGATAGATAGAAAATATAATTCTAGAAAATACAATTCTAGAAAATACAATTGTAAAAGTTTTATAGTATTGGCTCCAGCTCATGGAGAGAAGGAATAAAGACTCCAGGACAGCCAGGAGGAGATCCCAAGAGAAAGCCTGGAAGAAAAGCCCTAACATAATGGAAAAAATTGAGTGGCAAGTTTTTTATAGCGCCAGATAATTTGGTCAATTTGTTAACTTGAATCAGATTTATTTTCCACGACTCTTTCCTTTAATTCTTATGACCTACAGATGAAAATATTTCCAGATGTATTAATTTGGGTGATGGTTTATGGCAGTGTTTTAGAAGAAACAATCAGAGGACGGAAAGTTTGCTCTGCTCAGCTGCTCTAATAATACATCAGATGAACACAGTAATACTCACAGTATAGCTTCTTCCTCTGTGAAGACAATCAGCTGAAAAAGTTAAAACAGTTTTTAATCTCAGAACCATCACTGGTTTCAACCCTTTATCCAATGAACACAAAAATAAAATTGTAATAATTTTTTCTTCCAACTTTTGAAAACATTTCAACAAAATCATACCAGTGACTCCTATTGGAATGAGCTCAATTAGCTTGTTCCAATGAGGGTGGGTGGGTGGGGGGGGTCACATGACATGGTTTGGTTTTGGTTTTTTTTCAACTGCTTAATTTGTAAATTATGTCGGCAGATGTAGCTGATTCATTAACTCTTAACCTGCTGAGTATTTTAAAATTATTTTTCACCAAATCTAGTCATGGCTGCTTAACAGCAGCCATGACTAGATTTGGTCAAAAATTCATCTAAATTTAACTATAGAAATCATTAGTCAAAAAGTCCATTCAATTTACCAGGGGAAATTTGATTAAACATGCCAAAATTATTCTTATTTCAGTGGCAAGAGATTTTATGTCCTGGGCAGAAATATACGCCAGCAGCATGCAAGGAGTTAAAAATGTCTGGAATTTGTCAGTAGAAACCACCCATAGCCATAATTTGCCCAAAATGTTTCAGAACAGTGAAAGTAAATTGTTTTACTGAACCTAATTACACTTGCCGAAATGGTGGAAAGATATTCAAAATAATATAAAAAAAAAACCTGCATAAAAATAAGATGCGTAAGCCTGTAGTGTTCGATTTGGAACTACAGCTGAATGTGGTAGTGGTGTTGATGGTGGGCATTTAAGGGTGGGACACAAGGGCATCTACCTCTAAGCAAAACAGTATGTGGGAGACAGATACAGGATTTAATCCATGACCTTAGGGGGTGGTGGAGAAGGGGGTAATTATCTGCCCCATTCACAATGTGAAATAGGTTGTAAAATTCCAATTGAACAATAAGCCATGTTTCCCTGACCCACCATCTACCAGAAATCCAATCCATCGATACTAAGTCCAAGTTGTGAACATACCGTACAGACCCGAGAATAAGCCCAGGGTGTGCGTGATGTAAAAGAGGGCAAAAGTATATGGAAGGGCTTATTTTCGAGGGGTCAAGCCTGCAGGAGAATGTGGATGCAAAGTTAACACACAGGTGACTCGGTGAATCCTTTAACAAAGATGCATTAACTATTTACCAAACGAATAGGTTGCATGCATGTGCGTAATTTATGAACTGAACAGTTCAAAAAAAAGTTAAACAGTTTTAACAAAACCATATGTGACACCTCATCAGAATGAGCTCGGCGAGCACTTTCCAATGAGAGATCACATGATATGGCTTTGTTGAAATTTTTTTAAACATTTGAAAAAGAAATAAGTAAAATAACAAATTTTGATATCATGTGCATGAGATAAGGGGTTATCTTTCATTGTTACAACTTATATGTACCAACATGGCTCTTATAGAATTTGTCATTAGTCAGGGACAGGGCTTATTTACAAGGAGGGGACTCTGAAACTGAAATCAGAAAAGTTGGTAGATGGGCTTATTTTCAATAATGGGCTTATACCATGGTCAGTACGGTATTATATGCATATTAAACTACCATGGATTTTAAGTTACAGGACATTTACTTGCCACGAATGGCATCATGTGAGGCAAAAAGAGATTAATATTAGGCAAGGCCGTAGGCCGAGCATAATATTGATCATGCTGTGCCTCACATGATGCCATACCTGGCAAGTAAATGCCCTGTTATGCATTTATCATGTCACAAACAAATTAAATAATAAATTAAAAGATCTGAATGGCTTTGAATATTTATCAGGAAACCATCTTTTAATTACACAAAAATAGGTGAAAACTTGAAGTGGGAAAATTAATTCGGAAACAAAATGGCACCTAGCAGAGGGGGTGTATGGGCTCATACACAGTTACTGGCAGTGAATGGACTCAATCCGATAGCTGGTTCCCCATTGAATAACCTAATATTGCATAGTCCACCGATGCTATTAGAGCACGTTGACTGGTCAAATTAAACAGGTAGCATGATAATATGTTATAACATGGTTCGATCTAGAATGAGTTGCCAGGGCTGCTTAAAGAATAACACTTTCAGGAACCTCAACACATCTGTGATGCCTAACAAACTACAGATCGATTGGGGTCGCAAGAATAAAGGAATTATGGCGTAGTTGGCTTGAATTTGATAGGTTTGGGTTTGGGGACTTAGTGGTTACAGCTTTGGACTTCAAATCAAAAGGTCCATGATTAGATTCCTACGAGGAGTAACTGCGTTGTGTTCTTGGGCAAGGCACTTAATCTTGATTGGGGGGCATGGTGGCACTGTATACTAAGGCATGCTGCACGTCGATGGTGCACTTGTCTTCAACCAATGCTAACCCTGCTTGTGTGGAGATAGTTCATTGGAGAGTATAACTGTTGCTCCCTGCTGCTCGGTTGTTCTATCTGGGTACTTCCTCTACCCATAAAACTGTCTGACACAAGGTGACCTTGTCTGTCGAGAGTGTCATTAAAAATCCAATAAATAGTACATGTTCGGGTTAACAAAGTGGATCATCACTCCCCTTCCCAATTTCCATTGATCAGAATCACTGATACTGTGTGCAAATATAACATCCAAATGTAGTAATAAGTATCAATGGTTCTGAAAACCTTGTCTTTTGCTATTTTGTTGATCAAATATTCACCTTCAACCTCCAACCCAGATTCAAAATAAATTATTTTACCAGGAAACACCTTCCTAATTAATTATTTATTTATTTATTGGTGTTTTAAGGTCACATACTTATGCACAATGGCTAATCGTGACCGTGACAGTTTTACGGGTGGAGGAAGCCGGAGTACCTGGAGAGAACCACCGAGCAACGACGAGCAGCTGTCAGCTCCCCAACATCGTAACTCTGAACTCTGCACCGCAGCACAGGCAGGGTTAGATTGGTTGAAGACATGTGCACCATCGACGTGCAGTACGCCTCAGTACACAGCGTCATCGAGCCCCCATGTAGGCAATCGGGGTGAAGTGTTCCTAATTAATTACATTTTGTTTAACAGAGTTTTCTGAGCTCTGTTATCCGGTGCCCATTTTCTTACCTGATGATGGTCCCTAAACTCTTAACTGGTAGAACGCTTAATTATTTTTCAAAGGTGATTTGTAACATGAGTATTTTTTTTTCAAAGATACAATCCTGCCACAACAGGTGGGGGAGTGGGGGGGGGGGGGGGGGGGGTGGCGGTTAGTTTATCAAGATTTTGTTCATCAATAGTTGTATTGTTGCTATTTATTGGAGAGTGTATGATGACATTCTCCAATAAATAGTAACAAAACAATTTTATAGAAACATTTCTTTACTGTTACATAAACAACAAGCTAATACATACAGTGTAAAGCCACTATAGTGGCTTTCAACACTTTTCCATAGAGCCCTAATAGTGCCTTCTAGCACTCTATCAGTTAAAGGCCTGGAGATTTTTATACATTTTGACTACATTTTGATGGTCCACATATCTTATAAAGGCAGCCAAGACTTGCCTAGAAATAACGGACAAGGTTCATAAGATTTCGCTTGTGAGTTCACAATGAGACTACATGTTAGGGCACCAGTACTGTTGCAGAAAATAAGTGATCCAAGTTGAAATTAGGCCTTTAAGGGTTAAAAGGGAAAAAGCTTGTAGTTACAACACCTTTTAACTTGGTTGGTTGCTAAATTATTTTTCAAAGGTGATTTGTAACATGAGTATTTTTTTTAAAGATATCAGGCCACCATCAAAGGAAGAATTAGTTGATTAAGATTTTGTTCATAAATATTTTCTTACAATTTATTGGAGGGCACTCTCCAATAAATTGTAAGAAATCAAAATTTTAGAAAACATTTTTTTCTTACTGCTGAGAATACAATGCAAATATAACCCTTAAGGGCCTAATTTCAACTTTGATCACATTTACTGCAACAGAACAGGTACCCTAACACGCTGTCTCGTGGTTAACTCACAAAGTAAATTCTAAATTGTTTGGCAGTTGCTTTTTGGCAAGTCTTGGCTGCCTATATAGGCAGCCAAGACCTGCCTAGAACAGCTGCAAAGCCACAGAATGTAGACTATAGGAGTGTAGTGAAATATTTATAAAAATCTCCAGGCCCTTAAGGTTAAACAGTGTAAAGCCCATAAAGTGGTTTTTAGCACTTTTCAGTAGAGCCATGATAATGGCTTCTAGCATTCAACCAGTTGATGAGTGTATACCAGTGTTACAGCGGTTTTAATATTTGATAGAAGTAGTAGTAGTACTACTACATGAATCTAGAGGACTAGTAGGTAGTTAGTCATCTGCGGTGAAAGTAGTAGCAGCAGCTGTAGTAGCAGCTGCAGCAGCAGTTTTATTTGTAGTAGTGCAGTAGTACGAGATACAGCAGGCTCATATGGTGAGCAGTTGATTGACACCTATGATCAAACTGACGTGTAACATATATTAGATAGGTGCACTTCTTTATAGCAATGTTGAAAACCAAATGCATGATTAGCATTTCTACAAAGGAAAATATTCTTCAGTATGCAGTTTGTTTGAGCACCTGTAGGGCAAAATTTTATAATGATACTATAGCCTTCAGAAATGTTATGGTTTGAGAGAAGCCTTTAAATCGTCAACAGTTCCTTTGTGCATGAGAATGTAGACAGGAATAAATGTTAAATGTATACTTCCTATTTGATGTTTCATGTAAGAGGTATCTGATTAGATGAAGCATTGAGTGCAAATTCTTTTACAAAGAAGAAAGTTTTCATTCTCAATTCTAACCCTTTCATGGCTTTTAACATCAAAGATTATACACTGAAACACACATGCGACATGGTTTGGTTAATGGTATTTTTTTGCAAACTTTATCTTGAAACCCAGTTCTTCACTTTTGTTGAAACAAGGCGAGTAAAAAACAGTGTGCATAAATTTATCAAGATGTGCTGTGATAGGTGTAAAAATAGTCACTGCAGATGTTCAAGACAAGTGCTTTGTTGAAGTATGTGTTATTTTATTCATAAGAATACTTGGTTAGTTTCATATTAGTCCAGATATCAACCCAAGGTAATTTCATATCAGTCTGAGACCAAAGGTCGAAACTGATGTTAAGTTACCAAGGGTTGATATCTCGGCCAATATGAAGCTAACCAAGTAATAACCTCTTTATTTATTAAACCAAAACAAATAATTACAAAAGATCTGTTACACATTTCTGACAGTGTTATTGTTTCTCATTCCTTCCAAGTCCGAAATTTTTTCTTCACCTACTCTTAATTCAACTATCTGAATGTCTCTGCTTCCCTGCTGGGGAAGCCACAATGTTCAGATAGCTAAACTATCTCTTCTCTCACAGATCCCCGCTCACAACTCTGAATTTTAGTTTGCGAAAAGTTTTCTGTACAACTCATTTTTTTCTTCTCTTCATCCATCTAATCTTTACTTATTGTCATCATTAATTATTTATTTACTTATTTATTGGGGTTTAGCAACACTTTCAACAGCCTTGTGTTGGAGAGTTTTACGGGTGGAGAATGCCAGAGTGCCCAGAGAGAACCACTAAGCAATGGCAAGCAACTGTCAGACTCCCCAACATACTAACTCCACACAAGCAGGGTTAGCATTGTTGAAGACATGTGCACCATCGACATGCTGTATGCCTTAGTACACAATGCCACT
The DNA here is from genome assembly GCA_031216915.1 of Pictodentalium vernedei. NCBI lineage: Eukaryota > Metazoa > Mollusca > Scaphopoda > Dentaliida > Dentaliidae > Pictodentalium > Pictodentalium vernedei. The sequence goes on along the minus strand of CM062297.1, from coordinate 475,793,835 downwards.
GTGCCCTCATGTGGGCATTTGGGATAAAGTGTCGTGCCAAACACAATGCAGTTGCCACACCAGGTGGGATTTGAACCAAAGACCTCTCAGCTTGCAGCCTGCATCTCTACCAGCTGAGCCACTGTGTGCTCCCCATCATTAATTCCTCACCATTCAAAAAACACTCCCTTTTACCTGGTCACACCAATTTTACTAATTCATTGCTTTCGACAAATAACAGTGAACGATTTTGATGTAAACAAAATGACTGTACCTAGTAATGCATCACGGGGTAGTTCATATCAGCCAAGATCAGCATCGTATCAGCCGAGTTTGAAGTCATATCAGTCGAGCTCAATAATGGGCACTTCTGGGATAGAAAAGCATATCCAATAAATAATGTATTTTATACATGTGATATTAACTGGTCGAGTGCTGGAAGCCCATATTTGGGCTTTATTCTAAAGTGCAGATACTACAACATTAAGATTTCATATTCAGTGCATGTGCTTCATATTATCTTTGAAGTAAAATAATTTAGTAAGTAAGGATTTATCTTGTTACAGTTTCTGGGAGAGTGCCTGTAGGCACTCTCCCAGAAATTGAAACAAGGAAAAGACATGTCAACAAATTTTGATGACCAGAAAATATTTTAGCACTCTACCAGTTAAGAAGTTTAGTGATAAGCCCCCTTTGTCTGTAGCTGTGCAGCATGATGTTGAGTGATGAAAATAGTTTGTATGACAATCACTGGAATATTTACCAGCTCCATCCAGCTCCATGAGCTATGTCAAAAGAAAAAATGCTCAATTTATCTTCAGCATATACAGGAAAATGACAAGATCCCTGTTAACTGAAAACTCCTGTTAACTGGATAATTTTCATTGGCAAAGTGGCTATTCAATTAACAGGGTTACATTGCACTGCTGTTAACTGAATATTTCTCATTGATAAAGAAAGTGGCTATTCAATTCCTACTCCACTTTTGGCACTTTTTTTAGAGAACTGATAATGACTTCCAGTTCACATACACTAAACTGGAATATATGTTTTAAATTTTATTTTGAAATTTTTAAACTTTTCTCATTCCAAAAAAGTGTTAGCATTTGAAATAATTGTGCCCAATGATTTAATGTTATGCATAACCATTCACTCTATCTGCTCTCCTGGTATACAGATTAGCAAATCATGGATAATGAATGCCATGGAATGCAATAAATTGCTCTTAATTGGACTCTAATTTTATGAATTGGCGGAAATTAGGTGAAAGACAGTATGCTATATGAATATGCAATAAATTTTTAACCATCTGGTTTCAATAGCTATTATTTTGTCCAAACAAAAAATGTTTGTTACAGCTGATTTTGGTTTCTATTTCATCAGCTGCCATGAGGTTCAACTCTTTACCCGCCGAGTATTTTCAAGATATTTTTCACCAAATCTAGTCATGGGTGCTGTGAAGCAGTGATGACCAGATTTAATGAAAAGTTTATCTAAATTTAACTCTAGAAATCATTGATGTAAAACTTCATTCAATTTGTGCCTGAATTATACTTATTTCATTTCAAGAGAAATCCTGTCCTGGGCAGGAATTTCTGCCAGCAGCATGCAAGAAGTTAAAAGGCCGACATTACTTCCTAGCAAAATGCAAACTCCTAATTTCAAGCTGACTGAGTTTTAAGGGGACACATGTATAAAAACTCTATCTAGAATATTTTATTTTTTTACAGCCACGGAGGCACATGCACATTAGAAACATCATGGACATTGACCCCAAAACAAAGAAGTGCTGAGAATAGATCACAGGGTCTTCTACCCTTGGGAAGCATTCTTGCTTTCTCATATGCCTTCATTATGCACACGCAAGTGTGGATGGGTTCACATTTTACATTAAGGAGAACAGACAAGGAAATGTTGGATCTTTAATTTTTATGTTCAAGGTGTCTTCAGGCTAAGAACACTGCAATTGAAGAATCTACACCTTCCAAGTCTTTTCTCCAACTTAAAATACATCATTCGAATAATACAAAGAAGAATGAGAAGCAAAGATTACTCTATGCTAACTATATATTACAGGTCCATACTTTGAATTATGATGATGAAACAATAGATTCATAAAAAAGAATCAACCCTTCAGACAGAGATCGACAATATACTGAAAAATCGAACTGATATCGATATCATGAGGATAACAAAAAACCGAACCGAACCAATCACTGAAAACCAAAACTGTTTGAATTTTAAAATTTCTCTGCATTCACTATATAAGGCCTCTTTGATGCTTGATACCAGTTGAAGTGTTCTTTTTATGAAACAAGTGACTGGATTTTTTTTCAGTTTTGTTAACCCTTAAGGACCTAGTCAATTGTCCTGAATTCCCACTAGACTACAACCTGTATATGTCCAGTTGCTTAGAAATGATTTCTAGTCAAGTCTTGGCTGCCTGTTAGACAGCCAAGACTTGACTATAAATCGTCGCTCAGGTGATTTGTCGATTGTTAGCAGGATCTCCTGAACATGGCATGGTCAGGACACATGCTCTGAGATTTCAAATGCCTGAAATAGGTCTTTAAAGGTTAAGGTGTGTATAGAAGAAGACACAAAATTACTGTAGATATGATTTTTGCAAAAGGACGCCACTGTTGAGCTCATTGGCTGTGGCATTTGTAGCCCTGTAGTAGAAGAATAACTTATTCTGTATTTTCATGGTGTGAATTTCCCTATGTTCTATCAGCAAATCTCAGTCAAGTCAGATACCGAATACTGAACTGATAATGAGATATGCCACCTTAAAAATACCAAAACCGAATCCGAACTCAAAATTCCAATACCGTCTATCTCTAACTTCAGGCAATAAAATGAAGCCAGAGGAATACTTTAACCCTTCACACAATGCAAATTATATCCACATTTTTTTTTTTAAATATTTCATAAAATTTCAACAAACCATATTTTGTAATTCCTCAGTGGAACAAACTTGTTCCAATGAGGTCTTACAGGATATGGTTGTGTTGTAATTTTTGTTGAATTTCCAACTCCTCAATTTGTAAATCAATTCATTGGGTAAAAAGTTAAGCTATTATCAAATGGAGGAGTACTATTGTACAGGGTCAAGTTCTACCATACCACTGGGTGCAGTTGGGGAGAACATGGATGGATGAGTATTTAGGACAGGATATTCAAGGGGAAACTGTGTTGTCTTAAAACTCACTCTCCACTCACAGCTGGTGGTGTAAGCTGACAAATGAAAATATTTGAAATTATAATATCCAGACAGAATGGATAGAACAAAGAGGAAGTTGATGGAGAACTACTTATCAGAGGTTTCAGACCAAGAAGGGGTGGGGAGATGACCCAAGAAAAGGGAATAATCAGAGAAAGAGATTTTGAGGATTTTAATCAAAAATGGAGAGATAGGGATCATGGGATCAAAGCAAAAAGGTCTTCAGGCAGTTTGCAGGATAAAATGAAGCTAGAAGTTGAGGAGTACCTGGCATGTTTTTTTGGTGGGTAGGGGAGGGCACTGCAGTTAAAATCAAGTTCTAGCTCCCTACAGATGAGGGGAAAATTGGGAAAGACAATGATGAAGCATGCCAAATGTATATGTTGGGAATAATGACCTTGGAACATTTTCTTGTGGAATTTTCACACTATCAATCAGACAGAACAAGATTCATTGGGAGTATAATGAGGAAATGAGATAGAAGAATGAAGGCTATGTGGGTACTGGGTGACATGAGAAAGAGGGTTAGTTTTGCTTATCATGGAACTTGAGAAGGATGATGTACAGAATATCAAGAAAAGGTTCGGTTCTGAACAGAGAAGGGGCAGAGGGGTAATAGGGCTTTAATTCTCATCTGAGAACTGCAACATGTAGTTCAGCAGGTTATTATTATTAGACAGATTTTGGCCGACAGAATTTGTTTATTATTTTAACTGTTTTTCTACAATTTAAATGGAAGAAAACAAAATATTATTTGTCTCTAACTATATATGAATAAGTAATTTGGAGATTGTGTCTGACACTTCTTGTTATTGCTCAGTGGTTCTCTCCAGGTACTCCAGCTTCGTCCATCCAAATATTGTCAGACATGATATGACCCTGGCTGTCGGGCCTGTTATTGACTTGTTAAACCCAAATAAACAACAACAAAATATATATATGTGAAGTCTTTATTTCAATATAGTGGAGCCCACTTATTTGTGTACCTTTTAATTAAATAATCCATTATTTACCACACCTTTAGTTTAATTTTAACCTGTTAATTGCAGAAAGGCTATTGAGAAAATTCCTGTTAATTTCATATATCAAAGAATGACTCTAAAAACTAATGAATTTCCATGTTTGTAGATCTATTTGGCCTCAGTACAGTGGGGTGGATGTGTGTGTGGGGGTGAGGCCCTTGGCCAAAATTTGCATAGGGCTGTGGTACACTTAATATGCCTGGCCGACCACGTTTCGGCTTGGTTGGTATAAAATTTTGAACAGTGGTGCCAAAAGAAGCAAAATCCTTCACTCTAGTAGTCTAACAAGAAGTGTATATTACTGAACCCGAATACCATATATTTTCCTTTCAATAATTGGGACTGCATCAGTTGCCTGTATATTTACTGGAAACTGGGCAGTTAATTGGTGGATGGTGTGATAACTGAATACGCAAACAATTCCTAATCATTTATTGATGGACAGATACACTACCTGCATGTCAATAGAACAAAAATGCACCCCCCCCCCCCCAACTCCAAGTGGTGAGGGCCCTGGCTTTCGGCCTCCCTGAATGAGCCACCACTGCTTCAGTACATCAAATATAAGCATTTAATCTACATGTAATATATCTTGTTCACAGAGCTCCTTTGTCAAACAAGATATATTTGAGTAAATTTCCAGTTTTTCTCAACAATACTGGAAAATCACCAAATACTTTTGTTCACTAAATATTTTTCACTGGCAAAGTGGCACTTTGAATAACAAGGTTGCACTGTACCAGCACACTTCAATAAAAGCTCTGTAGCTGCTTGGAGCACTGAACTAATTGAAAACACTATACTTGTTCAGATGAGGAAAAAGTATTTAAATAAGCACCAGTAAATTTGATTCATGTGTTCTTTTATCTTTTAAACAGTCCAGGAAGCATACTCTCATGGTATTAATATGATTTGTGAGGTGTGATAATAGTAAATGATTTACTGGTATTCACAGCATAAGTTTGCCTGAAACATGCAGGTTCCTGTGACATTATTCATATTTATGATCTCACTTGGAACTGCTGATAGTGTATGAGATTTTTACCTGTTTCTTGAACCCTCTGCACAACACTGACATCAAAATACCAGTGTGCAAAATTTGACGAGAACGCTCGTTTCGTTCGCATGGTGGTTATGCAAATTTAATCTACGCAAACAGATGGCCAGTTAGCCAAAAGTTGCATCTTGAATGGTAAAGTCTGAGTCTCTTAAGCAGCTTTTCTTGTGTCTTGATAGACTTTTTGCCGTGAGAGGCTATATATAGGCTATATATATATTTCAATTCCATGCAATATATGAATACATGTTGATGATAAAAAAGCAGTTTCCCAAGAATATTTTAAATAGCCAAGCATTCGGTTAGCCATCTCCAACCCATGTGAAAGGTCAGTCAGTTAGAGTCATTTTTTTAAATTTTTGCACACTGAAATACCAAAACTTCAAGCCACAAAATCTTCCCCCGATGCAACTTGGAATTTAACCAATTCAATCTTGTTTGACCATGCCTTTAGACTGGACTAATTTGGGAACATTAGTTTGATAAACTTGTTCCAATGAGGGTCACATGCAGACAGATAGCAATGGGGGGGGGGGGGGGGGGGGTTGTCTCCACCCAATAACCATCATAATTTTTAATAGTTGGAAATTTTCGAAGCTATAAATTATTACAATAGTTGGAAATTCAAAGAAATCACTTTCCTTCATGTTTTCAACTTTTCCGACCAGTCGATTTGAATTTCCAACCAGTGATCAAAGTTTTTCCAACTGCAATTGGTGATCAGTTGTGGTTACCGACAGAGTCAAAGTGATTTTCAATTTTCAATTCAATTTTCCGACTTTTCCAATCAGCCTGACAAAATTACTGAAATTCCAATTCATCATTCCATTTCCCTTACAATGACCAGGCTACACAAAAAGAGTATAGACAGACAGCCATTCAGCCAATATCTACTCCTTCCTACTGACTGGCAGTCAGTAGGAAGGAGTAGGTATTGGCTGAACTGGCAGTCAGTTGGAAGGAGTAGGTATTAGCTGAATGACTGTCTGTCTATAGTCCTTGTGTAGCCTGGTCAGTGTAAGGGAAAACTCATGGACTTGCCTGGGGAAAAGCATTTTTCTTGTGGATAAAATGACTAGACTTTAGCCAGAGGGAGGCCACAGAATCCATCTCAGGTGTTCAAAAAATAACAGTTTGGCTGGGGGTGAGGGGGGGGGGGGGGGTTATCCCTCTATCGAGAGGGAGATGCCTCCACTCAAGCTTTTCCCCAATACCGGCCCTCAGGACATGCCAATCCCAAACCTAGTTAGAAATACTGATCACAAAAAAAAAACGCCACTCCCCTAAAAGACCCTCTAGCTACATCCCTGGTCACACATGATATGGTTTTGCTGAAATTGTTTTGAAAATAATTTTTTTCAACTACTAAGTACTCCATTTGTAAATTATGCAGGTGGATGTGGCTGATTCCTTAGACAAAGGGTTAATAGAAAAAAGTTGAGGAAATTCTGATTGTTCAGATGAGAATATATTCCCATCAGGAGAAGAGAGCTGCTGAATCCGTGGTCAAATCAAGTAATTCCTGATAGACTCTTATTTGTTGTCCAAAGAATGTACAATCCTGTCACAAATGTGGACTGTGAATTTTGATTGGATGATGCCTAGACCAAAAAATATATTTCCACTTTGCTTCCCATATCACCAACTAGAAATGCAATTGAATCCAAGATGCCATTTTCATTTGTTTTTCATGATTTCGTCTGGATTTTGCAATATTTTATTGATGAAATCTGGATCCACTGGTATACAAGAGTGTTTCAACCCAATCACGATATGATCAAGTAAAACACCACTTTTGTGATCACAGTACTTATGCAAGGGTTAAACAAAATTGCTGAAGGTACTCTACCACAGAAAAAAATCAAAATAAAGGGCTATCTATCTGTAAATGTGTCTCTTCATCACAAAAATACTTCAGACAACAACTTCTTTGGACATCAGTACCATTATATGAATAACTCTTCATACATGACTGGCTTAAAATTGATAAAAAAATCTAATATCCGGAGTAAAAATCACAAAAACAACGACACAACAACATGAGCCCCTTATTTTATTTTGAAAAGAACAGGGGAGCTCTGAAACTCTGGGGTGGGGGTGGGGGGGGGGGATAATGATTGACTGCTTATAACAGACTGTTGTGAAACTATAAATTTCTGCACCTGTATAAATTTTAGGATTAGAAAATTAACCCTCTGCACACTTGTGTTGAAATATCATAAATTTAAGATGGACATTTTCCCATACTGCAACTAGGAGTTTAACCAATCCATTCTTGTTTGACAGAGATCATTGAGCTCTGTCAAACAAGATTGAATTGGTTAAATTCCTAGTTGCAACTGTTGCATTATGGGAAAGATTTCTGGCTTGAAATTTCTTATTTTGACATCAGCATACACAGGGTTAAATTGAAAGAACCTATTTGTATCAGTCATATGACCTACACCTATGTTCTGGCAAGGTGTTCTGTATCATGAATTCTACACATGAAGAACCATGCAGATTATCACTGACAGTTTTAAATTAGTTTTCTATGTGACCATGGAAAGGTTAATCACAAAATTGTGCGTTTTCTTTTAACTTGGTTTGCATCATGCTATTTTTCTATTAAGTGAACAATGGTGACATCAGGACAGGGTACAGGTACCCACTGTTTCCAATCTCCGTCTGAAAATGAGCGCTTTCCAAAGCTATTTTATGCTTGAATGGAGATTTGTGTCACAAACATAACAATGTTTTTCTGGTTATTATAAACATGGTGTCTTGTCTCAAAGCCTGAATAATAAGATGATGGATTCACAATGAAGTTATCAAAAACACTGAATTATCGTATGTCGCTTTTCAATATTCTCTCAAACACAGCGAACTCACTGAAGCGATATTGTATAACTATTGTTATTTATAGAGGTAACTGAGTGGAAAAAACAGGCTGACAGACTCTAACTGTGCTTGAAAGAAATGAAAAGTTGTTTGGTAAAGCTCCAGAATTATTAGTTCATGGCGAGGTAGATGCAGTTACAGATTACCTGTTAAAGAAAGAATATATACTATGTCTCAACAGATAAAACTAATTAATGGATGGTAGGAACCAAAATAATTTTAATGGGAGTGGTACAGTGGGGCAGATTTGTAGTAGAGCTGAAACGGTAAAGGGGTTTTCTTGATCGATTAATCAAGTGGACTAACCTTGGTTAAGTGATTAATCACTTGTCCAAATTTTTTTTTTTTTTTTTTTTTTTTTTTTTATTAGGGTTTAACGACACATTAACAGCCAGGGTCATATCATGTCGGTGACAGTTTTACGGGTGGAGGAAGCCGGAGTACCCGGAGAGAACCACCGAGCAACGACGAGCAGCTGCCAGCTCTCCAACATCGTAACTCTGAACTCTGCACCACGGCACAGGCAGGGTTAGATTGGTTGAAGACATGCGCACCATCGACGTGCAGTACGCCTTAGTACACAGCGTCATCGTGTCCCCATGTAGGCAATCGGGGTTAAGTGCCTTGCCCAAGGACACAACGCGGAAGCACGAATCGGTCGCTGAAATGGTCACCCATCCAACTACTAACCACGCTGGACGTTGCTTAACTTCGGTGATCTGACAAGAACCGGTTACCGCGACGCCACCGCGCCCCCACTTGTCCAAATAGATATCTGAATAATTGCCATACCGTTGATGATTTACAGCATGAACCCTTTACCCAACGTAACAAACAAAACCGACTAGGCCTATATACAAAAATCTTCATTCAAATTTATTATGTTTTCAATTTTTGTCTCAGAAACATAGCTTATGACCCCTCATTGGAATGAGCTCATTTAGCTCGTTCCAATGAGGGGTCATAAGCTATGTTTTTGAAACAAAAATTGAAATTTTTTAGTAATTCATTAATTTATTTTGCAAGTATCATCTGCTACCCACAATGCATAAAGGGTTACTGATACAGTACGATGATCATGCAAGTAAACAAGTATGTCAGCAAGCAACTTGCATGCTTTACTCTGTCTCATATAATGGATGTGAGTCAGTATGACAATGTTTGCCTGTTTTGAAGCAAGTTTTTCCTTTGTTAACCCATATAATACAGTAGTTCAAAAGTAACGGTTAATCGATCAATTACTTTTTGGATCGATCAAGATGTTGAACATTGATTAATTGGTTAACCGTTTCAGCCCTAATATGTGGTACCAGGAGGTCTGGTATTTTTCAAAGAGTCAGTAGACTTGTGGATCAGCAGACTAGCAGTGATTGGTACATAAAAGATGGATGAGATACTGAACAATAAATATGTGAAGGCTGCAGGGATTCTTCTGCCCTCTTTTTTTCTTTGGGAAAGGGTCCAGTGCCCATGCAATTTGGAAAATTCATGTCATGAAGGATCCAACTGGGATTTGTTTGGGAGAAGAAACACACAAAGAATAAGAAATGTTACCTTCATATTGAACTGAAACATTAATGCAGAAGCTACTTCATGAAGACATGTATGGTACATGTAGTATGTTTTGTAACAAGCAGTCACATGAAATAATGATCAGTCTCTAATCTATTAAATAAATTGTTCTTTTGCTATTAAATGATGAAGATATTTATTTGATAGTCTACATTCTGTGGCTTCGCACCTGTGTCTAGGCATGTCTTGGCTGTCTATGTAGGAAGCCAAGACCTGCCTAGAAACAACTGGCCGAGTTCTTGGGATGTAACTTGCAAACATACCTAAAATTGCCTGTTGAGGCACCTACTTTGCTGCAGTAAAAAGCGATGAAAGTCAAAATTAGACCTTCAAGAGTTAAAGAAGAATTAAGTTTTTATTTGAATGAGGACTGAGATTGGGAAATTTTTGGTTTCAATTGGGCAAAATCATGCCAAAATGGCATTGGGAAAGGGTCCAATATTCGGCCCCTGTAGACACCCAAAGAATCCCTGGGATGTCAGTAATAATTTAATCCTGCAGCCCCAAAGGGGCTGCAGGATTAAATTATTACTCACCCAGCCTCTATACAAAAATAAAATAGATTTGTCCAATTGCAGAAAGCATGTTCTGTAAAGGGCATTGCAATTGAATTGGTTGATGTTTGTCCCAGAATCAATGATTTGAAATACTATTTTTTCAAACTATTTTTTGATTAACCATCTCCATCTTGTAGAAGTTAGGAAAAGCCCCCTGACTAAACCAAACAGAGGCTGAATTGATTGACTCGGATCAGTTTTCATTCATCATCTAGAGTCCAACATTCAAATAATTCAAGCTTGGAACACCAGGCCTTACATTTTGTAATAATATCAAGACCTACCAGAAGGCCTCATAGAAAAAATGAATGGGGCATAATTTAATACTGCCAAGGGCAGAGGGCTATTTTCTTTTAATTAATGCTAAGGGAAATTAAAGGAAATTAAAATAAAAATCTGTTACACAGGCACACCCACATAGTCAGTTTGGTTGCTCCATGCTCTTTTTTATTACCTCTGCCAACTTAAAAAAAAAATGAAATTAATTGGTTTATGTCAGATAAATCCACCAAGTTAATAAAATAGATACAATACACCAATGCAAAGTTCTTCAGTAGTTTATGAGGCAAAAAACTTCAAATAAACCAAGTATTTGATCTTCTGAGGGAAAAGAACAAATAATTTTAAAAACTTAAAAATCAACACAAAAGTGTCCAGTCACATGTATATGAAAAAATGGATCTACTTTGTGCAGCCTAATGATAATATATTTTCTCATGGGGCCTACTTATAGGCATTTTAACAAAAGTTATTGGGCTGATCACAGGGCTTAACAACCTCAACCTAGACAAAATACAAGGCAGCATACCAACCTTCTGCAATTGCTGTATTACAATTACTCTAAAGCCCCAAATCCTCATAGATTAATTAAATACTAACTAATTACTAGAAATGTTTTGAAAACAGTTCATTCTTTGGTCAACTTCAAGGCAATGGGGTTTCAAATAACTTGTCACATGTTTAAGTCATTGTATGAGTTTGGTGTTTTGCAGAGTTCACTGAGAGCATGGTAGCTCACTGGTTGTGGCATGGGACTTCAAACCAAAAGGTCCATGGTTCGATCCTCACCCGGAGATGCTGTGTTGTGCCCTTGAGCAAGGACCTTAATCCCGATTGCCAACGTGGGTGCACAGTGTTGCTGTGTACTAAGGCGTACTGCACATCGATGGTGCACTTGTCTTCAGCCAATACTAATCCTGTTGGTGCCAAGTTAGTATGCTTAGTATTAGTTAATCTAGCCTACTCCTCCTCCTCCCATAAAACTGTCTGGCATGAGGTAACCCTGGCTGTCAAAAGTTTTGTTAAACCCCAATAAAAAAACGTGGTTCACTGTCATAAGAATGAGATTAACTCAATGACTTGCAGGGATCTTTTCTAGCCATTTTCATGGACCTTTGAGACAATTTCTGAGACTATCCCAAACTATATTTTGTGTAAGGCTTCTGATTAACCCCTTACACACTGATGTCAAAATACCCAAATAATTATCAAGCAGCAAATTTTTCCCAAAATGCAACTAGGAATTTAACCAATTCAGTCTTGTTTGACAGAGCTCAATGAGCTTTGTCAAACAAGACTGAATTGGTTACATTCCTAGTTGCATTATGGAAAAGATTTGTGGTTTAAAACCTTGAGATTTTGACAATGTGCATGTGGTTAAGAATGCAGATAAAGTTGAACCCTGTTAATTCAATAACCACTTTGCCAATGAAAATTATTCCATTAATGGGAGTATTCAATTATCACTGATTGTGTCACTTTCCTGTATTCTAGGAATAAAATTAGCATTTATTCTATTATTATTTTGTTTGACAGAGCATTTATGCTACTGTATCTTGTTCAACAGAGCTCATGGAGCTGTCAAACAAGAAATAATAGATTAAATGCCTGTATTGGATGTACTGAGGCCAAATAGGCCCATATGCAAAGAAAACCTGGGGCGAGTCAGGGTAATTTCTCAACAGGTTGCAAGATTTTTTATTCAATTAACAGGAGTTTACTCTATAACCTATATTCAGTTAACCAGTCAAATTTGAACTGGAGGTACGGTAAATGGTTATGTGTTGGGAAATTATATTCAATTAACAGGGTTATTCAGTTAAGAGGTATCCAATTAAGTGGGCTCCACTGTAATAGTTAACACCATGAAATCTGAAGTCAAATCTTGCTCACCTTCGATATTGTACAGAAGGGACTCCTAATGGTGCTTGACTAATAGTGAACAAGAAAAATTTGTGTAATCAAAGCAGTTATTTTCATTCAAATGTTGCCTAGCAGACAATGCTTGACTAAAAACAACTGCTGGGCCTTAAGACTTTGTATCTTTAAATGTTTAATAAATTCCTTCTTACTTCTCAGGCTTGCATGAGTTAAAACTATAAAGCATCCATAAAAAGTAGGGATTTTCAAGATTAATGCACAAATTTCAAGTAATATCGAAGGTCCTGAAAACCTATTTTTCAATTCAACCACTTTCAAAGTTTCCAAGGACCACAATGTATCCTGTATTATAAACTAACTAGTGGGCTAAAACCATCCCCGAACAGATAGCCCCACCCATGTGAAGGAATTTTTCTAGTAGGGCCCTGTGAAGCTTCGAGATTCGATTTCATTTCGAATCTTAAGATGATATTCAATTTGATTCAAAATCAGTTGCCCGATTTGCTTCCCTTTGAATCTTTACAAGGGAATATAGCTTGGTATTAGTCATTGTCATTGTCTCACAAAAACATATAGTTCAGATGGAATTTGTATGCAAATAATGCTGAAAATAAAGACAGAGTGTAATTTCATCTATATTAACATAAATAGCATCTGACACATGCCACCTCCCATGCTAATTCCAGGAAGGCATACTTTGATGATGTAGCTGGAATATTACCCAGGAAAGGATAAGAGACTTACCAGCACTAAGCACTGCACAGGACTAGCTGCTAGCAACAGCTCATCGTCAACACTGTTTGGAAACTTAATTTTGTTTTCAACAGTGGTAGAGACTAGGGATGTAGCTGGAATATTCTATCAGCTGGGACTATCAACCATCACAGTAGCAACAACCAGGTTTACAGTCCACCTCCCTGTATCGGTCATCTTCAAGATGCCCAGAATTCGATCAAGATTTGATTTGATTTTGAATAATAGACCCAATTTGATTTGAGATTCGATTCAAATCAAAAATGTGTAATTTGCAGGGCCCAAGTTTCTAGTTGCATTGCATATCAAGGGAGATAAAACAAAGCTTGAATTTCTAGCCGCATGCAGGCATGGAAGGAACTGAACATGGATGTGGACACAGAAGGAATCACAGACTTTCTATTTATATAACAGATAGGCATGAATTATTTAAAAAATGGACTCTTAATAAGCAAAAAAAATTACCCTAAGTCATTAAAAAACTTTGCCATTTTGACTGTCTGCAAATCCTGAATATGATGTACATCATACGTTCACATCCATGTACAGTGGAACCCACTTCAATGAATATCTCTTAAATGAATAACCCTGTTAATGGATTATAACTTCCAAACACAAAACTATTTACACAAAACCAATTTAACCTGTTAATTGCAAAAAGGCTAGAGAGTAAACTCCTGTTATTTGAATGAAAAAATATTGCAATATGTCATGAAATTTTTCGACATTCTCCAAATTCCCCTTGTTTATAGACCTACTTGGGATCAGTAATCCAATACAGGCATTTAATCTATTATATCTTGTTTGACAGCTCCATGAGCTCTGTTGAACAAGATACAAGATATGTTTATCTCTGGAATACAAGAAAGTGGCTAAATCCCCAGTGATTAAATTTTTTCTGTTAATTGAATAATTTCCTTTGGCAAAGTGTCTATTCAGTTAATAGGGCTTCACTGTATTACAAAAACAGCATCTAAAGGCTTACATGTACAATGACAAAGTTTTCAATGGTCATGTCGTTGATTTGGGTAATGTGCAGTGTACGAACCGATGTTGATTGTGATGTCATATTGATTGCCAAGCACATTTTTCCAAGGGGCGAACCCCTCGGGACCTCATTCTGTGGTGTTCACCCCTAGGCAAAAATTGACTATGCGCTATCAATCTGAGTAGTAATGTTTACAATACCGCAAATACCAACCGGTAGTAGTTAGTCCAAGAATGACAACTCACTTTTCGATAGACACTATAGCTGTGACTCAGTATCTTGACAGGTCACCGCATGATATCTTGTCCAATTGGTCATGCTGAGCCTCCAACAGCCAGAATCTGTACTGCATACATCCGTTTGTATGTAGGGCTGTTACGATTAATCGATTGTCAATTGGTCACGCCGAAATCGATTAGTATTTTTCATTGTCGAAGAATTGGTAAATTTTACCCTGCTTTAGACGTTTAATAATTAATTGTTTACTTGAGGTAGGTCAACTGACTTGATTCATTTTTAACGACTTCAAAGAGAGGGAGAGGGAGGTCATCTAGGTACGATTAATCGGTTATTATCGATTATTTGTGATGATTAATCGATTCCTAAATTAAAAAAATCATGACAGCCCTAATACCAGTAAGAAGAAATATGGTCCATGTTGCAAAACATGATCAAACTCTAGATATTCAAAGCAACCTTAAATACAAGAGATATACAAACCTAAACTTACTCTTTCTTAACAGCCCAAAAATTAATACAGCAGGCTCAATAACTCTTTTTTATTGAGCTGATATATACAGTACAGTTGCCATGGACTGGTCATAATCCACAAGTGGATGGGTAAGTGATGTCCGTGCATGTGTTTACCAGGTAATAAAAATCAGCATCAAAATTTTAATTAATGACGCACCGGGTTTGTACCCGGTGCTTCATTAATTAAATTTTTGATGATTATTCCTATAATTAGTGTTTGGAATCTAATATTATTGCATCCATAGAAATATTGGCAACCCATGGAAAAGTCCATGGAAGCCATACTGTTATGAAAACAAAGTCATGACATTTGCTACTGTATCCTAGGCTGTTAATCTCAGTTTTGCCTCAAATAGAAAAACCTAGAAACAATTATCCAAGAACAGAAATGCCTGAAAAAGTTAATGTAAGCCTTTTTCAGGTCACCCTAGTCTGTAATTTGGCAAACCTGATGAGGGTTAAAAACAGAATCAGTTATATTGACAAAATCACTTGAGAGGAAATGAATTACATGAACTCATGCAGTGTCAAAAATGTACTGGTTCACACAATTATGCATTTTAAAGTGGAAGGCCTCTATCAAAGGTCAACACCATGTTAAGAACAAAATAAACATGCAGCAAAAACAAAGATCAAGGTCTTGATGTTATATTCTGTATCCAAGTGCAAATAATCAGCAAATTTATTGAAAATTAATTCCTATGAAAGAAATTAATCTGGAGATTGGGTTTGAGATTTCTCAGGCTTAATTTAGTGTATCTTTATTAGAAGTTATTTGCAACAAGACTTTGTAATTAATGCAGTGGATCCTTAATGAATATTGAGAACATCTGGCAAATCAGAATAATTATAACAAAATCTCTCCAAAGCCATCTTGTCAGCCGTTTGAACACTTGAATCAAAATTTTCAAGGTGCTGTGTGATACAGGAATACTGTATGAACATAACAAAATCTTAAAAGTTGATAACAAATTAAACTAAGACGTTAACCCATGGCAGGGTATTTTTTGTTTTAAAAATTTGATTCGCAGTTTCCATCTTGGTGTCAAAAAGTGATGATAAATATAGAGAATATAATATTTATATTTATTTATTGATGTTTAAGGTCACATATTTCTGTACAATGGCTAATCATGACCACAACAGTTTTACGGGTGGAGGAAGCGGAGTACCCGGAGAGAACCACCGAGCAACGGCGAGCAACTGTTAGCTCCTCAACATACTAACTCCACACAAGCAGGGTTAGCATTGGTTGAAGACGTGCAGTACGCCTTAGTACACAGCATCACCGTGCCCCCACGTGGGCAATTGGGGGTGAAGTGTCTTGCTCAAGGACACAACGCGGTTGCCGCAGGTGGGATTTGAACCGGGGACCTCTCGGCTTGAAGCCGGCATCTCTGCCTACTGAGCCACCACGCCCCCTAGTGAATATAAGGCAAATATGAAAGAAAAATGGTTAGCATTTGGATATTTTTGTATAGCATTTTGCGATGTGAATCCAGTCATCAAATACCCTGCATGGTAGCAAATATACAACACAAATCAAGAGAAAAGTCTTTTGTTTGATTAACCATTAGCAGGAGCAGACTGGGCCAAGAAAAGTTACCAGGAAATGCATGGGGGGGGGGGGGGGGGGGTACAGGATGCAGAGAAAATTTTAATTTGTCGAAATGAGAGAACGCTACTTCCTTGCATCTAAGGAACAATGATATTTTTGTATCATCTTCATTGCTTATTCAGCAAAAATGATTGCATCAAGAGGGGTCCAGACCTATCGGGCCGACCAAAGTTCGGACGAATGGCAGAAAATTTGATTGTTAGAACTAAAAGAACGCTGTTTACTTGAATCTGAAAGATCAATAGCAGACTAGACTGCTGGTATATCAAAGTGTTCTCTATGTGGACTGCCGATGGCAGTCCACATAGAGAACATTTTGTTATACCAGCAGTCTATGCAGTCATATCTGTTTCGCCTTTTGCCAGGGCTCAATCAATTTAAACTTAAAATGTTGAATAGCAATTTACTATTCATTTGGGAAATTAGCTTTTGATGAAAATTAACTTCGGACAGATACTTACTGAATAGCAAAATTTGGAAACTGAATTGCAAAATGCTATTCTAATCCAGTTAAATAGAGCAAAATTTTCATATACCAAGAGGTGTTGTGTTGCATCAGATTTGGGGGGCCAGGGGTGAGGGGGAGGGGGAGTCCACTAAGGGGGTCCACTGGGAATTTTCTCAGTGAGCCATATGGCCAAGCCGCCTCTGCCCATAAGGTTTAAAAATGTTACAGCTTTCTTATAATAGCAGGATGTTCAGTTGTTCCTATTCAGTAGGTCATTGCACAAAAACAGCTCAGCTGAGAAGTTAATCATATTACTTACTGCACATAGGGAGCTCTGTGCTCTCGGCCTGTATTATGACTTAACTTTTCAAGCCTTTAACTGTTTTTCACATCAATAAAATGTGGCAGTAAATATCGCACATTAACCACTTGAAACAATTTTCTCTGCCATTCCGCCAAGTTCTATAAAAAAAAATTATGAAAGCCATCCAGAATAACGTGACATTTTCAAACAATGTACACACTATCAAATTTGTTATTTTAATTTTTTTTTCTAAAATTTTCAAAACGTTTAAAAAAAAATCATATCATGCAACCCCTCATTGGAATGAGCTTCTTCCAATAAGGAGTTACATGATATGGTTTTCTTGAAAAATTTTAAATTTGTCTTTTTTAAACTGCACAAATTGTATATTACGTAGGTAGAAGCTGCTGATTTATTAGGTAAAGGGTTAACCCTTTACCTAACCTGAAAAGCAGACGACACTTGCAAACAAAATTCTTGAGTAACTAAATAATTTCATTTTTTTCATAAAAAGCATAGCTTATGGCTCTCACTGGAACAAGCTCAATAAGTTCATTCCAATGAGGGATCACAACAAGATATGTTTTTGAGACAAAAAATGAAAAAAATAATGAAAATTAAATTGTAATTTTTTGTGAATAGCGTTGGCCTGTTTTGGCCGTCATGTTGGATAAAGGGTTAACCCTTTATTCAAACATGACATGGTTGGCAAGAAGTGCAAAAAATATTTTTGAATAACAATTTTAATTCTTTGCCTCAGAAACGTAACTTATGACCCTCAGTGGAAGGACCTATGAAGGATCATAAAGTATGATTTGGAGGCAGAAATTTTTAAAAAATATTAAAATTTGATGTCAAGTTTTGTGAAAAGTGTTGGTTGGATATATAAGACTGTTACATTGAGTAAGAGGTTAAATTGTGTGGAAGACTGTTAAATTAAGTGGAAGGCTCAGCCATGTGCCTGCACACAATGGCCGATCCCCCCCCTCTCCCCCTCCCCTTGGCCCATGAAGAAAGTAGCAGCACCAGATTTGGGGGGGGCATTAGGAAGGGAGCAGGGGCGAGTTCTCCACTGGAGGGCAGATTATAATTTATCTTAGCCCTTCAACTATTGCATTTTTTCTTAAAAAACTAATAAACACTTTTCATTTTTTATTTCAAAACCATAGCTTGTCTAAATAAGGGGTCATAAGAGCTTGTCCAAATAAGGGATCCATAAGAGTTTGCCTAAATACAGGGTCCTAAGCTATGTTTTGGAGACAAAAAGGTGTTGCCTCAGCTATTCTGGGCAATCCTTCTTTTTAAGGTAACCTTATTATTGGGAGAATGGTGACTCAGTGGTTACGGAACTGGACTTCAAACCAAAAGGTGCACAGTTCAATCCCTGCCAGCGGTAACTCAGGGATTCTTCTGCACTCTTTGGAAAAGGGTCTGGGAAAATTTGTGTCATGGAGGCTCCTATTGGGAATTTGTTTTGGAGGGGAAGAAACATACAAAGACTAAGAAATTTTGCATTTGTATTGAACACAAAACATAATGAAAGTGTCAATGACACTGTAGCTCAACTTGACAAACTTGAACTTGGTAAGTTATAAATGAAATGGCAAAATTGAAGATCATTGGTACCAATGTCATTTTTTTTTTGCCAGTGGCAACATTTTTTGACAGAAACCGAAGAAAATCGATAGCTCCCATCTAGAGGCCTCCCCAAACAAGCATGCCAGGTTTCAAAGCCCTGTAGGGTGTACAAAAGGGAAATATTGTGGTCTGACTAGACTAAATTCTAAGAACGTTGGCCGTGGCAACATTTTTTGACGGAAATGGAAGAAAATCGATAGCTCCCATCTAGAGGTCACCGTAAATAAGCATACCAGGTTTCAAAACAATCTAGTCATAAATGTGCCCTGTAGGGTGAGCCAAAGGGAAATATTGTGGTCTGACTAAACTAAGTTCTAAGAATGTTGGCTGCGACAACATTTTTTCATGGAAATTGAAGAAAATCGATAGCTCCCATCTAGAGGTCTCCCCAAACAAGCATATCAGGTTTCAAAGCAATCAAATCATAAATGTGCCCTGTAGGGTGTGCCAAAGGGAAATATTGTGGTCTGACTAAACTGAGTTCTAAAAATGTTGGCCGCGGCAACATTTTTTGACGGAAATTGATGAAAATCGATAGCTCCCATCTAGAGGTCACCCCAAACAAGCATGCCAGGTTTCAAAGCAATCCAATCATAAATGTACCCTGTAGGGTGTGCCAAAGGGAAATATTGAGTCTTCTGACTAAACTAAGTTCTAAGAACGTTGGCCGCGGCAACATTTTTTGACAGAAATTGAAGAAAATCGATAGCTCCCATCTAGAGGTCTCCACAAACAAGCATACCAGGTTTCAAAGCAATCTGATCATAAATGGGCCCTGTAGGGTGTGCCAAAGGGAAATATTGAGGTCTGACTAAACTAAGTTCTACGAACATTGGCCGTGGCAACATTTTTTGCCAGAAATTGAAGAAAATCAATAGCTCCCATCTAGAGGTCACCCTAAATAAGCATACCAGGTTTCAAAGCAATCAAATCATAAATGTGCCCTGTAGGGTGTGCCAAAGGGAAATATTGTGGTTTGACTAAACTAAGTTCTAAGAACGTTGGCCGCGTCAACATTTTTTGACGGAAATTGAAGAAAATCGATAGCTCCCATCTAGAGGTCACCCCAAACAAGCATACCAAGTTTCAAAGTAATCTGATCATAAATGTGACCTGTGAGGTGTGCCAAAGGAAGTTGTGGACGTACATAATAACGTACTAACATACTAACGTACGTACGTACGTACGTACATACGTACGTACGCCGATGGACGAGAAGTGATGGCAATAACTCAGCTTGACTTTGTCAAGTTGAGCTAAAAACCGACACCTAACTAAGCAATTGCATGCATACTACAAGTAATTCTTGGAACGGAAAGTCACATGGAATCATGTTTACACCACTCTGTGTGGTCTCTATTAAACTATACTTACACTATTAAAGAAGAACTTGTCATTTGCTTTTTAATTTTAATTCAGACACTTTCTAAGCTTCTTAGGGAAGCTATTTAAGTTTTAATGCACAGTTGGTGTCTTGAACTTGGAGGTCATAATACACACCCACCCAGTTCAGAACACCAATTGTGCATTAAATTTTTCTTGAAGGGGGACTGAGATTGGGAATATTTGGGTAAGGAATTGGGAAAAATCATGCCCAAATCAAGCTAGAAAATAAGCAGACTATCATCTGCAAAATGAGGTCCCCAGGGGGTGAATTTAGCGATGCTACCCTGCACAGCAGGGTAGCATCACTAAATTTACCCTCTGTGAACCTCAGTCTGAATCAAGGTCTCAAACCTGAAAAGTTCAAAACAGAAGGAGGTACCTAGAGGATAAATTGGCCCACTGTATGGGATAGCATCATCAAATTCACCCCCTGGGGATCTCATTCTGCAAATGTCAGATTGCTTATTTTCAGGCCTGGCCCAAATGCCATTGGGAAAGGTGTCCATATTCAGCCCCTGTAGACACCCGAAAGAATCCCTGTAACTGCATTGTGTCCTTGGGCAAGGCACTTCAAGTTCATACATATTGCCTGTGTGGGGGAACAGTGGTGCTGTGTACTGAGGTGTACTGCACATCGATTGTGCACTTGTCTTCAACCAATGCTAACCCTGCTTGTTTTGGAGTTAGTATGTTGGGGAGTCTGACAGATGCTCCCCGCTACTCGGCGGTTCTCTTTCCTGGTACTCTGGGCTCTGGCTTCCTCTACCAGTAAAACTGCCTGACACGAGGTGACCCTGGCTGTCAAAAGTGTCATTAAACCCCAATAAATAAATAAAAAACCCTATTATTATTTCAGAGCTTTTCTTAAACAACACATAACCAAAGCAATGCAGATTTGTTTACCAATGTCAGTGCAAAGGTTGAGATGAACAAACTTGCATACTGCAATTTATTTTTGTGTCTTTTTCACTGAGATGATGACATGCTGTGATATTATATACTCAATGAGCCTTTTTCAACAGTATCTCACAACACAGCATTTCATCATCAAAGTCAAGGAACACTGTTTAATATTTTATCATCATTATATGATAGATCAGGGTTTGTAATGCCGAGATATAATACATAATACACTGTTGGAAAGGGCCCAAACAGCCCTTTCCGACAATATCTTACACCACAGCATTTCATCACCAAAGTCAAGGAATGTATTTTAAGTTTTATCATCATTATATAATAGCATGCCTTTAGATTACCACAATTTCACACCATTTATATGTGTGCCCAAATTGGAGAAGATGTGAAGGCATCAAGAAAAATATATAAATTATCTATACCTCTTCTACATTAGAGAATAACTTCCATCGTAATATGACCATAGAAACACAAAGAAAGGCATGGAAATAAAACAGGATAAGGCTGTTATTTGTGGTTTTAAGGTGCTGCAATTAGGGCAAAATGGTGTGCCCCAAAAAATGAATTTAAAGGCCAGTTATGGTCCTGGATAAGCTTAATATTCAAGTGAAAATCCGAATCATTTCTCGCAAGTGATTCTCACAAGTGATTTGTGCAAGTGATTCTCGTAAGGAAAACAATGAAAATCAACTTTGATTCTCACAAACTGTGTATTTGATTCTTGTCATAGATTCTAATGTCACCATAAAGGCCTGGCGAATTCTACTTATTTTTTGCTCCCACATAATAAGGAAACACATTGACATCACAGTGGTGTCTAGTGAAGTCTTGGCTGCAATAGACACCACTGTCAAGATACTGGAACTTCCATCAGCAAAACCACCAAAAGCCTGTTCTATATGTATATTTATTTATTTATGTTTAACAGCACATTTGACAGCCAGGGTCACCTCGTGTCGGACAGTTTTAGGAGGAACCTGGAGTAGCCAGAGAGAACCCAGAGAGAACCCCCGAGTAACTGTCAAACTCCCCAATGTACATGCTCCAGGATTAGCATTGGCTGAAGACGAGAGCACCTTCAATGTGCAGTATGCCTTAGTACACAGAGCACCGTGCTCCCATGTTGGCAAACAGGATTAAGTGCCTTGCCCAAAGATACAATGCAGTGGTGAGGATCGAAACATGGACCAGGTTAATAAAATTGATAAATTTGTCCCTTGAGCACAAGGCTTTGAATTCGTTAGCATTGCAAAGTCTTCTTACACTCAAGGGACGAAATACATCACCACCGATGCTATTCTGTAGATTAGGAGGCTTAAAGCATAAAACAAACCAATGACATAAAACTGTTGAGTTTTGATGGCAAAAAAAAATTACAAAAATAAAATAACAAACCGCTCGCCCGCCTGCATGCAATTTTACAAAAAGTGGCCGGAGAAACAGAAGATCTACTTTGTAGGGCCTTGTAAACTGCTTGCATCCACAAGGACAAAAGTATAACAGTATCCTCAAATTCTAAATTAAGAATTGAAAATTAATTCTCGTGGCAGGAGTTCACTAGAATCAAAAGTGATTCTCGCAAATCAGGGCAAAATTTAAGGCCTGAAACAAATATTGAGAAGAATCCTCTGTAAAAATTCATGTTATTTGTTTGATAGTGTTAAGTAAATGGAAAATCGACCATGTTATTTTAAGTGACAAGCAAATGAAACAATAGTTCATGCAATTTTTACAGACCTGCACACATGAAACTGAGAAAATATTCTAAAAATACTTTACCTTCAGCAGAACTCCATAAACTGGAGAAATAACATATATTCCAGAAAACAGATAATCCAAAACAAAATTTCACAGAAAATAAATCCACTTGAGATGCCATCTAGAAATTTGCTAACTAAATCCTAAGAACAAGTCCACCAATCTTTGTTAGCTTTTCAGTATTCAGTCACCCATTCTATTATAAAATAGTCAAGTATTTTCCTCTACTTGAGAACAGATTTGAGAATTTGCATCAACAAAAGTATTGGGTTCTGTCAGCTCATGTTTGTCTCAAGCCCCAATACAAGCCAGTATAGATATCACTAAACTGTAAGGGTTGACTCCTGTAAAAACATATAAGAACACACTTCTCCGATTGTCATTCAGCCATTGTGTGAGAAACCTGAAAAACATCAACAAATAAATTGTCCTTCATTGCAACAGAGCTGACATTTTTCTACAAGAATTACTTTTTAACTCTTAATCCACCGAGTTCTTCCAAAATATTTTTTCAACAAATCTGGTCATGGCTGCAGTGAAGCAGCCATGACTAGATTTGATGAAAAATTCATCCAAATTTGCCTCAAGAAGTCATTAGTAAAAAATCTATTTAATTTACAGGGGAAAAATTTGCTTAAATGTGCCCACATTATACTTATTTCAGTGACAAGAGAAATTCTGTCCTGGGCAGGAATATCTGCCAGTAGCATGCAACGAGTTAACCTCTTTACCTAACAAAAATAGTCAAGACCACTTTTCTCCAAAAATTATTGGAATAACTAAAACTGTTCATTTTTTGCCCCAAAACATTGCTTATGGCCACCTCATTGGAATGAGTTGAGGCAAAAACTGAAAAAATAATAAAATTTAAGGTCCCACAAAGTAGATCTTCTGTTTTTCTTGCCATTTTTTTGTAAAATTGCATGCAGGAGGGCGTTTTTTTATTTTATTTTTTATTTTTGTAATTATTTCTTTGCCATCAAAAGTCCATATTCTTTGTTTTATGTTTTAAGCCTCATAATCTACAGAATGGCATAGGTGGTGGTGTATTTCATTCCTTGAGTGCAAGAAGGTTTTGCAGTGCTAAAGCATTGCAAAGCCTTGTTGCACTCAAGGGACAAATTTATCAATTTTGTTAACTTGGGTAAAATATCAGAGATACACCTTTTAATTTTTATTTGTTGAGGTTTGCATCGTTTAAAAAAGAGAGCATGCGGCAGCCAAAATGACCATGCGGGAGGGCCTGAGAAAGAGATTCTTAACTTTCTTAGGCCTAAATGACAACTTTTCTCAAAAGTGTTGGCAGTTTATTGCCATGTTGTAAAGTAAAAGGGTTATCTTTCCAAAATTAAATTGTTTTCCAACACGATATGACCCTGGTTGTTGAATGTGTTATTAAACCATAATTAATAAATAAATTAAGTTAAATATTCACTATTCAGATGTGTGATTTAACACTTTGAATGCTGCTGGTGGATATTACCTTGCAGGACAGAATTTTGCAAGCCATTGAAATAAGGATAATTTTTCAAAGCAGCCATGAGTAGATACGATGAACAATATCTTCAAAATACTTAGCAGGTTATATTGTGTTAAAGTGTAACATACATTTAATAAATGCAAAACTGACAGAATTTAACCCTTTACCTAACATGAAAAGCAGATGACACTTGCAAAAATAATTCTTGAATAACTAATTTTTGTTCATTTTTTGTCTAAAAAACATAGCTTATGACCCCTCGTTGGAACGAGCCTGATGAGCTCATTCCAACGAGGGGTCATAACCTATGTTTTTGAGACAAAAGATGAAAAATAATGAAAATTAATTGGCGATTTTTTAGATTAGCACTGGCCGATTTGGGTGGTTATGTTGGGTAAAGGGTTAACACATGCATCTTAATCCTATCACTCCTAATATCACAATATGCCATTTTCCACTGCACATCACTCTGTTTACTGGTGGACGCCATATTTAAATTGTGACTACAGATTGAAAGTATTAAACCACACAGAATCACTGAAAACTCTCAACTTGTAGACACTCCCAAATAAATAGTAACAAAACAATTTTCACTTCACCTTACTCAAACTATCAATACCAAATACTATTGCTATCCCCAAAACCGTATCAAGTTACCATTCCATTTTAATTTAGCGTCACCTGGGTAGTTGTGAAGATGGGGTTGGGGGTGTAAACCTAATTTGTCCCGACTGTCATCACCCACAGACTGAAGAAATATTCTTCAAAGTCATGCCTTGATGCAGTTGGAATATTAATTTTGTTAATGGGGATTATAGTTTAAAAAAACAAAACTCCGGACCACCCACCCACAGACCTCCAGTCCCGTGAGACCGATATCGCGTGTGAAATTCGTTCGAAAGGCAAATGTTGACCTGCAAAAAGTACCGATTACCAGGAAGAGCGAACGGACACGCAAGGCTCAAATCCAGATGAAAATGTCCCGAGTGGAAAATTATTGGAGGAGTCACCAACCCCCCGTAGTTACGCCCCTCAGCATCATAAGAATTAGTAACCCAACCCCCCGATCCTCTGAGACATCTGTTTTTAGCTCCTGGTGTGTACAAATTTTGAAGGCACGGGAAGAGATTTCCCTTTTCATTGTATCATTTCAAGGAGTCCCTTAAGGAAGTTGGGTAGCGGTCTACAGAATACATTTCAGAGCACCTCAGGCAAAAATGTCAAAGTACTCCACTTGAAAGTAGTTGGTAGTATCATATTATCCTTTTCAGAGTTTTCATGCATTTTTTTCTCAACGCATTTCTATTTTTCTGTCTGGGTTGGGTTGGGTGCATGGCACCCAGGGGCGTAACTTAATTATGTGGTGTAGGGAGCACCCCCCCCCCCCCCACACACACACAGACCAACCCCCCCCCCCCCCAAATCTCCCGATCATGGGTTTCGTCGGGCAGAGTTGGGTAAGAAATTGTGAAATACCAAGTTGGCAGACATCCTTGCTTGCCCGATGAAAAGATACACACGCTTTGGAGTTAAAAGTTGGGAAAAATCTCTTGCTTGCCCGAAAAATATACACAGATTAGAAAGTGCAATAAATGCCCGACTGAATGTATCGGTGGAATTCCACATCCAGGGAGAGAGTAAATAATAAAAATTAATTTTTATGACCATGACCTGTTGAAAGCACGCAGATGGCCGGGCACCTCTGGTCTGTAATTGATAGCACTGTCATAAAAGTAATAAATTCCCAACAATGTATCGTCAGCAAGTTTTTTGCAAAGAAATCGCATTTCGGTGTCGTGATGTATAATGGTTAATAAGTTCAGACGCGTAGCCAGGATATCAAAGTTTGGGGGCAAGAGTAATATCTAGGGTGTGTGTGTGTGGGGGGGGGGGGGGGGGGGGTACATAATATGATTCGCTGCATCATCCGAGCCCTGCAGCAGCAAGATGTGGGCAAGCACAAGAGGGGTGTCACCCTCTCATTGAAGGGGGGGGGGGGGTCCAGGGGCCTTCCCCAGGAAAAAGAATTTGAAATTTAGGAAAAAAAAACACAATTTCCTTGACTCTGAATCCGTTTATGTCCACACCTTATAAGATGTGAAACGCATCAATAATTAGGCCGACCCTGGCTAGGCCATTGAATAAGTTTCTCAAACGCAGCAAATCACGAGTAAGCCAGTTAAATTCCCTACCAGACAAACGACGGCACTACACCGCCCACTCCCCCAAATTCAAGCTGTGGTTTCCGGCAATGTAACGGACATGGAAAAGACCCTTCGAGGCTTATTGTAAAAGAGACTAACAAGTGCTTCAGCTTAAATTTGAAGCCGTAGTTGCTCATCTGCGTGATGGGAAGTTTCTATTCCAAATGGTTAATAAATTTACACATCCTATTAAACTTTCGAAAGAAGAGTGGTTTGTTTGTTGTGAAAGGGTGATAATTGTGTCAACAATGATGACGAGTTAATTATTTTATGAAAGACAGAAACGTTTAAATGGGAGCAAATCTCATCAGTACAGTGTCTGAAAGAGTTTAACTTGAGATCTTCAGTAACTGTCGGAATTAGCAAAGTGCTCCAGTAAATGTGACTGTACTTTACTGATTATCCCAGTCTCCAAGAAATTCTTTGAGAGCCTGTTGTAGCAGCTCGCCAATAAATCGGCACGTTGACTGCAAGGTTTTAGTTTTTCTTTGGTTTGATTTGTTTGGGTTTTTTTGTTGTTTTTTTTTTGGGGGGGGGGGGGGGTTAGGGGGAAGGGCACAGCTTCATATGCTGCTAGCACATAAGGAGACGTGTGGAAGGATGATTGTGTTGGGGTTAATGGAATGAATGAGGGGATGAGTGTAATAAAATGTCCTATTTGTTTCTTCGTCCAAGATAGTACAGGTCCCTACCCCCCCCCCCCCCCCCCCCCCCACCGTCATTGTACTGATCGTAGGAGTCTGGTCTGGGAGCATGGCGATATGTGGGGACATTTGAGGCTCGATAGAACATCAGTGACTTGTGTGTAACAACATTATCTGTCACTCATTGTAGATTGTTTTAGGAATGTGGGGGAGGGGTGTTCTGGGATTTTGATGGCCCTAGCCGCCTTCCCGTGACCACCGGAACACCAAAACTCTTGCCCCAGTTTCGCAAACGACATACATGCATACAGAGCATACTGCAATGTATTTGTCCCTTTGCTTTCGGTGGGGCGGGGGCTTTTAAGACCTTTTTCGAAAAAGGTGCCCACACTACCACTGAGCAGCGTACTCTTTAAGTTACTAACTTCTTACAAACAGGGTTAACAGCGAGTAAATGCGTAAGAACATCGCCGATCATCATCTCGTTATAACACGTATGTCCACAAAATGAAGGACCTGACCTCACTACAATTTAAGGACCTACCCCACGGGAATTTCTGTTGTCTTTTCCTTCGATTTCATTAATTTGAAGGACTGAAAACGATAACCTTTCCGGGCAGACTGAAACATCTTAGGACACACTCATACAAGGCTCCCAAAATCCCTTGGCGGTGCATACATTTTATATTAAAAAGCTCACGCCTAGGCTTGATTACTCATTTTTATCCCCCCCCCCCCCCCCCCCACACACACACACACTTGAGCTTCCTGTAAGAAAATCAAAATTTGCCCCGGGAGGCTGAGTCGCCCTGCCCCTCATCCCCTCCAAAACCACCCTGCCCAGCAGTTAATGAAAAAAATAAAGCTTAAATTGCCAACTGGTTTCAGATAACAAGCACGTTGTTGCGACTAGTTCCGACCGTGTACTACATTTCAAAAAAGAAAGTCGTATTTTCATAAATACAAAATCAGCAAATGTTTCATAGACGAGGAGATGAAAACGTCAGGGAACTTACAGGTGTGTCGGAATTCCTGTCGCACACGCAGCTTGCAGTATGTTACAGGTGATGTTTTCAAGTAAAAGAAAAAATGCGGACGCTCACGTGCACTTGTTGTCAAGTGTCCATTTACGATAAATACGCTCAAGTGTTGTGAAGAAAAAAAAAGTTTCTTACCTGAACGACGTACGTTTCCCTTACACACTAACTTTTGACAATCGAAATGCGCCTGTCGTCACCCAACAGTAGCAGACAGTCAAATGGTGAATCCATTAAATGCAGACGAGGAAAATTAGTTACCGGTTTGGTGTTTCGTTTTCATTAGCTGCAAAGCTGTTCGAACAGTAAAGCGCTAAAATCAGACGACACGATTTATAGAACGATAATTTATCGAATAGCACTTTAAAAAAATATTACCCCCCAGTCACCTCTTCAAAACAATAATATCTTAAATTTGTTAGGCCATATATACCATGTTTCTAATTAGTGGTATGTTGACAGTTGAGATATATGTATTACAAACAATTAGCAATATCCTTCTCAGGTATGTGGATTGTGGATGGGGTGGGGTGGGCGAATTATTGGATGTGTGTATGTGGGTGGGGGTTATAAAACAAGTA
This sequence comes from Pictodentalium vernedei, assembly GCA_031216915.1. Lineage (NCBI taxonomy): Eukaryota > Metazoa > Mollusca > Scaphopoda > Dentaliida > Dentaliidae > Pictodentalium > Pictodentalium vernedei. The sequence continues at coordinate 475,764,878 of CM062297.1, read as the reverse complement.
AAATAATGTTGCAGTAGATTGAATTGCATGGTAGTATTGTGGTGACGGTTTGAAGTCCTCCGCGTCCATTCAACAAAAGACAGGCCCTCTTTTCCAAACTAACGTCTTGTACGGTACTATCTTACTTTTACTAGGGCTGGCACAAAGTGCAGTGCTGCGTAAAGTTGAAGAGTGTGTTCAGTTGAATAACACAGTGGTATAGTATGGACTCTCGTGTATTCTTTTTTATCAAGCCTTACTCTTAGACTACTAATCCACTTAATTCTTTAAACCATAGCACCTTGTGCACGTTTTATGTGACCATGTTTGTGTACTGAAGCTGTGTTCGGGTGTTTGTGTAGTAGTATAGTATGGACAATTTTCATTTTGTTTCAACGCCGCAACCGCTGCCTAGTAAAAAACGAACATGCGACATCTTTTTTCCCCATGTCTTTGGATTTTAATTCTGCGAAGCTTCATTCCAAGACATTTCATAAACGCAAATGTTATTTGATTCTGGACCACCCGACAGTTGGACATCGGCCTATACCTCTACTGAAAGACAGTAGTACATCATGTGAGGGTAAAGCCATTTTTGCCGGACCTATGTCCACAAACCTCTGCATGGACTTCAGTGGTTCACAAATACCTAAGCTAGTCGTCGAGTTGTATAGAGCAGTTACTATTTCTGTTTTGAGTAATTTCTCTTAGGACTCTTGTGCTCTTACACAGATTTTATATAGTTAGATTCGGGAGAGGGGAGGGCTAATTTTCCTTCTTTTGTAATTTATTTGAAAATATCCACTGGGGCACCTGGCGTGTTTTCTTTCGGCATGCCCCCCCCCCCCCCCACACTCCAGGACCCCCACTATCGAGAGGGAAATGGTCTCACTCGAACGCTCCTCAATACCGGCCTGCGCATCCTGAGGACATGTCTATGTCCTGTCGTGCTGGGACTCGAACCCCAGTTAGAAATCTAAATGATCACCTGCACCCCTTCTTTAAAGACCCTCTTGCTACGTCTCTGGTGGGTATGTGTGTGTAAATTTAACCGCGCCCCGGAACCAAATGTTTGCAAGAGCACTCAACCCAATTGCCCCCCCCCCCCCCCCCCCATTAAATTGTGACTATGAGTATATGTTGAGTAAAAATTGACTTCGTCAAAACTCAACTGAAAGTTCAGAAGAGCAGCACAGTGAATTGGGGAAGTGCACACCAGAAACTCTTACGACTGTCAGAAACATTTATGATCACTGTAAGTTTTTTGCCCCAACAGTTGACGTGTTACTTGATAACTTGTTAATAAATATTACAAGCTGCCACTCATGACTATTAGTCCTGTCACAAATATGTGTTCGTTGGAATTTTGACCTTCACATGATTCTTATGAACTTGCGTAGCGGCTGCCGTGCCAGCCAGGACATTTTCCACCTACGATCTTCAGCCGTTGAACTTGAAGAACTTGCAAGTTTCTTGGCATCTCACAAAATACAATATGGTAAGAACAATTGCAGAGACTTGTTCCAAATGGGATTTTCCCTCCTCTCTTGTTTTCCAAACAAACACAATGTGCATAATAATAACCATATCAGACAGAGGCGGACTGGACGTATGGTCCATCGGGAAAATTCTCGGTGGGCACCCTTAGTGCCCCCACCCCGAACACCCAAAATTGGTGCAACCCAACACTTCTTGGTAGATGAAAAATCGTGAAAATGACAAAAGGGTGACATGGCTCTGATTGCATAGACTGCCGGTATAATGAAATGCTCTCTTTCATGGCAGGCCATTTGGAGAAAATTTCGAAATACCAACAGTCTGGTCTGCCACAGATCGCTGAGATGCAAGTAAACAGCGTTCCTTCTGTTTTAAAGATCAAAATATTCTCCCCTTGGACCAAACTATGGTCGGCCCGATGGGTATGGGCTCCTTTGATGAAACCATTATTGCCGAATGAGCGATGAAGAAGATACAAAACTGTCATTGAAATGCCCTCTATGTGACCTGCCATTCACCGCTCAGATGCAAGGAGCAGCATTCTTTCAGTCCGAAAAATAAAAATTCAAAATTCTCACCGAGTGCTTGCCCCCCCCCCCCCCCCCCGGTGCAATCTCGAGTAGAATGTCTTGACCAAGTACGCCCCTGATATCAGCCACAACATAATAGTTGTGGTAATATTTATTGCACGACCTGAACAACTACTAAAAAATATTAAAATGTATTATACGCTAAACGATAGATTACTGACAAAATTGCGGAAAGATAGAAATCGCATTCCCAACTGTAAAGATATAGAAATATTCATTTTCACGGTATCAATCAAAATGGCGGCTTTCAAAGCATCACTTCAAGGTGAATACGAATCAAATTACCACTGGAAATGATCAATTTGTTCTAAAAACGTATAATGAAAAGAAAATCTAGTCTTTTTGGGTGGATAACGATCATTTCCAGTAATAATTCAACACGTATTCACCTTGAACTGATGCATGAAACCCGCCAGCTGAACCAGATCGCAAGACGCTACCTGTTCCGAGTATCGATCAAATCACTTCTGCGTATCAATGCGCTGTTTACTTTCGTGCATCAATTCAAGGTTGAAACGAGTGGAATTATCGATAGGAATGATCAGATTCTTATAAAAAGCGTGTAATAAAAATAAAATCTAGTAAGCGCTCGCGAAAATAAACATTTGTCTCGGTCATTCGTGAGATCATTTTCGGTACCCACTCAAAAACACTAGATATCCTCTTTATATCAAATGTAGATAGATAGATAGATATTTTATTTATAGTGAAATTTGTAGTGAAATACTCTGAACAAAGAGTGAAGCTTGATGTCCGCTAAGTTTGACCTTTCAGGCTGGGCGAAATATAAAACTCGGTAGAAGTTATATAATAGATTCAAATCATGCAGGTGAACTTGAATAAGGCAGCACACGTACTATTTGAGTCTATTTCCTCCTCCCAGCCTAAAAAAATTGAAAAATATTAGTCTTCCAACTTTCTTAATAATAAGTATTTGACCACAGTACAGGGACGTATAAATTGCTACTATTGAACAACTTGGCAATACAGCAGTCTTCAAACTGACAAACTCTTGAGAGAGTATTTTCAGTCTTGAGAAATGTCCGTTTTACATAAAGTTTTGCAAAAGGAAAATGGTAGTATTCTATAACAGGGTGACACAATACACATCAAACTGGTGAGAATGACCAGCAATAATTTAATTCTACAACCTGAGAGGGCTGTGGCATCAAATTAATACTGAACCTCCCGGCGAATGCACAATAAATAGACTATCCTACTTTGCTGTAATTTAAATACTTTTAAGACGATATCAATCAAGAGGTAAGCGATGGAGAGGTTTAACTATTTCGGAATCTGGTGAATGAAATCATGTTAATTCTTCATCAAATTGGAATATTAAACGACGGTTGCAAAAAATTATAAATTCTTCAAGAACTAAAACTGTTCATATTTTTGTCAGAATTACAACTTATGAGCCCTCCTTGTTTTGGAGGCTTTTTCGGGGGTGGGGGGTGGGGGGGGGGGGGGGGAGGGGTGGGGGGATAATAAAATTTGTTTTAATGGTAATTTTTGTGATAGCCAACGGGTTGATGTACATTACCGTCACGTTGGGTAAAGGATAAACTAATCTGACAAGACTGGACTAGTCCTCTGAAAGTTACAGGGCGTAACAGAGACGGATTGTTGGGGTAGGGGGTAGAAAAGTATATTTCCAGAAGGAGTGGTAGGCCATAGGTGGACCGTGCAAAAAAAGATTAACGATATAATGAAAATCAAAATTTAAGAAAGATCAATGATAATTAATCGTACACCCACGCTACTTTTTGACTGCCTTTAAAGGACAAGGACGCTGGCATGGAGGTGTGTTAAAGTAGTTATTAGTGAAGCAACGGAACTAAAAAGCAGCAGCTAGTTTTCGAGATATTCCAATATGTACCAGAGGTATAACATGCAGAAACTCCTCATGCAGTTAATATGTTGTCATTAGAAAAGTGATGCTGGGGGTTTTCGGTCCGTGCACGAGCATGAAAATAACATTTTTAGTGAAAAATAGCGAAATTTCGAAGAATTCTGGTGATGTGGGGATATAAATGGTTTAATATTCATCGGAATGCGTTTTTATGCCCCCCGACTTAAGTCGGGTGGCATATAGTGATTGAAGTGTGCGTGTGTCCGTCCGTCCGTCCGCCCGTGTGTGTCAGTGTGTCCGTGTGTGTGTCCGAGCCAATAACTCGAAAACTGTTAGGGCCACAGTCATCAAACTTCACACATTTATAAAAGACCATGGGAGGATGTGTCACACACCATAGCCGGGTTCGTATCTTCAAGGTCAATGTCACATTTCATGTTCACACTAAAAATCGGTCAATATTCGTGTCTTAGCCATAACTCAGAAATGAATCATAGTACAATTGTTAAACTTTTTACAAATGTTAAGGGCAGTCTGAAGGTGTGTCGCGTATAATAGTTTCTGCCGCATCTGCAAGATGAAGGTCACAATTGACCTTCATATGTTCATGGTCACAAATCGTGTCTCAAGCATAACTCCAAAACTATTAGGGCTACAGTCATCAAACTTCACACAATTATAAAGGACCATGGGAGGATGTGTCAAACACCATAGCCGGGTTCGTAACTTCAAGGTCAATGTCACATTTCAAGGCCACACTGAAAATCGGTCAATATTCGTGTCTCAGCCATAACTCAGAAACGAATCATAGTACAATTGTTAAACTTTTTACAAATGTTAAGTACAGTCAGAAGGTGTGTCGCGTATAATAGTTTCCGCCGCAACTGTAAGGTGAAGGTCACAGGGGGGGCATGTGTTACCGTGGTTACATTTTTCTTGTTCGTTTCTGTTATAATTTTCAGACGGACGATAAACATAGAAAAACTGCAGGCAACGATGCATTTCCTTTTATTTTGGACATTTGCTATCAAAATTTAATAAAATTTTCGGATTTTTTTTCACTAAATTTAAAAAAGGGCTCCAAATATGTCAAAATTGTAAAATTCTATTTGAAAAAGTTCAGTTTTATCAAGCAAAATTTCCCGCAGGAAAAGGGGAACACAGCGATATATCACATAATACATTGCCCCGCATATATGCTGGAATACTGTGGGTGTGAATGACACCACGCAAGGAACTGGCATTAGCAATGTGTCAGGGTCTAGACGATCAACATTTGGGGCAGTAGTGGAGTCAGAATACCCCCGACAAGGGGCGGGGGTTGTGCTAGGGTATTCCCAGAAGAGCACGTAATAAAGGTGGTAGTTTCCCCAACGAGGGAGCGGGGTGGGGGTGAGGCTAACGCTCAACAGACGGGGGTAACACCCCACCCCCTTGACGCTACCACTGATTTGGGGGGATCTCGTCGGGGAATCTCATGTCACGTAACGTCGTGGAGCATTCTTGTTGTCACGTGTAATCTCATGGTGGTCTGCGTGAGTGCAATATTGTGACGCCATTGACATACTGGTGTGTTATGTTGGTGCGCATGCGGAGAGTATATTGTTAGAACAATGCGTGTTTCCATCGCCCATTTGGTGCACTGGAGGCTGCCATCTTGTTTGTATGGTGTAACGTTACTATGTAACCGAAAGTTCTGCAATTGGGCGGAGTATGTTCGAAGGGTACGTTCGATTTAAGGTCCTTTATCTAATTACCCTAAACGCCCAAGCTGTTATTTATTTGGTTCTCTTATTCTGGAATGTTTTTTTATTCCCATCTTGGATTTATAAGATTAGTACGTAGTGTAGTAGGGTCCTAAATAGTGTGGGTTGTCTCTTGATTTATTGGGAGTATGTCGATTTACCGCAAACAACACAGCACTGCTTAAATTAATCCAAATGGAAGAGACCGCTGTTTTATCTGGCACGGATTTCTATCTATTACTGACTCTATTCCTGATTAACCTTGTAGCCTGTCTTATCCTAGCCACTCTTTGCTATCTCTGGTCCTGAGTTAAACGGAGGTCATTCACCTCAGCCGGTATACAATTCCTTCCCAAAGTGGAAGCGTGACATCTATGAGATGTACTTATGTGATAGTTAACAATGTGTTCACAACATATGTAGCACATACATACATTCTGGAAGTACCGAGATGTGCTTGTGTGACAGTACAGATTGTGCAATAGCACATTCTGGATGTGCCGAGATACGCTTATGTGATAGAGCACAAAAACATATAGCATCCGCGCAAATGCACTGGACATTTGAGGACACTAACGACATGGTGGTGTGATATTGTGGGATATATTTTGGAGGACAGCAGTTTGAGAACAGCTATATCGCGATAAGAGATGACACCATTTCCTTTTCCCGTAAAAAACAAGAACATTTGTTACATTTCAACAAAACTTTATTGACTCTTCTGTACAAAAGTTAATATAGCGTTAACGTTCAAAGTTTGTTAGAGTTCAATTAATACAGTTCAGCCTCTGTTCACTTATTTCTCCCCTTCGATCCTCGTTCTGTTCACTTTTCTTTAAACATCGTTCCATTCTGTTGCCTTTGTTCTCTGTTGGCTTTCGTTGTGTCCAATCCTCAATCTTCGTTCTCTTCGATACGGTTCACAGAGTTCCCTTCAATCTTCATTCTGGGTTCACCGTATCTCTTTGAGATCTGGTTGTAGTGAAGCATATTTTCGTGTTCATCCGGGTTCAATCTAGAGCTGAAACGGTTAATGGGTTTTCTTGATCGATTAATCACGTGGATTAACCCTGGTTAACAGATTAATCACTTATCCAAATAGGTATCTAAATAATTGCCATACCGTTGATGATTTACAGCATGAACCCTTTACCCAACGTAACAAATAAAACCGACTAGGCCTATATACAGAAATCTCCATTCAAATTTATTATGTTTTCAATTTATTTTGTAAGTATCGTCTGCTACCTACAATGGGTAAAGGGTTAAGAATGACCATTTCCAGCCACTGATAAAATATGATGATCATGCAAGTAAACAAGTATGTCAGCAAGTAACTTGCACGCTTTACTCTGTCACATGTAATTGATGTGAGTCAGTTTGACAATGTTTGCCTTTTTGGAGCAAGTTTGTTCCTTTCTTAACCCATATAATACAGTAGTTCAAAAGTAATGGTTAATCGATCAATTACGTTTTGGATCGATCAAGCGGTTGATCATCGATTAATCGGTTAACCGTTTCAGTTCTAATTCAGTTGTGGTTTGTGATACCAATATCTCTCTCATTTGTCTGCCCAGGACGTTCTTGAAAGGTTTCCAAGAGTTTGGGTTCCACTAAAACGCACTTCTTCTCTTCTTGTTCCTTCGTCTCTGGACAGTGGTGGTATGATGGTTCGACTAGTCATACGTTATCTCTAAAGGCTTAGGTGTCCACGGAATTCTGATTGGTTGAACATTTGGATACAGCTCTTCCACCAGTTCGGCTTAGTTCATCTGTGGTTCTTCTTATTCTCTTTGAGCCATACGTGTCCAAAGAGTTTCCCACTGGTTCTCTCTGTTTCTGATGTTGTGTGTTTTCTCGTGTCTACTAAGGTTGTCTTTTCTGTTGAATGTTTTGTGGACACATTGTACCCCGGTAGATTCCGGATCTGTGGGCAGTCTTCTTACGGCGATAAAAATCAAAAATTCATTTCTTTGTGAACATTGTTTTGGCAATCTGCGCGATGTGAAGCCATTGCAAAATGCCGAAGTTGTGAGATATCATCCCTTTTATATCCTGTTGCCACCTGTTATCGTGCAATAGCTAACCCTTGATAGCCTTCCCCGAAATAAATCCTCCAAAAGTACATCACCATGAGTGTCCTCAAATACTCTTATGTGCGCATGTGCTATATGTTTGTGGGGCATATTGTGCACTATCACATAAAGATATCTCGGCATATTCAGCTCAGTACTTCTAGGATGTGTCTATGTGCTGCATGTGTTATGCTGTATAGACACTTAGTAGGTAGAAATCAGACGCATGTAGTCCTGTCAATTTGTTCAAGAACTGTGTTATAGACTGATGCAAATTAGATGAACGGAGCGATCCGATTGAGCCTACTCCGACGTGGTCTAAGGCAGATGTTGAGACAGGTTCAGAGATAGGTGGCACGTCAATAGTAATGGCGGAACACTCTCGTACAGGACAGATCATGGGTGCCAGCGTGAGTAGTAGACACTATAGTCCCGAATGAAGACAGTGGAAGCTGATCATAGGACAGACAGCGGTCATTATAGATAAGTTGGTAGTAGTTGTCTAAGACATACGGAGGCCATATATATATGTAGGATGCGACAAGTCGGTAGTAATGGTGAAAGACTTTTGTACACGTCAGATAACGGTAGCCATGGAACAAGCCAGCCTGAGTAGTAGAACACTATGGGATGAATGCATACAGTAGAAGATGATCATAGGACAGGCAGTGGTCACCATGGATACGTAGATAGTAGTGCTCTAGGACCAAAGATGGCAAAGAGTAGTTAGGGCAAGATAGACTGCTAAGGTAGTCAGAAATAGGGCACTGGGTGGGCCCAAGACGAGGAATCTTGAAGAATTTGAGCCAGATGAAACAGTTGTTTGGTCCATTGGCGTACTTTTAGGTAATTGTCGGATTGTTTGTGCTAAATCGACATACCTGCAATGAATCTAGGAACACCCCGCATTATTTAAGACTCCATTTCACTACGTGAACAACAAGTGCTGTGCATGCTCGCGAACAACACGTACCATCATGGCAGTGACGTCACAACATGGCCGCTCATGCAGGCTACCATACCAACGTAACATACGGCAAAAGTTTTTCTCACAGAAGCTTCCCATCGTCAGACGGTGCACACATTTGATAAGCAGCTTCGCCATTAGACATGGTTATTTTTTAGCCAGACCTCGTAGCCCCTCTCCCCCGTCGGGAGCCCCCCGCCACCTCGGGGAAACAGCTTCCTTTATTGGGTGCTTATCGGGGAATACCTAAGACCACCGGTCGGGGGAAATACTGGCGCCACCACTGCAAGCCTGCCTCGACCCCTCGCATTCTCACTCCTGAAAAATTATAATTTGAAACTACTGAATGGGATGGTGGTAGGACCACCTCCGCACCTTCCTCCACTTCAACTTCAAGACCAATAAATTAAATTTTCTACAAACCTGTTTGTCTCAAATTTTGAAATTTATTTTAAACCCACCACACCTCACATATAATGTCATACACTTTCATAGCTCCGAAATTGAACATGTTAAAACTATCACATGTCTTAAGAAAAATAATGTCTTCTACTTTTTTCATCCAGCTCATAACCCAGTCCGTTTAATGACCGTTTAATGTTTATTGTTGAAATTGAAATGCAAAATACTTTTTTATGGTCACAAGGCACATGATGCTAGTGCGGATTGAACCTGCGATCTTTCAGTGGTCTGTCCTATGCCAAATGACCCACCGCGCTCTCTTTTGACAATAAATAGACCAAAATAGACACATATCGTTACTGCTAGAAGAGGCGCCCCCCCCCCCCCCCTCATTTCCAAGCAAGCACACCTGTACAACACTACAAAATAATACAAGAGCCCCGTAATGAACACAAACACTAAAAGAGAACCGCATGGAGGCCGAAACATGTGAAATGATGATGTATATGTATGACCTAATAGGTGGAAAACAAGAATTCGAGAGAACCCGAGACAATAAAAATAGTCGTTCAACACCCCAAGAACATATCCCAGCTCTATCACAACCCTTTTCGGACCATAACAACTATGTACCACCATAAAATTCAAGATGGTGTCCTTTGTCCTAAAAATATACGTCGGGAAAACCGGTCACTCTAGTGGCGATTGCGCCGCGTATCACCGTAGCAAACATGTTACAGTGAGGAGACATGAACTAAGTTCGTTAAGCAAAAAATTAATTTTTAGGTATTTAGTTACTCAGTACTTTTATTTTATAACTATCGTTCTCTAATTATGCAATTATAGTTAACAGAACAAGCACAATAAGTTTGTTCCACTGGTGGATGGTGAGATGTTTTGTTTGGGCGAGGGGTAAATTCATTTCATTAGAGAAAATGATTTAAAAATATTGGTATTATTATCCCCTAACTTTGTTTTTCCAATAACTATTGCATATTCCCCCATTTCGACTCAATTACTCTATTGTTTTTGCTAGCGAATGTGGGTGCATCAACTTTACTTGGATGACATAAACGAGTTCATCAGATTAAGTCCCAGATTAACACACGCCGGGTCCCACATGCCACAGTGAGGGGGAAAGACGTTTAACCTGAGAGATTGTTTCCTGCCAAGTATCGTCTGCATACCTAAAAAAAAATTAGCCCGACGATACTTGACAAGAAAAAACCTCAAAACCATAAGACTTGGTAATTTTGATGTTTAAAAAGTGCCATTTCCAAGGCTTGTACGAATTAAAATGGGGATAACATTATTGTTTCCAAGTAGTCTGAACATTTTTGCAAATAATTAAAGGAAGAGCGTGTGTTACACGTTTGCATTTTATAAATGTTGTTTCATCGATATCAGTGTATGAATATCCGAGCCTGGCTATGATCGCTTCATCTAATTTCCTCGCAAAGGTGAGGAATGGCACACTTCCAGTACGCATCTTTGTCGAGGCAAACGACATCACAAATCGGAACAAGCAACTGATGGGCTTAAGATTACCGTCAGTGACCCTAAACAGAATAAAATGTGATTTAGTCATATCATGCTATACAAAATACCGACATCAGGCAATTTCTATCATATATAGATCGAACGAAAATGAAATATGCAATTATCTCAACATGAGAATGTTGGAGTAACTCGATATTCATTCCTTCAATGACAGGTGTATTTATTATCTGTACTGAAAAATTGCCAGTTGTGTGCATTTTATTTGTGTGGAATAATTTAAAAATGAAATAAACGAAACTGGCTCGCCTTCTTTTAACCCTTTACCCAACGCAGACGATATCAAAATTTATTATTTCAAATATCTTGTTTTTCAAACAATTTCAACAAAACCATACCATGTGACCCCTCGTTGGAACGAGCTCGACGAGCTCGTTCCAACGTTGGGTCACATGATATGGTTTTGTTGAAATTTTGTGAAAAATAATATTTTTTCAACTGCTGAAATTGCATATTACGCGGGCGGAGGCGGCCGATACGTTGGGTAAAGGGTTTTAAAGGGGAAAATTGGAAACAATAGTAATACATAGGGGATATCTGCGCTGTTTTAGTAAATATCGGGAATTATCTCATGAGTGTGGGCCTGAAAGTTTTATTTTTCACGAGCGCTTGATCAGCTGATCGTTTCTTCATGGCGACGTGATGCGGCGTAGCGTGACGTCATTTAGGAAGCTACTGAGGGATATTCCTCGATATGCATCGAGTCGATGGATATCTTTTAGATAATTTGCGATAATTCATACAGGCTAGCACATAATAAAGTCGCTTTCCCCTCTGAGGCTAATGTGGAGAATCAAACACGGTGATTTCTGAAAGGCGAACAGTGCATGTCAGAGGGGGTTGTTATGGGAGGTCTGGCGACACAGGTTTTGGAGTTTAAGGGAGATAAGTTGAGGCCTCGTGAAGCTTTGAAATTCGATTCGATTCGAAAGTGTCCCGACGAATGCGATAGTTCGATTAGATTGCAATCGCTCTGATTAGAAAACTTTTGAATTGTTGAGATGCTCTCAAAAGCCAACAAAGTGTTTCTTCGATGAGCTCTTCGTATGTCATCAGATCTCCAATACGGACAGTCAGGACCCCGACGATAGAACCTGAGAAGAATTGAAGGAGGTTCCCCTCCCCAAACCTCTTTTAATTCCATTTCTAAAATATTCTGTTTTTTGACTTGCCCAAACGGACGAGTCTCCGTGACTTGAGGGGAGATTTGTAATATTGACGGTTGCAAAGAAGTGCAAATAGTTATATCTTGAAGGGTCGTGAGATTCGATTCGAGATTGGATTCGAAATCCTCTGCCAGATTCGATTCGAAATATTGAACTCATGGTGTAGTTTGTTGTATGTCAAATACTTTGAAGGTTTGGCCTTGATTGCCAAACCTTCAAAGGGGAATGAGGGCGTCTCTCCCCTATATGTTGTGGACTACAGTGTGAAATAAGCTTTCCGATCGGCAGCGAAGGAATCACCCATCAACGAATTATTAGCAATTTTGTTAACATACAAATTTAAGTTCTAAATCTGGCCAAAAACTAGTTAATTTACACCCAAGGCATCGAACAGGCTGACGAATGACGAAGTGGTATCCTCTTAATCTCTGTACATTAAAAAATATAACGACATACTGTACCGAAATTACGGAAGAGGTACATAAGAGAAACATGCCACCACGTGTATATATTTCTAGTCCAACACATCAAACACTACTTATGACACGCATATTGTCCCTTCAGTGGAATAAGGCGCTATCTGTAATGTTAAATAATTGCAGATGGCGCCTTGTTCCAATCAAATAATGGGTTTTTCCTGGTCTGTGACGTTGCTAAATGGGATAAGTTTGGCATACAGTAAAGGTGGAGGTCATTTTCTGAGCGAAAACCCACTCTATGGAGTTCCACTCTTCCAGACTCATTGAATTCAGATAGAAAACATTTCGAAACACAAGGTAACGCTTCGACTTATGGGTCTCCTGATGTAACTTTGGCTGTTCTTTTAAAAACAATTTTATAGATGCCGTTTTGTAAAGTACAGTGTTTGATGTGGCTAGGAAATACGGGTATCTACTTTAGAAACGCTGATTAACGATAACACTCAGGTGTCAGGAGGTTCTAGTTCAAAGAGACATGCCCTTGATCCCATACAAACCCATTCCCTCCAACGCTGCCGGACCAGTCGCGATTGGTTTCCAATGTTTATGCAAGTCTTTTACACTTGAATCAAAGATCCAAGACATGAAACTTGTGTGCCTTGATTACCATAAATAATTCCCAGGTCTGGTCCGACTCTAGTGTTCAACCGATTATCGGAACCGGCCACCACAATCAGCCGACTGTGGGCAATAGGATGACAACGGCAACGGCTCCTGGAACATTGGTTCAACCGATTGTTGCCAAGCATTTTGTGATGATTTATAAACCGCATTTTATTATCTTCTGCAATTGTTAATGTAAAATGATGTCAGTGATACCATTCCATAAAGTTGAAAAAGCACCACAATGTGTACTCTTAATCTCTCTAGGCACCCCTTTATGGGATATACAAGTTAACCCCTAGTCTCTAGTGGTATATTCCATGCCAGTTCCATGTCAGCAATTAGAAGAGTCCATATTCATTATTTGGGGTAGACTAATCAATATTTTCAACGTGCAGCCTCGGGGCTGCACGTTGAAAATATTGATTGGTCTACCCCGCACATTTACTGAACAGCCATCCCATTTAATGACGTTAAGGCGTATCATGTTCCTGGCCGAAAAAAGGGCCGCTGGGGTTCAGAGGGGTAAATGACATGTAAAGCTTACAATCGAGCGTATACCGGAAAAGTGAAGGCTGCACTCCATTGACTCAGGTCGCAGTAAAAATTACCATTTGTGCATACTAGGTTTACCGCCCAAGTGTGCGGGACTGGTAATTTTACTGGACCTGAGTCAACTGACTGTAAGCACTGTAAAATATGATCAGTTTAATCTAGTTCTTTGCGAGCCTCGACTTGTCTAGTTGTGCAGGGTATTACAATCGAAATTAGCCAATTGTGAGCTCAAATAACCAGTAATCGGTCAGCCGCCATTTTTGGTAATCGGTTGAACACTATCCTACTCTCATATCAGCAAACTAGCAACCACCTGTAACTATTTTATGTCTATGCGAAGGTATCTAACCCTAGGAGCCATGGTGGTGTCTTCCATGTCAGTTCAAGGGCAGCAACTAGAAGAGTCCATATTCATTATTTGGGAGTAGACCAATTAATCGGCCCAAGGCTGCACGTTAAATATATTGATTGATCGACCCCATACATTCAGTCAGCAGCCACCCTACTTAATGAAATTATGACGTACTGTGTTTCTGTGTGTTCTATATATATATAGACACCCACCGGGGTGGGGGGAGGGGGGGGGGCAAACTTAGGTGCCGTCCTATCACTATGCTTAGCTAAGTATTTTTGGTGACTGGTTCCATATGGACCACTGGATTTCGTAAGTTTATTGGCATATTTTTACACATTTTGCCTTCCACAAAAGTTGCCCCCCCCCCCCCTACACCACCACCACCACTACACCCCAACGATGCCATTGTCGAATATGTAAACTGTGCCGGCCAGTGACCATGACAGGTTGCTTATTTACAGGCTAGTTGGTTTGTGATATACAGTAAATGCGGTATGTAAGGAGTTCTCACAATGAATGTACATTCTACATCATTATTCTTTCCAAGTAGGCCGATGTGTAGCCTTTCGCCCTATTTATCTACCTACAGGCTACGATAGTGAAAATGGCGATAAAGGTTCCCCTCCAGCGATATTGAAGAGAGAAACATTCATTCAGTTTTGTTATGCCTCCAAGCTAAACAGCATGTGAATGAACTAACATGCCGTGCAATCTCTTTCTTGTGACATGTGGCTTGTCAAATAAAAGTATTTGATTGTGCACATTCACAATTTTTGACAGTTTCACTTCATAATACTGTATGTCCAGTTATATCTCTGGGCTTATGATAATGAATAAATCTGACATTTATAGAAGGCATTTTGATGGTCTGTCGGCTAATACAACACAAAACGCTATCAGTTAGAAACATGCAGGAGTGGCCGTGGCAGTGATATTTTCGCTGCAACTACCACTCTTTGGATGTTTCTAATTCATATCACCAAGCGGTGAATTAGCGGATTGAATCGCACGTGACTTCTGCCGGTGGTGAAGCCCAAATAATTATCAGTCTGGCGACTAATAACGGCAGCCCTCTCCAATAAATAAAAAACACCACTTCCTGGAAATCACATTAATAATGCCACAGGAGGAGTAGATAGTTGTTCGTCGGAAAGCACTGCCCAGTAGAGGATTATGAGATAATAAACGATAAAGAAAAATAATAATAGTGAGTCTGGGACTTCTAGAATGCTTGGAAGTTTCTTCTTTCTTGGATTGCATGTTGCCTTTTTATAACCGCCAACTTAGTTCTGTAGATCATGATTAGCACCCCGCAAACGCTTTGGCTATAACTAATGCCATGGCTTTCAGTGGAAGAGAGATAGTGTATGCTTGGTCTCGAAAGGAATGAGCTTGGCATTGCTTGGATAATTGACTGGGGTGAAAGATCACTCTAGTCGTCGTTAATATTGAATAAGGCGGAGCAAAGATTCAACGAATTTGCGATATGTAATGACTGCCAAATTAATTTATAATAAATATAAACACATGTTATGGTCGACCATTTATGAAATAATTACAAAATCTCATGCACTGAAAATATTCTCTCGAGTAGCATTCAAAGAAAAACGAGTAACATCACATTTATTTATTTATTTATTTATTTATTTATTTATTTATTTACTTATTTATTTATTATTTTATTAATTATCCACATAATTTGTATGCACTCGCCTGTGTGATAATGCATGTACTCATCTGTTTATTGCATAAAGTTAAGCGGAGCAGTGCTTGTTTACCGTGTTAATCAAGTTCTGCTTTACAGGTAAAATAGGACACGGAACCAACCCTTGGAGCGGAAGTCCTCAAAAGTATGCAGCATGGGTATAAACGACTGGTTAAACTTGTCTTCACACCTACGTTCAGGTCATGATATAGCCAAAGTTGCTAAAAAGACCTTAAACACCAATAAATAAATGAATACCCGGGACTGTTCGAGCTCCTGGGAGTATTTTCGGAGTATCTATCTATATAGGCAACTTATTAAGCGCAAGCGCGAAGAGATAAAACATCTTCAAGAAAGCGAAAGGAACAGTGTGGTGAACACTCAAGACTGTTTCTTCTTCACAGGTTAGTGATGGGGAAAGGCCTTCCCCACCGAGATGTTATACAGAATACAGACTTCCATACGCAATATGTAGTTACTCTTATTGAAATCATGAATTCAGTTCAAGACAACATTTTTTCCATGAGGTGGGCTTGAAAAGTATTTTTTGCATATTTTGTTCCGTCGGAGGGAGATTAGGGCCCAGTTGGCCATTGGTGAGTGCGTTTCGGGGCGCGGTGTAATTTCCGCTGATCGATCGTTGTTGGATCCCGGGCCCCATCTTCCGTTGAATCTTGTGGCAACAGCCCGGCACCTCACCCCTCGTACTTAAGAACTTGGCAAATCCTATCATAAAACTGAAATGACAGGACCATGAAAACAAATTAAAACAGGATGTTGAAAACAAATCAAAATACGATGTTGACATACTTATTTTTTATATTTTTTTGCTGCGCATTTTGGAAGCTTCAAGATTTGTTCTGCGATTTCTCTTCTGGAAACTACGACTGAAGGTAGCTACATTTGCGTTTAGGAATTTACATGAGTCTGAAGGCACGAGAAAGTAGAAATTTAGCATTTTTTTAATCTCAATCTTCATTTACTCTCGTTTTCGTTTTATTTATCTATCAAAGAGTTTTTAAATTGGTTATAAATATTAACTCAGTTTACCTTTTTCCATTCAGGAATAGAAGACATTTGCAAAAATAATTACTGAACAACCAAACAGTTTCATTATTTTTGTATCAAAAACATAGGTTATGACCCCTAAGTGGACGGGGTGCTATAAGCTATGTTTTTTAGATACAATTGGACAATGAATAATATTTAAATTGCGTTTTTTGTGCCGAGCCTCGAGCGGTTATGGACGTTATTCTATGTCAAGGGTTAAATCCGGTTTAACATCTCTCATAGGGAGCGCGGTGGCTCAGTGGTAGACTGTTGGACTTCTATGCTAGAGTTCTCGAGTTCGATCCCTATCCGGGACGACCCACGTTGTGTCCTTGGGCAAAGCACTTTATCCCGGTTGCCTACATGGGGGCACGGTGACGCCGTATAATAAGGCGTACTGCACGTCGATGGTGCACATGTATTCAACCGTTGTAACCCTGCTTGAACGGAGCTTGAACAGAGGTAGAATGTTGAGGAGCTGACAGTTGCTCGTCGATGCTCGGTGGTTCTCTCCGGTTACTCCGGCTTCCTCCACCCGTAAAACTGTCACGATCACAATTAGCCATTGTGCATAAGTATGTGACCTTAAACACCAATAAATCAATAAATAAATAACATCTCTCATGTCCTTGCGGGAGAGAAATGTTTTGTTCTTGAAAAGATGGCGTAATTGCGTAGATATGTTTATCCGCTGATGGGGAAATATGCGTTTTCCGCTAGAAAGTCACATGGAAAAACATATCAACTATTGTAACTCCTTCAGTCAAGTCGGGAAGTTTTTCTTTCAAAATGGGCGAAATTTCATTGATTCTGGCTCTTAGCAGTCAATTTTTTGTATTCCAATAGTAGAAACGAGCAGTTATGTGAACAACTTGTCTTTTGAAAAAATCCGACCAAAACTTTCCGACAAAACTTCAGGGATTGAGAAGGGGGAATGTGTGTGTGGGAGGGGGGGGGGGGGGGGCACCAGCCTTCTGTACCTAAGGTTCTGTTTTAAAAATTGGTATAGGAGCTTCTACGGAAACAAGTTGACATTCTCTTTTATTACTGGTTTTCTCAACTTCTTGGCCTCAGATTTTTTCCGGGGGTTAACTCCCTTCATACTGATATATTCATGCACATGTTCGGGCGTAATCTGGTTATGTGGTTGCCAGAGGAATTATTGATTCTTATATTTATTACGCCTCAGATTATTTAAGGGCCTATATAAGTAATGAAATTTGTTTATTTTGAAAATTCTCACCTCTGATATTCCTTCAATTCAAATTAAATATGCACAAAATGTACATCAAAATGAAGGTTGGGATGTATAGAACACGAAACACATGTGTAATCAACTCATAGAGTCGACTGTAGGCACCACTGGTTCCTGGAAGTCTACTGCCGTATTCACACCAGAACTGATAATTTAATAATATTTCACGAAAACAACTTGTGGCCAAATGTGCTTTACATATTCAAGAACAAAGCTAGGGGATAAAAATTCTTCAAAACACGGCGACAGAGCTGCATTGGGGAAAATTCCAAAGCCTTTGCTTTTGTTTACGTATGAGTATACTTTCGATTTCCGGTCGACGTCATCAGACAGAAAAAGCACGTAAAAACAACGCCGTCTAAAATCAAATAATGAAAAAGATCGCCTTCATACAGATTACTGTTATTAGATAGAGATTGCACAGTTGCCATATTCAATGCAAGGTATCATCATGATACCTGTTGAAATTTCTTAGAATTACGATTTTATTTTTCGATGGAAATTCGTGGTAACGAGTGATTTGCGCATGTCTGTCGAGCATGGAAACCATCTTCAATAAAAAATGCAGACTGTGTTGTCCTTTTCCAAAATGCAGTCCTATCGCTGTATTCGAAAGTGTTTTGAATGCATAGCTTTGTTCTTGGGTATATGAAGCACATTTGGCCACAAGTTGTTCTGATGAAATATTATTTTATTATCAGTTCTGGTGCGAATACGGTAGCAGACTTCGAGGAACCAGTGGTGCCTACAGTCGACTCTATGAGTTGATTACCTGTGTGTTTTGTGTTCTATACATCCCAACCTTCATTTGGATGTATAATTTGTGTATATTTAATCTGAATTTAAGGAATATGAGAGATGAAAATTTCAAAATAAACAAAATTCCATTACTTATATAGGCCCTTAATTCCACACAATTAGGGGATGTTTGCTGATTTGTGAGTCTTAACTTTATGTTACAGTCACAGTAGGCCAATTAATAACTTGTCACGCTCATCGACGTCGTCTCTCTCATGCGGACGGTTCGAGCGGTTGACGGTTCAATCCGATTCGCGAATAATCCGTTTATGGTTTTGAATGTTTGGAAATGTGTCGAAGAGTTGTATTTCTTGATGCGCGCTGGAAAAAATCTGGTTCTACGAATCGAATTCCCTCCCTTGATACGTTTTCTGAAGATTTTTTACACATCAGAAAGATTCAAGGTTGCTCAAGCTTGAAAGCTCATTGATCAGATCGAGGATTTATTTATTTATTTATTGGTGTTTAAGGTCACATATTTCTGCACAATGGCTAATCATGACCACAACAGTTTTACGGGTGGAGGAAGCCGGAGTACCCGGAGAGAACCACAACTGTCAGCTCCCCAACATACGAACTCCACACATGCTGGGTTAGCATTGGTTGAAAGCAGGTGCACCATCGGCGTGCAGTATGCCTTAGTACACAGCGCCACCGTGCCCCACGTGGGCAATGGGGTGAAGTGTCTTGCCCAGGACACAACGCGTTTGCCGCAAGTGGGGTTCGAACCGAGGACTTCTCGGCCTGTAGCTTGCACCTCTACCTACTGAGGAACCACCCCCCCCCCCCCCCCCCCCCCCCCCAGCAGATCGACGATAGAAGACGGAGCAGTTCATTGAACAGGATAAAAACGAACATTTACAAAGCAAATAAAACAGGGAAAGGACGAACTTGAAAAAAAAACTCTTGTTGATAGAAATATTTGAAGCTTTGATTTCCAAGTCAATGTACCGACTGTCATCTGTACATGAATGGTCGGTTGGTGGAGGTATAAGATTGAACGGTAACTAACATCAGCATCATGGCAGTCATCGTGCATCTTGGAATGTTTCTCATTACTTCGATATCTGCCGTAATCTTTATGTAGAGTGTCAACTATGTACCTTTGTTGTATACTTAACTTTTTGTCAAGAAATGGGTGGAATTGGAATTTTGAGTCTGGTATCGCTTTCGGCACTTTAGGGTGGTTTACCGCGGTACAGGTTCCGTATTCGGTATTTGACCTGACTGAGATTTGCTAATAGCACCAAAGGTGAATTCACACCAGGAAAACACAGAATATACACAGAACGACACACGCGTGTGAATGGGCTAATCGATACGGCACGAGTGCCAGTGCGGAAGGATAAAACGAGAGGATGAAGGCCTCGAGTTTTATCCTTCTGCGATGACACTGATGCCATATCGATAACCCATTCACATGCGTGTGTCGTTCTGTATTTATTACAGGCTTCCACATCTATAAAAGCAATTATTAGAAGGACACTCAGCATTTCATTTGACAACTATGAACAACAAAGACACTTATTACCGCCAACCAAATTTGCGAGGGGAACCCGTGTTACTATTTCAACCCCTGAGTTCCAATGTGTTCTATGTGCCTAGTGGCACATAGAACACATTGGGACTCAGGGGACGATTTTCAGTTATCGCTAGCAATTCAAACTGTAATTGCGTTGCAGGATTTGTAGAAAATCTCAGTGAAATTTCACTTCTATTTAAAAATAGTCTTGACCAGAAATCACTGCTAAGCAACGGGACATGTGCTTGTTGCAGTCTGGTGGAATTCAGGAAATTTCTCAGACCCTTGAGGGTTAACGGAACTGAAAAAAACCCAAGTCACTCCATTCAAGAAAATGAACACTTCAACTGCTATCAAGGCTCAACAGGCCCTTAGAACTAGTGAATGTTGGAAAATTTGAAAATGCAGATGGTTTCGGGATTCAATGATTGGTTTGGTTTTTTGGTATCCCCATGATATCAGTGTTGGTTAGGTTTTTCAGTATATTGCCCATCTCTATTTTTGTAACTGAAAGCATATTCTTGATGATGTAATGGAATATGTTATCAGTCAAGACTTGAGGCATCACAGTCACGGCAAAGCAGGTTTATCCCCCCCCCCCCCCCCCCCCATCCGAACAGTCATCTTCATGATGCCCCTCTTCGTGACCCCACACTGGAATGAGTTTGATAACCTTGTTCTTGTGAGGTGTCATGGGGTATGCTTTGGAGGTCAAAATGGGAAAAAATAATAAAATTTGAATGGCACAGATATAAATAAACATTCTTTTTCCCATTTAGTTAAATCCTAATGTTAATTCAAGTCAATATTGGTAAAGTAATTATAAAGAGGAAACCAATTTTCAGTTCAAAGTCACAATAATCTTATTCTTAGGGTACATTTCAGTGAGCTAGATAATGCTGGTTAAGATGATCTCTAGATTTGAAACAGATGATTTGATGTTTAAGGTTACTGTCAATTTGCATTTTGATGGAGTGCCCCCAAAATAAATGAGGTTCTTACTCATATCATGCCCAACCAACATTTGAAGTTTTGTTACGTCAGGCCGAGAGCATCGGCACACAAGCCTGGAAATAAGCAGACTGTCATCTCCAGAATAATATCTCCAGATGATGAAATTAGTGATGCACAGCAGTGTAGCATAACTAAGTTTACCCTCTGTGAACCTCAATCTGGATCAAGGTCTCAGGCCTAATCAGAAAGAGGTACCCAGAGGATAAATTGGGGGGGGGGGGGGGGGGGGGATTATAGCCCACTGTATGAGATAGCATCAGCAAATTGACCTTCTGGAGACCTCGTTCTGCAAATGACAGATTGCTTATTTCTGGGCTTGTCTGCAGATATACATTGTGGACACTGATTTAAAATCCTAGGTCACTGTGGCCCGAACCTTTGACAGAATGACACAAAAATATACAAGGTACAAGGCAATCAGTAATTATAGAGTAGAAACCAATTTTTAGTTCACGATTACTATTACGTTAATCTTTGGCATGGTGACACCAAAATGGAAAGATTGGTTACCGGGGTAGTTGAGATTTAGTTATGTGATTTGAAATATGGAGGAAAACCTAATTTCAGTTCAAGGCACCCGAAACCTCGATGTTCAGGATAGTAACTTCAAAACAAAAAGAACTCTTTCTCTCATCTTGACCAACATACGTATGAAGTTTAGTTAATATTTGTCAGGAAAATCTTCACATGCAGAGTGAAAATTGCATTTAGTGTTAAGATCTTTGTGATCTTGACTCTTCAGATAATGACAAGAAAATAAATAGGGTCTCTCTTTAATCATGCCTCATTTATAAAGAAAGTTTAATCAAAATTGACCATGGGGTAATTCTATAATTCTAGTAACCAAGCATATAGTAAAATCAGAAATAATCAAAATGCCAAGAGTGAAAATCAAGGACAATACAGTGGAGCCCACTTAATTGGATATCTCTTAACTGAATAACCCTGTTAATTGGATATAATTTTCCAACACAAAACCATTTACCATACCTCCAGTTCAAATTGGACATGTTAATTGAATATAGATTATGGAGTAAACTCCTGTTAATTGAATAAAAAATCTTGCAACCTGTCGAGAAATTACCTTGACTCTCCCCAGTTTTATTTGTTTATGGACCTATTTGGCCTCAGTACATCCAATACAGAAATTTAATCTATTAGATCTTGTTTGACAGAGCTTATGGAGCTCTGCCAAACCAGATATAATAGAATAAATGCTAAGTTAACTCTAGAATACAGAAAAGTGACACAATCTCTGTTAATTGAATACTCCTATTAATTGAATAATTTTCATTGGTAAAGTCGCTATTCAATTAACAGGGTTCCACTGTACTTCCAATGCAATGTGACATCTACCATTATATGTTTAGTCCTTTTGCAACTGTTTCGGTGTCAAAGGTCAGTTGGACATAGCCATAAAATAAACAAGATTATAAATGCATAAATTGAAACAAAAAATAGCATTGTTATTCAAACGAGCTAATTGGATCCATATGTTAGGTAATGAGCCAACCATTTATCAAACATAACTTACCATTTTACCAAACCAGACGAAAGGATGACATGTGTTCAAACTTTTCTTCATTCATAACAAGTTTTTAATTTTTCTAAATCATACTTTTTGATCCTTCATTGGAAGAAGCTCAAGCAGAATATTTTGCTTTCAAAATAAAGCTAATTGCTAACCATGGGATTGATTCCAATCAGATCACTGTGATGAGCTCAACGAACACATTTTGATGAGGAGTTACAAGCTACACTTTTGAAGGGAAAGTCTAAAAAAAAAATTGAATGGTGTCTATTTTATCTAGTAAAGGATGAATTTATTTATTATTTACTTATTGGGGTTTAATGACACTTTTGACAATCAGGGTCACTTCATGTCAGTCAGTTTTATGGAAGAGGCTAAGGCCAAATCATTAGATAGGGATTTGGGACATTACATGATGAAAACATTGAGAAATAAAACATCACCTTACACCGAGTGTACAAGCAGTGAATTAGAGAAAACCAAATGTGCAGAAATTTAAATTTTATAGTAAATTTCCTTTCTTATTATACCTAACACAATTATTTACTACATGCTTGCACTACAGTGGAAGACCCTAACTCACTATTTTGATCTTTCCCAAGCAATTTGGGAAAGAAAAAGTGGTGCAAAAGCACCAAGAAAAAATAAGCCAAAACTGGGTCGAGTGCTACCGGCGCTGACCCAATGGACACTCTGCTCCTAGTACAAATCCACGACTTCCGTTGCCAGTGCGCAGACACGTAGCTAATGACTCATTCTTTTGAATCCGCCAAAGTTGGAGTTATGTGATCAGCTGGGAGGAAGGATTCTTACCCGAATAAGAAGACGGGAGGGCCTCCATGTAAACAATTGTGGTAGGTATAATAAGAAAGGAAATTTACTATAAAATTTAAATTTCTTATCAACCTACCTTACAATTGTTTACTACAGGCTGAATAGATAATAGGATGGAGGGAATCACATAACCAACCCACACATAACCCAAATGCACTGGAACCGTGGATAGAGGAAGAGGTCCCAGGCCTATCAAACCATAGTCTCACAAACATTAATAAAAGACAATGAGAGGTGAGGCGTACGGTTCTGTGCGACGCACAGACAGAAAAGGACAGTAACAGCACGGAGCTGGAACTGACCTTGTGACTAGCCTAATGGCTAGGACAAACAACAGCCTGAGCAGAAGAAAGAGGGCCCAAAGCAAAAAAGGTCCTCAGACTGCTCCTGCAACTGACGCAGATAGAAGGTGGAGAAAGCAGAAGCATTTCTCCAGTAGGCTGCCAGCATAACATCCGACAACTTGACGGAGTTAGAATAAGCCCAAGAGGTAGACAATGCACGCACCTCGTGGGCAGAAATACGATTGGTAAGACAATCGCCAGTCGCTAGACGAGCGTAAGCCACGCGAATAGCAAGACAAATCCATCGAGAAATGGATTGAGGAAAGATCTTCCGTCGACCAGGAATAAGAGAAAGAAAAAAAATTGTTTCCTGCTTTTCCTAATAAACTGTGTCCGATTGAGATAAATGCGAATTGCACAAACCGGACAGAGCAAAGGGCGGTTACCCTCAACAGAAGGAAGAGCCCTGATACGGATAGGAGGCGGAGTTGTTTCTGGTATCTGATTCTTGGCCAGAAAAGGAGCAATCAGTGGTAAACGTAACACTGTTGGGAGAGCTCCTGAAAAAGGCCGGATCAACCGAGAGAGCGTGAAGCTCACTAACCCGTCTGGATGAGGCAAAAGCCATCAGAAAAAGCCGTCTTGTATGTGAGAAAACGCATATCCACCTGGATAGAGATTCCAACGGCGCCCCCCCCCCCAAGCAAAGTAGCACCCAAGAAAGATTCCATCTTGGGGTAAGCTGCAAAGTCCTAGGCCTTTTCAAGGAAAAGTGCCGAACAAGCTTGGAGAGGTATGGATTAGTGCCGATACGACACTGTCCCACATACGAAAAGTTCTCAGAAAGCATGGATCTGTACCCTTTGATGGTAACAGACTGGAGACCCCGAGAATCAAACAAATATACCAGAAACTCCGCAATCTGTGTGATCGAAAGATTGGCATAATCAACAGAGTGATCCGCACACCATGGACAGAAGACCTTCCACTTAGCTGCATAGGCTAAACCAGTGGAATGCCTCCTTGAAGAAGAAATGCATTCCACTGCTCGTCTCGAAAAAACCTCTACGGAGGAGACAGGACCTGACAAAAGATATGCGCGAAGGCACAATGAAGTCGGGTCGACGTGAAACCTCCTCGGGTGACCTTGGCAAAGAAGGTCGCGACGTAGAGGGAGACATGCCGGAACCGCCGCCAACAGAGAGCGGAGCTGATTGATCCACACCCACTGAGGCGACAGGGGAGCGATCAAAATGATTCAACAACTGCAGGTTCGTATCTTGGTTATATCCCGAGGCAGAATCGGAACAGGCGGGAAGGCGTAGCCGGCAAGACTGTTCCAATCGAGTGACAGAGCGTCCACGGCGAAAGCCAGAGGATCTGGACACGGGGACACGAAATTGTCCACCTGATGGTCCCAACGAGTCGCAAAGAGATCGATATGGGGACGACCCCAGAGATCGTAGAGCGACTGGAACACCGCCCTGTGGAGCATCCACTCTGTGGAAATAACCCTGCCCCGACGGGGCAGGGAGTCGGCTAGGACGTTCAGACGACCAGGAATGTGACGAACCACTACTCCGGCGTTGACATCCTGAGCGAGCAGTAGAAGATCCCGAGCCAATTCGTACATGGGAACAGAGTGCGTGCCGCCCTGGTTCCGAATGTAAGCAACCACTGTCGAATTGTCGGACAACAGAAGGACCTGGCGAGTGAAAGGTGGGGGATCCACTGCCAGAAAACTCAGAAGAAGAGCAAGAAGCTCCTTCTGGTTGACGTGAAGAGCTGCTTAATCCTGGTCCCATGACCCGTGAAGGGAAAGACCTAGAGGATCCAACGTCTCACCCCATCCGAGATCGCTGGCGACTGCCGGCAGAACACAATCGGACGTGGGGAAGTCCAACGGAACTCCCTGCATAATCCACTGAACATCCGTCCAGGGGAGAAGGTGACGAGGAAGAGACTCCGGTAACTGAAACAACAGATCCAGAGGATCGACATTCGGCCTCAAACGACTGTGCAGAATGTGTTGGAGAGGTCTGACATACAGCCGACCTAGAGGAATGAGATCCGTCACCAAACCGCAGAGACCGAGCAGCCGGGGAAGATTCCGAGCTGTTGCGGACGTGGACTGGGGACAGAGTCAGGGCAAAAGCTGACAGAATCGCAGCCCTTGCCCGGGAAACCGCCACCGTATTCAGCTGAGCGCGGAAGTCCATCCCTAGATGACAAAACGACGGAGAAGGAACCAGGTCCGACTTCTCCTCGTTGACTCTTAACCCTAGCGACGCGAGCAGGCTCAACAGTGTGTCGACATCTGACTCCAGAAAGTCAGCATTGGAATGCCTCTGGAGGATATCGTCTAGATATGCTGAAGTAGTCACCCTGGGCCGTGTGCGATGTAAGGCTAACACATGCGACATCAGCCGGGTGAAGGCCCAAGGAGCCAGGTTGAAGCCGATGGCATGGCCTTGAACTGGTAAACTCGCCCCAGAAAAGCGAACCTGAGATACTTTCGCGATGTCCGATGAATCGGAACCTGAAAGTAAGCGTCTCGCAGGTCGATGCTGGAAGCGAAAACTGCCTGGTGAATGGAGCGGCGAACCGACCTGAAAGTCTCCATGCTGAACTAAGGAGCAATGATAGACTGGTTCAGGATACTCAGATCGATAAACGGTCGGAGTCGGACGTCCTTCTTCGGCACCAAGAACAGGCGGAAATAAAATCCCACTGAATAAATGTTCTTGACGACCTCGATCGCCCCCTTTGACAGGAGATTGCCTATCTTCGTGATCAAAAGTTCCCAACGTGTAACGTCGAAATGGACTTGTGTTGGAAGAGGCACTCTCGGCTGAGTTGGATGCCTCAACCTGGGACGAATCGAGGTAACGACTGCTGACGCCTACCCTTACCCAGTGAGTAAGTAGAAGCGGCGGCAGGAGAATCAACCCTTGGCTTCGCAGAGGAAGCAGAACGGCGCTTGTTAGGCTTTGGAGGCCCCTGCCTCCAACGGAAGGCTGATCAAGCTGACGAAGCAGCAGCAGATCTATGGAATGACGTAGGGAGTCATCCCGGACCGTCGCCACGGAACCATGGAATAGTTGCGGACCCGCCGAAGAGGCAGATCGAAGAGCAGCACGCTGCCCCTCAGGAAGGGAACGGCTTGTGTCCAACACAGCGTCCCTGCGAACTAATTCCAAGTTAGCCGTGTTACAGGCAGACGTATGAGTAAGATGTATGAGCGCCTTGGACAGCACACGCAAAGGAGCCTGTATGTCGTCAAACTTATCTGGGGACAGATAAGCAGCAAAGCAGAGACGACGTGATCTGAGAGAAAAAGCATCTCTCTCGATAAGCCCGACACGGACTCCAGAGTCGCCATAGGAATAACGGCCGACTTGGGCTTGGAAAGCTCGAGGGAGTTGGAGTCCTGATCCAAGACCGTCAAAGTCTGGCAGACTGACGGATTGGCGGAATCGCAGGGACGATAACGCGCCGGAGTTAAGTGTCAACCCTGGTGAAGAACGACGTCTTCATAGCCTTGGAACTCAGCTTAGTGTCCAAGCTGTAAACGCTTCAACCACCTGTACCGACGGTCGAAGGCGCTCAGAAGCAGGTTGCTCCACAGGCTGTAGGCGCGCAACCGATGATCGCGGCCGGGATGACACTGTCGGCTGGTTTGACGGTTTGAGATCTGGAAGGAACCCAAACACAAAGTCAAGAGCTGCCCCAGGTCAGAAGACTGTTGGCTCTCGACGTCAGATATGTCGGACTCATCCCCTGAGTCGGAAGACACATAGCCCATCATGGGCAAACCAGCCGACGCCTCCCATGATGTAGGCACACCAGGGGAGTCAGAAAGTGGCCTGTTTCCAATCCCGGGAGGCGGCTCCACAGGAAGCGCCTGGAAACCACTCGTATCCTCGCTGGAAGCAACGGGAAGGCTCTTGGACAGAACCTGAGTGAGCAAGGAGCCTCCCTAAGCTCACTGCCCGTGTCGGCCGGTTCGACGTGGGAACGAACCGACAAAGTGGCTTCACTCCTGATCCTATTAACCAGCGAAGGGTCACGATCTTCAAATACACCCGACGCGAGGTGACGGGCTACAGCCGAAACATCTGAGGGCAGGTGTGTATAGGGGTATACCATACCCCGAGGATCTACAGAGCGGAAACTCAGGAGAGTCGCCGCGGACCTCTGAGGGACAGAAGGTCCAGGCTGCACAAAATGCGTTGGTCCCGCAAACTGGCCATGGGGCCAGAGTGCGTGGACGAAAACGCCACGGAGCTCATGGTGGCCCCACCCTGAACATCCGAATCGAATGAGAAAACTGCGGTGCTCCACGGCTGAGAGACCACAGCAGCGGGTTCGGCCGGCAGCCCCTTCCGACTCCACCGAGTTGAAGTCAGGGAAGGCTGAGGCCGATATCCCACGTCTACACTACCAGGCATCTCTGCAGACCCCTGCGGGGATAAAACTGCTGTGCTCAACGGCTGAGAGGCCACAGCAGAGGGTTCGGTCGGCAGCCCCTTTCGACTTCGCCGAGTTGAAGTCAGGGAAGGCTGAGGCCGAAACCCCACGTCTCCTAGTAGTACACTACCAGACATCTCTGCAGACCCCTGCAGGGATAAAACTGCTGTGCTAAACGGCGGAGAGGCCACAGCAGGGGGTTCGGTCGGCAGCCACTTACGACTTCACCAAGTTGAAGTCATTGAAGGCTGAGGCCGATAGCCTACATCCACACTACCAGACATCGCTGCAGACCCCTGCAGGGATAAGCCTGAAACGGTGACCGATGACGTTGCAGACGGAACAGCAGTAGCAGCAGATACGACGGGAGCTGTTGAAACTGGTGGAAAAGGGGAGAAAGCAACCGAGCTCGGCCTCCAAAGGAGGAGCCACAACCCAAGTGACAGCCTTAGGTGTCGACTGGAGAGGGACCATAGTCCCGGAACCAGGCATCTCTTCACCAGACAACTCATCAGCTCCCGCAGTATCCACCACGGTTAAAAACTGCACATCCCCCGGCACGTAGGGGGTATAACTCTCACCAGACATGGTCGTGTCGGGAGGCCCCGAAAAGACAGCGCCCCCCCCCCCGCGGGTGTGGGAGAAACGGCCACGAGAGCGCACCACCCCCAACTACGAGAGAAAGGTGGCAGAGAAAGGACCGGCGGGAACACAACTGAACCCAGACGGCCGACAGGAACCCCAAAAACAGAAATTCTGCCCTCAACAGAGAGGAGAAATCCTGTCCATACAGTCCCCCATTGACACCTAACTCCAATAATAATAATAAAATTTATCAACCGAGAAATTTTATGTCCGAACCGCACTGTACGTGAAAGTCGTGGGCGACACGGACAATATATAAAATACAATGAAAATGTGGTTGAAAATAATAACGAGAATATATAAAACACAGTCCTGTTATTATACGATCCTCAGATCCATAATTCCAGTCCCATGTAAAAATTATCAACGAGTTGAATTATCACTGTTTCTGAATGCAAAATGGACGTCCCGCCACATGGCGGACGAAAAAAGAATGAGTCATTAGCTACGTGTCTGCGCACTGGCAACGGAAGTCGTGGATTTGTACTAGGAGAAGAGCGTTCCCTACTGGCTCTGCGCCGGTAGCACTCGACCCAGTTTTGGCTTATTTTGTCTTGGGGCTTTTGCACCACTTTTCTTTGCAAAATCGCTCGGGAAAGATCAAAATAGAGAGTATATTTTCCGAGTTAGGGTCTTCGACTGTAGTGCAAGCCTGTAGTAAACAATTGTAAGGTAGGTTGATAAGAAATAAAGGCATGAACAAGCCTTTCCAAAGATTTTTGAGTCAAATAATGTCGAAGATGTCAAAGATTTCTGATATACGTGCATAAAACAGTGCTTGTAAATTGCATCAATACTTGCTTCCATTGAAAGACGTGAATCAAACATTATCTCAGTGTTGAGAGCACTATCTGATATTATTTGTTTTGAGTTGCCAATTTCTGAATATTTGATTTGAAAATCAGAAGGAATGTCGGCGTGAGATAAAACCAACACTTCTGTCTTATCATTCATCTTAAACCTATGACCAGCCATCCAGTTGTGCACCTTATTAACACAATTTTGCATCTTCTCTACTGACATCAGTGAATCAAACTCACTAAGTGCATTAAAAGACACATACAGCTGAGCATCATTGGCGTAGAGATGGTATGGAATGCCTTCATCCCTCAGCATTCAGTCCAGTGAGGCAGTATATAACATAAATAACATAGGGCCCAGAACTGAGCCCTGTGGAACACCACATACAAGTGATTTACTATCTGATTCGTCTTTAAAATAACCTGTTGCTTTCTTAGTGAAAGGTAAGATTCAAACCATTCCAGAACTGTTCCTGCTATTCCTAGCTGACGTAACATGGATAGAAGCAGGGGATGATTTACCATGTCAAAAGCTGCCGAGAGAGCCAACAACTCCAAAAGAACTGACTCGTGTTGACCTAACGAACAAATTATGTCATTACAGACTCTCAAGAGGGCAGTTTCTGTATTGTGGTTTGGCTGATAAGCCGATTGATATGGTTCAAGGAGATTATTACTTTGGAGGTAATTCCGAAGTTGTTTAGCTACCACCTTTTCCAGA
The DNA here is from genome assembly GCA_031216915.1 of Pictodentalium vernedei. Taxonomy (NCBI): domain Eukaryota; kingdom Metazoa; phylum Mollusca; class Scaphopoda; order Dentaliida; family Dentaliidae; genus Pictodentalium; species Pictodentalium vernedei. Next base: position 475,734,427 of record CM062297.1, on the reverse strand, counting down.
ACTTTCGCAACAAAGGTAAATTAGAAACTGGCCTATAGTTTTTCAAGATATCAGGATCAAGAGAAGGTTTCTTGATAAGTGGTGATACTAATGCTAATTTCAAGTGTGATGGTACATGACCTTCTTGGAGAGATACCTGGATGATGCTAGCAACAACTGGAGATATACAATCTATTGCTGCTTTAACCAGAGATGTGGGAATGGGGTCCAGCCCATTTGTTTTACTAGGACTTGACAAGATGAACTACTTCACCTCATGTGCACTCACTTGTTCAAAAGTGGACCAACTTGAATTCACAGACAGATCATCAGAAGTAGGTACAACCTCACTTTCAGTGCTCTTGTCTATCAACTCCACCTTATTTATAAAATAGTTTCCAAAGCAGTTGGACAATTCTAGTACTGATGTGTGTTCTGTAAAAATACCAATGTTACGTTTTCCTAAGAGGTCATTGGTAACGGAAAAGAGTGCCTCACTGTCAGTACAAATATCAATACGCTCATTGTAGTATGAGCGTTTAGCTCATAACAGGCCGATGACACTTGACCAGAAACACCTGCTAGGTCACATATCTTCAGCAGCGTGTAATATTCAATAGATTCACTGTTATTTCCCAGGATTGTAGTTTAAACTTTAGTTCTATTTTTTCAAGTCTTCTCAAATACACGATATCAAAATATGTTACTTTAACCCTTTACCAAATATGAGAAGCACTTGCAAAAAAAATTTTTGAAGAACTACTTTTTTTTCCTTTTTTGTCTAAAAAACAGGTGATGACACCTCATTGGAACGATCTCATTCCAAAGAGGGGACATAACATTATGTTTTTCAGACAAAAAATGAAAAAAATAATGAAAATTAATTGGCAATTTTTGTGAATGGTGCTGGTCAGTTTGGCCGTTACGTTGGGTAAAACCATATCATGTGACCCTTCATTAGAACAAGCTCCTTGAGCTCATTCCAATGAGGGGTCATGTGATATATTTTTGTTGAAATTCTTTTTAAATAATATTTTTTCACCTCAATTTTAAAATTATGTGTGGGTGTTGCTACCGATTTGTTAGGTAAAGGGATAAAATATAAAATATACAACAAAACTCTTCAATGAAAGTATTAATGGCACTTTTATTTTTAATCTTTTTCCTTTCTGCACAAAAATAATATTATCATATATGGTTAAAAAAATTTTAAAATTGAATACATGATCTAGAAATATACAAATCATGATAACAAAGCATTTTCTGATCAAGAAACATGCAGTGCTGGGAAAACATGTTACCTCAAATCGAATTTCAGATTCTTTGCACATATTTGTTTTATCTTAAACACCTTGATCTTGAAATCTTTTAGCATTGTGTTCAAGAACTGATGAAACCAACTTATATGAGCAGGATCTGCAAAGGAATAACCTTCTTAACGGGTAAAGTGCGAAATTATTTTTCAAATGTGATTTTGTAACATGAGTATTTTTTCCAAAGATAACAGGCTACCAGCAAGGGGAACCTTATCTGTGCAAGAGTTTGTTCATAAATAACTGTTTAGTTGCAATTTATAGGAGAGTGCCAAAAGGTATGCTCCAATAAATTGTTATAAACAAATTTCATGTAAAGAATTTTTCAAACTGCTGGAAGAGACCAAACCATGGTGCATACAGTGCAAAGCCACTAAAGTGGCTTTCAGCATTTTTCAGTAGAGCCATGATCGTGGCTTGTAAGTACTCAACCAGTTAAAGCCCTATTAATGGTGCATGATTATGTTAATTCTGCACATCTGTCCCAGTTCTGTGAACAATTCAAAACATATGGCCTATGTATTAAGGCAGAAAGGTCATATGGTTACCTTTCAATAGACCAGTATAATAAGGTTACATCAATGAATTTTGAAACCCTACCAGCCAGAACAATAGCTCTTGCTGTCTTTCAATCACATGAGCTAAAAAGATGAGCCTGCATATTTTTAACACTTAACTTGCTGAGTATTTTTAAGATATTTTTCACCAAATGTAGTCATGGCTGCTATGAAGCAGCCATGACAAGATTTGATGAAAAATTCATCGAAATTAATCTCAAAGAAGCAATGGTGGAAAAAATCATTCAATTTACAGGGGCAAAATTTGATTAAATGTGCCCAAATTTGCATTATTTCAGTGGCGAGAGAAATCCTGTCCTGGGCAGAAATATCTACCAGCAGCATGCAAGGAGTGAAACATCACTGGAACAGATAGGGAAAGATAAAACTAAGATATTGAGAAATATAAGATTAAACAAAACCTTGTTTATTCTTGATTATTATTATTATTATGTACTTGTTTGTGAGGACATTTTTAGCATCTAAGCTCCATGATGACCCCAAAACGAGTATAAAGTTTACCTGATTGCTTACTCCTGAGTTGCCCACTTCAGAGGACTATCACCTCAGGCATTCTTTACCAGGTACCAGGTCCTATTTTATCCTTGATCGCATCCTCTCGTTTTTGTCCATTTTGTTAGTAAAAAGCTGAACCATCTCCTAACAAATCAAACAAATACACTCAACAATGTATTTAAAGCTGCGCAACAATTTCATTTCATTTTCAAATATAATTCATTACCTCTCATTGGGACTAGCCTGATAAGCTATGTTCCAATGATGTAATGAAAAGAAACAAAATAATGAATTTGGTGAAAGAAAAAAAATTTGGATAACTTTTGTATTTTTTTTTTTAATGCATCTTCAGGTGTTACATAAGTAAGGGAAATTTGTTCACTTTTGTAATTTCCACCTCTGATATTCCATAAATTCAAATTAAATATACACAAATTATGCATCAAAATGAAGGTTGTGAGGTATAGAACATGAAATATATATGTAATCAACTCGTTGAGTTGACAGCAGGCACCACTGGTTCCTGGAAGTCTGCTACCATATTCATACCAGAACTGATAATAAAATAATATTTCAGGCAAACAACTTGTGGCCAAATGTGCTTCAGATATCCAATAAAAAAGCTTGGCATTCAAAACACTTTAGGATGCAGTGATAGGACTGCATTTGGGAAAAGAACAAAACTGGCTGCATTTTTTATTGAAGATGGATTCCATATTTGATGGACAAGTGCAAATCACTCGATACCACAAATTTCCATCGAAAAACAAAATCATAATTCTAGGAAATTTCACCAGGTGTCATGATACCTTGCATAGAATATGGCAACTGTTCTGTCTGTATATGATAATTGCATGCTGTATTAAGGCGACCTTTCTCATTATTTGATTTTAGATGACATTGTATATAGATGCTTTTTTCCGTCCAATGACCTTGACCAGAAATCAAAATGAACCTACAATGTAAACAAAGCCAACAGTTTTGTAATTTTCCCCCACACAGCTCTGCCACTGCGTTTTGAAGAATTTTGATGTTCTGGCTTTGTTCTTGGATATCTGAAGCACATTTGGTCATGGGTTGTTGGCCTAGAATATTATTTTATTATCAGTTTTATTCCGAATAAGGTAGCAGACTTCCAGGAACCATTGCTGCTGTCTGTCAACTCTGAGAGTTGATTTCATATATTTTTCGTGTTCTATACATCTCAACCTTCATTTTGCTGTATGATTTGTGTATATTTAATTCGAATTTATGGAATATCAGAGGAATTTCAAAGTAAACAAATTTTCCTTACTGATATAGCACCTTAAATAAATGTTGGTTCATTACCTTTACACACCTGCTCATACGCAAGAGTGTGAAGTGAATTGTTTTATAACTTTTATAGCGAATATTATTGATTGTAATCACTTGGAATGGTAATTACTGGAAAAAAAAACAAGCGCTTTTTAACTTTTGATCAAGAGGTTGTGACATGGAATCTGACCAGTCTTTTTTTGTATAGTGTTTTTAAAAAGCATTGTCGTTATGGTCATTTGATGCAGAATAATATATTCATCAACAGACCTAAAGCATTTACCACAGTCAATCATCATTCTACCACTATCCTGAGTTCTGAAAAAATGGTAGCACTAGCTAAGGCACAACAAAGATAGAGACAATAAAATATCTCATGGTCATATTTCACAACACTGAAACCTGCTAATTGAAAATAGTAATGCAGTCTTTGAACCATAAAATATTGTTCTTGAAGAATTTTTTTTAAATATATAAAAATATGCATATTCTATTATATGGAAAGTTAAGCAACATGAAATTTTGATTCTATGAAGTATATGTAATGGGGATGCCATGATCTATTAAAGTAACCCTTTACTTAACGCACACTGTATCAAAATTTATTTTAATTTTTTTTTCAACTTTTAAAAAAATATTCAACAAAACCATATCATGAGCTCATTCCAATAAGTCACATGATATGGTTTTGTTGATTTTTTTTTCAATTTTATAAGCTTGTTCCAATGAGGAATCAAATGATATGGTTTTGTTGAAATATGTTTAAATTTAATTTTTACGACTGCTCAATTTGTCAATTATGAGGATGGCTGCAGCTTTTTCATTAAAGGGACAAGAAGCTGCTAATTTGAAAAAAAATATTGACTCTCAGATTTTGCTTGTATGTGATAGAGCATGTAAAAAAAACCACAGCATGCAAAAAGTAAGAGATCAGAAGCAATGCAAAATTACTTAAGTCGGTAATAAAAAAGCTTTCATGCAAATGAAATTTAAGAAAACACGACATTGTGAAGTTACAAATGAAGTTACCCGAAAGTTATTGGAGGTAAACAAATCTGGGAAATCCCTGTGACATCATTTCTGAATAAACTCGGAAAAATGACTGCCACAAACAACAACTGTGCATTATTTTAGCATAATTGGGCTAATTAAATAAAAAACTCCATATTATTTCAAATATATTGCAGTTACGTATCCAGTAAAACCCACAGCATGTTTTTCGACAATGGCAAAATGAAAGAGATTTCATTGATGCATATGATAAAAATGGACTTACATGGATACAAACTTCACATCTGTCTTTCTGAGAAAGATGATTTCAACAAATCTGGAAAATAATATTGGCATAGAATTTTCCTGTGAGCAATCAGCTAACCAGTAACCAGTTTGGACTGAAAAACTATGGCATCGTTTTTCAAATATCTGATAAAGCCTCACCTAGAAGTTAATTTATTTAATTGGACGCCTTAAAATGAATGATATATAAAACAGGAGCGTACCAAAAATTTGCATAACAGAAATTGTGATTTTGTTAAACGATCAACTGATTTTTTTTTAAATCACAGCTTATTGTCCCTTTAAAATAACAGCAATCTTTGCCCACTTGTCCCTTTAAAATAACAGCAGTCTTTGGCCACCATTATTCACAAAAATTTCCATTCAATCTTTTGATAATTTTGCCTCGAAATATTACTCACAGTACTGTGATCACAAAAGTGATCATTTTCACAGATCACACTTACACCAGTGGGATGAGATTTCCAAAATAAAATACCGTGAAATCAAGAACGCATAAAAAAACAAACAAAAATAACTTCTCAGATTAAGGGCCCTATGAATCTCAAAATTAGGGTCAAATCAAATCCTGAATCAAACTAGGCAGAGGATTTCTTACAGTTGTAAATATTATCACTCTCCACTCAAGTAGGCTTATTGTATGCAATGGTGAATCATCTGTTTGGGCAAATCAATCAAAAAACCAGAATATTCCAGAACAGGATCAAAGTAGTACTGGAAGTAGAACCATCTGGAATTTTTCTTTTATCATCGTCTTCTGTGCAGGAGACCTGATGATTGAAGAAGAATTCAAGATGAGATGCTTGGAAGGATTTTGAGAAAATATCAATTATTTGAAAATTTCTAAATCAGCATTCCTCAAATCAAATCAAAACATCAGGATGATTTTGAATCTAATCAAATTTTGAAGTTTCACAGGGTTCTACTCAGATCCAATCTTTTCGCATTTCTTTTTCGATGTAATAATAATTCTTTGGATTTCTGCTGATTTGCAGTGGTCCTCTAATGAAGGGGCCTACATAAGCCCTGATTGCCAAGAATTCTGACACTGTTTAAAATTTTTCCCCCATTAGCACTTTCTCAAACTCCCCAACCATGATATTGGCGCTTTCCCTCATATCATTCCCCATACACCACTCTGTCATGTTTTAATTCCATTCTTCCATTAGTTGTTCAAGGAATCTTATTCTTCTTGGCAAATATTTTGGACAATCAAAAAGGAAATGTTCCAGGGTGTCTCTGTTACTCCTGAACTGCACATTTGGCACCCTCTTTCCTCACCTTTCCCAATTTTCCCCTTCAGCTAGAGAGACTTTGATCTCACTTTAAACAACAATGACCCCCCCCCCCCCCCCACCCCACCCACCCTCAAATGATCCGGAGAGATTCTAATGTTGTGGGCAGGAAAGCAGAGAGAGAATTTCGATTGGCTCATGACTGCCATTCTCTGTCCAATTTTGTGATCATGATACTGTATTAACCCTCAGTGGAACAAGCTCAACCAATGAGGGATCATAAAGCTGTGGGTTTTTTTTATTTGAAGATATAGAAGTATCTGTCATCCCCGTGTTGTGTTAGATAAAGGGTTATATGATGTGTGACTGATGTCTGCATGAAGATGTGCAGATAACAATGATGGCAAATATAATAAAAATACCTCGATTTGGTGGTAATTAATTTGATAACATTGATCGTTTGCATGCCAGAACCAACATTATCCACACAAAATTCCAGCCAGATACTCTGAAGTGCTTTTAATTCTTACACCCAGCAAAGTTTCTAAAAATTCACATGCCAAAAAACATTTGTTGTGATTTTTTTCTTTCTCAAAACATACATATACATTGCGATACTTTATTGGACAGAACTGGATTTGAACATTACCATGTGTTTGATAATTTTTTTTCTAAAAAAAAAATTTGCACTGGATAAATTTCAGTTTTTTGGTGTGAAGACTGAATTGACAGAGTAACAACTTATTTTGGTAGTCAAAATAGTTCTAATTGTTTTGTTAGAGTTTATTGGAGAGTTCCTTCAGGTACACTTCGATACACTGGAGAAAACACAAATGAATCAAGAATTGTTGCCTCTTAACCTTTTCCTTACAAAATGGCTAAATCTGACCAGTGCTAATCACAAAAATCGGCATTCAAGTTTTGCCGTTTTTTCATATTGTTACCTCAAACACACAGCTTATGACTCTTCATTGGAACGTGCACACGTTAGCTCGTTTCAATGAGGAAGTCATTAACTATGTTAGGTAAAGGGTTTTGAGAATGTAAGGTGTGACCTGTCTGGTTGGAAAGTTGAATTAGCCTGTGGACTATTATTAGTCTTGTCTGCCTGGGTATAGTGTCCTCAAAATTGTGTAAGACTATTCAGGTCTTGAAGTTTACCATAATATGAAATGTCTAAAACTTTACCCATTAACCCTTTACCCAACGTAATGGCCCAAACCGGTCAAGAGTTTATTGGAGAGTTCCTTCAGGTACATTTCGATACACTGGAGAAAACACAAATGAATCAAGAATTGTTGCCTCTTAACCTTTTCCTTACAAAATGGCTAAATCTGACCAGTGCTAATCACAAAAATCAGCATTCAAGTTTTGACGTTTTTTCATATTGTTACCTCAAACACACACAGCTTACGACTCTTCATTGGAGCGTGCACACATTAGCTCGTTTCAATGAGGAAGTCATTAACTATGTTAGGTAAAGGGTTTTGAGAATGTAAGGTGTGACTTGTCTGGTTGGAAAGTTGAATTAGCCTGTGGACTATTATTAGTCTTGTCTGCCTGGGTATAGTGTCCTCAAAATTGTGTAAGACTATTCAGGTCTTGAAGTTTACCATAATATGAAATGTCTAAAACTTTACCCATTAACCCTTTACCCAACGTAATGGCCCAAACTGGTCAGCACTATTCACCAAAATCACCATTTAATTTTCATTTTATTTTTTGTCTCAAAAACATAACTTATGACACCTCATTGGAATTAGCTAATTGTGCTCATTCCAATGAGGGGTCTAAAGCTTTGTTTTTGACGCAAAAAATTAAAAAAATTGTTATTCAAGAATTTTGTCTGTAAGTGTCATCTGCCTTTTCATATTAGGCAAAGGGTTAATTAAAATTGCATCAAAAGTAGACGATATTCTAAACAGAATTACATGTACTATGCAACAGAATAAAAATGTATACAACAGAAGTCACTTTTTCAATTTTCTAAAGACTAAGAGTATCTCCATTAGAAGTACTTGATTATTTTAAAGGATTATGTTTTATCTCAGATTTGGGATAACCATACAGCAGTAAGACAACTGTAAAATCTGCAAAACCATATCATGTGAATCCCTTATTGGAATGAGCTTGTCAAGTTCGTTCCAATGAATGGTCACATGATATGGTTTTGTGGAATTTTTTTTTTTAAATTTAAAAAAGTAATATATCATTTGCATTGAGTAAATGGTTAAGGAATAAAATGGGTTTTTTTTTCAGAAAAGGTATGTCACAGAAAGCAAAACGATATGAGTAGATGGAATAATGAATGAATCAACAATTTTTTAAAAGAAAATGGCAAGATATTTATGTCATGTGAGTGCTTCATTGAGTGTTTTCTTGTATTCAGCTCCTTGAACTTACTGAAAGATTTATAAACCTACAGTTTCCAATTTATTTGTAACTGCAGCAGTAAAAGTGTTCAGCCATTTTTTATTTAAACCTTTTCTGCAATGAATTCTCCCATATATTTTAAACCTTTTCAGCAATGAATACTCCTATACATTATTTTTTTCTTGAGCTGTGATCAAATTAAGCACTAGGGTGAAGTCATGTATTAACCCTTTACCTAAGATGAAAGGCAGGCAACACTTGCAAATAAAATTCTTGAATAACTATTTTTTTTTAATTTTTTGCATCAAAAACATAGCTTATGACCCCTCATTAGAATGAGTTCACTTAGCTCTTTCCAATAAGGGGTCATTAGCTATGTTTTGGAGACAAAGAGTGAAAAAGATAATGAAAATTGGATGGTGATTTCTGTGAATAGCTCTGGCCGGTTTTGGCCGTAACATTGGGTAAAGGGTTAATCTGATTACAAATTCAAGAGAAAAAAACAAACAAGAAATCATCTTCAACTTTTTTCTTTTCAGAATTTTTTTTACTGGTAGAGTGCTAAATTATTTTAGGTTAGAAACATTTGTTCACATATCTTTGACTTACAATTTTGGGCAGCGTTCCAACAGTGTTGAAAATGTTCAAATATCTTATGAAAGCATTTTTCATTCATGTTTGTGTGAAGAATTCTTGCTGACAAGAATAGTGACTGCACTACAAAAATATAGGTGGAATAGTAATCATGGGATTTACCTTTTGTTAACCCTTTACCCAACAACATGGTAATATATATCCAGTACTATTAAAATTCCATTCAAAATCATTTATTTTTTTCACTTTCTGCTCTCAAAGCATTGCTTATGACCTCTCACTGGAATGAGCTTGTCATGCTCATTCCAATACAGGACCATAAGCTGCGATTTGGGGGCAGAAAATCAACAAATCAACAAAACTTTCAATTATTTGAAACTTGTTTTTGCAAGAAAAGTTCCTAGCTGCATTAGGAAAAGGACTGCACTTCATTTCTATTTAAGAGAGGGGAAATTTATTCCTCTAAGAATACAAATCTTGTTAAAATGAGGAATTTCAATCAATCTATTGAAAAGGAAATATGACAAAATACTTTATTTTTATATACATATATATATGCCTATACAAATTTTTGTTGGTTAAAGAGCCGAGTAATGAGAGAATATAATACAACAGACTAATGGAAGAGAAATAAAAATATGATACTATCACAGAACATTACAACTGAATAAAAACGTTCAAATGTTTGATGAGCTGATTATCAACTGTACATAATAAAGATTCATGTACAATAAATTAAATACAGTGCATTATAAAAACATGAAAAATTTTAAAATGGAATCAATTTTCTTAATAAATAGAGTGATTAACACTTTATCTAACATTATGGAAATAAAAAGCCAGTGCTAATAACCATTCAAATTTTATTATTAACCCCTTACATGCTGCTGTTGGATATTCCAAGACAGGATATCTCTTGCCACTGAAATAAGGATAATTTGGGCATCTTCAATCAACTTTTTTCCCAGTAAATTGAATGGATTTTCCCCCAATGATTTCTTGAGTTAAATTTAGATGAATTTGTCATCAGTTCTGGTCATGGCTGCTTCACAGTAGCCATGACTAGATTTGATGAAAAATATCTTGAAAATACTCAGCGGGTTAAGAGTTAAACCTTTCGTCTCCAAAACATATCTCAAGATACCTAATTGGAATATGGTACTCATGCTTGTTCCAATAAGGGGACATTAGTTATGTTTTGGAGGCAAAAAATTAAACTTTTTACTTATTCAAGAAAATAATTTGCAAGTGTTATCTTCTATTTAGGTTAAACCTTTACCTGACAAATTGGTCCACCCTCGTTATTTACAAATTAAGCAGTTGCAAAAAATATATTTTAAAAACTTGTCAACAAAACCATATCATGTGACCGTTCATTGGAATGAGCTCATAGAGTTCGTTCTAATGAGGGGTCACTTGATATGGTTTTGTTGAATTTTTTTTTTTAAATTTGAAAAAAAGAATAATTAAAATAATATTTTTTTATATCCTGTCTTTTGTGTAAAGGGTTAAGTAAAGTGTTCAAATATATAATACCCTTCTCAACAATACATATAATCTTAACATGGTGAATATTTACAAAAAAAACCACCAACAATTAACTTAGAATGAAATTAAAAGTAACTGAAAAAGCAAGATGTTATTTTTTGTTAACTTTGGACCATTTCAGACCTCGTGAAGTAAGGTGATCACTCACATACACTTTATTTTCACCAAAAACCAACTCAGGCCAGTAAGCAATGATTTGGCTAAAAATTTGTGTGCATGACATACTACAACCATTTTTCCAACTTACTCTCCATAGCAAGTTATTACACTTCACATCCATTGCTAGAAATCTAAAGATCATTTCAACCAACACCTATCAAACAAGAGCATCGCCTAGCAGGGCAACATACGCCCGTCAAAATTGGAACATGCACAAGTTTCTCTGGGATAAAGTTTGAAATTTTTGTTGACTCGACTATATCTGTCCCCCCCCCCCCCCCCCCCCTCTAATCATTGCCCATTCCCCTGCCCTGTCTGGGGTAAAGGGTAATTCACCTGTTTTCACATTTTCATATTAATCGATCTGAGGTCTTCACAAAATAAAAACAAAGCTGCTGTAGAAGATTCTCCTTGCCGTTTACAATGGTAGCGTCCATTCATTGAGGAAGTTAACTTCAATGATAACGATTGACGATAGGTGGCGCCAAGGAAAAGGACATTTTGAGGATCATAATAGCTATAAACAGCGAGGATTCTCGTCGTTTAAAAATAAAATGGTGTTATCTGCTCCTGTCACATGCACAACGACAATTGATGATCAACATGGGTGAAAAGTTTGAACAATAAAGCAAGTAAAATGTTGGAGAAGGCGACACAATAGTTTAAGGTTTCAAGTACTAAAAGGGGGCATAACTCTGTAAATACAGAAGAGAGTTACTTGCTCTTGTCACATGCGCAATGGCAATTGGTGATCAACATGTGTGCAAAGTTTGAACAATATAGCATGCAAAATTTTGAAGGAGAAGGCGACACAATACTGTAATGTTTAAGTACAAAAAGGGGCATAACTCTGGAAATACAAAATGGAGGTACCTGCTCTTGTCACATGCACAATGGCAATTGGTGATCACCATGTGTGCAAAGTTTGAACAATATAGCATGTAAAATGTTGATGAAGTAGGCGACATAATACTGTAATGTTTTAAGTACTAAAAGGGGCATAACTCTGGAAATACAAAATGGAGTTACCTGCACTTGTCACATGCACAACAGCAATTACTGATCAACATGTGTGCAAAGTTTGAACAATGGTGCATGTAAACTTTTGGAGGAGTAGGCGACACAAAAATTGTTTACAGACAGACAGACGCCATAACATAATATGTCCGTCAAATGACAGGCATATAAAAACCATATAAATATCAACGTCAGATGAGCAAAGAGCTTCTTTCAATATTTATTTATTTATTGATGTTTAAGGTCACATATTTATGCACAATGGCTAATCATGACCGTGACAGTTTTACGGGTGGAGGAAGCCAGAGTACCCGGAGAGAACCACCGAGCAACGACGAGCAGCTGCCAGCTCCCCAACATCGTAACTCCGCACTGCAGCACAGGCAGGGTTAGATTGGTTGAAGACATGCGTACCATCGACGTACAGTACGCCTTAGTACACAGCGTCATCGTGCCCCCACATGGGCAATGGGGGTGAAGTGTCTTGCCCAAGGACACAACGCGGTTGCCGCAGGTGGGATTCGAACCGAGGACCTCTCGGCTTGCAGACTGCACCTCTACCTACTGAGCCACCGCGCCCCCCTGCTTCTTTCAATGACAGCTGTATTTGTGTGGTTTTCTGCAGGAAACTGCACTATACATTTTGAAAATTAAAATCAATTAAATTTTGAACACTTACACAGGATACTGTATTAGTAATAATTATTTAGTTGTTACTCACCTCTCTAAATACATGTAGTTGCAAATGAAAGGTAACTCACCTTCAGTTTTTTTTATGGAAAGACCTTCTTTGATAGTTTTGTTTTTGTTGATATTTTTACCGATATTTCATTGTGTATCATTAAGGAACTGGAGGTGTATGATACAATACCACGCCAGCAATCAGTCAAACAACTACTGTAGAAGGATTTGATACAGACAAAAAAAGTGGGAGTTTACCTTCATGAGAAATGGCCAAATCAGAGGAAATGGTGCTACCCACTAATCCAAGAGACACCAGTTGGAGTGCAGAGTTAGCTTTTTAGTAGTATGGCATCTAAAATATTTAAGCATTTTAAAGTCAAGACACACCCACCAAGCCTATATCATGCAAAATCATTTTTGGAGTGTCTTTCCATTAACTTTAAACCTGCTAATTATTTTCTTGACTTTTCCATAAAATCAAGCCTTAGCTTCTGTAAAGTAGCCATGTCATGATTTAATAACAAGAGGCTCCACAGGACCTGAAGCGCTCATCTTGAACAGAACACAATATAAACAGAGTCCAAGAATGAGTCTACATTAAGCAATCCATCTTCATAGGATACACTGTCAGTCCTTGAGTCCCTCGGGAGTGACAAAAATAATCTGGGTATCATGCCTTTTCTTCAGTTGATCATAATGTAAAATGTAGAGCTCCCCTATGAAGCCCCTTGATGCAACCTGTGTGGATTAATCTTAGTTACACACCTCTAGAGGGTAATGAATACAAAATTTTTAATTCTTCAGCAACATGGCCAATTCTGTCTCCCATAGGGAGCCCAAATATTAACTCAGGCTCTCGATTTCAACACAGTTGAATCTGACTTCCCTCGAGATGTTGTGTTCCAAATATGAAAGCATTCTGACTGTTAGATATGAAGAAGAGAAATTTTAAAGAAATTTCTTCATATTGCACTTAGTTAAAGTTAGGGCTACCATGGTGAGCCCAAATATTAACCTATGGATCCGATTTGAACAAACTGACACCCCTAGAGATGTTGTATACCAAATATGGAAGCATTCTGACTAGTGGATCTGAAGAAGAAGATTTTTGAAGAAATTCCCTCATATTGTACTAAGTTAAATTTCAGGTTCCCGTATGGAGCCCCCTAGAGATGTTGCATACCAAATATGAAAGCATTATGACTAGTGGATCTGAAGAAGAAGATTTTTAAAAATTATCCCCCAAATTGAACAAAGTGAAAATTTGGGCTTCCGTAGGAAGCCCAAATATTAACCTAGAGACTTGGTTTGAACAATCTTGAATCTGACCCTCATAACAATGATGTATACCAAACATTAAAAGGTTCTGACTGGTGATTCTTTAGAAGAAGATTTTTAAAGAATATTCCCCATATTACCCTATGTTAAAAATTTGTGCGCCTGTATCAAGCCCAAATATGAACCAATGGGCTTTATTTTAACAAACTTGTATCTGACCCCCCTAAGAATGCTGGAAACCGAATATCAAAAGATTCTGATGATTGGTTCTGGAGAAAAGATTTTTTAAAATTTTTGCAAATATGCTGACTCAGCATTTTTTCGATGCCCATTACAGAACACCCTAACACAACCGATGGCAATTTTTTTTACCTTTCAATTCTACTGGTCCTAAGGATAGTTCATACTAAATAACAGCTCTCTGTTCCGTGTGGTTTGGGAAATATGGGCGTTTGAAAATATTTCTATTTTTAGCTCCCAGGGTTCCCATGGGGGATGCAGAAATTTTTTGTTTTTTTGCATGTGTCAAGTACTTATGACCCAATAATACCACATACCAAATTTGGTTCAAACTGGCCAAAAATCTTACCCCTCCCATTACAAAGCCAAATATTGCTTCACCAACTTCGTTTGAACAAACTTGATTCTACACCTCAAAAGGAAGCTCCATAGCAAATATCAAGTCATTGTGCATACTGATTCATGAGAAGAAGATTTTAAAAATATTTTGGAGCATTTTCCCCAACTCCCTCCCTATGGGGCTGGGAATGTTGAGTTGAACAAAAATTCAATGCCCTTCGGGACAATCACTCACACAAACTTTCACTTGAATTGGCCCAGTGGCTTTTGAGGAGAAGACCAAACCATGGTGTTGACAGACGACGGATGGATGTGCTAAAAACTTCAATAGGGTCTGGAATCATTGGAAAGGTGCTTACTCTTATTTATAAGAATGCTCTTTGTCACCTAGAATCAGTATTTTTCCTCTACTATGCAAGAGTATCTTTGTACTGCACAGGAGAATCTATTTTGCAGCAGTCTGAGTCCAGTTGAAAAAATGTGTTTTGTAACACACTATTGAGAAAGGCTTTGAGACCATTTCTCAACAGTGTTTTGCATAGTAGCATTTCAAAGATGTTGATCCTAAGTTAGGATTAATCATGGAACAAAATCTTTTAAATCTTTTAACTAACATCACTGCCCATGCATAGATTACCGTACTTTAGGATAAAGTGACAATAGAAATTCATCAATGAAGCAATGAAAAATATGTGCAGTCAACTCACAAAGCAGCAGACACCAATGGTTCCTGGAAGTATGCTATCGTATTCGTACCAGAACGGATAATAAAATAATATTTCAGGAGACAAACTTGTGGCCAAATGTGCTTCAGATAACCAAGAAAAAAGCTAGGCATTCAAAACACTTTATGATGTAGCAACAGGAGTATTTGGGAAAGACCAACACTATCTGTATTTTTTAGTGAAGAAGGATGCCATGACTGATGCACATGTGTATGTCACATTCTACCACAAATTTTATTTCAAAAAGAATTGCATAATTCAAGGAAAATTCAAACAGGTGTCATGATAACTTGTAAGTAATATAGCAAATTTGCCATCTCCAAATAACAACAGTCTATAGTGTGAAGGCAATCAATTTCATTATTTGATTTTAGACGACACTGTATATCAATGCCTTTTCAGCCCTGATGATCTTTACCGAAACATAAACAAAGGGAGAAAACTAAACAAATCTGAGTTTTGGACCTTACCCCATCCAGTTCTGTTGCTACATTTTGAAGAATTATGATTTCCCAGCTTTGTTCTTGGATATCTGAAGCATATTTAGAAACAAGTGTTCACATGAAATATAATTTCATTATCTTTTCTGGTACAAATATGGTAGAATTCCAAACCAATAATAGCTGCACTTGACACTGATCTTTGGGAAGCTCTCTATGAGAGCTTCCAAAAGATCAGTGTCTGGCACACCTATTATTTCAGTGGACACAAAAACACAATTTACACAATTAATACCACAGCTTATAAGCACACTATGGACCAAAATGAGGCCCAAGCCCTCACCCATCCTATGTTGAAAACAAAAACATATCAAACGCTATGTCTGACATGAATGTGGCCACAGGCCTTCCATTCCAAGCCATCTTCAGTAACCCAATATTCCTCTTTCTTTTCACTCTCTGCCATCCACTATAACTACTTACAATTGCTGAATTAAGAGTATATTATTTCCACAGTTTGCTAGAAATATTTAAAAGGAAAATACCACTGTGATATAAAAATGTTCCATTCTTGCAACCATACATCCCTGTTTTATGTAACCTTCATTTCAGCTGTGGTAACAGTCTTGTAAAAGCTGCCAGCTTACTGCTGAATCCACATTATGTTAGTCTTTTGAAACTTGATATACAATTATGAATTTAAAAATAAATATTGTTTAAACTAAAATGAGGCCAGCAATTACTAAAATTTACATCAGAAGGACTTTTCATGACTTCCACCAAGAAAGTCCTATTTTCAAGCACTTTAAAGGGTCTGTAATTTCAATTTTAAAATTAAAGAACTTTTAAGTACTCTCAAGAACCCGTACAAACTCTGGCAAGGCAAATTCACTGGTTTTTTTTGGAAAGTGTCAGTCAACTCAGGTATGAGAATGGCATGCAACAAAATTCAGCAGAATTAGCCAAAATTCACACATTTCTTTGGACAAATTGTGAATTGATGTTTCTTCAAAAAAATAAAGAACACAGTGTGAACCTGTTCGCTGAAAAATACCTTATATAAATTTTCATGAAAATGGTCTTTTACATGCAAACTGCAGAAATAAAATTTAAGAATTTTGAAAATTAATTTGCTGAAATTTCTCAGCCACATATAATGTGATACTGAAGTCAGCAGAATGGCCTTATTCCAACAAGTGGCAACAGATATGGTATCTGTGGCATTAGGAACAATTCCTACAACAATTTAGGGCCTCCAACGATTACAACAATTTGAAAAAAAAAAGTGATTGCTAGAGGTCACAAATTGTTCTTTTTTTCGTGTTATTGCTTAATTTTTGGGGGGTATAAAACCAAAATAACTGGCAGGCAGTACTGCAGGGCAGAGAATTCAGTTTTGCTTTCTTGTAATTTGCCAAGTGAAATCAATATTTTCAGTAACCAATCCATCTTACACCACTCAAATTCTGTAGAATTTGTTTCTTGCCTGATCAGAAACTTTTCAAAGATAAAACATATATGGACCAAATACTACAAGATATATAGATGCATGAATCAGTATCTGTTGTGACCTGACACTCCCACTCCTGTAATTGTGATGTCACCTGCTTTGCGATATGCTGGAATTGATGGAAAAGGCCGTCTGTGGTTTTGAGGTGTACTCACTGTTGAAGAATCTGATGCTGTTGGTGGTGGTTGTACTGAAAATAGCAAGATATTCAATTTTGTTCATAAGATATGGATGGGTTTATACTGTAATCAGCCTCTAATGAATATTTACTTCCTTACTGGACTAGTACATATGTAAGAAACTTATTAAAAGGATTATCAATGAATGAATTTATAGGTTATAAATCAGATGACTATTTTTCACATTAAATATACTTATTAAAAGGATTACCAATGAATGAATTTCTTGGTTATAAAACAGATGACTATTTTTCACATTAAATATACTTGAACTATCTAAGAATGCAATGAAAACTGCAAGCAGAGTACTATACCTTTTAAATCTTTTCATAACACTAACTTTAATGGTAATGATTCCTTTGTTTGTTTATTGGGGTTTAACGCTTTACCCAATGCAGACGATATCAAAATTTATTAATTTAATTTTTGTTTTTTCTAAATTTCTAAAGAAATCATATCAAATGATCCCTCATTGGAATATCACCAACTGACCATAAAAGCCCATTTAGAAGCATTATTAACAAAAGTTCCCCCTTTATATGAAAAATATTAAAGAATTTCACCAAAAACTGACTTGAGGATGGGTATGGGTGTCTGATATTGAACAGAAAAAATTTGTTTGACAGTTTTCTCCCAAGTCAATTAAAATATCCATTCACAACATAATTATTCATATTCAAGTTTTTTTATGGAACATTCTTTAAAATGAAGCATAGTATATATAATACTGTCTAATGAGTCATAATAGCTGGATGGGACTGATTTTTCGAAATGAAAAAAATGAAAATATAAATTTTTATTTCAACAAAATCAAAAAAAGTCTGATTTAACAAAAACAATAAAAAAAAACCTTTTTCAAAGCTATCATGCTATGCAGATGCCACAACAAAAACAAAAACATAAAGTTTGCTCTTCTTGAGCCAGAACAAAAACAAGTTCCCATTTACTCAACCAATATTTGCAACATATATACACGGGTTACGGAATAAGCAGTAAATTAATTATGGGCACAGCAGGCACAGTGCTCACATATGCCTGCATATGCCACGATCTGAAGAAGGAGATTTTTAAAGACATTTCCTCATATTGCACTAAATTAAACTTTGGGCTCCAATAGAGAACCCAAATATTAACCCAGGAGCCAATTTTAACAAATTTGAATCTGAACCCCCCCCCCCCCCCCCCCCCCCCCCCCCCAGATGTTGTATAACAAAGATGAAAGGATTCTGACTGGTAGATCTGAAGAAGATTTTTTACTGGTAGAGTGCTGGAAGTCCATATTTGGGCTTTACTTTGGAGTACAGGTACCACAATTTAAAGGCCTCATATTCAGTGGATGTGCTTCGCTTTATCTTTGAAGTGAAATTATTTAGTCTGTTAGGATTTGCCTTGTTACAATTTACGGGAGAGTGCCCATTGGCACTCTCCCATAAATTGTAACAATGCAAAGACATGTGAACAAATTCTGAAAAATAAATTAGCACTCTACCAGTTAATAGAGAACCCAAATATTAACCCAGGGACCCAACTTGAACAAAATGAATCTGACCTCCCCCCTCCCCCACCCCTCCAACAATGTTGTATACCAAATATCGAAAGGATTCTGATTGATGGTTCCGAAGACTAAGATTTTTAAAGAAATTCCCTCATATTGCACAAAGTTAAAATTCAGACTCCCATAGGAAGCCCAAATATTAAGCCATGGACTTGATTTGAACGAACTTGAACATGACCTCCTTGACATGATGTATACCAAATATGAAAGCATTCTGACTGGTGGATCTGAAGAAGATTTTTAAAGAAATTTCCTCATATTGCACTAAGTTAAAATTTACGCTACCATAGGGAGCCCAAATATTACCCCTGGGACTCAATTTGAACAAACCTGAATCTCCCCCACCCCCAGAGATGTTGTATAATAATATATGAAAGCATTCTGACTGGTGGATCTGAAGAAGATTTTTAAAGAAATTTCCTTTTTTTGCACTAAGTTAAAATTTGGGCTCCCATGGTTAGAATTCAAGCCCAAATCCAAATATTAACCCAGAGACTCGATTTGAACAACAAACTTGAATCTGATGCCCCCCCCCCCCCCCCTCCCCCAAATGTTGTATACCAAATATAAAAGCATTCTGACTGGTGGGTCTGAAGAAGATTTTTAATGAAATTTCCTCATACTGCACTGTTAAAATTCAATCCCCCCTTCACTAGAGATGTTGTATACCAAATATCAAAAGATTCTAATTGATAGTTCTGGAAAAGAAGATTTTTTTAATTCAGGAAACAATTTATGGGTGCTATTAGAGTAATGCCCCTTATTGCAACTTTATCTGAACAAACCTGAATTAACATGTGATAAGGAACATGCACCTCAAATTTGGTTCAATTCGATCCAGTGGTTTATGAGAAGAAGTTGATAATGTAAAGTTCACACCAGATGGATGACGCATGGATGGCAGACAAAAAGTTATCATTTAAGCTTCCCCTGACTTTCAGTCGGGTAAGCTAAAAATTATTTTTAAAAACATTTCAACAAAACAGTACCATGTGACCCCTTACTGGAATGTCCTCATAGAGATTGTTCCAATGAGGGGTCACATGATATGGTTTTCTTGAAATCTTTTGAAAAATTTGAAAAAATATTATTGAAAGTAATAAATTTTGATATTGTCTGCATTGAGTAAAGGGTTAAGGCCTTATTCAGACCTATAAGAAAATTTGCAGCCTCAAAACTGATTCCCCAAATGCAATCTTTGGGTAAACTTGCAGGTCAGTTTTACTGCCTTCAGAAAGAGACTTGTTTGAAGGGTTCAGTGAGCCCTTTCCAACATTGTCACATGCATGTAACTGAATACTGACAAAGATATACACAGATTTTGTAGTCATTCAAGAGAAGATCATGACATGGAAGAAAAATGCTATGCATCACTGATTTCTTGTCAGAAATTTTATGGTCTTTGCCCCACCATCAGAAAATGCTAACTATGCTTCTGAATTAATAATATACAGAACTGCACATATGCTTGCATGGGTTAAGAACTATCACACAAGATTGCTTTGGCCCAGGATATCACGAGAGCCAAAGGCTCAAGAAGTGATATCCTAGGCCAAAGCAATCAAGTGCAATAATTCTTAACCCATTCAAACGTATGTGCGTTCTGTATTTATCACACACCTCCCATGTAACAACCAGTCAACACGAAAATTGAACTAAAAACACTCTTCAGCTGGATAATTATCATGTTTTCTTCAATGCCAATGAGACATCACAGTTAGTTGGCCAGGTACCTACCCTAATTTGCTTTTTAATTTTTACAGCATTCATTTGGTTGAAACCAACAGATAATGATCAGTGTCATGGTCACGATGATCAAACTTCAAATATTGACTAAACTGCGAGGAATAACACAACAAAAAGTTTTTAAATGGCCAATAAGTTAAGCACACTCCATCATTATATGACCACTTGTGGAAAGTATTTGTCAAGGAACAAGCAATCAAAATGTTATTTTTATTTTATAAATTTTTTACTCAAATCTGATTGTTTAAATATCCAGTGTAAACAAATCTAAATGCGGAACTTGGAATTTCCAAGCGGTCTCAACTCTGGTGCATTCGACCAATGATTGGCATGATTTATTTAGACGGGTTCCTTCTCTGTTTACATTGGAAATGAAATCAAATGTGCTTTGTATCACCATATGCGCGATACAACTTTATTTTTATTGTATAGGCAGAACAGTGGAAATCCTGTTTCACATTAATAGGTGTGTGATAAGTATGTTTATCTACTCAGTAAGAACTTACAAATAATATTTCTGTGTATTCAATGTTACCCAATAGAATGCAGGCATTGACAAAATGTGTTTGGAAAACCACAAATGCAATCTGACCAAATGCATGTAAGTATGCATCTGATTGGTCAATAGGCTTTGGTGGGTATTCCCATGGATGATGCAGGGTTTTGCAAAAGCCAATGAAATGTTACTCTGAGTTCATGAGACCCTTGTTGGAGTTTTTCCTATATTTCACAAGGGTAATTGATTCCTGACCCCAACCTACACCCTTGTCTTCTGTCTTAATATTCAAAAACAAAAAAAAACTCAAAACAGGGTTCTGGTACAATGAGATAAATAATAATGATCATGCACAAATTTGTGACAAATTTAATTAACCCACTGTACACTGATGTTAAAATAAAAACCAGAGGCTCACGTGAGCCTAAAACGCTCACCTGGCTCAAATTGTCAAAACAGATGAGTGTATCAGCATGTGATCAGCAGCAAGAGCATTTTTTTTTATTTGCTATGACACAACCAAAGGCAATGTTTTTAGCCATTAATTTCTGCTGGTCCTTGGAAAGCTTCCTAGCAAACTCTGTTCTGTGAAGTATTAAAAAACAACCGAAAGAAATTTTTGTTTTGTTTTAAACTACTGTGTTCTCTCTAGATCCCCCCCCCACCCTCCCCACAAAAAAAAAAAAAAAAAATAAAAAGAAAAAAACAAGAAAAAACGAGCAAAAAACGATTTGAACAATCTTGAATTCGACACCCCTAGAGATGTTCCATATATACCAAATATCAAAGGATTCTCACTGGCGGATCTGAAGAAGAAGAATTTTCACTAAGTATATATTTGGGCTCCCTTGGGAAACCCAAATATTAACCCAGGAACTCGATTTGAACAAATTTGAACCTTACACCTCTAGAGATGTCACATACTAAATATGAAAGGATTCTCACTAGTGGGTCTGAAAAAGAAGATTTTTTAAGAAATTTTTCTCATATTGCACTAAGTTAAAATTTGGGCTCCAATAAAGAGCCCAAATATTCATCCAGGGATCCCATTTGAACAAACTTGAATCTAACCCCCCTGGAGATTCTGCATACCAAATATCCAAAGGATCTGATTCGTTGATCTGAAGAAGAAGAAGATTTTTAAAGATTATTACCCATGTTGCACAAAGTTAATATTCAGGCTCCCACCGGAAGCCCAAATATTATTAACCCAGGGACTTGATTTGAACAAATTCGAATCTTACACCTCTAGAGATGGCACATACCAAATATGAAAGGATTCACAATAGCAGGTCTGAAAAAGAAAACTTTTTAAGAAATTTTCTCATATTGCACTAAGTTAAAATTTGGGCTCCAATAAAGAGCTCAAATATTCATCCAGGGATCCCATTTGAACAAACTCGAATCTAACCCTCTAAAGATGCTACATACCAAATATCAAAAGAATCTGACTGGTGGATCTAAAGAAGAAGATTTTTAAAGAATATACCCCCTATTCCACCAAGTTAATAATCAGGCTCCCATAGGAAGCCCAAATATTAACTCAGGGAGTAGATTTGAACAAATTCAAATCTTACACCTCTAGAAATGTCACATACCAAATATGAAAGGATTCTCACTAGTGAGTCTCAAAAAGATGATTTTTTAAGAAATTTTCTTATATTGCACCAAGTTAAAATTTGAGCTCCAATAAAGAGCCCAAATATTCATCCGGGGATCCCATTTGAACAAACCTGAATCTACCCCCCATAGAGCTGCTGCATACCAAATATCAAAAGAATCTGACTGGTGGATTTAAGAAGATTTTTAAAGATTATTCCCCATATTGCACCAAGTTAATATTCGGGCTTCCATAGGAAGCCCAAATATTAACCCAGGGACTCAGTTTGAACAAACTTCAATCTGACCCCTGTAGAGATGCTGTATACCAAGTATCAAAAGAATCTGACTGATCTGAGGAAGAAGATTTTTAAAGTTTATTCCCCATAGTGCCCTAAGTTAATTATTTGGGCTCCTCTGTTGAGCCCAAATATGAACCGCGGGGGGCGATTTGAACACACTTGTATTTGACCATCCTATGGATGCTGTATACCAAATATCAAAAGATTCTGATCAGCAGTTCTGAAGAAATTTTTTTTTTCAATTTTTGCAAATATGCTGACTCAGCATTTTTTCAGACGCCCCCCTACAGAACACCCTAACACAACCGATGGCCATTTTTTTTTTAAATCCATTCTACCGATCAAAAGGATGCTTCATACCAAATAACAGTTCTCTGTTCCGTGTAGTTTGGAAAATATGGGCATTTGAATTTTTTTCTATTTTTAGCCCATGGGGTATCCATGGGGCAACGAAAAAAAAAAATTTCAGGCATCAATCAAGTACTTTGGATCCACTTATGCTACATGCCAAATTTGGTTCAAATTGGCCCATCAGTTATTGAAATAGAAATTTTGGGCAGAGCCCAAAATGGATATGTGCCCACAGAGAGCCCAAATATTGATCTACCAACTTCCCAAGAACAAACTTTAATCTTCAACACCAAAGAGTGTTACATACCATATGTCAAGGCAATCTCTCTGGTGGTTCATGAGAAGAAGATTTTTAGGCTCTGGCATCATTGCCCAGAGCCCAAAGAAGGCAGCCACTCCATATGAACAAAATAGAAAGGGTATACCCCAGGGATGGTTTGTGCAATATATGTTTGAATTTGGCTGAATGGCTGTGGAGAAGAAGCCAGGTTTATAAAAGTTAACGGATGACGGATGATGGACAACAGACGACGGACACCAAGTGATGGCAATACCACCTCACATTGACTTGCAGTCAGGTGAGCTAAAAAGATTCAAACTTTGAAATTTACCTATAATGCAACTGAGAATTTAACATATTTAGTCTTGTTTCACAGAGCTCAAATTAATAGTCTCACCTTTATTCTTCCGTTTCTTTCTTCTTTTTTCTGTATCAGAAATGTGATAGTTTTTGTAAGAATGTGTGTCATAAGGCATCACGGCATTCAGTCTGGGATCTTCTTTAACAAAGGTTTCAGCTGAAAATCAATATTAAAATTAAATTTAATTCCACTACTCTAAGATGTTATTCTTTTATTGTGCTTCAGTAATGTTGTACTTCAGATAAGAAGATGAGAAAAAATTCACAATTGTCTCCATGCAGGAAACATAATTTTTGCATCTTAAGACTATCAGCTCACACAGCTGATTCTCTAAAGGATAATACACGAGACCCAAGATATCAGGCCAGCTGATGGTCGTGGCCATTGTGCTTGACAATTATCTTGCCAAATATCTTTAAAAAATTAAATCATTTTATCACAATGGGAAGTACAAAAATTGAAAAAAATATGAACAGATTTAAAAAAAGCTGTGAATCAGGCCTGGCCATTTGAGGCGAACGACCGTTTGGGTTGCATGAAGGTTACCTAAAATGAAAAACACACGAACGAAAAACAGATTGTGCCAAATTGTTGCCTGTCGCACAAACGTCTTGCCATGTTGAATTATCTAGTTTGAATGAATGGTGGACTGATGTTGAACATCAATCTTAAGCTTCATAGGTGTTTGCATCTCCCTGAAGTATATAGGTGCTCTGTTGGCCAATTATTGGCCAAAAGAGCAGCTTTACTTCAGGCAGATGCAAACACCTATGCTGATGATTGGTTGATGCTCAACATCATTTTAAACTGTTGATCATCTTAAGATGTAACATTAGCATAAAATCAGGAAATGGCAATAATTCTTGTCTTGGCCACAAATAGTGATTATGGATGCCATATTCTTCTGCAGCATGCTGATGCATGCTAAGATTAGACTATATTTCCAATTAATTAGGCTTTTCCCTCTGGAAAAGACTCTTGTTATTCTACGGATTTTTTTTTTTTTTTTGGGGGGGGGGGGGGGGGGGGGGGTCCACACATTTTGTCCGCACGATTCCGAAGCCATTTTCAAACCGATTTTCACAAAATTTTGCACACTCATAGAGGGGCACAAAATCTAAAAATGTACCAAAGCGGAATTTTTGATTTAACCCTTACTTTGTCAGAATTGGCAAAAAACTGTCAAAATTGTGGTTTATAGGTACTTTCTCGAAACACGTTTTGTAGATTTTTTTAAAACATTCATCATTGCTAGACCTGCCTGTGACACGTCCATTGATACACAAGAGATATTAGGCGATGCATATGGTAACCCTCAACAGGCTGTCAAACATCAAAATTTTGATGAAATGGACTGTTTTCGAGCCCCCACAGCCCCGAAACGATAAACAAGAGATAAACATAACTTCCTTTATTGGAAGTGAAATTCACCGATCATCATTTTTGTAAGTAATAAGAGTATTCACAAAACCAAGTGTTAACCCGTTTTGGGCTGGTTAAACAGCAATACCCCTCAAAAGCTAAAAATTTATGTTTTCTGTGGATTTCTCAAAATAAGTCTTGTAGATATTCAAGAAAAATTGGCCACTTGCAGGACCTGGTGTGACAATACAAGTTGCATGGACAAAATACTCCGGTGAGCATTTGTTAACCCTCCACGGGCTGCTGAAAGTCAAAATTGTGATAAAATGGGTTGATTTTGGACAGCAAGAGCACCCAATGGGTATGCCACAAAGAAAAGTACCTCCTTTTATCGAGCGCAAAATTTATACAGAAACATTTTTGTAAGTAATAAGGGTATTCAAAAGTCGAAGTCTTAACCCATTTTTGGCAGGATAAAAAGGGATACCCCTTAAAAGCTTAAAATTCCCATTTTCTGTAGATTTCTCTAAAAACATCTTGTAGGTTTTCAAGAAAAATTGACCATTCACAGGTCTTTGTGTGACATTACAAGCTGCATGGACAAAATATTCCGACGAGCGCTTATTAACCCTCTATAGGCTGCCAAGCATCATAATTTTGTTGAAAATGGCTGTTTTCAGACACGCACAACACGCAATGTATACCCGAGAGATACACATAATCTCCTTTGTTGGAAGTGGAATTCACTGAGGACCATTTTTGTAAATAATAAGGTTATTCAAAATCCCAAGCGTTAACCCCTTTTGGGGTGGTTAATAGTGATACCCACCAAAAGCTTTAAAAATCATGTTTTCCATGGATTTCTTTACAAACATCTTGTAAGTTTTCAACAGAAAATGGCTATTGATAGGTCTTGATGTCACTTTACCGGTTGCATGTATAAAATATTCCTGTAAGCATTTGTTAACCCTCCATGGGCTGCTAAATATAAACATTTTGAAAAAAATAGTCTGTTTTCGGACACCAACAACAACAAAGGGGAATGCCACAGAGAAACATAACTTCTTTTACCAGACGCAAAACTGGTATGGAAAATATTTAGTAAGTAGTAAGGGTATCTCCAAAAAATCTAGTAAGTATTCAAGAAAAATTGACCGTTTGCAGGTCTTGGAGTGACATTACAAGTTGCATGGACAAAATATTCCGGTAACCATTTGTTAACCCACCAGAGGCTGCAAAGCATAGAAATTTTGAGAAAATGGGCTGTACTTGGGCACCCATTGCACCCAATGTGTACCTACGAGATAAACATAACCTCCTTCATTGGAAGTGGAATTCCCTGAGGATCATTTTTGTAAGTAATGAAGGTATTCATAAAACCAAGCATTAACCCTTTAGAGCTGGTTACAGAGAGGTACCCCTCAAAAGGTTAAAAATTCATGTTATCCAAGGATTTCTCTAAAAACTTCATGTAGATTTTCAAGAAAAATTGTCCATTCTCAGATCTTAGTGTGACATTACAAATTGCATGTACAAAATATTCCAGTAAGCATTTGTTAAACCTATGCAGGTTCTCAAACATCAAAATTTTTATAAAATGGGCTGTGTTTGCGTACCAGCAGCACCCAAAGTTAAGAGGAGAAATCAACATAAGTGGAAGTAGAATTCACTAAGAATTATTTTTGTAAGTAATAAGCGTATTAAAAAAAAACAAAACCTTAACCCGTTTTGTGCTGATAAACAATGATACCCATCAAAAGCTTAAAAGTCATGTTCTCCCTGGATTTCTCTAAAAACATCTCATAGATTTTAAGTAACAAAAGGCCCCAGGGGGCCTTAGGTGCTCACCGAATGTTCCATACTGTTAAGACACAAATTTTATCAAAAGCTGTTCTTAAGTTCTACAGAGTAAATCTATACTCTCTGTGGAGCTAAAACATCAACAGGACTGAATGGGACAATGCTGCTGATCAAATATCAAAAGATTCTGCATGATGGTTCTGAAGGAGATTTTTAAAAAATTTTCCTTGAATTGCACAAAGTAAACATTCACGCCCCCATAGTGAGCCCCAATATTGATCAAAAGACTCAATTTGAACAAATGTGAATCCAACCCATACCAAGATGCTGCATACCAAATATCTAAAGATTCTGCCCACTGGTTCTGGTGAAGAAGATTGTTAAAGAATTTTTCTTAAATTGCACTAAGTAAAAATTCCCACCCCCATAGTGATCCCCAATAGTGAATTGGGGATTCAATTTGAACAAACTTGAATCAGACCCATACCAAGATGCTGTATACCAAATATCAAAAGATTCTGCCCATCGGTTCCGGAAAAGAAGATCTTTAAAGAAATTTTCTTAAATTGCACTAAGTAAAAATTCACACCCCTTTAGTGAGCCCCAATACTGGAGAAGAAGATTTTAAAAAATTTTTTCTTAAATTGCACTAAGTAAAAATTCAGGTACCCATAGTGAGCCCCAAAATTTATCAAGGGACTCCATTTGAACAAACTTGAATCAGACCCATACCAAGAAATATCTAAAGATTCTGCCCACTGGTTCTGGAGAAGAAGATTTTTCCTTAAATTGCCCTAAGGAAAAATTCATGCCCCTATAGGGAGCCCCAATATTGATCAAGGGACTCAATTTGAACAAACTTGAATCAGACCCATACCAAGATGCTGCATACCAAATATCAAAAGCTTCTGCTCATTGGTTCTGGAGAAGAAGATTTTTAAAGAATTTTTCTTAAATTGCACTAAGTAAAAATTCACGCCCCCATAGTGAGCCCCAATATTGGTTGAGGGACTCGATTTGAACAAACTTGAATCAGACCCATACCAAGATGCTGCATACCAAGTATCAAAAGATTCTGCCCACTGGTTCTGGAGAGAAGATTTTTTAATAATTTTTCTATAATTCATACGGTGCTATCAGAGTTATGCCCCATACAGAGCCCCCAAGGGACGCGGCCATTTCATTTGAACAAACATGAATTGACATATAGTAATGAACATCCACATGAAGTTTCGTGAAAATCGGACCAGTGGTTTCAGAGGAGAAGTCGTTTGAAAAATGTTCATGACGAAGGGTGGCAAGTGATAAGTTGAGCTCCCTTCGGTGAGCTAAAAATTCCTCATATTGAGTAAGTTATATTTCGGGCTCCCACAGGGAGCCCAAATATGGACCCAGGGACAAACTTGAATCTCACCCCTCTAAGGATGCTACACACCACATATCAAAACATTCCGACTGCTGGATCTGAAGAAGATTTTTAAGAAAATTCCTCATTACGAACTAAGTTACAATTCAAGCTCCCACAGTGAGCCCAAACATGGACCTAGGGACATGGCTTGAACAAACTTGAATCTCACCCCCCTAAGGATGCTGCATACCAAATATCAAAATATTCCGACTGCTGGATCTGAAAAAGAAGATTTTTAAAGAAAATTCCTCATTTTGAACTAAGTTATCATTCGGGCTCCCACAGTGAGCCCAAATATGGACCTAGGGACATGGCTTGAACAAACTTGAATTTCACCCCCCTAAGGATGCTGCATACCAAATATCAAAACATTCCGACTGCTGGATCTGAAGAAGAAGATTTTTAAAGAAAATTCCTCATTTTGAACTAAGTTATAATTCGGGCTACCACAGTGAGCCCAAATATGAACCCAGGGACTTGGCTTGAACAAACTTGAATCTCACCCCCCTAAGCATGCTGCATACCCAATATCAAAAGATTCTGCTTGCTAGATCTTGAGAAGAAGATTTTTAAAAAATTTGCCTAAAATGCACTAAGTTCAAATTGGGCTCTTATACTGAGCCCAAATATGAACCCAGGGGGCCAATTTGAACAAACTTGAATCAGATCCACCCCACAATGTTGCATACCAAATATCAAAAGATTCTGCCTGATGGATCTGGAGAAGAAGATTTTTTAAGAAATTTGCCTGAAATGCACTAAGTTCGAATTCAGGCTTCTATACTGAGCCCAAATATGAATCCAGGGGGCCGATTTGAACATACTTGAATAAGATCCACCCCACAATGTTGCATACCAAATATCAAAAGATTCTGCCTGCTGGATCTGGAGAAGAAGATTTTTAAAGAAATTTGCCTGAAATGCACTAAGTTCGAATTTGGGCTTCTATAGTGAGCCCAAATATGAATCCAGGGGGCCGATTTGAACAAACTTGAATCAGACCCATACCAAGATACTGCATACCAAGTATCAAAAGATTCTGCCCACTGGTTCTGGAGAAGAAGATTTTTTAATAATTTTTCTATAATTCATACGGTGCTATCAGAGTTATGCCCTATACAGAGCCCCCAAGAGACGTGGCCATTTCATTTGAACAAACCTGAATTAACATATAGTAATGAACATCCACATGAAGTTTCGTGAAAATCGGACCAGTGGTTTCAGAGGAGAAGTCGTTTGAAAAATGTTCATGACGACGGACGACGACGGACGGCAAGTGATAAGTTAAGCTCCCTTCGGTGAGCTAAAAATGGCCATTCGCAGTTTTTGGTGTGAAATTACAAGTTGCATGAATAAATATTCCTGTTAGCACTTGTTAACACTCTACAAGCTGCCAGACATCAATATTTTGGATACATTTGAGATAAAATGGACCATTTTCAAATAGACACAGCACTCAGTGGGTATATTTCAAACAAACCTAACTCCTTTTGTCGCTCATTAACTTGTCGGACGACGATATTGATATTAACCGACTCCACTGTTAATGATGGTTTTTACCTAAACATTTTTTTTATCAAACTGAGTCATTTGAGACTACTATAGTCGCCTTTCTCATAACATCAATGAAGGAACTTCAGTGAGACAGTTAAAAACAATTCATCAGACACTGTGGGGTCATGAAAAACCATGGAATCTCATCGGGAAAAGCCATGATTCTCCAGAATCATAAAGTCTAGTTTGTATTTGAATTGCTGAAACACAGGCTCATTATTGTTCCCAAAGACTTATCTCTATTCATCAGGATATTGTCCATTGAAGCAAGAACTTGTCTATGATACAACAGTTCAGATATCAGCATAGTTGCGATACATATACATTTAGGCTACCCAATGGGTTACCTGAATCAAGTACAGGGGAATAAATGATAAGTTATCAAAGCTCAGATCAGGTGAACGATAAATGGGTTATACAAATTTTTGAAACCAGCAGGCCTGGTGTATCATTTAAAAGAATGCCCGGTCTTTCTTACAAATAATGCACACTTACTGTCCATGGAAGTTAATCATTCAGATAACAGCAAAGGTCCTCTATAGTGGGTTTTAAAATCAGATGATACAATGTTGCTTTTCTGAAGATGGTGTTTGTGAAAAAAATATTTAAAAGCATTTCAACAAAACCATATCGTCACTACTCATTGGAACAAGCTTGTTGAACTAATTCCAATGATGGGCAGACATCTTAACCCTCCCGGAATTCCCAGGAATTCAATATTGTTCCCGCCATCCCGGAAAAATCTAAATTTTATAGTAAATTTCCTTTCTTATTATACCTACCACAATTGTTTACTCTAGGCTTGCACTACAGTGGAAGTCCCTAACTCGGATAAAATACTCTCTATTTTTGTCTTTCCCAAGCAAGTTGGGAAAGAAAAGTGGTGCAAAAGCACCAAAAAAAATAAGCCAAAACTGGGTCGAGTGCAACCGGCGCAGACCCAGTACGGGACGCTCTCTCCCAAGTACAACTCCACGACTTCCGTTGCCAGTGCGCATATACCGTCTCTAAAGACTCATTCTTTTTGAATCCGTAAACGTTAGAGTTATGTGATCAGCGGGGAGGAAAGATTCTTTACCCGTAAAGAAGACGGGAGGGCCTCCATGTAAACAATTGTGGTAGGTATAATAAGAAAGGAAATTTACTATAAAATTTAGATTTCTTATCAACCTACTCACAATTGTTTACTCTAGGCTGAATAGACAAAAGGCTGGAGGGAATCACATAACCAACCCCCACATAACCCCAGTGCACTGGAACCGTGAAGTAGAAGGAAGAGGTCCCGAGGCTTATCAACCATAATGTCGCAATCATTGGTAAAGGACAATGAAAAGAGACATATGAGCCTGTGTGACACACAGACAGAAAAAGGGCAGTAACAGCACAAGGCTGAAACTGACCTTCAAGAAGCCTAATGGCTATGGCAGACAACAGCCTGAGCAGAAGAAAGAGGACCCAGGGCAAAAAGGTCCTCCGAGTGCTCCTGCAACTGGCGCAAATAAAAGGTGGAGAAAGTAGAAGCATTTCTCCAGTAGGCTGCCTGCATAACATCCGACAACTTGACGGAGTTAGAATAAGCCCAAGAGGTGGAAAGTGTCCGCACCTCGTGGGCAGAAATACGATTGGTAATACAATCGCCAGCTGCTAAACGACCATAAGCCGTACGAATAGCAAGACAAATCCATCGAGAAATGGATTGAGGAGAGATCTTCTGTCGACCCGGAATGAGAGACAGAAAAAAACGTTTTCTGCCTTTCCGGATGAAGCGTGTCCGATCAAGATAAATGCGAATAGCACGGACCGGACAGAGCAAAGGGCGATTACCCTCAACAGAAGGAAGAGCCCTGATACAGATAGGAGGAGGAGTAGTATCTGGTAACTGATTCTTGGCCAAAAAGGAGCAATCAGTGGTAAAAGTAACACTGTTGGGAGAGCTCCTAAAAAAGGCTGAGTCAACCGAGAGGGTGTGAAGCTCACTAACCCTTCTGGCCGAAGCAAAAGCCATCAGAAAAGCCGTCTTATATGTGAGAAAATGCATATCCACCTGGGATAAAGGTTCGAACGAAAGATTCCATCGTGGAGTAAGCTGCAAAGTCCGAGGCCTTTTCAAGAAAAGTGCCGAACAAGCTTGGAGAGGTAAGGATTAGTGCCGATGCGACGCTTCCCCACATAAGAAAAAGTCTCTGAAAGCATAGACCTGTAACCCTTGATGGTAACAGGCTGGAGACCCCTAGAATCAAACAGATATACCAGAAACTCCGCAATCTGTGAAATCGAAGGATTGGCATAATCAACAGAGTGATCAGCACACCATCGACAGAAGACCTTCCATTTAGCTGCATAAGCTAAACCAGTGGAGTGCCTCCTTGAAGAAGAAATGCACTCCACTGCTCGTCTCGAAAAACCTCTACGGAGGAGACAGGACCTGACAAAAGATATGCGTGAAGGCACAATGAAGTCGGGTCGACGTGAAACCTCCTCGGGCGACCTTGACAAAAAAGGTCGCGACGTAGCGGGAGACGTGCCGGAACCGCCGCCATCAGCGAGCGGAGCTGATTGATCCACACCCGCTGAGGCGACAGGGGAGCGATCAGAATGATTCGACAACTGCAGGTTCGAATTTTGGCGAGAACCTGAGGAAGAATTGGAACCGGCGGGAAGGCGTAGCCGACTAGACCGTTCCAATCGAGTGACAGAGCGTCCACGGCAAAAGCCAGAGGATCTGGACACGGGGACACGAAAGTGTCCACCTGATGGTTCCAACGAGTCGCAAAGAGGTCGATGTGGGGACGTCCCCAGAGATCGCAAAGCGACTGGAACATTGCCCTGTGAAGCATCCACTCAGTGGAAATAATCCTGCCCTGTCGGGACAGGGAGTCGGCTAGGACGTTCAGACGACCGGGAATGTGACGAACAACCACTCCGGCGTGAACATCCTGAGCGAGCAGTAGATCCCGAGCTAACTCGTACATCGGAACCGAGTGCGTGCCGCCCTGGTTCCGAATGTAAGCAACCACTGTCGAATTGTCGGATAGTAGAAGGACCTGGCGATTCGACAGGTGAGGGATCCACTGCCTGAAACTCAGAAGAAGAGCAAGAAGCTCCTTCTGGTTGATGTGTAGAGCTGCTTGATCCTGGTCCCACATCCCGTGTAGGGAAAGACTGAGAGGATCCAATGTCGCACCCCATCCGAGATCGCTGGCATCTGCTGTCAGAACGCGATCGGACGTGGGTAAGTCCAGTGGAACACCCTGTGTAATCCACTGAACATCTGTCCAGGGAAGAAGGTGAGGATACAGAGAGTCTGGAAACGGAAGCACCTGATCCAGAGAATCTACATTCGGCCTCCAACGACTGAGCAGAAAGTGTTGGAGAGGTCTGACACGCAGCCGACCTAGAGGAATGAGATCCGTCACCGAGACCGATCAGCCGGAGAAAACTCCGAGCGGTCGCGGACATGGACTGGGACAGAGTCAGAGCAAAAGCTGAGAGAATCACAGCCTTGGCCTGGGAAACCGCTACCAAATTGAATTTGGTTTGGAAAGACATCCCCAGATGACAAAACGACTGAGAAGGGACCAGGTCCGACTTCTCCTTGTTGACTCTGAATCCTAGCGACGTGAGCAAGCTCAACAGAGTGGCGACATCCGACTCCAGTAAGGCAGCATTGGAATGCCTCTGGAGGATATCGTCCAGATATGCCGAAGTAGTCACCCTGGACTGTGTGCGATGGAACGCTATCACATGCGACATCAGTCTGGTGAACGCCCAAGGAGCCAGGTTGAGGCCGAAAGGCATGGCCTTGAACTGGTAAACTCGCCCCAGAAAAGCGACCCTGAGATACTTCCGTGACGCCCGATGCATCGGAACGTGGAAGTAAGCGTCTCGCAGGTCGATGCTGGCTGCGAAATCTCCCTGGTGAATAGATTGGCGGACCGACCTGAAAGTCTCCATTCTGAACTTGGGAGCAATGATAGACTGGTTCAGGATACTCAGATCGATAACCGGTCGGAGTCGGCCGTCCTTCTTCGGCACCAAGAACAGGCGGGAATAGAAACCCACTGACTGAACGTTCTTGACGACCTCGATCGCCCCCTTTGCCAGGAGATTGCCAATCTCCGTGGACAAAAGTTCCCGACGTAAAACATCTGAAGGAACTGTGGTTGGAAGAGGCACCCTTGACAGAGTGGGGTGCCGTCGGAAGGATATTCGCAGCCCAGACCGAACAACATCTAACACCCATGAATCGGATGTGATGGTGGCCCAATGGTCTGCGAACTCTGCTATCCTTCCTCCAACCTGGGACGAGTCGAGGTGAGGACCTTCATTTCGAGCCCCGATGAGGCCCGCGAGAGGAGAAACCACCTCCTCTGCTAAATGAAGAATCCTGAGCCTTCCCTCGATTCTGCTGACCCCTACCTTTACCCCGTGAGTAAGAAGCAGAGGCGGCGGCAGAAGGACCAGCCTTTTGCTTCACAGAGGAGGCAGAAGGGTACTTGTTAGGCTTGGAACGGCCCTTGCCTCCCCTAGAAGGCTGATCAAGCTGACGAAACAGCAGCTGATCTTTGGAATGACGTAGGACGTCATCCCGGACCGTCGACACGGAACCATGGAAAAGTTGCGGACATGCCAAAGAAGCAGATCGAAGAGTAGCACGCTGCTCCTCGGGAAGGGATCGTCCTGTGTCCAGCACAGCATCCCTTTGAACTAATTCCAAATTAGCCGTGTTACAGGCATGCGTGTGAGTAAGGTGCCTAAGCGCCTTGGACAGCACACGCAAAGGAGCCTGTACCTCGTCAAACTTATCTGGAGGCAGATAAGCAGCCAAAGCTGAGACGATGTCATCTGAGAGAGAAAGCATGCCAAGCATCTCTCTAGATAAGCCCAACGTGGACTCCAGAGTCGTCATTGGAATGAAGGCAGACTTGGGCTTGGAAAGCCCGAGGGAAGTGGAGTCCTGATCCAGAACCGTCAAAGCCTGGCAGACTGACGGATTGGCGGAATCGTAGGAACGATAACGCACAGGAGGCAAAAAGGTGTCAACCCTGGTGAAGAACGAAGTCTTCAAAGCCTTGGAATTCAGCTTGGCATCCAATGCTGAAAAAGCTTCAACCACCTGTACCGACTGGCACGGTCGAAGAAGCAGGTTGCTCCATAGGCTGTTGGCACGCGACCGATGATCGCGGCCAGGCTGACACTGTCGGCTGGTTAGCAGGTTTGAGCTCAGGCAGAAACACAAAGTCAAGAGCCGCCCCCAAGTCCGAAGACTGCTGGCCCTCGACCTCAAGCATGTCGGACTCCTCCCCAGAGTTGGAAGACACATAGCCCATCGTGGGCAAACCAGCCGACGCCTCCCATGGTGTCGGGACACCAGAGGAATCGGAAACCGGCCTGTTTCCAATCCCGGGAGGCGGTGCCATAGGAGGCGCCTGGAAACCACCCATAGCCTCGCTGGAAGCAACAGGAAGGCTCTTAGAAAGAACCTGAGTGAGTAAGGAGAGGGCGTCCCTAAGCTCACTGCCCGTACCGACCGGTTCGACAGGGGAGCGAACCGGCAAAGTGGCTTCACCTCTGACCCTCTTAACCAGCGAAGGGTCACGATCCTCCAAAACACCCGACGCGGAACGACGGGCGGCAGCCGAAACATCTGAAAGCAGACGTGTATAGGGGTACGATGCACCCCGAGGATCAATATTGCGAGAACTCATGAGAGTCACCGCGGACCTCTGCGGGGCAGAAGGTCCAGGCTGCACAAAAGGCGTTGGTCCCCCAAAACTGGTCGTGTGACCAGAGTGAGTAGACAGAAATGCCACGGAGTTCATAGTGTTTCCACTACGAACATCCGAATCAAAAGACACAACTGTGGTGCTCGACGGTGAAGAGACCACAGAGATGGGCTCGGCCGGCAGCCCCTTCCGACTTCGCCGAGTTGAAGTCAGGGAAGGCTGAGGCCGATATCCCACGTCTACAGTATCGGACATTCCTGCAGTCCCCTGCAGCGAAAAGCAGAGGCCGGCTGAAACAGACAACGAAGCAGACGGACCAGCAGCAGTAGTAGATACGTCGAGAGTCGTTGAGGCTGGTGAAAAAGTGGAGAGAGCACACCGGCTCGGCTCCGAAGGAGGAGCCACAGTCCTAGTGACAGCCTCAGATGTCGACTGGAGGGGGACCGTAGTCCCGGAAACAGGCATCTCTTCACCAGAACACTCAACGGCTCCCGCAGTATCCACCACAGGAAAAGACTGCACATCCCCCACGGAGGAGGAATAACTCTCACCAGACAAAGTCGGCTCGGAAGGCCCTGAACGACCACATTCTCCTTTCCCGCGGGAGCAGGAGGCATGGCCACGAGAACGAACGACACGGTTTACTGACGCCCAGAAGGTGGAAGACCATGTTCCACAGACACCACACGGCCGCTCGGCCGAACACCCATTACAGGAGGAACAAGACGAATGTACATCGTCCACATGCTTTGGCAGCAGACATTGCCCACAAGGAATTGTCCTGGGCATGATAGAGGTGAGAGGAGCAGAGAAGGTGAGATCAGAAAACAGAACACCCCCAAAGAAGAGAGAAAGGTGACTGAAACAAAGACCCCAGACGGTCGACCGGGAA
Organism: Pictodentalium vernedei; assembly: GCA_031216915.1. Lineage (NCBI taxonomy): Eukaryota > Metazoa > Mollusca > Scaphopoda > Dentaliida > Dentaliidae > Pictodentalium > Pictodentalium vernedei. The sequence continues at coordinate 475,697,717 of CM062297.1, read as the reverse complement.
CCACACAACAGGAAGACTACTCTCAAAAGAAAGAAGAAACACTGTAGGAGTGGTACCCCGCTGACACCTAACTCTAACACAATTAGAAAATTTTGCAAAAAAAGCATTAACAATAATTGTGAAAAATCTAAGTCCGAACCGCGTGGCACACGAAATTCGCGCGCGACTCGAGAGAGAGCAAATAAATATACATTATGGACATATAATAGAAAAGAGAATATAAAACACTGTTCCTGAGAATACAAAGGATACACTGTGGTATAATGAATCAGGAATCATCAAACATCGAGCTGGTGGAACACTGATAAGCGTGCAAAAACATCTCGACACGAAGCGGATTATAAAAAGAATGAGTCTTTAGAGACGGTATATGCGCACTGGCAACGGAAGTCGTGGAGTTGTACTTGGGAGAGAGCGTCCCGTACTGGGTCTGCGCCGGTTGCACTCGACCCAGTTTTGGCTTATTTTTATTGGTGCTTTTGCACCACTTTTCTTTCCCAACTTGCTTGGGAAAGACAAAAATAGAGAGTATTTTATCCGAGTTAGGGACTTCCACTGTAGTGCAAGCCTAGAGTAAACAATTGTGAGTAGGTTGATAAGAAAGATCTCCTTGGGCCGAAAATCCCGGAAATTATCAATCTAAACATTTGGCAGTTTTGAAATGATTTGAGGGTAAATTTGCGATCAGATTCAAAAGATTTAAATTATAGTCTTGGCATTACCCTGTTCAAAAATCATTAAAATGATCAAGAAATTCATTAATAAAAGAAAAAAAAGATATTTGTACCTTTTTTAAATTAAAGTGTACAAAATTCGTCTCGATCAGCTGTTTTTACGTTGAGCCAATTTGTGGTGACCCAGTTTCAAACACCTGATCACCAACAACTTCAGATGTTTGGTTTGTAAAAAATAAGTTTTATTCAACAGAGAATTCCCCTTTAATAGTGTTCCATCTATATTTTTCCTGCATTTGAATAAGGGTACCCAAGTTTTGCTTTACAAACTACAACACTGTATCTGAACATTGAAAGGAGAACGTAAATCACAACTGAGTTGGTGGGCACTACCATTTTTAACTTTGAATTCTGTGAGATACTGGGGAAGTTCCTTTGATCTATTTCCAGTGATAAAAATATCTATCTGGGATTCACCTCTTTCTTTCATGTAAATCTTTGAATCAAATGAGCAAGTGTTTGGGAAGTTGAACTGATGACAACTCTGGTTTAATTCTAAGTTGAAGGCCTCTTTTGGAAGTGTTTTTGTTTTATTATTTTATTTATTACTATTTCTTGCAAAATGATATTAAAAAGGATAGGATCTACAGAGAAATTCATTTTCTGTCTTACATTTTTCAAGATTTCCTCTATTCAGTAATCATTTCTATATTCCTGAGAATTTTCTTCAATTTTTATTTCTCTCAACTCATGTCTGCTCTTCAGCAGCCATGAAGTGACTGTAGGAGAACTGCAAGAATTTTTTGAAGCTGTACAATTGAAATTGATGAACATTTATGGGAATTAATTATGGCTCCTTTTTTTTACAAATTATTTTTCTTCACATTACTGCTTGAATTGATTGTAGAAGTGAAAGAGGATAATTTTTTTTAAGTTTGACATCTACATGTGTTGTACCTGAAATTAGAAAATTAAGGGGTTTTCCCCATAATTTTGGGTTCTTTTTTTTTTTTTTTGGGGGGGGGGGGGGGGGGGCGAGGGGGGGAGGTATTGGGAGAAACCTGATTACTGTTGTGATTCCAATGTTTGTGAATAAAATACAGTTTGAATAAGCCATTAGACAGCATACAGAACCAGCTGACATGAATAGAAGAAAAACTCCAGAATGAATATTTATATATATATATATTTTTACCATATTTTTATTTGGTAATACAACATATGTGAGCTGCATCAACAGTATCTCCTACGCAGAGAAGTCCTCTCGATAAGGGTGATTTAGTAGTAGGCAATTTTTTCATACAGCATTTTCTGTCACACAAACTTTTCCCTGAAATTCATGCCATTTCCCTGAAAATCAACCTCAATTTCCCTGAAATTGTTTTTTGGAGGTTAACATGTCTGATGATGGGTCACATGATATGGTTTTGACTGAAGTTTTTGAACTGAGGGCAAATAGACAAGTTCCACTGGTGGGCAGAAACATTTATACATTTGCTACTTCGAACAAAGAGATATAATTAGGCAACAGTGCGCAGATTAACAATGTTGGTTATGGTAGAAATTGTGAATGTAGTAACAGAAGGTGGTTTGTCAACTTAATCTTTACCTAATGTTACAGTCATATATCCAGCAAGCACTATTCATAAAAATCATCCTTAGAATTTTATTCTTTTTTTCCCTACTTGCCTCCAAAACATCTTATGATCCATCAAAGGAATGAGCCCATTCAGCTTACTTCAATGAGGGTCATAAGCTATGTTTTGAGGCAAAACAAAATGAATATTTTTAATTTCCCCAAGCAGTTTTTTTGTCATTTGTACGTGTTGTCTGTTATTGGTGTTAACTGAAGGGTTAAATATTCAGGGTGATATAAAATGCTGGTTATTAACTTCAATAATATAAAACAGGGATTTATATCAACTGTGGTTAACACTTTCTTCCATAATCAAAGCAGAAAGGTTCATACTCCACCTGCACAGTTTTCCTGTCATAAAAAAAAAAATTAAAAAAGTAAAGTACTGAGTGTGAAATCCAATTTTCCTTCATATTACATGATGTCACTCACAGCCTGTAAGACCTGACCTTTTGAGAAATGAGATTGTCCCCACATGACTATCATATGCATAAAAAGACTCTGAAGTTCATAAAATCATCAGCTTTACCCTTTACGACAACTGCAAATAAAATTCTTGAATAACTATTTTTTCTTCATTTTTTGCATCAAAAACATAGCTTATAACCCCTCATTTGAACAAGCTCAACAAGCTTGTTCCAACGAGAGACTATAAGCTATGTTTTTGAGTCAAAAAATGAAAACAATTATGAAAATTGAATGGTGATTTTTGTGAATACGACTGGCCAGTTTTGGCTTTTACATTGGGTAAAGGGTTAAAATAACACAATGCTAATCAAGCTAAAAGGCACGGTCAAATGTTTTTTATTTATAGCTTCCTAGTTCACTATTTCCAGTGGTGGACATTTCATAAGGGTGAATGTATGGATAATCTCACTCAAAAACACTCGTGAATACAGCTCTCTCAAAATATGACTACGCCATTCCAACTCATGTAAAACACCCACCGATTCAAACACACATTGTGTTGTCTATATATATGTGTATGTCATACTTCTAACACTGTAAATCTGAGGTGGAAGCCCCATGTATTAATATATGAATGGGGTACATTTATTAAAATATCAGTACACATAACAAGACTGCAAAAAATCTGATTCTTATTGGTCAAAATGTATGGATGACCTCACTCAAAAACAAACTCCTGAATACAGCACAGTTTATGCACAAATACAATGTATGCACGAGGCACCTCTAATGTTGAGCATTTTTTGAGTCAAATGTGCCTGACCTGAAGATGAAAAAAAAAAAAAATTTATAGTAAATTTCCTTTCTTATTATACCTACCGCAATTGTTTACTACAGACTTACTCTGCAGTGGAAGACCCTAACTTGGATAAAATACTCTCTATTTTAATCTTTCCCAAGAGATTTGGGAAAGAAAAGTGGTGTAAAAACACCACGAAAAAATAAGCCAAAACTGGGTCGAGCGCCATCGGTGCACACCCAGTAGGGGACACTCTTCTCTTAGTACAATTCCACGACTTCCATTAACCAGTGCGCAAGCAGTCATCAAACCATTCTTTTGAGTCCGCCAACATATGAGTTATGTGATCAGCGGGGAGGAAGGATTCTTACCTGAATAAGAAGACGGGAGGGCCTCCATGTAAACAATTGCGGTAGGTATAATAAGAAAGGAAATTTACTATAAAATTTATATTTCTTATCAACCTACCTTACAATTGTTTACTACAGGCTGAATAGACAATAGGATGGAGGGAATCACATAACCAAGCCACACATAACTCAATTGCACTGGAACCGTGGACAGAGGAAGAGATCCCTAGTCCTATCAAAAAATAGCATCACAGACATCAGTAAAAGACAATGAAAGATGAGGCATATGGTGATGAGCGACGCACAGACAGAAAGGGCAGTAACAGCACGGAACTGGAACTGACCCTGTAAGAAGCTGAATGGCTGGGATAGACAACAGCCTGAGCAGAAGAAAGAGGGCCCATAGAACAAAGGTCCTCTGTCTGCTCCTGCAACTGTCGCAGATAAGTGGAGAAGGTAGCACTTCCCCAGTAGGCTGCCAGCATAACATCCGACAACATGACAGAGTTAGTATAAGCCCAGAGAGGAAGACAATGCACGCACATCGTGGCAGAAAAATGATTAGTAATACAATCGCCAGAAGCTAGACGAGCGGAAGCTGCACGAATTGCAAGACAAATCCATCGAGAAATAGATTCAGGAGAGATCTGGCATGTGAGAAAATGCATATCCACCCGGGATAAAGGCGTGCCCCCCCCCCCCCCCCCCAAGCAGAGCAGCGCCCAAGAAAGTATCCATCTTGGAGTAAACTGCAAAGTCCTAGGCCTTTTCAAGGAAAAGTGCTGAACAAGCTTGGAGAGGCAAGGATGAGTGCCGAAACGATGCGGTACCACATATGAAAAAGGTCTCCGAAGCATGGACTTGTACCCAGTGCTGGAGACTCCCTGAAACAAACATATACCAGAAACTCCGCAATCGGTGTGACAGACACAACAGAGTGATCGCACACCATCGACAGAAAAACCTTCTACTTAGCCACAGAGGCTAAACCAGTGGAGTGAGTGCCTCCTTGAAGAAGAAAAGCAACTCCACTGCTCATCTCTAAAAACCACTACGGAGGAGACAGGACCCGATAAAAGACATGCGCGAAGGCACAATGAAGTCGGGTCGACCTAAAACCTAAAACCTCCTCGGGAGACTTTGGCAAAGAAAGTCGCAACGTAGAGGGAGACATGCTGGAACCGCCGCTAACAGAGAGCGGAGCAGCTTGATCCACACACACCGAGGCGACAGGGGTGTGATCGAAAGGATTCAACAACTGCAGGTTCATATCTGAGCTAGAACCTGAGGCAGAATCGGAACTGACAGGAAGGCGTAGCCGACAAGACCATCCCAAAGGAGGGCCAGAGCGTCCACGGCGAAAGCCAGAGCATCTGGACACGGGAGACGAAAGTGTCCACCTGATGGTTCCAACTATTCGCAAAGAGATCGATGTGGAAACGACCCCAGAGATCGCAAAGAGACTGGAACACTGCCATGTGGAGCATCCACTTGGTGGAAAAGAACCTGCCCCATCGGGACAGGGAGTCAGCTAGGACATTCAGGTGACCAGGAATGTGAAGAACCACCACTCCAGAGTTGACATCCTGAGCGAGCAGTAGAAGATCCTGAACCAAAACATACATGGGAACATAGTGCGTTCCGCCCTGGTTCCGAATGTAAACATCCACCGTAGAATTGTCAGACCACAGAAGGACCGGACATTTCGAAAAGCGGGGGATCCACTGTCGGAAACACAGAAGAAGAGCAAGAATCTCCTTCTGGTTGACATGAAGAGCTGCTAGATCTTGGTCCCATGACCCGTGAAGGAAAAGACCTAGAGGATCCAACGTCACACCCCATCCGAGATCGCTGGCGATTACTGTCAGAACACGATCGGACATGGGGAAGTCCAACGGAACTCCCTGCATAATCCACTGAACATCTGTCAGGGGAGAAGGTGACGAGGAAGAGACTCTGACAACAGAAGCACCAGAACCGGAGGATTGACATTTGGCCTCCAACGACTGAGTAAAAAGTGTTGGAGAGGTTAGACATGCAGTTGACCTAGAGGAATGAGATCCGTTACCGAAACGCAGGGACCAAGCAGTTGGGGAAGACTCCGAGCTGATGAAGTCCATCCCAGATGACAAGACAGAGAAGGGACCAGCAGGTCCGACTTCTCTCCATTGACTCTGAACCCTAGTGACGTGAGTAGGCTCAACAATGTGACGACATCAGACTCCAGAAAAGCAGCATTGGCTTGCCTCTGGAGGATGTCAACTAGACAAGCCGAAGAAGACACCTTGGACTGTGTGCGATGTAAGACTAACACATGCGACATCAGACAGGTGAAGGCCCAAGGGTCCAGGCCGAGGCCAAAGGGAATGGCCTTGAACTGGAAAACATTCTGGGGAATGGAGCGGCGAACTGATCTGAAAGCCTCCATGCTGAACTGAGGAGCAATGATAGACTTGTCAGAAGATTCAGATCGATAACCTATCTGAGTTGGCCGTCCTTCTTCGGCACCAAGAACATGCGGGAACAAAATCCCACTGAAAGAAAGTTCTTGATGACCTCGATTGTCCCCTTTGACAGGAGATCGCCTATCTTCATGGTCAAAAGTTCCCAACGTGTAACGTTGAAAGGGACTCATGTTGGAAGAGGCACTCTCTACTTAGTGGAGTGTCTCAACCTGGGACGAAATTGAGGTAACTACTGCTGACGCCTACCTCACAGCCTGTGAGTGAGTAGAAGTGGCGGTAGGAGGATCAGCCCTTAGCTTCGCAGAGGAAGCAGAAGGGTACTTGTTAGGCTTTGGACAGCGCCTGCTTCCAACAGAAGGCTGATCAAGCTGACTAAGAAGCAGCAGATCAATGGAATGTCATGATCCTCAAATACACCCGACGCGGGGCGACGGGCTGCAGTCGAAAACATCTGAAAGCAGATGTGTAGTGGGGTATCACATACCCCAAGGATCAACAGAGCGGAAACTCCGGTGAGTCACCGCGGACCTCTGTGGGACAGAAGGTCCAGGCTGCACAAAAAGCGTTGGTCACACAAAACTGGCCATGGGACCAGAGTGCGTGGACGGAAATGCCACGGAGCTCATGGTGACCCCACCATGAACATCCGAATCCAATGAGAAAAACTGAGGTACTCGATGGCTGAGAGACCACAGTAGAGGGTTTGGCCGGCAGCCCCTTCCAACTTCGCCAAGTTGAAGTCAGGGAAGGCTGAGGCCAATATCCCACGTCTACACTACCAGACATCGCTGCAGATCCCTGCAGGGATAAAACTGCTGTGCTCAATGGCTGAGAGGACACAGCATGGGGGTTCGGTCGGCAGCCACTTCCACTTTCGCCAAGTTGAAGTCTGGGAAGGCTGAGGCTGATACCCCACATCTACACTACCAGACACCGCTGCAGATCCCTGCAGGGAGAAAACTGCTGTGCTCAATGACCTAGAGGACACAGCAGGGGGTTCGGTCGGCAGCCACTTCCGACTTTGCTGAGTTGAAGTCAGGGAAGGCTGAGGCCGATACCCCACGTCAACACCTCAGCAGACCCCTGCAGGGAGAAAACTGCTGTGCTCAACGGCTGAGAGAATACAGCAGGGGGTTCAGTCGGCAGCCACTTCCAACTTTGCCGAGTTGAAGTCAGGGAAGGCTGAGGCCGATACCCCACAACCACACTACAGACATCACTGCAGACCCCTGCAGGGATAACAAGGCTGGCTAAAACGGTGACTGATGACGGAACAGCAGTAGCAGCAGATACGACGGGAGCTGTTGGAACTGGCGGAAAAGGGGAGAGAGCCACCTAGCTCGGCCTCCAAAGGAGGAGCCACAACCCTAGTGATAGCCTCAGATGTCGACTGGAGAGGGTGCATAGTCCCAGAACCAGGCATCTCTTCACCAGAAATCCAACAGCTCCCGCAGTATCCACCATGGTAAAAAAACTGTGCATCCCCCACGGATGGGGAATAACTCTCACCAGATGTGGTCATGTCGGGAGGAGCTGCACATCCCCCACAGAGGGGGTGTAACTCTCACCAGACGTGGTCGTGTCGGGAGGCCCCGAAATGACAGTGTTCCCCTCCCCCCCCAGGTGCGGGAGGAGCTGAACATCTCCCAGGGAGGGGGTATAACTCACACCATATGTGGTCGTGTCGAGAGGCCCCAGAACGACAGAAAAATTCAATGAGAATGTGGTTGAAAATATTAACGAGAATATATGAAACACAGTCCTGTTATTATACGATCTTCAGATCCATAATGCCAGTCACAGGAAAACCATTATCGACGAGTTGAATTATCACTGTTTCGTAATGCAAAATGGCGACACGTCCTCCACGTTTCACGGACAAAAAAAGAATGGTTTGATGACTGCTTGTGCACTGGTTAACGGAAGTCATGGAATTGTACTAAGAGAAGAGCGTCCCCTTCTGGGTGTGCGCTGATGGCACTCGACCCAATTTTGGCTTATTTTTTCGTGGTGTTTATACACCACTTTTCTTTCCCAAATCTCTTGGGAAAGATTAAAATAGAGAGTATTTTATCCGAGTTAGGGTCTTCCACTGTAGTGCAAGCCTGTAGTAAACAATTGTAAGGTAGACTGATAAGAAATAAACAGGATGCCACTGCATGTTGGTAGAATTATTTGTTCCTGCTTTATAGTTAAACAAATGGGAGTGGGGTGTTTCAGCCCTTTACACATATTCACCATGCAGTAATTTTCACCACAAGTGCACCATCGATGTGCATTGCGCCTTAGTACACCACTATGCCCCCATGTGGGCAATCGGGTGAAGTGCCTTGTTCAAGGACACAATGCAGCTACCCCTGCGGGGATCGAACCATTGACCTTTTGGTTTGAAATCTAATTCCATAACCACTAAAGCCACCGCACTCCCTGTTATTTATCGAGGCTGGTGCTAGCAATAAAGTCATTGAATGTTGGCCAGTTGTTATAAACTATGTAGCATTTTGGAAATGGAAAATTCATATCTGTACTGCAATTTCTTTTCAAAACTTATTATTGAAACACACAATTAGGCACTTTACTAACAGTTTTATATAACTAGTAGTAGAGCAGGGTAGCATCACCAAATTCATCCTCGGGGACCTCATACTGCAGATGACAGTTTGCTAATTTTCAGACTTGATTGTGTCCCTCACTGAAACAAGCTCAGTGAGTTTGTTTCAATGAAGGTTCAGAAGCAATTGTTTAGAATAGAAAAGTAATTTTTTGGCACAGTTATATACAATGACCGCATGCAGGGGTTACTTTGGGTATCTACAGGGTCCGTTTATGGGACCCTTTCCCAATGACATTTGGGCATGATATTTCCCAATTCTTAACCTCATATTTATCAATCTCAGTTCCCACTCAAACAAAAATATAATACTCAGCTGGTGTCCTAAACTGGGTGGTCATATGGCTTCAGTAAACCATTGGCTTTCTGAGGCCTTATGACCACCCAGTTCAGGACACAAGTTGTACATTAAATTTCAATTGCTTGCCTAACAAAGTCTCTTAATTCTAAGGCAAATGACAAGCCCTGGAAGCACTATTTATTTATTTATTAAGGTTTAACAACACTTTAACAGTCAAGGTCATGTCATGTCGGTGACAGTTGTACAGGTGGAGGAGCCAGAGTAACCGGGAGAAACACGAGCAATGATGAGCAGCTGCCAGCTCCCCACCACTGTAACTCCGCATCGTAACTCCGTACTGCAGCACATGCTGGGTTAGATTGGTTGAAGTCATGTGCACCATCGACGTACAGTACACCTTAGCAGACGGCGTCATCATGCCCCCATGTGGACTACAGGGTTAAGTGCCATGACAAGGACAAGATGTGGAAGTCCAAAGTGATCACTCAGATGGTCACCCATCCAAGGACTAACTGGGCTTGACGTTGCTTAACTTCGGTGATCTGATGAGAACCGGTTACCGCAACACAACCGCGCCCCCACCCAGGAAGCACTGAGACTACATTCTAAACATATGATATGCATATCTGTGGGCACTAAAATGCCATGGCATGTTTTCAGTGTTAACCCTTTGAAATTGAAAGACCACTCTTCCAGTCCAGGGTCATTATATGACTTGAATTCATAAAGTAGATAGCTGCTCAATGAATTTGTGTGGTAGACTAATTGAGATTTTCAATGTTGAAAATATTGATTGGTCTTCAACCAAGAAACAAATATAGATTCTACCAGTTGCATGACATATTGCCAGGCAGCATTGTTCTTTTGGGGTCCCTGAAATTTTGACAGAGTTGCTCAAACTTGACAGGTTCTGGTGACCCTCGTAGATCCTCACTCCCCAAAGAGGCTCCCTCCCAATTCTTATGAATTAAACTCTGGTCTCATAATCCATTTCTGGAGAAATAATCTGAAAATTAGGCAACTCAAAATTTCCCTCAGACAAGCTAAACCAGGTTACCCTGTCTGATCTGGGGTCAGTCGCCCAGCACTCATTTTGAAATACGAACATACTATTATATATTTAGTTATTTCTTTAATGGGATTTTATTGGCACTTTTAACAGCCAGGATCATACTGTGTCAGACAGTTTTATGAGTGGAGGAAGCCAGAATATACAGAGAACCACCAACAGCAACAAGTAACTGTCCGACACTCAAACTTACTAACCACACACAAGCAGGGTTAGCATCAGTTGAAGGCATGTGTATCATCAATGGGAAGTATGCTTTAGCACACTGTACAATCATGCTACCACTTCGGCAGTTGGTATCAAGTCTTTTGCACAAGGACACAATGCAAATGACAGGGGGTCAGGATCAAAGTCCAACAACATTTGAATTGAAGTCTATTTATTTATTTATTTATTTATTTTCAAAATTTAAAGGCATATTTCCGATGAGCTTGTTCCAAAGAGGGGTCATAACCTATGCTTTTGAGACAAAAAATGAAAAAATAATGAAAATTAATTGCCGACTTTTGTGAATAGCGCTGGCCGGTTTTGGCCGTTACATTGGATAAAGGGTTATCAGGCAGCCAAGACTTGACTAGAAGTCACTTCTAAGGCACTGAATGTGTACAGGATGTGGTCAGGTGTGAATTCAAGACAACTGACCAGGTTCTCAAGGGTTACAGTCACATATTTCTGCACAATGGCTAACCATAACCACAAAATGGAGATAAAGTCAAGTTTAGTCAAACCTCTTATATCCATGTTGCCCATTTTAGGGGGCTTCCACGCCAAGCATTTGTTTCTGAGTCCTAGTTTACCAGTGAAAAAGAGCATGTTTACCACAGTAAACAAGCACTGCTTCACTTCCAGGGGTTCGCACATGGGGGGGGGGGGGGGGGGGTCTGAAGTAATGCTCTGACCAATGAGCTATTTTGCATCCAATTCCTAGTAGTGTTTTAGGTATTTAATCCTTTACCGATCATAAAATCTAAATCTGCCCAGCACCATATACTGTAAGTTCCTTTATATTTTGATTTTCTGGATGGGGGACATGTAGGTCATTCCCCCTCAATAAAAAAATATCATTGGAACAAGCTAATTCCCAGGAGGCATTGAAGGTGGGTTTTTGGAGAGACGATGAAAAATTATCAAAACAATTTTATGTAAAGTATTTGGTCAATTCAGTGAATTATTTGTTCATCAAAACAAAGTAAAACATCATGCAAATACAGAGAAAGCTTATTTGTGAGTGAATCTTCATGTGAATTGGTCAGTTGTATTCTACTTGGTAATAAACTAGAAACTATAAATATGTTTAAGCAGAAGTCATTATGTCAGTAGGCAACAACTTCCAGTCAAAAAGAACAGGTGATGTATTAATAATATTTACCTCATGTGACAAGCTTAGTAAATTCCTTCCACTGAGGGGTTATCAGTTATGTTTTCAATGCAAAATACCTTTTTCACAAATTGTTTAGAAAAAAGTATTATACTTGTACAAATGTCCTAGGCAACACTCGAAAAGTTTACCTCAACATTTTTTCAGGTTGTCCATTTTGCGAGTAACACCTTTTCAAACTTTACAAATATACGTGGGAGAAAAGTAAAAGTAATACAGTTCATCATTGTGAGAGCAAAGGCTGAGATATAGTCAAGCCTGAAAATAAGCAATCTGTCATTTGCAGAATAAGGTCCCTAGAGGGAGAATTTGCTGATGCTATCCCATACAGTGGGCCAATTTATCCTCTGGGTACCTCTTTCTGTTTTGGTTTGAGACACCCTGATTCAGACTGAGGTTCATGGAGGTTATATTTGGTGATGCTACCCTGCCGTGCAGGGTAGCATCACCAAATTCACCCTCTGGGGACCTCATTTTGCAGATGACAGTCCACTTATTTTCTGGCTTGGATATAGTACTGAGATAGTATTTGTCTCAATCAGATCACAATTGTGCCATGATACACTTGTACTCTGGTGTATCTAGATTTCATACATAAAATTTTATGACATGGTGGGGGAAAAGTTACATTTTCTGATGGTTGCTGACCCTCAGTACAAAATTGAAACCTAACGCAATATACTTCTTTAACAAGCATAATAAATGAAACAGTCAGAAACATTTGTTTCATTTTATTAAATAATAATGAAGGATTTTTTTTATGTGCATGACCACTCGTCATATACTTATAACAAGTGCTTTTATACAAAGGATACATATTGAAAATTGTTTTGTCAAAAGGTTAACATTTTTTTTTAATTTGGGACTTTCAGAGATATTGATGGCATTCAATCAATCAAGTTTTCCGATGGACAACAAAACTTTCTGACAGACATGATGGGCCACTTGCTTTAATAGGTCTGTCTTTCAAATATTGCAAAATGAAAATACAGATAACAAAAGAATGAAAAGATTCTACACAATGTTTTAGGGAGGAAAGTGGAAAGATAATTTTGACCAGATCATCATGACCCAGTTGCGACCAAATTGTAATTCTCTGTTTGCTTTTATGATCACAGAGCTCTAAGAAACCCAAAATATTGCAGCTATTTCATGAATTTTGTTCATTAGGTCAATATGTTGAGTTACAATGCACTGTTGGAATGGGTTCAGAAAGCCTTTTCCAACAGTGTATTAGATCACAGAGTTTCTTCTCCAAAGTTTTATTGCCATTATATAAACATTGATCTGGAAAAGTTAACAAATGAATATTGGTCTGGAAAAGTTAACAAATGAATCCAAAGGTCGATTTCATCAAACTTTTTCACCTTTTGTCTGAGGACTAGTAATAATAATAATAATAATAATAATAATAATAATAATAATAATAATAATAATAATAATAATAATAATATAATAAGGAAATTTTATAAAGCGTAAAATCACAAAGTGCACTAAAATGCTGTACAGTTAAATAAACAATGAGCTTGTGACTATCAAGGCAATATACAGACTGAGAAAGGTGTGAAGGCCAACAGGTTACATACTGTCAAAAGCCTCTCTGAAAAGATGTGATTTTAATTTTTTTTTGAATTGGTTGAGATCTTTCGATGCCTGAACCTGAACTGGTAAATTATTCCAAAGTGCAGGTTCAGCGAAAGAGAAAGCTCTGTTATTCACAAAAGTGGACCTAGAGAAGGGCATCTGAAGCCTAATTTGTGAGGAGGAGTGCAAGTTCCTTTCAGGTTTTTTAATTGCCAGAAGGTCTTGTAAGTACTTAGGTTATGAGCCATGAATGCATTTAAATACCAAAACCAAAATTTTGATAATAATCCACTGTTGTACAGGGAGCCAGTGCAATTTTTTAGTAGTGGTGTTATATGATCATAGCGTTTAGAGCCTGTGATGATCCGTGCAGCTGTATTTTGAATATTCTGTAGTTTTGAAATATATGACTGTGGCAACCCAATAAGAAGTGAGTTGGAAAAATCCAAGTGGGATGAAATAAAAGCATGAACTACAGTTTCCAATGACTTAGTGGAGAGGTAACAATAAAATCTAGGCAAACAATAAAATTATTTCTTTTGAGGCAAACAATATGCAAACAAATACTTGTTTGCCCCATTTGTGCAGGCCTGAGTTTGTAAGTCTCCTAATCAGAACTGTCTCAAACAGTTCATATACATTACTCATATTTTTTCAGCTATGGCTCGTTAACCCTTTACCCAATGTGACAGCTAAAACCGGCCAGAGTTTTTCACAACTAGAGGCTCTAAAGAGCCTGTAATCGCTCACCTGGAACTACACATAAAAATGTGATTTCTTGGCCTTGTGGTTTCAGAGGAGAAGATTTCTGAAAATTCACCAACCAGATTCAAATGAAAAGATTCTACACAAGTGAAGATACAGATCTCAAAGAATGCCTCTGGAAGCCATGTTTTTCATCCAACGGGAACAAAATGAGTTTCGTTTGTAGAGGACCTCCCAAGTTTGGTTCACACAGGCTCAGCGGTTACAAAGAAGATGAAAATGTGAAAAGTTTACAGTCGCCAGGAAAACGGACGACAGGCGCCAAGTGATGAGAAAAGGTCACATGGCCTTTTAGGCCAGTTGTGCTAAAAATTGCTATCGAATTTTCTTTATTTGTTTCATTTTTTATCACAAAAACATAGCTTATGACCCCTCATTGGAACGAGCTCATTCCAATGAGGGGTCATAAGCTATTTTTTTCACAAAAAATTAGTTATTCAAGATTTTATTTCAAGTGGCGTCTGCTTTTCCTGTTAGGTAAAGGGTTAAACAGATTGTTTACTGAATCCATTTTCAATTTCACCTCTACACTCTCTCGAAACATTTCCATAATTTTTCAGACAATTTTGCAAAATCCATTTTAATTGCTACCACTAATAGTAATTTAACTACTCTTTTCCAATTATTTTGGATTTCTTCATTTGTATTCTTATATTCAACCCTTTATCCAACCAATTAGCCACATCTGTCAGCATAATTGTTAAATTGAGCTGATGAAAAAAAAAAAAAATTGAAAAATTTCAACAAAACCATATAATGTGGCCCCCTCATTGAAACGAGTTCATCAAGTTCATTACAATAAAGGGGGGGGGGGGGGAGGCTTAGGAGGTCACATGATGGGTTTTGTTTATTTTCTTTTTTTTTTAGAAAACAAATAACAAATTTTGATATAATGTTTGTTCGGTATAAAGGATTAAAAGAATTTTTACCATCCTGTAGGATTACTTTTTATGAAATACAAGAGATCTTTTCGGTTTAACCCTTTGAACCCTAAAGGCGGGTTTTCCGGAAAGGGAACATTATAAGTCATACTTTCATAAAGTAGGATGGCTCCTAAGTTAAAGTGTTGGGTGGACCAATCAATATTTTCAACATGCAGCCCCGAGGCTGCACGTTTTAAAATATTAATTGCTCTATCCCAAAATAATGAATATGAACTCTTCCAATTGCTAACATTGAACTGACATGGCAGATACCACCAGTGTTCATAGGGTTAAAAAGATGGGAAGGTTCTCCCCATCAAAAGTTTTGGTGTCAGCAGAATTTTGTGCAAATAATTCTGCTTCAGACCCTAACAAATACAGAAATGTTAAACCTTAACAAAATAAATATCGGCATTTCTGTTTGAAACTAGCAATAGAAAAACTAATTATTATACATAATAACAAACTATTGTGCTAAATTGTAAAAACAGTAATAAAGATTCAGCATATCCATATCTATTACTGAAGTGAAAAAGGAACTCATTTCCAACATAGCCACTATATTTGTAGGGTCTAATGCTGAGACAGTTAAAACTTTAGCAATTTTACCATATTTAATTGTTACTTGCAGTGTTTATTAAAATTCAAAAGATTTTATTATTAGTGCAAATTACTTTACATTTATTAGTCAGTGCTCCCAGGTATTATTCAGTAAACCATCAAATTTTCCACATTCTAAAATAAAATCTGGACCATAAGTCGCTGGTGGCCCATGATAATTTGCTGACTTGAGCTCTCATAAAACTTGAGCTGTGTATCGAACAGAAATATTCCTTGACTCAATTATGTAATTCGGAAGAATAATTTTTTGCATAAACAAAAACAAACCTTTTTTTTTAATTTTTATTTATGCTACCTCAGGGCACTGAAAATATCTACATCATATGGATGCATTATGAAAATTGATTACAGTTATTAAAATATGAGATACTGATGAAAAGTGAAATGAGATTTAAAATGTAGTAAGAATACAGATAAAGGTTTTAACCCTCTGCACAACGGTGTTGAAATATCAAAAGTTAAAGCTGCAAAGTTTTTCCATAATACAACTAGGAATTCAACCAATTTAATCTTATTCAACAGACCTCATTGAGATGGGTCAAACAAGACTGAATTGGTCAAAAACCTAGCTGCCATATCAGAAAAATTTGCTGCTTAAAATTTTGCTATTTGGACATCAGTTTGCAGATGGTTAACAAAACAGAAAGTACCTCGACTTGATGCTGCATACTCAGCTGTATGTTTATTTGGTGTACCTATTGGATGGATAGAATTGGAAGTGAAGATACATGTACATTAATCCTGCAGAAAATATTGATGAGCAACATGTACTTTTCAAGATTTTATCAACCAAAAGTATCAAATTTACTCCAAGAATGAACTTCTTAAATATCTATTAGGGCAATGAGAATTATTCAGCATTAATAGTTCTCTTTTGGATAGATTAATATTTGTATATTACTGCATAAAATAATGCTGAACTACACCAAATATGTACCTTGCAAGATTTTATTAACCAAAGAATCAAATTTAGTCCAAGAATGAACTTCTTAAATTTCTAATGAAGTAATAAGAATTATTCAACATTAATATTTCTCTAATGGAAATATTAACACTTGCCCAGTGTTTATGGTTTCTGAGCCAATTGTTGGTCTTTGAATCAACCAAAATACATGATTCTATTATACCATAGTGGTAATATGTGTCGGATATTATCTAATTTAACCTTGTGAGTTTAGTCACCTAATAGAGTGCTAAATTTTTCTTAGTCACCAAAATTTGTTCACATGTCTTTGCCTTGTTACAATTTATGGGAGAGAGTACTCTTTCATAAACTCTAACATGGCAAATCCATACAGATGAAATAAATTCACTTCAAAGCTGATGTGAACCATATCCACAGAATATGAAACCTTTAGGTTGTGGTACATGTACCTATACTTAAGAATGGATCCCAAATATGGACTTCCAGCACTCAACCAGTTGAGGAACTCATGATGTGACAAGCAGATTTTTCATATTTGTTGAACAACACATATTCAGAAAATAAATAATTAACTTTTAAGTGCCAAAGAATGTTGTCCCTGTATCCCGATAAATTCTGTTGCTTGATTGGTCAGAATGCCTTGAACAAATAGCCATGGCAAAGGGTGCACCCAACATCCAAGGTATATGAGAGCATGCAATATCCAAGGTATAAGTGCACGCGAAACATCGGGGGTATATGGTTTAAATGAAAGCTTTCCGCTTTTGCTCACCTCAAAATAAAAATCGAACCAAAAAACCATGAAAGTTAAAAAATTTATAGTAATTTATATATTTTTTATACTTACCAATGACCCAGACATAGCTGGTGCTAACTCTTAAAAATCTAGGGCCAAACACAAATTTTGCCCCCCAATCCCCCAAATTTGCATCTAAAACCAAAAGAAATCATGTCCTGAAGGACCTCCATACTTTGCACTTACTGCGCATGCGCAGTGTCAAGGACGTTCCGAAATTGGCGCCAATTATCATTCTTACAAGCAGTGCCTGGTCAGCGCTATGTACTCAGCGGGGAGGTATGAGTTCCCAACTCCTGGGAGGGCCATCCCCGTCTGGGTCATTGGTAAGTATAAAAAATATATAAATTACTATAAATTTTTTAACATTTTTATACTATACCAATGACCCAGACATAGCTGAATAGTAAAAAGGCTGGAGGGCCTAGGACATAGAGGAAAATCCAATAAGCTCAACTATATAATATAGAGTCAACCCCTCAAGGAGAAAAGGAGTATTAGGCTTTACATGTATCTTTCTTATTTTATGTTAAATTAGAAAGATACAATACCCTTCATAATTGAGCACAATAACATTCATGTTCTCTATTAACATCCAGTATAACCCTTTATACTAATTATTTTTAAAGTAAGCCAATAAATAAAGTTAGTCCAGAGAATTGAGACTCTTTATATTCTTTTAAAAGTGTCCAATGATTGTATATTAACGCCCGTTTGACACTTGACATATACAAATGCTTCACACCGAGCTACACTTTAAAAATATGACATGAATGAATTTTTAACATTAATATTACACTTTAAAACCATCCCGGAAACGACTCAGAAATACTGACTTCGGAGGAGGCATTCCCTTGCTTTTCACTATAAAGCAGGTGACCTAAGGGAACACCCTCCCCCCCTTCCCCTGGGTCAAATAGCCCAGAGCGAAGAGGGCAGCCGGACGGAGTCACTGCCGGAACAGAAAGCCTGCATAACTATAGTTGCAACTGTTTAGTGGACGACATTCTGAGCAACAGATAACGGACCTAAACAATGCAAGTCTTCAGAAATTGACTCAATATTTCTGAGATAAAAATTCATGAATGTGGATGGCTGAGACCAATAAGCAGCCTTCATTAAATCTGTAATAGCAATACTATTTGCGTAAGCCCAAGATGTAGAAAGAGCTCTTACTTCATGAGCTGAAATCTTAAGCACAGACTGCTGAGAAGATAAATTTTCATAAGCAGTACGGATAGTTAATTGAATCCATCTAGCAATAGAATGAACCGAAATGTCCTTTCTATTAGGCATCAGAGACAGAAAGAAACGTTTTCGTCCCTTTCTGATAAACTGAGATCTCTGTTTATAGATACGTAATGCTCTAACAGGACAGAGTAAAGGCCTACGCCCGTCTGAAGACGGAAGAGCCTTAATAACAATAGGTTCCGGATATTTATTAGGAGCCTGATTCTTAGCTAAAAATCCCACATTAGTAGTGAAGGTGATAGTGTTCCCGACACTACGATAGTGAGAATCATCCACCGACAGTGCATGAAGATCACTGACTCTTCTAGCAGAAGAGAAAGCTAAGAGAAAAGCTGTCTTATAAGACAAGAATTTGAAATCTGCAGTCCCAAGGGGTTCAAATGGCTTTTCCTTCAGTTTAAGAAGAACCCAAGCTAAATTCCACTTAGGAATTAACCTAAGAGTTCTGGGTCTATTTATCGAGAAGTTTCTAACTAACTTAGATAAAGAGACATTAGATCCAATTTGTAAACTATCATGATGTGCATAGGTATCAGATAACATAGACCTATAACCCTTAATAGTAACAGGCTGCAGTTTGATTTCGTCAAACAAGTATACTAGAAAGTTTGCAATGTCTGGTATGGAGGGATCAAAAATATCAACAGAATGATCCCTACACCAACGACGAAAAACCTTCCACTTAGCCGCATAGTTTAGCGAAGAGGAGGTCCTCCTACAGTTAGTAATCGCATCCACTGCTCGTCCTGTAAAGTGCTTGCCACACAAGAAGGACCGCACAACGGAAAAACGTGAAGGTTGAGACCTTGCGGGTTGTGATGGAGTTGACGCGGTTTCCCCTGCGAAAGAAGATCCTCCCGTGGAGGAAGCTTTCGCGGTAGGTCCCACAACAGACACCTGATTAGATTTATCCACGGTCTCTGTGGAGACAGAGATGCTACCAACAGAATCTTGCATTGAGATTGTTTTATCTTTAGCAATACTTGCTGAATTAACGGCGCTGGAGGATACGCATATCCTATCATTCCGTCCCAAGGGATCGACAGAGCGTCTACTGCAAATGCTCTTGGATCCGGACACGGAGATACATACGTCTGCAACTGATTGTTGAGATGTGTCGCAAATAAGTCTATCATTGGCCGTTCCCATTGGTAGCAAATCTGATTGAATACTTGTTTGTTGAGAGTCCACTCCGACGGCAACAAGCGACCCTTTCGTGAAAGGGAGTCTGCTAGTACGTTCAGACGACCCGGTATATGACGGACCGAAAGTAGAACTTGATGTTCTAGAGCAAACAGAAGGATTCTTTCTGTTAGATTGAACAACGGAATTGAATGAGTGCCTCCCTGATTCCGTATATACGCCACTACTGTCGTATTGTCGGATAGGATTTGAACATGAGCATTGTAAATAATGTCCATCCAATGACGTAACGCAAGCCAAATTGACATCATTTCCTTGATGTTATGTGCTTGCCCAGGAATTGCGGATCCCAAAGACCCTGGCATCTCGAATCCGTTGGGATCAATGATGCACCCCAACCTGTTTGACTGGCATCCGTCATAATGGTAAAACTCGGATCCAGCAACTGCAGCAGAACTCTCCGAGTTAACCACTGAATGTTTGCCCAAGTCTGAATCTCTCGTTTCACTTGATCTGACAAGAGAACGTCTATGTCGAGCAAATGAATTTTCACACTCCAATTCTGAGTCAAGAAAATTTGGAGAGGACGCGTGCGTAACCGCCCCATCGGAATGAGATCCACAGCGGCTCTGCACAGACCTATCAGTCTCATGAACTCCCTCGCTGTGACTTTGTCTGCGTACAGACAATAGCGAGCGTAACAACTGACTAATTTCGCTCTGGTTAACAGCAGACGAACGAGATTGTTGTGCGTCTCGAAGCTCATTCCCAGATGTGTGAATGACTTGGACGGCACCAGATCCGACTTCTCCTCGTTTATTATAAAACCGAGACGTCGGAGCAATAGAAGCAGATTCTGCACATCGTTCTGAAGCGTTAACTCGTTGCCGTACCTCTGAAGAATGTCGTCCAGGTAGGCCGATGTTACCGCAGACGAATGAGCTCGGAAATACATCATTACCGAGTTCATTACCCGAGTGAAAGCCCAGGGTGCTAGGTTCAATCCGAAGCACGGCGCCCGGAATTGATACACCACTCCTAGGACTGCGAAGCGTAGATACTTTCTGAATGTCGGATGTACCATGACGTGAAAGTACGCATCTTTGAGATCTATGCTTGTTGCATAATCATTCACCCAAATACTCGCTCTGACCGATCGAATCGTCTCCATATAAAACTTCGGAGCGACAATCAGCTTGTTTATCCAGCTCAAATCTATGACTGGACGGAACGAGCCGTCTGGTTTCGGAACCAGAAACAGATGGCTGTAGAATCCCGGTGTCTCCTGGTTTTTTATGACCTCTACCGCATTCTTCCTTAAAAGAGACTGCACCTCTGATAACAGAGCGTCTCTTTTCTGCGGATTTGATGGAAGTTGAGTCCATTTTGGACTTCGAGTTAATGGAGGCTTTCGTTTGAAGGATATCTTTAGACCTTCCGAAATCACCCCTCTCACCCAAGGGTCGTCCGTAATCGACGCCCACTCTTGTGAAAAACTCGACAACCTTCCGCCAACCGGCACGCGATAGAGGTTGAAGCCATCACCTCCTGGACCTGCGAGGCCTGCGGTAGGAGAAACCACGTCCTCCGCGACCCGCACCTCGTCCCGTCGACCTCGGGGCATCCGACCGGTTGTCCTGGCCCGAAGGACGTCCCGCACGTGAGTCGCTGCCTTGACGGTCTCTTGAATAAGACCAAGAGGACGCACCGGAACCTCTATAGGAACCTCTCTTGGGCGCGTTAGACCCAGAAGTGCCTGTCTTACTCTTATCTGCCATGTCTGACTTCTTAGAAGCAGATTTAAACAGCAGAGAATCCGAAGCTTTCTTAGTAATTTTATCGTAAATTGCAGAAAGCTTGCCATCGAAGAGAAGTTCTCCGGAGACCGAAGCGACTCTGAGAGAGTTCTTCACCTTACTATCCACGAGTGTGGATGTAGCTAGGGCTGCGTCACGTCTAACCAACTCCAGGTTTGCCACTGAAAGGGCGGAGTTACACGTGGAATAAGCTACTGCCCTTGAAAGAAGTCTTAAAGAGGATTGTATATCCTGGAATTCTTTCCCTTGAAGACGCAGTGATAACGCCTTAGTAAGGTGGTCTGCGTAAGATAAAGCATCTAAACTGGCTCTGTTAGACGAAATAGTCGTCTCCAACACCGCGGTTGGAATAGACGCAGACGACGGTAATGATAATTCTAAGTCTTCTGCCTCGTCGTCCATACGCAGAGGAACTCTCGGGATACCCTGTCCTGCCGCATCGAATTTATTCCTTGCATTAATGAAAGGCAGGTTGAGAGTATTGGCGGACAAGAAACCCGCTTTTCCTGTTTTGGAAGCAAGTTTGAATATAGCGTCGTTCAATAATTCAAATGTTCTTGTGACATTATTGGACTGAGACAGAAACTCGGGAGCGATGTCCCTGAACCGCTCAAAGAAATCAGTGTCCAATGACGCTATAATTCTCTTGTCCGGAACCGCAGCAGTCTGGCCCGACGGAACAACTTGAGGAAGAAAGTGCTGGATGAAGTCCACGGCAGCTTTATGTTGTTCCGAAAGGGATAGCTCCAAGTCATCCGTATCCCTTTCACCATCCGGTCGGACCTCATGATGCTCCTGGTCGTCCGCACCCGATGCTTCGGCGGAGCGTACCGACCCAGCGCCGTCGGATAATTCCCGATCCGACACCGTTTCTGTCGGTTGCTGGGATGCTGCGATAAGTTGTGCTATTTGAACAAGCACGTCCGACATCGAGGCCTGCGGAGGCGCAGTCTTTCGCTGCATCGCCGAGGGCAGCTCCGCATCTAGTGACTCCCGCATACTCTTCCTATGCGAACATCTGGAGTCCACCGGCCTCGTGTCCCTGGCTACCGGATGGCGTGACCTGGTCGCCGAAGAATCCCTGATCGGTGAAGCTGGTAAAATATCGGCGGTCACGTAGCCAAGGTGCGGTCGTGTGCGCTGGTGAGAGGAAGAAGACCGAGCAGTCTCAGCAGACTGCCTAAACAACGGAGCGTCCCGAGCGACGGACGTGTGCTCCGCTTGCGACACATTTTGTACGAGAGAGGGGCCTCTCTCGCTCGCGGCCCGGCTGGACCTGGACGAGCTAGGAACCGGACTCGAAGGCTTCCTCCGATCTCTCCTACTATCCGCCGTCACTGGGTGTGCACGTTGAATGTTTATAGTGCTCGCATCACCCAACATTTCCTCCTGGACCGCATCGGACGAACCCGGCTGCCGAACCATTCGGTGAATGGACGCTGCACCGGGCGAGCTAGCAGACGACATTTGTCTAATCTCCATGAGCACTTTTGCCGCTAGCTCTGTATTCATTTGTGATGACGGAAGCGCACTTGCGGAAGATAACATGGAAACATCACCCTGTTCTTGTTCCTCTGAAATAGAAACTGATAGAGTAGAGTGACCCTGCGGAGAAAGAGCCGGCATAGCCCTTTCTCCACTAACAACATATCGTGACACACGTTTCCAATGTTTGTCATCCCAATATTGACATATTGAACAGGGATTAGTGCGAGTACACTGACTACAATTAATACAATGATCATGAAAGTCAGAGGAAGATTTCTTCCTATTACAATTTGAACAATATCCTTTCATTGTGAAAAGTCAACAACAAGTCCTAGTACTCGCACAAACCCCTAAACACAAAGATACATAATAACATGATCCATTAATATTGAAAAAACAATTGAAAATCAAAATAATTTTTGAAAAATATTTTTTCAGCGAAGCCCAAGTTTCTGAAAAGTAGCGTTGAGCCCCAATGGATCCCAAGGCTAAGTGTGGTCAAAAATTTTAAAATTATATTAAATAATTAATGCAACACTTACGGATAATAATAATGTATCTTATAGTGAGATAAACTACTCCAAAGGCAAACAGCCCCCCTCAAAAGAGACTGTTGCCAATGTAAACAAACAGTGTAAAAACACCAGAAAACATGACTCCAGGCACTGACAATACTGGTCCGAAATCAGTCATCAAAATTACACACTATCTGATGCAAAACAGAGACTCCCAGGGGAGAATCTGCAGAACATCAGATGGTAGATGCAGAACACAACGTTTATACACCCATGGGTGAAAACGTAAATATGGGGAAAATAACAGAATTCATTCTGTAACCAAGCTAACTCTCCCAAGAGAATTTAGAAATGATCTTTCTCAAAAATATGCCAAAAGCATGGGAGAATAGCAAGGGGGGACTTAGAAGACCAGGGGAGAGGAAACACTGAATAAGCAGTGCAACATTATAGCAAGAATGACAACAACAGGCCCATGCCTCGAAAATAGGCAACTTAACATAATTTCATAAAAAATTTTAAGTACAGCCCTGATTATTTTTTGTCACTCCTTTTTCCTCTCCTCCTTCTATATCCTCCTAAGAATCAGCATTTCTCCAATAATTACGTGTCTGGCATCCTTTAAACTGAGATTTACAAGCACAAAGATCAGTGAGATGTTGACTGATGAAGGGCCAAACAGAGAATGATAATTGGAGCCAATTTCGGAACGTCCTTGACACTGCGCATGCGCAGTAAGGGCAAAGTATGGAGGTCCTTCAGGACATGATTTCTTTTGGTTTTAGATGCAAATTTTGGGGATTGGGGGGCAAAATTTGTGTTTGGCCCTAGATTTTTAAGAGTTAGCACCAGCTATGTCTGGGTCATTGGTACAGTATAAAAATATGGTCCCAAATGTCATCAGATTTCTGACAATTCGATCATATTTTGCTGTTATAAATTAAATAGTCGAATAATTAAATGAAACAACATGAGAAAAATAAGAGCAAATATCGTCCCCTCAGTTCCAATGTGTTCTATGCGCCAGCAAGCACATAGAACACATTAGAACTCGGGGGGACGATATGTAAACAAAATACTGTTTATTCGTTTCCTTAATGACCCAAGGGATGTAACTCTATCTGTTGTCTTCTGCATTTGTTATTCATGAATTTGGTCCAACTTTTTAAGGAGCGTGAGAAATGCGTCTACAAATGTTTCTCCACTATGTTTCTATTGCGTTTCAAACAGGACAAAAACATTATCTCCGTCAACATGTATGGTATATGGAGATTTAATACCTGGATGTCTCATTTAAACACCTTGTCTGCGGCATGGTGTTTAAAAACCGACATCCAGGTATTAAATCTCCATACACCATACATGTTGACGGAGATAACTTATATTACCCCAAACTTGTAAGTGAGCAGCTAAGTGATACTTTCTCTTCAGTGTTTGGCCTTGTGCATGGGCTACTAAAACTTCAGTAAAAAACATTGTCAGGCTGACCTGACTTGTGTTGTACTCTGATGATCTTCAGCTGATACACATAAAGAATGATTGAAAAGATGCCATTCTTCAACAAAACAATAATGCACAAATACACTATTTTATCTGTATAATTACCCCAAAATAATATGGTTTGGAAATGTCAACATTTGCTTTAACCCTTTAGCAAATTAATTATCCATATATATCAATCGTTATTCACCAAAATCATAATTACAATTTTATTAGGCCCCACAAAATAAATCTTGTTTCTCAGGCCATTTTTTGTAAAATTGCATGTGAGCAGGCTGTTTTTTATTTTATTTTTTTATTTTTGTAATTATTTCTTTGCCATCAAACATTTGTGGTTTGTTTTATGTTTTAGGCCTCACAATCTACAGAATAGCATGGGTGGTGGTATATAATTCGTCCCTTGAGTGCAAGAAGGCTTTGCAATGCTAAAGCACTGCAAAGCCTTGTTGCATTCAAGGGACAAATTTATGAATTTTATTAACTTTGGTAAAATATCAGACATAAACCATTTAATTATTATTTTTTTATGTTTGCATTGGTTATAAAAAGAGAGCATGCGGCAGCCAAAAGGACCATGTGGGAGGGCATGAGAAACATAATTTTTACTTTTTTAGGCCTTATTGTTTCACTTTTTGCCCACAAACATATCTTAAGACCTCTCTTTGAAATAAGCTTACTGAATTCATTCCAATGAGGGCCATAAGCCATATCTTTTAGTTGAAAAATGGAAATTTTTAATTATTCAAGAATTTATTTTGCAATGTCATCTGCTATCTGTGGTAGATAACAGGTTAATGAGTGCTGAAAAGTCACTGGTCTATCATAATTTATAACATTATCCACAGAAAGTGAAAAAATACCTACTGGCAACGAACATGAGAGTTAAACTAATATTTCATATTAGACCGATCCAAATAGTTAAAACTTTAACCCTTTTCTTAACATGGCAAGCAAACATCTTTTCCAAAAAGTTTCTTGAATAACGAAATATTCCCATTTTTGTTCATTTTAACACACAGCTTACGATCCTTCATTGGAATGGTCTCAACGATCTCACTCCAATGAGAGCATAATAACTATGTTTTGAAGTAAAATCATTTCAAAATAGTACAATTTGATTGTTTTTTTTTTGTGAATAGCTCTGGTCATATTAGGCTAATAAGTTAGGCAAAGGGTTAAAAGGAATATAATTAATGA
The DNA here is from genome assembly GCA_031216915.1 of Pictodentalium vernedei. Taxonomy (NCBI): domain Eukaryota; kingdom Metazoa; phylum Mollusca; class Scaphopoda; order Dentaliida; family Dentaliidae; genus Pictodentalium; species Pictodentalium vernedei. The sequence goes on along the minus strand of CM062297.1, from coordinate 475,671,501 downwards.
TAAGACTATACAAATTCAGTATTAAAATATAATATTTTGGCATCTTCAACAGATTGAATGGAATTGAATTCTCTATTTAACAATACACAAGTTAAAAAAAATTACGAGGAAATGGAGTAACACAACCAAACAAGCAATCACAAGGTTTCAACAATTTTGTATATAAAATGAAAGGATGTGATTCATAATTGACTTTCTTCTTGTTATCTCCTGGAGGGAATAAAGAGGAAAAAAATGTGGAGCTGTTTTGAGAGGCAATCTGTAAGGTAGGTAAAGTGCGGCAATGGAACATGGAATATATATGTACATGCATTCATATGTCAGTACACTTTAATATGCATTAATGGTATTCACCATCAAAACTACAAAATTCATATTTGAAAGGACTATTTGGAGAAGTAGCATTTTTGGCCAACAAAAATATTTTTGACATTTCACAGAATCAAGCTGGATAAGTGCTTTCCTCCTGGAATTTAAATATGGTCTGAGTGAAAAAAAAAGATTCAAACTTTATTTTTTTTTATAAGTATTGAGCTTGACAATGTTAAGAAATCAAGCATTTTTAGGTATAACATTTAGCATTGGTAGAAATGATTGGCTAAGTTTGACTTTATACTTGTGTTGCAGCAATGATATTACTACAGATGTTGAAAGTGACCCTAAACACCAATAATACCAGCTGATCATTGTGAGACATCCATATATTCTTGTGCCCACTGGACCAGTGGAATCTCAATGACCCAAAAAGCAAATGTTCAGTTATTGGACCATAGGTTCTGACTCAAGAAGTACAAGCAAATATCAGAAAAACCCTGGTATTTTAAAATCAGAGTGAAGAAGGACAATACCTCAGAGCATTATTCACATTGCTTGGATCACACACAGTAAGAAAAATCCTTAACTGATTGAGTGCTAGAAACCACTAGCATGGCTCTACTGAAAAGTGCTGAAAGCCACTTTAGTGTCTTTTACTCTATATGCATAAGCCTGCTGTTTACTCAACAGTAGGAAAAAATATTTATACAAAATTACATTATTACAATTTATTGGAGTCTCCCAAATGGCACTGTCCAATAAATAGTAACAAAACAATTGTTTATGAGCAAACCTTTGCTGAACTAAGGCATCCCTTGCTTGTAGCATAGAATCTTTGAAAAAATACTCACGTTTCAAAACACCATTAAAAAATAACTCAGTACTCTACCAGTTAATACTAAATATTTAATCAAACAAAACAATCATTTATTTCATTTTTCTTCCCATTCTAGAAATAACAATATCTAACAAAATATAATTATTGTTTCACATCTACTCACCCTTATTATTTTTATCATTAGAGTGTCTATATCTTCGAGATGTGATAGAATCAACATCATCATTTTGGTAACCTCTAGCTGGCTTTTTACTCTGTTTCTTGGAATGCTAGAATGAATCGAGAAAATGAAATTATCCTGTGATCCTCAACCATAGCTACAGCTAGTAGCATTATACAACAATATTATGATAAAAAATATTTTCATTCAGTCCTTAATACTGACTAAAATCCTTCAGCATTACCACATTAATGATGAATGAAGTGAAAAAAAATCCCAAACAATTAAAATAAACAGCACAAGATTGAAATCCTGTGACTTTGAATCATTCACAGTCATAAACAAGGAATTGAAAATGTCTTAAAAATGTGACTTTGAATACTGAAAATGGGACTCCTCTCAATCTGAAACCACCATACCTCAAAAACTAGGAAAGATATTTCTATAATATTTTACAGACAGTTAAATCAGTAACTGAAAACATGCTCTGTTGCTTTTCTCATTCTCACTGAAATAAATTCTTTAATGTTATGATAATGAAAGTGAGAAAGGTTCAAAAAACCCCATCAAAAATAAAATTCAGTGCACAAGGTTAAAGTCATGTGACCAAAACACAATTATGTTCCCAAATGAGGCCATGAAAATTTAAAAAAAAATTTACTATGAATACTGGAGATACAACACTTATATTGTCTGGGTGTCCTCTACCATTTTGTGACCACCACACCTCATGACAAGCAAAAACTATAACTGTAATATTCTGCAGACAGTTGAGTCAGTAAATGAAATGATACAATGTTGCATTTTATCCTCATTGATTAAAATTACTATTGTCATGACATTAAAGATAGCAAAATTGCAAAAAAATGTAAAAAATAAATTTAGTGCTCAAAGCTGAAATCAAGTGACTTTAATGCACTCAGTCCTAATTAAAGAGTCTCAGTAATCTGAAAATTGGATTTCAAATACCTGAGATGTGGCATAAATACCATTTTGAGATGATCATACCTCAAAAAGTGAAAAAGATGTCATGAACTTGCTCACACAGCCACGCCAATAACCAAAATGATGTGTCTTATTTTTGTTGTGACTGACCCCAAACCCTCAAAGCAATGACAAATAATTCCCCAAACCTAAAAAAACATGTGAACCATAATTTGGTAACAACTATACAATGAAAAATGGGGGGATATGGCAAAAAGGCATTGGATGTGCGTCGAATGACACTGTCTGTTCAGCACTGAATGACATCTTAAGAGTTGCAGAGTAATCTCTAAAAATCTTTTCTTCATAATTGTGCTTTTACTGATATAAGTTTAATTTAGGCACTGATTTTTTTTAACCCTTTACCCAATGTAACGTCCAAAACCGGCCAAAGCTATTCACAAAAATCAGCAATTAATTCAAGAATTTTGTTTGCAAGTGTCATCTGCTTTTCATGTTAGGTAAAGGGTTAATTGCCTCACAATGTATGATATCATGAACTTGGTTCTCATGAAAAAAAAAAATCAAACAATCTCAGCAATGGAGAAAGTTTGGCATTCTCTATCAACAGGCAATGCTTACTTAAAATCAGTGCTAGATGACAAATCTTATTAGTTTTGAACAAACAAAAGTTGGCTTCTTTTTCCAGTACCTTAAAGATAAGATTAAAGCACCTGACAGTGATCAATGTTTTACCAGTAGACAGCTTAAATAACAAATGCAACTTACTAATATAAGAACCCAGTTTAATCAATTACTTGATGAAAAAGAATTATACTTTTATTACCTCTACACATGGATGTGAACTTCTGTTCTAAGGTTTAGAAAGAAGGGTGTCTGACTGTGTGATATTGTTGCATGTCAGTACCTTAGTATTGGTTTCCTCCAAGAGATACTGTTTCAGCTACTTTCAGGATGCTGAATATCAAAGGGCGGCTTGCAAGTACAAGTGTTCGAGAGTGCTCAAATTAAAAAGAAACCACCCTCATGCACTTGTACAGGCAAGTCTAATTCTAAAGGTTAGGGGACAGACTTCTCAATAAGTTTATCTTACCCAGAAAAACTGGATCTTATGAAGGTGTGGGCAAATACATTAAGAGTGCAACATGTTTGTGGGTCCCCTGATGATAACTGAGAAATAGAGAGGTAATAATGCAAACAATGAAACAATGGATAAGGCTAATGGATAAGGCTAAACGAAAACACCTGTTTGAAAGTTGATGAACTTTATTAACGTAATGTTAATATCTCTTCAAGAGATGATAAATTCTTGTTTATTCAGTTCCAGTAAACATACATATTAATTAGTGATTGATCACTACAGTAGGTGGAAATTGTGGGACTTGAATAGTGATTCTATAATTACAAAGGGAGGAGTTCAAAGGTTTTAGAGATTTCCACCCAAATGCTGGTGGAAATTCACCAGCATTCTGGTGGAAGCTTGAAAAGTCATAATGACCAAAGATTTATTGGAAATTATAAAGTGAAATGCAGAGGAGAAACATTATAAAGCAGGGAAATATGTTTTTATAGTATTTATTTCTGACACCAAGATTGTATAATAAGCAACCAAAATATTCACCAACATGCTGGTGGAATGAGCACCGTTAATTTTTTTGAGTCCACCAGGATGCCAGCGGAGGCTACGCCAATATATTGGAGGAATTCAGTTTCATCCAAATCCTGGTGAAACTGAACAAAAAGATTATCAGAACTAAGACGTTCAGAGGGAGGAAATGGGAAAGTGTTAAATTACATACATTTAAATAGGACTGGGATATTTCAGTCTGGCATTGGCAAAGAATGTTTTTGTTGCTGGTGGAACTTCACCAGCAGATGATCAACCAATGTTCGTCTCACCACCGAGCTTATCCTACCATTACTTTCGGTTTAGATTTGGATATTGCTGGTGAAACTGACCATTCCAATTTCTGGCTGCAAGTTGGAGATTTCAATTTCATGAGCAAATACAATGTTAAATTTTTTGCCAACAGAATTGTTGCTAAACTTTCCTAATTTCATTAGGATTGGCTGCTGTGAAATGACGAAAATCCATGAAGCATTGAGCGGAGACTTTTTATACCCCCTCGGACTAGCTTCAACCAATCCAAATCATTTATTTCACCCAATTTGTCAACAGGCATTCTCACTTTGAAATTTGTGAACGCCGGTACGAAAAATGAATGTTACGAAGAAGGATGTCCCATTTCTTGAATTAAATAAATACAATTCAAATGCAAGATGACCAGATTAGGTGATCATACATGCAGACTGAGTATTTACTTAACCCGGGGATAACAACTTTTGATAGCAACAAAGCTGTAGCCGTAATATGACAACTGAGCCAACTGAAGTGGGTGCAAAATTACCACAAACTCATACAAATGAGAATATAGATCGAAATTGGTGTTTACAAAATGCAATTGTTTAATTAAAATACGTCTTGAAACATATCAAATTACAGATAGGATTGTGAAAGACATGAGTGTCATTCCTAGAATACACTTGGTAGGGTATGATATTATGAACAATAACAGGAATAATTATTTATAATATGGAGTTCCCTAATTTCGTGAATACAGCGAGAATTAATCCTGCAATAATTTTCTGAGAAATACTGGTCACTGTGTGGGAAATGTGCTAAAAACCATTGTCCAAGTGGGCCACCAAGCTGGTATGTTGTCTTAGTATACTGGCACATTGCTAATGAGACATAAATAGATGATTTGGGTTATTTCTTGATTTACTGGCTTTCCTTTCACAGATTTGGTCTATCTAAATAAATTACGGGACTGACTGCCACTGAAACTCAATAATACTTTTAAATATGATTGAAAAATTTGTTTGAAGTGCTATGACAGTGTGGTCTGCTGACTGACTAATGTACAAGTACAGAAGAGTTTGTTTGTTTACCTTCATGTATTTTTTGGTTAACTCCTTGTAAGCTGCTGGCAGATATCCCTGCCCAGGACAGGAAATCTAAATTTTATAGTAAATTTCCTTTCTTATTATACCTACCACAATTGTTTACTACAGGCTTGCACTACAGTGGAAGTCCCTAACTCGGATAAAATACTCTCTATCTTTGTCTTTCCCAAGCAAGTTGGGAAAGAAAAGTGGTGCAAAAGCACCAATAAAAATAAGCCAAAACTGGGTCGAGTGCAACCGGTGCAGACCCAGTACGGGACGCTCTCTCCCAAGTACAACTCCACGACTTCCGTTGCCAGTGCGCATATACCGTCATATACCGTCTCTAAAGACTCATTCTTTTTGAATCCGTAAACGCCCTGATACAGATAGGAGGAGGAGTAGTATCTGGTAACTGATTCTTAGCCAAAAAGGAGCAATCAGTAGTAAAAGTAACACTGTTGGGAGAGCTCCTAAAAAAGGCCGGGACAACCGAGAGGGCGTGAAGCTCACTAACCCGTCTGGCCGAAGCAAATGCCATCAGAAAAGCCGTCTTATATGTGAGAAAATGCATATCCACCTGGGATAAAGGTTCGAACGGCGCCCCCCCCCCCCCCCCCCCCCCCCCCAAGCAAAGCAGCACCCACGAAAGATTCCATTGTGGAGTAAGCTGCAAAGTCCGAGGCATTTTCAAAGAAAAGTGCCGAACAAGCTTGGAGAGGTAAGGATTAGTGCCGATACGACGCTTCCCCACATATGAAAAAGTCTCTGAAAGCATAGACCTGTAACCCTTGATGGTAACAGGCTGGAGACCCCGAGAATCAAACAGATATACCAGAAACTCTGCAATCTGTGAAATCGAAGGATTGGCATAATCAACAGAGTGATCAGCACACCATCGACAGAAGACCTTCCATTTAGCTGCATAAGCTAAACCAGTGGAGTGCCTCATTGAAGAAGAAATGCACTCCACTGCTCGTCTCGAAAAACCTCTACGGAGGAGACAGGACCTTACAAAAGATATGCGTGAAGGCACAACGATGTCGGGTCGACGTGAAACCTCCTCGGGCGACCTTGACAAAGAAGGTCGCGACGTAGCGGGAGACGTGCCGGAACCGCCGCCATCAGCGAGCGGAGCTGATTGATCCACACCCGCTGAGGCGACAGGTGAGCGATCAGAATGATTCGACAACTGCAGGTTCGAATTTTGGCGAGAACCTGAGGAAGAATCAGAACCGGCGGGAAGGCGTAGCCGACTAGACCGTTCCAATCGAGTGACAGAGCGTCCACGGCAAAAGCCAGAGGATCTGGACACGGGGACACGAAAGTGTCCACCTGATGGTTCCAACGTGTCGCAAAGAGGTTGATGTGGGGATGTCCCCAGAGATCGCAAAGCGACTGGAACACTGCCCTGTGAAGCATCCACTCGGTGGAAATAACCCTGCCCTGTCGGGACAGGGAGTCGGCTAGGACGTTCAGACGACCGGGAATGTGACGAACAACCACTCCGGCGTGAACATCCTGAGCGAGCAGTAGAAGATCCCGAGCTAACTTGTACATCGGAAGCGAGTGCGTGCCGCCCTGGTTCCGAATGTAAGCAACCACTATCGAATTGTCGGATAGTAGAAGGACCTGGCGATTCGACAGGTGAGGGATCCACTGCCTGAAACTCAGAAGAAGAGCAAGAAGCTCCTTCTGGTTGATGTGTAGAGCTGCTTGATCCTGGTCCCACATCCCGTGTAGGGAAAGACCGAGAGGATCCAACGTCGCACCCCATCCGAGATTGCTGGCATCTGCCGTCAGAACGCGATCGGACGTGGGTAAGTCCAGTGGAACACCCGGCGTAATCCACTGAACATCTGTCCAGGGAAGAAGGTGAGGATACAGAGAGTCCGGAAACGGAAGCACCTGATCCAGAGAATCTACATTCGGCCTCCAACGACTGAGCAGAAAGTGTTGGAGAGGTCTGACACGCAGCCGACCGAGAGGAATGAAATCCGTCACCGAACCGCAGAGACCGATCAGCCGGAGAAAACTCCGAGCGGTCGTGGACCTGGACTGGGACAGAGTCAGAGCAAAAGCTGAGAGAATCACAGCCTTGGCCTGGGGAACAGTCACCAAATTGAATTTGGTTTGGAAAGACATCCCCAGATGACAAAACGACTGAGAAGGGACCAGGTCCGACTTCTCCTCGTTGACTCTGAATCCTAGCGACGTGAGCAAGCTCAACAGAGTGGCGACTTCCGATTCCAGTAAGGCAGCATTGGAATGCCTCTGGAGGATATCGTCCAGATATGCCGAAGTAGTCACCCGGGACTGTGTGCGATGGAACGCTATCCCATGCGACATCAGTCTGGTGAACGCCCAAGGAGCCAGGTTGAGGCCGAAAGGCATGGCCTTGAACTGGTAAACTCGCCCCAGAAAAGCGAACCTGAGATACTTCCGTGACGCCCGATGCATCGGAACGTGGAAGTAAGCGTCTCGCAGGTCGATGCTGGCTGCGAAATCTCCCTGGTGAATTGATTGGCAGACCGACCTGAAAGTCTCCATGCTGAACTTGGGAGCAATGATAGACTGGTTCAGGATACTCAGATCGATAACCGGTCGGAGTCGGCCGTCCTTCTTCGGCACCAAGAACAGGCGGGAATAGAAACCCACTGACTGAAAGTTCTTGACGACCTCGATCGCCCCCTTTGCCAGGAGATTGGCAATCTCCGTGGACAAAAGTTCCCGACGTAAAACATCTGAAGGAACTGTGGTTGGAAGAGGCTCCCTTGACAGAGTGGGGAGCCGTCGGAAGGATATGCGCAGCCCGGACCGAACAACATCTAACACCCATGGATCGGATGTGATGGTGGTCCAATGGTCTGCGAACTCTGCTATCCTTCCTCCAACCTGGGACGAGTCGAGGTGAGGACCTTCATTTCGAGCCCCGACGAGGCCCGCGAGAGGAGAAACCACCTCCTCTGCTAAATGAAGAATCCTGAGACTTCCATCGATTCTGCCGACCCCTACCTTTACCCCGTGAGTAAGAAGTAGAGGCGGCGGCAGAAGGACCAGCCTTTTGCTTCACAGAGGAAGCAGAAGGGTACTTGTTAGGCTTGGAATGGCCCTTGCCTCCCCGAGAAGGCTGATCAAGCTGACGAAACAGCAGCTGATCTTTGGAATGACGTAGGACGTCATCCCGGACCGTCGACACGGAACCATGGAAAAGTTGCGGGCATGCCAAAGAAGCAGATCGAAGAGTAGCACGCTGCTCCTCGGGAAGGGATCGTCCTGTGTCCAGCGCAGCGTCCCTTCGAACTAATTCCAAATTAGCCGTGTTACAGGCATGCGTGTGAGTAAGGTGCATAAGCGCCTTGGACAGCACATACAAAGGAGCCTGTACCTCGTCAAACTTATCTGGAGGCAGATAAGCAGCCAAAGCTGAGACGACGTGATCTGAGAGAGAAAGCATGCCAAGCATCTCTCTAGATAAGCCCAACGTGGACTCCAGAGTCGTCATTGGAATGACGGCAGACTTGGGCTTGGAAAGCCCGAGGGAAGTGGAGTCCTGATCCAGAACCGTCAAAGCCTGGCAGACTGACGGATTGGCGGAATCGTAGGAACGATAACGCACAGGAGGCAAAAAGGTGTCAACCCTGGTGAAGAACGAAGTCTTCAAAGCCTTGGAATTCAGCTTGGCATCCAATGCTGAAAAAGCTTCAACCACCTGTACTGACTGGCACGGTCGAAGGCGCCCAGAGGCAGGTTGCTCCATAGGCTGTTGGCGCGCGACCGATGATCGCGGCTAGGCTGACACTGTCGGCTGGTTAGCAGGTCTGAGCTCAGGCAGAAACCCAAACACAAAGTCAAGAGCCGCCCCCAAGTCCGAAGACTGCTGGCCCTCGACCTCAAGCATGTCGGACTCCTCCCCAGAGTCGGAAGACACATAGCCCATCGTGGGCAAACCAGCCGACGCCTCCCATGGTGTAGGGACACCAGAGGAATCGGAAACCGGCCTGTTTCCAATCCCGGGAGGCGCCGCCATAGGAGGCGCCTGGAAACCACCCATAGCCTCGCTGGAAGCAACAGGAAGGCTCTTAGAAAGAACCTGAGTGAGTAAGGAGAGGGCCTCCCTAAGCTCACGGCCTGTACCGACCGGTTCGACAGGGGAGCAAACTGGCAAAGTGGCTTCACCTCTGACCCTCTTAACCAGCGAAGGGTCACGATCCTCCAAAACACCCGACGCGGGATGACGGGCGGCAGCCGAAACATCTGAAGGCAGACGTGTATAGGGGTACGATGCACCCCGAGGATCAATATTGCGAGAACTCATGAGAGTCACCGCGGACCTCTGCGGGACAGAAGGTCCAGGCTACACAAAAGGCGTTGGTCCCCCAAAACTGGTCGTGTGACCAGAGTGAGTAGACGGAAATGCCACGGAATTCATACTGTTTCCACTACGAACATCCGAATCCAAAGACACAACTGTGGTGCTCGACGGCGAAGAGACCACAGCGATGGGCTCGGCCGGCAGCCCCTTCCAACTTCGCCGAGTTGAAGTCAGGGAAGGCTGAGGCCGATATCCCACGTCTACAGTATCGGACAGTCCTGCTGTCCCCTGCAGCGAAAAGCCGAGGCCGGCTGAAACAGACAACGAAGCAGACGGACCAGCAGCAGTAGTAGATACGTCGAGAGTCGTTGAGGCTGGTGAAAAAGTGGAGAGAGCACACCGGCTCGGCTCCGAAGGAGGAGTCACAACCCTAGTGACAGCCTCAGATGTCGACTGGAGGGGGACCGTAGTCCCGGAACCAGGCATCTCTACACCAGAACACTCAACGGCTCCCGCAGTATCCACCACAGGAAAATACTGCACATCCCCCACGGAGGAGGAATAACTCTCACCAGACAAAGTCGGCTCGGGAGGCCCCGAACGACCACGTTCTCCTTTCCCGCGGGAGCGGGAGGCACGGCCACGAGAACGAATGACATGGTTTACTGACGCCCAGAAGGTGGAAGACCATGTTCCACAGACACCACACGGCCGCTCGGCCGAACACCCATTACAGGAGGAAAAAGACGAATGTACATCGTCCACATGCTTTGGCAGCAGACATTGCCCACAAGGAATTGTCCTGGGCATGATAGAGGTGAGAGGAGCAGAGAAGGTGAGATCAGAAAACAGAACACCCCCAAAGAAGAGAGAAAGGTGACAGAAACAAAGACCCCAGACGGTCGACCGGGAACCACACAACAGGAAGACTACTCTCAAAAGAAAGAAGAAACACTGTAGGAGTGGTACCCCGTTGACACCTAACTCTAACACAATTAGAAAATTTTGCAAAAAAAGCATTAACAATAATTGTGAAAAATCTAAGTCCGAACCGCGTGGCCCGCGAAATTCGCGCGCGACTCGAGAGAGAGCAAATAAATATACATTATGGACATATAATAGAAAAGAGAATATAAAACACTGTTCCTGAGAATACAAAGGATACACTGTGGTATAATGAATCAGGAATCATCAAACATCGAGCTGGTGGAACACTGATAAGCGTGCAAAAACATCTCGACACGAAGCGGATTTTAAAAAGAATGAGTCTTTAGAGACGGTATATGCGCACTGGCAACGGAAGTCGTGGAGTTGTACTTGGGAGAGAGCGTCCCGTACTGGGTCTGTGCCGGTTGCACTCGACCCAGTTTTGGCTTATTTTTATTGGTGCTTTTGCACCACTTTTCTTTCCCAACTTGCTTGGGAAAGACAAAAATAGAGAGTATTTTATCCGAGTTAGGGACTTCCACTGTAGTGCAAGCCTGTAGCAAACAATTGTGAGTAGGTTGATAAGAAATCTCTTACCATTAAAATAAGTAAACTTTGAGGAGATTTAACCAAATTTTCTCCTATAAATTATATAGACCTTTAGATCAATGATTTCTCAAGTCAAATTATCATGAATTTTTCATCAAATCTAGTCACGGCTGCTGTGAAGCAGCCATGACTAGATGTGCCGAAAAATATTTTTAAAATTACTCAGCAGGTTAAGACTTAAACATTCAAACCATTACCTGGCACAGGTTCTAAAGAATGAAACCAACATCCATTCCCTGAGAAACTGAACATTGTTTACAAAGCATATCCTAGAATTACTTTGATTAGCCTTTCTTATGATTAGTGTATAGGAAAAAAAAAAAGGAAAAGTTTTGTGGTAGTTTGTAAAAATGTTTTTTTTTACAGTGATAATTCTCACATGTTAGTGGTACAATTGGAGGCTGACTTCTAATAAATTACCTGTTTTTCTACATCAGCGCCTCTGTTTTTTCTCAGTCTTCTGAGTTCTGCATCTTTTTGTGAGAGTCCACCCTCTTCTGGTATAGATTTAATTGGAGGTAAATTTGTGTCCACAAGTGCACTTCGTTTATCAATGTAAGAATGAGTTTCCTCACTGGGTACATACATTTTTGATGATTCTCCATAAATTCTATTATGTTTTTCAAGTCTACTTGGAGACAAATAGTTCTCTCTATCCTTTATGCTATCATCTGTTGGACGAAACAGTGGTCTGCCAACAGTTTTCTGCTTCTCAGTGTTCATTGCATCAGCATGAGTTTTTGATTTTGATTTTTTCTTTGCTGCCAAAGCAGCAATTCCTCTTGTATTTGTTGAAATCTCTGATTTTTCATCCAAAGAATTCATTGAAACATTGGCAGGACTTCTCCTGTGATCCACTGGACTAACGGTTCTGGATCTATTTCCTTTATTGATAATTTCACTTATAGCAGAAGGCCTTGGTAAAGGACTATTGGAGCGATGTCTACTGTTTGCATTATGTACATGATCACCATAGTAACCAGTCTCTTTGTATGGTTGTGCCCGTGGATCATCAGACTGAGCTCTAGATGTAAGTGATGTTGGTGTCATTTTTCCACTCTTTTCATTTGTAAAAGAGTCATTTCTCCACATTGAATTTAGAGATTGGTTATTTGGCTTTGATGATGACACATTTTCTTTGTTACCGTGATGTGTTTCATTTTCTTTCAAATGCTTCAGTTTAGCACTAGGAGTAAAAAATTTCTCATCACTCCTGAAAAATATTAAAACTTTATCTATAAATATTCCAAAAATAGCTTGCAGATATACAATTTTATAAGATAAGTATAAACTAACCTTCTGCACACTGATGTTAAAAAATAAAAATTTCAACTTGTAGATTTTTCCCATAATGCAACTAAGAATTTCATCAATTCAATCTTGTTTGACAGAACTCATTGAGCTCTGTCAAAGAAAACTGAAATGGTTAAATGTCTAGTTGCATTATGGGAAATATTTGCTGTTGAAATTTAGGAATTTTGACCTCAGTGTTAATCCTTTACCTAACATTAAAAGTAGACGACACTTGCAAAAAAAAATTCTTGAATAACTAATTTTTTTCATTTTTTGTCTCAAAAACATAGATTATGACCCCTCGTTGGAACGAGCTCAATGAGCTCATTCCAACGAGGTGTCATAACCTATGTTTTTGAGACAAAAAAATGAAAATTAATTTGTGATTTTTGAGCATAGCGCCTTCGGTTTTGGCCATTACATTGGGTAAAGGGTTAAGGTAGTTAATAATCTTAAAATATAGTCAGTTTAGGCCACACAAAGTAGATCTTCTGTTTCTCAGGCCATTATTTGTGAAATTGCATGCGGGCGAGCGGTTTTTTATTTTATTTTTTATTTCAGTAATTACTTTTTTGCCATCAAAAGTTCATGTTCTTGGTTCAAATTTTAGGCCTCATAATCTACAGAATACCATGGGTGGTGGTGTATTTCATCCCTTGAGTGCAAGAAGACTTTGCAATGCTAAAGCATTGCAAAGCAAAGCCTTCTTGCACTCAAGGGACAAATTCATCAATTTTTTTAACTTGGGTAAAATATCAGACATAAACCATTTAATTTTTATTTTTTTAAGTTTAAATTGGTTATAAAAAGAGAGCATGCGGCAGCCAAAAAGACCATGTGGGAGGGCCTGAGAAACAGATTTTTTTATTTTTTTAGGCCTTATACCCTTATTATTTAACTGATTGAGTGCTAGAAGTCACTATCATGGTTCTACTGAAAAGTGCTAGAAGCCACTTTAGTGGCTTTACACTGGATGCATTAGCTTTTTGTTTGCTCAGCAGTAGAAGAAAAAAAATTTATATCAAATTGTTTAGTTACAATTAATTGGAGAGTGCCTTTTGGTACTCTCCAATAAATTATAACAAAACAATTACTGGTGAACAAAATCTTGCTAAACTAAGGCTACTCTTGTTGGTAGCTTAGTATACTTGAAAAAAATACCACCCATGTTTCATATCACGCTTGAAAAATAATTTAGCACTCAACCAGTTAAAACTCTTTGAAAATCTCCATAGAGTGCAACCATATCAAAATCAGACCAGCTCCATTTGCACAAATCACCACTAAATTGTCTTTTTTCAATTTTTAAACCTCCAAAACATAGCTTATGTCTCTCATTGAGCTTGTTTCATTGAAGGGTGATAAACTATATTTTGGATGCTAAAAATGTTTGGTTATTCAATACAGTTTTAAGCAAAAAGTGTCATCTCTAGTGGTGTTAGGTAAGGGATAACATGCCCATCAACTCCTTACAGCCATTTCGTAAATCTGCATTTCCCATACATGAGCAATTTTAAATATGAAAAAAGATGTCCAATTTAGATACCTTCTGTTGCCTGTGAAATAAAATCAATTTTTGTAAGGAAATATCGTTTCCGAAAGTTTGCGCACCACAAGAAAGGGTCCCGCGCATTTCGGCTACAACCGTATCACTATCGCAAGACAACACGACACCCATTTTCAACAGAGCTATCAAAACCATATCAACAGGTGGTTTGCACTCCATACCACAAGTCACAACAACCTCAGTGTCTTTCCTCCAATATCAGATGTATTAATTTGCACACGACTCTCAACTCTCACACGGCTCGCCAGGTTTCACGCGGCACCATCAAAGCACCCATCTCCCTCACAAATCTTGCATAACTTTTGCGATTAGTCACCTTTTGCCACAAGCTGATCTCGAATAAACGTGCACACGAGTCGCAACTTTTCCAATTCTCAGAGTGCACACGACACCAGCAAAGCACCCCTCTCCCTCACAAAGCTTGCGACCTGCGTCTTGTTCAGTTCTGTCATCTGCTGCGCTCGAGAATTTTGTTTGTTTTCCAAGTGCCAGCTTTTTATTACACACTTTTCCGTGTCTTATGTTACACTCTTCATCCATTCCGTGATGGTGTATACATTCAACCATCGTATCATCTAATTCATCAATTCTGCACACCTCAGACTGGTTTTCCTCTGTGTTTTTTCCAAATGGATCGGAACTCAATTGCTCGTGTTTTAGTGGGACGACAAATCCTCATGGAGACAGTAAAAGTGTTTTTTGGTATTCCTTCTTCATATAATATGGACTCGCACCAATTCATACGACTGCTCACATTCATGCTTAATGAGGAGTACCCACTGGTAAGCCGTGCTCTGGACTGTGACACCAGGTGTGAGTGTACGTGTTTTTTCTGTCAATAGACTCCAACATCTCTTTTCTGTGCTACGGAATTCTCGACAATGGCTACCCATACGGAGCCCCAGGACGCTTCGCGCATCACAAATGTTCGTATCAGTGATTCACAAACTGCGCCGGACATTGTATCTCCAGTCGTCATCAATTCGTCCGATGCCAATTCAGTGATGGGAGCACCTCCCATTCCTCAAGACATTTTTCGCCAACCTTCACCGTTCCTAACTGACAGCGTGCAATCTTCTATTAGTCATCGAAATGACCCTCCATTCATGTCGACAGTCGACTCCCATGCAGAGCCTCCGGCTATTTCAACTGTCTCTTCACCTGGAAGACAGTCGGCATTCACCCGCTCTGCATCTTGTACCACCTCCAGCGCCATGTCTCCTGCAGGCCTGATACCGTCTTCTCGTCACGGAGGCTGTACTCTTCGCGCATCGAACACTCCCAGTCAAATAAACAATGCGCCTCGTTCCAGGCCACACACTTCATGGGATCCGTACAATCCAAAAAATTGGACAGTGCATTGCCTTCGCAGAGAACTATTCAACATGGGAATCAGAACTCAACCGTCTACAAAAAAGAGCCTTCTTTTCCAATTGTATCAGGATAATCTGCTTACTCAACCATCTATTCGTGGACCAGACGTCGAATTTACCCAAAACAAGGACACTTTGCCACCTGCACATGCCTTGGCGACAACTGGATACGGGTCAACGTCCCTACTCCCAGGTAGGGGCAGCGGCGCCCTCACCCCTACTGTGACACACCAACCCTTAGTGACTCCTTCACAGGCGGATTTCCAAACAGTTTCGTCACGCCAGACACATGCCACTGACAATACTTTTTTGCACCAGACATCAGTGCCACACTCACATAGACCTTCCACCCCAGTGTTGGACGAGAACCCTCTTTTGCCTGGCGACAATGATCTCCAGAGACAATCATTCCCAACAAACTCTCCACTCGACTCTGACAATACCAATGAACAAAATTCTTTGCACAATCACCTTAATATATCACATGTTTTTGAGCAACTGCAAAGCCAGCAAAACCAAATTTTTCAATTACAGCAACTGATATTAACACTTCAGCAGAATGCATCGACCAGGCAGGCAACCATACCCCGTCATCATACGCTGCCGGCTGCGCCGGACCTTGCACCTTTTCTTCAAAATACTGCATCAGGTATGCCATCAGTTCATAGCCTTTTACATACAACAGGCACCCCTCTTTCCGACCTTCCGGATATCGAAATAAATGTGGAGGCTAACCTGAAGGCTGACATTGTGGCTGGCAAAGATGTCAATCTTGCCAAACTTCTCATGCCCCCACTACAAAATCTGTCCAAACACGTTGACGCAAAACACGATCCGTGCTTATCAAAGCCCCTCTCCCTACCAGAGTTCATTCGGGCTTTCAGCAAATATTCAAACCTTATGTGCGAAGCATATCCCAGTCGCAGACCCGAACTCGACGCTTATCAAGCCGATATTATAAACATTGCTGCATAATATGGGGATCTCTTTTATAATTATCACCTCGCCTTTTCAGCAAAAGCAGCTGCTTGGCTGCAAGAGGGCTCCAAAATCGACTGGGCCGTTCGGGACAATAAACTGTTTTGTACCATCTTTGCCGGCCACAAGGCTCAGTCATGCTTTTTATGTCACGGCCAGGATCACACTGCAAAATTCTGTCCCCTTAGTTTTGAAAGACCAGCTTCACCTCACAACCGCCCTGATTTTTCAACCAATTTCAGACAATCTCTCCCCTCAACATCTTCAGCTCAGGAACCATGCTTAAAATTTAATTCAGTAAAAGGTTGTAATTTTGGCATTTCCTGTAAATTCCAGCACATCTGTATCAACTGCAACAACCCTCATCCTCGGTCTCTTTGCCCGAAAACCACTTTCCGCGCTCACGGGAGTCACCTGAATCACACCCCACAGAAGTGACTACAGCCTTCACTCGGCACAAACTCTTGCACTTTCGCCGCCTCAACTCCCATCAACATCTCCATTCTTTCTAGGGCACTCTCTGCTCACCCTGACCAACAATTCGTTAGCAATTTGATCACAGGCTTGCAACAGGGTTTCCATACTGGGGTACATAATCCTCCACCCGAATCCTTGGAACTAAAAAATCTACGTTCTGCGTTCGATGACCCCAATACAGTTTCTAACTTGATAAGTTCGGAAGTTTCAGTTGGTTCTCTCATTGGCCCATTCTCGGCACCACCCTTTCCAACCTTTCGTATCAGCCCTATCGGTTTGGTAAAAAAGAAATTTTCAAACAAACAGCGACTCATCGTCGACCTTTCAGCCCCCCATTCATCAAAAACCAATGCCTCCATCAATTCACTCATTGACAAAAGTGAATTTTCTTTGTGCTACCTCACCATCGACCATGCAGCGCAGGTCATACAGCGCCTTGGCCCGAAGGCATGGCTATGCAAGACCGACATCAAAAACGCCTTTAAACTTATTCCTATTCACCCAAGCCTTTGGAATCTTTATGGCGTTAAATGGTGCAACCTCTATTACTTCTACTCCTGCCTGCCCTTTGGTTGCCGCTCAAGTCCAAAAATTTTTGATCACCTGTCTGAGGCCATCTGTTGGATAGCACAAAACATATTTGGTCTTCACAACATATTGCACCTCCTCGATGACTTCCTAACAATCAGCCCCTCGGATTCGAACCCCCATCAGGTCTGTCACTCCTTTTTACATGTTTTCGACTTACTGTCCGTACCCCTCTCCACCGACAAAACGCAGGGACCCACCCACTGTCTTCAATACTTGGGCATCACTCTAGATACCGAAAGGATGGAAATGCGTCAGCCCGAAGAAAAAAGAGTTTTGATAATGCAAAACATCAACAAATTTCTACACAAAAAATCTGCAACCAAACGCCAACTGCTTAGTCTTTTGGGCTACTTAAGCTTTGCTTGCCGAGTCGTCGTTCCAGGTCGCACTTTCATATCCTACCTCATCTCACTTTCTTGTTCAGTCACCAAACTTTGGCACCACGTCTCCATTTCAGCAGCATGCCGTAGGGATTTAGAAATGTGGCACCATTTCCTGACACACTGGAACGGCGTGTCACTTTTTCTCGATCCCTTCACAACCCTCTGTTTACGGATGCCAGTTCCACCCTGGGTTTTGGGGGTTTCTTCAACGGCAAGTGGTTTCAGAGCCCCTGACCCCCAAATTGCACCCTCACGGTGAGCAACGTTGGTCCATGGCCCTCCTGGAACTGTATCCCATTACAGTTGCATCCGTGCTTTGGGGCCATCTTTGGTCTCAAAAGAGAATCATTTTTTCTTGCGACAACGAAGCAACGGTCTGTATTATCCGCAAAGGTAGATCCCCTTTTAAAGCCATCATGAGCCTCATGCGCCGCTTAACCTTCGCTGCGATGCAGCATAACTTTACCTTTTCATCCCAACCCATCCCAGGCAAAACAAATTTAATTGCTGATTCCATCTTTCGTTTTCAGGACTTCCACCACCTGACACCAGAAGCAGATCTCAAGCCACACCCTTGCCCCCCAGCAATGGACGTGTTCATGGACTAGACTCTGTTGTGCGTGCTCTTTGGTTAAACTCTATCTGTGCAACTACCCGAAAGACCTACCAGACAGGCTTTTCCTGCTTCACAAAATTTCTTCTTTTGTACCACCATATAGCATTACTCAATTAATGCTTACCTATGGTCACCGAAGACCTACTGCTTCAATTCATCGCATATTGTTTGAGCATGTTGCACTTGAACCACTCAACTATAAAACTTTATCTGTCGGGGATTCGCTTTCATTATTTGGCACAGGGCATGCCCGATCCTCTCGCCTCTCCATCTGGTATGGCATGGCCGAGAGTCCAACCGATCCTCAAAGCCATCAAAAAACAAAACCCACCTTCGTGCATGACCCGACTGCCCATAACCTTCGAAATTTTAACTCACCTTGTTCGTCGTTTATCTAACGGGCCATTTTCTGCTTACACTAACTTGCTCATGCAAACTGTCCTGCTAACGGCCTTTTTCGGCTTCCTCCGCTGTGGCGAATTCACCTGTCCTTCCAGACATTTTGACCCATCGGCTTCCCTATGTATTCAAGATCTCACATTTTCTTCTGATACTTCAAAAGCAATGCTCAGACTAAAATCTTCAAAAACTGACCCCTTCCGTTCTGGTATCACAATTCGGTTTTTCCGGACCAATCATACTTCATGCCCCGTCTCATTCCTTTCATATTTTTCACACATCCGTAAAGTGAGCGGAGCGCTGCCCCTGGACCCTCTTTTTGTCACAGAAACACAACACCCTCTCACTCGCGCCTACTTCATCGACAAGTTGCGTACTTTACTGGCCCTGTTAGGTCTATCCCCGCAAAACTACTCCGGGCACAATTTTCGCTTCGGTGCAGCCACAGCAGCATGCGAAGCACATCTCGAGGACCACCTTATTCGCACACTTGGTAGGTGGTCATCGGATTGCTGCACTCGCTAAATCAAAACTCCAGATCACATACTTCATCAGGCCCAAACATCTCTCTGTCATCCCTAGGTTACGAGCCCTTCAAGCGGACAACACGGTATGAGCGACTGGTTAAACTCAACCTGATACCTTCATTGTCGGGGCATTAGCACGACCATAATACCACCACCCATCCATGCATGCCACCTCTTTTCCATTTTCAAATACATGCGCCTGGTTCATTTGCAACATGCACCTTCCTTCATGATTGTCGTGACAAAAGATCTGACTGACGTCAGCATATTATGCACAAACTTGGCGTTTGGCATCAACCCATGCTTTGGCGTTGAGCATCGCAATTTCCCACAGTTTAGTTCAGCTCAAACGATCTGACATGCGTCAGCACTAGCTTTGCAACATAGATAGGTTCCAGCACCGCGCGTTTTTCGCAGCAACTCTTTTATGTTTTATCTGCTTACGCCCACTTTTTTTATCTGCTTACGCTAATCGCAAAAGTGTCGCAAAATGTCTCCCCCATTCAGTCTAGACACGACCAGGTCCAGGGCAGCACAGATGTTCGCATGGGCATGTGCAGTCAAGCCACACCCTATGGGCTCAGTATCTCAAGCACATCCCCAGGCTTGCCTCTTGGCAGCCAGGGACTTGGCTAAAGTAAGAAGTGGGAACTTCGGTCGGAACTCATTGCTAGGCTTGCTTGGATTACCTCCAACCATGCACGGCAATGGGGGACTGCCCAAGTCCCCACTGGGGGAGCCCCCATGGTTTTGCCCAAATCACCGACTCAATCGGTATTAACTGTATATATGTCATATAATCATACCTAGCTGCACGTAGCAGCAATATACATTGTAAGCTCGCATCATCTGCTGCGCCTTTTCTCAATAAATATTCATTCATTCTTTTGTGGTGAGCAAATTGTAAGGAAATATCGTTTCCGAGAGTTTGCGCACCACAAGAAAGGGTCCCGCGCATTTCGGCTACAACCGTATCACTATCGCAAGACAACACAACACCCATTTTCAACAGAGCTATCAAAACCATATCAACAGGTGGTTTGCACTCCATACCACAAGTCCAAGCACAACCTCTGTGTCTTTCCTCCAATATCAGATGTATTAATTTGCACACGACTCTCAACTCTCACACCGCTTGCCAGGTTTCACGCGGCACCATCAAAGCACCCATCTCCCTCACAAATCTTGCATAACTTTTGCGATTAGTCACCTTTTGCCACAAGCTGATCTCAAATAAATGTGCACACGAGTCGCAACTTTTCCAATTCTCAGAGTGCACACGACACCAGCAAAGCACCCCTCTCCCTCACAAAGCTTGCGACCTGCGTCTTGTTCAGTTCTGTCATCTTCTGCGCTCGAGAATTTTCCCACCACCTCCCCAACACCACCGGGAAGCCACCTAAACCATGGGGCCTAGGGCCTAATGTTTCACAGTCTCCCCCATTCAGTCTAGACACGACCAGGTCCAGGGCAGCACAGATGTTCGCATGGGCATGTGCAGTCATGCCGCACCCTATGGGATCGGTATCTCAAGCACATCCCCAGGCTTGCCTTTTGGCAGCCAGGGACTTGGCTAAAGTAAGAAGTGGGGACTTCGGTCGGAACTCATTGCTAGGCTTGCTTGGATTACCTCCAACCAAAGGCAATGGGGGACTGCCCAAGTCCCCACTGGGGGAGCCCCCATGGTTTTGCCCAAATCACCGACTCATTCGGTATTAAGTGTATATATGTCATATAATCATACCTAGCTGCACGTAGCAGCAATATACATTGTAAGCTTGCATCATCTGCTGCGCCTTTTCTCAATAAATATTCATTCTGGCCAACTATAGTTTTGTTTCTTTTGTGGGGAGCAAAAATTTGAATTACTTCATTGCCTGCACATCCAAAGCAGGATTATATCTATTTATTGATTTACTTGTGGAAGATGTGGAAGGAAAATGAGTAAAGGGGGAGAGGAAGAGGGGAATATGTTCCATTCAGAATATCCCTCCTCGCCAGCCATGAAGTATAAACATCATATCGTAAATGGTTCTATACCAATCCTGAAAATAAGCAATCTGTCATTTACAGATTAAGGTTCCTAGAGGGTGAATTTGCTAATGCTATCCCATAGAGTGGGCTAGAATCTCACCATATACCTTCTGGGTAGCATCACCAAATTCACCCTCTGAAGACCTCATTCTGCAGATGACAGTCATTTCCAGGCTTGTTCAATACTTATAAAATAACAAAATTGACTGTTACTGTTTTGTTTGAATTAACACTTTACCTAAGAAATCAGCCTATCTGCCCTTGTAATTAACAAATTTTGATATTGTGTGCATTGTTAAAAGGGTTAAGTTCTTACAGAGAGTAATCCTATCTGCTTGGGAAAATCACTCTGTTGCCCCACCATGAGAGAGTATTAAAACTTTTATTTGAAAAGCTAACCATTAATGTGTGTAAGTCTGTAAAGATGAAGGAGAGATAGGACGGATACCATGAGCTAAGCATATTTCCACACCTCTCTTCCCCAAAACAGAAGTAAATCAATGTGTGAAATTATATTCACCAGAAACCTAAATACTGCCCATACATGTAACTGCATGTGCTAACAATAAATTTAAACTATTAAACTATTAATTTTATTCACTTGTCACAGTGTTATTCAACTTCAAATTTTATTATTTTTCCAAATTTTGTCTCAAAAACATAGCTTAGAACCCTCATTGGACTGATCTCATTGTGCTTGTTGCAATGGAGAGCCAAAAGCTATGTTTGTGAGGCAAAACATTAAATTTATTAGTTATCTAAATTATTATTGCAGGTGACAGGGATTATATACACTGATAACAAGTAAGCATGGGTTTACCCCCAACAAACTCTCTGTCTTGGAAATATCCCCTGCAAAAGGTCAAGTCAAGTTTTAAAATAGTTCTCAGTGAGCTGCTTGGCTTTTTATCCCTTTATATAATGAGTCGGCTGTACCGGCCCACATAATTTATAAATTAAGCAGATGAAAAAATATATATTTTTCAAAAAATTTCAACAAAACCATATCATGTGACTCCTCATTGGAATGAGCTCATTGAGCTAGTTCTGAAGGGTGGGGTGTGGGGGGGGGGGGGTGTGGGGGATGATATGGTTTTCTTGAAATATAATAATTAAAATAATAAATTTTGATATCATGGATAAAGGGTTAACAAACCCTTGGGCAATAATGCATACACTCATCCAGTATCCTGACCTAAGATGAAACAGTATCTGAACTAAGGACTAGAAGTACACCGCATACTAAGAATAGTCAAGCATGAAAAAACAGCTCACTGTGGCCTAGTAATGATTCACAATATACTTTCGGGACAATTCTGTATACACCAGCACATTTTAAGGCCTTAGGTTGGACTGTATCACAAATATTACCTGGCAAGGATTTCTCATAAAGTGCAGTCAAATGGGCTAATAGATTTAAGGTGGATGATTGTTCTCACCCTATATGGCCTACCTCAATACAAAGTTCAGATAGCGATAAATTGCTGCCCGAAAATCTGGTTATGAACTGTAAAATGGCTAAAATTCACACAATAAATCTAATGAAAGCACACAGTGCCTTTAACAACTCCCATGGGATTTTAGTAACGGATTTTTACTATACAAGTTCCCATAATAGCAAATAACTGCTGATCTATGGGAGAAATTACCCTCCTTAACATGATTTCAGGAGGGTATGAGCTGCTCTCCTGTCGGGCTTGTTCAAACATGAAATGGGGTTATGCTGACCCAGACCCAGGTTTTGTCCACCACATGCATCTTTGGGTGATGATGTATACACCCATCAAGTTTCATAGCCATGTGTTATGTGTAAAGCAGGTCACAGTGACCAGTTGTAACATTAAAGGCCCAGGGATTTTGTTAATACATTTTACAACACTATGACAGTTTATATAGGCAGTCAAGACCTGTTTAGAAACAGCTGTCAATATACTAAGAATGTGCCTTGAAAGTTTATCCACTGCAGGTTGTGGCACATTTTCTAAGGTAGAAAAAATAACCAAAGTCAGATATACGCCTTTCAAGATCAAGTCATGATACTCTTGATAATCATACATGCACCCAGCAAGTTTCATGGCTTTGGACAAAAGGTTTTGGTGGGAAATAGGACTTTGGAGAATTTTGCACTAAGTGCACTCAAGCATCAAAAATGGGTCGCTGTTACCCAGTTAGGGGTTGCAACACACCATCAGGTGATGATGCATTCACCCCTCTATGTTTTGTGGCCCTGAGTCATGTACTATTTGAAATTTGACCTGGAAATCAAGTGGTGATGAATGCACACTTCTATACAAAGAAAATCAACCAAACAAAATGACACTCAAGACAGATTAAAACTGTTAAACCCCCCCCCCCCCCCAACTCATTTGTGGGAGATATAAAAATGACAGAAATAATTCCTTTTTCTAATTCCTTACTTCCACAGACATAGAATAGAAAGAAGCATTTTTAATAAACCACCAAAGAAGGGTCAAGGGTAAGTAACTACAAAAGTATTAAACTAAGGGCAAGTGTTCTGCCATAAAATTTGTTCTACAAGGCTAAGGTAGACTGGTGTGTGAATTCATTTCACTCCAACAAACAATGACAGTTAGATTTGATACCTTCTCAACTCAGAGACTGGAAAATAATTAATAAGATATCGAAGAGAAAGGCATTTTTTTGTTCTCCCATGCCACATTTAATTTGAATCCAACATTTAGTACTGGAGCAGGTAAAAACATACAAATGAACAAGGGCAATGCAAAGCGTGGCATATTCCCCCAACGGTGTGATAAAAGGGTACGTAAGTCTCTCGGGGACATAACCAAATCAAAAGGAAGCTTCTTCTAGACACCATTAATGCATAAAAAAAAAACAATTGATTTGAGTCAGCATTCATTAGTTATTGGAGGGAAACCAAATTCAATATGGCCACCATGGTGGCCATATTGAAATGGCTAGCTGATCCAAAATCAAAAGGAAGCTTCCTCTAGACACCAATAATGCACAACCAAAACCTGAAAATGATTCGAGTCAGTATTCATTAGTTATTGGATGGAAACCAAATTCAAGGAGGCTGTCATGGAAGCCATAATGAATTTGGCCACTGGTGGCCATCTTGGTTCAGCTGACTTGTTCAAAGTCAAAAGAAAGCTTCTTCTAGACGCCAACAATGCATAATTAAAAAATAATGAAAAGTGTCAATGACACTGTAGCTCAACTTGTTAAGACATGTACATGTATAGTATGTGACACAGCAATGACAAACATCTAGGTAATGACCTGATAACAAAGGTACATATAAAGTATTGTAACGGTCTACACATAAATACTGACCGTAGCCTGTAACAAATGTATAGGTAAAGTATTGTAAAGGTGGGTGACAGTCAGATGCTAAACTAGAAAAGAAATCTTTGAGTACCAGAGTGGGTCTGACTGAACCCCAAAAATTTTTGTTCTCATAGCACAGTGATAACAAAGGCACCCCAAAACACACTCATTCCTGTACCAAGGTGAAAACAAAGGTACCCATGAAGTTTCATAAAGGTGGGCAACAGTCAGATGCTAAACTAGAAAAGAAATCTTTGAGTGGGTCTGACTGAACCCCAAAATATTTGTTCTCATAGCACAGTGATAACAAAGGCACCCAAAAACACTCGTTCCTGTCCCAAAGTGATAACAAAGGTACCCAAGAAGTTTCGTGAAGATCAATTCATAAATACGGCCTCTAGCCTGAGCCGTATAGAAGTTGTGTACAAAAAACTGATTGGACCTAATTTTGGTACAAAATGGCCAATGGGAGCCATCTTGAATTTTGGACCACACCCAGAAACACTCGTTCTCATCCCAAGGTGATAACAAATGTACCCAAGAAGTTTCGTGAAGATCGGTTCATAAATACAGCCTCTAGCCCGAGCCGTATTGACATGTGCACTTACTGTGTATAAGTAGCACTGAATAAATCAAAGTTCATCTAATAATTTACATAATTTCTGCACGAGAAAAAAACCCGTATTATATGTGATGTATTCCATGTTACTAAACATTCATTCAAAAATTTATTCAAATCAGAACCTTCATATAGATGTTCTGTACAAAAAACTGATTGTACCTAATTTGGGTACAAAATGGCCACTGGCAGCCATCTTGAATTTTGGACCGCACCCAAAAACACTTGTTCTCGTCCCAAGGTGATAACAAAGGTACCCAAGAAGTTTCGTGAAGATCGGTTCATAAATACAGCCTCCAGCCCTAGCCGTATTGACATGTGCACTTACTGTGTATAAGTAGCACTGAATAAATCAAAGTTTATCTAATTTACGCGTGAGAAAAAAAAACGTATTATATGTGATGTATTCCATTTCACTAAACATTCATTCAAAAATTTATTCAAATCAGAACCTTCATATAGAAGTTCTGTACCAAAAACTGACTGTACCTAATTTTGGTACAAAATGGCCACCGGCAGCCATCTTGAATTTTGGACTGCGCCCAAAAACACTTGTACTCGTCCCAAGGTGATAACAAAGGTACCCAAGAAGTTTTGTGAAGATCGGTTCATAAATACAGCCTCCAGTACTAGCAGTATTGACATGTGCACTTACAGTGTATAAGTAGCACTCAATAAATCAAAATTCATCTAATTTGCATAATTTCTGCACAAGAAAAAAAACCCATATTATATGTGATGTATTCCATGTTACTAAACATTCATACAAAAATTTATTCAAATCAGAACTTTCATACAGAAGTTCTGTACAAAAAACTGATTGCACTAATTTTGGTACAAAATAGCTGCTGGTGGCCATCTCGAATTTTGGACTGCACCCAAAAACACTCGTTCTCATCCTACGGCAATATCAAAGGTACCCAAGAAGTTTCATAAAGATCGGTTCATAAATACGGCCTCTAGCCTGATCCGTATAGAAGTTGTGTACAAAAAACTGATTGGACCTAATTTCGGTACAAAATGGCCACTGGCAGCCATCTTGAATTTTGGATCACACCCAGAAACACTCGTTCTCATCCCAAGGTGATAACAAAGGTACCCAAGAAGTTTTGTGAAGATCGGTTCATAAATACAGCCCCTAGCCCGAGCCGTATTGACATGTGCACTTACTGTGTATAAGTAGCAATGAATAAATCAAAGTTCTTCTAATTTGCATAATTTCTGCACGAGGAAAAAACTGTATTATATGTGATGAATTCCATGTTACTAAACATTCATACAAAAATTTATTCAAATCAGAACTTTCATACAGACGTTCTGTACAAAAAACTGATTGCACTAACTAAAGTATAAAATGGCTGCTATTGGCCATCTTGAATTTTGGACCGCACCCAAAAACACTTGTTCTCGTCCTATGGTGATAAAAAGGTACTCAAGAAATTTCGTAAAGATCAGTTCATAAATACGGCCTCTAGCCCGAGCTGTATTGAATTGTTGATGGACAGACAGACGGGACGA
The DNA here is from genome assembly GCA_031216915.1 of Pictodentalium vernedei. Classification (NCBI taxonomy): domain Eukaryota; kingdom Metazoa; phylum Mollusca; class Scaphopoda; order Dentaliida; family Dentaliidae; genus Pictodentalium; species Pictodentalium vernedei. The sequence continues at coordinate 475,644,759 of CM062297.1, read as the reverse complement.
CTTACGTCAAAGTTGAGCTAACAAATTTGACTTACGTCAAAGTTGAGCTAAAAAAAATTTGACTCATGTCAAAGTTGAGCTAAAATGATTTGAGTCAGCATTCATTAGTTATTGGACCATGGTGGACATATTGAATTGGCTAGCTGGACCAAAATCGACAGGAAGCTTCCTCTAGACACCAATAATGCATAACCAAAAATTGAAATTGATTTGAGTCAGTATTCATTAGTTACTGATCAGCAACCAATTTCACGATGGCCACCATGGAAGTCATAATGAATTGGCCATTGGTGGCCATCTTGGATCAGTTGACTGATCCAAAATTGAAAGAAAGCTTCCTCGAAGCCATCAACAATGCAAAATTAAAAAATAATGAAAGTGTCAATGACACTGTAGCTGAACTTATCAAGACATGTACATGTATAGTATGTGACACAGCAATGACAAACATCTAGGTAATGACCTGATAACAAAGGTACATATAAAGTAACGGTCTGTACATAAATACTGACAGTAGCCTGAAACAAATGTATAGGTAAAGTATTGTAAAGGTGGGTGACAGTCAGATGCTAAACTAGAAAAGAAATCTTTGAGCCCCAGAGTGGGTCTGACTGAACCCCAAAAGTATTTGGCACCCCAAAACACACTCATTCCTGTACCAAGGTGAAAACAAAGGTACCCATGAAGTTTCATGAAGATCAGTTCATAAATACGAGCTGTATAGAAGTTGTGACAAAAAACTGATTGGACCTAATTTCGGTACAAAATGGCCACTGGCAGCCATCTTGAATTTTGGACCGCACTCAGAAACACTCGTTCTCGTCCCAAGGTGATAACAAAGGTACCTAAGAAGTTTCGTGAAGATCGGTTGATAAATACAGCCTCTAGCCCGAGCCGTATGGACATGTGCACTTACAGTGTATAAGTTGCACTAAATAGATCAAAATTCGTCTAATTTGCATAATTTCTGCACGAGAAAAAAATCGTACTATATGTGATGTATTCCATTTTACTAAACATTCATACAAAAATTTATTCAAATCAGAACTTTCATACAGAAGTTCTGTACAAAAGACTGATTGCACTAATTTTGGTACAAAATGGTTGCTGGTGGCCATCTTGAATTTCGGACCGCACCCGAAAACACTCGTTCTCGTCCCACGGTGATACCAAAGGTACCCAAGAAGTTTCATAAAGATCGGTTTATAAATACGGCCTTTAGCCCGAGCCGTATTGGCATTTGCACTTACAGTGCTGAAAGTAATACTAAATACATCAAAGTTAGTCTAATTTGCATAATTTACATACGAGAAAAAAACCCGTATTATATGTGATGTATCCCATGGTACTAAACATTCATACAAAAAATTATTCAAATCAGCGCTTTCATATGGAAGTTCTGCGCAAAAATCTGATTGCACCTAAGTCTGTACAAAATGGCCGTCAGCGGCCAACTTGAATTTCGGATCGGACCCCAAAACACTCGTTCTCGTCCCACGGTCATAACAAAGGAACCCAAGAAGTTTCATAAAGATCGGTTCATAAATACAGCCTCTAGCCCAAGCCGTATTGAATTGCTGACGGACGGACAGACGGACAACTGGCCATGGCATAAGCTCAAATTTGGCTTCGCCAAAGTTGAGCTAAAAATGATTCAAGTCAGCATTCACTAGTTACTGGATGGAAGCCCAATTCAATATGGCTGTCAAGGTGACAATATTGAATTGGCTATCTTGACCAAAATCGAAAGGAAGCATTGTCTTGTCATCCACAAGTTACCCCTAAAATTCTGATTTGATTAAATAAGTGGTTCTTTACTTATTTGACGGAAACGAAAAGTTAACGAACAGATGCCAGATGAACATGATGAAAACATAATGCCTCCGAGAGGTTCTCGGGGGCATAATAATGAGTTTAAGATGACTTTAAACTGAAAGGTTGATGGTTTGATCCTGATCTGTGTCTCCGCATTATGTCCTTGGGAATGACATTTAACTCTTAACTGGTTGGGTGCGTTAAGCCACGATCGTGACTCTCCTGTAAAGTGCGGGAAGCCACGATTGTGGCTTTCGGTAATGTGATTTTATTGACCCTTGTATTTACATATAAAACACAATTAACAGCACACGGCTTGAAACGGTTGGTGTATATAAGATAGACCACTGGTAAGTACACCAAATTGCGCATGACCAATGGTCTGTGTTAAGCTAAATTAAATGATTAATTTTAACGTAAATGAAATGGGAAATCCCCAACTTGACCCAAGTTTGTTTGCTGCTGTCAACAATTTTCGAATGGGGTGTTCTGTAAGAGATAGAAATAATTTTACCCCCTTGTCAGTTTTAATACATCCGTAGTTAAATAAAACAATGCATTCTTGTGTGAATATCCCGTTTTGATGATTTAGTTGTCATTTTTTTAATTGTAAACTCAGAGAATGAAAGTTGAAACGCACGTGTAAATGTCTGTCCCGGATATTTTGGACTATTTTTAGCAGTAAATAACAAGACAAGTTTTGTCCATAAAAGTTGTTAAAATCAATAATTTCAGTAAATTTAATTGTTATCTAAATAAATATGATAGGGGGTGAATTATTTCATCAAAAACAATACAGAATTCAAGAATTATCCAGACGGAAGTGAAGGTCGAAATCTGAGTTAATTTATGCAGGAAATTTTCAATGGCGTCATTGCACTGTTCAAGTCTGTTGTGCCTGTTTGGTGTTCATTCACGCATATTTATTCATGCATTAAAAATGTAGAATTGACATGTCCAATGGAGAACACAGTAAAAGAAAGGACCCCCTCCCCCAATGCCAGGAACGTTATGTAAGATATATTTTTATTTAACTGAAGCGAGCCAGCCGTCTTGTTTACAAATACAATACAAATTGTGTCAAACATGTGCACCGGCATCAGAATCCAAGGTAAATTGTCAACAGTTCTTTTATACTGCCGTTCAGATATATCACTTAAAAATATGTCAAGATGCTCGTCCCCACCCCCACCCCTCATACTTTCCTAGGTCTTGTGTATTTTGAAAGAGTGAATAACCCAACGAAGGCCCTGTGAATACTTACACTTGTTCTCAAGGCACTTGGACATTTCGCCCCTGGGAGTGGGACGTTTCGGCCTCTACTCTAGACGTTTTGGGTCACATACCGTGTGCCATTCTTGTACAGTACCTCCTCATGTAAGTTGTAGGATAACTACAATAAAATTGTGTCGGAAGTGTTGGCAAAAATAAGAGACAAGTTGATAACCCAAATTTTTTGTGGTTATCCAACATATTTGAGGGAGAACTGTGTATCTGCAGGTTAGCACATGCAGTGTGCAGACAGGGTCACAACCTGTTATCCTACAACTTATTTGATTCATTCACATATTTTACCTGTAATTTACCTGTCATAATATGACAAGTTATTATGCTAGTGTTATTTGTACAGGACATCTTGTGGGACTCCAATAAAAAAAAAAAAATTATATTTGTTTTTTTTTATTTTTTACCTGGTTGCTAATTAACTATCTGGAACACCTCACCTGTAACACACCTGTAATGCGACCATCTTCAAACAATAAAATGTGGTCTCTGCCTCTGGTAATGAAGTTTCAACTGTTTGTGTTAACATATATCCTGGTAGAACTTTTCCATAATGGTTACAATAATTTGCGATTATTTTTTCCATTTACCTGTTTGCTCATTTAGTACAGGTAATACCTGTTGTGGCATACCTCTGAAACAATGCACAGCAAACATTGTTGTTAGCTGTCATAGTATCATATGTCAATGGATACGTCCTGTAAGATGCTTGTGAAAAACTTCAAAACAAATTTTCTTTAAAAATTGACTTTTATGGTGGTTCTTACCTGTTTACTCGTTAATGATAATATACCTACTATACACCAACTATGCACCACAATCAACCAATAGGGCTACCTTTGATAAAAGGGTATGTTTTGGGAGTGGAAAGTAAACAACAACAAAGTCAAAAATCTTTATCTTCCCTTATGTTTTCAATTTTTACCATTTTTCTTGTTAATTAGTTACCTTTTTACCTGTGTTACCTGTAATTAATACAATATACGGTAAAATAAAAAATGAAGCCTTGAAGAAAATTTAATTACCTTAAAAAATATGTATACATGTTGATGGGTTTCATCAAAAGAAAGAGTAAAAAAGTCAAGATATAAGAATCATACATTATTTGTAAAACTTCTGAAAAAAAGTTAAAAAATTTATAGTAATTTATATATTTTTTATACTTACCAATGACCCAGACATAGCTGGTGCTAACTCTTAAAATATAGGGCCAAACACAAATTTTGCCCCCCAATCCCCAAAATTTGCATCTAAAACCAAAGAAAACATGTCCTGAAAGGCCCTCCACACTTCGCCCCTACTGCGCATGCGCAGTGTCAAGGACGTTCCGAAATTGGCACCATTAATCATTCTAATAACCAGTGCCTGGTAAGCGCTATGTACTCAGCGGGGAGGCAAGAGTTCCCAACTCCTGGGAGGGCCATCCCCGTCTGGGTCATTGGTAAGTATAAAAAATATATAAATTACTATAAATTTTTTAACATTTTTATACTGTACCAATGACCCAGACATAGCTGAATAGTAAAAAGGCTGGAGGGCCAAGGACATAGAGCAAAATGGAATACGCTCAATAAAATAAAATAGAGTCATCCCCTGTAGGGAAAAAGAAGTAATAGGCCTTACATGTATCTTTCTTATTTATGATAAATTAGAAAGATACAACACCTTCCAAAATTGAGCTTAATACATCCATGTACTCTATTAATATCCAATATAATCCTTATACTAATAATTTTTAAAGTAAGCCAATAAATAAAGTAAGTCTATAGAATAGAGACTCTTATACTCCTAAAAGTGTCTGAGGATTGCATAATCATGTCCGTTGACATATGCAATATTCAAAAGCTATACTTTAAAAACTAAGACTTGAATGAATTTTAAAAACCTAAACTTCACACTAAACAACCATCCCAATAACAGCTCAGAATAACTAACTCCGGAGGAGGTATCCCCTTGTTTTCATAGTAAAACAGGTGACCCAAGGGAACACCCTCCCCCCCCCCCCCTTTTTTCTTGCCCTGGGTCAAATAGCCCAGAGCGAAGAGGGCAGCACAACGGAGACACTGCCGAAACAGACAGCCTACCTAGCTATAGTAGCAACTGTTAAGTGAATGACATTCTGAGCAGTAGATAATAGACCTAACAATAGAGGCCTCCAGAAATGGACTCGATATTTCTGAGATAAAATTCATGAATGTGGATGGCTGAGCGCAATGAGCGGCCTTCAAAAATCTATAATAGCGACACTATTAATGTAAGCCCAAGAAGTAGAAGAGCTCTTACTTCATGAGCCGAAATCTTAAGCACAACTGCTAAGTCAATGATATACCATAAGCAGTACCGATAGTAAATAGAATCCATTAACAATAAAATGGAGCGTAACGTCCTTCTACTAGGCATCAAAGACAGAAGAAGCTTACGCCCATAGTAATAAACAGATATCTGTTTATAAATACATAAACTGTACCCGGAAAGAGTAAAGGCCTATGCCCATACGAAGACGGAAGGACCTTAAAATAATAGGTTCCGGATAATAGGAGCCTAACTCTTATGCAAAAATCCAACCTAAATAGTAACGGAAGTAGTGATTCCGAAACTACGAAAGTGAAAATCATCCATCGATAGTGCATGAAACTCACTGACTCTACAGTAAAAGAGAAACCAACAGAATTACTGTCTAAAGGTCAGAATTTGAAAACTACTGTTTCCAGAGGCTCAAATGATTACTTAGCTAAATAAGAACCGAAGTTAAAATCCATATAGGAATTTAATCTAAAGATTCTAAGTCTATTTATCAAAAAGTTACTAACTGACTTAGATAAAGAGACAAAAGACTCAATTGTAAACTATCGTAGAGTGCATAGGTATGAGGTAACATAAACCTATAACCTAAATAATAACAGGCTGCAGTAGATCTTGTGAAACAAGTATACTAAAAAATTGCAATGAGTAGTATGGAGGGATCAACAATATGAACATAATGATCCCTACAACACGACGGAAGAGCCTCCACTTTAGCCGCATAGAATAGCGAAGAAGAGGATCTCCTATAGTAAGAAATCGCGTCCAAAGCTCGTCCAGTACAGTGCATACAATGCAATACGGACCACACAACGGAATACATGAAGGTTGCGACCTTGTGGGTTGTGATAAAGATGACACGATTTACGCAGTGAAAAAAGATCCTCACATAGAGGAAGATTTCACGTTAAGACCCACAGTAGACAAGAGAGTAAATTACCCATGATCTCTGTGAAGATAGAGATGCTATCAACAGAAATGTATTGTGGTTGTTTATCTTAGCAATACCTGCTGAAACAACAGCGCCGGAGGATACGCGTATCCTATCATTCCGTCCTATAGATCAATAGAGCGTTAACAACATTAGCTCAGAGATCTGGACAAGCTAACACATACGTCTGCAATTGATTAGCAAACTGTGTCGTAAATAAATCATCATTGGGCGCTCCCATAGATAGCAAATCTGATTGAATACTTGTTTGTTGAGAGTCCATTCTGACAGCAACAAGCGACCCGTAAGAGAACGGGAGTCCGGTAAAACAATCAGACTACCCGGAATATGACGGACCAAAACAGAACTTGGTGTACTATAACCAACAGACGGATTCTTTCCATTAAATTGAATAACGGAAATGAAAGAGTGCCTCCCTGGTTCCGGAGATACGCCACTACTGTCGAATTAAAGGACAGGATTTGGGCATGCGTTTCTGAATAATGTTCATGCAATGACATAAAGCAAGCCTAAAAAACATTATTCCGCGGAAGAAAACTGATTGCTAAGAGACTGCGGAACCCAAAGACCCTGGCACTTCGAATCCGTAGGGATCAGTATTATATCCCAATCTGTTTGACTGGCAACCGTCATAACAGCCACACTCGGGTCCGGCAACTGCGGTGGCACTCTCTGAGTCAACCACCGAATGTTTGCCCCAGTCTGAATCTCTTGTAACACTAGATAGACAAGAGAACGTGTAAATCGAGCAAATCATGGATTGCCGAAAAGTTGCCGTCGAAGAGAAGCTTCTCCGAGAAGGAAGCGACTCTGAGAGAGTTCTTAACCTTACTATCCACGCGGGTGGATGTAGCTAGGGCTGCGTCACGTCTAACCAATCAGCCACTGAAGGGCGGAGTTATACGTGAACAAACTACTGCCCTCAAAAGAAATTACATTGAGAATAATATCCCGTAAATCTTTTCTTGAAGACGTAATGACAACACCTCAGTAAGGCGGATTACGTATGATAAAGCGTCTAAGTTAAGTCTACTATACATCATGTCGTTTCCAACATTGAAATTGGAAAAGACATAAACGGCGAAAAAGAATATATGCAGTCTTTAACCACACCGTCTAGACGCATAAGAACTCTCGGTATGCCCTGCTCTGTCAAAATAAACTATTCGTATAAAAGATAAAATGGCAGAAATGAGCAACGCGGACAAGAAACTAAACTATCATGCTTGGTAGCAGGCTTGTATATATATATATATATAGCGTCGAAAAATAAAACACATGTTGTAATGACAATATTGGACTGCGTCGGTAAGTCAGGGACAATGTCCCTGAACCGATCGAAAAATCCGAGTCCAATGACGCTATAAGTCTCTTATCCAAGATCGCAGCAATGAAGTCCGAAATAACAATCACTGGAAGATAATGCCAGAAGATATGAAAGGCAGCTTCCGGTACTACTAAAGGGAAAACTAGAAATCTTTCGAATCCCTTTCGCCATCCTGTCGGACCCTATAAAGCGTTCGGTCGCCCGTAGCTGATGCAACCGCGGACCGCACCGACCCAGCGCCGTCGGATAATTCCTGATTCGACCGAGAAACTGTCAATTGCTGGGATGCTGCGAAACAACTGTGCTAACTCGGATAGCACGTCCGTCACTGAGGCCTGAGGAGAAGCGGTCTTACGATGCATTGCCGCTGGAAGCTCTGTGATCGTTACCCCGTGCATACTACCAATATGCGAGCGAACGGAGTGTATAGGCCTCGTGTCCCTTGGCTACCGGATGGCGCGACCTATTCACCATGGAATCACTGAATGACGAAACTGATCGGAAACTCGAGGTCACGTAGCCAATGTGCGGTCGTGTGCCCTGCTGTGAGGATGAGGAAGCATTAAGGACAGTCTCTCGGACTGTCAATATAACGGAGCGTCCCGACCGACGGACATATGCTCCGAATGTAAAATATCTGAACCACAACATGCGGTCCCCTATGTTGTTGCACGAGAGAGGGACCTCTCTCGCTCACAGCCCGGATGGACCTGGACAAGCCAGGAACCGGACTAACAGGCTTCCTCCGATCTGTCCTCAATCTGCCGTCACTGGGTGAGTACTAAAGTAATTAAAGTGCTCGCATCACCCAAATCTCCTTCCTAGACCGCAACGGACGAACCCGGCAGCCCGGCAGCCGAACCATTCGATGAATGTACGCTACACCGGGTGAGCTAGCGAATGTCACTCCGTAGGCGATAGACATATTCCATGAGCACTTATTGCCGCTAGCTCTTCATTAACTATGATGACAGAGGCACACTTATGAAAGACATCTCCATAACTCTGCGAACAAGAAACCAGAAATGCTTGGTTATAGCAAGCATAAAATAATAATATATATAGCGTCGTGCAATAATTCGAAAGTTGTGTGACATTATTGGACTATGTCGGAACTGAGGGACGATGTCCCTGAACCGAACCAAAAATTTCTAAGTCCACCGCCGCTATCAGTTTCTTATCCGGCATCGCAGCATTCTGGTCCGACAAAAGAAGCTGTAGAAGACCAAGTCAGATGACATACACAACAGCATATGTTGTTCCGAAAGGGAAAGCTCGAAATCCTCCAAATCCCTTTCGGAATCCCGTCGGACCGGATGAAACTTTCGGACGTCCGTACCCGCTTCCGCGGAGCGTCCCGCCCCAGCATCGTCGGATAAAATATATGCGACAGATTCAGTTGATGCTGGGATGCTGCGATAAACTGTGCTATTAAGGAAAGCACGTCCATTCCCGAGGCCTGTGCAGTAGCGGTCTTACGATGCATTGCCGCCGGAAGCTCCGTGAACGTTGACTCCCGCACACTTCCTATGCGAACGTCCAGAGTCTGCAGGCCTCGTGTCCCTGGCTACCGGATGGTGTGACCTGGTCGCCGAAGAATCCTTGATCGGCAAAGCTGGTAATATATCGGCGGTCACGCAGCCAAGGTGCGGTCGTGTGCGCTGACGAGAAGAGGAAGCCTTAGCAGTCTCCGCGGACTGCCTATACAACGGAGCGTCCCGAGCGACGGACGTATGCTCCGCTTGCGACACATTTGTACCACAACATCTGGGGCCAGATGTTGTTGAACGAGAGATGGACCGGAACGAGCTATGAACCGGACTAAAAGGCTTCCTCCGTTCTCCCTCCGATCCGCCGTCACTGGGTGTGCATTAGGTTAATTTATAGTGCTCGCATCACCCCAAAATTCCTTCTAGACCGCAATGGACGAACCCGGCTGCCGAACCATTCGGTGAATGGACGCTACACCGGGCGAGCTAGCGGACGTCAAAGGCCGTTGAACCTACTAGGGTCCTCTTAGGCAATTGGCGTATTTACATGAGCACTTTTCCGCTAGCCCTTCATTAATTGTGACGACGGAGGCACACTGTTGGAAGACATCACAGATACATCACCCTAATCTTGATCGTCTGAAATAGAAATTGATAAAGTAGAGTGACTCTGCGGGGAAAGGACCGGAGTGTCCAAATCCCCAATAACATACCGTGACATACGCTTCCCATATTGTCATCGAAATCATACGATACAGAACAGGAGTTAATGCGAGTACACTGACCACATATAGAATGATTATAAAGTCAGAGGAAGACTTCCTCTTAATACAATTGATCAATATCCTTTCAATGTGAAAAGAAAACAAGTCCTGGTACTCGCACTAACCCCTGGCAATCAAAATACATAATAATAATATGATCCATTAATATAGAAAAAATAATTGAAATCAAAATATTTTGAAAAAATATTTTTTCAGAACAGCCCAAGTTTCTGAAAAGTAACGTTGAGCCCCAATGGATCCCAAGCCTAAGTGTGGACAAAAATTTTAAAAATATTTTAAACAATTTATTCAACACTTACGAACAATAATAATGTATCTAGTTATGATTAAAATAACATCAAGATATTATTTTCCAGAAATCCCCCCCTCACACAGAGGGCTGTTGTAAATGTAAACAATGAGTGTAAAAACACTAAAATAAGACTCCAGGCACCCAGGCCCGAAATCAGTTACCAAAAATACACTATCTGATGCAAAACAGAGACTTCCAGGGAAGAAACTGCAGAACATCAGATGGTAGATGCAGAACACAACGCCTAACCACCCGTAGGTGAAGACGTAAACATGGGGAAAAGAACAGAATTCATTCTGTTATTCAGCTAAAACTCCCAAGAAAATTTAGTAATAATAATTACAAAAACTATGCCAAAAGCATGGGAGAATAGCAAGGGGGGACTTAAAGGACAGGGAGAGAGGAAAACACTTAAAAAACAGTGTAACTAAATAATCAAAATGACAACAAAATGGCTGCTGCCTCGAAAATAGGTAACTTAACATAATTTCATTAAAAAATTTTAAGTTACAGCCCTGATAATATTCTGTCACACATTTTTTTCCTCTCCTCCTTCTCTATCCTCCTTAGAATCACCATTTCACTAATATTTATGTGTCTGGCATCATTTAAACTGAGATTTATAAGCACAAAGATCAGTCAGATGTTAACTGATGAAGGGCCAAACTTAGAATGATTAATGGCGCCAATTTCGGAATGTCCTTGACACTGTGCATGCGCAGTAGGGGCGAAGTGTGGAGGGCCTTTCAGGACATGTTTTCTTTGGTTTTAGATGCAAATTTTGGGGATTGGGGGGCAAAATTTGTGTTTGGCCCTATATTTTAAGAGTTAGCACCAGCTATGTCTGGGTCATTGGTACAGTATAAAAATATATACACGTTTCAACTGCACAGTGTAAGAAATGTAGCGCTCAAGCAGTTAACCTGCTGTGTATTTTTAAGATATTTTCATCAGATTTAGATGAATTTTAAATTTAAATTTGACTTTAGGAATCATTGGTGAAAACTTCATACAATTTACAAGGAGTAAATGTGATTAAATGTACTCAAATTAGGCCACACAAAGTAGATGTTCTGTTTCTCAGGCCATTATTTGTGAAATTGCATGCGGGCAAGCGGTTTTTTATTTTATTTTTTATTTCAGTAATTACTACTTAGCCATCAAAAGTTCATGTTCTTGGTTCAAGTTTTAGGCCTCATAATCTACAGAATAGCATGAGTGGTGGTGTATTTCATCCCTTGAGTGCAAGAAGGCTTTGCAATGCTAAAGCATTGCAAAGCCTTCTTGCACTTAAGGGACAAATTCATCAATTTTTTTAACTTAGGTAAAATATCAGACATAAACCATTTAATTTTTATTTTTTTTAAGTTTAAATTGGTTATAAAAAGAGAGCATGCGGCAGCCAAAAGGACCATGCGGGAGGGCCTGAGAAACAGATTTTTTATTTTTTTAGGCCTTATACTTATTTCGGTGGCAAGGGGAATCGTGCCCTGAGCAGGAATATCTGCCAGCAGCATGCAAGGAGTTAATCCCAACTGCCCACATGGGGACACTGTAGTGCTGTGAATTAAGGTGTACTCCATGTCAATGGTGCACTTGCCGTCTGACAGTTGCTCACTGCTGCTCAGGGGTTCTCTCCAGGTACTTTAGCTTCCTCCAGCCATAAAACTGTCTGACGCCACATGATCTTAACTGTTGAAACTGTTGTTAACTGGTACAGTGCTGGGAGCCCATATTTGGGCTTTAACTCTTAATCCGCTGAGTAATTTCAAAGTGTTTTTCATCAAATCTAGCCATGGTTACTGTGAAGCAGCCATGACAAGATTTGATGAAAAAGTGATGAACATTTGATACAAGAAATCATTGGTTAAAAAGTCTACGCAACTTACAGGGCAAAATTTGGTTCAGTATACTCAAATTTTACCTATTTTAATAACAAGAGATTTCCTTTCCTGAGGGGGTATATGAATATGAAGGAGTTAATATGAAGAGCAAGTATCCAGCCTAAAGGTGTCATATTCTGTGGATGTGGTTCATATTTCATATATCCTAAAAGAGAAATTATTTAGTGTATATGGGTTTGTCTTGTTAAAATTTATGGGAGAGTGCCTCTTGGGACTCTCCCATAAATTGTAACAAGGCAAAGACACGTGAACAAATTTTGATGACCAAAAATAACTTAGCACTCTATCAGCCCTAATGAACAAACAACAAGCAATGCATACAAATGAACAGAGATCTTTACTGTATCCCTCCTCCCATGGTTAAAGGCATAACTAGCAGTGGAAAAGGTGATTGATAATAGTTGTTGATAAAACACTGCATCAAATAAAAAGATTCAGTAAAGGCTTTTAAAATAAAATCTTGTTTCTCAGGCAATTTTTCCTGAATTTTTTAACAAGGGTGCGCAGATTTTCTTTTTCTTTTTCTCTTTAACATTTAAAGGTCTGAAGATTTTTATAAATCTTTGGTATACTTTGACTGTCTACAACCTATGGCTTTGCAGATGTTTCTAGGAAGTCTTGGCTGCCTATGCAGGAAGCCGAAACTTGCCTTGAAACAAACTGCTAAACTGCTTAGAATGCAACTAGCATATTTATTACACATCAAAGTTTGAAAAGAGCTGGCATTAGTCAGTGTAGATTTTTGAAAATAAAAGCGGCTATTTTTTGTTTTAATTTTAATCATGAGGGTTGTTTTTTAAAAAATTGTTAATGATGGGGTACATTCCTGAGAAACAATTTTTTTTTCAATAGGCAATAGTCAAAGCATGATGAATAACATACCTTCCATGTGGTTGTTCTGGAGCAAGGGTAAGTTTGGGAAAACTGGAAGTTGATATGGACTGAAAATTAAATAAGAGTGCTTATAGAAACCATGCAAGTTAAATCAAAGAATTTATACTTAACTCTTTACATAACATAACCAGCCAGTGCTATTCACAAATAAGAGCAATGCCCAGCCTGGCTAAATATGCCCATTGAGCAATTCCAAGAGCCATGAAAAATCCAAGTCCACCTGGCCATAACTTTGAAAGGGTTGACTGGATGAGCCTCAAAAGCATATGTGCACAGGTTCCTATTGTGGTTATAATTCATACCAAGTTTGGAGATGATCAGTTAAAATAAGAATGAGAAAACCACAGGACAAAAAAATGTTTATGGACTTCAGAGCGCAGTGAAAAGTCAAAGTCCATAGGTCCCAAAAACATTTTGGACAGATGGATGGACAGACCAATCACATAATATGTTCCGTTTTTCAATGGGCATATAAAAAACCCATTCAAATTATATTCTTTTTTTTAAATTTTTGCATAAAATACATAGCTTACAACCAGTCATTGGATAAACCCATTGAGCTCATTGTAAGGAGGGATCATAAACATTTTTTTAGGTCCCAAAAAATGAAACTTTTTAATTATTCAACAATTGTGTTGCAAGTGTTGTTTGCTATTCATGATAGGTTGAAGGTCTGTTACAAATTTTCAACCATCTGAAAAGGGCTCATTGAGCATTAGGTAAGCACTTTCTTGGAATACTTACAAACTGTACTTTCCTTCAATTTATATTTTAGTTTTCCCAACCATTTCTATACTTGGCTTAACTCTTAACCTGCTGAGTATTTTCTAGATATTTTTCAACAAATCTAGTCATGGCTGCCCTAATGTGGCCATGACTCGATTTGATGAAAAATTAATCTACATGTAACACAAGAAATCATTGGTGGAAAAATCCATTCCATTTACAGGGAGACAATATGATTAAATATGAACAAATTATACTTATTTCAGGAACAAGAGAAACCCTGTGCTGGGCAGGAATATCTGCCAGCAGTGTTAAATTAAATGTTTGTCAAAATGCAGTCTTACCATTTCCAAAAACTTACATAGTAACATCATGTATTATTTCAGTGTTACAGCAGATGAAGAGGATAAATTTGAGAGAATCCAGATCAGTAAAGCACACAAAAGATGCTTCCTAAGTAGTCTCTTCCCAAAAGGTGATTGAATGCACTGCCAGGTACACTTGCATGGTTCTACTCAGTATTAGCACAACCATGACTCACTAGGACCGAAAATAATATATTTTCCATTGAGCTTTGCCACAAGAAAATCAATGATTTTAAATCCTTATTCATGAAATATTTTCAGTTGTCACTCAAAAATGTGTCAGAGTTCTGCTCTTCAATGAGTAGTCATTCAAGGAATTTCCAGGACCCTCACAGTATATCTTCAAGGCTTTTCAAGGAGTTAGAGATGAAAAATAAAAGAATTTTTAAGAATGTTGCAGGGTAAAAACAACGGAGCTCCCATTCAACTGCTACACATGGTTACATGTACATGTAAGGTAAGGGTTTGTACTCAACACTGCCAATTTTAAAATCATAGCACAATCATACCCACAACATAATGTAGAATTTTCTGTCTGTATATTTGGCAGACATTCTATTAAGCAGAAAAAACATCATTCCAGCATTATTCTGCTTCCTTTGAAGTGAGCTGAATGTTGCTTAACCCTTTACCCAACGTAACGACCAAAACCCACCAGTGCTATTCACAAAATTCACCATTCAATTTTTATTACTTTTTCATTTTTTTGTCACGAAAGTTTAGCTTATGACCTCTCACTGGATCGAGCTCAATGAGCTCGTTCCAATGAGGGGTCATAAGCTATGTTTTTTGACACGGAAAATAAAAAAAATTATTGCTTCAAGAATTTTATTTGCAAGTGTTGTCTATTTTTCATGTTAGGTAAAGGGTTACATGAATATTCTTTGATCACATCATGTACCATTTTTCAGAGGTTTTAAGGAAGGTTCCAATATTCAAGGACTTTTCAGTCCTTTGCAAGAGAGTCTTAACCCTTTACCCAATGGCCAAAACCGACCAGCACTATTTACAAAGAAAGTGTCAATGACACTGTAGCTTAACTTGACTGTGTGTTGTATTTGATGAAAAGGATAATGTTCAATGTTTATGAAAGGATTATGAAATAAGACAAGAATTGTGATAATTGAGAATATGTTAATTTCTGTTCCCTATATGCTACTGTATGTTTTCAATAAAAATAATTTGAGGAGTAGACTGTACTAAAGAATTGAGGGGTGGGTTAATGTGGCCTTCACAGTTAATGTATGTCAACCAAAGTTACCAAGTTACAGTGAAATTATTCCAAAACGAGTCAGCCTACCAAGTTACAATGAAATCCCTTCATAAATATGGCCTGTAGACTGTGCTAAAGGTTTTCAGGCTTCGGGCCTGTGTAGCCATCATGGGCTGACCGATGGCATGGACAGACCAATCACATAATATGTTCGTTTTTCAATGGGCATATAAAAAACCCATTCAAATTATATTCTTTTTTTTAATTTTTGCATAAAATACATAGCTTACAACCAGTCATTGGATAAACCCATTGAGCTCATTGCAAGGAGGGATCATAAGCATTTTTTAGGTCCCAAAAAATGAAACTTTTTAATTATTCAACAATTGTGTTGCAAGTGTTGTTTGCTATTCATGATAGGTTGAAGGTCTGTTACAAATTTTCAACCATCTGAAAAGGGCTCATTGAGCATTAGGTAAGCACTTTCTTGGAATACTTACAAACTGTACTTTCCTTCAATTTATATTTTAGTTTTCCCAACCATTTCTATACTTGGCTTAACTCTTAACCTGCTGAGTATTTTCTAGATATTTTTCAACAAATCTAGTCATAGCTGCCCTAATGCGGCCATAACTCGATTTGATGAAAAATTAATCTAAATGTAACACAAGAAATCATTGGTGAAAAAATCCATTCCATTTACAGGGAGACAATATGATTAAATACAAGAGGCCCCAGGGGGCCTGAGGGCGCTCACCTGACATGGTAGCCTAAATATCAACCCAGAGAATTGATTTCCACAAGTTGCATCTGCTCCTCCTAAGAAAAGCTGAAACCAAATATCCAAATATTCTGACCAGTGAATCTAAAAAAAGATTTTTAAAGAATATTCCTCATACTGAACTAAGTCATAATTCGGGCTCCCACAGGAAGCCCATATATGAACCCAGGGACTTGGCTTTAACAAACCTGAATCTCACACCCCTAAGGATTCTGCACACCAAATATCAAAACATTCCGACTGCTGGATCTGAAGAAGAAGATTTTTAAAGAAAATTACTCATTTTGAACCAAGTTACAATTCGAGCTTCCACAATCAGCCCAAATATGGACCTAGGGACATGGCTTGAACAAACTTGAATCTTACCCCCCTAAGGATGCTGCATAAAAAATATCAAAAGCATTCATCTGCTGGATCTGAAGATTTTTAAATAAAATTCCTCATTTTGAACTAAATTGTCATTCAGGCTCCCATAGTGAGCCCAAATATGAACCAAGGGACTTGGCTTGAACAAACTTGAATCTCAGCCCCCTAAGGTTGCTCCATGCCAAATATTTTTTAACGAAAAATTCCTCATATTGACTAAGTTATAATTTGGGCTCCCACAGGGAGCCCAAATATGGACCCATGGACTTGGCTTTAACACACTTGAATCCCCCCTCCCCCTAAGGATGCTACTCACCACATATCAAACCATTCCGACTGCTGGATCTGAAGAAGAAGATTTTTTAAGAAAATTCCTCATTTCGAACAAAGTTACAATTCAAGCTCCCACATTGAGCCCAAATATGGACCTAGGGACATGGCTTGAACAAACTTGAATCTCACCCCCCTAAGGATGCTGCATACCAAATATCACAAGATTCTGCCTGCTGGATCTTGAGAAGAAGATTTTCAAAGAAATTTGCCTGAAATGCACTAAGTTCGAATTTGGGCTTCTATAGTGAGCCCAAATATGAATCCAGGTGGCCGATTTGAACAAACTGGAATCAGATCCACCCCACAATGTTGCATACCAAATATCAAAAGATTCTGCCTGCAGGATCTGGAGAAGATTTTTGAAGAAATTTGCCTGAAATGCACTAAGTTCAAATTCGAGCTTCTATAGTGAGCCCAAATATGAATCTAGGGAGCCGATTTGAACAAAATAGAATCAGATCCACCCCACAATGTTGCATACCAAATATCAAAAGATTCTGACTGCTGGATCTGGAGAAGAAGATTTTTTAAGAAATTTGCCTGAAATGCACGAAGTTCAAATTTGGGCTCCTATACTGAGCCCAAATATAAACCCAAGGGGCCGATTTGAACAAACTTGAATCAGATCCACCCCACAATGTTGCATACCCAATATCAAAAGATTCTGCCTGCTGGATCTTGAGAAGAAGATTTTCAAAGAAATTTGCCTGAAATGCACTAAGTTCAAATTTGGGCTCCTATACTGAGCCCAAATATAAACCCAAGGGGCCGATTTGAACAAACTTGAATCAGATCCACCCCACAATGTTGCATACCCAATATCAAAAGATTCTGCCTGCTGGATCTGGAGAAGAAGATTTTTAAAAAATTTGCCTGAAATGCACTAAGTTCGAATTCGGGCTTCTATACTGAGCCCAAATGTAAATCCAGGGGGCGATTTGAACAAACTTGAATCAAATCCACCCCACAATGTTGCATACCAAATATCAAAAGATTCTGCCTGCTGGATCTGGAGAAGAAGATTTTCAAAGAAATTTGCCTGAAATGCAGTAAGTTCAAATTTGGGCTCCTATACTGAGCCCAAATATAAACACAGGGGGCCGATTTGAATAAACTTGAATCAGATCCACCCCACAATGTTGCATACCAAATATCAAAAGATTCTGCCTGCTGGATCTGGAGAAGAAGATTTTTTAAGAAATTTGCCTGAAATGCACTAAGTTCGAAATCGGGCTCCTATACTGAGCCCAAATATGAACCCAGGGGGCCGATTTGAACAAACTTGAATCAGATCCACCCTCCAATGTTGCATACCAAATATCAAAAGATTCTGCCTGCTGGATCTGGAGAAGAAGATTTTTTAATGTTTTTCCCATTGCCTACAGTGTTAAAAAGTGCGGACTCAGCACTTTTTCAATGTCCCGAAACTGTACCCTATGATAAAACCGATGGCAATTTTTTTTTACCAATTCTTTCTGTTGGTCCTAAGGAAGCTTCACACCAAATAAAAATTCTCGGTGCCGTGCAGTTTTGGAGATATGGGCGTTTTAATTTTTTTCTATTTTTAGCTCCTGCGGTTCCCATGGGGCTACGGGAAAAAAAAATCAGCATAAATTAGGTACTTATGACCCAATAAGCCCTCACATAAAATTTGGTTCAAATCAGCCTCTCGGTTTGGAAAATAGAAATTTTGGGCGGGGCCAAAAATTTTGCCCCTCCCATAACGACGCCAAGTATAGCCCCACAAACTTCTCTTGAACAAATCTGAGTCTACACAAAAGGAAGCTGCACACCAAATATCAAGTCTCTGCTACTGCTGGTTCATGAGAAGAAGATTTTTTAAGATTTCAGCACACTTTTTGGGTGTGGCCCTACCCACGGGCGGGGCAACTTGATTTGGACAAAATCAAATTGCGATGTCATAACAAACTATTATCTCAAATATCAATTAAATTGGTTCAGCGGTTTGGGAGGAGAAGACGCAAACACCATGTTCACGGACGACGGACGCAGGACGACGGACGGTGAGTGATCACTATAGCTCTCCTGACTGAAAGTCAGGTGAGCTAATGAACAAATTATACTTATTTTCAGGAACAAGAGAAACCCTGTGCTGGGCAGGAATACACGTCCTCATCTAGACATTATACAGAGTCATCCTACAAAGTTACAATGAAATCCCTTCATAAATACGACCTGTACTCTGTGCTAAAGGTTTTCAGGCTTCGTGCCCCCTGTAGCTGTCACAGTTGACCGATCGTGTCCAAAAGGGGAGGTTCTCATCTAAATATTATATGGAGTCATCCAACCAAGTTACAAAGAAATCCCTCCAAAAATACGACCTGTAGACTATGTTAAAGGTTTTTGGGTTTCGGGCTTGGGCTGCCATCACGGTTGACAGATTGTGACTAAATGGGGAAGTTCTCATCTAGACATCACATGGAGTCATCCTACCAAGTTACAATGAAATCCCTCCATATTAAATACGACCTGTAGCCTGTGCTAAAAGTTTTTGGGTTTCAGGCTAGGGCAGCCAAAACGGTTGATAGATCATGCCCGAAAAGGGATGTTCTCATCTAGACATTATACAGAGTCGTCCTACCATGTTACAATGAAATACCTTCATAAATACGACCTGCAGACTGTGCTAAAGTTTTTTGGGTTTAGGGCTCGGGCAGCCATCACGGTTGACCGATCATGACCAAACGGAGATGTCCTCATCTAGACATGTCCTCAAACCTGCATATGAAATTTCGTGATGGTCGGACAAAAACTACAGGGTGTAGCCTGTGCTGAAGGAAAATGTGAACAGACTCACCGAAACACAGACTAACAGACTTCCGCACGCGTGATGGCAATAGCTTATCTTGACTTTGTCAAGTTAAGCTAAAAATCACCATCCAATTTTCATTATTTTTTTTCATTTTTTGTCTCAAAAACATAGCTTATGAACCCTCATTGGAATGAGCTCATTCCAATGACGGGTCATAAGCTATGTTTTTGATGCAAAAAATGCAATAATATAGTTATTCAAGAATTTTATTTTCAAGTGTCGTCTGTCTTTTGTGTCAGGTAAAGGGTTAAACATTTGCCTAATGAATTGGTCACATCCGTCCATGGAATCTACAACTTGAGAAGTTGGAAAAAAAAATTTTTAAACATTTTTACCAGACCATATCATGTGACCTGCTCATTAGAACGAACTCATTGAGCCTGTTCCAATGAGGGGTCCACATGATATGGGTTTGTAGAACTTTTTGTTGAAATTTTTAAAACAAATAATTAAAATAACAAATGTTAATTATTGTGTGCACTGGAATTCAGAGAACTGCGGGAACACTGTGTGTGGTTATTCTCTGCATATCAGAAAGCTAACACAAACTCTCAACTTCTTTTATCAATATGACACAGATAATGGCAATTCAACAGTTAGTATACCTTTGTTGTGGGAGATGTTGCAGCAGAATCATCTGCAGTAAAATTTCTTTTTTCAATGTTGTAAAGATCATACAACTCATCTAGTTCTTTTGGCGTAATGATGCTGTTATCTGAAAAAAGAATAATTAAGTATCAGAAAAATGTTACATATCAGTCTAAATAAGCATGCTCTGTTGCTTTTGTGACTTCATATGAAATATTCCCTATCTAGACTAATTTGTATATATCCAAAGATGAAGAGGAAGCTGGCCACTGGTTCTGTCAAGATAAGCATGAGCATCACCAAGGATATCAAGGAACATAATCACTAATTCGAAAACAGGGTCTGTTTCATTTAAAACAATAAACAGATTTTGCTTTATCTTTATCCCAATTTTTCTCTTCTTTTTTAGAGCATATCTGAAAATTTTTGAGTGGTGTACAACTTTATGTGGATATAGAATGGGGCTCGCATACTGGCACCCAAACCAAATTCTACATATATTTGTTGTCATGAGGTTTAGAGTGTGGAAGTCAGCACTGGTAAATTATACAGCTTGATTCTGCAGGAAACTTATTGTGAATGAGGGCCGGGATTGTTATGATGGGTCATCCTCGAATTGGATTGGTTGAATCGAGATGGTTAACTGGAGAAAGTGGTCACTGCGCATGCCGTGACCTCGATATGTGTACATAGGTTTACATGAAAGAACTGTCCCATACACTGATAGGATAATTATAGAATTGTGTCTCCATGGCAAACTGGATTTGACCTGCTGGAAAAAGATGTACATGTATGAAAGTTACAGAACTTTGGGAGGAATTGGGCTCCATGCGGGTTCTCTGGTTGATAAACCCACGGAAATGATGAACCATTTCCTCAGCATATATGAAATATCTGAGTGATGACAATGAGAAACTCTGTTATGCTTGTATGGTTTCAGACCATCAGATTCAAATTCCTGACAAGTTAAAAAAAACTCAAATAGCCACAAAATTGGAGCTCTCTCTAACTTACCATCAATTACATTTCTTTGCTGTAATATAATTTCATCACAAAGATTTCTGTGGTGATGGTATTGTGTTAATATCATATCTTTTTTCTTTATCTGAAAGTCCCTCAGTAAACAAGATGACTGAACTTCCATGTTTTCCATCTCCAACTGATGAACCTTACATAATAGCTCCAGTATCTCTCTGTGATCCTCACTACCAATTTTGAAAGGAATTGACTGAAAATAAAAATATTTGCTCAATTGTTGACAATCATGAATCCTTGAAGGCCTGCATCTTAACCCTTTACTTAATGAAATGGCCAAATCCATTTCGTAAATTTACACATTAAGCAGTTGAAAAAAATATATTTTTCAAAACATTTCAATAAAACCATATCATGTGACCCCCCTCATTGGAATGAGTTCATCAAGCTCATTCCAATGAATGGTCACATGATATGGTTTTGTAGAAACTTTTTGAAAACTTTTAAAAAACAATAATTAAAACAAGAACTATATCTGAAGGCAATTATCCCCCCACTGCAGTGCTGGACCGATGAAGCATAAATGAATTAAAAATAAAGTAAGGACTGTAACTCTGTTGAAAAAGTGCAGACAACTTCTTTATACTATGTGCAGGAGCGACTTGTCACAAGGATCCCTCATACCAAATTTCATTGAAATCCATCCAGCCACTGGTAAGATATTGCTGCGAATGGACAGATGCATGACAAAAGAAATGTTTTATGGCATTCACTGTGCAGTTATGGAATGGTTTATGAACTCTTTACCAAACGTAATAGCAATATCTGACCAGCCCTATTCACAATACTCCATGAAAATTGTATTACGTTTTCAGTTTTTGTTTCAAAACATGCAGGTATGTAGAGAGGAATTACGGGCTTTGAAAAATGAGTATTAAATGAAGCCCTATGGTAGCAGCTGAGAAAATATTATGTGAAATTTAAGATCTAAAATATAAGCACTTTTGCATTATACATGTGAAATATTACACACAAACACAGAACATCACACGCATGTCATTCCATGTTTATTACACGCCTTCATGCCTATAAAAGCAATTATTAGTTTAAACAGTATTTATTCAATATTTGACATGTGTATACATTTCACAATAACATTTGACTAACAAAAAATGAACAACACTAGATACAAAAAGTATACACAAAACAAGAAAGCATATTGTTGTGTATTAGAGGGATTCGACAGAAAGCTAAAGCTTATGTAGGTCGTCTCCCTGCAATTATTAGAGGGACACTCAGCAATTCATTTGACAACTCATCCCCGGGGCTCCAATGTGTTCTATGTGCCAGTAGGCACATAGAACACATTGGAACTCAGGGTTCGAACTATCAACAAAAAGAACACATTTTATCGCCAACAAGATTTGCAAGGGGAACCTGTGTTACTATTTTTAGATATCGCTAGTGATTCAAATTGTAACTGCAGTGCACGATTTGTAGAAAATTTCAGTGAAATTTCAATTCTATTTAAAAATAGTCCTTCAACGATTTCTGTTTGGCACATGTGTGTGGAATGGATTTTCATTTTACTCATGGTTTGGTGCTGCTGAAGATGGGGATTTCAAAGAATAAGCATGTAATAAAAATAGATCAATAACATTGATAGGTATATTTTATACTCCAGATACATATTATACCTATACATGTATTTCAGGTAGAATATGGAACAGCTTAGTGTAACATAAGACCTGTAACACCAGGACCATGCACAACTAGTTTCTGTGAAATACCTAAGCACTCTAATACATTTTTACAGCTGAGGCGATAAAAAAGGTATCAAAGTTGTGTCTAGGCATTTCACAGAAACTACGTGCAAACAAGAACATTTATGTTTTAAAACAACATACTCTGATACATCATAGAGAGATGGATGTATCACGGTAAGTGAGGCCAGCCCATTTTATCAAAATTTTCAAATCATAAATAGGAACTTCCAGGTCTGAAAATAAACAGTCTGACATTTGCGAATGAGGTCCCCAAAGGGTGAATTTCATGATGCTATACCATACAGTGGACCAATTTATCCTCTGGATACCTCTTTCTGTTTAGTTTTGAGACCCTGATTCAGATTGAGGTTCACAGAGGGTAAATTTAGTGATGCTACCCTGCTATGCAGGGTAGCATCACTAAGCAGGGTAGCATCACTAAATTCACCGTCTGGGGACCTCATTTTGCAGATGACACTCTGCTTATTTTCTGGCTTGGGAACTTCACTTCTGTGGGGATATGCATTGGCACCTGTCGCACCTCCCCTGGCTATGCGCCTGATTACAACAGGTGGGCACCACACCTAAAAATCAGCATTCAAAGTTTGTTGGCTTTAAAAAGCAGCTTTGGCTTTAAAAAGCAGCTTTTGACCACATTAATGGAACAGAGACTTGACAAGATCATACCAATGAGGAGTCATATTCTATGTTTTAACCCTTTACCTAACGAATCGCCTGCATCCGCCTGCATAATATGCAAATTGAGCAGTTGAAAAAATTAAGTTTTTGAAAATATTTCAACAAAACCATATCATGTGCCCCATCATTGGAATGAGCCCATTGAGCTCGTTCCAATGAGGGGTCAAATGATATGGTTTTGTTGAAATTTTTTGAAAAACTAAAAAAAAAATAATATTTAAAATAATAAATTTTGATATCGTCTGTGTAGGGTAAAGGGTTAAAAGCAAAAATGATAAGTTATTAACCCTTTGAACTCTAGTGATATCTTCCATGCCAGTTCAATGGAAGCAATTAGAAGAGTCCATATTCATTATTTGGGGTAGACCAATCAATATATTCAACGTGCAGCCTCAGGGGCTGCACGTTGAAAATATTGATTGGTCTACCCCACACATTTACTGAACAGCCATCCTATATAATGACGTTATGATGTATCATGTTGCTGGCCGAAAAAATGCCGCTAGGGTTCAAAGGGTTAAGGAAAAGTATTGTATACAAATCATGTTAGTTAAAACTGTTAATTTGATGTCAGATAAGAAGTAAAATCATCTTACCTCCTCTAGTTTCCTTGTTTTGATTTTTGCCATTTCCAGTTCTTTGTGAATTGTAGTTCTAATCTTCTCTGTTTTGTGCTTTTCATCATGTAAAACTTTCAGCTCATCTCTTGCAATCTTCACATCTTCAGATTCTTGGAATGCATACCCACCTGATAATTCAGTTGCTTTTTCCAAGTCTGAAAAAAATTATAGCTTGTATTGAAAAGTCCCCAGGGATTAACACATGGAAACTGGGATGAGGCCTCTTTCAAGAATGAGGATCCATAAAATCTATCAAGTTTTGAGCAAACTACGTCAGAATTCCAGGGACCCAAAAGATCAGATGAATCTGGTAATTTGACAGGCACCGCAGATCTATTTAGGTCCTTGTAACTGATGTTCATGAAGCAGCTCTGGCATTTCACCCCATATTAAATTCTGTTTAGTGCCTTCATAGATGTGTGTAATATGTTCAGGACTTGGATTCAGTGTTGTCTGCATTGGATTATTGGTAGATGGTAGGTCAGGGAAAACATGGTTGATTGAACTAAAAATTTTAATGCCTACTTCACACTGGGAAAGGGCCAGAAATACAGTACCAAGAAGGGCTTGGATTAAACCCGGGTCACACAGCACTTAAATCACTTAGTATGGCAAGTATATTACATTGCAATAATTCTGATATCTTCTTGAGGGTGGGTGGAGTTGCAGACCATTAAACTTCAGTGGATCCCTCTAAATTAAATAACAACTTTGCCGGTAAGAATTACTGAATTAACAGGAGTATTCAATTAATAGGGATCTGGCTACTTTTTTTTTTTCTAGAAAAAAAACAAGCATTTTTTCTGTTATGTCTTGTGTGACAGAGCTCATTGCTGGTGTAAGTGTGTCATGATAATCCATTCAATAAAGAAACCACTTTTGTGATCACAGTACTGTAGGCTCATAATCGTACATGAATATGATGTACACACTCAAAACAATACTGCCAAAATCATTGTTTAGAAGAAAACTCATAAAAGATATCATAAAAGAATATCCTTGTGCTAGCTCTTGTGACAACAGACTGTGCAAAGACTGAGACCACATTTAAATCCATAGTGATCCCGTTAAGTACATTGGGATAGTAACAACACCTTTTTATAGAATCAATTTGATTACAGAACTTTATCATCCACAGGGTCCCATTGTATAGGGACATGCAAACATAATAAAAGATCTCTTTCATGAATCAATGGCAGTGACACCTTACCTGGAGCCAACATCCACTCAGACAAAAATCTTACGTAAGCAGCATGGAAACACCAGGGAGACAGCCAATCTGGCTATGGTGTCTCGAAACAATGTACCAAACCAATTCTGTATACATGTACATGTTCAATGTTATCACATTTGTTAAATCATATGTTCACCCAGTGTATTATTGACCATTTAGAATGTTTTATAATATTGGTATATTGTTGAATAAACATTCATTCATTCATTTGTTCATTCATTCGTTCATTTGTCTGTCCATCTGTCCATCTGTCCATCCATCCGTCTGTCTGTCCGTCCGTCCGTCCATCTGTCTATCTGTCATCCATCCATCCATCCATCCATCCATCCATCCATCCATCCATCCATTCATCCATCCATCCATCCATCCATTCATCCATCCATCCATCTATCCCTTCATTCATTCATTTATTCATCCAGTACCCATCCATCTATCCATCCATTCATATGAAATCTAAATTCCTTAATAAATAACTGATAAACCCCAACCATCCAAGAAGTCTTAGCATATTAAGTTTGATAACCCCCCACCCCCACCCCCCAAAAAACAACAACAACAACAAAAATAAAAAAAACAACACAAAAACCCCCCAAAAGACCCCCCAAAAATCCCCCAAAACAAAACAAAAAAACCAATAACAACAAAAAACATATAGTACAGGAATTATGAGGCTGAACAGTTCTTGGGAGAGGTGGATATGTAGACATAACACATGGACATGACTTATTTTCTAAAATGTAGACAGCATGACATACTTTTAGTCCATGCCACTTCTCCCACCTCAATATGTGCATGCATTTCAAGTTTGGCAAGTCAAAAAGAACTGGGATTTTGGGTCTGCATTATTTTTGGGATGGAGAGATGTGAAATGCATTTTCTAAAAAATAAGTCAGCATAACCTTCATGTAGTCTGTGATGCACAACTTACCCCAAGATGATTTTGTGTGTCAAGTTTGGTGACTGCTGCAGGATTATAAGCCTCAACTACTTTTGGGTCAGAACACAAATGTTAGTCCCCACGATATACTTAAAGTCTGTGTCACTCACCTCCTCCAACACCCCATCCTCAAACAAATGAATATGCATGTCAACTTTGGTAACCTTTAGCCATAAGTCTGTTTTTAACCCTTTACCCAACGAATCGCCCGCATCCGCCCGCGTAATATCCAAATTCAGCAGTTGAAAAAATATTATTTTTCAAAAAATTTCTACAAAACCATATCATGTGACCCCTTGTTGGAACGAGCTCGTCGAGCTCGTTCCAACGAGGGTCACATGATATGGTTTTGTAGAATTTTTTTGAAAAATTTGAAGAAATGCTAATTAAAATAATAAATTTTGGTATCGTCTGCGTTGAGTAAAGAGTTAACAAGATTAGATTATAAAAGATTAATATTTACCTCTAAGTTTATTATCAAGTGCAGGTCCATCTTGTTCTCTCTTCCGAATCATTTTAGTTTTTTCAACTTCCCAACTAAAATAAACAATGAATCAAAATGCTAATAACACCAGTGTATAAACATACCAATATGAATGTAAATGATGCCCCATTTGTTGAACAACTCATATATCCCAAAATATCCCAGTGCACTTATAACCAGGCATTAGCACATTTAAATTTTTTTACTGTTCTCTGTTTGCTAGAAAACGTTTCCCTCCCCATCTCCCCGAAAACCATCTCATTGTTTGTTGCATATTTAGTGCAGGAAAAATCTTGTCCTGCATCAGTTTCCTATAATATTTCTGCAATAAGCTTCAGACACAAAATTTGCTGCTGGACCCGTGCAGTAATTTTATGATTAGCAAATTGTTGCAAGGACTGAGAAGGAAACAAAAAGGGGATTCACATCTTCCCATCACACAACCCATTTTAATTTTGAGGCGTGATTTCATATTTCAAGAATGACACACATTAAGATATCTGTACATTTCAAATGTATCATGTATTTGCATATGTGCTTGTGTTAAAATTTCTGCAGTATTTGTATCTTTACTTGTGAGTGATCATGTTTGAGAAGTTACATTGAAATAACTTCAGAAATACAAGAGGAACTGCATACAGAAAAATTGTATACAGTTCAAGGGTAGATAACTTATTTGAAATCATTGCAAATTGAAAATGTGTACATGCTCACTTATTAGCAGTCATGCTTGGCAAGTTTCATCAAAAGTGTTTTATAAGTGGAGGAGGAGTTGCAAACACAAGAATCTCATATGAAAATCTCTATAAAATATGTGATGTTCAAGGCGAGATAACCTGGGTAAAATCATCATAGAAATCCATATTAATTCAAAGGGATATATATAACTTTGTTAAAATCAGCAGAGATTGAACATTTTGGAACACATGCACATTTACATGTTAGTGGTCATGTTTGAAAAATTGAAATCAACTCAGACTCTCATGTAGAAATGTATGTTACAGCTAATAAATTCAAGGGAAGATAGAAATAAAATTGCTGCAGATTGAAAATTTGGAAGTATGTGCATTTTCACTTGTCAGTGGTTAAGTTTAAGAAGTTTCAACAAATTTATTTATTTATTAGGGTTTAATGACACTTTAACAGCCCACAGTCGTGGAAATGAGGCAGGTGCAAGTGCAATTACTCCTGTCAGCACCCGTGATTTCTATTTTACAGTAGCTAAAAAATGCACTCGTTGAAAAATATTGTGGAGCACTAATATACTGTGAGGGCATATAAATGTTTGTTGTTTTGAGAAAGCAGCACACTGGGGCCAGCGGCAAGTTACGGTCATAATTCAGCAACTCCTTATACATTTAACCCCTTAAACACTAGTGGTATCTGCCATGCCAGTTCAATAGTAGCAATTAGAAGAGTCCATATTCATTATTTGGGGTAGACCAATCAATATTTTCAACGTGCAGCATCAGGGCACGTTGAAAATACTGATTGGTCTACCCCACACATTTACTGAGCAACCATCCTATTTAATGATGTTATGACGTATCATGTTCCTGGCTGGAAAAGCAGCTGCTTGGGTTCAAAGGGCTAAGGTTTCTGGTGTTTGGTGACAGTATTCCCTTGAAAATTCATATACTAATATTTTACGGGTGCAATTTACTCTCGTCTCTGATTTCGCAAGAGGTTAAAACTACACCCATCAGTTTTGTTCATTTCCAGCACTGAGCCAAGGTCATATCATGTCAGTGACAGTTTTATGGGTGGAGGAAGGCAGAGTACCCGGAGGGAGAGAACACCGAGCAACGACGAGCAGCTGCCAGCTCCCCAACATCGTAACTCCACACTGCAGCACAGGCAGAGTCAGATTGGTTGAAAACATACGCACCATCGATGTGCAGTATGCCTTAATACATGGTGTCATCATGCCCCCATGTGGACAATCAAGAAGTTTCAACAAAATCAGTTCATAAATATAGGGGTTGTGCACATAGGAATAAAAAATACATGAAGAAATATATATTAAATCTTTCAAGTTCAAGAGCCTATAACTTGGTGAAAATCATCACCAAAGATTGACAAATTTGGAATATGTACATGTTCACTTCTTAGTGGTCAGGTTTGAAAAATTACACTGAAGTCATGTCATATATGTAAGAGGAGTTGCACACATGCGAATTTTGAACGCAATTATCAGAAGAACTTCTTTTCACTGATATATTATTTTTCTCCTGAACACTGCCTCCGACAATGCATGAGAATTAACTAGTGGAGCTTATTTTTATGTTTAGAAGAAGAAAAAAAGAAGAAAATTGATTAGGTTTTTTAAGTACTGATATGTGCTTTTAATTTTCCAAAAGATATAAAACACTCGATATACCTGCTGATAATAAGCTGATTTCGATTTGTTTCCAAGCTCACTTCCATCGAAGCATTATTCAGCTCCATCAAGCTTTTCCTGAAATTCATAGAAAAATAAAATAAGTTTTAGCTTTATCTTCCAACTTGATATTCTGATTAAACTAACCCTATTTTTTTAACCCTTTACCTACAGACAATATCAAAATTTATATATTTCTAGATAAATTTATATATACGTGTATATAATTTATCAAAATATTATTTTAAGTATTATTTTTTCAAGATTTTCAGAACATTTTAACAAAACCATATCATGTGACCACTCATTAGAATGAGCTCATTGAGCCCGTTCCAATGAAGGGGTCACATAATATGGTTTTGTTGAAATTATTTGAAAAATGTTTTCTTTTTCAACTTCTCAATATGTAAATTATATGGGCGAATGGGGCTGATTCGTTAGGTAAGAGGTTAATACTAGCCATTTCCCCTACAAATGCTTATGATAAATTTCAACTGATAAGTAAATCAAATTTGTACAGTGCCTACTTAATTAGATATCTCTCAATTAAATAACTCTGTCTATTGAATATCAATTTCAAACACCAAACCATTTACCATACCTTCAGTACCTGTTAACTGCATATAAGTTAGATAGTAAGCACTTATTAATTGAATAAAGAGTCTTGTTTTGTGTTAAGAAATTACCCTGACAGTCACTAAATTCCCATATGTGGCATCAGAGCATCCAATAGAGGCATTTAATCAATTACATCTTGTTTAACAAGAGCTCTGTCAAAGAAAATATAATAGAATAAATGCTCAGATTATCACGAGAAAACAAGAAAGTGACCACATCCCTGTAAAACTGAATACTCCTGTTAATTGAATAATTCCTTCTGGCAAGGTGACTATTCAATTAACAGGGGCCCACTGTATATGTTAATTTGTTCATATATTCTGTAATTATTAAAGAAAAATTCAGATGATTGTGTAGTGTTTAGATGATCTACAGTCACTTTCTGAATTGATGTGATCTGGAAAAAAAAATAAAAAATTTGAAAATTGTTAATATGAAACCCTCCATGTATTCTTTTTTTAAAATGGTTTGTATGGAAGAAACAATTCATCAGTGACTTAAAAGATTTCTATTCTCTGTGTAGGTTCCTCAACTTAAGGATTTCATATTCTGCGGATGTGGTTCACATTATCTTTGAAGTGAATTTATTTTATCTGCAAGGCCTGTAGGCACTCTCCCATATATTGTAACAAGTTAAAGATATGCAAACAAATTTTGGCAACCAAGAAAAATTTAGCACTCTACCGGTTAAATCAAGTTTAAAAATAGGTACGGGAATTATGCATCGGTGGACAAATAAATATTTTTTTCAGACAGTCTGCAAGCATTTAAGCTTCCCAATGTAATGGTCATTTCCCACGAGTACTTTCACAAAAAAATCACCATTAACATTTTATTATTTTTATAATATATGATCCTTCATTGGAATAAGTTTATTTTGCTAATTTCAAAGAAGAATAATAAGTTATGTAGTTGTGACAAAAAATGAAAATTTTCAGTTATTCAAGAAAATATTTTTCCAAATGTATCCCAGTTGTGTTTGTTAATGTTAGAGAGCACACCTCCGACAGTAAGTAATTCACACACTCAACAATAATTTCTTTTGACTGAGCTTAGACAGTTCAGTTGATCAAGATATTTTCAATTAGACTTTACAATGTCCTAGGGTAGAACATGAGAGCTGGCCCCATAAAGATGGTTATACAGTTAAAACATGAACATAATAGTCAAAGATATTAAAAGTGCACCAGAATTCTATGCATGATGACCTATATCCCAATACTGAGAATGCAAAAGATCTCCATTTGCATCCAGATGGACAGCTTATTAACTCACTCACTTGTGAAATATAATATGCTTTTAACCCCTTACCCGAAGCACACGATATCAAAAAAAAAGTTTAAAATTTTTGAAAACATTTCAACAAAACCAAATCATGTGAACCCTCATTGGAACGAGCTCACTGAGCTTGTTCCTATGGGGATTCATATGATAAGGTTTTGTTGAGATTTTTGGAAAAATAATTTTATCAACTGCATTTTTTGAAAATTTTGTGGTCATATGAGACCGATTCATTAAATAAAGGGTTAAGTTCAAACGACTAGGCATTCTGGTTTAGTTCTGCAACAAACAACAATCTCTGTTACCTCAATTCCATCTGGTCTTTGAAAGAATTCAGCAGCTTTTCTCTCAGTCTAATGACATCTTCCCTATGAGAGTTCTTTCTTGCTTCAAGAACTTCAGCTAAAATATAAATGTCAGGTCAATATTTAAATTCTTTCAAACGAGATGAAGCCGCAGTTTTTTGAAAGTCTGTTTAGCGTAAATTGACGCATTTTGCTTTTTGTCCCCGCGTTACCGTATTTCATTTAAATATTTGGACACTCGAAATATTCGGACACCATAATTTTGAGAGAAAAATATTTTTTTAACCTTCTATCTTTGGGACACCCAGGAAACCTGTCGGACGTGGAACGTCTTATCGACCCAAGAGGAGTTTGGTGGTGTATTGGTATGTTTTAAAAAAATAAAAACAAGAGGCCCCACAGGACCTGAAGCGCTCACCTTGAACAGAACATGATGTTAACAGAGTCCAAGAATGAGTCAACATTAAGCAATCCATCTCTATAGGATACATTGTCAATCCTTGAGCCTCTTAGGAGTGACAAAAATAGTCCGATCATCATACCTTTTCTTCAGTTGATCATAATGTAAAATGTGGAGCTCCCCAATGAAGCCCCTTGATACAACCTATGTGGATTAATCTTAGTTACACACATCTAGAGGGTACTGAATACAAAATTTCTAATTCTTCATCTATACAACCAATTCCAGCTCCCATAGGGAGCCCAAACATTAACACAGGCTCTCGATTTGAACAAAGTTGAATCTGACCTCCCTAGAGAAGCTGCATACCAAATCTGAAAGCATTCTGACTGTTGGATCTGAAGAAGAAAATTTTTAAAGAAATTTCTTCATATTGTAGTAAGTTAAAATTTGGGCTATCACAGCGAGCCCAAATATTAACCTACAGACCTGATGTAAACAAATTTGAATCTGACCCCCCTAGATGAAAGCATTCTGATTACTGGATCTGAAGAAGAAGATTTTTAAAGAAATTTCCTCATATTGCACTAAGTTAAAATTTGGGCTACACTAGGGAGCCCAAATATTAACCCAGGGAACCAATTTGAACAAACTTGAATCTGACTCCCCTAGAGATGTTGTAAACTAAATATGAAAGGATTCTGTGACAGGTGAATCTGAAGAAGAAAAGTTTTGAAGAAATTCCCACATATTGTACTAAAGTTAAATTTCAGGTTCCATTATGGAGCCCAAATATTAATCCAGGCACTCGAATTGAACAAACTTGAATCTGACCTTCCTAGAGATTTTGTGTACCAAATATGAAAGAATTCCCCCCACTCCTCCAACAATGTTGTATACCAAATATCAAAAGGATTCTGATTGATGGTTCCGAAGACTAAGATTTTTTAAGGAAATTCCCTCATATTGCACGAAGTTAAAATTCAGACTCCTATAGGGAGCCCAAATATTAAGCCAGAGACTTGATTTGAACAAACTTGAACATGACCCCCTTAGAAATGTTGTATACCAAATATGAAAGCATTCTGACTGGTGGATCTGAAAAAGAAGATTTTAAAAAATGATCCCCCATATTGAACTAAGTTAAAATTTGGGCTTCCATAGGAAGCCTAAATATTAACCTAGGGACTTGGTTTGAACAATCTTGAATCTGACCCTCATAACAATGATGTATACCTAACATTAAAAGATTCTGACTGGTGGTTCTGAAGAAAAAGATTTTTAAAGAATATTCCCCATATTGCCCTAAGTTAAAAATTTGGGCTCCTGTATTGAGCCCAAATATGAACCAATGGGCTTTATTTTAACAAATTTGTATCTGACCCCCCTATGGATGCTGTATACAGAATATCAAAAGATTCTGATCACCAGTTCTGTAGAAAAGATTTTTTAAAATTTTTGCAAATATTTCTATTTTTAGCTCCTGGGGTTCCCATGGGGATGCGGGAATTTTTTTTTTTGCATGAGTCAAGTTCTTATGACCCAATAATACCACATACCAAATTTCGTTCAAACTGCGCCATTGGTTCATAAAAATAGAAATTTATGGCGTGGCCAAACATCTTACCTCTCCCATTACAAAGCCAAATATTGCTTCACGAACTTCGTTTGAACAAATTTGAATCTACACCTCAAAAGGAATCTCCATAACAAATATCAAGTCATTGTACACACTGGTTCATGAGAAGAAGATTTTAAAATATTTTGGAGCATTTTCCATTCACCCCCTCCCTATGGCGCTGGGCATGTTGAGTTGAACAAAAATGCAATGCCCCTTTGGGACCATCACTCACATAACTTTCAGTTAAATTGGCCCAGTGGTTTTGGAGGAGAAGACCAAAACATGGTGTTGACGGACGATGGAGGGAGAGCAATGGGATTAGCTCAGCTTGACTTTGTCAAGGTGAGCTAAAAACATATATTACATACTTATACTAATTTGTGTTGTTTTTTATTACAGTCCCCTCACGTTATCATGATTAAAATCCATGTAGTAAAGAACTAGAAAATAAACGTTTTAATGAAAATGTCAGCCTGAAGATTGATGTAAAATACTAGTACATGCACTGCACGTGTATATTTCTATACAATGTTGCAGCTGAAAACAAATCCCACAATTCCCCATTGAAAACTTCGAATCCCATCGTGAGAAAAATACCTGCTGAGATGCTGATTTGAACGGACCCGGTAAGTATTGAGAAAACAGGAGTCAATTAATCTGCAGGAAAAATAAAAGTGGAGTGGGGCGCATTCTGTGTTGTTTTTTTCATTCCAAACTCCCCTGTTATTGGGTGTCCAGGCTGAGGTGAAACGAAATGATACTGACACTGGACAGGTAGACAAGTGACACTGACAATGAGAAGCCGACTGAGATAGCGAACATAGCCGTAACAATGAATAATTGCAGCGAAGAGATCAGCTGCCTTATATTGACACACTCCTGTGGAGAATTTTAAAAATAAAGAACAGTGTAAATGCAAGGGCAGATCTGGGGGGGGGGGGGACACACCCCCACCCTCAAGGTTTCAGCTGGCAATTTTGTTTTATCCAATGTGGACTTTTCTTTTTGTAAACAGTCCTTCAAATGAGGCCCTTTGATGGTATCTTACAGTATCATGCATACACGATCTACATTTGTCTACATTGCTGTAGAAACTATGTGACCAAAATGTGATTTTAAACTATGCATGATCTTTCGGAAAGTTAATAAAATTGATAAATTTGTTCCTTGAGTGCAACAAGGCTTTGCAATGCATTACCATTGCAATGCCTTCTTGCACTCAAGGAATGAAATACACTACCACTCATGTAGATTATGAGGCCTAAAACATAAAACAAACCAAGAACATGAACTTCTGATGGCAAAGAAATAATTACAAAAATAAAAAATAAGATAAAAAAAATGCCTCCCACATACAATTTTACAAAAAATGGCCTAAGAAACAGAAGATCTACTTTGTGGGGCCTAAACAAGATTAGTGGTAAAAGACCTTTCATAGACATATTGGAGGGGTGGGGGGGGGGGGGGGGGGGGGGTACACCAATTTAGATACATTCGCAGCAAAGTTTTTGTCTACCTGGAGATGTTCCAGCTGTTATGAAGCAATGTAACATTTGTCAGCCTTCTGCAGGTGCAACAGTAAGCACTAGAAATGAAAGTCTGAATTTTCCCCCAGCAAACATCCTTTTCTTCAACTTCGATCATACTTCAAAGCTCACTTTACCTCTCAAATGTACCAATCTGTGTGCCTCAACTTTACAAAAAGTTAACAAGATATGTGCCACATATGATATATTGCAATGAATGCATTCTTCATTTATTCCTGAAGTTAGCAACTACTACCCAACTGTATATGTTATCATTCAACAGAGGTCAAGAACATGACACATGGAAATAGATTTGCTTGTTCCAAGTGAATATAATATTCTTGATGCACTTAGGTCACTTTACAATGCCAACTGTTAACTGTCCTCTCAAAATATAATTCTTATAGGGATGACATATTAAATGCCTTTGTGATCCATTGCATGTCTATCTATATCCTTATATAATGATTGACTCATTTAGAAATGGGTTAATAATTAGAGGTTATTACTTGGTTAGTTTCATATTGGCTGAGATATGAACCCGAGGTAACTTCATATCAGCCTGAGACTGAAGGTTGAAGGCTGGTGTAAAGATACCAAGAGGTGATATCTTGGCCAATATGAAACTAAGTAATACCTTCTTTATTTATTTACGTTACGGCTAAAACCGGCCAGCGCTATTCACAAAAATCACCTATTAATTTTCATTATTTGTCAATTTTTTGTCTCAAAAACATGTTATGACCCCTCAATGGAACAAGCTCATTCCAATGAGGGGTCATAACCTATGTTTTGGAGACAAAAAATGAAAAAAATTAGTTATTTAAGAATTTTGTTTGCAAGTTTGTCTGCATTTCAGGGTAGGTAAAGGGTTAAACCAAAACAAATAATTACAAAAAAATTCTCAGATCTGTTACAGTTTTCTGACAGTGTTATTGTTTCTCTTTCTTTTCATAAACTTGGAATTTTTCTCTTCTCCAAGTTTAGCTATTCGAAGGTCTCGGCTTCCCTAAGGGGAAACGAGGCATTTGGATAGCTGAACTATCTCTTCTCTCACCTTGACAAAGTTCCTCTCATGACTCTAAATCTTAGTTGCTTTGAATTTTGTGTACAACTCAATTCTTTTTTTTTCTTCATCTACCTAATCCTTGCTTATTGCATAATTAATTCCTTACTATACAAAAACTATTCACTTTTACCTGGAACTGCAAATTTTACTGATTGATTGTAGTTGATGAATAATGGTGAATGACTTTCCTGTAAACAAAATGGTTGCATCTATTAACACATCAAGGGGGACAACTCTAGTTTGGTTCAGTACCATATCATCTGAGTTTGAAGTCACATCAGCCTGATAATGGGCTTTTGTGGGAAAGAAAATTATATCTAATGAATCAAGCATGGTCGGTGATGGAGTCATTCCTCTAGAACTAGGTCTGCCTTGGATCCTTGATAACTTATAAAGCAGATAGAATATACTGACTGGGTAAATTGCTTTACGAAAGTGGTTATTTGAGGAGTTCAGACTATGTTCTGATTATTAACTGGTCGAGTAATAAATTACATTTCAATGATCATTTGTAACATGAGTATATTTTTTTTAAAGACATCACACTACTACAAAAGAACCCTTAAATTAGCAAGATGTTGGTCATAAATAATTATTTTGCCACAATTTATTGGAGAGTGCCAAGTGGCACTCTCCAATAAATTGTAATAAAACAATTTTGTATTAATATTTTTCTTCCAGTGCTGAGCCAACAACAAATTAATGCAAACAGTGTACAGCTACTATAGCGGCTTTCGGCTCTTTTCATTAGAGTCCTGATAGTGGCTTCTAGCACTTAACCAGTTATTTATTTATCTATTGGTGTTTATGGTCACATACTAATGCACAATGGCTAATCATGACCGTGACAGTTTTACAGGTGGAGGAAGCCGGAGTACCCAGAGAGAACCACCGAGCATCGACGAGCAACTGTCAGCTCCTCAGCATTCTAACTCTGTTCAAGCTCCTCTCAAGCAGGGTTACAGTGGTTGAAGACATGTGCACCATCAACGTGCTGTATGCCTTAGTGCACGGCATCATCGTGCCCCCATGCAGGCAACCAGGATAAAGTGCCTTGCCCAAGGACACAACGCGGGTCATCCGGGATGGGGATCGAACTCGGGACCTCTAGCATAGAAGTCCAACAGTCTATCACTGAGCCACCGTGCTCCCACTTAACCAGTTAAAGAAGTTCAGACTATGTTCTGATTGGTACAGAATTCAGTTATCAGATATGTGAACAACCTTTGTAAAATTAAGCTTGACTTTTCAAAATTGGATAGGGAATCACAAAACTATAAAGCAAATCACTCATGCAATATATATCACTCACCAGAAGATTTACAATCTTGGCATTTCATCATTTACCTGACATGAATTGCTGATGGCATAACTCAACCTTTTCAAATTTTTCTCTTGAAAACATAGCTTATGACCCCTCAATGGAATGGAATCAACAAGCTAATGATGGTTATAACAATGTTTTAGAGAAAAAAGTTTTGAAAGTACTAAAATTTGAATAGTAACCCATGTTTTACAGGAAAAGGTTTTGAAGGTACTAAAATTTGAATAGTAATTTTTGTGAATAGTACTTGCTGGTTATGGCCATTATATTATGCAAGAGGTTAAATGAGTACTTCTACTGACAAAATGACAAAACAGTCAACAACCAAAGTACACACAGAGAACAAATGTGAGCAGCCAATAAGCATAATGCAAATAAAGCAAATGGAGTGACCAGCCACCCACTTGTTTTCAGCAAGAGCCTGTAATGAAACCGTGGCAGAAGGCCTCAAGAGAAGTCGAAAAAGTGTTCCCAATATCTTTCATTGAGGTCCCATAAAGTTAAAGTAGATCTTCTGTTTCTCAGGCTATTTTTAAGTATTTCTTTGCCGTCAAAAGTTCATGTTCTTGGTTTGTTTTTTATTTTAGGCCTCTACAGAATAGCATGGGAAGCGGTGTATTTTGTTCCTTGATTGCAAGAAAGCTTTGGAATGAATTGTTGCACTCAAGGGACAAATTTATCAAGTTTATTAACTTGGGTAAAATATCAGACATAAACCATTTTATTTTTAATTTTTTAAGTTTGCATTGGTTATAAAAAGAGAGCATGCGGCAGTCAAAAGCAAAAGAAGCATCCGGGGGTGGGGGGGGAACAGGCTTGAGAAACAGATTTAACTTTTTGGGGTCTAAAATATAAATAATAGCTACCAGCAGAGGGTTTCCCATCACATTTCTTGAGTATTTCAACCAAAAATGTACATTATCATGTAAAAACAAGACTTACTTTGAACAGCCTGGATACTAGCAATAGACTGACGACTTGTCATTGCTGTACTATCCTGAAGTTTATCCCTTAACCTCATTACTTCTTCCCTTAGTTCAGCAATAATGTTTGTGTATTGTGCTATATGATAGGCAACATCTGTAACATTTCTTCTGACCTAAAATTAGGGGAAATTATACAGCATAAACTTCAAACTTTCGAGTATAAGAGGAAACTGTAAAGCAAAACATTAAATACTACTCTACTCCTTTCTCCAATCTAGGGCTTCATAGTATTACAATTTTGTAATACCGAGTAAGGTATTTTTGTAAATTCCACGATATGAGTAAATATTGAGCATTTATGAACTGACAATCCTTGTTTGATATGACAATGCAGAGTCCCAAACACACACAATACTGCTCGTACTTTGCGAGATGTCTCGCTTGGTACAAATAGTACCGCATGTATTTGTTTTTGCAGAAGAACCATATCTAAATTAAATAAAAGCATGGTAGTTTGTAAGAAATGATAAAATGTACTTTATATCAAGAATGGGAGGTCATTTTACATTAATAAAGTATTATCAAACTTGTCCGTAAATAAATCGCAAAACAAACATGAGACAATTTTTTTTTATTCTAATGATGCTCATTTACCTTAACAATTCTTCCAATTGTTTGTACATAATAGTCACTGTTGAAACAATGCCAAACATTCGTATCGCTTATTTCTAATGCAAAGTACTATACGACCACTGACCAAAAGTCAGTACTGCAGCACTTCCTTTGATTTTATCACAACCAATTATAACATGGGTGAGTAAGCCACAGATCTGTTTTGAATAGTATAGAATCGAAGAAGCATGTTTATTAATCAAAACACTTGGTGTAGTTCATTTCATTTCATTCAATCAGTTTTAGAAAATCAATCAATCAATTATGACAGGTACTGTCAGTGGAAGATGCCTCGAAATGATTGGCTAGCTTTACATGCTTTATATTTCCCATTTTCGTTTTGAGTGTGCATGTGATGAATTTAGATGAAGTTCAAGTCAAAAAAGTTAAGTTTATCATTAGTTTGAGAATACCAATATTTCTAATTGACGATACTGTGAAGGTTGGTATATCGAGGGAGTTGAAATTGACTCAGTATGTTATCGATATTGAAAAAAATACTGAGTTTTGGTGAAATACCGAAATACCATGAAGCCCTACTCCAATCTGAATTAAAGTCAAATATTCAACTGGTAGAGTGCTAAATTATTTATACTCATAAAAATTTGTTCTCAAATCTTTGCCTTGTCACAATTTATAGAAGAGTGCCTGCAGGCACTCTCCTATAAATTGTAACAAGGAAAATGCATTCAGACCAAATAATTTAGATTCAAATATAATATGAATGACAGCCACAGAGCTTGAAGCCTCGGAGTTGTAGTATCTGCACTTTAGAGTAAAGCCCAAATATGGGCTTCCAGGACTCAACCAGTTAAAACCAACACACTTTCGTAGTGAACAAATCGGTCACATCTGCTCCAAAAATTTACAAATTGAGCAGTTGAAAAAAAAAAATTTTCAACAAAAATCTTGCTGAGCTCGTTCCAATGAGGGGGTCACATGAGGTAAACATGAAGAATAGCGGACCCAACAAATTATACAAAAATTACCAACTTTACATGGTTTCCCTACATTCTTTAGTGTTTTTTCTTTATATATTCATAAATTTGGGGGAATAAAAATCACTTTTTAGCTTGTTTTTACTAGTTTTTAACTTCCGTGATGATACAATTGAACATGCGCGTCAACCATCTTTTTTATCTGAAAGTGTGCGTTCGATTTTGAAGCACACTTGTTCTGCATCGGGACCACAAGGAGAAGTATGGCATTTTTTTCACTTTTTTCATTTTTAAGGTTAGTTATTATGTAATAAACAGCACCGCGCTCGACGGGTTAGGGTCAGTCAAGCAAGGGTTCGGGTTAGCTAACCCGAACCCTTCCTAACTGACCCTAATCAGTCGAACACGGAGCAATTTCCTGAACTGACGTGATACCAAGGACTATGAATGATGTTCATAGTCCTTTGTGATACAGAATTCTCCACAAATGGGAGGAGACACCCAGTGTGACGTTACATGTTTGACAGTTTCCGTTGAAAGAATGTCGATGTTGATAAACACGATCAGACGACTTTTCCCTGCCTCTCTCACGGGAAGGAAAAACTTGGTAAATAATGTCTAAATGTATTAAAAACTCAGGGTTTTTGGTACATATGTGAAGAAAAAAACACTAAAGAATGTAGGGAAAACATGAAAAGTTGGGAAAAGCTTGGTAATTTTTGCATAATTTGTTGGGTCCACTATTCTTCATGTTTACCCCACATGATAGGGTACTGTTGAAATTTTTTTAAAAATTTGAAAAAATAATATTTAAAATAATAAATTTTGATATCGTGTGCATTGGGTAAAGGGTTAACTGTCCTATTTTTGTCTGACAACAAATTAGCAACAAACTAGCAGTCTGGAAAATCTTCACTCAAACAGTCAAAAATCAATTTTCTAGCATTACTATTAAACAAATGAAACTGGAACTCAGAAATTTATACAGTGGAATCAAGTTAATTGCATAATCAATATGGTAGAGAGAATTATTAAATTAACAGAAGTATTCAATTGCCAGGGATATGGTCACTTTCCTATATTCTAGAGATAAACAGAGCATTTATTCTATTATATACACCTGGAACTTAATTAAGCACCCCCTGAAATGTTTCATAACAGTAAAGTTGCTGTTACTGATTATTGTGTTTTAATGATTGGTATGTCTTGCAGTACATTTCATCTAGTGAAACATGATGTTTATGGTTGATAGCGTACTCTAAACACAACCCCTCGTCCACGTGAAGCATGCTTCCCATGAATGTGACAAAAAACACTATCATCCACATGCAATATATAGGTATAAAACAAGAAAATTTGTCACTTCTTTCAAATGTTGACATGGCTAGGAGGAGACTGTCAGAGGCACTAACATGGCAAATTGTCGGCATGTATGCAACAGGCATGTCATTCAAAGATATTGGAAGGCAACATGGCTATAGTCATTCTGTCATCAGCAGACTTGTCCGAAAACATCAACAAACCAACAATGTTAAGGACCAACCAAGGCCTGGACAACCCCAAAAGACCACTCCTCGGGAAGATTGGAGTCTGGCATGCCTCGTTAGGCATGAACCCTTTGCTTCAAATGGGGTTCTGAAACACCTTTGGCTCCCCAACAGGCATTTGTGCAACACAACTGTCCAAAACCATCTCAAAGTACTGGGTATGAGGTCCAGAAAGATTTACCTGCATTGTTTCATAATGGACCGTTCCAGCACAATACTTATTGAGAGAACATTTTTCCATCAAAAACATTAGTGACAGATATGTGTAGCTAGTGCTATTAAAATACTGCATATTTTCATCATTGTGTTGTCTTTCATTTGTCAATAGACCATTCTTTCTGCAAACAATCACTTTTGGTCATCTGAAAGGTAGCATGAAAGTAATGACAGTTTCTATTAACACCACTGTAAAATAAACAAGGGGTGCTTAATTAAATTCCAGTATATTTTGTTTGAAATAGGTCATGGCTTTCTGTCTAATAAGATATAACTGATTTTCTCTCAAGGGCCTAGATATTTTTAGACAGTTTTGCTGAATCTTTGACAGTCCACATACTGTTACTTTGATGTTGTTTCTTGGCATGTCTTGGCTGCCTATATATAGGCAGCCAAGACTTACCTAGAAACAACTACCAAAGCACTTTGAAAGTAACTTGCAAGTTTTCACAAAGACCGCATGTTGGGGCACCGTTTTTGTTGTAGAAAAAAATGATAAAATTAGGAATTAGGTTCTTAAGGGTTAAATGCATGTTTTGGATGTACTGAGGCCAAATAGGTAAACAAGAGGCCCCAATGGGCCTTAATCGCTCACCGGCCAAAGTGGTTCAAAGAAGTATTTGGTCTCACATTAAGTTAGACATGGTTCATCAACAGTACAAAGTAATGAAGTCATGAGAGGCAAATTTTATGGAAGACGGGAGATGACTTACATATAAGCTTTAAGCTTTCTGTCGAATCCCTCTTTTACACAGTAACAAATTTCCCTGTCTTTAGTTGTTTCATTATAATACTGTATTTTATGTTGTTCATATTTTTTTGTTACTCAACTATTGTTGTGAAATGTATGCATTTATCAATTATTGAATAAATATTGTTTAAACTAAATTTTATGGAAAAAACACTAAGGACCATATGGATTTGAACAAGCCAGAACCTAACATGCCCCCCTGCCACCTCTGACCATAGAGCCCAAACATTAAGCCAAGGAGACAAATTCAACAAACTTGAATCTGATTCCCCCTTGAGATGTCATACACCAAATAGAAAAGAATTCTGACTGGTAGATATGAAGAAGGTTTTTTTTAAAGAAATCACCTCACACTGCACTAAGTTAAACTTTGGGCTCAAATAGGGTGCCAAAATATTAACCCAGGGTCCTGATTTGAACAAACTTGAATCTGACCCACTGAGAGATGTTGTATACCAAATATGAAAGGATTCTGATGGGTGGATCTGAAGAAGATTTTAAAAGAAATTCCCTCATATTGCACTTAGTTAAAATTCCGGCTCCCATAGATAGCCCAAATTAATAACTCAGGGACCAGATTTGAACAAACTTGAGTCTTACCCTCCAAGCGATGTTGTATACCAAATATGAAAGGATTCTGACTGGTGGATCCGAAGAAGATTTTTAATGAAATTTCCTAATATTGTATTAAGTTATTCTCAAAGTTTAACAAAAAGCCTAAAAAAATTTTAAAATTTTTTTCTTCAAATTTTGGTCAAACATTTCTAAATCTGAACCAGGCCCAAATTTTCAACCCAGGGAACCGATTTGAACAAACTTGAATCTGACCCCTCCTAGAGATGATGTATACCAAATGTTAAAGGATTCTGACTGGTGGATCTGAAAAAGAATATTTTTAAAGAAATTTTCTCATATTACACTAAGTTAAAATTTGGGCTCCTATAGGGAACCCAAATATTAACTGAGAAACTCGATTTGAACAAACTTAAATCTGGCCCCCCCCCCCCCCCCCCCCCCCCTAGAGATGATGTATACCAAATATGAGAGGATTCTGACTAGTGAATCTGAAGAAGAAGATTTTTAAAGAATATTCCACATATTGCACAGAGTTAAAATTTTGGCTCTCATATTGAGCCCAAATATTAACTCAGCGACTTGATTTGAACAAACTTGAAACTACACCCCCCCCCCCCCCCCCCCCCTCCCCCTCCATATAGATGTTGTACACCAAACATGAAAGGATTCTGACTGGTGGATCTGAAGAAGAAGATTTTTAGAGAAATTTCCTCAAATTGCACCAAGTTAAACTTTGGGCTCCAATAGAGAGCCCAAATACTAACTCAGGGACTCAATTTGAACAAACTTGAATCTGAGCCCCCTAGAGATGTTGTATACCAAATATGAAAGCATTCTGACTGGTGGATCTGGAGAAGAAGATTTTTAAAGAAATTTCCTCATATTTCACTAAGTTAAAATTTGGACTCCTACAGGGAGCCCAATTATTAACCCAGGGACTCGATTTGAACAAACTTGAATCTGACCCCCCTAGAGATGCTGTATAACAAATATGAAAAGATTCTGACTGGTGGATCTGAAGAAGAAGATTTTTTTGAATTTTTGAAAAAATTTATGTGTGCTATCAGATTTATGCCCCATCTGGTGCCCCCTGTGGGCGCGGAAAGTTAATTTGTATAAACCTGAATTAACGTATGATAAGGAACATGCACACCAAATTTGGTTCAATTTGGTCCAGTAGTTTGTGAGAAGTCGATAATGTAAAGTTCATGACGTACGATGACGACGACAGATGGCGGACGACGACGGACGACAAGTGATAAGTTAAGCTCCCTTCGGTAAGCTAAAAAACAAGGGGAATTCAGTGACTGTCAGGGTACTTTCTTGACATATTACAAAAATTTATCTTCAGTTGATAGAAGGTAACTCTATAACCTTGAAGCAATTAACAGGTCAAATTTGCAATGAAGGTATGGTAAATGGTTTTCTGTTGGAAGTTATATTCAATTAACAGGTTATTCAATTCAGAGA
This sequence comes from Pictodentalium vernedei, assembly GCA_031216915.1. Classification (NCBI taxonomy): domain Eukaryota; kingdom Metazoa; phylum Mollusca; class Scaphopoda; order Dentaliida; family Dentaliidae; genus Pictodentalium; species Pictodentalium vernedei. The sequence continues at coordinate 475,600,175 of CM062297.1, read as the reverse complement.
TATCCAGTTAAGTGGGTTCCACTGTATCAACATATATCTGGACTGTAATGATGTCCAAGTCCCAACAGTCCCTATGAATATGTACTGGTGTGAAGTTTGCTTCAAGTATTTGGACAAAAAGTTGAGTGTCAATTGTCAAAAGCATGTTTCCACCCAGTCCAATATGTCACAACTTATCATAATAATAGTGAGTAGACCATGAGGTCGTTACCGTGAGTCACTGCCACCAGCTGTGAACCTTCCAAGTCATAACTAACTACTAATTTCTTCCAACCAACTGTCATTAAATTTGTCAGACACAAAGATATCCAGCCAGCTAGCTGCAGGAATATTCTAAATTTGAATCTATATCAATATTAGTCTCTGATGGTAAATATCCTATGCCACAAACTCACAACAAATGCATAAAGATCCTAACAATATGTAAACATAAGTTACGTTTGACACATCATGTCTGAGACCTGTGATTTTTATGTGTCAAAATGCATTGAAACCTGTCTAATATACGTCCATTGAGCTCAGACCATAGTCGGTCTTATGTGCACCTCAGCACGAAGAGTATTAAGTAAGTAAGTAAGTAAGAGCTCTGACCATCATGCTGCACCTCCTGTTACTGTATAAATTTATTCACTCTTGGCATTACATAGTGACACAAATTATTACCTGTTTGATTCTGCATCTTTCAAGTCAGTTAGGCCATGTCAAGAGCTCGAGTTTAAAGTTGTATTTAAAGGCCCTTTTCTCTCTCTAGGGCCCCGAGTACCTCTATTAACCCTCTCAAAAAGTTTGAACTTAAAAATGATTTCTGATTTTAGTTTTCATCGAAGGCAAATGCACAGTTCTGATGAACAATAATTAGGTGGTAAGTCGATAGATCATTTTTTGGCAAGTTATGGTCATCTGATTTGGGCACTTCTCAGATATCATTAAAATTTGCACATCTAATAGTTGTTCTTCAATGACAAATATTACATCTGTGGATATCACATCACAAAAAAGGCCAATAGAGTTGTACCAATGTGAAAAAAGACCAAATACACAAAAAATATACTATGCACTTTATCAGTCTATATATGCAATGAAGTTAACTTGCCACATGTTTCTACTAACCAAATCAAGATATCGGATATGCAATGTTTCATGCTCTTGCCGTGCAGCTATCCCCTAGGGTCCCCACCCATTTATGGTTAGAAAATTTATTTGGTTTCCATTTGGCATGCATCTGAATCTATTAACACAACTTAACAAACTTACATGTAACTTTGTCTTACACAAGATAATTTGTTATCAGGATCTTACTTGTCTTACACAAAATAATTTGTTATTAGGAGATTACTAGTATGCCATTGGGATGCTAGCTTTGTGAACAAACAAACCTTCCATTTAAACTGCCTCAGCTACTACAAAAATAAACTGTGAACTCAAAAGTTCACAGCTTCAGGCTCGAATAGAAACTTCTGAATGCAAACTAAGATGACCTGCCTATTTAGATTGTGGCCTAATAACAATTCCAAGAGATAATTACCTTAATCCTTCACCTAACACAAAAGACAGATGACATTAGCAAACAAAATTCTTAAATAACTCAATTTTTTTCATTTGTTGTGTGCAAAACATAGCTTATGACCCCTCATTTGAATGAGCTCAATGGACTCCTTCCAATGAGGGGGCCGTAAGCTATATTTTTTAGACCAAAAAAATGAAAAAATAATGAATATTGAATGGTGATTTTTGTGAATAGCACTGTTCGGTTTTAGCAATTATGTTTGGTAAAGGGTTAAGCATGCTCACCTTTGTTTTAATATGTTTCGCTCTATCAGCATACACTAGAGTGTTTCTTGATTCTTCAAAATGGATACTGGCTGGGCTGATATGTGCAATCATCACAGTTTTACAATTTCCACCCAGAGCATCCTTTAGCAATCGTGTTAGTTTGCTGTCTCTGTAATTGATATATTTTGGACCATTTTTGTCACCTGAAATGAATGAGAAAATGTCACATTTCAAGAAGTGAAGGCCAAAACACTCAAACGTTACTGTGTCATAATACTGTTAACCCAGACCTTTATATTTCCCTAAATAATGATGGTATATGCTGTGTCCAAATTATGTGGCGTTTAAAAATGTTTTTCAGAGTTTTGCAGGCTTTTAGCATATTGTTGTAAATCTGGTAGATAATTTACCTGTGATACATTAACTCTTAACCCGCTGAGTATTTTCAAGATATTTTTCATCAAATCTAGTCATGGCTGCTTAACAGCAGCCATGACTAAATTTGATGAAAAATTCTTCTACATTTAATTCAAGAAATCATTGGTGACAAATGCATTAAATTTACAGGTTGAAAATTTGATTAAATGTGCCAAAATTATACATATTTTAATGGCAAGAAATATTCTGTCCTGGGCAGGAATATTTCCCAGCAGCATGCAAGGAGTTAAAAAGACAGCAGCACTTTGTTCGGATTAAGAATTACCAATATGACACGTCTTGTCAATACAAAGTGCTCAATACAACACACAGGGAATCTGGCCTAAATGTAAAATGTTATGTAAGAATGCATCTGATTGGTCATTGCACATCTGATTGACATTATGGCATGACAGTAAATAACCATATTTGCTCACGTAAATACAGGGTCACATAATGACTTCAAGTATTCAGAAATTGGTGAATTTTCAGTATTCATTCCAAGCACATTCCATGATTACATTTGGCACATACATGACTAAAATTACAGAACCAATCCAAACTAATTATAAGGATGTGGTCCGCAGACATGATCACAGAATTATGTCTTTTGATTCAGTAGTTATTTGGAATGTAGGAAATGAAGTCACAAGAAAAAAAGTCGCAGAAAAAAAAGACACAAAAAAAATTAAAATTTTTTAGTAAATTTTGTTTCTTAACATACCTACCACAATTGTTTACAACTGGCTGTAACATAAGTGCAAGCCCTACTAACTCAAGCTTTTAGAATTTTTCCAAATGAGCTGGAAAAGTACTAGAGTGCAAAAGCATGAAAAAGATCGAAAAAGGGTCGAGCGAGACCAGCGCTCGAAATTACAGGTACTCTCTCTGCACACCTCTTGCGTTTACCGAGCGCATGCGCAACAACCATTACGTCAATTCCGTATTTCCGCCAACGAGAAGTTTGTGATTTAACGGGGAGGCATCATATCAAAGATATCCCCAAGGAGGGTGGGCCTCCGGTAAACAATTGTGGTAGGTATGTTAAGAAACAAAATTTACTAACAAATTTTAATTTCTTTTCAACCTACTCACAATTGTTTACAATTGGCTGAATAAACAATTAGAGGAGGTGAATCACATAACCAATACCAACAAGAGTAGCTGAAAGAAAAGCAAGGAGCGCAGAGAACAATAGCAAAACCTGCAATGAAGATAGAGAGAAGGCACCTGAAAAGAACAAGGCTGAGCGAAGTACAACCTCGATAAAAACAATTTTAACGAGGGTGCACAACAGCCTGAGCAGCAACAAGAGGGCCTAAAGAATAAAGGTCCTCAGATTGCTGCTGAAGGTGGTGGAGAAAAAAGGAGGAGAAGGTAGAAGCATTCCTCCAGTAAGCCGCATTCTTAACATCCCGGAGCTAAACAGAATTGGAAAATACCCAGGATGTAGAAATGGCATGAACCTCATGAGCATTAAACCAGTTCGAAACAAGATCCGACGCAGACAAGCGGGAATAAGCCAGCTTGATTGCAAGACAGATCCACCTGGAAATAGAATGAGAAGAGATAGACTGCCTCTTAGGAATGAGAGACAGAAAGAATCTCTTCCAACCCCTCCTAATGAACTGAGTAAGTCTTGATCGCACGAACAGGACAAAGAAGAGGCCTCTGGCCATCAACAGCATGGAGAGCCCGAATGCAGATGGGAGGAGGTACTGAATCAGGAAGTTGATTCTTAGCCAGAAAAGAGCAATTAGTAGTGAAGGTGACACTGTTAGCCTCATTTTTGAAGACGGCAGAATCAACAGATAGCGCATGAAGCTCACTGACTCGTCGAGTAGGAGCAAATGCAAGAAGAAAAGCCATAAGTAGGCATCCTTCAGGTCGATACTGGCAGCAAAGTAGCCCTGATGAACTGAACGTCAAACCGACCGGAAAGTCTTCATACTGAAACGAGCAGCTATAATGTACTTGTTCAGGATACTCAGATCGATGACAGGAACCAAGAAAAGTCGGAAAGTCTCGAGTAAAACTCCGGTGAAAGGGTGTTCCTGACCACCTCGATCGCCCCTTTGGAGAGGAGATTGTCGATCTCCTGCACCAGAAGGTCCCGACGTAGAGAATCGGAAGGGACCCAAGTCGGGAGGGGCACCCGAAATAAACTGGGGTGCCGATGGGAGGACAGTCGCAGACCAGAATGTATAACGTCGAGGTCCCAAGTGTCCAACATTATCTCTGTCCAACGGTCGTAAAACTGCAACAGCCTTCCCCCGACTGGAGGCGAATCAAGGTGAGAACCTTCATTTGCGATCTCGACGAGGCCCCCGAGAGGAGAAACCACCACCTCGGGAAATGACAGAGTCCTGAGACTTTCCTGTCTGAGACTGCCAGCAAGCCTGGCCGCGTCGGCGCTTCTTCTGAGCAGAAGGAGCCGAAGGCAGATGAAGCAGGGCGCTTGGCGGGCCTGGAACGACCACCACCCACAGCAGCAGGTTGGTCCAATGTTGCAGCAAAAGCTGGTCCTTCAAATGACGAAGAAACTCGCTACAGACAGCTTTCACCACAGAACCATGGAACAACTGAGGTCCAACCAAAGGGGCAGACCTCAGAACAGCATGCTGCTCAGACGGAAGGAATGGAGAAGAATCCAACACCGTATCCCGGCACGCCAGCTCCAAATTAGCCGTGTTACAGGCGTGAGCATGTGTCAAGTTCATGAGAGCCTGTGACAAAATGCAAAAAGGCGCCTGAGCATCATCAAACTCCCCTGGTGGAAAATACTCTGCCAGGGCAGCAATGACATGGTCCGCGAGAGATAACATGCCCAGCATCTCTTGGGACAGGCCCACCATACATTCAACTACTGACATCGGGAGAACTGCCCACTTAGGCTTAGTTATCCCGAGGGAAGAAGAATCCTCATCCACAGTAGTCATCCCTTGGAAGACTGGTGGAGAGACGGAATCGTAAACACGAAACCGCGATGGAGGCAGAAAAGCATCAGCTCTAGAAAAGAAAGAACCCTTGAGGGCCTTAGAACGCATTTTGGCATCTAAGTCCTGGAAGGACTCAACAACCTGAGCCGATTGCAGAGGATGCAAAGCCCCTGAGCTAGAAGGCTCAACAGGGTTACGGCGCTCCACAGTGGACCGCGGCCGGACGGTCACAGATGGCTGGTCGGAAGGTTGAACGTCCGGCAAAAAGCCAAAGACGAAATCCAAAGCCTGCCCCAAGACTGACGAGGGGGCCCATCACCTTCAAGATACTAGTCATCCTCCGTTGCAGAGGAGATGTAGCCCAACTCGGGCTGAACAGCAGAAACCTCCTGTGAATACTGTGCAGTATCCAAGGGGCTAGGCGAGACATCTCGGCGACCGACCAAAGGAGGTTGTGCCTCAGGAGGCACAGGGAGGCCAACTTGAGGGTTGCCAGAAAGCAACCGGGTGAGCGCCAAAACGGCCTGATGCAGGTCACCCTAAGAATCTGTCGCAGCAGCATCGCCCGACAGAGTGTCCTCCCAATGGACCCTTCTGGTAGAAGAACCCAAATCATCAGAAGAGACCGACGTCGAACGTCGATCGGCAGAAAGAATAGGGATACGGTGAGAAGACACCGGAGGATAGTCCCGATTGTGACGCCCAGGGGCCATCACTGACCTCTGCGAAACAGAAGGTCCTGCCTGCAAATCCCCGAAAGAGACCGACGGAGCACGTCGAACGGTAGCTGGACCTAGGACACGGTGATAAGACACCAGAGGATTGTCCCAAGAATGACAGGAACCTGTCATTGGCTTCTGCGTGGCAGACGGCCCCAACTGCCCATCCTCTGAGACCGACGGCAAGCATCGATCGTCACCCAGACTTGGAACACAGTGAGAAATCACCAGAGGAAGGTTCCGAGAGTGAGCTAACCGGGGCTGTCACTGACCGCTGCCGAACAGCAGGCCCTGGATGCCAATGTCCCAACCCCATCCTGCTAGGCAGCACTCTAACAGGAGAAGGAGGAACAATAAACGATTCACTCGAGGGGCAAGGAATCGCTGCCGAAGCGACCGACCGGCTCAACCGACTAGGAGAACAAACCTAGCCAAATGAGACGGAGCAGACAGCAAATCTGCACAGCCTCGCCACGAGGCTAGGGGAGGCTGAGAGCACACAGACACACCAGCAGATACAGCCTCGGTCCCCCGAGACTGTAGACCATCCCCAGAGGAGATGGAAGAGCCACCATCATACAGAATAGGATATGTAGTAACAACTTCCTCAACAAATGTCGACGGCGTAGGAGGCAGATCGGACCTTGGAGAAGCTCTCGACGAAAACAGATGCCTCAAGAGTGACATCAGAAGACAAAGAGACCACGGTCTCCACGTCAGGTATCACTGAACTAGCACCATCAACAGTTGCAGAGGAACTCGCCACAGAAGACAGATCAGAATCCTGTGTGACAGAGTCACCACGTGCACCAGCAGAAATGCCTGCTACAGCACGGCTACCCTTCCCCCGAGAACAAGGGGTTCTAGCTCTGGACAGAACCACCTTGTTAATAGAAGCCCAGAATTTAGAGGACCAAACCTCACAAATACCACTTGATTGGGCCTGAGTGCAATTGTTGCAAGTGACACATGTGGAATGAGAGTTGTCCACATACTTCACTTGCAAGCAAGAGGTACAAGGAATAGTCTTTGGCATTATATGAATGAAAATAATGGAATCAAGCTTCCCGCCGACAGAAAACAGCACAAAGGTCGTGTTCACACGTGGGGGAAAAACAAGATTAAGTGTGAAGAAACACACAATAACAATTTGGATAGCTTTACAAAAGGATACAATCCACTTGCACACAATTAAATGCAGAAAACACATATACCGGGTAGTAAGTTGTTCACGAAGAAAAACAGCAAGGTAGCACGAGTCACAAAAATTTCCGACCATGTCACGGTTGTTGTGCATGTGCTCGGTAAACGCAAGAGGTGTGCAGAGAGAGTACCTGTAATTTCGAGCGCTGGTCTCGCTCGACCCTTTTTCGATCTTTTTCGTGCTTTTGCACTCTAGTACTTTTCCAGCTCGTTTGGAAAAGTTTTCTAAAAGCTTGAGTTAGTTCTGAAGTAGGGCTTGCACTTATGTTACAGCCAATTGTAAACAATTGTGAGTCGGTTGAAAACAAATGTTAGTTTCCTAAACTGTAAATTGCAGCCATCATCACAAAAGAAAAATATCACAAGACTTTGGTTCACACATGGCTTCCAAAAAAAGTAATGACCTGACACTTCATTATTAGGGACAAAGCTACAGCATATACATTGTGTTAACTTGGACCACCAAGCATTACAGTCATGGAAGTCATTACCAGCAATAAGGGTGGTCCAACCCCTCCTGCTCCTCACCATTTCCTGGATCTTCACTCAAGAATTCACTCAAACCCTTCGCCCCAATCCTTCCAACTTTCTAATCTATGATAATGGTGCCGATCAGAACAACTGCATCCTTGTATTTGGGACAAATGACAATCTTCAGCTCCTGGCTGCTACTGATTCACTGTACATGGATGGCAACTTTGCCATGGCACCTAATGCGTTCAGTCAAGTGCATTATCTGCCTGAACCACCACCGAATTATGTAATAATAACAATGAACTGACCAATAATATAGACTGAATTATGTAATAAAAATGAACTGAGCATGTAATAAAAATGAACTGGCATATACTGTGATCTTTATGTGATACATGTTCGTTTGATGAATAAAAAATTGAAATTGTGACTTTTTTCTTATGACTTTTTTTTGTACCCATAATTATGGGTTTTTTTTCAGTGACTTTTTTTCTTGTGACTTTCTTTGTACCGTTATTTGAGGGTAGTCAGTTTAGGTTGTTCCAATAAGGAATCTTAAGCCGTGTTTCGGGGGCAAAAATTGAAATGGAATAACATTTGAATGGTAGTGATTGTAAATAGCACTGAAAGATTTTGGCTGTTATGTTTAGTAAGGGCACTGATTTCCATACAACTGGATTGCTAGAACATTCATCAGTCACATATGGAAAAGTGTCTCATCCACCATCATTCTTGGGGGAGGGTAGAATTTCCTATAAATAAACAATGCTCAACAAAAAAAAATTCTCAAAAATGTTCAAGTTCCTGACACCTTGTAATCGCCAACCACTTTTTAAGAGTAAATTTTTAAAAATTAATATGTTGATGACGTGCACAATTTTTTGTGCCAATGCAAATTGAATATTTACAACATATTTTATTTATTATTGACAAAAAAAGAAGTGCCATTGGAAAGTTAATACAGTGTGTATCAGTTTTCATGTTAGGTAAACACCATGATGGTTGATGAAGTGAAAGCTGTTATGCTGTGACTACAGTCACAGCATAACAGCTTTCACAACATCAAATATCATTTATTGTTATTTATTTATTGGTTTTTTAAGGTCACTTACTTATACTTATGCACAATGTGTACTTATGCACAACAGCTAATCATGACCGTGACAGTTTTACGGGTGGAGGAAGCCGGAGTACCCGGAGAGAACCACCGAGCAACGACGAGCAGCTGCCAGCTCCCCAACATCGTAACTCCACACTGCAGCACAGGCAGGGTTAGATTGGTTGAAGACATGCATACCATCGACGTGCAGTGCGCCATAGTACATGGCGTCATCGTGCCCCCATGTGGACAAACAGGATTAAGTGCCGTGCCTTGACCAAGGACACAATGCGGGAGTCTGAATTGATCGCTCAGACGGTCACCCATCAAATGATTAACCGGGCTCGACGTTGCTTAACTTCAGTGATATGACGAGAACCGGTTACCACAACGCCACTGCGCCCCCATCAAATATCATGGATTGGGAGGAGTTACCACTCACTGACATGACTCCATCTTAAGGGGGGTGGGGGGAGCAGCTTGAGTGGCAACATTTTTCACTTATGTTCCTGTAATCTAGTTCTATAGAGATCAGTGGGTAAGGGATAATAAATTAAAGTGAAATACTTACTCAATGCATTAATACAGTTACCAAGAGCTAGAAGTGATCTGTTTATATGAGCGCCTTCTACCATTCTCTTTCCCCTGTTCAAAGTGTTGGCGGCTCTCTCAGACCCAGCCAGATCTATAAGAAACAGCTTGCCAGTCCTGACTTCTTGCATGATATTCCTGATGCGATTTCTTTGCATCACTGTAACTTGCAAGACAGCATGGGATCTTGATGAAGTCAAGTTTGCTGCTGTAGGTTCCTGTGTTCTCTCTTTGTTTCCTTTTGTTAACATGTCCATTACCTTCAACATAAATAGTCTTAAGTTAGGAATAATACTTTTACATATTGAGGGAATTTTTTAAATTCAAAATTTGTAAAGTGGGCAAGCTTGAATAGCATCCCCAATTATCCAACGCACACAGATAAGGGGATGGATCAGGGGCTGCTTGGGGGATTCTGCACCCCTCCCCCTACTTCTCCACCAACAATGTTCATAATATTAGAAAACAGTAAACAAATGAGTCCCAAAATTCCTCACATAGTTATTCTAGCTGATGTGTTTCAACCCTATTATTCTACTTGTCATTCCTTAAACCAAAGACAATTCTTTCTGAGTCGGCGATTATCTGAAGAAGTGACCACCCCAACAGTATGTGAAATTACAAAATGGGGCCTATTGTGTTATCCGGGTAAATTTAGAGCAGGAGTTGACTACTGGCTCTGGGCTGGTGCTGATAATACAGTAATGCCCCAAGATCATTCAGAATGTTCCTCAGGTCACAAATGTTCACTTGATTTTATGGGAGAAGGTACCAGAAGACTGCTTAGTACACACCTTTTATTTTTCCTCCATTCAGATTTTGGTTGATGGACTATTTTTCCACCTGACGTCATGGATCCATGAAAAGAACTAGACTCCACTCATTTTCATAATCGGCCAATTGAAACATTGCTTTCAGACCTAGATCAATGTGGAAGCTTTGGTGACAACCGATAAATCGAATGTCAATTGAAAAATATTTTTGTTCAAATCAACCAAAATTAATGAAATTAAACTTATTCCATAAGTGGGGAGTGATTTTAAAACACTCAAGTTCAAACTTTGAAGTGAATATCTCTAAGATAACAGCAGCCAATTTCTTAAAAATATCAACAAATTACCTATCTGGACACAAATTTCATTTATATTTTTCTGTTTTCGTATCGATTTGTCACACGTTTGCCAATCACACCTGAGTTTTGTTTTTGTTTTTATTTAAAGTAGATGTCAGAACTGTCAAATTCTACAAATAAGACAGAATTTTTCACGATGAATTTAGAGAATAAAAATTATCATAGAGGCATATAATAAACACAGAAGGTGACAATGTGTGAATCCATTCATCAATACAGCACTCATGCCATCATGGAAGGATAGAACTTGAAGCTGCACCTCTAGTTCTATCCTTCCATGCTGGCACTCATGCCGTACTGACTAACGCAGTCACACGCATTCACACATCATGACATTCTGTGTATTTACATTTCAGTCCCTTCATACTGAATGTCACTTCATGACCACTATGGATAATTTACATATTTGTAAATTTACTAAATCCATTATTTACCTGACAATATTCATTTTCATAATCGTTAGAGTCTAAATATTGAAACACTACATGTTTTATAAAATAGAAGTCCAATCTTGAATCAGTATTTTATCTAATGAATCAGTAACTCACCCAGCAAGATAATTATAATAAAAAAACATGTGACACCATTTTAAAATTTTTTTCTTCCTTTTAAAAAAGTGGGGATTCCTCATGAGAACAGAGTCAATGAGTTAAACCTTGTTAATAGATCTCTGGAGTCTTTTTAAAAAATAGGACATATCCTTCATTGCTATCAAGGAACAAGATAATGTTCTTTTGATTGTTTGAAAATACATACACTGCTGATATTTATAGCATGTTTCTCTGCATGTGTCAGCTTCTCCGTGTTGCACATAAACCCTTTACCAAATGCACATGATATCAAAATTTATTATTTAGAATATTATTTTTTTCAAATTATTCAAAACATTTCAACAAAACCATATCAAATGACCCTTTACTGGGATGAGCTCAATGAGCACATTCTAATGAGGGTCACATAATATGATTTTGTTGAAATTTTTTTAACCTTTTACCTAACACGAAAGGCAGCTGATACTTGCAAACAAAATTCTTGAATTACTATTTTTTTTTATTTTTTTGTGTCAAAAATATACTTTAAGACTCCGCATTGGAATGAGCTCATTGAGATCATTCAAATGAGGGGACATAAGTCAAGTTTTTGAGACAAAACTTTAAAAAATAATAACGAAAGTGTCAATGACACTGTAGCTCAACTTGACAAACTTGAACTTGGTAAGTTATAAATGAAATGGCAAAACTGAAGATCATTGGTACCAATGTCATTTTTTTTGCCAGTGGCAACATTTTTTGACAGAAACCAAAGAAAATCGATAGCTCCCACCTAGAGGCCTCCCCAAACAAGCATGCCAGGTTTCAAAGCAATCCGATCATAAATGTGCCCTGTAGGGTGTATAAAAGGGAAATACTGTGGTCTGACTAGACTAAATTCTAAGAACATTGGCCATGGCAACATTTTTTGACGGAAATGGAAGAAAATCAATAGCTCCCATCTAGAGGTCACCGTAAATAAGCATACCAGGTTTCAAAGCAATCTAATCATAAATGTGCCCTGTAGGGTGAGCCAAAGGGAAATATCGTGGTCTGACTAAATTAAGTTCTAAGAATGTTGGCTGCGGCAACATTTTTTGATGGAAATTGAAGAAAATCGATAGCTCCCATCTAGAGGTCACCCCAAACAAGCATGAAAGGTTTCAAAGCAATCCGATCATAAATGTGCCCTGTAGGGTGTGCCAAAGGGAAATATTGAGTCTTCTGACTAAACTAAGTTCTAAGAACATTGGCCGCGGCAACATTTTTTGACGGAAATGGAAGAAAATCAATAGCTCCCATCTAGAGGTCACCGTAAATAAGCATACCAGGTTTCAAAGCAATCTAATCATAAATGTGCCCTGTAGGGTGTGCCAAAGGGAAATATTGTGGTCTGACTAAACTGAGTTCTAAAAACATTGGCCGCGGCAACATTTTTTGACGGAAATTGAAGAAAATCAATAGCTCCCATCTAGAGGTCACCACAAACAAGCATGCCAGGTTTCAAAGCAATCCGATCATAAATGTACCCTGTAGGGTGTGCCAAATGGAAATATTGAGTCTTCTGACTAAACTAAGTTCTAAGAACGTTGGCCGCGGCAACATTTTTTGACAGAAATTGAAGAAAATTGATAGTACCCATCTGGAGGTCTCCCCAAACAAGCATACCAGGTTTCAAAGCAATCTGATCATAAATGTGCCCTGTAGGGTGTGCCAAAAAGAAATATTGAGGTCTGACTAAACTAAGTTCTACGAACGTTGGCCGTGGCAACATTTTTTGCCGGAAATTGAAGAAAATCGATAGCTCCCATCTAGACGTCACCCTAAATAAGCATACCAGGTTTCAAAGCAATCAAATCATAAATGTGCCCTGTAGGGTGTGCCAAAAGGAAATATTGTGGTTTGACTAAACTAAGTTCTAAGAACGTTGGCCGCGGCAACATTTTTTGCCGAAAATTGAAGAAAATCGATAGCTCCCATCTAGAGGTCACCCCAAACAAGCATGCCAAGTTTCAAAGTAATTTGATCATAAATGCGACCTGTGAGGTGTGCCAAAGGAAATTGTGGACGTACGTACTAACGTACTAACATACTAACGTACTAATGTATGTACGTACGTACGCCGACGGACGAGAAGTGATGGCAATAGCTCAGCTTGACTTTGTCAAGTTGAGCTAAAAATTGAATGGTGATTTTTGTGAATACCCCTATTTGGTTTTTGCCTCTATGTTGGGTAAAGGCTTAACTGGTACAGTGCTGAATTATTTTTTAGTCATCAAAATTTGTTCACAAGTCTTTGCCATTTTACAATTTATGGAAGAGTATAGACACTCTCCAATAAATTGTAACAAGAAAAATCCATACAGACTAAATAATTTAAATTCAAAGATAATATGAAGGACATCCACATAGTTTGAAGCCTTTGAGTACCTGCACTTTAGAGTAAAGCCCAAACATGGGCTTCCAGCAATCTACCAGTTAAAAATGTTTTTTTTCAACTGTTCAATTTGAATGCCATGCAGGTGGTTGCCGCCGATTCATTAGGTAAAGGTTTAACCAACTGAGAAAAGGAACAGAAATGGTCAATTTATTTACAAAACTGCTTCTGAGTGCATACCAATAAAAAGGAGTACAAAATGTAGTGGCCCAGTGGTAAGAGCACTGGACTTTAAACTGAGAAGTCATCAGTTTGATCCTTACCAGCAGTTGCTTAAATTGTGTCCTTGGGTAGGACGCTTCATCCTGATTGCCCACGTGGAGGTATGGTGGTGCTGTGAACTGAGTTGCCTTCAACTGCTGCTAACCCACTGCATTGAGGAGTTGCAGAGTCTGACAGTTGTTTGCTGCTGCATGGTGATTCTCCCCCAGGTACCCTGGCTTCCTCCACCCATAAAACTACCTGATTCAGGCTGCTGAAGTTGTCATTAAACCCACTGAACAAATAAACAAAGAAAATTAGAGTTTGACATTCATCTGCAAATCCACTGAGGAACAGAATTCATGAAATGTTCATGTACTGACAAAATGACGAAAGCTATGTGGACAGTTGTGATACTGCTTTGTTTGTTTGTTTTTGGGGCTTAACGACACTTTCAACAGCAAGGAGCAAATATGGCTTAACTGGTTGAGTACTAGAAGCCACTATCGGGGCTTTCAGAATGAAAGGGTCAATGACACTGTAGCTTAACTTGACCATGTGTTGTGTTTGATGAAAAGGACAATGTTCAATGTTTATGAAAGGATTATGAAATACGACAAGAATTGTGATAATTGAGAATATGTTAATTTCTGTTCCCTTTTTTGCGATGTTTTCAATAAAAATAATTTGAGGTGTAGACTGTACTAAAGAACTGAGGGGTAGGTTAATGTGGCCCTCACAGTTAATGTATGTCGAGCAAAGTTACCATGTGACAGAGAAATTATTCCAAAATGAGTCATCCTATCAAGTTGCAATGAAATCCCTTCATAAATACGGCCTGTAGACTGTGCTAAACATTTTTATGTTTTGGGCTCGGGCAGCCATCACGGTGGAATGATCGCTACCAAAAGGGGACGTTCTCATCTAGACATTATCTGGAATCATCCTACCAAGTTATTATGAAATCCCTTCATACATACAGCCTGTAGACTGTGCTAAAGGTTTTCAGGCTTCGGGCCCCTATAGCCATCACAGTTGACCAATCGTGACCAAAAGGAGAGGCTCTCATCTAGACATTATATAGAGTCATCCTACCAAGTTACAATAAAATCCCTTCATAAATACGCCCAGAAGTCTATGCTAAAGGTTTTCTGGTTTGGGGCTTGGGCAGCCATCACAGTTGAATGATTGCGACCAAAAGGGGACGTTCTCATCTAGACATTATCTGGAATCATCCTACCAAGTTACTATGAAATCCTTTCATAAATATGACCTGTAGATTGTGATAATTGTTTTCGGACTTCAGGCCCCTGTAGCTGTCACAGTTGACATCGCGATCAAAAGGGGATGTTCTCATCTAGACATTATATGGAGTCATCCTACCAAGTTACAATGAAATCCATCCATGAATACCTGTAGACTGTGCTAAAAGTTTTCGGGTTTTGGGCTTGGGCAGCAGTCACGGTTGACAGATTGCGGCCAAAAGGGGAAGTTCTCATCTAGACATCATACAGAGCCATTCTACCAAGTTACAAGGAAATCCCTCCATATTAAATATGACCTGTAGACTGTGCTAAAAGTTTTGGGTTTCGGTCTTGGGCAGCCATCATGGTTGACAGATCATGACCAAAAGGGGACGTTCTCATCGAGACATTATACAGAGTCATCCTACCAAATTACAATGAAATCCCTTCATAAATACGACCTATAGACTGTGCTAAAGGTTTTTGGGTTTTGGGCTCGGGCAGCCACCACGGTTGACCGATCGCAACCAAAAGGGGACTTTCTCATCTAGACATGACCTCAAACCTGCATTGAAATTTTGTGATGATCGGACAAGAACTACGTGGTGTAGCCAGTGCTAAAGGAAAATGTGAACAGACTCACAGACTAACAGACTTCCGCATGCGTGATGGCAATAGCTTATCTAGACTTTGTCAAGTTAAGTTAAAAATGAGGGGACTGGAGTAAAAGTAAACATTTTCTCTGCTCATGTTTCAAATGCACGCAAATGTAAATAATATTTTGTTTATATAAATTTGTTCTATTACACATTATTGGAGTGTGCCTATGGGCCGTCTCCAATAATTTGTAATAAAGCAAATTTTGAATTTTGAATAACAAATTCAGACCACCAAATATAATCTAGCCCTCAATCAGTTAACAGGGTGGGCAAAGCAAACAAATATTTCAATGTATTCAACAGTGTAAACTAGCATTACTGTGGTTAAAAGTCAGTTGTCTTCAACCATTTACCAAAAATAATGGCTATCACCAGCCAATCCAATTCACAAAAAATCGCAATTCAAATTTTATTAGTATTGGCCTCAAAAACATATCTTATGACCCATCATTGGAATGAGCTCATTCTAATGAGGGGGCATTAGCTACATATTTGAGGGAAAATATAAAAAAAAACATTTATTTAATAAATTGCTTTGCAAGTATCGTCTGCAATTCATGTTATGTAAATGGTTACATGGACTCAAATTAACAAGTATCACTGCTCATACTGAAATCTACATATTCAAGATACATTGCATATTACTGCAAATAACAGTCTTTACAACACAAGCAGTGACTGCAAAGCTTTATCACTCAATGCACTTACAAAACAGGTAGTTTTTTCTCGAATATTATCAGGGAAATTTATCGGACTACAGCTCTGTACTAGTAGCTGTGTATCCAAATTTACATAACCAGTTTATTTGAATACATCACCCTTTAATATGTTATTGGAACGTGATGTAGCACATGCTGCCAATTGCTTGCTGTAAGGCAAAAGCTGGTGTTTTCGTGTGATCAATACAGCATTAATTACACTGCCATTGATCCTAGTTACGCAACTTACTTTCAAAAAATTATAAATTTTTGAGAGCTTTAACCTATTTACCATATGTTTTAACTTTTGCCTTTTTTTGCTCCAACAACATAGTCTATAACCTCCTCACTGGAATGAGCTTGGGCGCTCAAGTTGGGAGGGGGGAGTGGGGCATAAGCTATGTTTTCGAAGTGAAAAATAAAGATTTTTAGTTATTCAATCAGATTCAATAAGAATTTTTGCAAGTGTCATCTCTTAATTGTGTTAGGTAAAAGGTTAACAAACAGCCCAAGGGACACTACAGAGTTCCTTTTATGCATCATGCTGAGCTAAGATCTTGGTTTTTTATCCATTATTTAATCATAATTATCCTATCTCCTTTCCTAATCTTCAAACAAGATGCCCCAAGGGGGCCTGAGGTGCACACCTCACAGTTGTTGTTTAAAGAAGGCTTTAATTAGCATATATGGCTAGTTAAGAGTACAGAGGAATAAAGTCGTGTAATTATTCATAACTCTGTTGTCCAAGTGAGATGATTTTTTTTGGTATTGATAAGCTACATGTCGTTACATAGGGTGCTGGATCCAAGGAACTATTGGAAATACACTTGCATTGTGGAAATTTTTTAAAGTAAGATCCAAAAATGAAAACATATTCTATTTTCAATTAATAGTGTGCTTAAGTTAAAATTTGGGCTCCCTAATTGAGGGACTTGATTTGAACAAACTTGCATCTGACTCCCCCTAAGGATGATGTATAACAAATACCAAAAGTTTCTGGCTTGTGCTTCTAGAGAAGAAGAATGACCCAAGGACTTGACTGAACAAACTTGAAATTGACGTCTTTAAGGAGTTTGTATACCAGATATCAAAAGATTCTGAGTGGTAGATCTGAAAAAGAAGATTTTTAAAGATTATTCCTAATTTTGCACTAAATTATTTGCAGTTAACATTTGAGTTCTTGCACTAAGTTAAAATAGATAGGGAGTTCAAATATTAACGAGGTTCTTGATCTCAACAAACTTAAATCTGACATCCGTAACACTGATGGATACTAAATAGCAAACGATTCTGACTGGTGGATTTGAAGAAGAAGATTTTTAAAGACTAATCCCTATATTGAACTAAGTTAAAATTCAGAGAGCCCAAATATTATGGGAGGGACTTGATTTGAACAAACTTGAATCTGATCCCTGTAAGGATTCTGAATATGATATATCAAAAGATTCTTACTAGTGACTCTGGAGAAGAAGATTTTTAAAGATTATTCTTCATATTGGACTAAGTTAAAATTCTGGCTCCAACAGATAGTCCAAATATTAACCCAGTGACTTGATTTTTACAAACTTGAATCTGATGCTCCTAAGGATGGCGTATGCCATATATCAAAAGATTTTGATTGGGAGTTTGTAAGAAGATTTTTAAAGAATATTCCTCATATTGCACCAAGTTAAAATTCTGGCTCCAGTAGGGAGCCTGAATGTTAATTGAGGAGCTTCATTTCAACAAACTTGAATCGCCCCTCCCCCCCCCCCCCCCAACCCCACCCTAGGATGCTGCATACCAAACACCAAAAAATTCTGACTGGTGGATCTGAAGAAGTTTTTTAAATATTTTTCCCCATAATGCATTAAAATTTAGCTACCATAGACAGCCCAATTATTAACCAATGGTCTTGCTTTGAACAAACTTGAAGCCTACAACCCCTGTAAGGTTTCTATATACAATATATTAAAATATTCTGACTAGTGGTTCTCAAGAAGAGTTTTAAAAATTATTCCTCCTATTGGACTGGAATAAGTTAACCCTTTGAACCCCAGCGGCCATTTTTCCATCCAGGAACATGATACGTCATAATGTCATTATATAGGATGGCTGTTCAGTAAATATTGTAGGGCAGAACAATCAGTATTTTCAACGAGCAGCCCGAGGCTGCACGTTGAAAATACCGATTGGTCTACCCCAAATAATGAATATGGACTCTTCTAATTGCTGCCATTGAACTGGCATGGAAGATACCACTAGAGTTCAAAGGGTTAAAATTCCGGCTCCAATAGGGAGTGCAAATAGTAACCCAGGGATGTGATTTGAACAAACTTGAATCTGATTCCCTAAGGATGGTGTTTACCATATATTAAAAGATTCTGATTGGAGGTTGTAAGAAGAAATTTTTTAAAGAATATTCCTCATATTCAACCAAGCAAAAGTTCGGGCTCCAAAAGGGAAATCAAATATTATTTGAGGAACTTGATTTGATCAAATTTGTAACTGATCACCATAAGGATACTGTATACCAAATATCAAAAGATTCTGACTGGTGGATTTGAAGAAGAAGATTTTTAAAGACTAATCCCTATATTGAACTAAGTTAAAATTCAGAGAGCCCAAATATTATGGGAGGGACTTGATTTGAACAAACTTGAATCTGATCCCTGTAAGGATTCTGAATATGATATATCAAAAGATTCTTACTAGTGACTCTGGAGAAGAAGATTTTTAAAGATTATTCTTCATATTGGACTAAGTTAAAATTCTGGCTCCAACAGATAGTCCAAATATTAACCCAGTGACTTGATTTTTACAAACTTGAATCTGATGCTCCTAAGGATGGCGTATGCCATATATCAAAAGATTTTGATTGGGAGTTTGTAAGAAGATTTTTAAAGAATATTCCTCATATTGCACCAAGTTAAAATTCTGGCTCCAGTAGGGAGCCTGAATGTTAATTGAGGAGCTTCATTTCAACAAACTTGAATCGCCCCCCCCCCCCCCCCCCAACCCCACCCTAGGATGCTGCATACCAAACACCAAAAAATTCTGACTGGTGGATCTGAAGAAGTTTTTTAAATATTTTTCCCCATAATGCATTAAAATTTAGCTACCATAGACAGCCCAATTATTAACCAATGGTCTTGCTTTGAACAAACTTGAAGCCTACAACCCCTGTAAGGTTTCTATATACAATATATTAAAATATTCTGACTAGTGGTTCTCAAGAAGAGTTTTAAAAATTATTCCTCCTATTGGACTGGAATAAGTTAACCCTTTGAACCCCAGCGGCCATTTTTCCATCCAGGAACATGATACGTCATAATGTCATTATATAGGATGGCTGTTCAGTAAATATTGTAGGGCAGAACAATCAGTATTTTCAACGAGCAGCCCGAGGCTGCACGTTGAAAATACTGATTGGTCTACCCCAAATAATGAATATGGACTCTTCTAATTGCTGCCATTGAACTGGCATGGAAGATACCACTAGAGTTCAAAGGGTTAAAATTCCGGCTCCAATAGGGAGTGCAAATAGTAACCCAGGGATGTGATTTGAACAAACTTGAATCTGATTCCCTAAGGATGGTGTTTACCATATATTAAAAGATTCTGATTGGAGGTTGTAAGAAGAAATTTTTTAAAGAATATTCCTCATATTCAACCAAGCAAAAGTTCGGGCTCCAAAAGGGAAATCAAATATTATTTGAGGAACTTGATTTGATCAAATTTGTAACTGATCACCATAAGGATACTGTATACCAAATATCAAAAGATTCTGACTGGTAGATCTGAAGAACATGATTTTTAAAGATTATTCCCCATAAGTTAAAAGTCATGCTCCCATAGGAAGACCAAATATTAACTGAAGTTCTTGATTAGAACAAATTAGAATCTGACATCTGTAATGATGTTGAATATCAAATATCAAAAGATTCTTGTTAGTGGTTCTGTAGAAGAAGAGTTTTAAAGATTATTCTTCATACTGTACTAAGTTAAAATTCAGGTGTCATTAGGGAGCCCTAATATATACCCAGAAACTTGGTTTGAAACTTAGATCTGACCTCCCAACAGAGGCTGTATATCAAATATCAAAAGATTCTGACTGGTGAATCTGAAGAAGATTTTTAAAGATTACTCCTCATATTGCACCAAGTTAATTTTTGGGCCCCATGTGGCCTGAATATTAATTGGGGGACTTGATTTGAACAAGCATGAATCTGACCCCTGTAATGATTTTGTGAACCAAATATCAAAAGATTCTGACTGGTGGTTCTGAAGAAGATTCTTTATGACTACTTATCATATTTCTTAATTTTAACAAATCTTTATCTGACCCCCCCCCCCCCCCCCCCTTTCTCCCCACTCCCTTATGGATGCTGTAAACCAAATATCACAAATCTGGGATCAATGGTTCTGGCAAGGAAGATTTTTTAATTTTTGCAAACATCCAGACTCTGCATTTTTTGGATTCCCACTACAGCACACTATGACACATTCCATTCATCATTAAGAATGCCTCATACATTTATCAAATAACAGTCCTCTGTTCCATTGGGCTTGGGAAATATGGGTGTTTGAAAAATTTTCTATTTTTAGCTCCTGGGGTTCCCAAGGGGATGCAGGAAATTTTTTTTTTTTTTTTGCTGAATAAAGTACTAGGCTCAATAATACCAAATAACAAATTTGGTTCAAATTGGCCCATCGGTCAGAAAATAGAAATTTGGGGTTGGGCCAAAAATCTTGCCCCTCCCATTACAAAGGCAAATATTGCACTATGAACTTCATTTGAACAAATTTGATTCTACACCTCAAAAGGAAGCTCAGTACAATATAATATCAAGTCATTGTGCCCATCAATTCATAAGAAGATTTTTTAAAATTTGGGAGCATTTTCTCCTACCCCTTTCCTTTAGGGCAGGGCAAATTGATTTGAACATAATCAAAATGGGATGTCATAACAAACAATCACCTCAAATTTAACCCTTTACCTAACACAAAAAGCAGACGACACATGCAAATAAAATTCTTGAATTACTAATTTTTTTCATTTTTTGCATCAAAAACATAGCTTATGATCCCTCATTGGAATGTGCTCATTCCAATGAGGGATCATAAACTATGTTTTTGACGCAAAAAATGAAAAAAATAATGAACATTGGATAGTAATTTTGTAAATAGCATTTGGCTGTTACATTGGGTAAATGGTTTAACTGAAATAGGGCCAGCGGTTTTGGAGGCGAAGTGTTGAACACCATGTTCACGGATGACGGTTGATGTTAGTCACTATAGCTCATTTTGGCTCTCAGTCAGGTGAGCTAAAAAGCCGGTATAAAATTTCGAAGATATTTTTTTCACCAAATGCTGGCTTATAAACTCTCTCTGAAATGAGCTCATCCAGCTCATTCCACTCACGGTTGATAAGCTATATGGATTTGATTAAGAGACAACTGTACAGAACAATGTCTCTCCACATAATCAATGAAAGACACAACTCCCAAGTGAAGATGACATAAATAGACATAACACGATGTATGTTTGAATCAGTGAGTGTTTTACATAACTCGTTGGCCTATGCCACTCCACCTTATTATGTAAAACACCCACCGATTCAAACCCATATTGCGTTCTGCATTTATTACACATCCCACACATTACAATTCATTTAAATAAACAAATTTTAATTCCGATGTTTAAACCCAAAGGTGAACAGTCAGTTTGTTTTGTTTTTTGGAAGCTGTACTGATCCAATGGATCGATAGAAAATCAAAACAACTTTTTGGAAACCAGTCTAAATTACATTCGTTATCTTTTCTATCGGCTGTGTTTGTTGAAATTTGTATCACTGTTTCTCTTCGGCTGGTGTCCATTCATGCCTACTCATTTGGTGGCTCTTACTGTTAGTAAAATTGTAAGTACAAATTTGGGCAGATTTGCAAAACAGCTGGGACAAACTTTTTTAAAAGAAGTTCAAATGATGTCAAGATGTCCGAAGATTTACCGTAATAAAGTTGACCAATTTGGATATAGCGGAATCCGCAGACGAGATGGCCAAGGGACTGGGTTAATGTTGTGGTTGGAAATGATTGTTTTTTTTTAATATTATCTCAATTTTGGTTAACTAATTTTTTTGTGAACCGAATTTATTTTGCTTTGGTCGTTTTCATTTTCACACTTTGCGACAGACGATCCATAACTGTATAACGAAATTTGGAAACTTTTCAAAGCATAACTAATGACTCAATGGGAAAGGAACTAGTATAAATGGTGCTGGAAAAAAAGTTCCGGCCTGTATATCACCAGTTGAATACAGAATCATTTATGTCACAGCGGCAATTCCGTTAAATACAAGAGTTTCATGTTTAATGGATGTGTAATAAAAATAGAAGCCCATACAACAATAAAAATAACAGAATTTTTGTCAAAAGAATAACCAGCATCTCTCTTGTAGTTTATCAGACATTAAAAATTTGTATTATAAACCAACAGGGATTAATTTGACTGAGAAAACAAGATTATTCTTTGCATCTACAATAAAACACAGACCATTATGTTATAAATTTTTTATTTGATCATGATGTGCCTCTTTCTCATTTGATGTCATGCAGTCATGCAGATACTGTTTGCTACTGTCTGCATAACATCATCAATAATACATGGTAACAAATATATATGGAGTATCAATCACTGTCCACAGAGAATCGATGAAACAATAAAAGAGCAACTATCATATTACTATTACACTCACAGGTATTGTAGATTACTCACTCAATAAAAATGGAATGGATTTTTCAAATTTGTCTCGGTACATATCATTTGAGAAGTATAGCCTGAGTTATCTTATGAAGCCTGTTTCTGCAGCTGAGCTGAAAGTCTTTAGTAATTTTTCTTTAACCCTTGAAAGCATGGGGATTTTTCTTTGTTTCATGCTACACTTTGGTAGTCTACATCCTGTGGCTTTGCAGTTGTTGCTAGGCAAGTCTTGACTGCCTATATAGGCAGCCAAGACTTGAATAGGAACAACTGCCAAGGTTCACAAAAAGTAATTTGCAAGTTAACCCAATGATTTCAAGTTGGGGCACCTGTTTTGCTGCAGTAAAAAGTGATTAGTCAGAATTTGGCCTGTAAGTTTTAATCCTTTTTTAACCTTTCTCATAATCTTAATAAAAGGTATAATCTTGAGATTTCATTTTTTACTAACCCAAAACTTATGCCTATAGGCATTCTAGCATAAACTGTAACAAGGTAAAGATAGACAACCTCCTAAAAATTCAGCACTCTACCAGTTAAAAAAGAAACCATTAATGAGGAAAGTATTTAACAAATTTACCTCTCGAGTAGACCTGGTAGTAATTTCGGATAGACCAGCAACCTGCACACCACCTCTGGCATCCTCTCTTAAATCCAATATACCAGATGATGGATTTAGAAGATCTCTTATCATCTCATTGTAAATCTTAAAAAAAAACAAATGAAGGCCATGATATTATAGAACAATATTTAATACTCTACAAGGTTGAAATATGCTTTATGTTTAACAACTAAAAACAGAATTAGAATAGAAAAATATACTTTTATAAAAAAGATAACTTCACCTAACTGACAAGCACTATTGGATCCCTGACAAGTATTCCAAACCTACATTAATGTATGTTTTTTATGAGTTTTATTGAAAAGCTATATTTATGAAGCAGCTACAATACACATGTATGAAACTGGGGACAGGCACTGCTTTCTGTCATCAACGTGGAAACATGACTGTGCACACACTTACCCCACACCAATGCAAAGAATCACAAACCAGGATGAGGCAATAATGCATGCTATGTGAGCATGTATTAAATATGAAACCTGAAACTGGGGAGCATGATAAGGCTACCCAAACATGCTCTCATGTGAAACTTGCACAAAAGTACTTCATGACTACATATGCATGTATGAAGCCTGTAAGCATGACTGTATAAGATTTGAGAGGTCTATGCATCCTGCAACATTTTTTAATTGAAGTCTGTAGGCATGTTGGGAGTAGCCTTGGGTAGTTTAAGAACAGTTTGTGAAAGGCTACTAGATATAGGTATGCAGCCAAGAATTGATGATTATGTGCTATAAAGTCCACAGGGCTACCCAAACAGGAAGGGAAGTCTGACTGAGTACAGTCCTGTTCATATCAGTCCCACTTCCTAAAATGTGAAAAGATAGAACCCCAGACCAGAAAGAACCCATAAAACCTACTGCTAAGTCCTATGTGGCTGCATATACTTGAATGAATCCTCACTGTAAATGGCTGGTAGGCAGGGTGGTGGTGGAAAATTTGTGGGGTTCTATTTTGCAGTTTCTGCTGTCTCAGCCTGTCTGTTTATTCAGTAGCAGCATAGAAAGAAAGAAAACCTTACTTGGACCATTTATAGAATATCAGACTTGCTTCCAGGGGATTCATGTCCCTCAACATGCATGCACTATCAATAGAGAAATTTTTAGAATCTTTAAGTACAAGGAACCTACTTGCCAGTAGCCAGGGTCACACCAATTATGCTTAACCTAAACGACACTCAAAATGAACCATGTCCATCCTGAGTTCCATTTACTGCCATTTCAAACAGAATAAAACACACCACCATGCTCCCACTTGGTCAATTTATATATCCACCACAAATATCGCAAATATGTCACAAGCAAATTTCACAATGATGTATCAAATATTTGGTGCTTAGCAAACTTTGAGTAGTATATATACAAATATGGCTGAAAAAAAGCTCAAGTTTGTCCAATTTGCATAATTCATACATGAGAAAGAAAACCCCTGTATGATATGTTATTTTTCTTATGCTGCTACACCTCCATACCCAAAATTATTGAAATCAGAAATGATGTTTAGAAGTTCTAGGCAGAAAACTAATTACTGGCAATTTTCAACAAAAATGGCCACTAGTCATACATCTGTTCAAAAAAATTGATGTGCATCAATTTTACATTGCTCAATGCTCAAAATTTGAAATAAAAGTGTCAAAGTATCTCTGAGGTATAAGTGGTAATAGTACAGACATACTGACAAACAGATGGACAGAGTGCAATCCGTAAATCCCCTCTGCGGGGGGAGGGGGGGGGTTAATTAACAGGCGTTTATACTATAACCTGCATGCAATTAACGGGTCAATTTTGAGGATATGGTAAATGGTTTTGTGTTTGGAAGTTATATTCAATTAGTAGGTTATTCAATAAAAAAGATATCAACAAGAGGGGGGGGGGCAACACCCTGGGGCATACCCCCATGGTGCAAACAATGACAAGAGAAGAAATGAACCATGATACTGTGAAAACTATTCCCATAAACAATCTTCATTCCAAATTGTATGGAGAGCCACTAACCACAAATCAAAGATACAAGGCAAACAGACAAAAAATTGGCTATTTTATGAGGCAAACAGCAAAATTATTGTCTTTATTTTACAGCAAGGTAATTGTGAAGGTCAGAAACACCTGTTACTGAAGTCTAGTGACGATCGGACCATTGACTTAAGAAATGTAGAACAAAGCCATAATGAAACGTGGGGAGGTGATTTGCATGTATTTTCTTTTTTTTACCACAGGGACATAACTCATTTGAAAGCCTTTCCCATAAACAATCTTCATTCCAAATTTCATTGAAATCCGATAACCCAAACCTGAAATCTGGGGCGAACAGACAAATGAAAGTGTCAATGACACTGTAGCTTAACTTGTGTGTTATGTTTGATGAAAAGGATAATGTTCAATGTTTATGAAAGGATTGTGAAATAAGACAAGAATTGTGATAATTGGGAATATGTTCATTTCTGTTCCCTGTATGCTATGTTTATGATAAAAATAATATGAGGTGTACACTGTACTAAAGAGCTGAGGGGTGGGTTAATATGACCTCATAGTTAATGTAAGTGGCCCTCACAGTTAACGTATATCAACAAAAGTTACCAAGTTACAGTGAAATTATTCCAAAATGAGTCATCCTATCAAGTTACATTAAAATCCCTTCATAAATATGGCCTGTAGACTGTGCTAAAGGCTTTCGGGCTTCGGGCCCCTGTAGCCGTCAGTTTCCCAATTGCGTTCAAAGGGGACGTTCTCATCTAGACATTATATGAAGTCAACCTACCAAGTTACAATGAAATCCCTTAATAAATATGACATGTAGACTGTGCTAAAGGTTTTTGGGCTTTGGGCTCGGGCAGCCATCACGGTTGAATGATCGCAACCAAAATGGGACATTCTCATCTGGGCATCATCTGGAGTGATCCTATAAAGTTACAATGAAATCCCTTCATAAATATGACCTGTAGACTGTGCTCAAGGTTTTTGGGCTTCGGGCCCCTGAAGCCGTCACAGTTGACCAATCACGACCAAAAGGGGATGTCATCATCTAGGCATTATATGGAGTCAAACTTATGGGTTACAATGAAGTCCTTCCATAAATATGACCAATAGACTATGCTAAAGGTTTTGGGGTTTTGGGTTCGTGCAGCCATCAAGGCTGAATGATCGCGACCAAAAGGGGACGTTCTCATCTAGACATTATTTAGAGTCATCCTACCACGGTACAATGAAATCCCTTCATAAATATCACCTGTAGACTGTGCTAAAGATTTTCGGGCTTTGGGCTCCTGTAGCCAACACAGTTGCCTAATGGTGTCCAAAAGGGGCTGCTCTCATCTAGACATTACATGAAGTCAACCTACCAAGTTACAATGAAATCCCTTCATAAATATGATCTGAAGACTGCGCTAAAGGTGTTCAGGCTTTAGGCTTGGGCAGCCATCATGGTTGAATGATCACAACCAAAAGGGGACATTCTCATCTGGACATCATCTGGAGTGATCCTATGAAGTTACAATGAAATCCCTTCATAAATATGACCTGTAGACTGTGCTCAAGATTTTAGGGCTTCAGGCACCTGTAGCCATCACAGTTGACCAACCACGACCAAAAGGGGATGTCATCATCTAGGCATTATATGGAGTCAACCTAACAAGTTACAATGAAATCCTTCCATAAATACGACCTACAGACATGCTAAAGGTTTTTGGGCTCTGGCAGCCATCAAGGCTGAATGATCGTGACAAAAAGTGGACGTTCTCATCTGGACACTATTTGGAGTCATCCTACCAAGCTACAATGAAATCCCTTCATAATTATGACCTGTAGACTGTTCTAAAGGTTTTCAGGCTTCGGGCACCTTTAGCCGTCACAGTTGCCCAATCATGTCCAAAAGGGGACGTTCTCATCTAGACATTATATGAAGTTAACCTACCAAGTTACAATGAAATCCCTTCATAAATATGACCTGTATACTGTGCTAAAGGTTTTCGGGCTTCGGGCTCGGGCAGCCATCATGGCTGAATGATCACAACCAAAGGGAACAATCTCATCTGGGCATCATCTGGAGTGATCCTAAGAAGTTACAATGAAATCTCTTCATAAATATGACCTGTAGACTGTGCTCAAGGTTTTCGGGCTTCGGGCACTTGTGGCCATAACAACTGACCAATCACGACCAAAAGGGGATGTCATCATCTAGGCATTATATGGAGTCAACCTAACAGGTTACAATGAAATCTTTCCATAAATATGACCTTTTGCCTATACTAAAGGTTTTTGGGCTCGGGCACCCATCAAGCTGCATGATCGCGATCAAAATGGGACGTTCTCATCTAGACATTATCTGGAGTCATCCTACCAAGTTACAATGAGATCCCTTCATAAATATGACCTCTAGACTGTGCTAAAGGTTTTCGGGCTTCGGGCCCCTGTAGCTGTTACAGTTGCCCAATCACGTCCAAAAGGGGACTTTCTCATCTAGACATTGTATGAAGTCAACCCACAAAGTTACAATGAAATTCCTCAATAAATATGACCTGTAGACTGTGCTAAAGGTTTTCGGGTTTTGGGCTCGGGCAGTCGTCACGGTTGGCAGATCATGCCCAAATGGGGAAGTTCTCATCTAGACATCATAAGGAGTCATCCTACCAAGTTACAGTGAAATCCCTCCACATTAAACATGACCTGCAGACTGTGCTAAAGGTTTTTGGGTTTCGGGCTTGGGCAGCCATCACGGTTGATAGATCATGCCCAAAAGGGGACGTTCTCATGTAGGCATTGTACAGAGGCATCCTACCAAGTTACAATGAAATCCCTTCATAAATACGACCTGTAGACTGTGCTAATGGTTTTTGGGTTTTGGGCTCGGGCAGCCATACCGGTTGCCCAATCGCAACCAAAAGGGGACGTTCTCACCTAGACATGACCCCAAACCTGCATATGAAATTTCGTGATGATCAGACAAGAACTGCGGGGTGTAGCCTGTGCTAAAGGAAAATGTGAACAGACGTCAGAGACTCACAGACTAACAGACTTCCGCACACGTGATGGCAAAAGCTTATCTTGACTATGTCAAGTTAAGCTAAAAATTGGCTATTTTATGAGGCAAACAGCAAATTTTCAAAGTTAAAAAGGGGGATAAGTCGAAAAAGTGAGAAAAGTAAGAAATATTATTAAAGACTCATTTGAAAGCTTTTCCCATAAACAATCTTCATTCCAAATTTCATTGAGATCCAATAAGCCAAACTTGAGATACAAGGTGAACAGACAAAAAATAGCCTATTTTTGTGTGTTCAAAGGGCCATAACTCACAGAAAAAATATTCTAACGGCAAAACAGCTCATGCTACTTAACCCTTTACCTAACATGAAAAGCAGACAACACTTGCAAATAAAATTCTTGAATAATTATTTTTTTTCATTTTTTGTATCAAAAACATAGCTTATGCTTATGACCCCTCATAGGAACGAGCTCAACGAGCTTGTTTCAATGAGGATCATAAGCTATGCTTTTGACACAAAAAATGAAAAAATAATGAAAATTGGATAGTAATTTTTCTGAACAGCGCTGGCCAGTTTTGACCGTTACGTTGGGTAAAAGGTTAAAAACCTCATGATAGTGAAGATGTGTATGACATTTCATCAAAATCTGAGCAGTAATGTTGAAGTTATAATGCAAACAGACATCTGACGGATGGTCACATGGACGCACGGACAGGCACAATCCAGTAACCCCACTTTCAAAAAGTGGGGGTATAATTAAGTGGACTCCACTATACTATGATAATGCTGGCCAACAAATTAGTCTGCTATTCTGAATGATTTATACATCAGAAATGTTCCAATACTCAATTGATCTCTGTATTTACATTTCCCACAATACATACTGACACAATGTAATCATTTTGAAAAATACATGAAAATTGATCATCTGTATAAATGTTTAAAGTATGTACATTAAAAAAATGTTCTGACTCTTTAAACTCTGCAGAACTAAATCAATACATATCCTGTTTCTCCAAATGAAATAAAAAATACATTAGGCCCCACAATGTAGATCTGTTTCTCAGACCATTTTTTTGTAAAATTGCATGTGGGTGGGCACTTTTTTAGGCTTTCCCAAACCCAGTTTGGGAAAGACTATTGTTATTCTTCTTTTTCAAAATTTTTCTTCTCTATTTTTTTTTTTTTTTTTTTCCCTGAATTTTGTCTGTTGAACTGCTCGAAAACAAGCTGTATGATTTTGACCAAATTTGGCACACTTATGTAATGTCATAAAATCTAGTGAAATGCGGTATCGTCATATCTGTGAAAATGCGTGTTTTCAAAATATTCTGCCAAAACCTTCAAAATTTCACCATTTTTCGAATGTCTCAAAATTGTTTACAGTTATTTAGCTCAAATTTTCCACACATTTAGAGCATAATATGATACACCACAATCACCACTCTGATCTTTCAACTTCAACCCCCACTGGCCAAAAATGAAATGAAATGAATATAGAATTCTTCAAAATTGACCAACTTCAAGAGCACATTTCTCTAATAACAAGGTTGTTGTAACAATTATTTTGGTTTGGATAGATGCAACAATGATTGCGGAAGAAAGTTACTGTTTACTTTTTAATCTCAGATTTAACCTCCAAGTACAATGAGGGTGAGAATAAGAGTACCATTTGAAAATGCCAAAATTAGCCAACTTTTGTTGCATTTTCCATCATTTTGGAAAGAGGTTAATTTCAAACACTTTTCGTGCATGTATTCACAATTGACTACCGAGGATATTTGCTGTAGCAAGTTTAGTTGTAAAGTTTAACCCTACCCCATTCTGATTGCATAAAAGTAGGTACCATCCAAAAAAACTCCAATTTTTTCAGAATTTGGTAAGTTTAGGTGACGATTTACTCCATTTTTAATTGGTTGAGCGCCGAATGTTTTCTACAGCTGCTTGCAGCAGTCAAAGTATGACAAATTTTGTTCTATACGTTATTATTAAAAGTTTAACCCTTAGAAGTTTTGAGACTTCCCATAAGGGTACTGTCGAAATATTTGTTCTTTTCGCCAACTTCAAGAGCAATTTTTTCTAATTACAAGGTAGTTGTAATAATTATTTTGGTATGGCTCGATGCAACAATGATTGTGGAAGAAAGTTACTGTTTACTTTTTAATCTCAGATTTAACCCTCTAGCACAATGAGGCCGAGAATAAGAGTACCGTTTGAAAATTCCAAAATTAGCCATTTTTGGTTGCCTTTTCTATCATTTTGGAAAGGGTTAATTTCAAACACTTTTCATGTAGTTTGGTTGTAAAGTTTAACCCTATCCCATTCTGGTTGCATAAAAGTAGGTACCGTCCAAATAAATTCCAATTTTTTCAGAATTTCGTAAATTTAGGTGGCAATTTACTCCATTTTTAATTGCTTGAGCTCTGAATGTCTTCTATAGCTGCTTGCAGCAGTCAAAGTATGACAAATTTTGTTCTATATGTTATTATTAAAAGTTTAACCCTTCACAGATTTGAGACTTCCCATAAGGGTACTGTCAGAATAATTGTTATTTTCGCCAACGTTTACATGCACTTTCTCAGCACTGGAGCCATATTGTCTCAAAACCGTTTCCATGAAAGGATTGGGCCTTGATCCAAGAACAATTTTGCTGTTATATATTTTATTCAAAGTTTTAACCTTTACCCAGTTTTCGGGCCTTGAATTTTGAGTGCTCTAAAATTCTTCATAAAATTGGCTAATTTGGAGCTTACTTTTCTTCCATTTTTGAAAGGAATATCGAAAAATGATTTACATGTTCGTATTTACAATTGCCTACCGAGCATATTTGCTGTTGTAAGTTTGGTTGTAAAGTTTAACCCTATGCTCGTTCTGTTTGCATAAAGATAGGTGCAGTCCAAAAAAACTCTCGTTTTCAGAATTTGGTAAGTTTAAGTGACGATTTACTCCATTCCTAATTGATTGAGCGCTGAACGTTTTCTATGGCTGTATGCAGCAACTTTTGTTTTATATGTCATT